>CM061553.1:203248651-204553212 GCA_030864225.1 Capsicum baccatum var. pendulum
CACCAGTCTGCCGCATGGATTGCTGATTACTTAGATTCTCTTGTTTTTCTATATTGATCTATCTGCTTACCCCCGGTAGAAGTCTCTACTACTTATAACTCCAAAACCTTTGCCAGTATGAAATATGTTTTGGTCGATAACGAATGATGTAAAAATGATTCTGCCTGAGAAAAATCTGAACTCCTTAAGGTAAGCAAGTCTGTTTCTAACCCCATGATTAATATGTTGAAGGAGCTGGAGGAACTCAAAGATTGCTTAAAATCTATTGAGAAAGGTGTAATGCTGCTTCAGGAGTCGACTTTCAAGTTGCTGGACATTAGGAAGAGCACCAACACTGACATAGGCTTGGTACAGCTGACCCTCGACAGATATAAACAAGAATGTATCAAGTTTTTCACTCGCATGTACTCCCTTAAGTCTCAAGTCAACTCCTCAAATAATGATCTTGGAATTTCTGTCCAGAACTCCTACTCTTACTTTTTTAAAAATATTAGAACATATTATCACAAATTCTACCATAACATGCACAATACCCTCACATACTTTCTGGCTAAGTGGTGAATGATGGCTTTTATTCAAAAGGGGGTCCTGTCCCTTATTTTTTTTGGGGTTGTAAAATAATTTTTAACACACTGTCTGCCATACTTTTTATTTTGCCTAATCCTTTGGTAATCAATTAGACTATTTATCTATTGTATTTCTACTGCATTCCTTTTTTACTATATTGTTCTTTTTGATTATTCCAAAAGTTGAAGAAAGACAGGAACATCAAAGGTTCCTGCAAGTTAGGGGGATCCAGTCGACTATCAAAGGATGAAAGTCAACTGATGCTCAAGGAAAAGATATAATCATAAGTGCTTTCAAGACAGGGGAAGAAAGTCGGCTATCAAAGGATGAGAGTCAAATGATGCTAAAAAGGTGGAACATCGAAGGCACTTGCAAGGCAGAGGAGCACATCATCAAAAATAGAAAAGTCAACTGATGTTTATTATTTGTCATTATAAAAAAGGGGGAGATTATTAGCTCCATATTCTCATTATATGTTTTAATAAGGACAAATTAATAAACAAATATCTTGCAAGATACACTAAAGATATAAAGGATCAAATAGAATCAATCCAAAAAGGAAGAAAGTAGTACTCACAAGAAAGCTGACTCCAAGATTGGAAGAACATCAATCATAGAGATTATTGACTTCCAAGACTTATGACAAGTGAGTCAATCAAGAACAAGAGCAAAAGAAAAGAAGACCACAACATTAATCACAATGATTACTGACTTTCCAGAATCACGAAAAACCAAATCAATCAAGACTAAAATCAAAAGAAAAGAAAGCCACACCCTGTACATGGACATATTTGATATGGACATGTATGATTGTGGAAACTACACCACGTATGGACATATCGGATATGTACATACTTTATGGTGACATTCCTCAATCAAGGAATCAATTCAAATCTTTGATTGAGAAGAAATCTCTTAGGTTTTCTTATGAAGAATAGAAGCCAAAGCAGCTGAAGAGTATAAAAGAAAGAGACCAAAGATCAAAGCACTTACACAACTTCAAAAAAGAATCTTAAAGTGTCTCAATCTCAGTCTCACAAAGCTTTGTACTTTTTAGTTTTCAATTGTTATACAAAGAATAAGATCGAGACAACTTTGTAATACAAACTGAGGCTGTATCATAAGATTTGAAGAACAAAAGGAGACTTCAGAACTTGTTTATCACCATTGTACGCGAACTCCACTTTGAAAGATCTAAGGAAATTTTGAAACCCAAGCGAACTGGAAGTAGGCACTATATTGGTGTTTCGAACTAGGATAAATCTTCGTGTTCTTATTTCATGTTGATTATTTACTTGTCTATTTAGTTATATCTAATTTATTTTGTGAAGTATACTGATTTGCAGGCAAAACGACTGTGAAGGCTTAATAGTCAATTCATAAAAATTTTCAATTCACCCCCCTTGAATTTCATAAAATTCCCTCCCCATCTACCTATAGGGACTATTTTACCCTTTTATTTAACAGATCAACCTAATCTCACTTTATTAATGATACTTTTTTATTGACCAACTAATAATTAATTAAAATAATTAATATGTAAAAACATCTTAGGTAGTAACTCTGATAATTTTAGTGAGATACTTGACTAAAATCTCATAAACACGATGTCTCCGCCAAGTGAGATACCTTTATATGTATTCATATGGTAATTTTAAATGTCAAAAGAGAAGAATTACAATGAAGAAATTGATGCAATTTCAAATGTTTTACATGGCAATTTAAAGTTAACATTTTATTACATATTTCAAATGCAGTTACAATTAAGAGATTTGATAATTTTAAATTCCAAATGCAGTTTCAAGTTATTCATGATAATTCCCACTCATTTTATAGTGAAGATTACAATAACTCTGTCCTCGCCTTGTTGGAGTCATCTAATTCCAACCTTCGACATATTGTGCAACAACATCTTCCCCGATCTAAGATATGGAGAAAAGAAAATTATGGTAAGTTCCACACATCATAGAGAAGCATATATTTTCATTATACTGATCTTTTGCAAATGAGACAATGAACGGACAAGAACTCTTTCTTGGTAAAACGAATTTGCAATAAATAAATCAACTATCGAGGAAACACATCAAAATTGTCAGCACACGAACATAAAGTCGGGAACACAATTTAACTCTGGAATAACTATACGAACTTTACTAATTCGTTTAAATAATTGAAGGCTTGAAACCTGAGAGAAGTTTTAGTCAGTGTTGACCTAAATTAATTGTTTTCATTAATTATTAATTTTTTCAATAAAAAAGACATGTCATTAATGAAGTGAGATTAAGTTGATCTAAATAAAAGGATAAAATAGACTCAATAGGTTTAGGCCAAATAGGTAGACAAGAAAGATATTTTAGGTCCAATAGATAGACGGAAGACATTTTTGCACCATTTCAAATAGTTGAAGGGTGTTTTAGACCTTTTTTCGAGTATTCAATTATTGAACTGGAATGAAAATTTTCATTTTTCGCCGTTAGTAATTTGATGAATTGGTTTTCAATTTTCTAAGAAATTGTAGATAGTATTCGGATTTTAGGCCAAACAAATTAATTTTTGAACACAATGATGTTAATTACCTTTAAAACATTTTAAGTTATTAATATACTAATATTTTCTTACGTTTTTTTTAGAAGTGTAGAATTTATTTGAAAAACCGAAAGATTCTGTGTCCAAACCAAATGCACTGTCAAGGCTAAGGAGTTTAAATTCAAAAAGTGTCATATAAATTAGGATAGGAGAGTAATTTAACCATGAAAATTTGAATTTATATATGCACATATGCATTATATTAATTATTTTAGGCATTTTATAGTTATTTAATTTGTGTATGTATAATTGCATTAGTGAAATGGTGTTATTTACAGGCACAATTGAGCTAAATCCTAATTAAGTCAAACTAGACGAAACAGAAGCAAATTGAATTAATTTTGATATTTTACCCCCCCAAAAAATAATTTCGGTTTGATTTCGCAAAAATCCAGTAGTATTCGGAATTTGCTTGTTGAAGTCGGAATTTTCGGTAAGGCAAACTTATAATGTGGAAGAATATAGAATAATGTAACAAATTCCAATTACTTGTTTAAGGGATTATTTTGGTATTTCGAAATAAATTTAAGATTACTTAATTCTACGTTTGATTTGGGGTATTAGATAGCTTCAAAATTATTTATCTCATAATTTATAATATAAAAATATTAAAAATATAAAAAATGCTTGGATAAATTATCCCACGTATCTAATGGGATATCTTAATCCATGGGATAACTTTGTCTTTGTCTATCCCATCCCCAGTGTGTTCAGCTAAAAAACAAGATAGAAACCTAATTATTTAAAAGAACATCAGCTAAAAAACAAGATACAAAACCTAATCATTTAAAAGAAGATCATTTGGAAGTTTGCCTTACAGATTTGAGGACTTACTTAAAAGACATCTACAAACGCTTTACACTCAATTATTTCAGATGACATTTTTGTATTATCGCAATTACAAATGTACCCCTAGATAGTGTTATTGCATTTCTCCAAATATTAAGAAGTTCATAAATAGAGTAGGTCGCTCGCGTAGTTCCCTAGCCATAATTCTCCTGGTTATTAGTTGACTCCATTGTTTTTCAGTGGACAGAAGCACAACCAAGAGACAAACAATAAAAAATTTGAATGATAGAAATAAAGTAAGTCCGACAATCGATTAATATATATATAAAATAAATATACATATATATACTAGTGAGGAAAATTTCGTGCACACCCTTGCTGTGCACGAACCTAATATTTTTTCATAAATTTATTTTTTTAATTGATTTCAAATAAAGAATTTTAAAACTTTGATCCAAAATAAAGTATATATATATATATATATATATATATATATATATATATATATATTTATGATAGTAATCATCTCATTAAGTATAAAATAAATATATGATAAATATTATTAACACCAATAAATTTCAAGCGGTATTCGTTACTCATTTTCTCATACTTAGAAATTAGGTTGCAAATAATTAGTACGAACATAAATCTAAATTACCTTAAACTCCAAACTTGTATATCATATAATTGTAAATTTAAAATAAGCTACTTCCTCCGTCTCAAATTACCCGTTCCAAATTAAGATGACATATTGATTAAGAAAAAGAAATAATAACATGCCTAGTTTACTATTATACCCCTATTAAATAATATTTACATTTTAATTTGAAGAAAAAGTAATTAATGCAAAGGGTAAAATATGAAAAAAATAATTATCCCTACCTGATTAATGAAAAAAGACAAGTAAAATGAGAAATCAAATTAGAAAATTTAGGACGAATAATTTGAGACGGAGGGAGTACTATTTTATTTGGTTGACTAATTGGTAAAGTTTTCTTTTTACCTTTTCGCTTTGATAGAATATGAAATAGGTAGGTAATTAAGCCTTAGAATAAGGAACTAGAAGAGTGATTAACATGGGTAGTACTCTAAAAAATCTAAATGTGTCGCATGTGGAATAGAGCTGTCAATACGAGCCGATCCAACCTTTTAGGACTGCCCACATGGGCTTTGAAGTTTAATGGACCAAATCGAGATGACACATCAAGAGGACAGACCAAAAAACAACAAGCCCATCCCATCACTCTGTGGGTTGCGGGCCTTCACGGGGCAACCCACTTTTTAAAATATATTATTTTTATAATCTTAATTTAAAATTTCAAATATAATTATATAAATATTTAAAATATAATATTACATGAAGTTACTACTTGTTAATCAAGTTTCAAATTTACAAAAAAAAGTCCTAATAATCTACGAAATTAAATAACTTTTGACACCAAATTTAGACCAAATAGAGATATTGATAAACAAACTAAACAATTAACGAGTAATATATAACTAGCTAAATAACAATATTAACCTAACTTTGTTTCAGTAGATCACAATAAAACACAAAAAAATATCAGTATTTAATCCATTAAAAGTGAAAATGAACTTCTCAGAAAAAAATCTCTCGCGACACTTATGGCATATTCAACACGACCACATCATCTTCATCAAACGTATGCGATTCCTAAATAGATTCCTTTGTTATTCTTAGTACTCTATTCTATTCTATCTTAGAATTGAGTACTAAGATTCCTTCTCAGACTAAATAGATTTTGAGTCTAGATTCCTTTGTTATTCTTAGTACTCTATTCTATTTTTTCATCATTTTTTCTTTGGCCCACGGGCCATCCTATCCCATATTTCTTAAGCCCCACGGGCCAACGGACTTATTAAGGCAGGATAAAAAGCACGTTCTTAAGCGAATTATAAAAATCACAGCCCAGTATTGCAGCCTACTGCACATGTAAGTGTACGTGGTCGGACAAGTAATATAATGACTCTAAAAGAGCCAGATGTTGAACCCACAGGAACTATAGTTTTAGCAATTTACTTAATTTAGTTGTCGATAATTTTTCAAACAAGCGTTGTAAAGTATCAGAGAGTTGATGAAAGTATAGCAACTAGTAATACGTGAAAAGTTAATAAAGTGTAACAATCGTAACGTAAGCAAGAGTGTAATCAATATCGAGAGGAAATTCCAGGGTTAAGTTACTCTCAACAATCATGTAAATAGTCATCCTTTTGTTGGTCATATTGCTTATCGGGTTGTTGATTCACAGGGTTAGTAATACAATCATGGTCTTTCGAGCCTTTAATTATCTACCTAAAAGGATATCATATCTACATCGTTGAGTGGGAATACAATAATTCATTTTAGATGCTTTACACTATCTTCCCGTAATTGAACTGAATAAGGGTTCTAAGTATATTCCTATCCTAGACGTGAATCAAATCTTTCATTAATTAAAATATAAGAACTTATTCCTTAACCTCTCCGGTCTATCCTAGTGATTCTCCTCCCAAGTTCACAAGAGGATTAAGGATATATTTCAATGGAGGTCAATCATCAAAATAGTAAGAACAAGAGATTAAGAACAACCCATATGATAAGCCAATATTTAACCAACTAAAAAACAATGAAATACAATCATGCATTTGGCCTCAACCCCAGAATAAGAAAAATTAGCTACTCATGTTCATAATCAACACCCAAGAATTCAAAATATTCATACCAAAATAAAAGTAGAAGAGTTGAATGGTAAAATAACCCTAATTCAAAGCCCTTGTATGTTTTTCTCCTTGCTTAACATAGACAAAAGTTGCATCAAAATAATATAAGGTATCCTATTTATAGTTGAGTCAAAATTCATATTTTAGATACTCCAACATGCCACGCCCTCATTGCGAATCCACATGGGTGTGGCACACCCTTAACGCGGATGCGTAATCGAAATTGCCTTCTGAAGTTTGCCATCAATGTGCCACGCCCTAATTATTGGGCACATTGGGCGTGACACACTCCAATGTTCAATTCCTCATTTCATCTCCAAACTGCACTCTTCATCTTTTGTTTCTTTTCCCATTCTTTACAAACGTGATTGTACTCCTTTTAAGCTCGTTTAGCTCACAATTTTGCTTATGATTCCTTTTATCATCTACAAACTTAGTGTTAATGCTTAATAAACCTCATTTTTATTGAATTCCACTCCTGCAACACTAATCATATCTACCAGTTCAGAAATACGAATTTAGCTCAAATACAAGATGTTGTAAGCAATTTAGCTCATGAGTTAAGTGCATATAAGTGTAATGATTAGCACTTGGACATATAATTATGCCCAAGATCACCACTCCACAAATAGAGTCTTGTTCGCCCTCGAACAATTCTATATAAGTATGATCAACACACAATAACATCACGTCACTACCCTAATAAAATACTTAAGTTGGAACCAGAATAACTACTCATGATCATTAATTTCATCCTAAACATGTCATATCACAGATGAAAACACGGGAATACTACTTTCAAACTTCCTAACCTAAAGAATGGACTCTATGATGTTGGTGAAATCATGATTATTCAACCAAGAAATGATACAAGTCACCTAGCTATCACTAACATGTGCCCTCATAACAAGAGAGTTACCTATATTCGCTCACTCCTATGGAATATATCACAAGAATTGGTATAAAAATCATATTCCGCTCATTCTCCTAAAGTATTCACATATGACATAGGATGAACCATAAGATTGCCCTTAGTGTAGTACTCTATTAATGTTAGAATATCAATGCTTAGGATCAAGTAGGACTTTCAGGGTTTTAATGTAGGCTACGGGACATGTAGGTACTATTCTTGGAAGTATAGTGACTATCTTTACTAAGAGACTTAATAAATCACACTTTATACAGAAATATTCTCCAACTACCCTATTCTTCACTAATTTCTGTCACCCTATGTCTTTTCTCTTTGTTCCGCCCCATCTGTTTAAGCTAGCTTACATATTTTACGTGGGGAGTGTTAACTTTTCATAATAAACTTTTGAACAAGGTTCTATTTATTTCAATACTCCCTCTCAGCAAAAAATAAACTGGCAACACCAAAAACTATTTGATTGGGGCTTTACTTTCACTCTTTTCCTTTTCACTTGCACACACTTAACGTCACAATCCGAGACTACCCCCTAGTCGTAATACGGTGCTTAGAACCATAAGTGATCCCAATCTAACCCATGAACTGGCATGATACTTGAGAAACTAAGTTAGAATATATATAATAGCTAAATTTGCTGTAAAGAAATATAATCATGACATAATCTGAATAAATATTATACTGATAAAGTTTACAATCTAATAAAATCTGAAGAATAAATTGGAATTTACATTTTTCATGATTTTGACTAACTATCCATGATGCCTCAACTATACTGACTATAGATAGATGGGAAATGCCGCCAACTACCACTAATCAATACATGTGAATAATGAAATAAAGTACGTTAACAACATCTGATTGGAGTCTCCAAAATAGGAGAACTCATCACCTGCTGGCTGGAAGCTACAAACTGTCTGGTTATGTTATGTAGGCTATAACTGGTACCTATATTATGACACAATGTAGCACATAGACATATATGTGGATTATTACTTTGGAATGTACCGAGTAAGCGGGGGTGAATGAAGTAAAATTGAGTAGATACATAATCTTAAAACATGCATGCTAAGTGCTAGTAGACTCACCAAGGGAATGAGATAAACTGAAAGCTGGAGTATCTTAAAACTTGAGTAACAAACATAATCTAATAAGCTGCTGAATTACTACACTCAATTTCTTAAAATCTTCACTTTTGTTGAATAAGTAGAACTGAAACTGAGAAATAGTAAATCATGAATACTGTACGTAAATGTCATACAAAACTAAATAAACTGTAAAATTAAACTGAGGATCATGCATGGGTGTTGCACATGAATTAATAACATAGACATGTAAAACTGAAAATACAAGACCAAGCAAAAACATATTTCTCAGATAATCTGTAATCTAAAAGACTGAATTCTGTATAACTGAATAACAAAAAAATCTATATGCTTTAGTCAAGCAAACTTGAGCTGGACATACTAAATACTGACTAAAAATGTGGGAGATTTCATGTAACTGACATAAACCATGTGAGCTATCATGGAGTTCAACACCTGACCTACGTTGAAGAGGGCTGTTCTATCCTCGCTATCAGAGTAGAACTTGAACTGGCGTGATTACTAAATTGAACCCATATTGGTCAAGGGGAATAGTCTCTAGTGATGCCCCTAAACATAAACCTGCGGTGGCACGTAATTTCTGGGGAAGAAGGATGTGCTGAATCCACACTTCCCACTCTGTGCTAAATCCTACTTCCAACTGAAAGACACTAAAATACTAACTGGTGTATGCACTGATAATTGATAACTGATAAGCTCAGGTCATAGTATTATAAAAATAACAGTGCATACGGATTCTGAGGTAATTATAACATATATATTGAAAATGCTCAACATGATCATGGTGTTCTGAATATGATATTAAAACCATGGTCTGACTGACTTGTTACTTGAAAAATAGAAATCATGTAAAACACATAGGTATCGGGTGTTCATAACCCACCAGCACTAAATGACCATAAATTATGATAACAAAACTTAAAAATTATAGTATGGAATCATGGTTCAAACCCAAAAGCATGGTCATTTCATCAATATGTGAAATCATGAACATGAGCATGGGAATGTCTTAAAATAATAAAAATAACATGATACATGACAATTCATAAATTTGGGGTTTAACATAAAATTCACTTCAACATGACATGGAAATTTGCTACACTAAAAACATGATATGACTCATTCCACTTGGAAACACTTGAAAACATAATTTGTAATTGAATTGACAAGGGATTCATGGATTTATTTCTCTTTGAACATGTATAAACTCATGAATTGAGCCAAATAAGGGTTTTTGGTCTCCATGGGTGAAAGAGACCCATGGATAAACATCACACATACCTTAATTAGATGAATTCTTGGAGAAATCTTGCAATTGAAGCTTGAATCCAGGAATAAAAACTTGAATTTTGAGCTTAGATACTAGAATTGTTGGAGGGAAAGTTGAATATTTCATTTTTGGGAAGAAGAGGGTTTCTATGTGAGAAATTTTGAGGAAGATAGGCAAATAATGCCCTTTTAGGTGTTATAATTCATGCTTTGGACGTTTGGGGTTGAGAGGAAAGGACCAAATTACCCCTTGACCCTCAAGAAGTTGAAATTATGAGGGAGTAAGCTCCGCGTCGTGTCCGTTATACCGGGGGATAGAGCTTTGCGTTGTGCCCCTTATTCTGGGTGAGAGATCGCCGCGCCGCGGCCATTTCACGGACCCTTACTTCCTCCCATGAAAAAGGTCATAACTTTTCACTCGTGTAGAGTATTAAGGTGAATTTTGTATAATTGGAAAGATAACTCAATTATCTATCATTTGGTGGGTTATGAGTTGAAAAATTTCACATAGAGAAAAAGTTATATACATTCAAAGTAGACCCTTGTAGAATCAAATACAAAGATTTGGCCGAATCAAAGACTCTTAGCTCAACTTTGTTCTAAGTTATTCCTCTAAACATTTCCCCCTCGAAAGCAATTAACACACTAGGGTAATGATAATGAAACATGTATTAACATACAAATCATGAGATTAAAGTTTACATACGTAGGAACAACGATTCAAAGTCTAGCCCAAAAATCCGAGATGTTACATTTTCTCCCCCTTGGAATCATTTGTACTCGAATGACGGATAAGAAATTTTATTGAAGTCTTATAAGTATGGAATAATGTACACATGGAATGTATGGTAATGAAGGATATAGCTGAGCTGAAATATTATAACTTTTATCCTGAAACCAATTTCTGAGCTGACTTGTACAAGGGGTATTACACCGTCTGAGCTGGAATACTTGGAAAACTGAGATTATGCACTGAACACTTATGAACTGAGTCATGAATAAATAGATGAATCTAAAACATGATGTTTGGACTAAACTTAATTCACAACTTGCATGGACGTGAATAAATTACCTCATGGAATAGCCATATTCATGAGACTTCAGATAGTATGACTAGATGGAAAGATGGAAAGATGGAAAACCATAGGAACTTGTTTGTTTGATTGCTAATCTGAATTGCTGGCTATACGGACTAACTCATACTGAAAGTTCATACTCAACTTGAGTATTTCCTCAACACTCTTTGCAACAAGTTCTAATAATATTAGGAAGAAAAGATTTCTTGGGCATGATCCGAATAAGATATATGAATAAGGAATCTCAACATGGCTAAAATTCTGTAACATGGAACATAGGCCTATGAAACATAAGCTGGGGTAGAATTACTAGGCCTTAGGCAATGAATCCACCTAATTCAAACTTAGCCTCCTATGTAAATACTCACATGGGTACATGTAATTACTTTAGTCAAAGTCTGAGTTGAACTACATACCCTCTTCACGTTCAAGCCTAACCCTAAACTATAAGTTACTGCACATAACACCATAATAATAGTTTGAACCATGAATTCAATACCCCATGCGTGTTTCACATCTTTCATCGCATGAATGATTCTTATTACCACTTCAACTACATTCAACCTCTTACTAGGAATTCACTAATGCACAATGAATTTATCCACTTATACACCAACATGACATTCAAACCTATCTTCATAACCACATATAGACTTCTAGGCAAACAACCATAAAACATCTTTATTATATTCTCTAAACCTCAATCTTTAACAACTTCCATGCACTACCCCAAGAAAACACACACAAAATTCTCAACTAACCATGATATATACAAAAGGTTTACCTCAATCATCCTTCACACTTATAGCCTGAAATACAAAAAGCATACTACAATCTTTCCCCAACATGAAACGTTTACTCTCTCCCATCTAAATAATTATCCATCACCACTATCATTTCATAAGGAGAGGTCATTGAAAGGTTAGAACATGTGATACTGAAGCATGAAATAAATACTATGCATGATTTTGACACTTAACTGAGGCCGGAGGAATATAGTACCAACGACATGAATTCATCAAAGAGATCTAAACTGAGGACATAAATGACATAAATCTGAATTTCGATGACCATTAGAAGTGTAACATATGTACCTAGAACTGAACATACTGTAAAGAATGAGTACATGAGTCATGAGCTACATGAATCGATCTTAGAGTTCATACTTTAGGGAATATAATTCTTACTACTGAGTGAATTGAAAATCCTTATACTAGGAGTGGAAGCGCACATAATTCTCTATGATGTGCATGAACATAAACTATGATCATGGAGCTGACATGTAAGGCATGAGTAGATGTCATGATGACTGAAATACAACACTTTATACTTAGATAAGAATGGGTTAGGCATCTTGCTCCCCTACTGATGTTTTACAATACTCTGGTATCACTACTAGAATCTGAGAGCCTGACTTGGTTACTTGTTCTATTATCTCCCCCTTAGCTTTAAGACACCATTCTAAGTCTGTGAACCACTTAATAAACTCTAACTGATTTACAATAACTCTACTCTAGAGCTCGAGATATCACAATACACATCAATACTAACTTACTTGAAATACTGCACCTGAAAATGTACAACCCTCTACTAGTACTTCCTTATGAGATAGAACTCTTAAATTTCTATAGTCCCAATAGTCATCATATATTAACTCGAATAGTGATTGAGTTAAATTTCTCTGGAGTATCACTATACCATGAGTTTACACCATCTAGAGCTTCAAAGATTCAAACTTAGATTCTAACACTTAACATGGATATCCCCAAACCTTTAATGAACGATACTAACTTAATTCTTGAACACTCCCTTAACATACACTATCCTTAACTTTCTTTAGCTTCGACAATCATCATATACTCACACCCTTCTTGACAACATACTTGCCTCACTAAATACGTAATCTATTTTTTTTCCTTCATAGCCTACTGATATCACATCACTAAACTTATAGTTTCCCTTAACCATGAGAATTACCATACACCAACATACCCAACATCAATAATATATAATTTTGAATCAACAAACTTAAATTCTTGCATACACTATTTCAAGCCTACTGATTCACCTTTCATACAACTAGCCCCATGGATACATAATCTAATAAATCTAGGTAAAAAGTATCCCCACTTACTGCTGTTAAACTTCTAGGTTCTTGCTTCTAACTCTAGGTCACATGCTATCATAGAATTTTGAGAAGGGATCTGAAAACACATCTGACTTTGGCTTAGTGTAGTATTTTCATAAAAATGAATGAAATATTTCAAACCTCAGAACTTAAAAGCACTAATGGGATAATTTTGAGCATGTGTGCAAACCTATAACTGTTTATGGGGACTGTCTGAGAAAACTCTATCTGTAAGAATTTAAGCTTGACTGTTTCTGTTATCTCAAAACTAGAAAGAGTTGGCATGAATAGAGCATGATAAAAATCTGTATAAGTTTCTTAGAGAAATTCTAATGCATGATCTAAGATATGAAATAAAGGAAACATTTCTTAAATTCCCTGTAGCCTTTCGAAGAAAAATGCAGACGTCTACATACCATTTCGAAAGACTCTACTAGACACGACTTCATATACACCTGAGGACACTTGAACTCTATGCTCTGGTACCAAGTTTGTTAGTACCCGAGACTTTCCCTAGTCATAACACGGTGCTTAGAACCACAACTGATCCCAAGCTAACCCATGAACTGGCATGATACTTGATCAATTGATTTAGAATATATATAATAGCTAAATTTACTATGCGGAAATATAATCATGACATAATCTAAATAAACATTATACTGATAAAGTTTACAATCTGATAAAATCTAAAGAAAGAACTGGAATTTATATTTTTCATGACTCTGACTGACTATCTATGAAGCCTTTACTATACTGACTATAGATAGTTGATATATGACTCCAACTACCATTAATTAATATATGTGAATAATGAAATAAAGTACATAAACAACATCTATCAAGAGTCCCCAAAATAGGAGAACTCATCACCTACTAGCTGAAAGCTGCAAGTTGTCTGATTATGTCATGTAGGGTACAACTGGTACCTACATTATGAGACAATGTAGCACACATATATATATGTGGATTAGTACTTTGGATGTACTAAGTAAGCGGAGGTGACTTCAATAAGTAAAATTAAGTAGATACATAATCTTAAAACATGCATGCTAAGTGCTAGTAGAGTCACCAAGGGATTGAGATAAACTAAATGCTGGAGAATCTTAAAACATGAGTAACAAACATAATATTATAAGATGGTGAATTACTACAGTTAGTTTCTTAAAATCTTCACTTTCGTAGAATAAGTGGAATTGAAACTGAGAAGCGGTAAATCATGAATACTGTATGTAAATCTCATATAAAACTGAAATGAGGATCATGCATTGGTACTGTACGTGAAAAATAACATGGACACGTAAAACTGAGAATGCAAGACCAAGCATAAACATGTTTCTGACATAATCTGTAATCTAAAAGACTTTATTATGTGTAATTGAATAATAAAAAATCTGTATGCTTTTGGGCAAGCAAACCTGAGCTAAGACATACTGAATACTGACTGAAATTATGGGATCTATCATGTAACTGACATAAACTATGTGAGATATCATAGAGTTCAATGTTTGACCCACATTGCGGATGACTGTTCTACCCTTTTCATCGAATTAGAACCTGAACTTGCATGATCACTAAACTGAACCCATATTGGCCAAAGGGAATACTCTTTGGCGAGGCCTTTAAGCATAATCCTACGTTGGCACATAGTTTCTGGGAAATTAGGATACGCTGAAACCACACTTCCCATGCGGTGCTATATCCTACTCCCAACTGAAAGACACTAAAATACTAACTAGTATGCACTGATAACTGATAATTTATAAGCTCAGTTCATGGTATTCTAAAAATAACAATGTATACATATTCTAAGGTAATTATAACATATAAATTGAAAATGCTCAATATGATCTTGGAGTTCTGTATATGATATTAAAACCATGGTCTGACTGACTTGTTACTTAAGAAATCAAAATAATGTAAAACACATAGGTATCGGCTGTTCATAACCCGCCAACACTGAATGACCATAAATTACGATAACAAAGCTTAAAGTTTATAGTGTGGGATCATGGTTCAAACCCAAAAGCATGGACATTTCATCAACCTTTGAAAATCATGAACTTGAACATGAGAATGTCTTAAACATAAGGAAAACAATATGATACCTGACTAAATTCATAAATTAGGGGTTTAACATGAAATTCACTTGAAAATGACATGGAAATTTCCATCACTCAAAGCATGATATGACTCATTCCACTTGGAAACACTTGAAAACCTAACTTGTAATTGAATTGACAAGTGATTCATGGATTTATTTCTCTTTGAACATGTATAAGCTCATGAATTAAACCAAAGGCACTTTTTTGGGCTCCATGGGCGAAAGAGACCTATGGATGAACATCATACATAACTTAATTAGATGAATTTTTGAAGAAATCTTGCAATTGATGCTGGAATCCTTGAAGAAAATCTTGAATTTAGAGCTTGAATACTTGAATTATTAGAGAGAAAGTTGAATATTTTGTTCTTGGGAAGAGGAAGACTTCTACGCGAGAAATTTTGGAGAAGATGGGAAAATAATGCCCTTTTGGGTATTATAATTCTTACTTTGGACGTTTGGTGTTGAGGGGAATGGACTAAAGTTCCCCTTGACCCTTAAAAGCTGAAACTATGGGGGAATAAGATCTGCATCGCGTCCCTTATCCCAGGGGAGAGAGATCCATGTCATACCCCTTATTCTGGGGGCCACTGCCATTTCACAAAACTTTACTGCCTCTCCCGAAAAAGGCCATAACTTTTCGCTCGAGTATCAGATTAAGGAAAAATTGTTATCGTTGAAAATATAACTCAATTATCTATCATTTTATGGTTTTGATCTGAATAATTCCACATATATAAAAAGTTATCATGTTCAAAATAGACCCTTGTAGAATTGAATACAAAGATTTGGTTGAATCAAAGGCTTTTAGCTCAACTTTGTTCTAAGTGATTCCTATGAACATTTTTCCCGTCGAAATCAATTCACACACTAAGATAATGATAATCAAACATGTATTCACATAAAAACATGGTATTAAAGTTTTCACATGTAGGAACAACGATTCGAAGTCTAGCCCAAAATTGCGGGATGTTACACTTAAAGAATTTAATTTTTTTAAACTAAAGCGCTTAGGCGTTTTATATCAAATTGGAGCCAATTGAAATAAAAATATTAAGCTATCGATAAGGCTACCAAAGAATAGAGTTAAGGCTCAACGGAGATTACTAAGGTCATGCAATAAGGAGAGGTTAAGAAGGTACAAAAAACGACTATCAAAGAAATGACTATATTATCTCCTAAACTTAATACTCTTTATTTCTCTTTGTAAACACACTGGACAATCTCTAGACATTTCTATGCACATGGAATATATAGAAAACCTCACTTACACATGGAATATTGTAAACTCAAGAAGGATCCCTGTAGACTCTTGACTAAACAATTGCATGAATTCAAAAATTAAGCCAAAATTAACAAAGAGTCACACAATTGAGCTTAGATGTCTAAAGAGCAATTCACTTTATTCTAACATGCTTCTTTAAAAGTAGTTCATATTACGTAGTTATATGTTCCAATAAAAGTACTCTGTACTAGCTTAGTGGTCGGGTTATACTACCTACTCACTCCCTAAGACTAATTCCCTTTAGGACGATCACCATCCATCCATCTTCAAGAAAAGTACCTAAATTATGACTTATTATTGGTGCTCATCCTAAAAAAGGTTTACTCTTACAAAAGAAAAAAGATCTACTCCTAAAATTGAAATCTAAGTCATACTAGGTTGTAACGCCCCAAGTCTGTATCCCGGACGCTACACGTTGCTTATAATCCCGAAAGATCACAAGCTAACCCATGACTGGTACCTGCTATAATAACTAAAAAATAATACTAAAAAATATGGTATTTAGGCAAAAATAGCCATAAGGTTCAAAACTGGAAATCAATTACTGAATACTGAAATCAATACTGTAAACTGAACATCTATCTAAAAAATACTCTATGTCTGAAAAGCCTCAACTATTTGAATAGGGAGTTGATGGGACAAGTCCCTAACTAACTCTGACTACTGAAATAAACTGAGTACTGAAATACTGGAATAATAAATCTTTCTTCAAACAATGAGGACTCACCACTAGTCTGCTGTTGATGGATCAGGATGCTAAGTATGATCGGGAGCCCGTGTATCTGAACCTATCATATAAGACATCATAGCATAAAAGAAAGGTATGCGTCAGTACTTTGAATGTACTGGTATGCTAAGTGAGGTTGGCTAAGACGCATGGGTTCGTATGCATGAACAATACTGACTGAATAACATGTGTATAACTGAATGAGAGTACTTGCAAAAATACGTCAACTGTAACTGAGGTCATGATAACACTAGATACTCAGTTTTGAATTACTGATTTGCTGATATCTGAGTTTAATGATATGTATTACTGTTAATTGAGTGATGTATCTGACAATCATAATTCTGTGAAACTATTATGAGTTCCGTACTGAACTGAGTGACTGTGTCTGATAGTCCTGAATGCTGTAAAACTAAACTGAGTTCTATTTTGAAGACTAAAACTGAGACTGTAGAAGGTAATTATCTAACCAACATGCCCCTTTCTGAATGGATTGAGGTCCAACCTGTAACCCCAATTGGAAGGGTGTCAGTACTATGCCACAGGTAAAGATAAGCTGAGTCACCCTTATCTGGCAGGTGCTCTGAATGAGAATGGTGGTACCCTCAACTAGCAAGTAGGACACCTTATCAACCCTCAGTTGAAAAGTTCATGTCTCAACCTACGCTGGCTATGTAGTTCTGGAACAC
The DNA here is from genome assembly GCA_030864225.1 of Capsicum baccatum var. pendulum. NCBI lineage: Eukaryota > Viridiplantae > Streptophyta > Magnoliopsida > Solanales > Solanaceae > Capsicum > Capsicum baccatum. Next base: position 203,266,624 of record CM061553.1, read on the forward strand.
AAAGATTGCTTTTAAGGATCACACCTTCTACTGGAAGGTGAGTCCCCATCCTTGGGTTTACTCGGTGCTGAATCTTACTTCCAACTGAATAGATAATTGAATGAGTTCTAAACTGTACTAGGCTAGACTGAACTATTACTGATCGTTCTGTCTAACTAAACTAAACTGAGTTTACTGAATTTTGAACTGATTACTAACTGAGTTATGAATAGATTATTGAACCACTAATCGTGATATAAGTGGTACTATTTTGTAACTAACACTTTATCTAAGTAAACAACTAAATTATCGGATATTAGATACACTCAGGACTCGATAACATATAATCACAAGACATAGCACAATCTTTAAACATGACAACTAAATACTTAATCACCATTCATTCATTAGGACATTTTGACAAACACTTATATGACATAAAATGGTATACATGCTAACACGATATAATTTCACTATTCAACTCACATGTAAAATTCATCAAACATTTGGAGGGTAAAATATATATGCACATAATACTAAACAACATGTGGGCAACACAATTTCAAATACCAAATTCATAATTTGGAGAATTTAGCATGATTTCACATGATACTACACACATATTTAATAACTTCACATAAATCTTGCAACTAATCATGGATTAGGAACCCCATTAACCTGCTAGTCTTGAACACGATAACATTAATTCATGAATTTCATCAAATACATAAACTTGCATTTTAAAAAGGTTTCTTGAACTCCAATGGTAAAAGGAAACTCTTGGATGAACACTTAGCATACCTTGGTTGTTAAATTCTTGAAGAATGACGGCAAAATCTTGAGTCTTGAATTTGAAATTTAATCTCTTATGGTTTTTGTTCTTGAGTGGTTTGAGAAGGAATGAATGTATTTTACTAATTGAGGGATAAATTTTATGTTTTTAGGGGCTAAAGGATGTGGTAAAAAGACCCTAATACCCTTGAGGACACAACCTTTTTAATGAATAAAAACTAAACTATCGACGCACAGACCGACGCATTGCTTTGTTGGCATTGGCACAGTAGCCAATGCGCCATTTTGAGTCCGCATTGGTTTATTAGAATTTGTACTAGGAGCTAGGGAAGAATACTCATCGATGCGATAGGTGATGCGACGGATCGAGATCACATCAATCCACTGGTTTGAGCTTTCAAATATGTTCAATCGAAGTCTGAAAAATTCAAAACTTGTTTCAGAATACCTACTGACATTCCTGATCATAAATTAACCTAAAAAATTAATATTTAAAGGTCATAAGGGTCGTTAAAAAAAGGATCGCCAACTTATGAAGGCTAAAATAACTCTAAGTATGAATACTTAGCTGAATTTTCTAAGTCTGGGACCCTTTAACTAGCTTTAAAGGACTGAATTAATCCTAGGATTTTGTGGGGTCTTACAATATCTCTCCTTTAGGAACATTCATCCTCGAATGAGACTGAGTAAGCTGGGAATACTGATAGACTAAATTTAGATACTGGATATGCACAACTGTAACATGATTTCATAATTGACACTACTGATTGGCTGAAATTTCATACTGAACATGCATATCTGATGTATTAGTATATAGCTGAACATGATTCATGAATGCATGAATGCGATTGCTAATAAGATGAGTCTCTTTTACTGAACTTGCATAGTTGATGCATGAATATCTGACTGAACGGACTCATGAATGTATGACTGGATATGGAATGGTAACTGATACCAAGTTTATAAAGAAAATTTAAGCATGAAAACTGAGTATGTTTCAAGGAAACACTGTTACCTTGGGCTGAGTCTGAGTTGGCGGAGAAGATGTGAGGATTCTTTATCCGCATGTCTGCTTCTGCTACCCAAGTAGCTCCCTCAACTGACTGATTCTGCAAAAGAACTTTGACTAGAGGGACCTTTTTGTTCCTTAGTATGCGAATCTGAAAATCAAGGATTTCAACTGGAATCTCCTTATAAGAGAGGCTGTTACAAACATCTATACTCCCTACAGGGATTACAACTGCTGGGTCACCTATGCATTTATTTAGCAAGGAGACATGGAAAACTGGATGGACTTAAGCTAAGTTTGAAGGCAACTCCAGCTCGTAAGCTACCTTTCTAAAATAGATGAGAATTCAGTAAGGACCAACATATCAGGGACTAAGCTTCCCCTTCTTTCCATACCTCTTCACTCCTATCATAGGAGAGATTTTAAAATACACATAATCACCAATCTTGAACTTAAGATCCTTTATCTGCACATCTATGTATGATTTCTATTGGATCTGAGCTGTCTTAAGCCTTTCTCTGATCAACTAAACCTTCTTTAAGGAATCAAACACTAAACCAGACCCTACTACTATGGCCTCACCTTTCTCAAACCAACCGATTATAGATCTGAATCTCCTACCGTAAAGCATCTCAAATAGCGCCATCTGAATGATGGATGATAGCTGTTGTTTTGTGCAAATTCAATCAAAGGTAAGTGGTCATCCCAACTACCTTTAAAGTCTATCGCACACTTAGCGCCATCTGAATGATGGATGATAGCTGTTGTTTTGTGCAAATTCAATCAAAGGTAAGTGGTCATCCCAACTACCTTTAAAGTCTATCGCACACGCTCGCAGCATATCCTCTAAAGGCTGAATGGTCCTTTCTGCTTGACCATCTATCAAAGAGTGGAAAACTATACCAAGGTGGACTTGGGTTCAAAGACCCTTTTGAAATGCCTTCTAGAAATGAGAGGTGAACTGCATACCTCTATCTGAGATAATGGAAAATAGAACTCCATGTAATCTGACCAACTCTCTGATATAGAGCTTGACATAATCCTCAGTTGAATAAGAGGTATGAACTAGTAGGAAATGAGCTGATTTGGTCATCCTGTCTACAATGACCCAAACTGAACTATGCTGATGATGAGTATAAGGCAAACCTATCACAAAATCTATGTTCACTTCTTCCCATTTCTAAGACGGAATAATAAACTCTTGCATAGACCTACTAGGTTTTTGATGCTCAATCTTAACCTGCTAACATATTGAGCACTTGGCTACAAACTCTGCAATGTCTCTCTTCATCCCACTTTACCAATAGATCTCCCATAAATCACGGTACATCTTAGTGTCCCCTGGATGAATAGAGTAATGCGTACTATACGCTTCTGCAAGAATCTGTTGTCTTAGGTCATCTACACCTGGCACACATAGCCGACCATGACAACACAGAACACCATGCCCCCCTTGGGAGAAAACCTCTACCTTCTGATCTCTTACCAATTCTTTTAACTTAGCTTGACTGGGATCCCTATCCTTTTTTTCCTTCACCTCAGAAACTAGGGATGATTTTGAACTACTCTAAACCCATACATTACCTTTTGCTGAATCGACTAAGCGAAGACCTAGTCGGGCAAGCTGGTAAATTTCTTGAGATAAATTCTTCTTACCATCATTGACGTGAGCGATACTACCCATAGACATCATACTAAGAGAATCAACCACTATATTTGCCTTTCCTGGATGTTACAGAACACTCATGTCATAGTCCTTCAACAACTCCAACCACCTTCTCTGATGGAGGTTTAGGTCTTTCTAAGAGAACAAATACTGTAGGCTCTTATGGTCAGTGAACACATCAACGTGCAGACCATATAAATATTGCCACCAAATAATTAAAGTAAATACTACTACAGCTAACTCAAGATCATGAGTTGGATAGTTCTTTTCATGGGGATTAAGCTGTCTAGATGCATAGGCTATAACCTTACCTCTCTACATCAAAACACACCCCAAACTAGCTGTGGAAGCATCACAATATACCATAAATCCATCTGAACCATTTGCTAGAGTCAAAATTAGGGTTGAGGTGATCGAGTCTTTAGATCCTAAAAACTCTTCTCACAAGAATTTGACCACTATAATTTGACCTTCTTCCGAGTTAATCTGGACATAGAGGATACAATAGACGATAATCCTACAACAAACCATCGGTAATAACCAACTAAACCCAATAAACTATGAATATTTGATGGAGATATGGGTCTGGACTAGTTTTTAACTGCTTTAGTCTTTTGGGGATCAACTCTAATACCCTTATCGGAAATGATATGGCCGAGGAAAGATACTGACCTTAGCCAAAATTTGCACTTACTGAATTTGGTAAACAACTGATGGTTTCTGAGAGTCTGCAATAGTATTCTGATATGGTCTGCATGATCGTGCTCGCTGCGGAAGTAAACAAGGATATCATCTATGAAGACTATGACGAACAGGTCCTAGTACTGCTTGAACACGTGGTTCATCAAGTCCATAAAATCTGCTGGGGCATTGGTAAGACCAAAGGACATGACTAAGAATTCAAAGTGACCATATCGAGTTCTTAAAGCTATTCTTAGAATGTCACATTCTCTGACTCTGACTGATGATTGCCTGATTTGAGGTCTATCTTAGAAAAGTAACTGACACCTTGAAGTTGATCAAATAATTCATCAATTCTTGGAAGTGGATACTTGTTCTTGACCGTGATTTTATTTAGCTGATGGTAGTCTATACACATTCTGAGAGAACCGTCTTTCTTATGCATGAATAGAACTGGTGCACCTTACGGGGACACACTAGGTCTGATTAATCCCTTATCTAGGAGATCTCTCAACTGCTTCTTTAATTCTTTGAGTTTTTCTAGAGCCATTCTATATGGCAGAATAAATATAGGCTGAGTATCTAGAAGAAGATCAATTCCGAAGTCGATTATCCTTTTGGGAGGAACTCTGAGAAGATCTTTGGGAAACTCATCTGGGAATTCACATGCTACTGATACTGACTCAAGTGTAGAGGTTTCTAATCTAGAGTTCTAGACTCGAACGAGATGGTAGACACATACCTAGATATCATTTTCCTTACCCTAAGGTAGGAAACAAGATGACCCCTAAGTGCTGAAGTACTACCCTTCCACTCTAGGATGGGCTCATTCAAAAACAAAAACTGGACAATTCTGTTTTTCCAGTCAGCTGAGGCATAGCAGGAATGAAGCCAATCCATGCCAAGAATGACATAAAAGTTAGTCATCTCTAATTTAACCAAGTCTGCTGAAGTGACTTTCTGAGATATCATAATCGGACAGTTCTTGTATACCCACCAGGCTATGATAGATTTGCCCACTGGGGTAGAGACTGAGAAAAGATCTGCTAGAATTTTGGGACTGTCTCCAAAGTCAATAGCTATATAGGGAGTAACAAAGGATAAAGAATCTCCTAGATCTAGCAAAGTACAAATACGTAAATGATAAACTTGTAACGTACCAGTGACCATATCAGGAAAACTTTCCTGGTCCTGTCGGGACTGAAGGGCATAGAGTCTATTTAGGGGTTGCCCACTAGTAGCACTGGAAGCAGCACCCTGCTGATTCAGGTAACTGGACTAAGCTGAGGGATGGTTATACTAACCCTAGGAACCCGACTGGGGATAATATATAACTCTATGAATTGGCTTGCCACACCCATAACACACATCATAGCCAGCTCTACAGATACCTTGGGGGTTTCTGCCATATTTCTGGCAAAGGTGATTGGTTCGAGCACTGCAGACATTACCTTGAGTCTTAGGGACTGGCGCCCTATCTCTATTACCGTCTTTGAATTTTGGTACTGGAGCAATGGCTGAAGATGGGGATAAAATTGAGGATTTTGGGCAGAACTGAGAATAATTCCCACTCTCTGACTTAGGCTGAGCGAAGTTGAAACTGCCTGTCCTTGCTCTCTTGTTTTCCCTCTCCTTCTCCCTATTCTTAGCCTCCTCTATCTGCTGAGTGTGGTCCATGAGCCTAGCAATGTCCATCTCTTTAATCGTCATTGCTGTTCTACACTCCTTGACCATACTGCTAGAAACCCTAGACACAAACTTACTCATCCTGGATCTGCTATCTACCACCATAAGAGGAGCATATCTAGATAATTAAGTAAACTTTAGAGAATACTCTTTCACTGTCATGTTACCCTGCTTCAACTTAATAAATTCTAGAACCTTTGCTTCCTTCAACTCCAACAGGAAGAACCAATCTAAAAAAGTAGTGGCAAACTCTTCCCACTCTATGGGCATGGGCCCTGCATCCATGAACCTTTCTATTTTCTATTATTTAAACCATGAGTGAGCCACATCCTACAACTGATATACGACTAACTCAACGCTCTCACTAGCTGTTACCCCTATAATATCTGTAACTTTTTGCATCTGATTAAGAAATTTCTGAGGGTCCTTATCTAACTTAGACCTAGTGAAAGATGAAGGGTTCATTCGGGTGAAGTCTCAAATCCTAGATACAGTAGTATTGGACATTGAGTTGGCCCTAACAGTATCTAGGAATTTATTTTGGGCTACCACAAAATAAGATAGGGTGGTGAAAGCTGCTCTGAATTCAGTGTGAGAGACATGTTCGTCTAGGGTATCTGGCTGGACGGGCTGAGGTGCTCGCTGGTGTCCCATTCCTATTCCCTTAGTCCTCTTTGGAGGGATATTCTGTAAACAAAAAAGAAACTTTGGTTAGACTTAGAGTTTAACTAGAGCTCATGTTGACTCGTATGACATGAAAACTGAAAGAAGGAAAACTTTTCCTAAAACATCTAATAGCCTTCTATCCATAAGTGTGGAATGCTACACATCCATGCATAAGACTCTATTAGATGTGGCTTTCAGACTTTCTAGGACTCTTTTGAACTTTAGGCTCTGATACTAAATTTGTAACGCCCCGAGTCTGTACCCCTGACACTACACGGTGCTTATAATCCCAAAGAACCACAAGCTAACCCATGACTAGTACCTGCTACAATAACTAAATAACAATATTGAAAAATGCAAAATTTAAGCAGAAATAGCGATAAGGTTTAAAATTGGAAATTGAATACTGAATACTAAAATCAATATTGTAAACTGAACATCTGTCTGAAAAATACTTTATGTCTAAAAAGCCACTACTTTTTGAACAGGGAGTTGATGGGACAAGTCCCCAACTAACTCTAACTACTAAAATAAACTGAGTACTGAAATACTAGAATAAAAATCTATCCTCAAATAATGAGGACTCATCACAGTTTGCTGCTGATGGATCAGGCTGCTAAGTATGATCAGGAGCCCATGCGTATGAACCTATGATATAAGATATCATAGTACAAAATAAAGGTATGCATCAGTACTTTGAATGTACTAGTATGCTAGTGAGGTAGGCTAAGATACATGGGTTCATATGCATGAATAATACTAATTGAATAACATGAGTATAACTGAATGAGAGTACATACATGAATATATAAACTATAACTGAGGTCGTGATAACACTGGATACTAAGTTCTAAATTATTGATATCTGAGTTTACTGATACTGTATTACTGTTAACTGAGTAATTGTATCTGACAGTCCTGATTCGGTGGAACTATTCTGAGTTCCATACTGAACTGAGTGACTTTGTCTGACAATCCTGATTTCTGTAGAACTGAACTAAGTTCTATTTTGACGACTAAAACTGAGACTGTGGGAGGTAATCATCTAACCGACATGTCCTTTTCTAAATGGATTGGGGTCTAAACTGTAACCCCATTTGGAAGAGTGTCAGTACCATGCCACAAGTAAAGACAAGATGAGTCACCTTATCTGGCAGGTTCTCTAAATAAGAACGATGGTACCCTCAACTGGCAGGTTTATGTCTCAACCTATGTTGGCTACATAGTTCTGGAATACAAGGACTGCTTCTAAGGATCACACACTCTACTGCCAGGTGAGTCCCCATCCTTGGGTTCACTCGGTATTGAATCCCACTCTCAACTAAATAGACACTGGACTGAGTTCTACACTGTACTAGGCTGGACTGAACTTTTACTGATCGTTCTGTCTAACTGAACTGAACTGAGTTCACTGAATTCTGAACTGATTACTAACTGAGTTCTAAATTGATTACTAAACCACTGATCGTGATATGACTGGTACTATTCTGTAACTGACACTGGCTCTAAGTATATAACTAAATTGTTGGGTATTAAATACACCCAGGACTAGATAGCATATAATCACAAGACATAGCATAATCTTGAGATATGATAACTAAATACTTGATCACCATTCATTCATTGGGGCATTTTGACAAACACATGCATGACATAAAATTGTAGACATGCGAACATGATATAATTTCACTATTCAACTCACATGTACAATTCATCAAACACTTGGAGGGAATAATATAGATGCACATAATACTAAACGACCTGTGGGCAACACAATTTCAAGTACCAAATTCACAATTTGGAGGCTTTAGTATGATTTCACATAATACTACACATATTTAATAACTTCATATAAATCTTGCAACTAATCATAGATTAGTAACCCCATTAACATACTAGTCATGAACACGATCAAATTAATTAATAAATTTCATCAAATCGATAAACTTGCATTTTAAAAAGGGTTCTTGAATTCCAAGGGTGGAAGGAAACCCTTGGATGAACACTTAACATACCTTAGTTGTTAAATTCTTGTACAATGATGGTGAAATCTTGAGTCTTAAATTTGAAATTTGATCTCCTAGGGTTTTTTTCTTGAGTGGTTTGAGAAGGAATGAATGTATTTTGCTAATTGACGGCTAAATTTTGTGTGTTTTAGGGGTTAAAGGATGTGGGAAAAAGACCCTAATACCCCTAAGGATGCGGCCTTTTTAATGACTGAAAATTGAACTATCGATGCGCAGACCGGTGCGTTGCATCATTGGCATCGATGTGATAGCCAATGCACCGCATCGAGTCCATATAGATTCACTGGAATTTGCACTGGAAGGTTGGAAAAAATACTCATCGACGTGATAGGCTGTGCATCGCGACACGTCAAGATCGCATCATCAACTGGTTTGAGCTTTTAAATGTGTTTCAAATGAAGTTTGAAAAATTTGAAACTTGTCCAAAAATACCTGCTGATATTCCTGATCATGAACTAACCAAAAAATCTATATTTAAAGGTCATAAGGGTTCTGAAAAAAGGATCGCCAACTTACAAAGGCTAAAATAACTCTAAGTATGAATACTTGGCTGAATTTTTCAAATCTGGGACCCCTTAACAAACTTTAAAGGAATGAGTTAAGCTTAGGATTTTGTAGGGTCTTACATCGGTTCAATGGGAATTTCCTCAATTAAAGAACTAAATGTAAAATCTGAGGAGCCTAACATAAAATAATGAAATAACTAAATTATTATACAACCGAATCACAAATAAGTTTAATATTAATTATTACAAACCAAATTTAAACTACTAAAATGTCTTTTCAAGACCAAATCACCAAATCAAAATAACAATCATACTCCATCAGGAACAAAAAACAATCTAGATAGAACAAAATAACATAATATCCATAATATCAAACCAAGAGTAATCTCCACCACTCAAAACTTAATTTTAGCACTGTCCCCAGTGCTTGAAGAAACAAAACAAAACAAAAGTGAGGTAATTGAAAACTCCCTATTCATTGCTCATCTATGCCATTATCTACATCCGGGCCTAAACCCTCATCACCTAAGTCAGGGTCCACATCATTAACTTTTTTGAACTCAATGTCCAAATCCTACAAATGTCGATCCTCATAAGTCCAAATATTTTTCTCCACGGGCTCCACAAAATTTGGGCAAATCTGTAATAAAGTCCTGGCATGGTGACCCAATGGATAGTCAAGCTCCACCCTGCATATCTTATCTCTAGTGATTTCTCTAGATCCCACCTAAAGATGTAACATTTGTCGCCTATATGTATGAGTTGTGATCTCATCACTCCGAGCATGATGCTCAGGTAGTCTCAGTACAGGCTCGTGAGATATGTCAATAGCTTGCATTAGTGTCACATTCACTGGACGTATAACTAAAAGTGACGCATAGTCTAAGGCCTCATCCTCTACACACTTTCCTCTTAGAAATCAATTGAGTAGCTCACTAAAACCATACTTACGCCTGTGGTAGATGTGCGCCATCTTCATTACCGACTTTATCACTATGCCAATGTTGATCTCAAAATCATCCTATATCAAGGCATATATTAAGCAAACCCGATCCCAACTGACCTCAATCATGTGTTTTCCTAAAATGAGACCGTGACAAATAATCTTCAACCACACTTTAGCTTCCCTATTCATATGAACATAAAGAAATGTGAGATGATAACCCCCTTCCTTTTGGTTAAATCCATCTATCCATGGACCTATCACGATATAGTAAGTGTCTAATATAAGCATATGGTGGTGTGATGTTCAGTTGTCTCAGCTAAAGTGGGTCTGCCTTAGGAGTTCACAAAAGGGCATTCAGATCATGTACATCAAACTTAACTACTTGCCCTCGAAGTTGGACCTATGAATCCGGCTGCCTCAGGCCCCAATTAGCATAAAACTCCCTAGTTTAGTGAAAATTACACTCAATAGTTTTCTCAAATATAAACATCATCCTCAGCTCCTCAATCCTCTGAACAATACTTGGAAACTCTCTCCTCAAGATCTCCCGGTCAATGATCTTATTCAGGGCATATTTAGTTTTTGTGTGCTATTTATACCATTTCTTACCTTCTTTCAATGCCCACCGAGTCCCATACCTACAAGTATGACATGTTTGGACTATTGGGATTCTATGTATATGAGCAGTAAAGCAAACTCTTTTTTTTTATCACCTAAGGGGCCAACAACTCCTTTTTATTTTTGTTCTCTACTTGAGATAGTTCCTGCCAAACATAATGTAGAACAACCATGTCAAATCGAATCCTACAACACTAGCCAACACCAATTGCAGGAGGATTTAGAAGCACCCCATACTTAGTTTCTAACAACTTTGTATGAGTTTGGAACTAGGGTACTCAAACTTTCCTTTTTTCAAGATGTAGCCATATGGTCAGAGTACCTATGGAAACATTCAATCATTTTTTGATTCAAGTTAATAGCCATGATATCAAAACTTAAGCCTACTATACATTACTGAGACATCAAGCAACGTACATTGATTATCACTTCACAATCTTTGCAAAATTCACATTATATCAACAACAATATCTACCCCGTGTGCTAAACTTAACAAAGTTTCCTTTCAATTCATGCACTTGTTCCGTGGACCTCAATAAGTACAACTTGGATTCAATAATCTTAAACACCATTTCACTATGACCAAGAATGCTTCACAAACTTTAACGACATTACATAATGCTACTTATGAAATCAAAACAATATATGAACCATGAAATCAGAATACCCATTCGTACCTTTTTTGAATTTTCACTTTTTCAAAAAAAAGAAATCATAGCAGCAAACACCCTTAAAACACAATGTACGAGAGATATTCATAACACATGTAGTTTGAAATACTAGGTAGAAATCTAACCTACAAACAAACTGAACTAAGGATTACACAAACTACTGAACTAGGTAGAAATTAAACTCACAATTAACACAAAATATGCATTCCAAACTATATTCCCCAAAACATTCTTCACCAAATAATGCTCAATATACTATGTATTCTAAATAAGATAACATGAATGAACCTCAATTTGTAAAGGTTTGGTCCACCCTATAACTCCACACTTATAATTGCACCCAATAAGTATACTTCAACCTAATAAGATTAGGTAAGAGAGAGAAAATAAGGTGCGAGACTTACCTTAAATAGTGTTCAATGGAGAAAAAGATAACCTTGGGAGATTTTCTAGGCATGTCACACTACATTTTTGAGAGAATTCTCGGGTGTGGTATTCTAGGGTTGAGAGAATTAGAGGGGAATTGGGGATTTTTGGGATTTAAAAGGGGAAATTGGGTTTTGAGAAGGGTTAAAATTGGGTTGACCTAATTTTTTAAATAAAAATGTCTAAAATTAACCCCTTCCATGCCACTTCACTCCCCTATTACGGAAGCTAGGGATCATGGTTTGCCCCTTTCATGAAAGACCAATGGAATTGGGTGTGGCTAGTTATTCCCTTTGGCGTGACACACCCTAATCGTGATGATAGAGAGTGTGGCACACCCTTGATGCGGAGGCTCACTGGAATTCATGTTTTGGGAAATTTGGTTTCCCTAATTTTCTTTGTTGATATTCTTACCTCGGGGCATTTTCATACCTAGTAGCTCTCTCAAAACAACTTTTAGTCACTTTATTTCTTCCTCCATGTCAAGACGTCTCTCAATCCTGTTAATTCTCATCAAAAATAAAAAAAACAAATTTAAAAAGTGGGTTGCCTCCTACCAAGTGCCGTAGTTTTGGTCGTGGCTTGACACATCTTTTTGTATTTTCAATTTTTTAATTATTATTTATTTTTCTTTTTTTAGTAAAATGAAAACCAATGCTATTACATTTCATTCATGGTTGCCTCCCATGTAACGCGTGATTTAACGTCACTGAATGACTAAGTTTGATATTATCATTAGCAAATATGGTAGACCTCTTTTTTCTATACTCATGATAAACCCAATAATGCTTCACTTTTTGTTCGTTCAAAAGAAATGTCACACTCTTGTTCTCGCCATAATTTAAACAACACGTGAGGGGTTATTCTAACCACCTCAAGTGACCCAGGCCATTGGACCTTAATTTACCTAGGAACAACTTTAGCCTTGAGTTAAATAACAATACCTTTTGGTCAAACTCAAAGACTTAGGGAAGGATGTGCTTATCATTCCACTTTTTGTTCTTTTCCTTGTACAATTTTGAATTCTCATAAGCATGCAAGCGGAACTCATCAAGCTCAAGAAATTGAAACATCCTTTTCTTCCCCGTAATCTTTAGGTCAAGATTCAACTTCTTCACTACCCAGTATGCTTGATACTCAAACTGCACAGGTAAGCCACATGCTTTAACGTATACTAAATGATATAGAGAAGTCCCAATAGGCATTTTATAGGCTATCTTGTACACCTAGAGTGCATCATCCAATTTCACCGATCAATCTTTTCATTGACCATTCACTATTTTCTGAAGAATCTTCTTGATGTCATGGTTGGACACTTCAACTTGACCACTTTTTTATGGATGATGCATTGTAGCCACTTTATATCTGATGCTATACTTTGCTAGCAGGTTCTTGAACTAATGGCTCACAAAATGAGACCTGCCATCATTGATAATATATTTAGGGGTTTCGCGAGAATATATTCTTCTTCAAAAACTTCACCACCACTTTACATCATTAGTAGGAAGAGCCTCAATCGATACCCACTTAGATACATAATCTACCATAATCAAAATATCAAGGTTAGCATACATGGGTGGAAATGGTCCATGAAATTTATCCCCTACACATAAAAAATCTCTACCTCAAGAATGTATTTAGAGGTATTTCATGGTGTCTGGATATAGTACCTATTCTCTAGCACTGATCACATTCTTTCAGAAATACAAAGGCATATTTAAATAAAGTAAGACTAAAGAAACCTAATTGTAATACCTTGTGTGTTATACATTCTCCTTCATAGTGACCTCCATAAGGTGATGATATAAAATTCTTGATCACTTGTTTGGCTTGACATTCGAGAATGCATCCTTGAATAACTCAATTAGTTCCTTGCTTGAACAAATAATTATCATCCTATATATCTAAGTGGGAATCATGGTACAACTTCTTTCTTTGCTTACTCATAGCATTAAGAAGATACAAACACTTACAAGTAAGTTTACTATATCTGCATACCAGTGGAGCTCTACTATACTTAGGTCCATCAGTTCCTTATCAAGGAATATTCCCAAATGCATCCATCCTCAAGCAGATTAGATCAATACTCTAACCTAAATAAATAATTTGCCACTTGATTTTCTACCCCTTTCTATCTTGGACCTCTAGATAAAACTCTTACAGTAGAAAGATCCATCTAGTTATCCTTGGCTTTGTATCTTTCTTATTGAATGCAACATCATCATTATGGACTATACCTTTGTACCTACTAGATAAGCTCTAAAATTTTTAAACCCATACACTAGGGAGAACATCTCTTTCTCAGTGATAGTGTAATTGATTTAGGTAGCATCCAGGTGAAATTCAAGAGGGAGGGTAAATTGAAATTTTCCTGTGATTTGACTACTGACTGCTCACAGTCGATTCGCCTGCAGATCAGTACACTTCACCATACATAATAGATTTAAAATGATTAATCAAATAAATAACTAAATATAAAGTAATAACATAAAGATTTATCCAAGTTTAGAACACCAATATGGTACCTACCTCTAGTCCCCTTGGGTTTTAAAGTTTCCTTAGATAGTTCAAGGTCGATCTCAAGTACAATGATTGGAAATAAGTTTCGAAGACTTATTTTTCTCTTCAGATCTTGTGAAACATATTCAATTGATAGTACAAAGTTGACTCAATCCTACTCTTTATATAACAATTGTAAACTAAAAGTTACAAAGCCTTGTGAGACTAAGATTGTGACACTTTGATTTTTCTCCTTGAAGTTGCGTGATCCATGTCCATCTTTAGTCTTCTTCTTTTATAGTCTTCTGCTGCCGTTCTTCATAAGGAAACCCAAGAGATTTCTTCTCAATCAAGGATTTAAATTGATTCCTTGATTGAGGGATGGCACTATAATGTATGTCCATATCAAATATGTTCATACATGGTGCAATTCCCATAATTATACATGTCCATATCAGATATGTCCATGTACTAGTTGTGGCCTTCCTTTCTTTATGTTCTGATTTAGTCTATCCTGATTCTGGGATTGTGATCCTTTTTCCATTTCCAAGATATTTGATTTATTTTCTTTCCATAATATTTATATGCCGAGATGTTCTTCCATTTTTGGAGCTGGTTCCCTTGTTTGCTTCCATGTTGAGTTAGTCCCCTTTTAAACTCTTTTTGATCCTCCATATCTTTGGTTGAGATACCCTTCAAACTTCTAATATCATTTTTCTTCTTTTAATTGATTGTGATTGATCTAATTTTTTGTTACTTTTCGGACTGAGATTCTCCTTCCATTTGTTCTCATTGTGACTGATTTACTTGGATGCCATGCATTGTGAATTGATGTCCTTCCGTTGCTGAAGCTGGATTCCTTTATCCTTCCAAGAATTAGCAGTCCCAATATACTACAAAGATGCACTTGTTAGTTTGTCATTATTAAAATATAGACTTAAGAGGCTAACAATCTCCCCCTTTTTGATAATGACAAGCAAGAGTAATCATCAGTTGACAATTCACTTCCCTTTTGTCAGCTTGCTCTCCCTGACTTGTAGGTGACTCTGATGTTTCTGATTTCTCCCCCTTTGACATAATCAAAATGAAACAACATGCAGCGACATACAGATAAAGAAATCTACACAGAGACACATATAGAAAAAGTAATGATGACTCCTCTTTCAGAACAGGTGTACCAAACAATATGTAAATAATTTTTTCTTTAGCCAAAGTTGTAGAAAATTACTCTCCAGAAAGGGCTTAAAAATCATTAATGCTAATAATACCAAGCTTTTTTTTAAGGAAACAAAATCTTTCTTTTAGCAGTGTTTTTGTAAAAATATCAGCTAGTTAATTTTCGAAGTCAACAAATTTTAAAGTAAAATCACCATTTTCGACATGATCTCGAATAAAATGATGCTTAATATCAATATGTTTATCCCTAGAATGATGAACAATATCCTTAGATAGGATAATAGTATTGCTGTTATCTTACATAATAGGGGGAGATTCACAAGATAAGTCAAAGTCAAGAAGTTGATGCATATTCCATAAGATTTGAGTATCACAACTTTCAACAGCTATGTATTCAGCTTTAGTGGTTAAAAGAGCAATGGAAATTTGCTTCTTTCTATGAAATGAGATGGGGGAATTACCAAGAATTTAACATGTTCTACTAGTGTTCTTTCTATTATTTTATCTCCTACAAAATCAACATCTGAATAACAAATTAATTCAAAATGTAAAAAGCAGGGATACCATAGTCCAAAGTCTTAAGTTCCTATTAGATATCAGATGAATCATTTGGTGGTAGTAAGATGAGACTCCTTAGGAGTCGACTGGAACATGGCACATCACACTAAACATAATATCTGGTCAACTTGTAGTCAGTTTAAGTAGAGATTCGATCACCCCCTTGTACATCTTTTGATCAATATCTTTTCTGGACATGTCTGAATCAATGATTATGGATGGGCTCATTAGTGGTCCGTAGGCCTTTCCTTTTTCCATACCGAACTTTTTGATGAGTTTTTTAGTGTACTTGGCTTGATTGATAAAGGTGACTCTGGGAGATTGTTTGATTTGTAATCCCAGAAAGAATGTTAGCTCATCCATAAGACTCATATCGAATTATCCTTTCATCAAATTAGAAAAATTCTCACACATAGAGATTTTAGAACTACCAAAAATGATATCATCAACATAAATTTGTACAATGAGAAGATTTGATTCAAGCTTTTGTATGAACAAGTTGTATCAATATTACCCCTTTGAAAATTAGTATTTATTAAAAAGGTACTCAATCTGTCATACCAAGATTTTGGATCTTGTTTGATGCTGTACAATGCTTTTGATAATTTGAAAACATGATTTGGATATGATGGATCTTCAAACACTAGGGGTTGTTTTACGAAAACTTCCTGATGAATAAAGCCATTTAAGAAAGTACTTCTTACGTCCATTTGATATAACTTAACATATTTGAACATGGAAAAAGCTAATAACATTCGTATTGACTCTAACCTTGCCATGGGGGAAAAGGTCTCATCATAATCAATGCCTTTCTACTGGAAGTTTCCTTGAGCTATAAGTCTGGCTTTATTTTTGATAACTTTACCTTCTTCATCTAACTTATTTCTATAGGCCCATTCAGTTCCAATTATTGAGTAATTTTTAGGTCTTTCAACTAGAGTTCAAACTTGATTTCATTCAAACTGATCTAGTTATTCCTTCATAACTTCAACCCATGATTCATCTTTGAGGGCCTGATCGGTTTTCTTAGGCTCAATTTGAGAAATAATGGAAACAACTGCTTGTCTCTTAATGATGCTCTTGTTTGCACTCTATGTTCTAGATTTTCGATGATAAGTTCGTTTGGATGAATAGCATCATGATTTCACTCCTTTAGATCACTTGGCTTTATTGTTTCCACTTTAGGAGTCAACTCTTTGGAGGGTGTACTCGACTTATCTTATGATAGCTCATGGATTGTACTGTTACTTTCCTCATATCGTAGATTAATCAACTGTTCTGCATTAGAACTCAAACTTGTAGTAAAGTGATTATATTTATCAAATACAATATGCATAGTTTCCTTATCAAACAAAGTTCTTTTATTAAAGGCCCTATAGGCACGATTGTTGGGAGAGTACCAAAGAAAAATTCCTTCATCACTTTGAGGATCAAATTTTCCCAAGCTATTCTTTCCATTGTTATGAATAGAACAACTGCATCCAAAAGGATAGAAATAACTAATGTTGGGCTTCTTTTCTCTCCAAAGTTCATAAGGCATTTTCTTTAGGATAGGTCGGATCAGTCACCTATTGATGATGTGACATGCAGTGCTTACTACTTTTGCCCGAAAATGATATGGAAGATTATGTTCTAACAATGTTATCCTGACAATTTCCTAGAAAGACCGATTCTTCCTCTCTACTGAACTATTTTATAGAGGGGACTGGGGTGAAGAGAAGTTCTGAGAGTATCCATTCTGAGCGCAATACTTCTCTAATGCTTTATTTTTAAATTCTCCTCCGTGATCACTGTGAATGTAAGTGATGAGGTGTTTGTCTTCTCTCTGTACCTTTCTACAAAAAATCTCAAAATTTGTAAGAGCCTCATTTTTATGACAAGGAACATTACCCAAGTAAAAAGTGAATAATCATTAACTATGACAAAAATATATCTCTTTCCACCGATGCTTAAGTTTTAATGAGGAAAAACAAATCCATATGGATTATTTAAAGAGGTTTGGTAGTGGAGACAATGTCTTTGACTTTGAATGATGTCCGGTTCTACTTACCCAATTGGCAGATATCACAGATGTGACACTTTCCAAACTTTTGTTTTGGCATACCTATCACTAATTCTAGTCTGGATAACTTCTCAATGATATGTGATAACGCTCAATCTATAGCTCTCGTAAGAGTGTAAAGCGGTTGTTGTCAAATATATAACCCAACTGGGTTGGGTATCGATCCCACAGGGAATAGTCGGTCAATAAGTAAGCAAAGATTATTAGACTTTTGGTGCAAGTCTCGTGAAAGGGGGGATTTTAACATGCAAATAGTGTAAACAAAATAGTAAAGGTAAAAACGGAAAATAGAAAAGTAAAGAGAAAGATTGTTTGGTAAGATGTTAACCAATGAGAATTGAGAGTTGGGGTTATGTTCACCTTATGAGTTGTACGTCTCTATTGGCTATGAGTTATGCGGAATTCAGACATGCATGTTCTTATAGAGAATTGTATTCGATGGTAAATCCAAGCGTCTTTCGACCTAAACAAGGACTATTTCACTTTAACTCTTTCGAGCTTAAAGCGTATTTAATGGTACAAATTCTCCAAGAAGTTAATCCAGTTATGGCACTAACTTTTTAATAGGGGATGGGACCCTATTACCTTGACATTATCTCTTTTCCAAACATATAACTTTTCTTTCGAACAAGTTAATGCTATACTGGCGTTATTCTATGTGTCTGCAGCCACAAGAATTTGCATTAAGATGAAGAGAATAATGATATAAGCAACGCACGTGTCACGAATTCACAAACTCATAGCCTTAGATAGTATCTCATAAGGCTTCCATAACCCCAACAGAGAAGTTTAGTTACCCATGAGTGCGAAGGAAATCACAATCGACATTGTTATTATACCACAATAAAGATCTCGTTAGGTATAGGGTGGTAGATGTTAGGCGTGACTTCTTTGCTAAGTAACATTTCTCTTGTTGCGGAAATTAAGAATTGAATAGATGAATAGAAGAAGAATAAAAAGTAGAATTAATGGAAGAATAAAAAGTAGTAGTGAATGATTTAAAATCTCTAGAAAAATAGGGTATTTATAATACCCATATCCTATTCCTACTAAGCTAATGAATTACTTAACCCAATCCTACTTGGTTAATGTATCATTATCCTAATCTTAATAAGTTACTGTTAGTCCCCAAAGTCTTCAGAATTGCTATTTTTGCCCGGGACAGATTTTCCATGCGCCACTTTTGGTCCTTGGCGTCCAAGCTTTGCTTTCCTCCTTTTGTGAAGCTTTCTTTGGCGTCAAGTTATCCATAAAATGCTGAATTCTGCATCATTTATACCTGAAAATTTGCTAATCTCGTTTGTTAGCTCACTTACAGGAAAAAGGACTAAAAGTGCATGAATTATATAATTTGTTCTCAAAACTTGGCTAAAATATGGGCAAAATCTAGTGCTATAGGCGTGTAAATTCGCCTATCATCAACACCCCACACTTGAAGCTTTGTTCGTCCTCGAACAAAATATCATGTCCGTCTAAACATCAACTTAGGGTTTCACAGTATCAACACAAAATATTCGTCAAGACAAGCACAACAATTATCAACAAAGAGTAGTTTTCCGATCATTAGTAGAAACAATTTAATGTCTAGCATAGACTCGTGATGGTGGCCAACTCATATTCAAAAGTTAAGGCACAAAGAATCATACACGACTACCCAAAACTCATCATCCATGTGTGTCTCACAATATATTACGCATAATCACTCATAAGTATAACATATTTTTCAAACATGGGTATAAAAGTATCCTTGCTCTCGGTCTCAAAAAGAATTCATATGCTGCAACTGATGTCCATAGGCTTGCCCTTAGTGTAATGCTCCACTAAATGTCAGAATGCTAAGCTTAGGATCAAATAGGTCTTTTGATGGTTGTAATGTAGGCTAAGGGACGGGTAGGACTATTTTGGCCAGAAATAGTGACTATGTTCCTAAGCACTTTAATACATCACATTGTATCATTAACACTTTTCTTTCAAACAACCTTTCTTCTTTCTTTTATTCTACGACCCCTTTTCTCCTCTTTTGTTTTTCAATTTTGAACATAACTAACTTTTCAGTTTTATTTTTTTTCTTTCCTTTTTCTTTTCATAACATACCTCTTATGATAGCACTTCTTTTTTATAACAAATTCAAGCACCAATACATTCTAAAGCATCATACTCACCCATTTTCCTCTTATTTCGTCACATAACTTTACAATTTAAAGCACTTAGGAATTTGGATCAAATTATGGTCTTGAAAAAAAATGGATTAGGCTTACATATGAGGTTGTCAAAGAAAATAGGCTAAAGGCTCAAAGGGGGTTAACTAGGATAATGTCCACGGGTAGGTAAAAAGAAGGTAAACAAGTATAGGTTGCCAAAGAAATTCCTAAATCATCTCGTAAACTTACACTCTTTATTTTTGCTTTACATACATACCAGGCAAGTTCTAGCATCAGCCACAAGCACAGAATATACTATTATTTCACACACACAAGGCATATGGTCGACTTTATTGGGAGTAGTATAGACTCTCGACCCAACAGAAGAAGGAATTGAACCACACAATATTACATAGTGAGTCACAATTAGAGACTAAACGTCTCAATAGTCATGATTTTAGTACAAACTCTTGTTATAATCTCATGCTGCCTATTAGAATAATTTCATGCAAAGCTAAGTTAAAAATAAATAAATTTAACTAATAAAAAAAAATTAACTACTAAAAAGAAAAACAAAACAAACATAAGTGCAAATGCAGATAGAGAAGTATAGCATGCAAATACCACCACCCCACACTTAGACGGGACACACTGCCCTCAGTGGAAAATAAATATGAAGAACCTGGTCAGTCGGACTCCTCCTCTATGTCGGGGGTCATACCCCCTTCGTCGGAATCATCATTGGAGTCGTCATCCTCAGAAGTTCCTCATAAGTACCCCACTTGATTCCAAGAGTACATCGAGGTATTTGCAGTACGGAGGATTCAGCTTGCTCTTTTCTTCCTCTTTTCTTACCTTTCTGTGTGGTGGGCGCTTTTTCTTTTCCTTGTCGTCCTTTTTGTGCCATTCTACCTGAGATCTCAATAGAGTCATGTTAGCTTCATCTCGGAAGATTCAATCAACAGACAGACAATAGTGGCACCACCCCACACTTAATTTGTTGACACAACCAAATTAAGTGAACGATGTCGATTACTCAGACTTCATCGATATACGTTTATATGATATGTTCCAACCATATAATCAGTGCAGTCATACTTCATAAAATCTTGGAAATACTTTCATGTTTGATATATCAAGACTACTACATAGAGATTGAATCAAGGTATAGCATCTAGAAGTACTCACAACCTCATATGTTGGTAGTCAACCATAATTCTTATCTCGGTGAACAAGTCATTCCAACATGTAAAATTTCTATTGATAAGATTATGCAATTTTCTTGACCTTGTCAATTCCGCAAAAGTATGGCAGTGCATCAAAATCAAATTCAAGTTGGAAACATGTTAAGATTATTCTTACGTATTCTTTTACTCACTTAGTTGTATCACAACACATCAACCACATTCAAATCACCAATACTACTTCAAGATTTAGCAATTCATAATATGCGTAGTAGTGTAGTACTTACGGAATATAAATGAAGAACAAAGTAGTACTTACTTGGTTGATGACCTCGGATGATGTTCTTGCAAAGTAAAAGAGCGAAAGGAAAATTTTTGAGAGGATTTGGAGAGGTAGGCGGCGCTTATGCTAGGTTTGCAATGTATTTTTAGTCTAAGACTAAGTCTCTTATTTATAGGACAAACATGGGTTGGGTTTTGACCCATTTAAAATTGGATTTGGAGACCAAAAGTGACCATAGGTGGCGCCTAATTCTTTGCCTATGCTTGGCATAGGCGGCGCCTTTTGCAAAGCATTTGTTGAGCATAGGCGGCGCCTATGCCATGGCATTGTTGGGCATAGGCGGCGCCTATGCCATGGCATATGAGATTCAGAGACAAAAGGCATTGGCATAGGCGGCGCCTATGCTATGGCATTCTTAGGCATAGGCGGCGCCTATGCTATGGCACACTAGATTCCGAGAGCTTAGGCCATAGTATAGGACTTGCCTTGTTCGTGGCCTAGATTTACATAGGCCTTGCCTTGTTCTTTGTCTATATTTTCATAAGCAATGCCTAACCCATAACCTTTTTCTTCTTCATTCCTAACTTACCACCTTCAACATGCAATTCTTCCAAATCAAAATTTGCAACCAATCTCCTCGTTTACACCTCTTGTACCTACATTCACTCAAAAACAATAAAAATGATTAGAACGATGGGTTGCCTTCCATCAAGCGCCTTAGTTTTGGTCGTGGCTCGACAAAATCCTAGGAAAACAAAAACAACAAGAACATTTAAAAATGATGGGTTGCCTCCCACCAAGCGCTTGATTTATTGTCGTGGCACGACATAGCTATCTCGATTACTTAGTCTTCATTGAGATAGATGGGGCATCGTTTTCTGAATGGATTCAGATGACGCTGATACTTACTTGTAGGCATGCAATCTTCTTCGATATGATTCTTGTGCATACATACCTCAGGGGGGATACCAATTATATCATCAATAGTCCAACCCATAGCTCTCATGTATCTCTTCAGATCAGAGATGAGAGCCTCTACGTGCTGCTCACTGAAATCATCTGCCACACTTACCGGTAGTGTATTTCCACTTTCGAAGCATGCATGCTTTAGATAATTGGGGAGCTCTTTCGATTCTAGCTCTGGTGGCTTTTCAATGAAAGTCTTTGCTGTTTGTGATGGTTGATTCTTAAGATCAAGGTCCAGCTTCTTAGGGGTATGAGAATAGAACCCTATTCCTGTTAGAGCACACATAGTTTCTTCATAATCTTCATCATCCTCATTCTCAACATTCAGCAGTGCAGCAGACAATGGCTCAACAGTAAGCTATTTCTTTACAGATAATGCTTTCTTATCCTCATAAGCTACGAAGAACACATCCATATCGCTGGGCTACTTCATTGCTTTGCATATATCAAAGCGGACCACTTCGTCATTCAACCGAAATAAAAGCTCATTAGCTCTCATGTCAATAAGCACACTTCCAATTGCAAGGAAAGGACGTCCCAAGATTATGGGAACTTCAGAATCCACCTCACAATCCAGAATAACGAAGTCTACAGAAAATATGAATGAAGAAACCTTCACCAACACATCATTTAAGATACCCACAGGTCGTTTTACCGTCCTATCGGCCATCACGAGCCTCATATTGGTTGGTGTCGGATCGCCTAACCCCAACTTCCTATAGACGGATAGTGGCATCAAATTTATGCTAGCACCCAGATCACACAATGCCTTGGCAAAATTCAAAGATCCAATAGTGCAAGGAATAGTGAAGGCACCAGGGTCGGCCTTTTTCTGAACTAGCGATCTTGTAGCGATTGCACTGCAATGGTGAACATTATCTGCCGGCTCATAGCTTACCGCCCACTTCTTTGTTAAAAGGTCCTTCATGAATTTTGCGTACCCAGGCATTTACTGTAGTAACTCCACCAACAGAACATTAATGGTCAGTTGTTTTAACATCGTCATGAATTTGCTGAACCTTGTATCCTCTGCCTGCTTCTTCAGTCTTTGAGGAAAAGGTGGTGGTGGATAAGGAATTGTTTTCTCCACGTCTTTCTTCTCCTCTTGCTTCCGTTTTTCAGCCTTTTCAGGCTGCAACATACTCGGTGTGATGTCATGGACGTCGTGGGTAGATTCTCCTTTTGCCTTATCATCGAAGTTTGTTGCCTCGTCAACCACTTGCTTTCTTTTGGATGAAGTTTCCAGCACCTTACCACTTCGGGTAGTAATAGCCATGCATGATCCGTCATTCCTTGGATTTTGCACAGTGTCGCTAGGTAAGGTGCCAATCTTTCTTTGATTGAGTGTTGTTGAAAGTTGGCTCAATTGCTGCTCTATTTGCCTTATTAAAGTAGAATGTGAGTCAACCAATTGCTTCATCGAGGACAAATCATGTATTACCTCCGTTACTCCTGCGCTGGTTGCTTCCACTCCTTTCAATAGTTTAGCCATCATGTCTTCCATACTTTCGGAACTAGATGTGGTGGTGTCTCTTCTTCTTGGGGGAACGTATAAACCACTCTTTTCATTCTTGTTCTTCCAACTACCTTGGTCCTTGTTTCTAGATTTATCATAATAGTTCCGACCTTGGTTTCCTTGGGTATTACCTCGGAAACCCCCTTGGTTGTTCAAGTAGTTGGCTTCTTCTTCCGAATCAGATTCGTCTCTTCCGTTTAACGCAACAGCTTTGACTTTTTTGGTCTTCCCTGATAATAGATGCTTTGTAAGAAGATCCACTTGTGTATTCATGAGCGTCATATCTTGATCACATTATTCTTCTCTTCTTCTTTGGTCTGCCGTCATTCCAATAGATAAAGTGGGGCTTGCTACCTCAGAATCCCTGGTATGCCAAGCTCTACTTTGCTTTGTCATCCGATCTAGCATATTGCTTGCCTGACCAAAAGTGAGGTCCGTAAATGATCCTCCAACTGCATTATCTACCACTGGTTTAGTTATTGAATTCAAGGCTCTGTATAGTATCTCCATTAGGTGAACATTGGTCATATGATGGTTTGGGCACCTCATTAGCTTCGTCTTGAACCTCTCCCATGTTTCATGAAGGGCTTCAGTTGGAAGCTGACGAAAGTTGCTGATTTCATCTCTCAATTGTGCTCTTTTGGATGGCGGAAAGAATCTTTCTAGGAAAGCGTCTCTCAATTGCCTCCAATTTGTAATAGAGTCAGGAGTCAGCCCATTCAACCATAGAGTTGCCTCTCCAGACAGAGACAGTGGAAATAAGCGTAATCGAATTGCATTCTGACCAACACCAGGATTGTCAAACGACATGCATGTAGAAATAAAGTTGATGAGATGCATAGTCGGATCATCGCCTGCTAGTCTACCAAATAATCCCTTGAGTTGCAATAACTAAATCATGGTGCTTGTGATGTCGAACTTGGCTCCGGGTGCCAATGGCGGAAGAATAATGGCTCCTGTGGCACCAGCTCCATCAAGATCATTATCATCATCATCGAACGGTATTTGCATAGCTCGGCGTTCAGGCCTAAACCTAGCTTGACGATCTCTTCTATTGGCAGGTGTTGCGATCTCAGCAGCATGCCTAGGGTTTAGTAACTCATCATCACCTAGGTCCTCGTCGTCAGGATTTATTGCTCATCCAGGGTTATCAATATTCTATTGATGCACTTGAGCGGCGGCTAGAGCAGCTAGTCTCGCTTGTTCCTGTTGAGCAGCCATCCTTTCAATTTCGTGTTGTGCCTCCATTCTACCAATACGTTGTGGTTCAGGATTGATAGATAATAACGGTTGACTAGAACTTTGAGTATGGGGCATGCACTGAATAAAAACCTGCAGAGAACAAAAACAAAAACTAAAAGTAAAAGTACGAGAATCTTTGACCAAAGGGTCTAGTAATTATCACAAACTTAGTTAACACTCGTATTCCCCGGCAACGGCGCCAGTGTTTGATAACGCTCAATCTACAGCTCTCGTAAGAGTGTAAAGCGGTTGTTGTCAAATATATAACCCAACTGGGTTGGGTATCGATCCCACAGGGAATAGCCGGTCAATAAGTAAGCAAAGATTATTAGACTTTTGGTGCAAGTCTCGTGAAAGGGGGGATTTTAACGTGCAAATAATGTAAACAAAATAGTAAAGGTAAAAATGGAAAATAGCAAAGTAAAGAGAAAGATTTTTTGGTAAGATGTTAACCAATGAGAATTGAGAGTTGGGGTTACGTCCACCTTATGAGTTGTACGTCTCTATTGGCTATGAGTTATGCGGAATTCAGACATGCATGTGCTTATAGAGAATTGTATTCGATGGTAAATCCAAGCGTCTTTCGACCTAAATAAGGACTATTTCACTTTAACTCTTTTGAGCTTAAAGCGTATCTAATGGTACAAATTCTCCAAAAGGTTAATCCACTTATGGCACTAACTTTTTAATAGTGGATGGGACCCTATTACCTTGACATTATCTCTTTTCTAGACATATAACTTTTCTTTCGAACAAGTTAATGCTATACTGGCGTTATTCTATGCGTCTGCAGCCACAAGAATTTGCATTAAGATGAAGAGAATAATGATATAAGCAACGCACGTGTCACGAATTCACAAACTCATAGCCTTAGATAGTATCTCATAAGGCTTTCATAACCCTAACAGAGAAGTTTAGTTACCCATGAGTGCGAAGGAAATCACAATCGACATTGTTATTATACCACAATAAAGATCTCGTTAAGTATAGGGTGGTAGGCGTTAGGCATGACTTCTTTGCTAAGTAACGTTTCTCTTGTTGCGGAAATTAAGAATTGAATAGATGAATAGAAGAAGTTACTGTTAGTCCCCAAAGTCTTCAGAATTACTGTTTTTGCCCGGGACAGATTTTCCATGCGCCACTTTTGGTCCTTGGCGTCCAAGCTTTGCTTTCCTCCTTTTGTGAAGCTTTCTTTGGCGTCAAGTTATCCATAAAATGCTGAATTCTGCATCATTTATACCTGAAAACTTGCTAATCACGTTTGTTAGCTCACTTACAGGAAAAAGGACTAAAAGTGCATGAATAATATAATTTGTTCTCAAAACTTGGCTAAAATATAGGCAAAATCTAGTGCTATAGGCATGTAAATTCGCCTATCATCAATATGCATAATAGCATGATTGACCTTTTTGTACCACAACTAAGTATAATTGGATTGTACAGTGAGGCAAATTAAGGTAGTAAAGTTGGGACTATTTAAAAGGTAAATATTGTAAACACGTTCACTGATGAGAGAGATATCTCTTTTGTTGTATTTGATTGAGCAATTTGCAGCTTTGAAGAGTACTTCAAATCCGACATCACAGAGCTGATTGATGCTGAGAAGATTGTGTTTGAATCCATCTACTAGATATACTTTCTTGAATTCATAAGATGATCTGAGTTTCACTTGGCCTACTCTGATGATGTTGCCTCAAGCATTGTCACCAAACCTTACTGACCCCCCATCTATTTTCTCTTGATTAGAAAACTTTTCTTTATTTCTGGTCATATGTATGGAATATTTGCTATCAATGACCCACATTCCTTTCTTATAGCTCTTGCAGACTTGTTCATGTAACATAAGAAGATCAATTTTGTTTAGTTACCCAAGTGGTCTTGGGTCCTTGTGTGTTAGATGTGCTTCCTTTAGGAATACAAACCCACATACTTTTAGGCTTATTCCTATAGATAAATGATTTGTGCCCTCTATATCCATATAGAAAACAGTCAGGTCCTTGAGAATAGAAGGAGATCTTAGCTGATTTAAACGAATCTGATGAAGAACTTTATTTGTTTTGAAAATAGTTGGATTTCACAAAATCGTGACTAGGAGTTTTCTTAAAATTGTTTATCTTTATTCTTACATCATCAAGCTCTTCATAAAGCAAGTCAATTTCAATTTGACATGCTTCAATTTCTATTTGATGACTTTTTTGTTCCTCCTCAAGTTTTCATTTAAATTAGGATTCACTACTTTTCTTCTCTTGAGAAAGTTTGTTATATTCATCTATAATATTTTAAAGATCACCAGTTATTAAATCCAAGTTAGATTCAAGAGTATTACAGTTATGATAATCATGCATTCTTACTTCGCTAGATTCATCTGTTGACATAAAGTTTTGATTTTTTCTAGAAGATCTTCTCCTTAACTTAGGTCAGTTTTGTTTAAAGTGACCAGAACTTACACTATAATAACAACGATCATCATTTTTGGATCTTTGCTTTGTCTGTCTCATGATTTTCCTTACTTTACAATTTATGAAAGCCATTCCTTCACTATTAACATCTTTTAAAATGTCCACTTCTTTAGTTGGAGCAATATTGAAGCCTACTGGTTTCTTCTTTTCCTCCTTGTGGAACTTTTTGATATAATTTTTCCCATATGCAACAAGGTTACCTCGTAGTTCGTCATATCTTATGTTATAAGGATCTCCGTCTTCCAGAATAGCAGTCTTGGTTTCCTAAATCTTTGAGAGACTTTAGACCAGCTTCTGGACTTACAGGCTATATAGATAGATCATCCCTAGTGATTTCAGTTCGCATACAATCTTACTGAATCTGGGAAACATTGTTTCAATGTCCTCATTCTCTTCCATTTTGAATAGCTCATATTCATTTACTAGGGTAATAATTTTTGACTTCTTGACTTTAGTGGTTCCTTCGTAGGTTACCTCCAATTTGTCCCATATTTCTTTCCCAGTCTCGCAAGTTGATATCTTGTTGTATTTTTCTCCACTAACTGCACATAGAAGCAAACTTATAGCATGTGCATTAGTATGAATTACCTCTTATTGTTCTTTGGTGACCTCAAAACTTTCAAGGGATTCTATGTTGGAACTGCTATATTCTTTGTCTTTGTCCTTTGACTTCTTTTTAAGTTCTGGAATCAGCTTTGGACCCTTGTAGATAACAACCCAGGCTTGGAAATCATTTGATTGGACAAAGATTCTGAACCTATTCTTTCAGTAAGAGTAATATTGTACATTAAAGTATGGTGGTCTTGTGGAGAAGTGACCATCCTGAAGAAGAGCACCAAAGATTTTATAACTTGCCATTTGATCATTACTCCCTTGCGATTAAGCAATACTGTTGGTAAGACCTGCTCTGATACCAATTGAAATTCAAGAGTGGGGAGGGGTGAATTAAAATTTTTCTATGAGTCGACTACTGACTCTTTATAGTCGACTCGCCTGCAAATTAGTAAACTTTACAAAATAGATTAGGTTTAAAATGATTAAGCAAATAAATAATTGAACATAAAGTAATAAGACTGAGATTTATCCTGGTTCAAAACACCAATATGGTGCCTATTTCCAGTCCCTTTGAGTTTTAAAGTTTCCTTAGATCGTTCAATGTTAGGCTCGAGTATAATGATAGAAAACAAGTTCTGAAGACTTATTTTTCTCTTCAAATCTTATGGCATAGTTTCAGTTGATATTACAAGGTTGACTCGATCCTACTCTTTATATAACAATTGTAAAGTAAAAGTTACAAAGACTTGTGAGACTAAGATTGAGACACTTTGATTTTTCTCCTTGAAGTTGTGTGTCCCATGTCCATCTTCAGTCTTCTTCTTTTATAGTCTTCTTCTATCATTCTTCATAAGGAAATCCAAGAGATTTCTTCACAATCAAGGATTTAAATTGATTCCTTGATTGAGGGATGGCACTATAATGTATGTCCATATCAAATATGTCCATACATGGTGCAGTTTCAACAATTATACATGTCCCTATCTGATATGTCCATGTGTCGGTTATGGCCTTTCTTCCTTTATATTCTGAATGGTCTGCCGTTATTCTGGGATTTTGATCCTTCTTCCATTTCCAAGATATTTTATTGATTTGCTTGCCATACTGTTTTGATGTCGTGATGTTCTTCCATTTTTGGAGTTGGACCCCTTGCTTGCTTCCATGTTGAGTTAGTCCTTTTTTGAACTTTTTTGGATCCTTCATATCTTCGGATGATATATCATTCAATCTTCCAATATCAATTTTTTACTTGATCGTTATTGATCTAATTTTTCATGGCTTTTGGGGCTGAGATTCTCCTTCCATTTGTTCTCATTGTGGTTGATTTACTTTAATGCCATGGATTTTGAATTGATGTCTTTCCATTCCTAGAGCCTACTTTCTTTATCCTTCCAAACATTACTAGTCCCAATATCCTACAAAGATGCACTTGTTAGTTCACCATTATTAAAACGTAGACTTATGAGGCTAACACTAGGGTCTTGATTTCATAGTATATAGAGTGAAACACCTTTTTTTTTTACTTGCCCTGTACTTCTCTTATACCTATGTCACTCGCATCACACATTAGTTCAAATGGTAACCCCCAATTGTGAGCAATCAGTATGGGAGCCTCAACCAATCTCTTCTTCAAAACCTCAAATGCTTTGAAACACTCAACCCCAAACTCAAACTTTACCTCTTTTTTCAAGTAGCTTACATATCAGATTTGCTATCTTTGAGAAATCTCTTACGAACCTCCTATAAAACCCGACATGCTCGAGGAAATTGTGCACTCTTTTGACTAAAAATATGGGTGAAAAATTCTCTATCATTTCTGTATATGTCCGGTCTTCCTCTAGTCCTCTCTGCGATACTTTATGGCCAAGGATGATGCCTTCCTTGACTAGAAAGTGACATTTTTCCCAGTTCATTACCAAATTTGTTTCTTCACACCTCATCAAGACACTGTCCAAATTTTGCAAACACATATCAAATGAGCTACAAAAAATAGAGAGGTCATCCATAATTACCTCCACGAAGTCCTCCACCATGTCGTAGAATATATCCATTATGCACCTTTGGAATGTAGCTGGTGCATTGCACAATCCAAAAATCATTTACTTAAAGAATAAGTACTGTATAGATAGGTGAGTGTCATCTTCTTTTGATCCTCTAATGCTATGGCTATCTGATTATAGTTGAAATACCCATAAAGGAAGCAATAGTACTCTTGTCCATCAAGTCTGTCAAGTATTTGGTCAATGAAAGGGATTGGGTAATGATCCTTGTAGGTGTAATCATTAAGATTTTTGTAATCCATACAAATTATCTACCCAGTCACAGTTTGAGTAGGGATCAACTGATTATCATTTGTTACTACTGTCATCTCCCCTTTTTTGGGACATATTGGATTGGACTAACCCATTTGCTATCTGAGATAGGATAAACTATACTTGTGTCAAGACACTTGGTCACTTTTTTCTTACTACCTCCTTCATGACTGGGTTTAATCTTCTCTAGTATTACATGCTAGGCTTGTGACCTTCTTCCATAAATATCTTATGTATGCAAAAGGAAGGATTTATTCATTATATGTCTAACATTTGACACCTAATAGCTTTTTTTTAGCACTAATAAAGCCGCTTTGACTTGTACATTAGATAATCCTACAGAGATAATCATAGATAAAGTGTCATCATCACCAAGGAAAGCATATTTTACATATGAGGGTAGAGCCTTAAACTCTAATTTAGGGGTGTCCACAATGGATGGTCTGTGATAAGGACCAATGGGACTGTTCAAGGGATCAAAGGCACCCTTATAAATCAACACACTTGCAAAACCAAGAGTATGCACCATCTCACTACAATATCACCAAAAATGTCATGTCCCACCAAGGCTTTTTCTAAAGGATCTTTAAAAGTAATAAGAGGGAGCCTAGACTTAAGGTCTATTACTATGATGGAAGAAAATTACCCATATATCACTGGTAACTTCATTTCCTTGTACACATCGAATACCTCAACCTTATCAGGAGCTTGCACAGTTAGCTACCCCATAACCACATCTATCAATGCATGTCAAATCACTAAAAAGAGACATCCAAAATAAATGAGACTTTTTTTATCTGCATCAAGTCTAGAATAATAAAGTCCACGAGAAATGTAAAAGAACCTACTTCCACTAACACATATCCACTATGTCATTATGCCAGTCAAGTAAGCGATTAGCTGATGTAGTACCACTGTGGTGGTTCTCGAATTACCTAACCCCTTCTTCTTGAACAAGGACATAGTCATAATATTTATAATTTCCCCAAAATCACATAATCCTCAAGAACCAACAGATAACCCAATTATGATCTAAAAAGTAAAACTTCCCAAACCCTTAATCTTCATAGGTGGGCCCGTTTTGAATTCTTAAGGTGCACTTCTCAGTAAGTTCAATAGTGGAATACTCGGTCAACCTGTTCTTATTCACCATAATATATTTGATGTACTTGGAATATTTGGGGACACCTTGCAAAACATCAACAAGAGGAAGGTTAATGTGAAACTGTTTCAATAAGTTGATAAATTTTTTGTAACTTGCTTTCTGTTTCTGCTTCTTCATCCTTGTGGAAATGGTGGAGGTGACTTCACATTTTTCATCTTGTTCTTAATGCTCTCAACTTTTTCATTTTTGGATTTCCCATCATCCCTAGCAACAGTTTTGTGAGTCACCTTACTGGTCTATAAATCCTATAATTATAGCCCATTACCAGTAGAAACCACATTTATGTGATTGAGATTTGGATTAGAATCACTTGATAACCTCCCCAAGGTCTAGTATTTTGTGCTCCCACAAGCTGGCCCAACTGAAAATCTAGTTTCTTAGTAGCCAACTGCTGATTTTTAATATTGACTTCCATCTGCACGTGATTTTCCACAATCTATTTCAGCATTTCCTTAATATTTCTTGACTGAGTATTGGCCTAATTATCCTGGACCTGTTGCCATAGATTCTGATTTCTTGGTCCTCAATATTGATTTGTATTTTGTCCTTGGTTTTTATCCCATAAGAATTTGGGGTGATTCCACCAATTGGCATTATAAGTAATTTTGAAATTTTGATTCCCATGGCACTGTGCATTACCTACATAGTTTATGGATTCTAGATTTGGTGCACAAGCATCTGCTTCATGGTCACCACTGTTCCATACCTCACACCAAGTCTAAGTCTGGTGTACTACACTAACTATCGCTGGTGTGTTCCCTAAACTCAAGTTGCTAAAATGTGTATTCATTTGGTTCTATAAATAAGCAATCTATGCTACAATAGCTATCAATTAGTCAACCTTTAGCACCCCTACAACTTTCCTTAGGGTACTCCTCAACACATCTGCATTCCATTCAGGGTTCCCCTATGATATACAATTTAGGAGCGTGTACAATTCATTATAAATATTTTCTAATGCCTGTCCAGTTCCTGTTGAATCTAGGAGAATCTTTGTATGTGGCTTGAGTCCCTCATACATATATGTACCAAAACCTCATTGGTATGATGGTAGTGAGGGCAATCAAGGAGCATGGACTTGAATGTCTACCATGCTTGGTAAAGATTCTCACCATCTTTCTACCTGAAACTAAAAATTTCACTTCTCAACCATGTGGTCTTTCCAGATTGGAGGACTAAATCGAGAATCATTGTTCCAAATTATCCTAGATAGTAATGTAATTTGGTGGCTCAGTCTTTAGCCATTGGTTATCTTCCCCAGAAGAGAAATAGGGAAGAGAGTAAGTCTCACATAATCGGTCGACACTTCCACAAAATATAAGTATCATTGATTTCAAGGAATTTTGAAAATGCTACTGTGATCTTCTTGAGATAAACCAGTGAATTGCCTGCTAGTCTGAAGGAATTGCACCATGTTTTATTTCATCTCAAATTTAACTCCCACAACCAAACTACAGATGCTATTAGTAACATTATTAGCGAGTGGGATTGCTATCTCATGAATATGTCTCGCCGCTGCTCGGTTAGTAGGAACAAGTTCTATCAGATCTACCATTTGAAGTTGTTGAAATGGATATTAGAGTGCAAAAGCTCTCTACTGCTGATGAAATAATCTCCCACGTTTCAAATATAGTTTAACTAATTCACTTTCTCTTGCCAGTTCAAAGTATAAATTAGACCTGCAAAAATCAGTCACTAAAATCAAGTTGTCAACACTCGCATAATATTACAAAAAATAAAGTTCAAAAAATTACTAATTGCTTGAGTCCCCAGCAACAATGCTAAAAGCTTGTTACGTCTTACAGAACATGCAAGTGTACATAGTCAGACAAATAATAAAGTGACTCTAAAGATCTAGATGTCAAACCCACATGTACTAGTTATTTAGAAATTCTCTTAATTTAGTTGTCAAAGATATTTCAAGAAAACATTGTAATGCATAAAGAGTTGATGAAAGTATAACAACTAGTAATATGTGAAAACGTAATAACGTGTAATAGTCACAAGTAAGAAGGGTATAATCAATATCGAGAGGGCATTCCAGGGTTACGACACTCTCAACAATCATGTAAATCGTCATCCTTTTGTTTTTCACATCTATTTTTGGGTTGTCAATTCACAGGGTTAATAATACAATCATGGTCTTCCAAGACTCTAATCATCTACGTAAAAGGATATCACAAATTTATTGTTGAGCGGAGGATGCTATAATCTATTTTAGATGTTTTAAGCTGTCTTATCATAATTGAACTAAACAAGGAGCTCTAAGTATATTCATATCCTAGATACGAATCGAATCTTTCATTAATTAAAAGACAAGAACTTGTTCCTTAACCTCTTTGGTCTATCCTATGATTCTCCTTCTAGGTTCACAAGAGGATTAATGATATATTTCAGTGGTGACCAATCATCAAAATAGTAAGAACAAGAGATTCAGAACAACCCATATTATAAACCTATATTCAACCAACAAAAAAATAAAAAATACTACCATGCATTTGTCCTCAATCCCAGAACAAGAAAAATTAGCTAGTCATGTTCGTAATCAACATACAAGAATTCAAAGTGTTCATACGAAAATAAAAGTACAAGAGTTGAATGGTAAAACAACCCTAATTTGAAGCCCTCATATGTTTTTTCTCCTTGCTTAAATGTAGACAAAAGCTGCATCAAAATAATACAAGTGTCCTATTTATAGTTGGGTCGTAATTCACATTTTAGACATGCCAACATGCCTCACCCTTATCGCGGATCTGCTTAGGTATGGCATGCCCTTAATAAGGATGTGTACTCAAAATTGTTGTCTAATTTTTTTCCACCAATAGGCCACGCCCTTATCGTGGTGCACCTTGGGCGTGGCATACTCTAATGTTCAATTCCTCATTTCAGCTCCAAACTGCACTCTTCAGCTTTTGTTCCTTGTCCCATGCTTTGTAATATGGTTGTACTCCTTTTATGCCTGTTTTGCTCACAATGCTTCTCCAAATTCCTTAAATCATCTACAAACTTAGTGTTGATTCCCAATTAATCTCCATTTTCATCTAATTCCATGCCTGCAACACTAATCATATTCATCAATTTAAGAATACAAATTTAATTCAAACACAGGACATTGTGCACAATTTCGCTTATAAATTAAGTGCACGTAAGTGTAATAATTAGCACTTGAATGTATAAATACACCCCAAATCACCCATCCCTATCAAATTAGAGGCTAGGTCAGTCCAGCTCGCTGGGCCTGGCTAATTTTGTCGGCTCTAATATGAAGCAAAAAGTAAAGTAGACCCCACACTGTCAAATTGAAGTGGACAAAGAAATTAAATAAAAATAGTCTGACTATTTTGTATAATTATAAGATAGCAAGAGTTCAATACCATAAAGTACAACAAATTTGACACAAGAATAATTATTAAATACCCAAACTACCCCTCCTATGCCGGGCAGACATGTTTACAGAGAGGAGCTTGGTTGTTGCCTAAATAGCTCTTATATAATATGAGAATATATATATATATATATATATATATATATATATATATGTAGCAACTGAAATATTTTGCATATAAAATATCTCATTCTAAGTTGTAAAGCAAACTAGATAAAAAGATGCGGATAAATGAAAGGATAAAAGCGTGCCAAATATATTCCAACTCTTTAACATTAAACTTCAAATCTTGAATTCAAATCACCGATTTGAATTCACGTGCCAAATGGGCAAACTAATGT
The DNA here is from genome assembly GCA_030864225.1 of Capsicum baccatum var. pendulum. NCBI lineage: Eukaryota > Viridiplantae > Streptophyta > Magnoliopsida > Solanales > Solanaceae > Capsicum > Capsicum baccatum. Next base: position 203,302,141 of record CM061553.1, read on the forward strand.
GAAATGATATACAATAGTATCACAAATCCTAAGAGTTTAACTATAAAACAAAATAACACTAAAACTTTTAACAAAACATCATCCAGTAATATATCATATAATTGCATGAACCTCAATTATTTTATTTAGTATTTTATGCTTTTCTCTCACACAAATACCGAATACCTCTACTCAAATGGGAAGTAACGCATCAAATATACTCCAACTCCTTAATATTTTCTTTAGATGCATCAATAGTAGGAATTTTTATCCTATGATGTTCCACACTGTCATGATATTTTCCAGAAGAGAAAATAAGCCAGTAATAATTATCTTGATAATTACTAGCCAAGCTATAAAGTTTTTGTCCTACCATAAAGCCACTATGAAGTTGATATGATCTTTCTGATTGGTCCATGTGCAATGCCCTGAGTTTTCATGTCATAAACCTCTCATCTTTTTCTCACGAAATTAGAACCAGCCTAAAGGAATTGTTACTCATAAGTTGACGCTCTCATTTCTATCTCAGCGATATAGCTATTTTTAGGAGAATTCATGCACTCGCAGATCAGTTCAATAGCTCATCATGTTTAAGATTTAGTTATTCAGTTTATCTCAGTTGTGCATGATAGCTTATAGCCTCATATTTCTTAGCATTCTCAGCTTAATTAGCCATATTCAAGGACGAATGTTCCCAAGGGGGAGATATTGTAATACCTCATATTTTTCCTAGATTAAATTCATCCCTAGAAGGTCAAAGATTTACTTCAAAGATGAATAAATTTTTATTTCATGTGGTATTTTTCAGATTTTGAATTTCCATTGTGTGGAAAATTGAATAAGCTTTCCATTGATACCACATTCGCCCAATTTCGACACTCGGTGAAGGAGTTATGATGTTTTTAAGTTGATAGTGTGACACCTGGGCACTTGGCGCATCGTGGAGGAGGGTAAAATGATAATCGTCAATTCCAGTAAACCTCCGTGATATTGGCGCATCGCAGGATGGTTTACATTCCTAGTTTTCAATTTCAAGTAGTGCAATGTGATAGCACTGCATCGCGCCAGAGTGCAAATTTACACTCGTCCTTATCCAGTAGCCCAATATGATAGTGGCACGTCGCGCCAATAGACAAAATGGCAAAACTATAGGGCCCCATGATAGCTCCACATCGCGGAGAATACCTAGTTCCCACTCGTCCTTTTCTAGTGAGCCATTGCGATTGTGGTGCGTCGCGGTGGCCAACCAAATCAAAAAAATGTTGCATTTTTCAGTACTGACTTAAAGTTTTAAAAAGGCATTTTGGTCAATTTTCAAGGCCTCAATTCGTCCAAAACAAGGAACTAAGCCCATTCTAAGAACTTTATGCCCAATTTCATACATTCTCTCTCAAAGCAAAACCCTAAAGCTTTTTCTCCAAGAAATAAAAAATACTTCATACATTCTCTAAGATTCTCCAAATTGAGGATTCCCAAGGCAAGATAATCAAGAACTCATCTCCAAGAACTCAATTAGGAATCAATAGATCAAGTTTCTTCATCTAATCATCAATCAAGGTATGTGAGATTTATGAATAAGGATCTTCTTCCATCCTTGTACCCAAAACCAAGCTTTACATTAAATTCTTATGATTTTGAATGATATTATATGAGTTTTGAATTAGGGTTCATACCCATTATTGATATTTAGAAAGTTATGAGTTTTTGAGATATTTTAAAGATGAATTGCATGTCTATTTTCATATTTTTATAACTATTGCAGTAAATTACAGATTTTGAGATGAATTATCATTGTTTTCAATATCAAGCATGATTATTACGATGTTTTGACATGAGATTGAAGTATGGGTTATCAACCCAAGATTGAATATTATTATTTCAAGAAAGATAATGTTTTTAGCATCCTATTATCAGATTATTTACAAATTTTTAAGTAAAGCTTTGATCTTTCGATCACCAGATGAGTTTTGAAATCCATTTTATAGATTTATTGCAAATTACAAAAAGAAATATGGCTTCATTTACAGATTGATTCATATAAGCACATAACTGGTTTATTATATGAGTTTTAAAGTTGATTTCCAATGAGATGAGCGTAGCAAATTAAAGGGAGTAGTATTTAGCACCGAGTTGGGTATGATTTCAAGGTCTCATACCCTAGAACTACGTGCCACCATAGGATTGAGATTTGACAGCCCATAGTAGGCTGAGATAGTGATCACTTAAGCTGAGGTTATACTTTATGGAAAGAGTATGACACCTTTGCCCAACGTGAGATTTCTTCCTTAGCAGGACGAGATGTTAGAGTCGATGTAGCTCGCATGGTTTATGTCGGGTAATAGAACCTCCCTATAAGTAAAGATTTTCAGAATAGTTTTAAAGTATTTTCCCTACTAAGTAAAGAAAAGCTTTGAAATATCTCCCTAATAGTAAAGCCTAATAGAAAAGATTTACAGAAAAGATTTTAGAAAACTAAGTGTAAAGGGTCACAAAGTTTACTCAGATTATGCTTTACAGAAAGATAACAATTACAGACATCAGCTTTTAGATTTCAGAAGTGAGCTCTTTCCACACTTAGACAATATGATTTACAGAAAAAATACAAGTACAACTTTTAGAACTAAATGTTATGACTCACTAGATTTATAAAGTATGATTTGCTTCTTATTATTTTAGTATTTCAGATATTCCAGCTTATGTGGGTCATTTACATTTAGCATGCATTGTTTTATAAATGATGATGATGAGGTGATGTTTTACTTATGTATTTCACCCCCATATACTCAGTACATCCTCAAAGTACTGATCTACATATATGTCTATGTGCTACGCTGTCTCATAATATAGGTATCAGTTCAGTTGTAGCACACATACCATATTCCGACAGTTTGTAGTTTCCAGTCAGCAGGTGATGAGTCCTCTTGATTAAAGGGCTCGAGTTAGTCATATAGTTTGAGAAATATTTTATTTTTATTTATTCAGTCGTATTAATTTGGGATAGCTGGGAGTCATGTCCGGACTACCTATAGTCAATACTAGTAGAGGCTTTATAGACAGTCAATAGAGTTAATGTATTGATTCCAGTGTTGTTTTGTAAAAGCAGAGTTGTAATCATTTTAATTTAGTTCTGTATTGATCAGATTCAGAAAAGAGTCATCTTCCGCTTATTTAGTTTAGATTTATGTATTTTATTTAGTTGCTTATGAGTTATGCCAGTAAAAGGGTTAGCTTGGGATCACTTGTGGTTCTAAGCACCATGTGACGTCTCGAGATAGATTTTCGGGGAGTTACACCATGGTAACACAAAAATCATCACCAAAAGAAGCAAGTTCAATTTGTGCTCAATAGATAAAATTCAAAACTTCTGAAATATCATTCTCAAACTCATAAAATGGTCCATTTTCAAAATTGAATTTTCTACGCTTACATAACCCTTCTCCCAATTCTATCATTGCTCCTTCATGGTTTTGGTTGAAGAGGTGATGAAATCCCACAATACATTAAAGAATTCCACGAAGTAAAGTTCGATTCAGCTCTTGGGATTCATTCCGAAGGCTTCAAGAACGACGTGACATCTTCCAGAGGCGGCAAAACAAACACGTTTTTCAGTGAACTATTTAATCCGTCTTAATTAAGACGAGTTAAATTCAAATTATTTGGATAACCTACAACTTTTTGAAGACATTATTTAAGTTCTGTTCCAATCATCCTAGTTGCCTAAATTAGTGTCCAATAAAATAAAAATTGATACAACTACTTTTAAAGGCAAAATTTAATCCATTGAACTCAAAAATAACTTCAGAAAAGGTCAAAACGAGTTTAAATAGCAACAAAATAGGTCAAAATGCAAACAAAATCCAGACATGCATTATCATATATTAAAAAGAAACTAAGCTAATATCGCAACTTTTTTAAAATGAAAAATAGAAAAGGAAATGAGAACTGTCATATTAGACGGAACACGTTATATGACAAAATCAATTTTGATCAAAGCAAACATCAGACACATGTCACAAGTGGACACATTTTGTAACAAATAGTTTATTAATTTGACCATTCCATTTGTTACATCCATCTGTAATAATATCTTCTATTAAATAGTGCCACCACTTTTTGGAAGTTGTAACTTTTTGATTTAAGATTGTCTTCATCATCTCGTCTTCTACAAAAATCCTTTGAAAAAAAAAGGTAATTATATGATGATATGGTGTACTTGGTTTCCTTAAATTGATGCTAATATTGGTTATGGAAATGAACCTTTGAGTATGGAAAATTAAAGAGTGAAGATACAGCAGTGAAGGATATTAGAGTTTACTTGAATTTTGGGAGACTGATGGAAATGTTATTAGCCATAGAAGAATTATTTTCTCTTTATTTCTCTATTTTGGTGTGATAGAGTTCTTATTTATGGTTCTTTTTTTCTCATTTCAAAAATCAGTACAAGCATACTCCCCCCACACATAGGCTTACATCATTCACAATCCGTTAAAGATATTCACAAAATTCACTTAGACACCTCAACTTAATAGTGTTCCTATTAAACACTTTGATTAATCAAAAAATCATTCTTGTTAGACACATTTTATTCATCAACAACTTATGTGAAGTGTGTGTAATACACTTGTGGTGACATGACAAACTGACTAATTAAAAGGTGACATGTGGCAATAGGGCTTAAAATAATTATCAAGAAATAATTTTAAGTTAAAAAATAAAGAAAAAACTAAACTAATCTATTCTTCCACCCACCCCCACCCCACCTCATTCTTCTTATTCTCCATTTCTTTTAGAACTTAAATCTTTATTGTTTTATACACTTTGGATCTATTTTTCTCTTAGTTTTAAATTTTATTTACGTTTAGATTTGATTTTGTAGTAGAAATGAAGAAGGGAGAGAGGTGGAAATGATGTGTCGATGAATTCATTTTTTTCCAAGAAAAATTTAAGGCCACAAGACAATAAATTTACTAAAATAAGAAAGAAGATACATAAGAAGAAATGCACAAATAAGTATGACGAAGATGATTGACTGGGGTAGGGTGGATTTTTATTATTATTTTAGTTAAAAATTATTACTTTTAAAAGTCTTATGTTCTTGATAGTGTTATTGGCAGTGTTGGTGGTCATAGTTTAAAAGAGGAGGTAGAAATGACGTATTGAGGCGATAATATATATGAGAAAAAAAGTAATGGTGAAATGACAAAAAAAATATGGAGGAATAAGTCGGATGCTGCATTATACTAACAACAATAATTGGTGGTGTGGCGGAGGACGTAGTTGGGTGTAGCATCAACACCAGCGACAACAGTTGGCGGTGTGGTGGAGGAAGTGGTGGCAAAGAGGAAAGGAAGAAGCATATAACCTTTTTAGAAAAAAATCTAATAACACGCTTCATGCCCTCATTCATCAGTGAATCGCAGTCAATGTGCCACGTAGGTAAAATGTCTTTAAGGGATTTAAATTTAATGTTGTATAAGTGTTCAATAGGAACACCGTTAAGTTGAGGTGCCTAAGTAAATTTTGTACACAATTGTAAGGGGCTGGGAATTACTTAAGTCCATATATATATATATATATATATATACATAATATGATGTATATAAATTATCATATCAAATCAATTTCTTGACACAATAGTTTTGATATTATGATATTTGGTATGATATATGGTATACATTCTAACTATTTTTGTGGTATTTATAAAGGTATTCGATATTTATATATAACATTCTGAAATGAAAAGTATCAAACTAAAACATCCCAGGTGTTGGCCTTGAAAATTTGTTGAGACTTAATCTTACTACCCTGACAACGACTCTCCTAATGGGTCATAAAGAGTCATTATAGGTCATATAACCTAATCGTAACGTGCCCTGTGAGATTTCTTTAAGTCACTATCTTAACTACAACTACCATGTTACTAGTCATGAGGACTCTAAATGACTCGTATAGTCTTTTACGTACGAAAACTAGTCTGATGCCTAAAACATTCTATCCTGAGTATGACTAGGAAGTAATGAGACCTATGGACTCGTTATGAGTCATAAGGTCCTTCCATAACCAGGACCATATTGGTAGTTTGAGACACTTTCCAGAATACAGCTGAGGGGAACGAGTCATAGGGTGACCCTACGAGTCGTAGCGTCACCTATAGTGACTGGGTGATATTTTAAGTCTTTTTACTAAGGGTATTTTTTACATCCCTCTTTCCCTAAACATAACCCAAGATCTATAAACCTTATTGAGACTTTTATTTCATCCATAATTCATCAAAGCAAAAACTCTCCTCTATCAAAAATTCTTTGAAGCAATAATACTGAGGGTTTCCAAGAAGTGGGTTAACTAGAGCTTCATAGGGCAAATTCTCTCCACAATCTTGGGTATTTTAGGTATGTGACTCTACCCTTAAGTTTATTTTCCTTAAAGAATGATATTTAAATCATTATTGATGTGAAATTGAATGTAGGTTTTGATCAGGAAGGTTCAAGTCCACCTTATTATATGATCGGGAGGTTCGAGTCGCCATTATATCATTACATGATTGGGTGATCAAGTTACCTTAGTATATAATTAGGAAGTTTGAGTCCCCCATGAGTATATATAAGATTCTTCTCCAATTTATGCGTCAACACGCACAGGGCTGGACAAGGGGTGAGAGGTGGGGCCCATAGAGACTGGGGGTACAATTTTATGTCTGTTAATCTACACAATCCAAATTAAGGTTTTAAAGTTCATGCTAAGCCTTGTTCCCTACCCCGACAAGTGGTATGTGATATATATATATATATATATATATATATATATATATATATATATATATATATATATATATATATATATATATATATATATATATATATATATATATATATATATATATGATTATACACACTAGATTTGGTCTGGATTGGAATTATTGATTATGGATTTATTTTTGTTCCCTTATCCCTGAGTTACATGCTAGCGCTAAACCCATTAACTGTCTACGTATGCTATATCCCCATGCGATGCAGGATTTGGGTATACTTCTACTTCTCCTACACAGTGATCAGTTGATTGTCGGATAGTTCATGAGTTCGACTGAAGTGGTGAGCTTCTATACTCTAGAAGGATTCATTTTATGTTATAGCTATCTTATGTCATAGACTTTATTTTGATTTGTTTTTGGTTATCGCTGTGGGCATTTCCCAACACTTTATTGATTCAGTTTTGTTTAGACGACTTTGTAGATTACTGTAGACATGGGTGATATTGGTTTGTGTTTTTTGGTCGTATATCAGTTATAGACATGTCTTAAATGTCTTGAGATTATCTTATAATTTCTTGTTATATGTTTATAATTCATTTCATGTTAGGGTAGCGTGTTCTATTTGGTTAGGTGCAGGGGGTGGTCTCCGGTCCTTATCGGACTTGAGTTACCCATCACGGCCAGGTCATGGTTTTGGTCGTGACATAGTTAGTATCAAAGCCTAGGTTCATGGTCAATTGGGTGTCCACAAAGCCGTGTCAAGTATAGTCTCTTTTATAGGTATGTAATGTGCCAGAATAATAATTGAAAGGCTATGAGGCATTTAGGAATTTTTTCCTTTCTTGTTGTTATATTTTTGGGATGTAGAGTCTAGGATGTTGAACTCTTCTCTGATTCTTGTTTGTTCACCTTTCAGATCATGCCTTCCAGATGATCTGACGCTCATGGAAACTCTTTTGTCATGCTTGAGGACAATGTGGGTGGAACTTATCCTAGTTATGGGGTACAAACCCGATCTAGGGTCACTGCTTCTGACTGCTGTTGGGGAGCCCTACCAGTCCCTACCAGTCCTTCTTAAGCTTTTTGATTTGGTGATGTTCATAATCCACCACCCCTAGGAGATATTTCTAATACTGAGATCTTCCATTGTATTTATCTATTGACCTAGATAGTAGTCTCTTTGTCATGCCAGTCTGGTCTAGTTGGCGGAAGAAGGGATTAGGCAAGCATAGAGGAGAGACAGAACAAAAGATTCAAATATTCAGATTGAGATAAGGGTCATTCCAATAGTAGTAGATATGAGAGATAGTTGACTAAGGAAAGAAATTGGGGAAATTTTTGGTTCATACCTATTGGATAAAACCCCTTACCCTAAGCCATTCAGAGATCATCATTTCAAAATGATAGTGGTCCTAGGGAACAGGGTGCTTAATATCAGTCTAGTGGATTCCAGTCAATCCGACTACATACTTTTTTTTGGTTTTGTGATCAATTGCATCATGGGTTTTGTCATGAGGAGAAGGATAGATGTTTCAATTCTGATAAGCCCGGTAATATGCGGTGATATTGTCCTTCTGCTAGGATTGCCACTGGAGCTAATAAGATTTCAGTTGGTCATTCATTAGTTTTCACCCTAAAGGGTGCTACTCCTTATTTTGGCTCCGACACTAGTGAAAACCGTATGTAGGTTTTTACCAGCCACCAGGATTCTATAACATCCCCCGATATTATTAATGGTATGCTAAAATTTTTCTCTCGGGATGTATATTGTCTACTTTATTTGGGGTCTAATCTTCTTTATGTGACCCATATGTAACTATCCATTTTTGTTCTAGTTCTGAGTGTATTTCAGATCCCTTCTTTGTATCTACCCTGGTGGGAGACTCTGTTATGGCTAGAAGAGTCTATAGGGGTTGTATGGTATCTATCTGTGGTAGGGAGACCTTGGTAGATCTAGTAGAGTTAGACATGGTTGATTTTGATGTCATCTTGGGGATGAATTTGTTACATTCGTACTATACTTCCTTAGACTATCGAACCTGTAAGGTCTATTTTTAAATTTCCTAATAAGCCGATTATAGGGTGGAAAGGGAATTCCCTAGTTCCTAAGGGAAGGTTTATATCATATCTTAGATCCTAAAAATTGATTTCCAAGAGGTGTCTTTATCAATTGGTGTGTGTTAAGGATTCTAAGTTGGAGGGTCCTTTGTTATAATTCATTCTCGTGGTTTGTTAATTTCTTGAGGTTTTCCCTGATGATCTTCCTGGTGCTCCCATTAGGGAAATTGATTTTGGGATTGATCTTCATTTGTACACTCATCCTATCTCTATTCCTCCATATAGAATGGCTCCAGCTGAGCTGAAAGATCTTAAGGACTAGTTGAAAGATCTTCTTAGCAAAGGTTTTATTCATCCTAGTGTTTCTTCATGGGATGCTCCTATCCTCTTGTATGTAGGAAAGATGTTTTCCTCTTGACATGTATAGATTATCGACAGTCGAATAAGGAATTTAAGGTGACCTCTTTACGGGGTGAATTAGTATATTACACGGGGTACTTTGTTAGTGGTGCATGATAGTTATTAGACACCAAGTTTTAACCTTAGATATTGATTATGGTGAAAGAACTATGATAGCTCGAGGCTAGAGATGCAAGATTTGTGGTAGTAAATTGGTAGGTGTGATAGGGTGTGAGAAAGAGATAAGGTTAATGACTTAGGGAATATAAGAGTTGGAAAATTATGATATATAGGCTAGAGGTATAGGTTGAACTGATGGATTAGGGGCTAAGTCATTAGATAGATTAGGGCATGGAGTTTTTAAGAATATGCTGAATCCCATCTAACATATGGGTAGCTAAGGTTTTAAGTATATGAGTTTCAAGTATCCCTAGTACATGTCCATGGTGATACCCCTTATAGCAAAATGTTGTGCTTATAGGTTTAGTAAGATGAAAAGTGAGGGCTGATATTAAAGTTTCTCCTAGTGGTTGTGCTTTAGGGGAGAATCGGGGTGAATTTACTCCTATTCTAGTAATTACCTCCTATTTTGGTTAAGAAGGCACTCTAATAGTGCCGTGTGCATATAGTTTTTATGCCTAAGGCCCACATTCTATATACCGCATATGTCCATGCTCCAGTTCCTGAACCAAAGGCAATAATGGTTCTAAAAAATCTGAGCTTCCAAGTGTTTAAGATCTGTTTTATGATGCTTATGATACGTACATTCATGGGCAACACACAATAATATAGACATTTCCCATGATTGGTTCCTGCACCTTTAACATGATTTTATATCCATATTAACTACCCAGCCCAGTCTGACAAAAGTTAAGCTGTAACCTACCTCAAATTCAAAAAATTGGTCCAACAAGCCTTTACCACGAAGCTTTTCCCTCACAAATAAACCCAAAATCAACTAAAATAATAAATATAAAATCTACGCATCAAGAAAGCCAACGATAACCATATTGCCCATTTTTGGGACAGGGACAAAATGGACCTCTTAAATAGGTTTAAAAAAAGTAAAATTGGAATTTTTGTCCAAAAACATATTAATCATGATTAAAGGAACCTATAGAAGAAAACCCAAGTGAAAACGAATTGGAATTAGGGTTTAAATTAAAGATTTATCAACTTTTAGGTCTTTGAGCCAAAATCCCCAAATTTCCCCTTTGAATTCAAGATTTAAAAGGATTTAAATAATAAAAATCAAATAAAAGTAATTTAAATAGGAGTTTGGAGATTAAAGCTTAGAAATGAAAGAAATTGCTCAAAAACTCAAACTCCAAGCTCCAAGAATCAAAAATGGTTAAAAATTGCAAAATAGGGATATAAGCCACCCAGGTATTGCTTAAGCAATCATCAGGTAGCTTAAGCTACCGAGTGTTGCTTAGGAAACACCCACCTTTTTGCGTGTCTCTTATGAGACATTTGCTTAGGCAAGCCTAGTGTCGCTTAGGCAACACTTTGGCTGTCAATTCAAGTTGCTTAAGCGACCAAATTGTCACTTAAACGGTGCACCAACTAAAGACTTGAGGAATTCCTAATTTCTGCATCCCCTCATAATTCGTCCAAAATCTCAAGAACACAAATGATCTATACTACTAGACTAAATTTGATACTCAGGACTCAATGGAGATATTAGTTTTTTGAAAAAAATATCATTTTTATAAAGTTGACCCCTAAAACCCAATTTCACAAATTTCTAAACCAAGGATCAAAATGAGATATGAAAGCTATAAAACCACATGAACCATGTTACCAACCTAAAATCAACATTCCAAATATACAGGCACAATTCATTTCTTCATCCAATGCACAGATCAATAAATATTGATCAAAGTCAACTATAAAGCCTTTATAACCACCAAAATCATAATCTCGTAAAAATTACACCTAAATGCATTAGGAACCATGACAATCATTACCGTACCCTAGAAATACCACAAAGAAACCACGAGGAGGGGTAAAATAGTCAAATCATATAGAAAAAATATTTCACAAAAATCACCAAAAATCAAGTCATTACATCATCCACTACTAAGAATCTAGTTTGTATGCAAACTAAAGGCAAGAGAAATACCTAAATCTGTTAAAAGATGGGGATATCTATCATGCATATTAGACTTAACCTCACAAGTTGACTCATTTGTAGATCAATGTCTCCACTGGACTTTAACTATTGGAATAATCCTAGAACGTAATAGTCTAACATCCTTGATAATATAGAGATAGGCTCCTCAATGAAAGACAACCTATCATCTAACTGGATTGAATACCAATGAATGACCTGAGACTCATTCAAAATATAACATCGATGCATATAAACACAAAAAACTAGATAAACAACTAATATATCTAGGGGCAAATGCTAACTGATAAGCCACCAATATACCTGGGGATAAGATTTCATCCCAAACCTCATCATACCCTTCATAGGTGACACACAAGAGAAGACATGATCACCACCACCGAATCTCAAGGCATAAAGTCTATGATCCACATGGGACTTCTGCCTACTCTGATCCTATCAATGTCTATCCTGAATAACCTAACATCTATCCAAAAACTCATAAAGAAAGTTCATACCTTGAGGTCTAATCTAAAAATCCTCAAACAAACCAACTGGAGAGCAATAAAGCCTACCATATAAAGCCTCAAAATAGGATATCTTTATACTTAAATTGTAGCTATTATTATATGCAAACTCCACCTAAGCTAGATGCTACTCTGATGAGTGGTGAATTTACCACTCATTTGCACTCAACATTCGTGCACATTACCATGTTTCGAATGAATAAGTAGGATATATTTGTGATTAAGTGCACTAATATCCACATTTTATAGGAACACAGGTGAAGAAATAAAAATATATGGATACAAGCTAAAAAAGTTCAAAAGAAGGAAAGAAGTACAGTTTGAAAACCTGGAGAAGACATAGACTCAGTTACGGCAATTGCAGTCAATCAAAAAGGTCAAACATATCACAGTCACAGTAGTGCAAATACGGATAATGCCACGATTGCGACATACAAAAAAATGTAGCCCAAGGGCAGAAATATAAATGCACATAGCTGATCCCAAATGTCCTCATCTGGATTCAAAATCCTATCTCTTTGGACATTATTGAATCCATCACAATTATTGGAACTTTGTCTACTCCTTAGTTTCCATTTTTAGAGGACATTTATTCTATTAATTTTGGGTGAAGAATACATTAGAGTAGATTCCAAGTGAAGGATTAGTTAACTCATATTGAGGATTTGTTAAAGTCCAAAGTTTGAAGTAACATTCACTTAGCCTTTCATAAATCTAATAAATGGATATTATTGGGTATATCTTAATTATTACTCTTACGGGTAGCTAGTTCTTTCTCTTGGGATTATGTTAGAATAGGGTGCATTTAAGTGTGGTTTGTGATTCATTTGTGTATATGCTAATGTATTGGTGTTGGGTTCTACTATTGCTTAAGTAAATTGATTGGAATTTATGGGTGAAAGCCCTAAATACCCAAAATGGGTTTGTGGGTGAAAACCTTAATCTCTTGAAAGTCTTGAAAGAGGCGTTTAGGTAAACTTTAGGAACCCTCATCATCCTTGAAAGATGGATGTAGGAACCAAGGCAATAGTAGACAATTATTGGGTTATGTGTGCAAATTTTCACTATCTTAGACATAAGGGTGAATATGAGGTTGACTATCCCTTGGGTACAGGTGCCTAATTGAGTTATTGGGTGGATTTAATTGACACACTCATTAGGTACTCGAAAGAGTTAATGGCATTAAACCTAGCCTACCACATCATCAACGATTAGAATTCTCACTAAATCATCATGTTCCCATGCATAACTTGCCCCTAGGACCGCATAGTTCCAAGATCCATTTTAATTGATTATATACTCTAATTATTTGTAGACCTAAATTAGTCCTTTAAAAGTCCATCTATACATACTAGTTTTGACACTTTCTCAAACCCCCCATTTTTACATATTTGTATCTTAGGTTTGAGTTTAGTAAGTACTTACATTTTGGACTTACCCATTTCCACTCACATTATTCCTCGTGGATTCAACCCTGACTCTTGTTGGGTTATTATATTGACAATGAATGCCCTGTACTTAATTTGATGTGTAAGTTGAGCATTATCAAAAATGGTGCCGTTCCTGGAGAAAAATTTGGCGTATTGAGTTAGTTTAGAATTTTAGCTTACTTGCTTAAATTCAAACCTGTAAATAAGTGTTTGTGATTTCTTTTGTTTCTTGTGTTAGGTAGATTTTTGATTTTATTTTCTTTTCTCCATGGCATCTTAGGATAAATATGATTTTGGTAGTTGGAAATCCTATCTTAATGATCTATGTCCATTTTGTGACGGACCCCATTTTTAGAGAGATTGTAGATATGCTCCCCAGAGAAAGATAGAAGCACTATCTTGATCCTATTAGAAGTATGATTGTTCTTTGTGGTGGTCTTGATGGACATTGGAGTGATTGCTCAAATGCTCCCTCCCTTTATTATGCTAAACTAATTACTAGTTTTTCTTATGAGTTTGATAGGTATAATGATGTGATAAGGGAAGAACAACATACCGGACCCAATAGTTTTATAGAAAGGCTTCAAACTCTTTTGAACCAAGAACTACAATAGGGTAGAATGTGCTCAACATACATCAATCTAATGAGGCATTTGGAAGGGAGATTGCCAAGAGAGAGGAAATGGGTAAGTAAACAAATCTTGTAAATACCATCACCTTGCCCACTTATCAAGAGGAGTTGAATCAAGAAGAGAGACCAAGCTATGTGGTCAATGATGAACTTGGTAGTGAAGAGTCCTCGGTTATTTCTCAACCAACTAAACCAAATGTTGTTGAAGATGTAAAAATTAAGAGAATGGTGTTAAAGTCAAAAAACAAGCCAAGCATATTTATTATGATGACTTTAACCCTTTTCAGGGTAACGATGTTAATAAGGATGCGAGTCTAAAATTAAGGGATATACCTTACTCGAACCACTTTTCAACATTATGCTTAGTAGATCTAATAAGAATCCATCTACCTAAGCAAATGATGAATTGTGGGGAGAAGGAGCACCATCCCTATATTTTGGAGTTTGATATTCCAAAAGAGCATATGGCAACCCCAATATAAAAGGCCAAGGAGCTCAATTTCCAATGTTCAACTAGTGGCCTATTAATGTTCTCACTTTTACCCAAGGAGAGAAATAAAAAATTTGATGCAAAATTGGGTAAAAGGTTCAAGTCTTCAAAATAGCAAGATAGGAGCTTCATTATCATTCCCTCACCTCTATAAAGTTTTACCTAGAAAGATTTAAATCTTTTTTCCCTCTACCGCTTAAGTCATAGTGAGCAAAAGTTGGGATAGAGATTCAAATCTTCTAAGTGGAAACATAAACGATATTAGGAGGGGTGCCTTACCACAAAAGATGGGATTTAACACATCATTCCATGAACATGGCATGTATTATTTTATTTATGAATGATAGAGTAGATTTTATATTTGTTTTTGTACATACATAATTCGTGAAATTTCAATAATATGAGGGGTATTGATTAAAATTGAAAAGGGGAGAGTGTGATTTTTGATCATTGGACTAAGTAGGGGAGTGTAGAGGATCTAACAAAATGGTCTCAGTTATTGTGATCACGACCCTGTCTTTGCGATTATGGTAGTCGAGGGTTTGAAATCATGGATATCTGACTGAGATCATGGTCAATGTAGTTTAAAAAGACCATCCGATTGCCATTCCTCCCCCATACCTCTTTTTAAATTCTCTTAGATTTTTGAAAGGCTTAATTATTTGTTGAGTGTCCAAGTATGCATTTCAAATCATTCTTATTCTCTAATATGGTACTCAACCACACAAAATAGGAAACTTTGACCACACCTATTTTATGGCTCTAGAAATCACAACCTCTACTATAGTGACCTCCCAAGGACCATACTACTCTAAAAAAATAGGTATTTTCTTAGACAAAGTGGAGGAGAAACTCCTGGGATTCTATTCCAAACTTATTTCCATCGGGTAAATATGCTTTGCCCTGGACCCATGCTATAATAATGAGCAATGGGTGCTCAAGTTCTATGCTAACCTTAGCGTAGTCTCTCTCACAAACCCAGTGATGATAATTCAGCGAAAGGAAGTGGATTTTGAAGCAAAGTGAATTAATGAAATATATGGGCTCTCGGATGTAGACATGGCTCAATTCCAAGCAAAAGAGTGTGAACCAGGTACTTTGTTGGAGAATATATAATGCCCTAACAAAGAAGTTACCTGGCCTACCACAAAAAAGGGTATCTCTCTGAATAACTTTACAGCAGAGGCCGGACTTTGGTTGACTATCATTTACATTAGAGTATCATCGTGTCCACACATGACTTCCATCACAATCGTTTGAGCTAGGATGGTGGCTTGTATACTGTCTGGAATTACTCTGGACATGGGCCAAATTATGATCTCAGGGTGGAGGCACTTCAAGAATCAATGGGCGTACACTCTTTCTCTTTCTTTCCTTATTAATGAGATATGTAGGAGGGAAAAAGTGGAAGAATATCCTAAATATACCCAAGTACACCTAGTCCTCCATATCTTTCCACTCAAAATCTAGGGTGAGGGTGCACCTGGTCAGTGCAATAAGAGAAAAATTGACTATGGCAAGTCAATAACTGAGGAGTTAGAGTCATACAGACCATCCACTACTGGGATTCTGGAGGACATCGGAGTGGACATTAGGGTTATCAAAGAGCTGGTATTAGGATTGCCTCAGGAGCTGGGAGAGCCCTCCATCAGGCATTATTCTTATGCGTCCTGCTCAGACTATGGAAAGTATCGAGAGGAGCAAAAGAATCAGGAATCCACAATTGGTAGTCTTAAGAGGGCGTAATTAACACTGGTAGATTTTCACAGGGAGCTTTAGGCCTCCTAAGAGAAGATAAAGAAAAATGAGAAGAAGAGAGAAGTTCTTCAGCAAAATATGAAAAGAGGTCAAGGGCATGTAGAAGGTCCTGAAACCTCGTGACAAACTACCTTCTTCCAGAATTAAGAGTGATGATGAGGCACCTATTGAGTGGTCTAATGCTGATGCTGGTGATGATGATGCTGAGTTTGGAAGGAAGAGCAGTTCTTGATGCAGATTTAGAGAGCACCCTTTCCTCTTAGTTTATTTCTTATGCAGTGGGGACACTACTAGATTTTTAGTTGGGGGTGCCCATCCCTGGATTTGTATTATTTTGATATATTTCTAGATGTTCTTGATGTTTTTGATATTGTTTTGATGATACTTTGGATGATTTTATTTGTTTTGGTTTGCATTATTTCGGCACTCTGATGGTGCCCACTTTTCATGGATTAGTCACTTGTTTGTTTTTTAGATTGGGTATTTTACTTTATCTATATTTTAGTTATGATGATTTTGGATGAACTTTTCCCTATGATAGATTGAGTAATGACATTCTTAAGGAAAAACATCATAATTGGGTTTTGAGCCATGGATGCAGGAGAAGTTTGAGTACCCATGGCATCGAGGTCACTAATGTAAGGTAAGTCTGAGTATGTGTGACATTATGGATTTGGCATCTCACTTATGTCATTGTTGAAGTCTGAGTAGCCAAATGCTTGGTTTGCCCATATGGAGATGCAATGTGAGGCAAAGGCTTGGGTTGTTTCCTGGGTTAGTAAATTGTGCACCATGCAAATGCAATAGAAAACACCCAGTCCTTCCAAAAATTTTCAAAAATTAAGGGCATGGACGTGTGCAACCTTGTAACAAAACCTTTTCTGTTTTTGTGACTCCATATTTTTGTCTTGTAAATATTGATAGGTAATCCAATTTTGTCTCTAGCAGGAGGGGCGATTAATCCCCCTTTGTAAATTTTCATGCCTTGTGTTGTGGGTTTATTTGTATCAATCTTATGTGTACTTGTATCATCTAGAACTTGCCCCATTAGTGTAATGACCCTTCAAGTCATTTTCCATAATTTTGATTATCTTTACCATTTGAGCTTCTTTATATCTGACCCAAGTCATTTATGACTTGCTGGGACTGACGATTCGGTTATCAGGCAGTTCGTTTGTTTATTCGAGCTAATTCCCTGTTTAAAAGTCTTCGCTGGTTCAAAATGGCCACAGAGCAAAAACTTCACTAAAACAATCTCGTATGAAAATTTTGACTACGCTAGTAGATCTGAAATATCAATTTTTGTCTAGGTACACCTTTGGTTTGGGTCCCAATTCACCCTAGCTCATTTCAACCTATCGGTTAAAAAGTTAAAAATTGGAAATAATGGATGTGGGAGCCACATTTGGTTGAAACAACCTCGAATTGAAAATTTAACTTTGCCATCACATTCAGAACATTGATTTAGGCTAGGGAGACCCTTGGTTTAGGTCCCAAGACTCTCAAACTTATTTTGGGCTATTGAGTGGATTTTATGAAAAGTGATGAAACTATAGGCGTGGGCCCCAATTTTTTCTTAAACGATACCTGATGAATGTTTTGATGATTCCAGTGGATTTGAAATATTTTTTACACTCAAAATTCATTATTGGATTATGTTCTTTGGATTCTGGATGAGTTCTGAGGGCTAAAAACTTATTTTTGAGTTTCTTATCATTTGGTGCAACCGCGATCTCGGCCAAGAGTGTAGTGATTGTGGGTATTACGATTGCGGCCCGTATGGCTGCAATAGTGGCATATCTTTAACTATATCGGATATATAAAGGCCCCAAGATGCATTTGGGGTATTTTTCCTTCATTATTTAGACCTAGAAACCCCAAAATGAGTGTAATAACTCAAAATTGGTCGGGGGGGGGGGGCACTTGGAAGCTTAATTATCATCTTGTATCGCGATTATCTTCAAGATTAAAGTAAGAATTTATTGAATTCATGCTTGAATTTCTTAGTTTGGACCCAAAACCCAAATTTAACTTAGGGCTTGATTTTAGCCCAAAGTATGCTTAGTTTTACCCATTCTTTGAGGATTATGATTCCTTATTCATGTGTGAACATTGGGTTGATCTTGAAAACTCATTTTCTATATGTAGGACCCACTTGGGGTTTTGGTGTCATTTTTGGATCCAAAGCACAATAGTGTAATATGGGTATCATTACACTCATATTGATGAATAGATTATGATTTTGATAGTATGATGGCATTTTGAGGAAAATAAAGTGAAGATGAGCTTGTGGTGCCTGAAGTGAGGTTTTGCGGTTTGGCCTTGAGGTAGGCTTCTGCCTACTTTTCTTCATAGATGATGTGTGATATATATTGTGTGCAAATATGGATGTTAGGATTGATTATGAGTAGGATAACTTGGCCTTGATATATTGATGTTTAGGGATTAGATGAGGGATTTGGATCCCTAAGATGGCATGTTTATAACCCTTTTGTACACTATTGCCTTTTCTGTTTAGTTTAGATTAGTTATAGTATGGATATGATATAATGCTATATTTGGAATATGGTTTTAGCATTTCAAGTGTGATTTGTACATTTAGCCTTATTGGGCTAGTGTGGTAGTCTTAAAACTATAGGTTGTATAGAGTTGACTTGAGTACCCTTGTTTATAGTCAAAATTTCTATTTTAGGATTGAATACCACTTACTTGACATTTAGAAGACGAACTAGATACCTTAGCCTAGTTTGGAGCATAGTATGCCAAATTTTGGAAATTGTGGATTAGAAGTGAGATTATTTGGCCCACTTAGGCCTAAGTTTGTATTAAGTCTTGTAGACTTAGTGCGGACATTAGAAATAGATGAGTCTAGTAAACCTTTGAATAAGGTTACTTCATAATTTGGTAACAAGTATTGATGTTCTCGGATTGTGGCTTTTGAGTTATGGTTATGGTATACCTTGTGGAAGTAATCCTGGGAATTTAAAGATGATATTCCTCCTAGATACGTTATGTGGCCTATGTATATGCTATTTCCTCATAAACTTGATGATTCGCCTATAGAGATGCTATTTCCTCTTAGACTTGATGATTGGCCTATAGTGGTGCTATTTTCTTTAGTCATGATTGTTGGTCCTAGGTTCCTCTTGGAAATGTAAATTATCCCAGAGAAGTGATATTCCCCATAGTCATGATGTATGACCTATTGATGTAAGATATCCCATGGATGATTACATGTCTATATGTATTATGCCTTCTACATGTGAGATGCCTCTTGCGTGAGAGATGATTACATACTTATTGATATTATGCCTCCTATATGTGAGGTGCCTCCTATATGTGATATGATTAGAGATATGCTACGACTTATAAATATGATTATTGATATGAGTCCTGGATATGTGTATGGGCCTAAGGATTTGATTATCATGTTGTGATTATTTTAGATAAATTAATGGGCCAAGGGTTGTGTTATGATATTGATTGAATAGCCAAAAAGTGTTTATCATTATAGATGATGTGATTACAGTTTATGAATATGAATATGTATATGTTTGTATACAAATCTCTCCGGTATAGGATGGAGGAAGATGCGGTATGATGCTTATTATTCCACTTATTGAATACTAGTGATGGCATGCATAGATTTTGTACATTTTATGATTATTTACCATTATAAATTATGTGGTTATAGCTGAGATGTGATCATATGACTGCTCTTCTAGTTAGACTGTTAAGCTATGTGGTAAATAGTTGTCTATTAGCGGACTATAGCACTTGATGGCTAGGAATCTAATATATTAGTTAATGAATCTTGCTTAGCTGAAACATGGTAGCTAACGATGGTTAGTTAATAAATGGTGCCTGTCAATAAAAGATGGTTAAGTGACAAGTAGTAATATTTTTTCTAGTATGATTAACGGATATAAGATGATTAGTTGATGATAATGAATAGTGGATAAATGGCGGTTTCGATCTAGTTATGAACCTTGACTAGATGTTAGATGTTGAAAATTAATTAAATAGTGTTTAGTTGCTATCCCGTGAATAAGTATTATGTGAACGATAATGTTTAGGCTAATAACTAGAGGTTATGTGATGACTAGAGAACCAGTGATTTTATAATAATAAGTGTTGGTTAGCCAATAACGAGTACTTAGGAAATATTGACTAGATAGATATTTTATGGTAATATGATAAGGTTTATGAGTATTTTAGTGCATGTTATTCAAAAATGACTATTATGATGATAATGATACCCGAAAAATCTAGAGGATACTATTATGATGATATTGATACCCAACACGACTAGAGGATACTATTGTTATGATATTGATACCCAACAAAGTCGGAG
Organism: Capsicum baccatum var. pendulum; assembly: GCA_030864225.1. NCBI lineage: Eukaryota > Viridiplantae > Streptophyta > Magnoliopsida > Solanales > Solanaceae > Capsicum > Capsicum baccatum. The sequence goes on from CM061553.1 coordinate 203,322,628, forward strand.
GATACTATTATGATGATATTGATACCCGATAAGACTGGAAGATACTATTGATACCTGGCAAAGTCGAAGGATACTATTTCGATGATATTGATACCCGACAAGGTCATAGGAAACTATTGTAATTATATTGATACCCGACAAGGTCGAACAATACTAGTGTGATGATATTGATACTCGGCAAGGACGGAGAATACTATTGTGATGATATTGATACCTGACAAGTCCGGAGGATACTATTGTGATGATATTAATACCTGACAAGTTCGGAGGATTATTGATGATATATTGATACTCGGCAAGGCCGGAGGATATATTGATAATATGTTGATACCCAGCAAGTTCAGATAATATATTGATGATATGTTGATATCCATCAAGGACGGAGGATATATTGATACCCAACAAGGCTGGAGGATACTATTGATGATGTGTTAATACCTGGCATAGATAGAGATTGATTATGATGATGATAATCTTGATAAGGACAATTATGATAAGTTGTGATATTGATTGTGTACTTTGAATTTATTCCTGTATATGCATCGCCTATCACCAGTATACACCTATATTTATCAACAGGTATGGGACAATTATATATATATGGGTAAATAATTTGCCTTGTGTTGTTGTATGTTGATTGAACCTTTTGAGCCTGGGGCAGTAAGGGTACGCATAGGCTCGGCTAGGTATTTGGTTGTCTGGAGTACATAGTTATTCTAACTATTAGTGATATTGTTATTATCATTGTTATGATTACTATTGTGGCTAGTTTATGACATATTGGTCATTGATCCGGTATTAGGATTTGAGGTATGTCTTCGGCCTCTCCTATCTTATGATTGCATTATTATGCACGATTTTTTCATGTCTAGCCATGTGGATTAGAAACCCCGAGTATGATAGTATTTATATCTTGATAGTATGTAATGAGGTCTTAAAATGAGAATATGATGATATAGGTTATTCCTTGAGATGACCTCATGTTCTTATATATGCATATCAAGCTATATGAACCTATGATACTACCACATATCTCATCATTCGTTGTTCATATTGTATAATTGTATCTTCACGTTGTATATTACTATATATCTTTCTGTCTCTCCTTTTTTATGTATTGACCTGGGATATATGGTATATCATTGACATATATTGAATGTAGCTGGAATAGGATAGTTCACCCTGATACTTCCTTAGTTTTATTATATTAGACTCTTGGACATGAATAGGATATTTGTTCCTTATTATCTTATTGACTTGTCATATGATTTATAGACTCTTGGGTGTAGTTTCCATTCTGTTTATATGTTGTATATATCTGCTTTATCTTTGGAGCTCAGTTGGCAGTAGCCTAATGAGTACCATTTATTTGGTACTCACACTATACTTCTACTGCCTGCAATAATATACAGGTTATCGCCGTTGATGTATGTATCGTATGGAACAACTCTGTTTCAGAGACTTAGAGTGAGATCCTGACATTTGAAGCATTACTTATCTCTCTCATATGTATTAGACTAGGCTATAAGTTGTATTCGAAGATAAGTTGTATCATTGTATTTCTCTTGATATTTCACTTTTGTACTCTTTTTATATTAGAAGCTCTTGTACTGATACCACCAGGTTTTGGGATTCTTCTATATATTGATCTTTATTTTATGTATTCCACATTCTTTTCCTTATATTATTGATTAGTCCATTACTAGGTATTTTATGACCTGATAAGTTGAGTTGTGATGGTTAGTCTCTCAAGGATAAATTTTTATTGTATTTGATTGATAAGATGATCTTAGGCCATCTTGGTGACATTGGAAGCCCAGTTAGCCTAAAAAGACAACCCATGCATAGATGTTATCCCTAGTCACCCACTTTGAGCCTTTGGCCTTTTTTTGACAAACACATTACTAGAAGTGAGCCTTTCAACTTTGATCCATCTTTTGAGCCATACCCTCCTTGAACTTAAAATTGTAACTTGAAGCTAAAAGCCTAAGTTGGGGGTGGTGAATATTGAAAAAAGTAACTTTGGGCCACAAAGTTGATAGGCCCAAAGTTGATAGTGAGTGCCTACGCACTTAAACATTGAAAAAAATAAATAGAAGAAGAAAGGACCCAACAAAGGAAAGAATCGCATGAAATTTGCAAGAAAAAGAAATGGAAGAAAATGGGTGAAACAAGGAAATAAAAGTAGGCACTTTTTTTTTTTAAAAAAGACGTGGCCCATAGTGAAAGGTGGATTAAATAAGTGTGATGTAGACGTTCAAGGAGGGTATAAGCCATAATTGCTCCTAAATGATATCCTACCCTAACCCGAACCTACGTTACGAGCTTCAAAAGTACTTTGAGATCTCCAATCATTTACATTGATTATAGTATAGATTGAAAATAGGTGCAAGCCTATGGTATGACACTTGTTAGCATAGAGAGTTCTTATGAGGGAGAACTTATTAGCTGTCCGCTCTCAGGTTAGGCAGTCAGGGTCGGAGAAGGGCAATGACTCATTCTTAAAACCAGCATTCTTAAGACCAAAGAGTCGGGTGAAAAAGGGGGAAAGCTCTCCATTCCTGGCTCTCCTATATTTGGATCCTCTGGAGCCCCCCTCTTTCTTAGAATTGAACATTCATGATATTTTTTGTATCTTGTTTTTCCTTTAAATTCCTTGTTCCATATTTGGTAGCATGGTGTGTGAAATTTTCCTTCTTGGGAGGAGACATGTGAATAAGTTGAGGTGGGTGATTTTGTCATCTACTGAGAAAAGAGGCAAAATGAGTGTAGTATAGTTGAGATAAAAAATTTAGTTACTTCTAGAGTATTGGTAATTGTTGCATTGTTGCTCTTTGAAGTCTTTTCCACCCTTGAATATTGCATTTTATTTTGAGGGGTGCCAAGAATAGCTTTGCCCATGTTTGAAGAGCTATTGAGGTAGTAACTAAGCCTAATGACATTTTGATCATTGGGTTATCTATTTTGGAAATAAATGTGCATTATCTCATGGTAAGAGGTAGAGTTGCTTGAGGACAAGCAAAGCTTTTAGTTGGGGGTGTTGATGAGTGGTGAATTTATCACTCATTTTCACTCAATATTTATGTACATTACCATATTTTGAATGAATAAGTGGGACATATTTGTTATTAAGTGCACTAATATCCACATTTTGCATGAACACAGTTGATGAAATAAAAATGTATAGATACGAGCTGAAAAAGTTCAAAACAAGGAAAAAATGCAATTTAAAAACCTAGATCAGACATAGCCTCAGTTACTGCGATTGCGGTCTAAGGATCGTGATCTCGGTCAATCAAGAAGGTCAAACATACCGTGATCGTATGACTGAGACCACAATCGCGGTAGAAACAAATGCGGACAAGCTCCTGCGATCGTGGCATAGCAGAAAATGGAGCCCAAGGGTAGAAACATAAATGCACGCAGCTGATCCTAAATGTCCTCATCTAGATTTAAAACCCTATCTCTTTGGACATTATCGAATCCATTCCCAATTATTAGAACTTTTTCTACTCCTTATGTAAGACCCTGCAAAATTCTCTCATTGTTTGAGCCTTAGAACGTGTCAAGTGAAGTGTAAATCCGGTCCTAAAAGGTTGAGAAGTGTCTTTTCAAGTGAGAAATATTTTAAACCGTGCATAATTTCCCTAATATCGACATTTTTTCATGTAGAGCATTAAATAAGCTTCCCATCGATACCAATTTTTTCAAAATTCGGCATCGGATGAGGAAGTTATGACCGTTTTACTGAAAATAGTTGGAACCGCCTAGGTAAGATGGGTGGGTTGACGGACCGACGTTCTTACGACGGACCATCACCCATCCTGTCGCAACCAAGGAAGTTATTCCTAAGTGTGATGTCTAGGACGATGGACCATCTAGGCTGCGACGGATCATCGCTGGGACCATCGCGCTGAGGCAGTCTGACCTCATCCCGGCCAACCTGCGATGGATGGTCCGACAGACCATCGGGTTTGAGATGGAACGCCACTTTGACTATCACCTTAAGTAAGTGTATTCTTTTCTGGGCCAACGTGCGACGGGCGAACTGATGGATCGTCAGACCTAGCGACGGACTGTCACTTCGACCGTCGCAGTCCACAATCTGTTATTTTAAGTCGAGTTTTAAAAGGACTTTTTGATCTTTTTCCACTTTTTTCAGCCCCTATTTATACCCGATCAAGGCTCACAACATCATTTCTTATCTTCAACATAAAAAACTTGGGTTTCTACAAAATTAAAGCCCTTTTTTATTCTTCAAGAAAAATCAAGTGAAATCAAGAATCTCTCTAAGATCCTTTAAGAAAGGGTTTCCTAAGGTATGTAGATTTTATTCTTGGGTCCATTTCATACAAGAAGCTTAAAAACCCTTTTCAAAAATTCAAAGATCTGATGTTTATGAGTTTTCATGATTTATATGAGTTGAAATTGATGTTCATGCTATTATTGAGTTTTGATTCATGTTTGTTTACGAGGTTTTCAAGATTTCACCCTAGTATGTAATATTCATGTGGTGTTCATGATAAGACCTCTTCAAGTAGGTTGTTAAGTGATGTGTTTATGTCAATTAGGTGTAGAAATTGGTAAATAAGAAAAGTATGCTCCCCATATGTTTGATAAAATGCTTATGTGAAGGAATTAGAGACATTATAGCATGTTGTCTAGAAATCCCCAATTGTGTGCAAGCCCTTGCATGCCAAGTGTTTGCTGAAAAGTCTTAGTGAATGAATTGAGAAGTGATAGCATGATGTTTTCCCAAATTATATGCTCTTCGATACATGCTAAGACTTTAATACATGCTAAGTGTTTGATGCAAGACCTTGTTGAATAGAGTATGAGCCAATAACATGTTTCCCTATGTTATTACATGTTTATGATTTCTAAATGGTTGAGAAGATGATTTAGTGATTGTGATGGTGAATAAATGTCCATGGTCTTGATTATTCAAGAATGGTCATGTTTTACTTTTATGTTATCGAGTCCTGGGGGTATTTATACCCAAAAAATTAGATGCAGTCTAGAGCCCGAGTTAGTTTTCTTGATAAAATCAGTCAAGCCACGATTCTCAGAACTCAGCAAGTTATAGAACTCTGTACTCTCAGATAGATACAAAACGTAAGAAATCTCAGTATCGCTAGTATTCTAGCCTCAATTCAGTACTAATCTCAGATTTAGTAGTATTCGAGTGGTCAGTTCAGATCTCATTAGTATTCAAGTAATCTTTTCAGAGCTCAGTATCATTTAGTTAGATAATGAGATTAATTAGTATTCAATCAGATAGGGAATCAAGTGAATTCATCTTAACTCAGTGAGATCAGTCGAGAAATATTATCAATATTAGATTCAGTTCAGTTTAATTAAGAATTAGTTCAGAGTCTTTCAGTTGGGATTGGGAGATAGCACCGAGCGAGTGCAGGGATGGAGGCTCCCCGTTAGAGAGAAAGAGTTGTTAGGAGAAATTCTTGAACTCTAGAACAGCGTAGCCAGCACAGGATGCAGGAGTCACCCATCAGAAAAAGGCTTGTCACCTGTTAGATAGTCTTGACTATTATACTGCCTTAGGCTTGACTTCCTGTGAGGGTCACCCATTAGAGAGGCTTAACCCAAGAGGTATTTACCTGTGGCAAGGTATGGACACCCTTCTAGCTGAGGTTATAGGTTAGACCCCACTAGTTCAGATTCGGGGCATGTCGGTTAAGTGAGCATTCACACTGTTGTAGTTTCAGTATCAATCTTTAGAGTAAGACCTAAAGATCAGTACTGTCAGATACAGTCACTTATCTAAGTGAGGAACTCAGATAGTTCCATTGATTCATGGGCCACCGCCAGATAGGTATGGTCCCACATAAAGTTATTGAGTAATATCATTATCAAATCCCAAGATCACCCGCTAGATAGGCTTGATCTCAGTCTTAAATTCAGTTGAGTAATCTAATTATCAAATCCAGAGTCACCCACTAGATAGGCTTGATCTCAGTCTCAGATTCAGTTGAGTAATCTCATTATCAGATCTAGAGATCACCTGCTAGATAGGCATGATCTCAGTCTCAAATTTAGTTGAGTATTCTTATGATCAGATCTAGACATCACCCGTTAGATAGGCTTAATCTTATTCTCAGATTCAGTGATTATTCTCATTATCAGATTTAGAGATCTTCCCCTAGATAGGTTTGATCTCAGACATAATATTTTCTTATCATTGATAGTAGATTCCAGAATCATCCATTAGAGAGGTTTGATCTCCGATGCAGTAAGTCGAGAGTAGAAAGCTTAGAATTCAGTTATTGATATGAGTAGATTCAGTTAATCAGTTTCAGTATCATTAGTTTTCGAGATCACTCACTAGTTAAGACTGATCTCAACTTCAGTATTCAGTTATCAGTATCAGATAATTCAGTTGTTCAGTATCTTAGGCATTAGTAGTGAGTTCAGATGTTAGTAAAGAAGTATTCGAATTTAAGTATTTCGAGTTGCGATGTTTTCAGTTATGGTTTGTGTATTCATGTATATGTCCTCATTCAGTATTCTCATGATTATTCAAGCAAATAATTGTTCATAATTAAGCTCTTGCATTTAGCCTTACCTCATCTTCATACTCAGTACATTCCCATACTGATGCATTTGTGCTATGGTGTTTTATTTGACACCATAGGTTCAGAGGCTCCAGATCCAGAGTATCCTTAGCAACTTAGTCCCAGTTAGCAGCAGCAGATGTAGCAGTGAGTCTTCTTCATTTGAGGATGACCTTTATTTATTATTGCATCAGATATAGTTTACTTTTAGTAGATGGATTAGTTGGGGATATGTCACATCAATTCCACAGTTCAGACAGTTTAGAGGCTTTTGGACATATGTATCAGTGTTCAGTTTTCAATTTTGAGTATTTTTAGATGTTTTAAACCTTATGGCTAGTTTTTGTATTTATTATCTATATTATGCAGTGTTCAGGTACAGATATCAGTAGAGGGTTAGCTTATGATCCTTCGGGATCATGAGCACCGTTTGACATTCCGGTTCTAGAAAACCGGGTCGTTACAAACTTGGTATCAAAGCCTAAGGTTCAAAAGTATCCTAGGGAGTCTGAAAAACCGCATCTAGTAGAGTCTTGTGCATGGGTGTGTTGCACGCCACATTTATGTACAAGAGGCTATAAGATGTTTTAGGAGCAATTTATCATCTTTCAATATTTATGTCGTGTGAATGAGCATGAGCTCAAGTTGATCCTCAGTCTAATCCATCTTTTTCTTCCATGTACAGAGTATGCCTCCTGGCAGAGATAATGCTCATAGAGTTGATGACGAGCCACCTCAGCCAGTAGATCTTGAGAATGAGAGTGTGTCTTATGCCGAGTTTCGGATAGATTTTCAAGCACTAGCCCAAGTTGTGACTAGTGTTCAGGGTAACCGTTAGGTTATGGCCTAACCTCAGCAATATGAGGGTTCAGCTGCAGCTAGAATTAGATATTTCATAAGAATGAGCCCTCCAAAATTCTTTAGGTCAGTAGCAGGTGAGGACCCACAACTTTACCTTGAGGAGGTGGGGAATATTACCCAAATTATGCATGTTTCTGAGGAGGAGAGTGTAGAGTTAGAATCCTATAGTTTGAAGGAAATTGCACATGATTGGGTAGTGATGTGGAAGAAGGGTAGAGGGGAGGATGCAACTCCCGTGACTTGGTAAGAGTTTTAGGATGCCTTTCTAGATAAGTTTTTCCCGCTAGAGATGAGAGAGGCTAAGGTAGAAGAGTTCATGAACCTAAGGAAAGGATCCATGAAAGTGAAAAAGTATTGTCTTAAGTTCAACCAGTTAGCTAAGTATGCACCGGACTTTATAGCTGACCCTAGAGCGAGTATGAGTAAATTTGTGACTGGTGTGTCCGGGTTGGTGTTGAAAGAGTGTAGAGCTTCTATGATCAATAGAGATTTGGACCTTGCTAGACTGATGATGCATGCATAACAGATTAGGGCAGATAAGGTGAAAAAAGAGAGAGAGTGAGTAAGAGAGCCAGAATAGGTAGTCATGGTTTCTCCCAGGCAGGGTCCTAAGGTGGCAGCCGTTCTGAGTATAGTAAGAAGTTTTCAATCCCAGCTCCATCCTCAACTAGTGTACCCATACCAAAGTTTGGAGATGTCAGTTATGATAGAGCGCTAAGATCCAAAGCCCAAAGTAGTGCTAGTGGTGTTCGTACCTATCCGCTTTGTTGAGAGTATGGCAAGAGCCACCTAGGTGTGTGTAGAGCTGGTAGTGATGTGTGATTTGGGTATGGTGAGACAGGTCATAGAATGTGAGAATATAGAGCGCTAGCTCAGAGGAGTAGAGAGTTTCATCAGCAGAGTGCCCCTTCCGATGCCAATAGTGGCCAGTGTCAAAACAGACTCTATGCTCTTCAGACCCACCCTGATCAGGAAAGGTTCCTTGATATAGATTTAGGTATGTTACGAGTCCTTCATCTTTATGATATGCATTTTTAGATCCCTTTTTACCATTTGGAGATTATATGTTAGCACGAGCCATGCATTAGTTTCAGTTCTCAGACGGTCAATTATGACACAGTTCATAGGTGCCCCGTGCACCGCCCCAGTATTTTCAGCGAAGTGTTTTTAGAGGGTCATAGAGTCCTAAGGGGTAGATACCCCATGCTATTGCAATGATTTCATGTCCTTAGACTCATTCATTTGCATGTTCAGACTCTCCTTACGAAATTAACATCAGTTATTATCATTGCATAGCCATTCATGCTTTCGAGAGTTAGTTTAGTCAGACATCCATGCATTAGATATGCATGTTTAGTGGAAAAAGTTCAGCTTTTCAGTGTGTTCAGTCATGCATTCATGAGGTCAACTCAGTTGTGAGTCCATGCATCAGATATGCATGTCAATTATGAGAATTCAGCATATGAGCAGCTTCGATCGAGTATTCCATGCACCAGATATGCATGTCCAGTGTGAGAGCTTAGTATATCAGTAGTTCCAGTTGCATGATCATGTTTCAGATGCTTCCGTTCGTTGAGTAAGTTTGGTTGATTAGTATTCTTAGCCTATCGATCAACATTCAAGGATGAATGTTTTCAAGGGGGAGATATTGTAAGACCCTGCAAAATTCTCTCATAGTCTGAGCCTTAGAGCGTGTCAAGTGAAGTGTAAATTTGGTCCTAAAAGGTTGAGAAGTGTCTTTCCAATTGAGAAATATTTTGAACCGTGTAGAATTTCCCTAATATCGAGTTTTTGTCAGTAATGCTATCTCAGATCTCGTTACATCTTAATCACTCTTGGATAGATGGAATACTTGAAATAGTGAGCCTCCTACAAAACCAATATAATTCAATCACCCACTGTGGGCATACAAGCTCAGCCTTTATTCCTCAAAACACCACCTGGATTAAGCAAGGCTTCCTTAGCCTCACAATTCAACACCTTGTCCCGAATCAGTCTCAACTTAATATCATTATACCGATGAGACTGAATCTGCTCCAAAAGGAAGACCTTACCTCAAAAAATGCCAAAATATACCCAAGTGTTGAAATATCAAGTCTAACCATCTGGTTAGACAAAGACTTAACCTCTATGGCCAAAGGATTCTCCTAGGTCAAAAGATGCGCCAAACTACCCATACTAGTGGACTTCCAGCTTATATCTGTAACCACATTTGCCTTCCCTGATTATAAATAATAGCCAGATCATAATCCTTAAGCAACTCAAGCCAATGATGCTGCCTCATATTAAGATCTCATTGGGTAAAGAAACACTGAATGCTACAATGATCCAAAAAAATCTCACAATGGACTCTATGGAAGTAGTGCCTGTATAACTTTAAAGGAAATACAATGATGCACAACTCCAAATCATGGGTAGTTAATTCTTCTCATGGGTCTTCCATTGATGAGAAACATACACGATCATGTTACCTTTCGGCATGAACAGAACACCTAACCCAAAATATGAAGTATCACCAAACACAGTAAAAACTACTCCCTCATTGGGCAAAGTCAAGATAGGAGATAAAGTCAACAAATCCTTGAGATTTTGAAAGCTCGTCTCACAAGTATCAGGCGACTAAATGGAGATCTTTTTCTAATTCAACTTGGTTAACGTAGCCATAGTAGTGAAAAACCCTTAACAAAGAGTTGATAGTAACTTGCTAAACAAATAAAACTTCAAATATCAATAGGGGAAGTACGCCTAGCCCAATCATGAATCACTACACTTTTAGCTGCATCGACCATAATATCATCCTTGGTCACCACATGACCCAAGAAAGAAACAGAATCCAACCAAAACTCAAAACTTAGAGAACTTAGCATACAACATCTCATCCCTCAATCTATTTAGCAAAATCCACAAATGCTCCTCAGGACCAGTCTCATTCTTGGAATAAACTAAGATATCATTTAAACATATAATAAAAAAGAGTCATGATATAGTCAAATTACCTGGTTTATCAACTCTATGAATGCATCTGAGGCATTAGTTAACCATAAGGACATGAACAAGAAATCATAATGACCGTACCGAGTCCAAAAAGTTATCTTTGAGATATCTGAAGCTTTAATCCATAAGTGGTGAACTTGGATCTCAAATTAATCTTGGAAAATACCGATACACCCAGAAGCTGATCAAATAAATCATCAATATGAGGAAGAGGATACTTATTCTTTATCGTCACCTTGTTCAACTATCAATAATAAATACACATACACATATACCCATTTTTTTTCTTCACAAAAAACACAGGCATACCCTAAGGTGATACTTTAGGTCGGATAAATCGCTTATCTACCAAATCCTGTAATTGATCCTTTAATTTTTTCAACTCTGCTGGGGTCATCCTATAATGAGAAATAGAATTGGGCTTTGTGCTTGGTCAAAGATCAATAGCAAATTCAATATGACAATCCAGAGGCATAACAAGCAAATCCACAGGGAAAATATCCACAAACTCAAGAACAATACAATTAGAATCTAAAGAAAAAGATGGTGCAATACTACAATCACAAATATGAGTCAAATAAGACAAACATCCCTTTTTTACCAAGCAATGAGCCTGAAGGAAAGATATAATTCTCTTAGGCCTCGAATGAAGAATGGCCTTCCAAGATATCCTTGGCACACTCGATGAGGCAATGGTTACAATCTTAGCATAATAGTCTAGGACACATGATAAGGAGCTAACTGATCCATACCCAAGATAACATCAAAATTTACCATATCAAGGATAATCAGATCTACCCAAGTCTCACACTTAGCAAAGGTTACAACATAAGATCAATGTACCCGATTCACCACAAAAGAGTCTTCTATAGGGGTAGATACATTGATAAACATGACAATAGGCTCACTTGTAAAATCAAAACCTGAAGAAAAATATACAAACACTTAGAAAAAAGTCAATCCTAAATTAAATAACACAAATATAGATTTAAAACAAATAGGGACGATACCTGTGATGACATCATCAAAAGCCTCAACCTCTGGTCTGGTGGATATAGTATAGTACTATTCACAACCACCACTTGCCTCAGTAGCCCTATGACCACCACCACGAGCACCACTACCTCTGCCTCGCACACCTCTAGTATAACTTCTACCTCTCACTGTCAATATAGAAGTAGCTTTGAAAACATGATAGGGACAATCCTTGGGTAAATGGACAATATCATCTCACACAAAGGAACTTCTATGGCCCAACTCAATATAAAAAGGTAAAACTGAGCTAGAATGGCGAACCAAAGCTGCTGAAATAGAAAACCCAGTACCCGAACCTTACAAAGATGCTGAAATAGAAGACCCACTACCTGAATACTGCAAAGCTACCTATACTGGTCTACCATGATACCCATAAAAACCTCTAGAATCTCTACCTCATGGAGTGTGACCTCTGAACTCGCCCTAACCATGAACCTTCTTGTTGCCTCCTTAATATTATCAAAGAATAGACTCAGTAATCTTAGCACAATCCACTATAATCTGAAATGACACCCTATACACTACGATATTTGTTAGATCTAACTAAAGAGAAACATCCAACCCCTTTACAAACTTCTAAATCTTCTCAGATTCAATGCCAATACTATCATAAGAATATCTAGACAAGGAATAAAATCATTGCTCATTCTCGACAATAGTCATGAAGCCCTACTCCGGGTGATCAAAATCATCTCTCATTTAATCCCTTAAACTAAATGGCACAAACCTATCAAAAAAGCCTAGAAAAACTGATCTTTAGTGGACTAAAAGGTCTACAACTAAAAAGTGACCTCCACCAATCCCTAGTTTTATCTCTTAATTGGTAAGTAGTATAAGCAATCTTATATTGCTTAACAAACCAAGGCTATGAAAATTCTCCCAACAATCAATCAAGAACTTGTAGTTATTCTCGCCTACAAAACCACTGAACCTAGGAGGACCCAAACAAGTGAATCTATCAAACCTTTTTTAATCCTCAATAGATATAACTGTGCTCACAATAATAAGAGGCATAATAAATTTGGCTTGCTGAGATCTCACCTAAAGAGATAATATAGATAAAGACTGAACTCCTACTGCTGGAATGCCATACTCAAATGCAGGCACTGATGGATAAATAACACTCAAAGTCTATAGAGTACCATAAGAATATGTTGGTACCACTAAAGGACCCTTATTCAAATTTAGAGGAACACCATAGGCAGGCTTCGACATAAAGAGAGGTGCAATACTCAGAGTTAGAGGAATACTAGGTTTACTTAAAAAAGCACCCTCTAAATGGGTCAATAAGTGAATCAACAACCCCTTTAAGACTGGGGTAAAAGAACTCTGTAGGGCCAGAGTAGCCCCTGTATCCCTAGTATGCTCAACTTGAGGTCCAAGGAAGAGTCCTCTTGTACTATCTGTGGATGGGGAAAATCCTTATGCCCGTCTACTACATTATGCCTGAACACGGCTCGCAACTCACCTTTTAGACTAAGACCTCTCCTTGAATAATAGATTCACATCTCTAGCCTTAAGAATCTAGTCCTTACTATCTATATAGAAAAGAGCAAAATATGGCTTCGACATAAAGTATGAAAGAATTTGGATGATAAGGAACAAAATAGGGAGAGTTTCCTAAAAATATCTTATAGATATAAACGTCTATGTACCAATCCATGAGACTCTAGACACCCTATTCTTACACCAATGAGATCAATGAAACCTAGTTTTCCTAATACTAATTTGTCATGACCCAAAATTCAAGGTTCATGATAGCATCTACTGTGGCAAGCCTTGACAAGTAAGCCTATCACTAAAACTGATATGAAATGAGAAAATAGTACCAAATTCCAAGGATAGAATACTAGGGTAGAGTCAAACTGCATGTATATAGTGATAGTAGAAATACATAATCAAAGATACCATACAAATCCCAAAAACCTGATGTCATAGTGTAAGAACCACTAAATATAACTCGAATGTCAAAGATTAATGAAAGTCTAAAATGGATCAAAATCTGTCTAAGAATACAAAATAATACATGAAATTGATAGGAAGTGGTAGTCGAACAAATTTGAAATCATAGATCATTTTCTACCTCAAATACAATCCAAATACCGCCAAAATTAACTGCCTTATGGTGCACTCATACAAAGATCTTCACTAAAAGGGTATAGTAGGGTTTAGTATAATGTACCTATACTCAGTAGGACTCCTGGGGGGTTTGCAACTATATACAATCTAATATTCAATACTAGTATCCATAAATCTTCTTTGGCACATCTATTGGTAGAGGGTTTTTAAAGATGTCATATTTTTTGTCAGAAAAAGACAATATTACCAGTATTTCCATGGTGGTACCCATGTTTCATGAATTTATATAATATAAGGATATAATTCTCACTACCAATCAAATGAGATTTTCCAAAATCAACCAATATACAACCTATGTGAGCAAAAATGCACTCAATAATCCATCCATCCATGAATATAATGTAATCCATATGCCAATAGAGTAAAATACACAATAATATGCCATTGATACCACAAAACTACAATTTAGGCTTTCTATCACAAAAGATATAACTAAATATACATACATAAGGCCAACACATGATATAAGACCCCATATAGTCACAGATAGCAAATAGTGTCTCAAAACCACCAATTACAATAATATAGCCCCCACACGGGTACAACACAATAATAAAGTTATTTCCATGATTGATTCTCGTACCCTTAAAATAATTTTATATTCATATTAACTACTCATCCCAATATGAAGAAAGTTAAGCCATAACCTACCTCAAATGCCAAAAACTAGTCCAACAAGCCAATACAATGGAGATTTCTCCACATGAACTGACTTGGAATCAACTAAAATACACAAATATAGTATATACTCATCAAAAGAAAGTCAACAAACCCATATTGCCTATTTTTGGGTCGGGATCAAAATGGACACCTAAAATGAGTTTCATAAAAGAAAGGTAAAATTGGATTTTTTGGTTAAAAATATATGTCCCAATATTAATGGAACTTATCAAAGAAAACCCAAGTAAAAACAGTTTGGAATTGGGGTTTAATTAATGATTTACCAATTTTTATGCATTCTACGGCAAAATCCCTAAATTCCCCCTTTGAATTTAACCTTTAAAAGGATTTAAATGATAGAAATTGAAGAAAAGTAATTGAAATAGGTTTGGAGATTACCGTATCTTAGAAATGGAAGAAATTATCCAAGAACTAGAAACCCTAAGCTCCAAATCTCAAAAATGGTACAAAAATTACAAAAAAACTAGATATAATCCACCCAGGTATCACATAAGAGATCATCAGGTTTCTTCAGTGGACATCACTTAAGCGACTAGGTGTCACTTAAGAGACATCCTCCTTGTCGCATAAGCAACTAGGCTATTGCTTAGGTGAGCCTGGTGTCGCTTAGAATACTTTAACTGTCAAGCCAAGTTTCTTAAGCAACCAAAGAGTTGCTTACGTAGTGCACCAGCTGAGTGGCGTATCAGTTAAAATCCCGAGAATGCAAGCAAATTATGCTCCTAGAATAAATTCAATTCTTCAACCTCAATTGTGATATCAACTTTTCAAAAAACATCATTTTTACAAAGTTGACTCTCCAAATCCAATTTCACAATTTTCTAAACTAAGGATCGAAATGAGATAAGAAAGAAGTAAAATCCCACCAACCTTGTTACCAACCTAAAATCAACATTATGGATCTGCTGGCATAGTCCATTTTTTAATTCAATGCACATATCAATAAATGTTTATTGATGTCACTATAAAGCCTTTATAACCTCTAAAACCACAATCTAGCATAAATTATACCAAAAATGCATTTCAAACTATGTCAATCATCTCCACACCCTAAAAATACCACAAAGCAACCACCGAGAGGGGTAAAATAGTCAAATCACATATGCATATTTATTTCACAAAAACTAATCAATAATTAGGTCACTACACACCTCATAAAGCTATAGGCTAAGGCTGACACTTTGATTGGTTCAAAAAATAAATTCTTATCCAACACTCAAGAGAAACCCTTGATAGAAAATGAAAAGCTGGAACTATTAGGAGAAATCTGCAATGCTAAAGACGTAGTGAGATAGGATAGACTCATGGAAAAAGAGCAACAAATCAAAAATTATGAGTATCTCCAAAATAGTCTCACAGTCATGGTGACCCATATTAAGAAAGGGAGAGGAGCACATACAAGAGGTTGAGTAATTTGGCTCAGAGATCCGACACATGAAATCCTCGCTAAACATAAAGATTGAGATGACTGAATTCAAATCACCAATAGGTTTAGATATTAGCTAGTTATGAAGAGGGATAAAGAATTCAAACTATTTAACTATCATACTTTGAATTGAGAAGGTGATTAACATTGGGCATATTTGTAGGTTTTAAAGTTGGATGTATTGGGTCTCATTCAAAGCACTTTTCTACATTATGTTTTAATAATTACATGACTTTTAAGTCATCTAAAAAAATGGAGGAGAGTGTATATGAGGAACAATGATCCTACATTCTTAAATTTGCACCATACAAGCAATAAAATAACATGCCTCACCTCAGGGCCAAGAGGTTTAACATACACTATCCATTACTTGGTTCCTTAATCTTTGTACAACCACACTATGAGAAAAGAAAAATGATGAAAGTGTTACTGGGAGTGAAATTTGTATCCTCAAGGTGGAGGAAAAAGTTGTTAAGTCGTGTTGCAATGTTAAATTAGGCGCTTATTGGGAAGTAACCCAATATGTAGTAAAAAGTTTTTTGTTTAATTTTTATTTTTTGTAGTGTAAGTTATTTTTATTTTTGCAGATTTAGGGGAAGTCTAAGTACTCCTAATATGAGATAAAGATCATGTAAAAGCTAAGTGTATGTCTGTGGGGTGGGGGTGGGGGTCCTCCAGACCTCTTAATGGAAAAAGTAGAATTTAGCATACTGCTGGCTAGGCCTAGAGGCCTCAAGGAGAATTCCTAATCCTTATTGTTTGATTTATACTTTGGGGATAAAGTGTTATTTTATATGTGGGGTGGGGAATCGTTCAATTTTCTTAGTGTAAAGTGTGTTATAGGATTCTAAGTTTTTATTTTCTTTCTTTTATTTTTCTTTTAATTTTTTATTGGTTTTATTTTAGTTGTTTTCTTTTTGTAGTAGCATACTCAGATTACACTCTTGAATAGGTGTAGGGGATGTTGTCAAGTATTTTTCCAACAAGAGTCGGTGTCAATTCCTCAAAGAATGAGAACGAGGTTCACTTTAAGTGTTATAAACAACTGTAGTTGTGCGCAATGTAACAAAAATAATGCGAGAAAGTAAATTAGGGGTTTTTTAGTAACGAGTTCAAATTGATTAAGTGATTTGTAACAAGATTACCAACGTAGTTTGTTAAGACTTATAATTAATAGAACTAAGAGTACTTGGGGTCATGCTTCGATGGGGTTGATTTCTTGCATTGGTGAATGGTGATATCTCCATATTTGAAAGTTATTATGACTCGGCTAGGTTTAAGTATCAAAAATAACATTTTGATCTATTCTCAAATCTCGCATGTGTTTATTTCGAACACCCATTAATGAAAAACACAAAACAACATATTACTTCAAAGTAGTTAATCTATTTCTACCCTCACTACCACATGATTCTAGCCTAAGCTTATCACTCTTGCTTTCTCTCTCGCATAAAGTAAGTGATCCAGGGATAGATTAAGTTTGAAACCCCAACCTATAGATTAATACATATAGATTTGGCTAGAATCATAATATGCAATCAAATAGTAGAGTAAACACCGCTAACCATACAATAATCAACACTCATATGTATATGACTCCAAGTATTAAGAAAGAAAGAAAGAGACATACTAAATTTATCCTCCATATGAGCCATAGACTCTGATTACTTTCAAAAAATAATTCCAAATCTGTAACTTAATGAGATAAATTCTCATAATGGAATATCAAACACAAGCTTAGAGTCAGTCACGAAAACTAATGATAAAATAGGGTTTCTAAAGACCAAAAAACTTAGATAGAATCTAAGAAAATGGACCTCTAAATTACAAGAATGAGACCACTTGATGCATCGACTGAGCAAGAACCATCACATTATGAATCAGTGATGCACTGATTTGCATGAGGTTCACCTCTTTGTCATAAAGTTAAACTTCTTTGGGTTGGATTTTTTTTAGCGATACACAATCGAGTGTGCCGATTGATCTAGCGCATGCCAAAATAATTTCTTACATCACTGTTTTGTTCAGTTTCCCTTGGAATTTTTGGTTAAAATTAGCGATGGAGACTCAATTATCGCGATGCAATGAAGTGACTTTTCATTCCTTATGCAATTTCTTATTTCAATTTTTCATCTTTTAATGCCTCTTGGTCCTTTACCCTATGATTAAACCAAATCAACATTAGAAGCGCTTTAATTTAGCGTTGAAGACACGCCGTTCTTCCTATTTTTAGGGAAAAAGAGTCACGATTTGTCGATTCATCAACACCTTCTACTTAAATATTTGCTCTTCCTCAAGTAAAATAATGAACTATAATAAAATATCAATGTATTAAAATAGCACAACTCAGGAGCTTAGACCCATATCTCTTTTAAACAAATATTGTGCCATAATGATTTAGAAAGTCAAGACCTATGCTTTGCCCATAAATCTCTCAAATTGTCAACAACAAGCATAAAATGTTGGCTATGTTCTACCAAGCCAAATACATGCTCATAGATTTCAACCGAGTTTCAAGAGTGCCTAAGCATGACAATTAAGTGCCCTCACACAAAGAAGTCCCTTCCCTTGAATGATGACTGTCACTTTATCTAGGGACTAATACGAATCTCTTACTCTTCGAAGTAGGATCAAGGACATAAGTATCATATCATAGGCTTGCCCATACGATCCAACTCACTACTTTGAAGTATTCTATTTCAAATAGCACCTAGGTCTTAGTGTTGGCTTCTAGTATAGGTAATGGGTATGTTAGGGATGGTTTAGGTTATAGTGATTCTACCTCACAAAGAATCTAAAGAGATCCCAATAAATCTATTTCCTAAGGCTAGCTCATTTCATAATTACTAGGACCAATCATTTCAAAATCACTATAACTATTTCTCCATTGATGCGCTAAAATCATGTCTTCGACATCCCACACTTCTTACTTTTGAGATGGAGAAACTAGGTAGTCTCTAGGTAGATTCAATACTTGAGACCACTTCAAAACTTTCCTGCTCATAAACCTCAGTTATATACCCTAGATACTTTTTCTCTATTGTTGTGCCACATTCATAGCATATATCAAGGAAAGTATCCAAATAGACAAAATGAGATAAGATTTTTCAAAAATATGAGAGCCCAATTAATTCACTAGACCAATGGATAAATTTAAAAAATGGAATGTTTTGAAAATGATCGAATTAACCTCACAATAAAAATAAGATTCACGAATTATGCATGTGAGATATCTACCCAAGTGTACCATTTGAGTAGAAATGTTCTATTGCTAGTACACTTTCTTTTTGCGAATGCATGCTAAAATGGATATTTATTTGCTATTTAACTAAAACTACTAAACCATACTAAAGAGATAAAAATGACACATCACACCTCAAAAATAGAATCCAAAACATCAGCATATAAAATAAAATCCAAGACACCAGTATCCAAATATTACAACCCAAATAAAATTAAAAAATGATCATCTATATGTCGAATACATACTCAAACCAACAAAAACAAATGCATCCAAATATATAGAATGACAAATAACTAGGATGATAACGAAACACCAATAATACCAATCCAAATAACTGACACCCACCCCCAACTAGAATGTATTTATGTCTTTATTGCCATAAGAGTAAATAAAATTAAGAGAAAGCGAGTGAGAGTCTCCCTGAATGTGGTTAAGCTTAAGGCAAAAACTGGATCACTAAAGTGGCCACAGTCTGGGCATAAGTGCCCAACTCAGCTCCATTTTTCTGAAGGGAAAGATCTAGTACAACATCAATAATTGACCTGGATGTTTCGATCTGTGTAGTCTTATAAACTAACCTCTATATGATGGCAACAATTATTGTATCCTCAGACATATTTCTGTCAGATTGTACAATTACTAGGGATTAATATGGATCCCAATCTGGCCTGGCTCCTTAGAGAAACCATCTATATCGACACAATCAATTGTATTATCTAGAGCATAGTCTAAATCGACATCCTGTTTCTCTATCATTGACATAGTTTCACAAGTAGGTGTATGCTTTAAGGCTGGTATCTCAGATAAAGGTCCCTATAGATGAGTAACATTAGGGAATCAAAGCTCGTCCACATGCTTCCAAAGGTAAGCTAACTCACCCTACATGCTAGGGCTGTGCAAATTTTGGTTTAAACTATCAACCCGAACCGATAAATTCTTTATCGGTTTAACAGTTCAGTTTTTTTCACTATCGGGTCGGGTGTCGATTTAAAATTTCCAACTAACGGGTTAACGGTTCGGGACTCGGGATTTCTTATTTTTTTATCGGGACACCCGATAACCCGATAGAGAATGTATAGTATATCCATTATATGCTAAAATGCCCAAGCCCCAATTCAGCAAAACTGGCCCAAAACTACTCTAAATGCCCAATTCCCCTCCAAACCTAGTACTTACTACTTAAGATACCTAGGGAGATGGAAGTAGTTAGGGTTCATTCTATTTTAATACTAGTACCAGGTGGCGGAGGCATCATAGACTGCGGCGGAGGTCCCGGAGGTGGCGGCATCATTGACGGCAGCGGCGGTTGTGGTCCTCCTCCACATAGCTTCGTTAGAAGACGAAATCTCAAACTACATAGATCAGATCCTCGGGAAGTGCAAAAACCTTAGCTACATAAAGCAAATCTATTTACAGAGGGAGACAGAGAGGGGTAATATTAGAAGTAAAGTAGAAAACTGGGGTAGGGCAACTTTGGAGGGTTTATAACGAAGAGGGTAACACCGACTTGTATAATAATTTTATCTTCTTAGTCAAGTTCCGCCTCTGCGAATTGCGATCTGTCTGCAGTCTGCCTCACTCATACTCATCGGCTCAAAGACCGCCTCAGCCTCTCCCAGTCTCTCTCAACAGTTAAGTGGTCAACACTCAACAGGTAAGAATTTTTTATTTTGCTCGATTTCATTCTTAGATGTCTTATCCTAATCTGCTTCATCTTCAATTCCTCCATATGACTATAGAATACTCCTTAAAAACACCAATATTGAAGATTCCATGATGGGGCAGTGTTAACATAAGATTTTTTATTAAAACTAAGGCTACCGCTAATGCCTAATCCTATTAACAATTTAACTGCTTGAAATTATTGCCTATTGGTATAAATGAGTAAATTGAAGCACAAAGAAGAAGAAATTTGTCTTACTGTTGTCTGAAGTTAAATATTCAGAAGAAATTTTGTTTTATGGATATTAGAATTATTATTTATTGTTGAACGAGATATGATTGTCAGTTGAAGTGAAAAATAGATGGATTTTTCTTATATGCACTTTATTTGCTTTGTAAGGTATGTATAAGTTTGTTATGAAATTGGCTGTTGTGAAGTCTGTTAGTCACTGCTCAGTACTCAATGCTTATATTTTGATATTCTGTGATCGTGTGTTCTATCATACTCTATGCACAACTGCACATTGTCAAGTTTTGGTGATTTGGTCATGTTATGTTGTAATTTTGTTGTTGGCTTGTTGTTTGACTATTTTTATTTTAAAATTACAGTCACATTAATACAACATGTCACAAGATACTAGAGTTGAAAAAGTGATTGGTGAGAGTGTAGCTTCTGATTCGAATGTAGTGAATCAAAATTCAATAGTTGAGTCTAAAGCAAAGAAAGAAAGGACAGAAAGATCTGTTGCATGGGATCATTTTACTAGTAAAGTTGATTCGGAAGGAATTAAAAAAGGTGTGTGTAATTATTGTAAGAAAGAGTATTTAGCTGATACAAAAGAACATGGTACGACGGCAATGCTTGGTCATATAGGAAAATGCAAAAAAATACCTTGTAATGTTGATACTAGGCAATCAAAGATAGAATTTCAACTGGTTACGGGGGGTAACAAGGGTGATGTATCAATTGTTTCATGGAAATTTGATCAAGAAGAGTGTAGAAAAGCATTGTGTCGTATGATAATTCTTGATGAGCTTCCTTTTAGATTTGTTGAAAAAGAAGTCTTTAAACAATTTATGAAAGTGGTACAACCTTTGTTTCGAATTCCTTCTCGTACAACTGTTACTCGTGATTGTTTTGATCTCTTTGATGAAGAGAAAAATAAAATGAGGAGCATTTTTAAGGAAACTCAACAAAGAGTGTGTATAACGACTGGTACTTGGACTTCTGTGCAAAGAATTAATTATATGTGTATCACTGCTTATTGGATTAATAAAAATTGGACTTTGCATAAAAGAGTTATCAATTTTTGTCCAATTTCTAGCCATAGAGATGAAGATTTAGCAAAGGGCATTGTTAAGTGTTTGCATGAGTGGGGATTGCATCGGATTTTCACGGTAACTATTGATAATGCTAGTTCAAATAGTGTATGTGTGGATGAGTTGTCTAAGCAATTGACTAAGTGGGGGACCAATCTTTTAGGTGGTAAGCATCTTCATGTTAGGTGTATGGCACATATAATAAACCTTGTCGTTCAAGATGGCATAAAAGAAGCAAATATTTAAATTGAACGAATTAGGCAAGCTGTGAGATACATTAGGCAATCTCCTGCTAGATGGAAGAACTTTCAGGAATGTTGTGTCGATGAAAATCTTGCAAAAAAATCTTTATGCGTAGATGTTCCCACAAGGTGGAATTCCACCTACTTGATGTTGAATAGGGCTATTGAATATGAGGGTGCAATTTTGACTTATGCTGATCGTGATATTGGGTTGGCACATCATCTCGAGTTTGGCCATATCTGTGTGTGATGGTGATAGTGATATTGTGGATGAAGAACAACCTGTAGGTTCACTTTTTTGTAGTGATTGGGATAGCGTTAAAAGGATTGCAAAATTTCTTGAATTATTTTTTAAGCTCACTTTGAAGGTTTCTGGATCATTATATATTACATCAAATATTCATTTTCTTGAAATTTGTCAAGTTGGTTTTTGTTTGTCAAAATTGATATCAAGTGATGATATTGTGTTGGCTCAAATGGCAACAAACATGAACAAGAAATTTGAAAAATATTGGGGTGATCCAACAAAAATGAATAAGATGCTTTTTATACCTTGTGTTTTGGATCCTCGTCACAAGTTTACCACTCTTAGTTTTGCACTTAAGAAGATGTTTGGGGATAATGGAGCAACTATAGAAAAATATGTGCGAGAGTGCATGAAATCATTGTTTAATGAGTATTCATCGTCTGCTTCAAAAGACAAATGTGGTAAACTATCTTCAGAAGTGGAGGCTTCTAGTTCAAGTTCTATGGTTGATATTGGAGACTTTTATGAGGAGTTGAGTAGACACACATCTGGGAGTGGAGCCGGGAATTCTAAGTCGGAGTTGGATAAATATCTTGCAGAAGATACTGAAGTTGGAACGTCCGATTTTAATGTATTACTTTGGTGGAAGTATAACTCGGTTAGATTTCCCTTTCTTTCTGAGATGGCTCGAGATATTTTAGCTATTCCTATTTCTAGTGTAGCATCGGAATGTGCTTTAAGTACCGAGGGGCGTGTTCTTGATTCATTTAGGAGTTCATTAACTTCTAAATTGGTAGAAGCTCTAGTGTGTCTACAGGATTGGCTTCGAAGTGAATCACAACCTATAAGTATCGAGGAGGATTTAGATTCTCTTGAGCAACTTGAACAGGGTAAAAAAAATATCTTGTATTTGGTGAATTATTTATTTAATATTTTTATGCTTGAGTCTTGACTTGTTCTTTTAATTTATTTAGATTTGGCCAAAGTTGGAAAAGAACCTAGTATTGATGACATATAGCAACTTGAACAAAGGTAATAAAAGAATATTGTATTTGGATTTTAGTTTATGAAATTTGCACACTGGTCACTGAATGTATGGTTTCTAGTTTCTGAATTTTTTGCAGTTTTGTGCACTGATTTTCTGTTTTCAGTGATTTGCACAAATTTTTTATTTTCAGTGATTTGCACTGATTTTTGGAATTTGCAGTATGTATGTACACTGATTTGCAGTTTTTGTTTTGTACACTGTTTTTCTGTTTGCAGTCATTTGCAATAATTTTCTGTTTTCATGAAATTGCAGTATGTATGTACACTAATTTGCAGTTTCTGTTTTGTACATTATTTTTCTGTTTGCAGTCATTTACAATGATTTTTTGTTTTCATAGATTTGCACTGGTTTTTGGAATTTGCAGTATGTATGTACACTGATTTGCGGTTTTTGATTTGTACACTGATTTTTTGTTTGCAGTGATTTGCACTGATTTTCTATTTTCATGAATTTGCACTGGTTTTTAGAATTTGCAGTATGTTTTGTTCAATGATTTTCTATTTGCAGTATGTTGAATATATGTATGTATGTTGAAGGTATGTATGATTTTTTGTTGAAGGCATATATCATTGCCTCCCACGACCCACATGACTATACAGTAAATGATTTTTCCAACTCAACTGAAACATAGGATATAGGGGTACTAGTTGAGACTTTCTGTTTTTTCTTTTTTGGGTTCATTGGAACCATCAAGGCATTTTGGAAGTCTCAATGTATCATTAGCTGCTGTGAATGTGAGAAGCAGCACTCACTCCCTACAAGCCAATTTGAAAAAACAAAATAATATATGATACATTAGAATAGTTTATTTTCTATGCACAACCAGGTAATCTAAAGACAACTATCCATAGCGACCATGTCCATCATAGTATTTTGGTTTTGGTTTTTTCTTTTATCTTATATAGTTAAAGTTGTTTGGGGTATTTCTAATATTTTTGTTTATCTATTAATTAGGTTTCACTATCAAAAGCTTGAAGAAGATGATGATGGAGGGTGCAAAGTGAAGTGTATTCATTGTGGTAATGTTTTTAATTACCATCCACGACATACTGGGACTATGTTCTTGAGGAATCATGTTGATCGTTGTTTGGAGAGGATGCAGTATCGTGCTCAGACTTGAGTAGTAATTAGTACTGTTACTATGTTTGGACTTTGGAATTTGAACTTAATTTTCAACTTCTGTGAGCATATGACTTGTAACTTTGGATTTTTCTATTTTGTTTGTACTAGCAGTTTTAAATTAATTTGTGACTTAGAGTTTTAATGTTTAATATTAATGGTTAACTCGATAACCGAACCGATAGCAATGAAAAATCGATAAACCGATAATCGATTAACCAATATCTTAACAGTTCCTTAACGGTTTAGCATATATACAAACCGATAATGAATAAGTGAAACCGATAATTTTCAAAACCGAACCGAACCGACCGATATGCAGCCCTACTACATGCTAGCAATAACCCATTATAGTAAACTACTAAGGTGAACTTAATTAATCCAAATTCTTCTTGAAATACATCTAGGTATACCTAGTGCTACTCATCTCTTTATGTTTAAGCCCATAGAGACTCCATGAGAACTATCGATTACACTTAGAGTATCTCTCTCTAGTCTGGCCAACCTAGCTTCTATTATTTAGAACATTTGACCCATCCTAATAATGTCAATCTGGGTTAATGGGCTCTCGAGTAACTGTCACAACCCAACACTATGCTCTCAAGTAACTGTCATACCCCAAGACTATCCCCTAATCGTAACATCATACTTAAGGTTACAGGTAACCATAAGCTAACCCTTGATCTATCACAAGGTGTAAATACAAAAAAGAAGGTAATAAAATACTGTGTGGAAGTCATTAAAAAATCTAAAAATTAAAGGCAGCTGAAATACATCACTGGAAAATATGTCTAACTGTATGACTGTCTAACTATCTGAAAGCTTCTAAATATGATGTGTTGTTGAGATAAGTCCACAACTAACACTAACTAACTGAAATAACATAAAATAAAATACTGGGATAATAACTAATAATATAACTAGTCCTACCAATAAGGACTCACCAATACAGTAGGTGACTGGCACAAGAATGAGCTACGTTCGATCTGGGAATTGAACGTCCAAACTTGTGTTATGAGACAGCACAACGCAAAAGAGAGTATGTGATTAGTACCTTGAATGTAATGGTATGTGAGATGAAAGCTATTTGATATATATATATATATATATACTGAGCATGAATGCATGGACATGAAAAATTATATGCAAGACCAAGTATAAATATGTACTGAAATAATCTGAGTATCTGGATGACTGAGATACTAAACAGTTGGTCATGCAAAACTAAACTAAACATAATCTAAATAAATGAACTGAGGTCTATAGAGGTAACTACAACCAACATATCACAATAAGAGCTAATTGGGGTCCAACCTATAACCTAATTGAAAGGGTGTCGATATCTTGCCAAGGGTACTAACACTGGCTGGCATGGATTTACTAATCTAATGTCCCAAAGGAATAAGTTGTCGAGCCTAAATTGATGAGTGACCCCTAATAGGGTGTAAAGCCTAAAATGATGGGTGACCCCTCATAACCTTCACTAGCAATGTAGTCTGGAACTTAGGTACTACTACTAATGACTCTATCTAACTAACGGGGAGTTGTCATCCCTGTATTAACTCGATGATAAGTGTTACTCCCAACTGAACAACTCTAAAGTTTAATGAAAACAAAAACTAAATAATTATGAGCTCAATCATTGTATTCTGAAATTAATACTTTATACATAACATAAGGAATCATGAACTTATAAATTGATGTATGTTTAAAACCTAGGTATCAGGTGTTCATAACCCACCAACATAGACAAATGCAATTGATCATAAAAGTGGTAAAACTGGCCATAGTATGGAAAATCATAATTAACACTCAATATGCCAATAACTAATTTTGATATGGACAATGAAGATTATCAAATGTATGGAAACACAATTGTCATGACGGAACATGTTTTCATGGTACATAATCCAAACAACTAAGACAAAAACATGATAAAAATTCATATTTAACTTGAAATTCAATAAAAAAGAGAAAAGGGTTTGTTTTTGTATATTTTGGAAATTTCCTAGGACTCAATGGGTGAAAGGGGCTCATAGATGAATTACCCACATACCTGAGAATAGATGCCTTGGTGAAATCCTTGAAGTTGATCTTACTCTTGGAAAACCCTAGTTTGAACTTGAGGAAGAAGAGAATAGCTTTATTTTTCAAAGAGAAGTTATTTATGATGTTATGAGGTGTTAGGGTAGTTTTAATCCACCAATAACTGATGTTGGGGTACGCAAATAATGTGGGTTTGGGGTTAACCGGGGCGGAAATTACCAAAGAGCCCTCATTAAAATGTGTAGGAATTCTATTCCCAGTCATTACGATCATCTCATGACCTGTTATGATTAGTAATGACTCAAGGTCTGAGTCATAACCAGGAACCCTGAGGTCTGGGGCTCTTTCTGCTATGACTACGACCTTCCTTCTATGACTCATTATGACTGACTACGAGTCATTAGGTAGAGTCATAGTTTGAGACTTGATTCTTGGATCCTTTACTGGTCAGGCTATAGGTATACACAATGACTCTTAATGTATGACTATGACTCATGTGCTAAGCTCGTAACCACTGGAACAAATTCTTGGTTAAACATTATTGTGACTACGAGTCCCTCCTAACGACACGTAATGTCTAATTACAAATCGTAGAGTGGAGTCATGGTTAGTGGGCTAAAACTAAATATTTTTTCTATCGCGACTATGACTATTTATAATGACTCATTACGTCTGGTTACGGGTCATCATATGAGTAATAGCCACTGGCAACTGACTGACACTCAAAGGGAAAATTGTATAACTTCTTGCCACGATATCATATCGAGGCGAGACTTGCGGCATTGGAAGGCCAAATTACTGGCCTATATTTTAAAGGGTTTAGAGGTTGAAAATTTTAGGTATTACAATATCTCCCCATAGGGATCATTCATCCCTAAATGAATCTGTCTGAACTAGAATACTAGGGAATTGCGATCATGCACTGAATACTTATGAGATGAATCATGACTAAATTTCTTGATCTGAAACATGAAGCATGGACACAACTGAACTTATGAATACATGTTAGGACATGAGGATGGTTGAATAACTGAGATAGAAAATGAGAGAATTAATTAATTAAGGAAACTATTACCTTAATCTGAATCTGGATTTGTAGAGAAAAGATAGGGGTACTTGGCTCGCATATCAGCTTCTGCTTTCTAAGTAGCTCCCCCAACTGGCTGATTTTTCCATAGAACTTCACTAAAGCAACTTATTTATTACTCAACCTATGAATATAATGGTCAAGTATCTCAACTGGGAATTATTCATAGGAGAGACTATCTTCCATGCCTACACTCTCTACAAGAATAACTGAAGATGGCTCACCAATGAATTTCCTTAGCAAAGAGACATGGAATATTGGATACACTGATGCTAACTCTGCAGGCAACTCTAACTCATAGGCTAACTACCCAAAATAGCTCAAAATCCTATATGGACAAACATAGTGGGGATCAAGATTCCCTTTCTTACCAAATAACTTCACCCCTTTCATGGGAAAATTTTTCAAATACACCATGTCACTAATATCAAACTCAAACTCCTTCGTCCTCACATTTGCATAGGATTTTTATCAATTTTGGGCTATCTTCAGCCTTTATTTAATCAACTGAACTTTCTCCATTTCCTCATACACTAAAGATGTCCTCAGCAAAGCAGCTTCACCAATCTCAAACCAACCAATTCGAGACCTACACCTCCTACCATAAAAAGCATCAAATAGAGCTATCTGAATACTAGAGTGATAACTGTTATTATAGGAAAATTCAATCAAAGGAAAGTAATCATCCTAAATACCTTTAAATCGATAACACAATCCCTCAATGTGTCCTTTAATGTTTGAATAGTATTCTCTACCTGACTACTTATTTGGGGGTAAAAAGCCATACTGAGATAAAGTTGGGCGCTAAGACCTTTCTGAAAAGCCTTCCAAAAGTGAGTGGTAAATGGGGTACCCCTATATGATATAATGGTCAATGAGACTGACAGCGCCTAAGTGCACACGCAAGTGAACGTGGTCTTATCAAGTAGTAAAGTGGCTTCAAGGAAGCCCATTATCGATCTCATAGGGACTTGCATTCACCACCTATCTAATTCTAGTCTATCTAATTGAGGAAAGTAGCAAATAGAGTTTTAGAATGTAAACTAAAATTAAACTAATCTAATGCAAAAAAATAATGACTTAGGATAATCTATGTATAGAAGCCTAGGGTTAAGGCTTACGAACAATCATTCTACATTATTAAACTTCATTCATTAAATTACTTACCATGGTTGATGATTCGTAGGGTTAATTGCATGATTACAGTTTCCTAACCTTTAATTATTCACTTAAGTTGAACCTTGAAACAACATCGTTGAGCGGGGATGTAATAGTTCACTTAAGTTCTTTGCAAATATCACCCTACATATGATTCAAGTAATGCTTCTAGGTACATCTATGTCCTAGATGCTAATTCAAAATCCTTATTTTATAAAAGACTACGAACCTTACATTGCTTATTCCCATGTTCTATCGCCCTATTCCCTTTACCAAGTTCACAATATTGACAATTGATGTATTCTAAGGGTAGATAATCCTTAAAAGAGTTAAAAAAAGAATAAACAAACAACCATAATGATAAGCAAATCAACAAACTTAATTCAAAATGAAAGTAATCATGAATGTGGCTTTAACCCCGGATAGGAGTTTTAGCCTCTAATGGAAATATTCATCATCCAATCCCTTGGATTGATGATACGAACCATAAATAAACTAAATTAAAGAATGATAAAACCTAAAATAAAGTTTTATAGCCTCCAATGCTCCAAGATGTTCAAAAGTTGTCCAAAAGTATGTAAAATACATGATATAACATGTATTTATAGTATAGGAGCAAGCCCTTTCCGTGTTAGATAAGAAAACCTTCATTCATTGAGCCCTAGAGTAGGTGAGGTGCCGCTCTTGTTTGATCCCCTCTCTAGGTGCGGCGTCGCCTCTAAATCGCCCTACCTCTTTGGAATTTGTCGTTCAGAATTTTTCTAAGGCAAGGAGGGCACTGAAATGAGCCCGCGTTATGGCCTAATCACCTTTAGGACCACCAAACGCCATATGGTTGAAATTTTAGGACTATTATGAATCCACTGTTTAATTGAACAAGTCAATTAGTCACTTCTACAACCTACGCGTGCCCTAGATATTCCAGAGGTCAAAAAGTGCATCAATCTGCATATTGTGCCTTCGTTGAGCCATTTTGAGACTTTTTGAGTTGTTACCACTTGATTTGAAGCTTTTATATCTTCAATATATAATCATAATACATTCACAAAGCATCCTATATCATTAAAAACAACAATTTAAAGCTCAAAAAACACAACATCCAACATAACAAAATAGAAACACGAGCTAAGTATTGGCAAATTTCACTTTGATCTTAACTCAAGTTTTAATTCTTCCATTAACTCATATGTACTATGTACAATAATAATAATTTTTTTCACATATAATAACATATTTAAAACCATAAGGAACACATAGAACACAATAGAATCCAACAAGATAAGCTACACAAGTAACTAGCTCACGCTAGAAAGACTAGTTTTCTCTATTGAACTCTAATTGTTTTTTATTAAGTACAAACTTGCTTAAAATTCACCTTGAACCATATGAAAACTTGTTTTAACACATTTATCTCATTATTAACCATTATAGCTTAGAGTTATCTTCAAAATAAGACTAAAAAGGCTAGAATAATGAAGCTAGAATACAGAGACAATATGCAATTTTACTAACTTCCTAAGATAGAGCCTAGCATAATCATCCTTAGCAGAATGAGAAGTATGGACTAGCAAGAAATAGGACGACCTGGTAATTTTATCCCCAATAACCCACATAGAATCATGTTGACTATGCATACGAGGTAACCCTATAACAAATTCCATATTCACCACCTCCCACTTTCAAGTGGGGATGCTGGATTTTTTAAACTTACCACTAGGCCTCTGGTGATCAACCTTATCCTACTGATAATTTAAAAACTTATCCATAAATTCCACAATATCCTTCTTCATACGATTCCACCAATAGACTTCCTACCAATCGCGGAACATCTTAGTAGCTCCTGGGTGAATAGAATACCGGGAACCATGCACATTTGCTAACATTCGCTTCCTCAAGTCATCCATATTCAACACAAAATATTCCCTAACAATAAATTACACCATTTTCTCTTAGGAGAAAACCTTAACCTTATGATACCAAACTGCCTCTTTCCACTTAGCAAAAATAAAATCTCTGTCTTTCTTTTCTTTTACCTCAGATACCAAGGAAGATTCCAAACCATTCTAAACCCAAACACTACCTTCATATAGATCAACCATCCGAACACCAAATATAGTAAGCAGATGAAATTTATAGTCTAATTCTTTCTTATTATCCCCAACATGGGCAACACTTCCCATAGACAATCTACTAAGGGCATCGACCATAGTATTGGCCTTACCCGAATTATTCAACATACTCATATCATAGTCTTTTAACAATTATAGCCATCTTCTTTGATAAAGATTTAGATCTTCCTATGTGAATACATATTATAAACTCTTATGATCAGTAAACACATCAACATGAACCCATAAAGGTAATGGCTCCAAATCTTTGAGGCAAAATCAACTGTTGCAACCTCAAGACCGTGAGTCGGGTAGTTCTTCTCATAAGGTTTGAGTTGTCTAGAGGCATACACTATAAACTTGCTCCACTGCATCAACACATAACCAAGACCAACTCTAAAAGCATCACAACATACTACAAAACTATCTTAGCTCTCAGTAGGGTCAAAACGTGAGCAAAAGTGAGTTGAGTCTTCAACTCATGAAAACTCTTATTATAGGAATTGGACCAATGAAATTTGAATTTTGTCTGACTTAACCTGGACATGGGAGAAGCAATAAAGAAAAATACCTTAACAAAACATTTGTAGTAATCGGCTAAACCCAAGAAACTCCTGACATCTGATGGAGAAATGGGTGTAGGCTAGTTTCATACTACCTCAAGCTTTTGATAATCAACTTGAATGACATTATTGGAAATGATGTGGACAATGAATGCTACTAATTTCAACTATAATTCACCCTTGATGAACTTAGCAAAACTGGTGACCTCTTACGGGACTGGAAAATACTTCTTAAATGGTCTGCGTGTTCACCTTCACTATGCGAATTTACGAGGATGTCATCTTTGAATAATATGACAAAAATGTCCAAGTACTTCTTGAATGCTCTATTCATCAAGTCCATAAAATCTATAGGAGTATTTTTTTAGTGTAAAAGACATAACTACAAAATGACCATACTGAATTCTGAAGGCTGTCTTTGGAATGTCACTTTCTCTGACTCTAAGCTGATATTAGACAAAAAGGATATCTACCTTAGAAAAATAATTGTCACCGTAAAGTTGGTTGAATGAGTCATTAATCGTTAGAGAGGCTACTGATTCTTGATTGTGACATTGTTCAATTGACGGTAGTTGATACATATTCTGAGAGAACTATCTTTCTTGCACATGAAGAGAACTGGATCACCCCACGGGGAAACATAAGGCCTAATTAAGACCTTATATTTGAATTTTTTAGCTTTTTTTTCAATTCCTTAAGCTCGGCTAGAGCCATTTTGTAAGGTGGAATTGAAATAGGCTGGGTGTCTAGGAGGATATCTATTCTAAAATTTGATTTCTCTCTCGGGATGAACTTCGGGTAGATCTTCAAGAAATATTTTTAGAAACTCATTAAGTAGTGGAACAAATTCAAGACTTGGAATCTCAGATTTGGAGTCCTTGACTTAGATAGTATTATAGATGTAAACCTTGTATATCATCTTCCTTGCCTTAAGGTAGGAGGTGAATCAACCAATAGGTGCAGAGGTACTACCCCTTCATTCTATGACTGGCTTATTAGGAAACTAGGACTGGACTATTTTGTTTCGACAACAACTAATGCATAACAAGAGTAGATCCAATCCATGTAAAGAATGACATCAAAACCAACCATATCTAATTCTATAAGATCGACTGAGGTGAATTTTTGGAAACTGTGACAAGGCAATTTTTATGCACCCATTTAGCTATGATGTAACTACCAGTGGGAGTAGACACTAAAAAGGGTTTGCAAGAATTTCTTGGCTGACACCAAAGTCTACAACTATATAATAAATCACGAAGGACAGTGTGGCTACGAGATCTAATAATGCATACATATGAAGGTGGAATACTTGCATCATATCAGTAACCATATCCAGAGAAACTTCCTAATCTTGTTGAGTATGAAGGGCATAGAGTTAATTCTAATACTGTTCACTAGTTGTACTAGAAGTGGCACCCTACTGAGTCGGGCGTCCTATTGGGACTGCTAAAGAGTTAGTTAGGTCATACTGGCGATCATTTCTTCCTTGTTGGGAAAATATATGGTATTCTTTTATTCGATATCCTGACTTGACACACCCAAAACACACATCGCTACCTGCCAAGCACTCTCTCTTGTGGTTCTTACCTCATGTTTTGAAAATTAAGTTGGTGCAACAAATATTGATACTACCTTAGGATTTGCTGCCTGGTACTCTATTCCGATTGTCCTGTCTAAACTTAGGCACTGGAGCACTAACATAAGATGGGGCTATAGCTAAGGATTTTTGGCAGAACTAAGGACGATTATCACCTTTTCAGCTCTATTAAGAGAAGTTAAAACTACCAGTTGAGGCTCTCTAATTCTCTCTTTCCCTTTCTTTGAGCTTCTCCTCCTCAATCTGCTAAGCATGAACTATCAATCTAAAAAGGTCCATCTCCTTAATCAACATAGTTGTCCTCACTCCTTGACAATATCTTCTGAAACACCATATACAAACTTACTTATCATGGTCCTAGAAACTTACTTAACTGGGTGAACTAGAGTGAATAATCCTTTAAACTCATGTTACCCTTCTTTAAATTAATGATGTTTTGTGCCTTTGCCTTATTCAATTTAAGTGTCAGTAACCTATCTAAAAAAGTAGTATCACACTCATCCCACTCCACAAGCCCTACATAAGATCCTTTATCTTTCTTCCACTACTTAACCTAGTTTTGAGTCACCACTTGCAGTTGGTAAGAAGCTAATAAATAGTCTCACTCGGGGTAACACCCATAATATCAATAATCTTCTTCACACAATCTAAGAACTCTTGTGGATCCTCCTCAGATATGGATCTAGAGAATACTGGGGGATTCATCTGAGTGAAATCCAAGATTCTAGCTCTTGCCCTGCTCACTGATGTGCCTTAGAAATATGGCATATTAGATTCTTAAAACAAGGAATTTATACTTGGACTTAGGTCATCTTGTTGGATATGATATGGTTTTATGTGTTGTTGTAGATAAAATAGTCTAATAATGGTGTTTGATTGAAAAAAAAAGTTCTAGAAAGGTAAAGTATTGGTCAAGCTATGAGTCATCAAGTCATATTACGACTCGTAGCCAAACTCGTCAGGCTACTATAAGTAAGAGTGAAGTTGAGTAACCAAGTAAAGATTGACTATGACTCATAATAAGTGGATACACGTCATAGCAACAGTCATCAAGAGAATAGTAATATCGCTAAAGTCTTGTTATAAATAGTCATCAAGATAATAGTAAACATATATGAAGTCCTGGAGTGAAGTTATAAAAGACTACGAGTCATAAGGTCAGACTACGACTCATAGTTAGCAACATAATAAGACCAGTGTACAAGATACTGAAGTTTGAGGATCAAATAATAATAAGTGAAGACCATGAGTCATAAGGAATGACTATTACCATGGTGAGGAATGATAATGACAATAGAAGCTTGAAGTCCTGAAGATGAGAATCACTATAATGCCTACAACTAGCAGCATATGACTTGTAAGGAGACCTTATGAGTCGTAATGATTGTCGACTTAATTTTCCTTTTCCATTTTTATTAGGATTTCTTTATTATTAGGAGATACTATAAATACCTTTGGGTTATTCCTTTATTAGGTTACACACTTTTACATAACTTCTGATTATTTTATCATACTTTGATTATTGAGATTTTGGGTTTTTTGTATTCAATTGGAGATTTTGTATTTTATTCTTTTACCATTTTGCAATTAATTACATGTGTTCTTGATTGATTATAATGGACTTTTTCACGAACATGAGTGACTAAATTCCTTAACTGGGGTTGTGGGAACCCTAGAGGATTATCTATATAAGCAGAGTTAGAGATTTGTCTATTTTACTGTAGTTTTATGTATTGCACCCTTCTTCATATTAATAGGACCCAAGCTACTATAGAAGCTCGGGAATTGCCTGTATTCGAGAATGTCCTCACAAGGGAGTTTAAGATTGGGAAAAGGAGGGAACAACAGTGATTCGAGGATATCAACCCTCATCTAATCAACTCAAAACTCCAAATATGAGAGTTGTATTGAGGTTATTAACTAGGGAAAGAAAAGAGACACCCTGAGACTCATAAGGTAAAGGGTGAAATCTATCAATGGATTCACGTGATGGTTGCCAATACATAGTTTGTCTACTTTGCATACAGAGTAGGAGGTTAGGTGGATTGAATGTAGGAATCGTATGTAGTTGTGAATACAGGGGACACACAATCGTAGTGTTCATCTTCTATTATTTACAAACTCAAGCATTCAGATTTGGCTACTTGTTATTATTGACTTCCAAATCCACCCATTCACTTTTCTGCAATGCTCATGGATTTTTTAAAGTTTAAGATACTATTCAACGTATTCCCTGTGGGTTCGACCCCAACCTAAGTTAAGTTAATATATTAAGCATCTGTCATAACATACTTCTTTGGAGGTTTGTTTTGGATGACATTAAATTTTGGCACCGTTGCCGGGGAAGACTGTGTGAATTGTTGATTAAAGTTGATAGAGTTTGGAAGTTTTTATTTTCTATTTTAGATAGGTATACGCTGGTGTATGATAAGCACTAGGATTCAAGATAATACCTTACTCCCTATTAATCTTGGACCAGAGAGAATTTTACAAATACCACAAAGAATGTCAGAGTAAGTTCATAATAGTGTTCCTATTAAAGTCTGGGACCCTTAAAATATACCTTCTCCTCCACCTGTTGACCCACAAAATATTACTATTAGGTAGAAAAAACAATTTTTAGTAGAGGTAGCTGAAGAGAGAAGAGTAGAGGCTCGACAGGCACATCTAGCTTTGCTATGACTGATCGAAGATCATCGAGTGTCATATAAGGTAAATCGTCATAGAAGGCATGGTGGAAGAGCTAGAGCAGTTCCAGCCTATTAGTTTCTACCACCATATAATGAAGATGAAGACATAGGTTATGTAGATCTTGATGAGACTAGAGCCATCATTCCACCGGCTTTACCCCCTAATGTGAAGTTCGATATTACCAGCGCAATGATCTTGTTCCAAATCTAAAGTGTTTATTTTTTAAGGCAGCAATAGATGATGCAGACATACACCTCTCCAATTTTATTGGGATATGCACTTTATATACCATCCCTAGGGTGGATAAAGAAGCATTGAGGTTAAGATTGTTCCCTTTTTCACTAAAAGGTGAAGCATCATTGTGGCTGGGGGAACTCTCTAGAGGCTCAATCATGACTTGGCATTATATGTGCAAACAATTTTTGAACCGATTCATCCCTCCTTCTAGGATGTTATAATTAAAAGAGGAGATCTATAATTTTTGGCAGTTACCTACATAGTGTATGTATGAAGCATAGTTTCAATTCAAAAAGACGTTAATCATGGTAAATCATCACAGGATTCCATGATCCAACTTGTTGGAGATATTCTATAGATCCTTGAATGTTAGATCTAGCACAATTGCAGACATAATATATGGAGGTTGCCTTTTACTTCTATGTTGGGAGATGTCCTAAGAGATGTTAGATGAGATTTTTATCACTAATCAAGGATGGCACACTCAAAAGGCTGATAGAGGAGCTAATACATATGCTATTAGAGATAGAAGTGACTACAGAGCTAGTAATAATAGAATATCACAAGAAGTTGCACAACTCAGAACTGATATTGGGCTGTTTTCAAAACAATTTATAGTAATAAAGGCTGAAAAGGTGAACGTAGTAGTGGCACATTTATCTACTTCCAAAGCTTATAATTCTGATATATATGAGAAAAAAAGTATTTGGATCATGAAGTTGAGGGTTTTCGAGCCAAAGGGCAAGAAAATAAAGGTTAGAAATATTATGGTGATAGGTACCGATGTAGGAGTAGAAAATGATAGGGTGATTGAAGGCATAAGGATTACTACAAAGATAAAAGTGACATATCTGTTCTATTAGGTAGATGAGATAATAAGTCTAGAATGTAAGAAATGTTTGCAAAATTAGTAAAAGTCCAAGAAAGTCAAGAGACCTATCATAAGAAGATTAAGGCAGATCTATCAGGGCTCAATCAGTGCTACTACGATCAAACAACTGGAGCAGTAGTTCAGCCAAAATTCAGCCATATTAAATCAAAGGCATCCTATCACTCTTTCTAGTACTACAGTGTAAGACCCAAAGAATGATAGTCATTGCCATTCTATTACTACTCGAAGTGGTAAAACAACTAGTGATTCACCTATACCCACTGTAAATGAGTCAAAGAATGATGTTGATCCTGCTATTATTGAGGAAGCACCTGATGTAGAAATTAAGAAATTGTTAGATATTAAGGATAGTAGTATGGAAGAGAAAGGTAAGGGTAAGGTTAAGGAGCTTATTCTGATAACCATTCTAAAAAAAAAAGTGAGCAAATATCAGAAGTTTCTATCTATGTAGAAGGATCTATCTATAAACATTCCATTAGTTGAGGCATTAGAGCAAATTCTAGGCTATGCAAAAGTCATAAAAGATTTAATCACTAGAAAGCGGACCGTGAGCTATGAGCCTACTGACAATGTTCATCACTATGGTACTATTGCCTCTAGATTATTAGTATAGAAGAAGAAAGACCCTGGAGCCTTCAACATTCCATACACTATTGGTTCTTTCAAATTTTCTCAAGATTTATGTGATCTAGGAGCAAGTATTAATCTCATGCTGCTAGCTGTGTTTTAGTATTTAGAGTTTGGATCACCTAAACTAACATCACTGAGATTGTTGATGGCTGACCAAACTGTGAAAAAGCGAGTTGGTATTCTATATGATGTGTCGGTAAAAGTGGCATTTTTCATATTTCTAGCCAATTTCATAATACTTGATTATGAGGTAGACTTACAAGTCCCTATCATCTTGGGAAAGCCCTTCTTAGCTACGGGTAGGGTGTTAGTTGATATTGAGTTGGGAAAGATGAGGTTTAGACTCAACAATGAATAGGTAATCTTTAATGTATGCTAGTCGATGTACAAATCAGATAATATGAGAGTTGTGTCTGTGATAGACACCATTGGTGACAAAGTTGGTATCATGACTATTCAAATTAAAGATAGGCTAGGTGTTAAAGCATCAGTAGCAGTGATTATGAATTTCGATGGTGATGTAATTGAGGAGTATGACAAGAAGTTTGGTGCTCTGTATGGGATAGGTTCACATATTTACGGTCTAAAGAAGCTTGATTATGATATAAAGAATAAAACCACTCCTACTACTCGTTCATCAATCAAACAACCACCAATATTGGAGTTGAAGTCCCTCCCATCCCATTTATGCTATGCTTTCTTGGGGTCCAACAACACATCGCCAGTAATTATTTTTGTGTATTTAATGGAGACTGAGGTAAATGCACTATTGTCTATATTGCAAAAGTACATACAAGCAATATGATGGACTATTACATAGATTGTGGGTAGTCCACTAGGAATATACACTCACAAAAACTAGCTGGAGCCGGACTATATAATAACTATTGAGCACCAGTGACAATTGAATCATCCTATGCAGGAGGTGGTGAAGAAAAATATCATTAAGTAGTTGGATGCTGGTGTTATTTATCCCATTGCTGATACCGAGTGAGTCATTCCTATTCAATTCATCCCAAAGAAAGGCCGCATTACAGTAGTGCCAAATGAGAAGAATGATCTAGTGCTAACGAGACCAGTCACAGGCTAGAGGGTGTACATGGAAAATAGGAAGTTAAATACATGGACACAAAAAGACAACTTCCTAATGCCATTTATGGATTAGATGTTAGACCAACTTATGGGAAGGGGCTGGTATTATTTTTTGGATGTCTATTTAGGGTACATTTGATCATGCTTGCTCTCGAAGACCAAGAGAAGACAATCTTTATCTACCATATGGGATATTTTCATTCAAGAGAATGCCATTTAGGTTATGCAATGCTCCAGCAATATTTCAGAGATACGTGATGTCTATTTTATCTGATATGATAGAAGAGACCATCAAAGTATTTATGGATGAGTTTTTGATAGTTGGTAATTCTTTTGATGATGGTTTAGTACACCTGGACAATACTCTCTGATTTTGTAAGGAATGTAACTTGGTGCTTAATTGGGAGAAGTGCTACTTTATGGTGAAATAAGGAATTGTCCTTGGGCACAATATCTCAAAAAGAGGCGTAGAGGTTGACAAGGTGAAAATTGAAGTGATTGAGAATCTTCGACCTCCAATTTCAGTTAAGGGAATTCAAAGATTTTTGGGCCATGCAGGTTTTTATAGGCAATTCATCAAGGATTTCTTGAAGATTGCAAATCCTTTATGCAAAATTCTAGAGAAATAGGTGAAGTTTGATTTTTATAAGGTATGTTTGAAAGATTTTAAGTGCTTAGAAGTGGTTGGTGTCTACTCCTATAATTATGCCTCCTGACTAGTCCTTGCCTTTTGAGATCATGTGTGATGCAAGCAAAGTGGCCTTAGGTGCTGTCCTAGGCCAATGGTGAGAAAGATTCTACACCCTGTTTTTACGCCAATAGGCATTAAACCCTACTCAAAAGAATTATACTATGACTGAATAAGAGCTATTAGTAGTGGTTTATACCATTGAGATATTTCAATCTTATATGTTTGGAGCTAAGGTTGTTGTATGTATAGATCATGCAACATTAAGGAACTTGATGGAAAAGGAAGATGCAAAGCGTAGATTAATCCATTGGGTTCTCTTACTGCAAGAGTTTGATTTTGAGGCAAAAGATCGTAATGGTACAAAGAATCAAGTTGTTGATCATCTATCCAGACTTGAGGATGAAGCAATAAAGAAAGTAGGGAATGGGCTTGAAATGTATGACACTTTTCTAGATGACCAGATTTTGGCAGCATCACAAGGCCTAATTACCTTATTTACTTACTTGGCAAATTACCTAGCTAGTGATCCCATTCTAGGATATCTATCTTTGTAACAGAGAAAGAAATTTATGCATGAGGTAAGGAAGTTTTTTTTGGGATAAACTGTATCTCTTAAGAATCTATCCAGATGGGGCTATTCATTGATGCATCCCTGAAGTAGAGATAATGAGCATTCTTAAGGTTTGTTATGCTGCACCAATTAGGGGTCACCACGGAGGAACCCACACAGCCCACAAGATCTTGCAATGTGGGTACTACTGGCCTATGATATACGAGGATGCTCATGACTTTGCTTCAGCCTGTGACCAATGCCAGAATTAAGGAAATATATCTAGATGCCATGAACTCCCCATGACACATATTCTGAAGTTAAAGTTGTTTTATTCATAAGGGATCGAATTCATGGATCCATTTGTAAGCTCTTTTAGTATAAAGTACATTTTTGTGGTGGTGGACTATGTATCTAAATGGGTGAAAGCGATTGTGCTACCCAATAATGAAGGAACAAATGTCACCACCTTCCTAAAAAAATTATCTTTTCTCGATTTGGCATTCCATGTATGATTATTGGTGATAGTGGGTCATACTTCTGCAATTTCATGTTCAGAAATTTTCTTGAGAAGTATCATGTAAATCATAAGGTGGAAACACCTTATCACCCTTAAAATAGTGGATAGGTTGAAGTGTCTAATAGAGAGATAAAGTCTATTTTGGCGAAGACTATTAATGCCAATAGGATTGATTAGTTGAGAAAGCTAGGTGATGTATTATAGGCCTACTAAAAAGATTTCAAGACTCCCATAAGTGCTTCCCAGTATCAATTGGTGAATGCTAATTTATGTCACTTGCCTATTGAAATTGAGCACAAAACATTATAGGAGTTGAAGAGGTTGAACTTTGAATGACATGATCCAGCGAAGGCGAGATTGAATAAGTTGAATGACTTAGATGAATTCTGCCTCTGGGCTTAACAGAGTTCTATACTATACAAGGAGAAGATAAAGTTGCATCATGATTGAAAAATTGAGAAAAGAGTATTTGAGCCAGGTGACCAAGTATTGTTGTATAATTTGAGACATTGCATATTTCAAGGCAAATTAAGTCTAGATAGTATGGTCCATTTTCTATGGTGAGAGTGTTTCCATACGGTGCTTTAGAATTGAATAATTATGGTAAATACCCATTCTAAGTAAATGGACAAAGGTTAAAGAACTATATTAGTAACACAGAAGAAGTTAAGGTAATTGATAATTTGAGCATTGGTGAGTCTGAGTAACCAAGGCAACTGAGTTGTGACACAACGTTAAATCAGCTGCTACATGGGAGGCAAGCCACCAGGTTGGTTGGTTTGTCTGAGTATCCAACCTAGCCATGTCGTGTTGCGACATTAGATCAAGTGTTGCATGAGAGGCAACCCATGTTTTGTATTTAGTAAATTATAGGGTAACATGTGTGTTTAGTATGTAGGATTGGAATTGTGGGATTTAACCAGAAAAATTGTTGATATCAGGCCATATGAGGCTCTTTACAGGTTATAACCAAAGGTTATGACTTATGAGCAGGAGTCATAAGTACTTGGAACTTTGAGAATTTTTCGATAATTGGCCTCTAAAGTCATTAAGACTCTCACAATGAGTCGTAGTTAGTGACTACAACTCGTTACCTTAAGTCGTAATGACTGGAGACCTAGGTAAGGTTCCAGTATTTATGGGGAAAGTCTAAAACCCATAAAAAAAAGCTATGAGTCATAATAAAGACTCGTAATGAAGCCTAGCAGTTAAGGCATCGTGGGTCAGCCCAGCCAAAATTATGATTTAAAATAAAAGGGGCAACCAAAATGGGAACCCGACCTTTCAATTTGCAGACTCCCTCCATTGTTCTTGGCGAGGAAAACTCCAAAACCCTACACATTCACTATAAATCACCAAATTAATCAATTCCATTCCTCCCAAAATTCTACACATTCATTATGAATGGGGCCTAAAGTTGTTTGAAGTCAAGAAATCCAAATCTCATGCAAACAAGTAAGTGTTC
Source organism: Capsicum baccatum var. pendulum (assembly GCA_030864225.1). Classification (NCBI taxonomy): domain Eukaryota; kingdom Viridiplantae; phylum Streptophyta; class Magnoliopsida; order Solanales; family Solanaceae; genus Capsicum; species Capsicum baccatum. Next base: position 203,364,548 of record CM061553.1, read on the forward strand.
ATGCTTAAAAGCTCTATTTATTTAGTTAATTCAAATATGCATATACAAAGGTATTAGAACCCTATTCTTGAAAAATGTGCTACGTATGGTGGCAATGAGAGTGAAAATAGACCTTGTTCTTAGGGTTGAATTTAGGAAGTACTGAGTTGTGTTTTAATGTTATATGATGCAAAATGATTGAATATTGGGGCCAACTCAATATAAACTCCCATGTTACAGTGGATATAGGACTCCTAACAACTCATAAACCTAGTAACTAGTCATTATGAGACTCGTAACCACTGATAGCATGGAGGATTAGAAGAGTATGGGTTCTAGTGTCACTATGATTCAACTAAATGGGTCATAACCAACCCCTATGAGTCATAGTTAGGAGTTATAATGACTGAGGAAATTGATGCAGTATATGAAATATTTCTAGTCAACTTACCAGTGTTGGTAAAGAGTCGTAGTCTATCCACACGAATTGTTAGGAGGACGCATAACCTGACCAGCTACAACTGACCTAGACTCTCTGCATACATTATGACTTTCCCAAATGAGTTGTATCCAGTCGCTACGACTTATACCCCTTAGTCTTATAAAGTCCAATACATGCACACTAACACAAAATTTTCTTATTTTCCTTTGCTCTTCATAGAATTCACTAATTGGTATTATGCAAATAGGTACTTATGGCTCCAAGGGTGATTCATCCTCAAAGAAAAAGAATAACATGAAGAAAAAACCTGCCTCAAAGTCTGATTATCATTGAGAAATAAGGACACTGATGAGTAAAGTGGTGACCTTGAAGAATACCCAATAAAGGGGAAGGTGAAGCCATGGGAGAAACTACCTCAGGGTAAGAAAATAACTATAGAGGAAGCCATACCTCTCAGGAAGACACCAAAAATGAAACATCCCAGCACTTCCCCACTATATTTACCATTATGTTCTGATGACGACAGTGAGGATGACGATGATGATGAAGAACAAAATAATGATGATTTAGGTGAGGAAGATTTGAGCTACTATGATGTAAAAGTTAAGAGCAGGGGTAAGGAGCATTCCACTCCCATTGGCATCCAACCACCACCACTACAACCTCAAATCCCATTATCCATTAAAGCTGCTTCGATTCCCATAGTTGAATGGTGGAGGTACCCCGAGATACAACAAATATATGATGACGGGTTGTAGAAAACCCAAACACGGGTAACCCAAAGAAGGGAATATATCTGGAGCGCAGGTTGACCCTTGCAGGTATATCTTAGATGCCTGAGTTTGAGGTTCGTTTTCAACAATACAATTTCCAATGAATGATCATAATCCCCAAAAATTTTTGCCCTTTATTAGTGTGGGAGTTTTATGCATCTTACAAAGTGGAGATGAAGATGCAATTCCCACAGGGAAACTTGTGGAAGGGTGGTGATCCAATTACTTCATTTACTATTTGGGAAGTTTGGGTAAACATCTACCCATAGACTATTTCAATATTCTTGCACAAACTTGATTTCCAACCACTAGTGAATACGGCTGAAATTGAGTATTGTATGGATGAAATGGGCAAAACAACAAGGAAACAAATGGGTACATTAGATAAGATGATGCATTTTTAGTTGATAGCAAGTATTATTACCACAAATAAATAAGAAACGAGTTGGGTAGTTAGTGGTCCGGGAGTGATCTCCCACCAGATTGCCAAAAATATGCTAAACTTCAAGGAAAAGGTGTGGTGGACTGTTGCTCGACATAGATTGTGTCCTATAACTAGGGAAAATATTCTCAGTCTAGTACACACAATATTAATTGTTGGACTCATGGTTGGGTATGAGTTTAACATTGTACAATTCATTTCTAGAGAGATACATAACCGAGTAGTTGTTACTGATGTGATTCTAGCATTCACATGTTTATTGACTTAAATATGCTTGGAGGCGGGGGTGATAGAATCAGAACTAGATTAGTATATTGAGTCAAATAATACCACTGACTTGGGGTTGATTCGAGATACATCTAATCTTGTGACTAGGTAGGCAAAACAAGGAGCAGCAATGCTAGTTGAAATACTATAGTAGATGACACCTTGGTTGAGGGTAAGCCATCTAAGATGCAGCTTTTTTATGAGCTGGTACATCCAGTGCTCCTACATCCCCATAGATTGTAGCACCATGTCTATCCACATTTAAATTAGTTTTGGCATGCTATGTGATCATTACACAGGCTATGTGGAATGATGTTATGAAAAAATTATGCACTATGGAGAAAAAGGTATTGTTGATAGAAATAGGAGTAGAACCTTGGGTTAATAATAGACTTCATGACCAAAGCACATGGATACAAAAAAGGTTGGATGGCTTTGAGCAGAGTATCACTCGCCAACTTAAAGTTGTTCAAGCTCTAGATTTAGCTGGAGTTATGATGGAGATAATAGAGTTGCAAAAATTGGTAAATGAGTTACATGAGAGACATATTTTCCCATGCTCATTATTACATAGGTCCAGTCAGAAGACGAGGTCAAAAATATTTGGGGTGTTGAAAGTGAAGAGGAAAGTATGAAGAAAAATAAGAATAAGAACAGAAAGAGACGAAGCACCAAAGAAAAAAACATTGAAGTAACAAAAAGATCAAGTCTGCAGAGTGAAAAGGATTGGGAAATTAGGTTCCAAGTGATGGATATGGGGGCTAGTAGTTTGAGACCTGCTAATTCTTTTGAGAGGCACAGTGATTTAGTTCCACCACCTGATCCATCACTGAGTGCACCGGCCATAACCCGGTGCCACGATTGACCAGGGAGCCTAGGTATGTTCTAAATCCTTATTTTACATTGACAGATGCACTAGGGATAATACATAGGGTTTAGTTGGGGGTAGGGGTGTACCAAAGTCACTGCAAGTTCTAGTTGTCGTGTTTCAAAAATAATAGGCGATGGTATGAATGATGAACCAGTATGTGTTTGTGTGTTATTGTATGGTGAGTAAGTGAGAAGAATGAAACGATGTGCATAGGTAGTCGATAATTTATGCAGAACATGTGCTAATGATTTTGTTCTATTTGAAAAATTCATATTCCTTTTGAAAAGTTTTATGATAAACTGTGTGATCTGTGTGCACGTGTGATTGCTGAGAATACCTTATCGGCGTTAGAATTAGGAATGAGATAACTATGGCATGTAGGTGCATGAACTGGATAGGTGGTGACTGATAATATGACCTTGTACAAAGTAGAGTGTAAGGCTTTACTTAGTTCCCAGTGTGTATGGACTCCAAAACTTGCTCGATTGCTTTTTCCTAGAGTGTAGGATGGTTGGTTAAGAGATGATCAAAGGCCATTTTTGTTAGTCCTCTCGAGCATAAAATTCCAAACAAATAGAGTTATGAATCCCTTGATCCCAAATTTGAGCCTAAGAGATCGAATTTTGTTGTTCAAACTGATTTCACCTTATCGATTGACTATAATGAACCTATTTTGGCCCTGTTTCTCCTTGGACATTCTACCCCTCAACTCAGGTAAATCTCTTAAGTTGAGGGTGGCTATCATAAAGGTGCATAGGGAAAAGTGGGTAAAAAGAAAAAGGTTCAGATAGAAAAATAAATAGGGGTGGGTATGGTAAAAATAAAAGAAAAAGAAAAAGAAAATGAAAAAAAGAGAAAAAGAAAAGACAAAGAGAATGAGAAAAGAGAACCACAGCCAGCCTAAAATAGGCATGAGAAAGAACAAAAAGGGAGAGATAAGTGCAAATTGAATAAAAAGGTGAAAGAAAATGTAAACACCTAAGAAAATGCAGTGTCAAGGAGGCTAAGTCACTTAAAAAGTTCCCAAACATACCATAACCAGCCCTAACCCTGCGTCACAAACCTAGGAAAGTCCTATAATGATCCTAGCCTGACTATCTAAAAATATTAGGAAAGAGCATAAGGGAAATCCTATGGTATTTTGTGTACACTAATTCGAACTTCTTTGGGAGTGTGAGCATCTATAAAATGTCCTTAATAATCTACACAGACTCCTTTGACTATGAGGGTGCATGGGTTGCAATGTCAGGTTATGTATCTGTCTAAGTAAGTGTATGTTGCTTAGGCCAAGTGGTTCTTTACTAATGTAATACCATCATTTTATTCCTTTGGGTCACACTGTGGTATTCAATTATTATACACAGTAGCATTTTTAAATAGTAAAATAGGAGGGGGGTATAAGTGTTATTGTGCTAATTGATAAATTGAATGCCAAATGTGACCGACTTTTTGAAGTTAAGCATCGTGTTGTTGTGTGTTTGATTTTTGTTTTTCCTGAGGACATAAAAAATATATATATGGTAAGGGTGTTGATGTTCCTTGGAAACATGGAACATTCAATCTTTAAAACAAGGAGTTTATGCTTGCACTTAGGTTATCTTGTTAGATATAATATGATTTTATGTTCTATTATAGGTAAAATAAGTTGACAGTGGTGTTGAAAAGAAAAACGAAAGAAAAATTCTAAAAATTAAAATTACTAGTCAAGCTACGAGTCGTCAATTAACTTTACAATTCATGTCCATACTTAAAGCTGAGAAACCACGTAAAGATTAACTACGACTCATAAGAAGTGCATCTGAGTCATTATGAATAGTAACAATCATCAAGAAAATAGTGAACATAGATGAAGCCCGAAAGTGAAGTTATAATAGATTATGAGTCATAAGGTTTGACTACGACTTGTAGTGATCAATCATAATGAGACTAGTGTACATGGTCTTGAATATTAAGGCTCAAATGATAACGAGTGAAGACCATGAGTTGGTGGACTAAATATGACTCGTGGTGAAAAATTGTAATGATAGCAGAATCTTGAAGACTTGAATATAAGAGACACTGGAATGCCTACGACTAGTAGCATACTTTAATATCCCGCATTTTTGGGTTAGAATGTAAACTGTCATTTCTTCTCATAAAGGTTACAAAAGACATAAATCCATGCAAATTAAGTGCGTTGATTAATTATGTAGTGTGGAAATCTATTTAAGCATGAATTAAGATCATAGAAGTCCCCAAACTCAAGGACGAGTTGAAAGATTTTCAATCGTTCCAGTTTGAGTAAGAATCAAAACTTGGTCAACTTCAATCAACAATGACTCATTATATATGATGAACTGGGTGGCCTACTATATACCAAATTGCATCTAGTTGAATAAGCTTTCCAACGATATAAGATTTGTCAAAATCTGATAACCGGATAAGGATTTATGGCTATTTCGAGTTTCAGCTGTAAGACGAATGCCATTTCAGTGCATGGTGTATCGCGTCAGAGGCCAAAATGGCACACGTCAATTTCCAGGAAACCTCCGCAATAGTCCTACTTTGCGACAAGCTTCCAGGTCTCAATAATTGGCATTTTTCAAATTTCTGCGTCGCGCTGGGGCCAAAAATGGGGCTCCAATTTCAGAATTTTACTCAAGGGTATTTTGGTCTTTTCTACCCATTCCTACCCTCTATATATGTCCTAGTAAAGGGAAAAATCTCATTTTTTCTCTCTTCCATTGCAAGAATTAGGGTTTTCTCCCTATAATTCCAATCTAATTATCTCTAGTAACTCAAGATTCAACCATGGGAATTCAAAACAAACTGGAGATTTGGAATCCCCAGATTGTAAGCTTCAAGAAGCACCTATTATTTTCGCATATAGAGGTACGTGGGGTTATCCTAAAACTCTTATGGACTTCAAAATTCATGTTTTAAAAAATGGGGGTTTTGAAAACTATGAATATAATCATGTTTTAAGCATCTCTACGATCTTGATTTGGTCTTTAGGCCTATTCCAAAGTGATATGATATGTTATGTATGTATATGCTTGTGATTCAAAAATATGTTTACTTGAGAGCATGAATTATATAAAACCCCTCTCTTGATATGAAATTGTTATGAATTTTCATATGATGTAAATTGTTTGAAATCATCTTGACAAGCATGACATGAAATATTTTGAAAGTGGATATGATTTTTGACTTGCAAGGAGAGGGTGGTTATCTTGAAATATGATGAATATAATGGTTGCATGAAATAATGATGTGATATTGATGGCTTGCAAGTCGGGTATAACGGTACCCTACAGAATATGATATGTGATTGAATTAAACAGAGTTGAATGCATTGATTTTATACGAGGTAGGTGGATGCCCGAAGAAGGCATTTGAGTATAAAGGCTCATCGCTGGAAACTGTGTTTGCCGACATGGTAATTTGGTACCTGACTAAGTGATCTTATGTACTTAAATTTATGTCATTCCCAAATTGGGAGTATGATTAGGAGCCCTGCTTTGTGATATTGTGTACTACCATACTTTATTGGGCCGAGACACCCTGTTGTGTGATCTTGTATGTCTTCCCCTAACTTATACTCTAATCTCGACCTCAACTGAGGCTTGAAAGTTGGTGTAAATGTTATATGTAGGGTATTCCACCTAGCTCAGCTGCATTGCATTGTTGTTGGAAAATTATTACATTATGCCCATGTGCTTTTCAAATAATTTGATACAAAACTGCTTTATAATGGCTCTCACTTATATTCTGTAAAAATATTATATTTTTGTTTTGGGTTTCTCTGCGTACCAGTACTTTTGTATTGAACCCCTTCCTTCCCAGGTTCAGAGGCACAGTCTAGAGGTCCAGATAATCAGTAGATTCTTTAGATAGATCTGTAGAGTCGGGTGGTGAGCCTTCTATTTTTTGGAAGGCCTAATATCTGGCAGATTAATTATTATTTAGTAGTTTTAGGACTACTGGGGGCCTTGTGCCAGTTTTCAGATAGGTGTTTATTTCAGTCATGTAGTAGATATTTCGCACACGGGTGTTCAGATGTCGATAGATGTTGTGGGACATTATTTCTCCTTTGTTGATTTCATTTGATTTATGACCATGTTTCCCTAATATTGTGAATCTTCTGCATATACTATTATCATATGAATTATGTGCATGATTACCAGATAGATAGGGATGTTTTAGGCCTTCATGGTTCGAAATGCACATCACGTCCAGGGCCCCAGTTTGGGTCATGACAAACATAGTATCAAAGCATGGTTCATGGTTATAGGGTGTCTACGAAATTGCGTCAGGTAGAGTCTTGTTTATGGATGTGTAGCGCGCCGCACTTATAAGAAGAAGGCATCAAGGCGTTTAGGAATTTCTCTCTTTCTTCATGTTTTAGTTCGTGCAATAGAGTCAGAATGTTCCTCCTTCATGCTCTAATTTGTGCTATGGTAACGTCCATACGAAAGTAAAATCATCCCAAATTTATTTCTTACTCTGATGTTCTCAGACCCATCAGATTACTGGGGTAATTCAAGTACAGAAGTTTAGAGTCTAAATGGTATAGTCCCTTCGGATTGCATCATATAAGATCTTAAAATTGTGCAAGGACTTGAGAAGAGTCTATTATTGCTTCAGATGTATTGGTTCTAGCGTGAACCTTGATCTTAATGAAATCGTGCTTTTCAGCCTTCTGTATTGAGTATATTCGGCCATTTTCAAAAATTTATGTTGTAGATGTCATGCTTAAGGGAAAAGATAGGTAGTAGAAGTGTTGGAATTGTATTTCTACCCAAATAGTAGTATAAGTTAAATTGTCGGTGTTATGACCTATTGGTAGCTAGTAGCGTATGGATTGTATGATAATCTGTGGGGGAAATAGTTGACTTAGATTTTTTTATCTATACAAAGTAAGATGTGTATTCTCAGATTATGGAATATTGTGTGACAAGTTTCCATCTCTTGAAAATATTTTATCATTGTGTTGATGAAGCTAAAAGGTCTAGTGAATCCGTGTGGGGCTCTTTCGATTCACTAGCATAGTTGCCTTGTCATTCATTTCATTTTCTTGTTCAAACCACAAAAATTAAAGTCTAGTGAAGCCGTGCGAGGCCTATTTCGATTCACTAGCAATTTGTCATTCAACGTGTTGTTCTTATGTTGGTTGAATATGTATAGCGTAATCTTTTTGCATGAGATAGATTTGGTAATGAAGCGATTCATCCTTATGTCTTAGTTTATTAGTAGAAGATAGAGAAGGAGTTATTAGGTGAGGTGATTGTCCTTGCTTGAAGTATGAAAATGGCCAGATAGCCAGTAGGTTATAAGTATAGACTCATGGTTGTTATGGACTTTGAAGGTAGTGTAAATGTATGCTTGGGTAAGTAATTGTGATGTGAGAAAGAAGTATAAGTAGATACAATTATGCGGGGTTATAATATAAGGATAAGGTTGACCATTTCTATTATGATATAAGGATAAGGTTGTAAACTAGTACTACTTGTGAGAAGGTATGTAGCAGATTTTTAAGATATTTGGGTAGAATGTCCCAATTTGATGGATTAGTATATTTATATTATGTTGCATTCTTCATTTGTGGTAAATGATTGATACTAAACTATAGGCTTGAATTTAAATGGTGTGGTGGTAAATAGTGGAAAGAGTTTAATGATGTATGTTTTGTAGGATTAAATTAGTAGGCTTGATGTTTTGAAATAGTACATGCTAATGGATTATGATAAGGAAAACCATTAGGTCATGATCGATTATTATGGTTATGAAGCTCCAGTGCACTAGTGTTTTCGTGATGTCTATTTCATAGTTTCCAAGTGAAAAATTTGTGTGTATGGTTGGGTTGTAAATCATGTTTAGCACGAGACATTAAGTTTGAAACAATTGATATCCATGAAGGTGGATGTGATGATTTCTTGGTTAATGATACTAGTTATAGGGAAGTGATCTATAGGATTGAACAGTGTATGCGAGTGCCTAAGTTTATTTGATTTCGTAATGAAGTATGACGGTGCATGTATGCTGTAGAAGCATGCCCAGGGTGGTTTAAAGCTGCGGTATTTATTCTAAGGCTATTACATATTGTGTGTGGCCAGTGGTACCGTTGAGTTCCTAGGTGGGAAAATGACTAGTTAGAAGGTATATGGTATTCTAAATAAGCCAAGTTAAGGAACTTTAATTGATAGTGTTGAGCCTTTTTGATATGATCCTAATTCTCATGGTAGAGGAATATAATTTTAAGGTGGCTATATTGGTTGGCTATGACAGAAGTAGAGTGATTTATTAAAGACTTGGTGACATCCATGTTAAGTGTTAGAATCTAAGTTTGAGTCTTTGAGGGTTACACTATTAGAAATAAGAGTTGAAGCGCTAGAGGGTGTGTACTCCAACTACGGGGATACTCACGAGGATTCGAAGTAAGTAAGTGTTCTAGTATTATGTGATGACTATTGGGGCTATAGAATGATAGTGTGTGTCTCAGAAGGTGGTATTAGTAGTAGGTTTTCCACTTCCAGATGCAGTCATTTGGGATAATTTCTATTAATTATGTGTATTATCATTTTTCATACCCTAGAGTACAGTAAGGGTAGTTCTGTTTAGAGTCTAGTAAGGGATCTCTCAAGCGTAAGATGATGGCTTAATACTAAGAAGGAGATAATAGTACAAGTGACCGAGTCAGACTCTCAGATTCTAGTTGTAATGTCAGTACGATATAGAGCATCAGAAAGTGAGGGTGAGACTCCACCCATTCTTATCTCAGTGTTTTTTCAGTTACCCCAATGCCTACTCATGCCTTACATTACAATTCCATGATCATATTTCATGTTCATGCATACGATAAAGAATCATGTGCTCTTCCAGTTCCTAAATGAGATATTCCAATTCACTCAATAGTCGGGATCATATTCCATAAGTTATGAACTCCAAATTGAGGTCATGCAGCTCATGACTCATGTACTCACACTTTATAGTGTGCTCAGTTCCCATAACTCATGATATACGCCAAATAATTGGCGAGATTTAGCTTTAAAAAGGGTGTACTCTCAACTTAGATCACTTTGATGAATCCCTGATGTTGTTCTGCTAATCCTTAGGCCTCAGTTAAGTACCAAGTCTCACATAATGCCCTCTTTATGTAGTGATAGTGGCGTTTAGAAAATGCTTCCTGTTGATACAAGATCATTGTATGCTTGTTTAGACAAGGCCATGAGTGTGAAGTAATATTTGGAGCTAAGTCTGTGATATATGTGATGGTTAGTAGAAATTTATGTGTGCATATATTTTTTGAGGTAGCCCGTGGGAGTGATATTGACAGTGGTTTAGGGAATATGCGAAGCATGTCCTTATGAGTGTTTGCTTTGAAGTTCATATGCGGTTATAAAGATAGGCTTGAATGACATGTTAGGATTTTTGTAAAGGAATGCTATATGCGCTGGCGATTTCATAGTAAGAATTCAAAGTAGCCATTTAAGTGGTAAGGCATGTTATGCTTAGGTTGTGATCTTTAAAAGAGATATAGAAGGTTGCATCATATGGTTTAGAATAATAGCGTGGTATGACATGATGTATTTTTGTGACTTGGAATTAGGTGTGATCGCAGTGAAAGGATTTAAGCTACTATAGACATTAGTATAAAAATTTATCAATGCCCATATGATAATTATAAGTTGAATAGAATGAATATGGTATTTAAGAAGCTGTATTGCCGAAGGCTTGACAATTCCATCCTAATTTATGAGTTATATGTCTATATTCCAGGCTGCAGAGTAATGTCAATGTTGGGATCCTATAGTCGGATGCCTTGTGTGACTCATGCCCAAATCTTTTTCTATCTAATGCTACCAGGACTTCGTAAGGAAGGGTGTTGATAAGATACTCCAGATTGAGTATGAGTTTCCAGTATAGTTCAGTCTATGTGGTCAGCAAATCAGTTTAGCCATCAGATTCGTATTTGTTTTTTTTTTTGTCTTTTCATTTAATCATGATACCCAAAAATCTCAGATATGTTACTATTCAAAGATAGAGTATACTAGTAGTTGCGAGTATAACTTAGTTCATGGTTCATGTACTAGATTCAGATTCCAGATGTTCAGTTATGATTCAATTCGTAAGTGCCTAGTCCATCGCCTCAATTTTTCCGAGTATCTTAGTAATTTGAGCATTCATAGAAGGACATAGTTTCCCAAAGAGGAGATACCCTCATTCAGTTGCATGCATAAATTCTTATTTAAAGCTTCACATCAGTTATTAATGCGTATTCAATTAGACGTTCATACGTCAGTTTAGTCAGATACGCATGCACTAGAAAGGCATGTTCAATAGAAAAAGTTCAGCTTATCAGTGTATTTAGTCCTATGTTCATGAGAACAACTCAGTCACAGATCCATGCATCAGATATGCATGTTCATTATGAGAATTCAGCTTAAGAGTAGCTTCAGTTGTGTATTCTATGCATCAAATATGCACGTCCGGTATAAGAATTCAGAACATCAGTAGTTCCAGTCTTATAGTCATGTTTTAGATCAGTGTATTCTTTTTTAGATAACATATCATGTTCGCGTTATTCCATATTTTAAAGCTTTAAAGTCCCTGGCCATCATTCGGGAACAAATGATCCCAAGGGGAAGATAATGTAACACCCCGCATTTTTGGGCTAGAATGTAAATCGTCATTTCTTCTCATAAAGGTTACGAAAGCCATAAATCCAATGCAAATTTAGTGTGTTGATCAATTATGTAGCGTGGAAATCTATTTGAGCATGAATTAAGATCATAGAAGTCCCCTAACTCAAGGACGAGTTAAAATATTTCTAATCATTCGAGTTTGAGTAAGCATCGAAACTTGGGTCAACTTCAATCCACCATAACTCATTGTATATGATGAACTGGGTGGCCTACTTGTAATACCCCAGAAAATTTTTCGTCGAAATTTTGTGCGTAAACATATTGGATCCTATCTTCGAGAATGTTTTATAATTTTTCTCTGTGTCATTTCTTGTATTTCAAACCACCATTTCGTAGAGCATCGAATAAGATTTCCAACAATATGTGGATCACCCAAAACGGACACTCGAGCGATGAGTTACGACCATTCCGATCAAACTACGACCATTCCGATCGAACTGTGAACAGTAAAATGTGCAGGAAAAAAAAATACTGCAGCCAGGCAATTTTTTTGGTCAACTTCGAATGATCATAACTCCTTTTACATAATGAACTGTGTGAGATGCTATATATCAACGGAAATCCCTGAGAGTCTTCTTTCCAAAAAAAATAGTTTCATCAAATTTGAACATCGGAGTAAAACGTTTTGACCAATTTACTTCAGCCTATCGTATAGATCACGGAAGGACAGATTCGGGTTTTATTTATTTCTTAGGGGCATTTTGGTCTTTCACAACTCTTTTAAACCTCTATAAATACCCCATTCAGCTAAGAACTTGTATTATTTTCCTCTTATTTCTCTTATATATATGATGATTATGCATGTTGGTTGATATATATATGTGTGTGGTAATGGTGTATGTTGGTTGATACATGCATGTGATGATTATGTATGTTGGATGAGATATATGGGGTGACGGAAAACATGAGAATTTGATGAATTCACCAATGCCTAAAAGTGCATGTAAGGTGTTTGTGGAATTTTCTAAGAGGCTATAAATTTACGTTCTTAGGATATAATAAGTTCTAAATGACTAGACTACTTTCTCTGTATACGTTCAACATGAACTCCATGTTATTGTCTAAAATTGGGAATATTGTGTGGAAGTCTTATGATATGGTTGTAAGTGCGAACAAGAGATTTAGTTGGTGGAATTAAGATGAATGATGGTGTTGTAGCGCATGTAATTCTTAATACTGACCTATGCCTAAATGGTGCATGCAAGGTAATTGTAGAAATGCCTAGTTGAAGAAGAATGGATCGTATGACCCCTTGTGATCGAAGTGATGAGTTCATACCATACTTGCATGCTACGTATTTACTATGATGCTTGAGGGAAATGGTAAGGCCATTAGGCCACGCTAAGTGTGAAATATCTAATTATGGGTCGAATTGCATATATCAACATCTTAAAAGAAAGAACCCTGAGAAGTGAACCATGATGTGTTGAATGTATGTTATTTTTGTGTATCCCGATTGGATGAACTATGTTATGTTGTATTCTTCCTTAACCATATGCATCCTTGTTGAATGATCCTCGACGTAATGGCATGAGATCCCAATACTTGTATACAAATATGATCTTCAAATGATTGGTGTGAGGTGTTAATGAATGCATGGTGCATGATGGCCTGTGGGCATGTGAGTATGCGTTTTTTTATAATACATATTACTTATGTTATTGATTGTTGGGGGTACCTATGCCCGAAATAGTCTGCTGGTCTAGAGCTGAGTCAGTTCCGCAATAATCTAAGTTGTGCTACGATCGATGCATTTCCGATGATTTGAGAACTAAACATGAATTCCGTAAGAGAACTTAGTATGTGGGGTTTTGAACAAGAATATCTTTTCATTCTTGTGCCCAAAAAATTGATTTTATCATTGGAATTTCATGATTTTGTGAAGTGGGTAAATACCCAAGATGTTTTAATGACGAATTATGAGGTTATGAAAAATACAAATTATTTAAGCTTTGATGTACATGACTACTTTCTTATTCCCAAGTTATGATTTGATATGGTGAGTTTCATATTTCTACCATGAGTTGATCTTTCAAGTGTTTTCAAGATATGATTAATGGAATATTGAATCATCCAATATTGGTATACATAATAACCTTATTATCTTGTTTTCTTGAATTGAAATTTTATGTCATAAATTGCATACCACTAGTATGAAATTATTTTTTTGAGGATTCTTGATATAAGAGTCATGATTTGAGTTACATTACGACATAGAAAATCTTACTATGATTTGAAGATCTTAAATGCTTTTTAAAATCTATTGTCATGATTTTAATATTGGAATGAAAGAATGATCATTTGAGAATATTGATTTGCATCCGTAGAGTCGGGATAATTTATATTGATTTTAAGCTCGTAGAGACGAAATGTTGTATTATTGATACCATGTTGATGTTAAGAAAAATTAAAATATTTTGAGCTAAAATGTATTGAGTTAGGAATCCACAAATAGATATGATTTGATAAATGAGAAAGAGATTTGCTTTGGTTTTTATGATAGACCCTTGTCATGTTGTGGTGGATTTCCTAAAGCGTTCTGAGCTAGTCGGTGAGTATTACTTAGCACCGATAGGGAAATTTGGTAATTCCCCAAACCTATGTGCCACCGTCGGGTTGTTGATGACGATATTGTTGGCCAGAGGGCCGAATTGTGATTATGAAAGCTTTAAGGTTGTACTCCCTGGCAAGAGCACAACACTCTTGCAAATGGGAGTTCTCTCCCTAGGAGGGCAAACGTTGGTATTCCACGCGGTCACGTGAGGTTGTCAGTTATAGGAAACTCCCAAGTCCATAAGAGTATGTTTTTTGAACTATCGAGTTGCTCCGAGTCTTGAGTTGATTAGTTTGGTTGTCTATGATGAGTCATGAGAATTTATGATGAATATTGATGATTGTATGATGATTTATGGGATTTTACTTATGTTTTCCTCTCTATAATATGATGAGAAGTTTGGATAATGAAATTCAAGCCATGTGAGTCTTCATTTTCCGTATGCATGTTTTACGAAATCAAAGATATTATTCAAATTATTGCGTGCACCCACACATATTCAGTTGCTTAGGAGGAGTCATGGTGAGTTCTGTAACTACTTCCCACGGTTTCTGTGTCAGTATAAATCTTCAGGAGTCAGGGGTCTGAGTGTATTCGATTGATCAGTGTTGGTATCCTGTGATTCAGTAATGCAGTATCCCAGTACAGTAGTGAGTTTCGAGGACAGTAAAGTGGTATTCGAGCTGTGGTATCTGGAGTTGTTATAATTGTTTTAGTGGTTGTGAACTGTGCATTCATATATGTGTACTCGTTTATTATTCTCATGATTATTCTGTTGATTAAATGTTCATGAATAAGCCCTTGCATTTAGCCTTCCCTACTTGCATACTCAGTACATCTTAGTACTGACGCATTCGCGCTATGGTGTTCTTTTATTTTGGGGCACCATAGGTTCAGAGGAGTGAAACTTGGAGCATCTTAGAAGTCACTTGTATAGCAGCAGTGGGTGCAGCAGTGATTCCTCATCATCTGAGGATGTTGTTATTATTGTATTTGATTTTAGTAGACGGAGTTAGTTGACGGAATTGTCCCTTCAAGTCCACAGTTCAGGCAGTGTAGAGGCTTTTCAGACAGATGTATTAGTGTGTGGTTTAAGCTATTGTTTATTTCTAGATGTTTGAACCTTATGGCAAGTGTTAGTCAGTTTTTTCATGTATTTTATTATATTATGCAGTGAACCGGTACAGATATCAGAAAAAGGGTTAGCTTGTGGTCCTTCGGGATCTTAAGCACCGTGTGGCATTCTGGTTCTCGGGGCATTACAAACTTAGTAGTAGAGCCTAAGCTTCAACAGTGTCCTAGGGAGTCTGAAAAGATGCATCTAGTAGAGTCTTGTACAAGAGTGTGTTGCACGCCACATTCATGTACTAGAGGCTATGGGATGATTAGATGAGTTTTTGTTCGTTCATGATCCAGATCGTGCTATAGCAAAATTTTCCAAGAGAGTTATGTAGACTCTTGTAATGATCTACTTATGTCAGATTTACCTTACTTTTAAGGTTACAGAAGTAGTGAAGCCAAAGTCTTTCGGATAGAACTTTCTCTGACGGTCCCCGCAGATAATTTCGGGACAGTGTTCTTTAAAGTGAGCAGAGTATGCCTTATGGGGTTAGCTATTTATATAGTGAATGAATAGGCTTGAAATTATATATGTAAGAATCTAAGTGTGGAAGTTGGGAATTATATGTGTTGATTGATAGAGATATAGCTGCGATTCTCATGGTGTGGAGAAGTATAAGTTTAAAAGATGTGATATTTGAAGGCTAGAATGAGAATAGTATGTTTATTAAAGATTTATGGATATTTATGTTATGTTTTAGAAGCTAAGCTTGAATCTTTGAAGAATGTAAGTTTGTGGACTCCAAACTAAGTATTAAGATGTGAGTGTGGTATTAGTAGCCTATGAAGAAATCGAACCAGATAATGTGTTTAGTGAGACAAGTAGGTGTTGAAAAGAGCGTATGTATATGATGATGATTGTAGAGACTAAGGAAAGATAAGAGCTGTATTCCAAGAAGTAGCATTGGTATTGAATTTATGTTCTCAGGTGTAGTCTTTTTGGATAAATTAAGTTATCATTTTGTGCACCGCTGTGCCTCAAACTCTGGAGTACATTGATTGTAGTTCATTTTAGGGATTAGCCAAGTGTTCAAAAGTGTCTAACGATGACTTAAAGATGAGAGGAGGATGATAGAGAAAGTGACAAGTCAGGCCCTCAGAATCTGGTAGTGGTGGCAATAGGTATGGAAAAGCAGTAAAGGGAGACAGTTCCTGACCCATTCTTATTTCAGTGAAATATGTCAAGAGCGACCTTGGGTCCCAAGGGGGAGATACCCCATAATGTTATAATAATTGCATGTCCATGCTCTTTCTATGATGTTAACCTCATCGTTCTTTGCATTTCTAGTTATGCTTTCGAGAATTTGGTATATTAGGTATATTCGTATTTAATATGAACGTTCAATAGAAAGGAACTCAAATTGTGGGCATGTTTGAACATGTATTGAAGAGATTGGTTGGGTTATGATTCTGTACATTTGAGATGCATGTGTGTTGTGAAAATTTATCCATGAGTGGGTTGTTGAATGTTTTATGCGATAGATGTGTATGACTAGTGAACGTACGCAGTGTATTGGTTGCTTCAGTCGTGTGGTTATGTTTTGAGATGTGTTGCTGTCTTGAATAAACCCAGTTGATTAGTGTTCTTGATCTGGCCTTCACATTCGAGGACGAATGTTTCCAAAGGGGAGATGATGTAATACCCCAGAAAATTTTTCATCAAAATTTTGTGCATAAACGTATTGGATCCTATCTTCGAGAATGATTTATAATTTTTTTGTGTGTCATTTCTTGGATTTCGACCCACCATTTCGTAGAGAATCGAATAAGCTTTCGAATGATATGTGGATCACCCAAAACGGACACTCGAGCGATGAGTTACGACCATTCCGATCAAACTACGACCATTCCGATCGAACTATGAACAGTAAAATGTGCAGGAAAAAAATACTGCAGCCAGGCGATTTTTTTGCTCAACTTCAAACGATCATAACTCCTTATACATAATGAACTGTGTGAGCTACTATATATCAGTGGAAATACCTGAGAGTCTTCTTACCAATAAAATTGATTTCATCCAATTTGGACATCGGAGTAAAAAGTTATGGCCAATTTACTTCAGCCTATCGGATAGATCACTGAAGGACAGATTCGGGTTTTATTTATTTTTTAGGGGCATTTTGTTCTTTCACCACTCTTTTAAACCTCCATAAATACCCCATTCATCTGAGAACTTGTATTATTTTCCTCTCATTTCTCTTATATATATGATGATTATGCATGTTAGTATATATATATGTGTGTGTGGTGATGGTGTATATTGGTTGATACATGCATGTGATGATTATGTGTGTTGGATGATATATATGGGGTGGCGGAAAACATGAGAATTTGCCGAACTCAACAATGCCTAAAAGTGCATGTAAGGTGTTTGTGGAATTTTCTAAGAGGCTATAAATTTACGTACTTAGGATATAATAAGTTCTGAATGACTAGACTACTTTCTATGTATACGTTCAACATGAACTCCATGTTATTGTCTAAAATTGGAGATGTTGTGTGGAAAGTTTATGATATGGTTGTAAGTGCGGACGAGGGATTTAGTTGGTGGAATTAAGATGAATGATGGTGTTGGAGCACATGTAATTGTTCATACTGACCTATGCCTAAATGGTGCATGCAAGGTAATTGTAGAAATGCCTAGTTGAAGAAAAATGGATCGTATGGCCCCTTGTGATCGAAGTGATGAGTTCATACCATACTTGCATGCTACGTGTTTACTATGATGCTTGAGGGAAATGGTAAGGCCATTAGGCCACGCTAAGTGTGAAATGCCTAATAATGGGTCGAATTGCATATATCAACATCTTAAAGGAAAGAACCTTGAGAAGTGAACCATGCTGTGTTGAATGTATGTTATTTATGTGCATCCCGATTGGATGAACTACGTTATGTTGTATATTTCCTTAACCATATGCATCCTTGTTGAATGATCTACGATGTAATGGCATGAGATCCCAATACTTGTATTTGAAAATGATCTTCAAATGATTGGTGTGAGGTGTTAATGAGTGCACAGTGCAGGATGGCCTGTGGGCATATGAGTATGCATTATTGTATACTACGTATTACTTATGTTATTGATTGCTGGGGGTATGTATGCTCGAAATAGTCTGCTGGTCTAGAGCTGTGTCAGTTCCGCGATAATCTTAGTCGTGCTACGATCGATGAATTTTTGATGATTTGAGAACTTAACATGAATTCCATGAGAACTTAGTATGTGGGGTTTTGAACAAGAATATCTTTTCATTCTTGTGGACAAAGAATTGATTTTATCATTGGAATTTCATAATTTTGTAAAGTGGGTAAATACCCAAGATGTTTTAATGACGAATTATGAGGTTATGAAACATATAAATTGTTTAAGCTTTGATGTACATGATTACTTTATTATCCCCAAGTTATTATTTGATATGGTGAATTTCATATTTCTACCATGAGTTGATATTTCAAGTGTTTTAAAGATATGATTTATGGAACTTTGAATCATCCAATATTGGTATACATAATAACCTTATTATCTTGTTTTCTTGAATTGAGATTTTATGCCATAAATTGCATACCACTACTATGAAATTATTTTTTTGAGGATTCTTGATATAAGAGCCATGATTTGAGTTTGATTACGACATACAAAATCTTACTATGATTTGAAGATCTTAAATGCTTTTCAAAAGATATTGTCATGATTTGAATATTGGAATGAAAGAATGATCATTTGAGAATATTGATTTACATCTGCAGAGTCGGGATGATTTATATTGATTTTAAGCTTGCAGAGACGAAATGTTGTGTTATTGATACCATGTTGATGTTGAGGAAAAGTAAAATGTTTTGAGCTAAAATGTGTTGAGTTAGGAATCCACAAATTGATATAATTTGATAAATGAGAAAGAGATTTTATTTGGTCTTTATGATAGACCCTTGTGATGTTATGGTGGATTTTCTAACGCGTTCTGAGATAGTCGGGGAGTATTACTTATCACCAAGAGGGAAATTTGGTATTTTCCCAAACCGATGTGCCACCATAGGGTTGTTGATGATGATATTGTTGGCCAGAGAGTCAAATTGTAATTATGAAAGCTTTAAGGTTGTACTCCCTGGCAAGAGTACAACACTCCCGCCAATGGGAGTGCTCTCCCTAGGAGGGCAAACGTTGGTATTCCACACAGCTCATGTGGGGTTGTCGGTTATAGGAAACTCCCCTGTATGTAAGAGTATGTTTCTTGAACTATCGAGTCGCTCCGAGTCTTGAGTTGATGAGTTTGGTTGTCTATGATGAGTCATGAGAATTTATGATGAATATTGATGATTTTATGATGATTTATGGGATTTTACTTATGTTTTCCTCTCTATAATATAATGAGAAGTATGGATAATGAAATTCAAGCCATGTGAGTCTTCATTTTTTGTACGTATATTTTACGAAATCAAAGATATTATTCAAATTATTGCGTGCACCCACACATATTCAGTTGCTTATGAGGAGTCATGGTGAGTTATGTAACTTCTTCCCACGGTTTCTGTGTCAGTATAAATCTTCAGGAGTCAGAGGTGTGAGAGTATTTGATTGATCAGTGTTGGTATCCTGTGATTCAGTAACGCAGTACCCCAGTACAATAGTGAGTTTCGAGGACAGTAAAGTGGTATCCGAGCTGTGGTATCTAGAGTTGTTATAATTGTTATAGTAGTTGTGAACTGTGCATTCATATATGTATACTCGTTCGTTATTCTCATGATTATTCTGTTGATTAAATGTTCATGCATAAGCCCTTGCATTTAGCCTTCCCTGCTTGCATACTCAGTACATCTTAGTACTGACGCATTCGCGCTATAGTGTTCTTTTATTTTGGGGCACCATAGGTTCAGAGGAGTGAAACTTTGAGCATCTTAGAAGTCACTTGTATAGAAGCAGTGGGTGCAACAGTGAGTCCTCATCATCCGAGGATGTTGTTATTACAGTATTTGATTTTAGTAGAAGGAGTTAGTTAGGGAAATTGTCCCTTTAACTCCACAGTCAGGCAGTGTAGAGGCTTTTCAGACAGATGTATTAGTTTGTGGTTTAAGTTATTATATATTTCTAGATGTTTGAACCTTATGGGAAGTGGTATCCAGTTTTTGCATGTATTTTATTATATTATGTAGTGAATAGGTTCAAATATCAGAAAAAGGGTTAGCTTGTGGTCCTTCGGGATCATAAGAACCGTGTGGCATTCTGGTTCCCGAGAATCGAGGCGTTACACTACTATATACCAAATTGTAGATAATTGAATAATCTTTCCAACGATATAAGATTTGTCATAATTTGATAACCAGGTAAGAAGTTATGGCTATTTTAAGTTTTAGCTGTAAGACGAATGCCATTTCAGTGCATGGCGCGTCGTGCCAGAGGCCAAAATGGCACTCGTCAATTTCCATCAAGCCTTTGCGATAGTCCCGCTTCGCGCCAAACTTCCAGGTCTCAATAATTGGGATTTTTCCAAGCTTCGCATTGCGCTGGGGACAAAAATGGGGCTCCTGTTTCAGAATTTCACTCAAGGGTATTTTGGTCTTTTCTACCCATTCCTACCCTCTATATATGTCCTAGTAAAGGGAAAAATATCATTTTTTCTCTCTTCCATTGCAAGAATTAGGGTTTCCTCCCTATAATTCAAATCCAATCATCTCTAGTAACTCAAGATTCAACCATGGGAATTCGAAACAAACTGGAGATTTGAAATTCCCAGATTGTAAGCTTTAAGAAGCATCTATTATTTTCGCATATAGAGGTATGTGAGGTTATCCTAAAAATCTCATAGGCTTAAAAATTCATGTTTTAAAAAATGGGGGTTTTGGAAACTATGAATATAATTATGTTTTAAACATCTCTATGATATTGATTTGGTCTTTAGGCCTATTTCGAAGTGATTTCATATATTATGTATGTATATGCTTGTGATTCAAAAAGATGTTAACTTGAGAGCATGATTTATATGAAACCCCTCTCTTGATATGAAATTGTTATGAATTTTCATATGATGTAAATTATTTGAAATCATCTTGACAATCATGACATGAAATATTTTGAAAGTGGATATGATTTTTGATTTGAAAGGAGAGGGTGGTTATGTTGAAATATGATGA
This sequence comes from Capsicum baccatum var. pendulum, assembly GCA_030864225.1. Lineage (NCBI taxonomy): Eukaryota > Viridiplantae > Streptophyta > Magnoliopsida > Solanales > Solanaceae > Capsicum > Capsicum baccatum. The sequence continues at coordinate 203,385,802 of CM061553.1, forward strand.
ATATAATGGTTGCATGAAAGAATGATGTGATATTGATGGCTTGCATGTCGGGTATGACGGTACCCTACAGAATATGATATGTGATTAAATTAAATGGAGTTGAATGCATTCATTTTATACAAGATGGGTGGATGCTCGAAGGAGGCGTTTGAGTGTAGGGGCTCATCACTGGAAACCGTATTTTCCGACATAGGAATTTGGTACTAGGCTAAGTGATCTTGTGTACCTAACTTTATGTCATTCCCAAATAGGGACTATGGTCAGGAGCCCTGCTTTGTTATCTTTTGCACTACCATACTTTATTGGGTTGAGACACCCTTCTGTGTGATCTTGTGTGTCTTCCCCTCACTTATACTCTAATCTCGGCGGCAACCAAGGTTTGACAGTTGGTGTAAATGTTATATGTAGGGTATTCCACCTAGCTCAGCTGGATTGCAGCTGGTGAGCCTTGTATCTTTCGGAAGGCCTAATGTCTGGCAGATTAATTATTATTTAGTAGTTTCGGGTCTACTGGGGGCCTTGTCCTAGTTTTCAAACAGTTGTTTATTTCAGTCATGTAGTAGAGATTTCGCACACGGGTGTTCATATGTCGATAGATGTTGTGGGACATTATTTTCCCTTTGTTGATTTCATTTGATTTATGACCAGGTTTTCGTAATATTGTGAATCTTCCGCATATCCTATTATCATATGAATTATGTGAATGATTACCAAATATATAGGGGTGTTTTGGGCATTCATGGTTCGGAATGCTCGCCACGGTCATGGCCCCAGTTCGGGTCGTGACACATATGCCTTATAAGGAGACCTTATGAGTCGTAGTGATTGTCGACTTAATTATCCTATTCTATTTAATTAGGATTTCCTTATTATTTTGAAATACTATAAATACTTTAGGGTTATTCCTTTATTAGGTTGCACACTTTTTACATCACTATTGATACTTTTAGCATACTTTGATCATTGAGATTTTGTTCTTGAGATTTTTGGTTTTTGTATTCAATTGGAGATTTTGGATTTTAATCTTTCATCATTGTGAAATTAATTACAAGTATTCTTCATTGATTATCATGGATTGTTGCATAAACATGAGTGGCTAAATTTCTTTACTAGGGTTGTGGGAACCCTGGTGGATTATCTACGTAAAGGAAGTGAGAGATTTATCTATTGTACTGTAGTTGTATGTATTTCAACCTTCTTTGTATTAATAGGAGCCAAGCTACTATAATAGCTTGGGAATTTCCTGTATTTGATAACATCCTCACAAGGGAGTTTAATATTGGTAAAAAGAGGTTACAACAGTGATTCGAGGCTATCAACCCTCATCTAACCAACTCAAGGCTTAAAAAGTGAGAGTTTTACTGAGGTTATATACAAGGGACAACAAAGAAACAACCTAAGACTCTCAAGGTAAAGGGTGAAATCTATCAACGGGTTCACAAGATGATTGATAGTACATATCTTGTCAACTTTGCATGCAGAGTAGGAGGCTAGATGGATTGAACGCGAGAATATTACATAGTTGTGAAGCGAGGGGGAACACAATCCTAGTTTTTCTCTTCTATTGTTTACAAACTCAGGCATTGAAGTTCGGCTACTTGTTACTGTTGACTTCCAAATACCCCCATTTACTTTTTCGCACTGCTCATTGATTTTGTCAAGTTTAAGATACTGTTCTATGTATTCCATGTGGGTTTGACCCCAAACTAATGTAACTACCCAAGACTACCCCCTAGTTGTCAGAGGGTGCTTAGGACCACAAATAATCCCAAGATAACTCTTCTACTGGCATAACTCATGAGCAATTGAATAAAATACGTAAATCTGAATAAAATAAGCAGAAGATAAATCTTTTCTAAATCTGATCAATACAAAACTAAATTAAAATTATTACAACTCTTCTTTTACCAAACAAAACTGGAATCAAATAGATTAACTCTACTGACTGTCTATGAAGCCTCTACTAATACTGACTATAGGTAGCCGGGACATGACCTCAATCTATCCCAAATAAATACGACTAAATAAAACAAAAGCTACTAAAATTAGACTTAACTCGAGTCCTCGAATCAAAATAACCAATCACCTGCTGACTGGAAGCTGTAAACTATCTAATTATGATGCTAGTGCTACAACTGGTACCTACATTATGAGACAATGTAGCATATAGACGTATATGTGGATTAGCACTTTTGGAATCTACTGAGCATATGGGGGTGAATGTATAAGTAAAATAATAGATGCAATAATTCAGATAACTTTCAAAACAGCATGCTAAATGTGAGTGACTCACCTTGGCTTGAATAATATAAACTGACAAAATCATAAAACATGAGTAATAAGGCATAAAGAAGTTCTTCTGAGCCGTCACATCTAGTTCTATAAAACTATACTCTTGTTTCTTCCATCAGATCATGCAGGCTATGTGGAAAGTGCTCACTTTTATAAATCTTAAAACTTAAAGCTGAAAATCTAATAACTGTAGTCTTAAGTAAAACAATGTCTGAATAAATTTATGAGCCTTTACACTTAGTTTTCTCAAAATTATTCTGACACTTTAATTAAGACTTAGGGACTTTGGGAGGTTCTTCTAACCGATAACACCATGCGAGCCATCATGGAGTCCAACGTCATATTCCCCTAAGAGGAAAACCTCACATTAGGGAAAGGTGTTAGACTCTTGCGAAGGAGTATAACCTTATCTTAAGTGATCACTATCTTAGCCCACTATGGGTGTTTTATCTCAATTCTGCGGTGATAGGTAGTTCTGGGGTATGAGACCTTGGAATCATACCCAACTCGGTGCTAAATACTACTCCCATTCTCTTGCTCAGAACTTTAGGAAATCCACCTTAAAATAGCACAAGGGTTTGTAATGAAAATCAATTATGCTTCTCTTTCTTTAAATCTCAAACTGTATGAACAATCTGGATTCCTTATCTTAGCTTAGGACCGAAAGATCCATCTTTTCTTAAAGCTTGGTAAACAATTTTCAAAGAAACTTAAGACCATAGTCTTCTTGAAATCTCAAACTCATTCTTAATATGTACTTAACAAATAAAATGTAAGAGCATGATCTTCTCAAAATCTCAATACTTAATCTTTGGGCTTAAAAAGATTCACGCTTCAAACTCATGATAATTCACAACAAAACTTCATGCTCAACATCTTTCTTGAAATAATTCAACCATATGAATTCATAAAAAGGAAGTGCAATTCATGATATAAATCTTCAATTCAAAGCATAAATAGGTGAAATAAACATGAAATTCAATACTTAAATTACTTATAAATTCATGAACTCAGAACAAAAAAAATTGGATATGAACCCTAATATGAAATTCATGAAATCTTAACTTAAAAATAAGTTTTGGGCACAAGGATGAAAGGAGTATCCTTGTTAATAACCCTAAATACCTTAATAAGTTTAATTTGATGTAGAAAACTTAACTTTGAAACCCTTGGAGATGATCTTGAAAACTTTTCTTAAGATTCTTGGATTAGGTAATTTAATTCTTATTTTTTCTTGAAGATATTCTTATGGATTCTTGAAGTTCTTGAATGGAGATTAGGGTTTTGTTCTTGGAGAGTAATTAGGAATAAGGAGGCAAATAATGCTCCTTTGGGATTTAATTATATATTATGGATGAGTTAGGGTGAAGGAAAGGACCTTTTACCCTTAAAATGTGAAAATAGAACCTAGGAAATAGTTGTAGGATATGGATCGCGCATCGCAGGCATATCGCCTCGGCTTACTACCTCTCACAAAAAATGGTTGTAACATTTTGCATCGCGGGCATATCGCCTCGGCTTACTACCTCTCACAAAAAATGGTTGTAACATTTTGCTTGGATATTAGATTTAGGAAAAATTGGTATCATTCGAAAGAAGATTTAATTATCAACAATTTGGTGGTCTTAATTGAAGAATTCCACATATAAAAAAAGTTAGACACGTTTAAAGTAGACACTTGTAGAATCGAATGCCAAATTTTGGACAAATCAAATGATCTTAGCTTATATTTGTTCTAATTCATTCCTATTAACATTTTTCACCTCTAAAGCACTTCATAAACTAGGATAATGATCATGAAATTTATTTTTAGATGAGAATCATTTGGATTAGAGCTTAGACGCGTAGGAACGACGGTTAGAATTCTAGCACGAAAATATGGGGTGTTAAAACTAAGTTGGGTTACTATATTTGGTATCGAACGTAGCATACTTGTTTTGAGGTTAGGTTTGGGTGACATTAATCATCACAAGATTCTATGGGGAAAAAACTTGCTGATTGTTCTGGGAAGCCACAAGTTGGGCAAAGGTGGTGAAAGTGGCCCTGAATTCTGTGTGAGAGACCTGCTCATTCAGAGGATCCTCAGGAACAGGTGGTGGTGAGGGCTGGTCCCCATTTCTACTTCCATTATCCCTTTTGGAAGGCATTTCTATAAATGATATAGAACAAGTTAGAAGAAGGAGTTTAACAAATCTAACACTCCATCGTACCCATGAATACTGAAAGAAAGAAAATTTTCCTAAAATATTTCGTAACCTCTCGCCCATAAGTGTGGCGTGCTTCACACCCATGAAAAAGACTCTACATAACGCGATTTTCAAACACCCTAGGACTCTTTAAAACTTGTGCTATGGTACAAAGTCTTTTATGACCAGAGACTACCCCCTAGTCGTAACAAGGTATTTAAGGTCACTAATAACCCCATGATAACTTATGATCTTTCACAAGATGTAAATACAAAAAGTAAGGTAACAAAATACTATGCTACAACCATTATAAAAAGATCTAAGAATCAAGAAAATATCAAAGGTAGCTGAAATACATCATTGGAGATCACGTCTAACTGTCTGACTATCTGACTGTCTAATTGTCTGAAAGCCTTTACACAGGATGCATTGTTGGGACAGGACCCCAAATAACTCTGACTAACTAAAAGAGCATAAAATAAAATACTGAGATGAATAAATAATAATTTAACTAGTCCTAAACTGATGAGGACTCACTAATGTTGCAGCTAAGTGGCACAAGAATAGACTACGTGCAATCTGGGAACTGAGCTTTCAAACTATGTTATAATACAACCTAGCACAAAAGAAAGTATGCAATCAGTTCTTTCAATGTACTAGTAAGTGAGATGGAATATAGATGATATACAAATATATTGAGCATGAATGCATGAACATGAAAAATTGAATTCAAGACAAAGTATAAACATGTACTAAAATAATTTGAATAATTGGATGACTGAGATACTAAACACTTAGTCGTACAAACCTGAATTAAAAAACTGAATTAAGGACTGTGGGAGCTAACTACAAATGACATAACCTAATTTGATATAATCGAGGTCGAAGCTGTAACCCAAGTTAGAAGTTTGTCGATACCTTGCCAAGGGTACAAACACTGGCTGGCGAGGATTAACTAATCTAATGTCTTAAGGGACTAGGATGTCAAGACAAAAATGATGAGTGACCCCTAATAAGGTGTCAAGCCTAAATTTATGGGTGACCCCTCATAACCTATGTTGGAAATATGGTTATGGAACTTAGGGACTGCTACTAACATCTCTGCTTAACTGACATAGGATCCGTCATCCTTATGTTCACTTAGTGCTAAGTGTTACTCCCTGACAGCGCCCAAGTGCACATGCAAGTGTACGTAGTCTACCAAGTAATATAGTGTCCTTCAAGAAAGCCGAGTTATCGATCCCGCAAAGACTAGATTTGGCAACAATATGGTTTCAGTTCATATTTTAGATTCAATTGATGCGAGAGTAACCAAATAAAGAGTTTGGACATTATAAATTAAAACTAAACAATGCAAAAAGTAAAGATCTTGAGACAATCAATATGAGAAAACCTAGGGTTGAAGCACTATGAACAATCATATTATGCTATTGGATTTCATTCGTTAACTTGCCTATCATGGATTTTGATTCATAGGGTTAATTACGCGATTATGGTTTCCCAACCTCTAATCTATTACCTAAGTTGAACCTTACACCTATCTCGTTGAGCGGGGATGTAATAATTCACTTAAGATATTTACAAATATCATCCTACATATGAATCAAATAAGGTATCTAAGTACATCCTAGTCCTGGAGACTAATTCAGGTTTCTTATTTTGTAAATAATCAAGAACCACACTCTGCTTATTCACATATTCTATCGCCCTATTTCCTCTCTCGAGTTCTTAAGGTTGACAATGGATGTATTGTAAGGGTCTCGAATCCTCAAAATAGTTAAAACAAGAATAAGCAAACAAAAATTATTGATAAGAAAAGAAAAAAAACTTAATCCATAACAATAATAATCATGTTCTAGGCTTCAACCCTAGAAAGAGGGTGTTTAACCACGCATAGTCATAATCTCAATCACAATATTGTAATTAATGACTACTAACATGTATGAACTAAATTAAAATGATAAAAACCTAAGTTATGAAGTTTTATCATCCTATTTGATGTTTCCAAACGTCCAAAGATGATTAATAATGACAAAGATGTATTTATTGTAGACAACAAGTTCCAAGCCGATTAGGATTCAATTTGTGTACCTTAGCCGTGTTTAAAGTAGGGTCGCGAAGCAAGGATGGATTGAATTGACCAGGGGTCGCGATGCACTAGATACTTGGTTAAATTAGGGGTCACAATGAGGCTTTCTTGACTCAAATGGGGGTCGCGACACACCCCTATCGCGACACCTCTTTGGAATTTGCTTCTTAAAATTTGGTTAAGTATTAGACGTTCCTCCATTTATCCTTGACTTTGTGGTGCATTTCCCATGGTTTTACAGCCTAAAAATCATCTATATATCATCATAATAATATTAAAATGGATTCTACAAGAACACACCACACAAATTAGAAGCACAAACAACACTATATCCATAATGATTATTCAAAAACAAGAGCTTAAACTAGGTCTTCCACTCAATGTTTTGCCTTTTTCCTTAGCTCAATTAAAATTTGTAGACTTTCAAAAAGTTTTTAAACATATAATAACACATTTAAAACCATAAGAAACACATATAACTCAATAGAATCCAACAAGATAGACTACAAGAGCAACTAGCTCAAGTTAGGAAGACTAGTTTTCTACATTGAATTCAAATTTACTCTTTAAAGTACCAACTTACTTGGAATTCAATTGGAACCTTATGAACACATGTTTTAACATGTTTATCTCATTATCAACCATTATAGCTTAGAATAATCCTCAAAACAAGGCTAAAAAGGCTAGAATAGGGATGCTAGAATGCATACATACACCCAACATCACCACCCCTTACTTAAAACCTTGTTCGTCCTCCAACAACTCTTAACTACAATCATCATTAATTAAGCAGACGCTACACTTCTTCTAAATTCAAGCTAGCACTACAATGACTACATGGAATGCAAGTTATTCACTAAGCACGTTATTTACATAATTTATTGCTCATGAACACTACTCTAAAACTCTCTAGCCCCAAGAATTGACTCACCAAGTTGGAAAACTCATGCTTATCATTCAATCAAAGACATCATCTAAATCAGACACATTCATCAAGAAAGTTCCCCTCAAGACAAAAGAGTTACCCATAATCGCTCATAATAATGCAACTTACAGCATAATGGGTACAAGAATCAAATTACGCTCACTCTCACAAAGAATTTACAAGTTACATACAATGAACCATAGGCTTGCCCTTAGTGTAATGCTCCACTAATAGTAGAATGTAACGCTTAGGATCAATGAAGACTTTTTCTAGTTGTAATGTAGGCTAAGGGACTAGTAGAAACTATTTAGGAATAGTGACTAACCTCTCTAAGAACATTAATACACTACATTAAACATTGAAAACCAATCTTTAACAACCAAGGTACACTTATTCATCCTCCTTTATATTTTGTTATTCCCTATCTCTCTTAGGTATTTTCACAAACACTTGGTGGACACATAGTTTACTACCATAAGAATCAATGTTTTTCTTTTTTCACAGTCATGGAAATATTTATAACATCAATTATATCACAACCATAAACCACACATCAATTATACACCAATAACTATTACCTTGGGGCATCAATTTCACCTTTTTCTTTTTTAATTTCTCAAACTCCTTACTAAATCATTTTTTTTATTAACGCACTTAGGAGCTTTATGGATCAAATTCTGGTCTATCAAAGAAGGGATTAGGATACATATGAGGTTGCCAAAGAAAAAGCTAAAGGCTCAGTGGGGGTTAACTAGGATAAAGCACAAGGGTAGGTAAAAAAGGTATAAAATAAGGCTATCAAAGAAATGCCTAAATCATCTCCTAAACCCACATTCTTTATTTTGCTTCACACACACAGCAGACAATTTCTAGACATTACATGCAATAAGGAATATACAAAAATCTCACACACACATGGAACATGCTCAACTCAATAGGATCATCATAGACTCTGAACCAAACAATAACATAAATTCAAAATTAAGCCACAATGAACAAGAGTCATAAACTTAAGCCTAGGAGTTTTAAAAATAGTAATTCACATCAATCAACATGCTTTTATAAACAACCCACTTGCATCATGTAATCAAAAATAGAACCAACAAGAATATCTTAATTATTCCTAACCTAAATTTTTTTTCAACTAAGCCAAATTTTGGGAATTTCCCCACACTAAAAAATCTACTTTGTCCCTAAAGTGAATTTAAAAGTAAAAAGATAGAAATACTCTATGAGGCCTCTAGGCCTAGCTAGTAGCCTCTTCACATATAAAGGAGATCCATGTGACCCCACACTCAATCTTTACCATGCTTCAAGCTTAGGTTTATGGTACTTAGACTTTCCATTAACCTGTGACTCAACCAAAAACAAAAACTACGTGAAATAAATAACTATAAAACTGGAAAGAAAACATACCTAATTAACTTGGGTTGCCTCCCAAGCAACACCTGATTTAGTATCACGACACAACCCATCTCAACTCAGCCATATTTCTTCATTTTTTCCCTCAAACTTAGATGCTATCTTCTTATCCTTTTTACCCCTTTGGGTGTGAATTATCAAGAGTAGTAGGTTTCTCGACTTTATCCTTTTTAGGATCATCAACATCCATCATGTCAAGCTTAGAAGATAGAGTCTTAGGCAACTCAATCATATAATTTGAAGAGGTCTTTTGTGTACTAGCCACCCTACACTTTTCCCCTTTAATAACACTGATCATACATAAATCTTTAACTTGGGACGTAATTGTGTGTGCTTTGTATATATCAAACACCACTTCTTCATCCTTTACCCTCATTTTGATCGTGCCTTCCCTAACATCAATTAACGCTTCTCCGATTGCTAAAAATTAACGCCTCAAGATGATTGGTACATATTCATCTACCTCAAAATCAAGAATAATAAAGTCAGTAGGTATACTAAATTTACCAACCTTTATGAGGACATCTTCAATTATTCTATCCAGATGTGTGAATTACCTATTTGCTAACTGCAATACCACAATGGTCGATCTCAGCTCTTCCAAGCCTAATGTTTTGAACAATGATAGGGGCATTAACTTAATTCTCTCCCCTAAATCACTCAAAGCATGGACTCTTTGCTCCCAATTTGAATAGGGATAGTAAACTTCCCCTGATCTCTCAATTTCTTGGGGATTTTCTATGTCATCACCACACTACACTCTTCAGTGAGTATTATTGTTCCTACATTCTACCATTTCACCTTCTTCGCCACCACTTCCCTCAAGTAATTTGCATACTTACGCATATTCTGTAAAATATCTAGCAAAGGTAATTTAATATGAAGCTCTTTAAATATATCAATGAACTTTTTAAATAGGGCATCCTCTTTCACTTTTATATGCCTTTGAGGGAAGGGCAATGGTAGTTTCTTCTTCACTTCTGGTTCAACAAATTTTTCTTTCAAGTTCTCAGACTTCCTTAAATTTTAAGCAACTCTGTCTTTTACATGTTGGGTCACCATATTAGCATCTACCTCCTTTATTGCCTTGGGAGGTTCTCGTTGAAGCTCTTTACCACTTCTTAAGGTGATTGCCATAACCTGCTTTAGATTTTTTGTATCTGCTGGCAACCTACCTCATGGTCTAGTATTTATTACCTGTGATAATTGCCCCACTTGGAACGCTAAGCTTCTTATGGCCACTTGCTGATTCTGTAATTTTGCCTTCTCACTTTTTAAATCCATAAAAAATTATGCTTGACCTGCTAAGAGTTATTTCATCATCTCTTCTATATTACTCGTTGACTGATTTGATTGGGTCTGCAGTTGTGGGGCATTCTATGGTTGATTTAGTGGCTGAGTCTGCCACTTCATGTTGTAGACATTCCTATAATTTGTTCTATGAGCATTACCTACATACGTCACAGATTCCATATTTTAAGCACACATAGACACTGCATAACCACTATTTATGAATACCTCATACCAACCTACAGCTTGTTGGACGACATTGACTGTGCTTTCAGGTTGTACTGCTCCCAACTTCATGCTGATTAATGATGCGTTGATCAAATTATATAGTGCAAAAACCTGTGTTGATAAGGCTGTGAATTGGTTTACCTCTAATACACCTCTAATTCTTTTTATGGGACTTCTAAAGTTTGAATGCCAATCTAGATTTTCTTGTGCCATGAGGTTCAGTAATGTGTACAACTCATCATAAGTTATCTCCAATGCTTGACCACCTACGAATGAATCTAGAAAAATATTCGTATTGTGATCAAGAGCATCTTCAAAAGTGTGAGAAAGTACTTCATTCGACTGTTGGTGATGTGGATAGTCTTGAAGAAGAGCCTTGAATCATTCCCAAGCATGATAGAGTTTTTCATCAGGCTTCTATTTGAAGCTCACTATCTCACTGCGAAGTCTCGCAGTCTTGCCTAATGGAAACAATCTGATGAGGAACTTTTTGGCTTAGTCATCCCATGAGGTGATTGAATTGGCCGGCTCCGTATTCAACAACCTTTTAATGTCCTCCAAAAGTGAATGGGGAAATAGTGTCAACCTGACATAATCTAGAGTCACCCTAATAGGAGTGAATGTATCAGCAAGCTCAATAAAAGTCTGCAAGTAGACTTGTGGATCTTCGTGTGAAAGCCCTCCAAATTTTCCACTGCTAATAAGAAGTTGCACCATATTATGTTTTAACTCAAAATTCCCCCAAGCTGCTGGTCTTTGAATTGGGGAAGTCTTCATTGGAAGTGGGACTGCCACTTTTCTAACTTTCCTACCAGTTGTTTGTTGTTCAACCATAAGAGCAATATTCTCTTGGCCTTCTTAGATTTAAAGAATTCTAGGGAGAAATATTTCTTCCTTCCTACATTAATGGTAAAGTTGATCAGGTTTTGGTCTTGGTTACACCAACTCCCGATCCCTTGCCAGCTTATAAACTTAAGAACCTATTTCTTGCAAAGACAAAAAAACAAGACCAAGCGTAAAAATACAAAATAAATCTAAAAATAAAACTAAAATAAACAATTTCCAAATAATAAGTCCTCGGTAATGGTGCCAAAAAAACTTGACAGCGCCCAAGAGCACATGCAAGTGTATGTGGTCTACTAAGTAATATAGTGGCCTTCAACAAAGCCGAGTTATCAATCCTACAGAGACTAGATTCGGTAACGATTTGGTTTCAATTCACACTTTAGATTCAGTTGATGCGGGAGTAACAAAATAAAAAGTTTGGAAATTGTAAATTAAAACTAAACAATGTGTAAAGTAAAGGTCTTACGACAATCAATAAGATAAAATCCAGGTTGAAGAACTCTGAACAATCATATTATCCTATTGGATTTCATTCATTAACTTGCTTATCGTGGTTATTGATTCGTAGGGTTAATTACGCGATTATTTTTTCCCAACCTCTAATCTATTACTAAGTTAAACCTTGCACCTATATCGTTGAGCGGGGATGTAATAATTCACTTAATCTCTTTACAAATATCATCCTACATATGAATCAAATAAGGTATCTAAGTACATCCTAATCCTAGATACTAATTCAAGTTTCTTATTTTGTAAAAAATCAAGAACCATACTCTGCTTATTCCCATGTTCTATCACCCTATTTCCTCTCTTGAGTTCACAAGGTTGACAATGGATGTATTCTAAGGGTCTCAAATCCTCAAAATAGTTAAAACAAGAGTAAGCAAACAACCAATATTGATAAGCAAAGCAAACAAACTTAATCCATAATAATAATAATCATGTTCTAGGCTTCAACCCTGAAAAGAGGGTGTTTAGCCAGCATAGTCATTATTGCAATTACAATATTGTAATTAATGACTACTAACATGTAAACTAAATTAAATTTATAAAAAACTAAGTTATGAAGTTATAGCAGCCTTTTTGATATTCCCAGACGTACCAAGATGATTAATAATGACTACAAAAATATATTTATAGTAGACAACATGTTCAAAGACGATTAGGATTCAATTTTCATTCCTTATCCGTGTTTCAAGTAGGGTCGCGACGCACCCCTATCGCGATACCTCTCTAGAATTTTCTTTTGGAAATTTGGTTAAGTGTTGAACGTTCTTCCATTCATCCTTGAGTTTGAGATGTCTTTACCATAGTTTTACAGCCTCGAAATCATCTATATATCATCATATTAAGATCACAAAGGATTCTACAAGAACACACCACACGAATTAGAAGCACAAACATCACTATATCCATAACGATGATTCAAAAACAAGAGCTTAAACTAGGGTGATTTCCATGGTCTTCCACTCTATGTTTTTCCTCTTTCCTTAGCTCAATTGAACCTGTTAAACTTGAAACAAGTTTTTCCATATATAATAACCTATTTAAAACCATAAGGAACACGTAGAACTCAATATAATCCAACCAAATAGACTAGACAAGCAACTAGCTTAAGCTAGGAAAAGTAGTTTTCTACAATGAACTCAAATTGACTCTTTAAAGTACCAACTTATTTGGAATTCACTTGGACCCTTATAAACACATGTTTTAACACATTTATCTCATTATCAACCATTATAGCTTAGAGTTATCCTTAAAACAAGGCTAAAAAGGCTAGAATAGGGAAGCTAGAATACAAAAATACGCCCAACATCACTCCCAACTAAATAACTTTGATGTTTACCTTAAACATAAAATGAATAATGATATGCTCAAGTCATTTTATTCTAAAATTAATACTGTATATAAAAATGAAGGAATCATGAACTTGTAAATTGATTTATGTTTAAAATCATGGTATTGGGTGTTCATAATCCACCAGCATAGACTAATGCAATTGATCATAAAGTGGTAAAACTGACCATAATCTAGAAAATAATAATTAATACTCAGCATATAAATAACTGATTTTGATATGGACAGTGAAGATTATCAAACGTACGAAAACACAATTCTTATGAGGGAACATATTTTTATGGTACATAATCAAAACAATTAAGAGAAAGTGATGATAAAATTTATATTTAACTTGAAATTCAGTAAAGAGGGGAAAAAGGTTTGCCTTTGTAATTTTTGGGAATTTTTTAGGACTCAATGATTGAAAGGGGCCTATTAAAGAATATTCCACATACGTGATAATAGATGACTTGCTGAAATCCGTGAAGTTGATCTTGTTCATAGAAAACCCTAGTTTGCTTTTAAGGAAGAAGGGGATCACTTTATTTTGCTAAGAGAAGTGATTTATGAGTTATAAGGTGTTAGGGTTGTTTTAATCCACCAATAACTGGGGTACCCAAATGATGTGTGTTTAGGTTTAAAATATGTCAAAATTTCCAAAAAGCCCTTAGTAAAAATGTGTAGGAATTCTTTCCTAATCGTTATGACTCACCTTATGACTCGTTATGACTGGTCACGAGTTGTGGTCTAATTCATAACCTGAAACCTTAAGATCTGAGGTTATTTCTTCTATGTCTATGACCTTGATCCTGCCAATCATTACAACTAACTATAAGTTATTAGGTGGAGTCATAGTCTGAGGCTTGATTATCTAATAGTTTACTTGTCAAGCTAAGAGTCTACATAATGACTCATAATGCTAGGCTATGAGTCATGTACTAAAATCGTAACCTCTGGAATAGATTCTTGGTTGAATATTGTTGTGACTACGAGTCCCATATAATGAATCGTAATATCTGATTACAAATTGATAAGTCGAGTCATGGTCACTGGGATAAAACTAATAGTTCTTTTGGTTATGACTACGACTACTCGTGATGACCTACAAAGGCTGATTATGGGTCATAACGTGAGCCATAGATTATGAAAGTTGACTGACACTTAAAAGGAAAATTGCATAACTTCTTGCCATGACATTAGATCTAGGTGAGAATTGCTATATTAGAAAGTCAATTTAGTGGCCTATCTTTTGGGGGTCTAGAGCTTGAAAATTCTAGGTATTACAGGAACTTACAACAATAGAACACTGATGTAATGCCCTAAATCTGGTACCTAGAATACTACACAGTTCTCATGACCCTGAAGGACCATAAGAGAACCTATGACTGATATTTGTACCTGTACACTACAGAATATACTATATAAATACAGAAATAAAGGTTGAAAGGCCATAAGGTTCAAAATTATAACATAACTGATAAAACATAATATCTGGAGGGGTTATGAAATCCCAAAACAACTGAAATAATTGTCTGAACATGCTAGTCTAAAAAGTCTCTAATTGACTGAACTGTCTGAATAAGGAGTTGATGGTCATTCCTCGAAGGATGAGGACTCACTGCTGAGAATAGAATTCTACTAATGCTCCAGATCTCATGCTTTTGAACCTATGGTATAAATACCATAGCACAAATGCATCAGTACAATTGAATGTACTGGTATGCAAGTGAGGTAGGTTGTATACAAAGGGTTTATAAGCATGAACTATGCTAATTGACTGTATAACATGAACGTGAGAATACATGCATGAATAAGTAACTGTAACTGATTTCATGATTTTACTGACTACTAAGTCTGAATACTGATAACATGAGATACTAATAACTACTATAACTGATGCTTAGTGGCTATATCTAATAGTCTAGGTTCTGATGGAACTAGCTGAGTTCTGTACTGTTCTAAGTTGACTGTATCTAACAGTACTGAATTCTGTAGAACTATATGTGTTCTATTACTAAGACTGATACTGAAACTGTAACTGTGGGAATTAGTCATCTAACCGGCATGCCCCAAATAAAGCATTATAGCTGAGTTGGGGTCCAATCTGTAACCACTATTGTAAGGTGTCAATACCGCGCCACTGGTAAGGATAAGTGGTGAGTGATCCCTCATCTAATAGGTACTCTGAGAAGAATGTTGAGACCCTCATCTAACAGGTTAAGCCACCTCATCAATTCTTATCTAACAAGTTAGATATCCTAACCTAAGCTGGCTTTGTAGTTCTAAAGTGTAAGGATTATTTCTAAGAATCACACCCTCTACTCGCAGCTGAGTTCCCATCCTTGGGCTCACTCAGTGCTGTATTCTACTCCCATCTGATTAGAAACTGAATCAATTCTACTAAACTGATTGGACTGAGTTTATTGAGTTTTCTTGAGTCATGATACTGACTGTATTCTACTGAACATGGCTTGATTGAGAGTATCTTGAAAATATGACACTGGCTTTAGCAACATATCTAAATTGTTAGGTACAAGTACCCCCAGGACTCGATAGCATAAAACTAAAAAGACATGATACTTCTTGACTCAGGACCATGTCAACAATCCATAATGCAATCAGTGGGGAATTTCACGAGGCACTTGATTACTATGATTTGGTACATAAATAGGAAAGCATATAAACATGTCTTAATTTCATAGTATAATCTCATAAGCAATCCATCGAACAATTTCAATGCATAACAATAACATGAAAGTTATTTAGAACATAAGGGTAAAGCATAGGATTTTCAATTTGATCATAATTGAGTCCCAAATCATGATTCTTGTTCTTTAGGCATTTTATCAAACACATTGCATTCATATATTTGGGATTAGGCATGAATATTGAAATAATTCATCATGGGAACATCTTACACTTTCAGTGAAAGAATTTTGACCACATATTAACATATTTTCATGATAGTCATTAAGGACTTCAATTTGGAAATCAAACAACAACATAAACATGGATATAATTCAATTCATACCATGTAATCCAAAGTTTATATTTCAAAAAGGGTTTCTTGATCTTCATGGGTGAAAAGAACCTATTAATCAACACTTTACATACCTGGGTGGATGATTTCTAGAGGATTGGTGGAGGAAAGCTTAAAATTCTTGACTTGAAATTAAGCACCTAGGATTTCTTGTTCTTAGGGAATGATCTTTGAGAGAAACCCTAATTGAGTGTTATAGATGCATAATGAATTTGTGAGCCCTGGTTTGGCATAATTAAGGTTTAAAATAGGTAGAAAAATACCCAAATACCCTTGTAAAAATAGCTTGAAAATGCTGATCAGAAGTGGCGACGGTTGGGACGACGGTCCGTCGCTGGCTCGATGGTCTGCCAGTCCTGACTATCGCACTTGGACAGATTCTAAACTTTCTACCTCGTGTGCGATGGTTTGGGTGATGGTCTGTCGCTAGCTCGATGGTCCGTCGCTCCTGACCATCGCACTTGACCAGAAGTCAGGTTCACTACCTTAGTCGTGACAGCTTGGGCGACAGTTTATCACTAGCTCGATGGTCAGTCGGCCTGTCTGTCGCTTCTTGGCAGTTTCGATAGTTCTCTATAAAACGCCCTAACCTTTCTACTCCGATATTGGATTTGGATAAAATTGATATCATTGGAAAGCTAATTCAATTTTCCACATGATAAAAAGTCAAAATTGGAGAAATTCTATCTGCTTTAAATATTAATCATTTAGGAAGTCATCACTAACTCTTCTGGAGACTAGATTTAACTTAAATAAAGTTTGGGTTATTACAACTGATGAGTGAGTCCACTAGGTATAGGTGCCTATGGAGATAGGCCCTAGCTGGGACACTAATACCATTTAATGTCAACCAATCACTGAGGGACCTTCCTCCCATGCTTTCTTCTTTCTAGTTTCCTCAACTAACTCAATTCTTGTAATGTAAACTTTTAATAAAGGGGTGTACTCAAAATATTTTTTCTTATTTAATGACACTTTAGTACGACGATATAATTCATTAATAAAGCAGGTAAAGTCCAAGGTGGTCTACATCCATTGGGCCCAGCTAGCATTTTTTGGGACTATAAGCAATCCCATGTTTGGCTCCTCCTTTGATATGATCAAACCAACAAAAATATCTCAGGGACTCACTAAAATGCACTAATTCTGATTGTTTAAGATTTTGCTGCATGAAAAGCTCAACCAATACTGAGTCTCTCTGTGAATGTCTGCCTTCAGAATTTGGATTAAAGGGTCAAGACATTAGGGAAAGACATCACTTAGTAAATTGGCCAACTAATTTTGTACATCCTCACCCGAGTCTTTCACCCTAGCTAAAAAGTAATGCTATTGATTCTTACATTTTAACACATCAGTTGTAGTAGTCACATCACAAACCATATCCACACCTCTAAATTTCACAACATCCTATGTCACTTGAGAGCCTCTTATCTTCTTTTTGGAAAGCAACTTCCCATATGCCTCATAGATCTCCTTAACCCAAATTTCAATATAAGGTTTGAGCGGTTCACTAAATAGCTAGAAATAATTACAGTGATCTGTCACATTCTGAGCTGAGGCCTAGTCATGATGGGTATATCAAGCCCACCATGGACCGGAGACCAACCCCATAGCCTAAACTTAAGAGTATAATAATAATAATAAAAAAAAAAATCAGCATCCAATCAAGCAATAATAATAATATGAATAGATAATATAATTGAAAATTAAGAGTCAAATCAACAACCAACCCATACTTTTCCATGAAAGCCTTTAAAACTAGAATAATATCTAAGTTGGGACATGTCCTAGATTATGACAAAAAAATCCAAAATTACTATGACAATAAAGAAAAAATAATAAAATGCCAAGGCCTTTCAAAGGATGGAGGCTCACCACTTCATAACAACTCAACAGACGTGCTCAACCACCTAACGCTGCATAGGAGCAATACAAAACCCTTAAGACCTTACAACATTAAATAATGTAGCATCCAGGGATGATCAGTGGGATATGCACTGGCATGAACTCAAGGAGTAATGATAAAATAATGCAATTACCAAAATCAAGTCATAAATCATATGCATCATATTTATATACAAATGTATAGGATTTTGAGATAAGGAAAACTGTCATGAATATGAGAGTTTAAAGATTTAACCTAAAATATGTAGTTTGATCCATCCTAAAGAAACCCACAGGCTATATGGGTCAAGCTTCCCCTACTGGAAGGACCCCAGTGCATGTTATCTAGTTGAACCAAGGAAAACCTGATGGGAAACTAAAGACACTAGGGAAATAGCCGCCCCAAAAAATATATATCAAGTATGCACCAAGGACATGGTCATATAAACCCCCAATGCTGGCAAAAGTAGTTTTTAGTGTTTGTCCCCCAGGGACTTACACCTTCATGGTGAGCGAAACAATTCCTTTTAATCCTAAATAAAAATAATTTGCACATAAACCAATCCATTAACCTAGGATAAATTCATTAAGGAATTTACCACTTGGTATCGTGAAAAACCCTAGGTATCGGGTCCATAGATAATTTCCTGCATTTTGGGCTCTGGATAGGATACAACTAGGGGAAATGACTCGTACACTAGGATACAAGTTCTTTGGGTTAATCGTATGCTGACCAGTGTTGGTTGGAGGGTTAGATTTGATTTTTGGAATGGATACGACTTGGGTAGTACAAGTCGTATTAGTGGACATGGGTTATTTTGTTTAGGTATTTTCTTTACTTAATCTTAGACTTAGTAGACTAAGTTTGATCTAAGTATGTGTGGCTCACCATGAGCCATAATCCAGGGTCTATGTTGTACTATGGACACGTATGGTGGCTAGTGTTCAATCCTCTTTAGATTCTATTCTACCAAGGGTACATATCATGGGTACCATTCACATGCATGGATACAACATGGTGTAGTGTGAGTCATACCTTGGATAGTGTTGGGTCCAAGGGATATGGCCTTGGGTATGAGTGGTGGGTAGCACTCATATCAAAAGGTACAAATATAATGGATAGCGTATCCCTCTGAAGGGATATTGGTGCAGTTTAAACGAGGGCAATATTTACATTTCCACACTTAAACTAATAACGCCCCATGAGTTTTAACTCACTTGGATGGTTATTTTTCCTATTATTCTATTCTTTAATTCTTAAAAAAACTCTCTTTAGTCCTCTCTAAAGATCTTGGGCAAAGAAATTTAGGGTTTCAAATTAAGGATTAATTTGGGGCTTGTGTTGGTGATTTCTCTCCATCATCTTATTTTTTTAAGGCATGTTCTGTTCCCTAATTTTTAGTTCCAATTAAAGGCATGGTTTAATATAATGTTTTCAAGGGTTGATTATTGTATAGATTTGGGTTTTCAAATATAATTTGGGGGTTTTGGTTATAAATACGTAGTTATGGTTTTCCTATATTTTAATTAGCTTTTGTATGATGTAATGGTGGTTTTGGATAATTGGTTGCATGGGAATGGGTATTTGGTAATTGGCTTTGGTTTTGGAAATACTATGCCCCCAATTTGATTGATTAAATGCCTATGATAATGTTTTTACTACATTGTTGGATTTTAATGGAACTTATGCATGGTTTAAATTTGGTAATGGAATTCTAAATGGTTAAATAGATGATACAAACCATGAAAGAAACTAAAGTTAAGATAATAAGTCCCTAAAGAATGTGTAGAGCAGCCTCCAATTGTCCAATAATGTCTAAACCTGTGTAAGAACGTGACAGAATATGTGTATATAAATTTAGCCAAGACTTATCCATATAGGAGTTGGATTTAAAGTTGAAATTGAATCCGGGAGTAGAGGGGGCGCCATAGGCACCATTGCACCGCTCTTGAGGGGGCACCGCGGGCTCCATTGAGCCGTAATAGAGCCCGCATCACAGGAAAATCACGGGGACACACTTTTTTGGTTGCCTTATAAATATTTTGGTGTGTATCATGTGCCTATATGCCTTTCCACACTCCCATTCTCTTCCAAGATATTTCAGGTGTCCAAATTTGCATAACGTTACATATTGTACTTCTATGATCCATTCTGAGCCTTTCTGAGTTATTTCCACTTGATTTTAAGCTTCTGTATCCTTTATATATCATCATAATCCATTAAAAAATCATCCTATATCATTAAACACAACAATTTAGAGCTCAAAAGGACACAACATCCAAGATGGGGAACTAGAAACATGAGCTAAACATAGGCTTCATTCACTTAGATCTTAAGCTTATTGTTTTGACTCTTGTCTTGATCCAATTGTCCCTTACACATTATTAAAAAGTTGTTCCACTGATAATTATACATTAAAACCATTTGTAACACTTTAAATACAGTATAATCCAATGGGATCAACTAGACAAACACCTAGCTCAAGCTAGTAAAACTAGTTTCCATGATTGAACTCTAAATAACTCATTGAAGTACAAACTTTTTCGGAATTCACTTTGAACATTATAAACACATGATTTAACACATATATGCGCATTTATCTTATTATCAACCCATATATAATACGAATCATCCTCAAAATAAGGCTTAAAAGGTTCGAATAGTGACACTAGAATGCATAAATACACCCAGCATAACCAGTGCTAGTTTGTGGGTTGGATTTGGTATCTGGAATAGAGACAACTTAGGTAACAGTTGTAGTATTGGTGGAAATGGGTATTTTATTCACTTAATCTTAGACTTGGTTGACTAAGTTAGATCTGAGTATGAGTGGCTCACCATGAGACGTAAGCCAGGGTATGAGTCATACCATGGACTTGTATGGTGGGCAGTGTTCAATCCTCATTAGATTCTATTTTTCTAGGGGTATAAATCATGGTTACCAGTTGTATGCATTGATATAACATGGTATAGAGGGAGTCATACTTGTATAGTGTAGGGTCCAAGGAAGATAGCCTTGAGTATGAGTAGTGGGTAACACCCACATCAGAGGGTACGACTGGTATGGATAGTCATATCCTTCCAATGGGATTTTGGTGCAATTTAAGTGAGGGCAATCTGCACATATCCCTACTTAACTTAATAAGGCCCCACGACTTTTAACGTACCTTGGAGGTTATTTGCCCTATTATTCTATTCTTTAAGACTTAGAAAAAAACTCTCTAATTCTCTCTAAAGTTCTTGGTCAAAGGAATCTAGGGTTTTATCTTAAGGATTAATTTGAGGCTTATGTTGGTGATTTCTCCCCATTATCTTCTTCGTTTAAGACATGTTATTTTCCCTCATTGTTAGTTCCAACTAAAGACATGGTTTTATACAGTGTTTTCATGGCTTGATTATTGAACGGCTTTGGGTTTTCAAATATAATTTAGGGGTTTTGGTTATAAATACTTGGCTATAATTTTCCCAAATTTTAATTATAATTTTCTATTATTTAATGGTGGTTTTGGATAATTGGTTGCATGGGAATAGGTATTTAGTAATTGGCTTTGGTTTTAGAAATATTATGCCCTAAATGTGTTTTATAAAATACATATGATAATATTTTCACTATATTATTGGATTTTAATCGAACTGATGCATGGTTTAAACTTGGTAATGGAACCCTAAATGGTTAAATGTTGGAATGGTCAAAATGGAATTGTTTTGGGTTTAACAATCATTCTTGTGGGGTCCAATGGAATCCCCCAACTAATCATAATAATGGAACACTTATGAGGTACATGGTACGCCCCTAAGTTAATTAGATAATGTGATATGTGGGTACATGCAAATCCCTTGATCTCTAAAAGGTTTGGCTAAGGAAAATACTTGCAAGTTATAATCGGTATGATGACACCACTATGCATAGCCTCGGTTAATATCACTAGTTTGGTTAGTTGGAAATGGTTTTAATGGGGAAATAAAGGCGGGGTATGATAGCTAATCGTGAAGGTGGGAGTCCAATAGATGAGCAATGGAAACTCATATTTGCTGACATGAGAGGTAGTTCGTGGAGACCTTATATGATACTATGAGGTACTCAATAATCCTCTAAGTACATTATACGTATGTATCATGGAGGGTGAAGGGTACTTGGGAATCTCTTACTCTTACGGTATCTCCGGTTCGTATGGCTAAACACAATGGGGCCCATTCAGAGGGTTACACTTGAACCATATAGAAAGTGTATGGTTATGGATGGTTAAGCTATACATACCCAGGTTAATGGTTTTAAATGCATTCTAAACCCGATTCCGTTTATCGGTACGGTTATATATATATATATATATATATATATATATATATATATATATATATGATTTGTATGCATATGGATAGTTTACTTGGATTTGTTGAATGGCATTATTTTATCCTTATCCTGAGTTCATGCTAGTATTTACCCACTAGTCCATCTTTGGGCGGCCGTATCCCCACGCAATGCAAGAAGCGGCCATTTTACTCCACCTGCTTAGCGATTGGACTTTGCGATCAGCTATTAGATAGAAGTGGTGAGCTTTCATCTTTTTGGAAGGCTCCATTTCATGGATGTTATTTCATACTTTGGTTTATTTATGGATATTGGTTTTGGATATGGTTGGCGGAATATCCCAACCGTATTTTGGTATTCTTTTGGTTAAAGGCTTTTGTGGAACTACTATGGGTTGGTATGAGAGGGATCGGTATTAGTGTTAGCATTAGTTATGGTATTGGTATTAGGGAAGACACCGGTTGACTGTATTTTATGTTGTTCCATATTCTTTTATTTTGGTATTATATAATTATTATAAAACTAATATGTCTATGGTTTGGATTTTGATTTGGTTGGTATTGATCATTGGTTAGGTGTCGGACGGTTGGACTCGTTTGGGTGTTCACGAATATCGACCTACCATAGTGTCTTGGATTATGCAATAACGCTATTTGGTTATATATTCAGAATTCATCCGACTCAGGATGTGCGTAGGTTGGTTGGGTTAGGTAACAGGGGTGGTCTCTAGTCCTGGTTGGACTTGGGATGCCCATTACAATAAGGCCATAGTGCTGGTTGTGTCATATCGTCGTACCATTATGCGTGCAAGGTAAATTAATATGCCAAAAAAAATCCAAAACAAAGGCCATACAAAACTATTTTCATTTTTTTTCCCTTTAATATAGTGCAGTGGGTTCAAAATAAGTTAAACCATAATTAAAATCAAGATTATAAAATGGGTTGAGGTTAATGGAAATTCCAAGCAAAAAATTATCCAATGTGGGGAAACCCATGTTCCCCATTCCAATCATTTAAACAATGAACCAATTCAGTCTGAAAAAACATTAATTTAAAGCATGAAAAGTCAATTTAAAATATGGGACATGTAATTCAATCAGTAACAACCAAAACTCCTCAACCTAATTTTAAAAACCACAATTTAAATCACATGAAAATCCATTCAATTAATTTCACAATGTAAAATTCAAGTTTAGGGAAGAGAAAAATACATGAAATACACAAGAAATTGAAGTCATTTTAAAGTTTGGAGCCCAAATATTTAATTCTAAGTTAAACCCTTGAATTTTCTTGTGTTTTGAGTTTATGAGAGAAAGAGAATGATTTGATCTTTGAAAACTGAAGCAAAAGAATTAATTTATGTTTAAAGGTTGTACAAGGGGTGAAGAGAAAAAATTCCCCTCACCCCAAGTGAAAAAATCCAAAACTGGATGAAATTAACACAACGGCGTGGCACGCCAATATCGCAGAGGTTTGCCTCCATGTCACGCCATTATCACAGAGGTTAACTTCTTTGACATGGCCTTATCATGGAGGCTTAACATCTGGAGGTCAAAAAATAAGCCCGAACCCCTTTTAAAAAATCCAAAACTTTCCAAAACACCTTTTTAACATCCAAAAACATAATTTAGGTCGAAAATTTACATTACGCGTGCGAGAGGCTCAAAAATAAAATCATTGAAGGTTTATGGAGTCTCATATTATCCCCACTTAGGATCATTCACCCCTAAATGATGAGTTAGGATACTTCTAGCGTGAGAATAGCAAGAAAGCACTAGAATCAATTAAGAAACTCAAAAAGTGACTAGAGGAAAGAGAAACTCATGCCTTAAGCACTTTCTTCCAACACAGGGAACAAAAATGGGTACTTGGCCTTCATATCTTTCTTAGCTTACCATGTATCCTCTTTTACCTTTTGATTCCTCCAAAGAACCATCACCGAGGATATATCCTTAATCCTTAATCTATGAACTTACCTATCTAATATTTCAATAGGGACTTCCTCATAAGACAAAGAGTTTGTAACACCAACATCCTTACAGGAACTATCAAGGAAGGATCACCAACACATTTTCAACATAGACACATGAAACACAGGATGAATCAAAGCTAAACTTGCAGGAAAGTAAAAATCATAAGCAACATTCCCAATTATCCCCAAAATCTGATATGAACCAACGTAACGGGGATTGAGCTTCCCCTTCTTCCCAAACTACATGACTCTTTTCATAGGAGACACTTCAATAATACCCAATCCTTTAATTCAAACTCCAAATCCCCCTACCTCACATCTTCATAAGACTTTCGGAAACTTTGTGCGGTCTTAAGTTTTTCTCTAATCACTTTTAACTTCTCTATTTCTTGGTAAACCAAGTTAGGAACAAACAAACTAGTCTCACCGACCTCAAACTACCCAATAGGAGACCTGTCCCCGTTGATTTTGACTTTTCTATGGCATTTTTTGTTAATATTAACATGCATGAGTTGGAAAAATGATACAAAATTTGTTGATTTTTCATTCATGTAAATTATAAGTTTTGGATCATTTTGCAATTAATAAAATACAACATTCATTAATTCCTGATTTATTTATTTTTTCCATTTAAATTAAATTTCTAGTTTGAATTAAATAGTTTTAATATATTTCTATCAAACTTTACACTAAGTAATAAACATAACAAACATATATACATATAATGAGAAAAAAATAATATTAGTAAATATTACTTAGACAACTAGTATTGACGTATAAAACTACTATAAGTTTATCTTTTAAGTTTTGTATGTTAAATTGTAAATTTTTTAATATATTTTCAAAACTTCAACTATTATTATATAACGTAGTATACATTGTAATCTTGTATTTATATATGTGTGTATATTTTCTAAAGTACTATAACATGTATTGTATATATCTTTCTGAATTCCAGAAAATAATGAATGACATTTTAATCCATATATGGATTTCATTATTGTTTATATTGATGATATTCTAGTGTTTTCAAAAACATTAGAATTACATTTTAAACATCTTGATACGTTTAAAAAGATTGTGATACAAAATGGTTTGGTAATATCTAAACCAAAAATGGGTTTATTCCAAACAAGTATTCGATTTTTAGGTCATAATATTTGTCGAGGGAAATAGTCCCTATTCAGCGTTCTATTGATTTTGCTGATAAATTTTCTGATGTTATCATTGATAAAACACAATTGCAAAGATTCGTAGGGAGTTTGAATTATATATCTCCATTTTATGAGAATTTGTCAACAGATTTGGATCCCTTATATGATATATTAAAAAAGGGCTTACAAGGTCCCTGGACTGATAGTTATACAAACCTTGTAAAACGTATTAAGCAACGTGTAAAATCTTTTCCTTTCTTAACTTTAGCTAACCCTGCTTGGCTAAAAATTATTGAAATTGATGCCTCTAATGTTGGTTATGGAGGAATACTTAAACAAGCGAATCCCCATAAGAATATTGAAGAATTTGATACAATTTCATTCCAGAAAATGGACTGATAGTCAAAATAAGTATGCAACGGTTGAACATGAAATGTTAACTATTGTTAAATGTGTTCTTAAATTTCAGGATGATTTATATAATCAAAATTTTTGTATTAAAATTGATGCTCAATCAGTGAAGAATATGTTTGACAAAAAATTTAAACATGATGGTTCAAAATTAATATTCGCAAGGTGGCAAGCTGAATTAGCCCCTTTTGATTTTGAAATTCAATATAAAAAAGGAATTGATAATTCCCTGCCTGATTTTTTATCCAGAGAATATTTAAGTGAAAAATGAATTTTTACACTCATTTCCTCTCTACAAAAATGATAATCACTATTATAAAAGCAATCTCTTCAAACGCAGATAAGCATATGCTTATTCTTGGAAAAATCATACATTCTATAATTGAAGATGAATTTGTTGTCTTTAATTATAAAGAAATTAGAGATGAAATTGATTGGATTGATATTGATTTATTTGACTAATCTATTATGTGCAGCATGACTATAGATCCGCCCTGGAAAATAGCTAGAGGAAAAGGTAGAGGCAGAGGAAGATTCTCCTCTTCTAGGGGAAGATCCGCCCCCTCATCAGCACCGCCTCAGGCATCATATGCTTCATCATAAAATACCCTAGTGATACAAAGGGGAAATATGAGTTTTAGAATTCTAAGGTTCCGCAGATAGGCGAATCTTCATCACAGTCAATCCATCTAGAAGATATTCCAGAGGATCATCCATTATATGCACAATTGTAGTCATATTTAACTGTAAAAAAAAAAGCAGATGTGGTTGCTAAAGTAACTAAATAAAAATTTTATTTTCTTTATTTCTCTCTCTAAGAAAAGTTTACTCTCCCCTCTCTCTTGTGTAACATAGTGCAAGGTTTGAATAAAAGAGCTGCTAGCCGCCATTGTTTACTATTTCGGCCTTGCATCCGGCCAGTCTTAAGGTATTTACTTTTTAATTTTAACATGCTTTAATACTTTTTTCCGTCTCCAGTCGTGACTATGTTTGGCTAAAATCTTTTTATATCTATGCCAGAGATCTAACTTCTCTTACTTAGTAACTATGAAAGATCCAGACTCTATCAAAATATAAAAGAATTTGTCTATAGTTTCTTGACTTGGTTCCGAAATGGTTGGTACAGTCAAAATTAGTACTGCTTATAGTGGCTTTGTCTTAGTGACTACGTCTGGCAAGCTGTGACTTTTAAGCCCGTGATAATGAAGAAAAGGTTGTCTCTCTTCACGGTTAGAATCGCTACACACATAGACTCATCCTAAGTAGGTATTAATCTTCTGACAGGCCCCTTGTTCGGGTAAAATTTCCATGAAGTCATTATTCTATTTGAAATTCTTTTATATTTTGATTGGTGCCTCGGTTGGTTTTCCAACTAGTCTTTTCGATATTAGTTAATAGGTCTTGCTGGCATGGTGGATTACCGCCATCGCCTGTCTGATCCTATTAAATAATGGCATGGCGGATTACCGCCCCCGCCTGCCTAATCCTGTTAAATGGTATCAGAGCCTAGGACTCAAACCATGAGGACTCACCACTGTGGAGATGTACATAAAGGTACTCGGAAGTCACTGAAAAGGCTAGGGCTGAGTCCTTGACTGATTCCTCCAGTCTGATCAAACTAGGATCTGAGTCTTGTTTCTCCTTCACTTCTGAAACCAAAGAGGATTCAGAACTACTCTGAACCAAAATACTCCCTCAATGAAATCAAACAACCTAACGCCCAATGTATCCAAATGATGCACACTGCCCATAGACAACCTGCTAAGGCCATCTGCCACTATATTGGCCTTGCTTAGGTGATATAACACACTCATATCATAACCTTTTAGCAGTTCTAACCATCTCCACTGCCTAAGATTTAACTCCCTCTGAGAAAACACGTACTATAGGCTTTTGTGATCAGTGAACATGTCCACATGAACACCATAAAGATAATGCCTCCAAATTATCAAAGCAAAGACCACAGCAGCTAATTCCAGATCATGGGTTGGGTAATTCTTTTCATGAGGTTTCAATTGTCTAGAGGCATAGGCTATAAATTTACCATTTTGCATCAGCACACAACCCAAACCAACACTAGAGGCCTCACAATAAACCACAAAACCATCTATACCATTAGGTAGAGTTAACACAGGAGCTTAAGTGAGTCGAGTCTTCCATTACTGACAACTTTTCTCACAAGGATCCGACCAAAGAAACTGAACTATCTTTTAGGTCAATCGGATCATGGAAGACGCAATAGAAGAGAAACCTTTAACAAAATGGCGTTAATATCCAACTAGACCCAAGAAACTCCTAATGTCAGATGGAGAGATGGGTCTAGGCCAATTTCTTATGACTTCTGTATTTTGGGGATCAATTCTAATGTCTTTGGCTGAAATGATATGACCTATAAAAGCTACTGACCTTACCAAAAATTCATACTTGCTGAATTTGGCAAACAACTAGTGATCTCTAAGAGTCTGCAGGACAATTCTAAGATAATATGCATGGTCATTCTCAGTACAGAAATACACAAAAATATTGTCTATGAAAACAATAACAAACATAATAAGATACTATTTGAATACTCGATTCATGAGGTCCATGAAGGCTGCTGGAGCATTGGTTAGCCCAAAAGACATGACTAGAAACTCAAAGTGACCATAAGGAGTTTGGAAGGCTATCTTTGAGATGTCACATGCCCTTACTTTGAGTTAATGATAGTCGGATCAAAGGTCTATCTTTAAGAAGTAACTTGCATGCTGCAATTGATCAAATAGGTCATCTATTCTCGGAAGAGGGTACTTATTCTTGACTGTGACCTTATTAAGCTGACGATAGTCAATGCACATATGCAAATAACCATCTTTCTTTCGCACGAATAGAATAGGTGCGCCGCAAGGTGACACGGTGGGCCTTATAAAACCTTTGTCTAAAAGATCTTTGAGTTGCTCTTTCAACTCCTTAAGATCTACAGGTGCCATATGGTAGGGAGGAATTAAAATAGGCTGACTGTCAGGAAGAAGGTCAATCCCAAATTCTATCTCTCTATCGGGAGGTACCCCTGGAAGATCTTCTAAAAAAACATCAAGAAACTCATTAACAACATCGACTGACTAAATAGTTGGAGACTCAGACTTGGTTTCTTTAACCCTAACTAGGTGATAGATACAACCTTTAGATATAACTTTTCTGGGTTTGAGTTAGGAGATGAAATGACTCTTGGGGGATAATGAACTCCCAGACCACTCTAAAACTGGTTCATCAGGAAACTCAAACTTAACTACACGGGTACGATAGTCTATAGATGCATAACAAGAATGAAGCTAGTCCATACCCAGAATAACATCAAAATCCACTATTTCTAACTTTATCAGATCAGCAAGTATGACTCTATGAAGAATAGTAATAGGACAATCTTTATAGACTTGTTTGGCAAAAACTGACTCCCCTACTAGAGTAGAAACTAGGAAAGGCTCAGGAACCTTTTTTGGACCCATTTCAAATTTCACAGCAACAAGTAGGGTCAAATAAGAAAAACTTGACTCGGGGTCCAACAACACATAAACATCAAAGTGAAATACACGAAGCATACCAGTAACAACATTGAGAGAATCCTCTTGCTCCTGATGGGATGGTAAGGCTTATAATCTATTCTAGTATTGACCGCCAGCAATGCTAGAAGAAGCACCCTGGGGAGGGGCTGGATGGGCTATGGGAGCTGGGGCACTATTAGCTTGAGTCTGATGTCGCATATCCCTGCTCTCCTTCCTGGCATACGGACACTCCCTAAGTATGTGGCCGAATTTTCCACAACCAAAACAAGCCCTCTGTTCAACCAAACACTCACCAGGATGGGCCCTACCACACATAACACAAGGAGAATAATTAGGCTTGTTACTTACATTGTTTTGGGACATAGATATAGAAGGCCTATTCCCTTGATCCTGCCTATTTTTGGGTTTAGGAGAACTAGATAACGAGGTTGCTGGCATAGATGAACGACTCTGAAACTATGGACGATCCCCTCCATGGGACCTAGCCTGACTATACTCATGCTGCTCGGACCTAGCCATCTTGTTTCCCCTCACTTTATCTCTTCCCCTTATCTTGTCTACCTATATATTCTATTCATGTATCATCAATATAGTAGATCCATATCCCTATTTAACATAGCGTTCCTACACTCTTTCAACACCAAACCCAAAACTCCTATCTCAAACTTACTGATACTGGTACGGGTGTCAAAAATCAAATCAGGGACACATTTTGCTAACTGTTTGAACTTCAAGCAGTACTCCCTAACAGTCATGGAGCCCTGCGTCAAGTTCATCAAATCCTCTATTACCCCTCCCTCATCTCTAACGGAAAGAACTTATCCAAGAAAGTATCTTGGAACACCTGCCAAGTAATAGGAGCATCATCTTCCCCTCTATTCTTCTTCCATGCAACAACTCAGTCATAAGAAATATCTTTCAACCTGTAAGATTCCAACTCAACACTTTCTTTCTCAGAAACATGCATCACCTATGTGATTTTCCTCACCTCCTCAAGATATAACTATGGGTCCTCACCTGCCTTAGACTTATAGAACTCTGGCTGATTCATCCACATAAAATCATAAATTATAGCAGTAGCTAAATCAACTCCCTGCTGGTGCAGAACTGTGGCCTAGTTATTGGCCTGAACATTCGCGGTCACTGCTTGGGCTAGTGCCTAAAAAGCTGCCCAAAACTCAGCAAGGGACACATTTGCATTCAAGGGGTCAACTGGTTGGGGTTGTTCATTATTGTTTCTGCGGGCATTCTCTCTTTGAGGAGACATTTTATGAAATAATAGAGCATGATTCAATATCTAAGAGAGACAACTGTAAGCATAATAGGTTCTAAAAGAAAGAAATGAATTTTTCCTAAAATGTGTTGTAGCTTCTTTCTCATAGATATGGCGTGCTACACACCAATGATCAAAACTCTACTTAACACAACATGCCAGACTCCCTAGGACTCCTTAAACCATAGGCTTTGATACCAAATTTGTAACGCCCTAAAAATGGGTCCCGAGACGTCACATGGTGCTTAAGACTACAAGTAACCCCAAGCTAACCATTTGAGCCTGCTACTACTTCTAAATGCTTTAATCAAGGTACTGAGAGAAACATACTGAGACATACCATAGCACATCTCACTGAAATATGAAAGAGTACTGTAGAAGTAACAAAATACTGAATGTCTAAATATACTGATAATCTAGTCTGACAAAGCCTCTACTACTAAATAAAGTAGAGATCCATTGGGATAGATCCCCAACTGACTCAAACTAAACTGAAACCAATAAAACATCTACTAAAATACTTAAATGTCTGAAGATATGTCCTCGTACCATGAGGACTCACCACTGTGGTGATGTAGACAAAGGTACTCGAAAGTCACTAACGAGGCTGGGGCTGAGCACCCAAACCTAGATTATAGGACAATGTAGCACATAGACGTATATGTGGATCAACACTTGGAAATGTATTGAGTATATAGGGGTGTATGAAATTAAATAATCCATATCATAAGTCTTTATAGAAAACATACATGCTATAATAGGTGACTCACATAGCTTGAATAAAATCCTCATAAATCATGAATAGAAAACACACCATATAAATCATGTGAGCTATTTCACTTTATTCTAAATCTATACTTTTTCTTTTTACTCAAGCTTGCAAACTAGATAAAGTCGTAAAATGACAACCTTCAAAACATACACTTTAATATTATGGAAAACAAGAAGATTCTTTGAAACTTAAAGATTATTGCGCTTGAGAACCTTAGAAATCTTAGAATCATAGCTTTTGAAATACAAGTACTTTTATCTTAAATAGAGTAGGGACTACTTTTGGGAGATTCTTATAACCAACATAAACCATGTGAGCCACATGGAGTCCAACGTCTTGCCTACGTTGGGGAGAGCTATTCTATTCTTGCCATTAGAGTAGAACCTTTTAGTTTTAGTGATCACTAGCTTAACCCACTTGGGATAAATCAAATCCTACGGTAGCTCGTAGTTCTGGGCATAAGACCTCAAAATCAAGCCCAACTCAATGCTAAGTACTACTCCCATACTAGGCTCAGAACTTTTAGGAAAAATCCACCTTATACAATTCAACATTATGAAATAGGAGCCAATATGCTTCCCTTTAACTTAAATCATAAGATGTGGATTTTTTTCTTAACTTAAGATCAAAATTAACTCTTTTCATTAAACTTTGGTAGACTATCTTTAACAAGCTTTTAAACTTCAATGATATGGATATATCAATACCTTTCTTGAAATACTATAGAATATATCAAAATTAATTCTTGGACCTTAAAACATGTATACATATTTAAGAAATCTCAATTAAAAATAGAGGGTAAACCATGACTTCAATCATTAGAGTATTCCAAACACCAATCATGGAAGGAATAATTATAATATTAATTCTCAATTCAAATCATAAAATAGGTGTAGTATCATATAATTCAAGACTTGATCAAATCCATAATCTCATATACTTAAATGTAGCAATTTAGGCATAATTCATCTTGAAAACATTAAAATCTTTTAAGAAACCTAAAACTTTGGGCACAAGAACGGAAAGAGTGTTCTTGTTCAAACCCCATATACCTCGAATTATGAACTTTGATGAATAAGCTTTCTTGAGACTCTTTATTGTACTTTTAGATGAGGGTTCTTGAAGCCTTTGTCTTGGGAACCTCAAATCTTACTCAAATTTAGAAAACTATGGTGAATTCTTGAGATTCTTAGGGGAAGATTCGGATGCTTAGGGCTTTTGCTTTGAAGAGAATGAAGATTTTGGGCATAAAGTGCTTTGTTATGCCATTGATTGTGTGTTTATGAATGGATTGGAGGGTTGGGTAATTGCCAAAAATACCCCCCCCCTTTTAACCCTTAACGTAATTGGAAAAAGGAATAACTGGGAGCCCGATTTTATGGGTCCCCGCGATACGCCACTATCACGGTGGCTCACTGGAAATTTACAAATGGGATTCTTGGGGTCTCCGCGATGCGGAGCCATCGTATTGTCCACTGGTTGGGACCTGAAACTTCAGCGCGACGTGCCACTATCGTGCTAGGCTACTGAAATTTGACAATTGTTAAATAAACCCACTCTGCGATGGGCCAGCACTAAGATGACGGTGTTTTATGACTAGGACTTAAATTAGCCATAACTTCTTGGTCGAGTATCAAATTTGGGCGAATCTTATATCAACATAAAGCTTATCAAATTTCCCATGTGATAAAGAGTCGAAATTAGTGAAATTATATATGGTTAAAAATGATTTCAATATTTCATTTGTGAATCCGAGTTATTCCATCTTATATCAAAAGACAAGGTATTTGTTCTTTGGTAAATCCGAGTTCAACATTCCATTTGTGAATCTATAGAATGGAGAATTCAATAAAAAGTACATCTGGTCAATCTTGTCCAAATTACATACATGATCTGAGTGATATAACTCAGTCAAAAATAGAGATACCTTTGTCTATTTTTTTTATAAATTTAAAAATATATCCGGTAATATCTGAATAGTTGGGCCATGATATGCCCACCAATTAATAAACCAGTCGGGGAGTGATTCGTCGAATATCTTTGCACAAATTTTTATGAACCAAGTATGTTTATGTTTATTATTATTATAGTATAATGTGTTGGTGAAGGCCTGAATATAGTAACAATATGTAAAATTAATTTTGGAACCCTTCAGCAATAGCTATCTTTCTGCCATAGAAGTTGTACCCCAATCTCCAAGGGTAATGATCTTATGAATAACAATTTTTTAAAACCCATGCATATTTGGTTCTCCATCATAAGCCTGGAAATGTTTAATCTCTGCACTTCCAGTGGATAATAGAGTTGTTTCATAATATGCTCGAGTCTTGTAAGACTCTTCTATGATATAGAGGTTAGAAAATAAATATCTGTGGAGTATCTTCCAAGGATCATTCTATCTCTGAATTTTAGAATTTTCAACGAGAACTATTAGCTCTCTATTATCAAGTTGTTCATATGGTTTGCTATTAGCATGTTCTTTGGTTATTTTAGCAAATGTATTTACTTGATTTGCAGTTAAATATGACTGCAATTATCCATATAATGGATGATCCTCTGGAATATCTTCTAGATGGATCGACTGTGATGAAGATTTGCCTATCTTCGAAACCTTAGATTTTATCAAACTCATATTTTCCCTTCGTATCACTATGGTATTTGGTGATGAAGCATATGATGCCTGAGGTTGTAATGATGAGGGGACGGATCTTCCTCCAGAAGTGGAGTATCGTCCTCTACCTCAACCTTTTCCTCTGGCCATTTGCCAGAGCAGATCTGTAGTTATGCTGCACATAATAGATTAGTCAGATAAATCGATATCAATTTCATCTCTAATTTCTTCATAATTAAAGACAACAAATTCTTCTTTAATTATATAAAGTATCATTTTTCCAAGAATAAGCATATGCATATCTACGTTTGTAAAGCCCCAAAATTAGGTCCCGAGACGTCACACGGTGCTTAGGGGCACAAGTGACCCCAAGCTAACCCTCCTACTGGCATAACTCATAAGCAACTGGATAAAATGCTTAAATCTATATAAAATTAGTGAAAACATAGAAATTCTATGAACTTGATCAATATAAACATGAACTTACAAGATTACAAATCTACTTTTACCAAACGAAACTGAAATTGAATACATCAACTTCTACTGACTATCTATGAAGCCTCTACTGGTACTGACTTTAGATAGCCGGGTCATGACTCCCAACTATCTAAGCTCAATACGACTAGAATAAGAAAATATAATAATTCTCAAACTGTATAACCAACTCAAGCCCTCAAATCAAAATGACTCGTCACCTGCTGACTGGGAGCGACGAACTGACTAAATGCGGTATCTGCGCTACAATTTGTACCTACATTAGAAGACACTGTAGCACATAGAAATATATGGGGTTCAGTACTTTAAGGAATGTACTGAGTATGTAGGGGTGCAATGCAGCATTATAAATAATATCATAAATGCTTATGAAAAGCATGCATGCTGATGATAATGACTTTCTTTGCTTGAATTAACTGAAATATATTCCTTGTAAATGATCAATAGTAATGCAAGCATTATATATCTCATAAATCATTATACTCAACTCAAACTCTTTGACTCATGACTTAGAGTGACTTGGTAATTCATGAAACTTGAACTCTTATGGACTTGGAAGTTTCTTATAACCGACATAAACCATGTGAGCTTACATGGAGTCCAACGTCTTGCCCTCGTTGGGGAGAGATGTTTTATCCTTGCCATCAGAGTAGAACCTTAACTTTAGTGATCACTGTCTTGGCCTTTGGCCCTTAATCTTAATCCTACGGTGGCACGTAGTTCTGAAAAAGTAGGATGTGCTGAACCCACACTTCTCGCTCGGTGCTAAATACTACTCCCAGAGCTAAGTTCTTGATGCCTTTGACTTGGAGAACTTGATTCTTGAACAACTTGGTGAAATCTTTCGAAGATTCTTGAATTTTCTTGTAGAAGATTTGATTTAGGATTTTGGAAGAAACCCTAGTTGTAAATCTTTCTTGGAAGAGAAATGAGAGAAAATGAACTTTTCTTCTCTACTTGGATATATATAGGACCAAAATGGGCAGAAATGATCAAAATACCCTTGCAAAAACGTCCCTTAATTGCTGGATAAAAATAGCTGACGACATCCGTGACGAACCGTCAGGCCCGTGATAGGCCGTCATGAATTGTCGTCACCAAAAGTGTGGATTTTATGATTTTCGGCTGAAGGTTATCGACATTTTGTGACAAGCCATTAAACTTGTGACAAGCGGTCACAAAATGTCATCACAAAAGGTTGGATTTTGTGAATTTCTGCCTTAAGGTGACAACATTTTGTGACGAGCCATCAGGCTTGTGACAAGTCGTCACAAAAGGTCGTCACGGAGTTTCCAGGCTGACACGCTTGAGTAAAATAAACATAACGCTTTTCTCCGCTATCGTATTTTGACAAAATTGGTATCTTTGGAAAGATAATTCAATTATCTATCTTTCGGTAGGTCACAGTCTCAATGATTCATAGTAAAATGAGAGATATGATTATTTGAATTTGGATATGAAAAAATCCTCTCCAAGAATCCAATCGGTAAGGAATGTTTTGATTCACGTAATTGCTAGGACATCTTTGAGGCCTTAATACACCTCACCCTTGATTAGAAAACAACCAAAGCACTATAATTTATTTCTCATGAGCTTGATTCATGGTTGCACTAGTTGTTAGAGTCTCGGGGTATTACAAAATGGCTCTAACGCCCTCACCGGGTGTCTGATTCGGGTAAATCTTATATCGATGGAGAGCTTATCCAATTCTCCACATGATAGAAATTGGAATTTAGGGAAATACAACACGATATAAACATCAATCACTTTTGAACCATCCATATTCACTCAAAAGATAGATTTAGGCTTAAGAAATGATCGAGGTATTATAATATCTCCCCCTTGGAAACATTCATCCTCGAATGTTGCTGTTTGGCCAAGAATACAGAGAAAACTGAAGACACACAGCTGAAACAACTTGCTAATCAGGATCTATATCTTTCTAAAATTTGAAGTACTTCATTGAATTTATAAACTCATGATGAGGATAGCTATACCGCTGGATCCGAGACTGGAAAAGAATAGATAGAGGACAACTATAATTCTCGACTCAATTTGAGCTGATTTGCCTTCTGATTTTATTAAAGAGCGGGCTCATGCTGAGAGTTTAGAATTCACTTGATGTGATAAGGGTGCAATCGTACTCATAGACGGCGAAGAGATAATTTATGCAGGCATAGGCCATGAGAAACAAGGATAAGACTACACAATGGGTATTATATTGTCTGGATTAGAATACTTGGAAAACAAAGATTGTTCAATGAATGCTTACAGACTGAATCACAATGATATATCCGAATTTGAAACTGATGCTTGATATACATACTGAACTGAATTCGCAGATTTTGGGTGCGAGCAACTACTTACCAAATTGCTCGTACTTATGAAACTTTGAGTGGTAAGACCAGACTAGTTCAAAAAAATGGAAGACCATAGAAATTTATCTGCCAAATTTTAAAAACTGGGTTGCTAACTATGCAAACTGAATCGTACTAGATACTCATACTTAAGTAGAGGATTTTTTCAACACCCTCCCTAGGAATTCTAATGGTCTGAAGGAGCAAAGAACTTTAGCCAAGATCTAAACAAGACATCTTAATCAGAGATCATAGAATTACCATAATCCCATAACTTGAAACCTAAACCTATGAATCATAAGTCAGGATAAAAGTAATAAGCTTCAAGCAAGGCAACTCCTTATTCTCAAACTCAACCACACTTCTCAAACACTCTCTCAACTATACTCTACCCTTCTGATACTATACTTGACCGATTCAACTTACAATCCTTATATGACACCGATACTTTCATCTACTCATATCCCCTCAAACCAAACCCCCTCATCGTCTTCATGCCTAACCTAGAACCACAAGATTCACCACATAACCCCATTCTGAATCATGAGCTCCCACACATCCATATTTTTACAACCTCTTACTTCAAGAGTAATTCTCATTACCACTTCAACAACTCCAATCCACCTAGTACTAGCCATTTACTAATGCGCAAGGCACCCATCCGCATGCACACAAACACGATATTCTAGCCTATCTTCATACCCTACACACCTCTTATCAAGAAAAATTCCATGTGTTCACCTCAATCACACCTAACATACTCCTAGCTAATCAAGTCCTACACAAATGCTTCTCTCCAATATTCCTTCCAACTCATGGAATTACACAAAATGAACACACCACAATCTTCCCAATCATAACACATTAAACTTCAACTAACCATAACATGTATCAAAGACTTAGCCTCAATCTTACTTAATATTACCGCCAAGACAAAGTAGGCATGCCACCCTCTATCGTTGATAAGGAAATATCTCCTCTCTCCCTACTAAACAACTATTCACTATCACTATCTTGGGTAAGGAAAGATAACTAAAAGATTAGAGCATGAGGATCTGACATATGAATAGATGCTATGAATAACTTGACACTCAACTGAGGCTTGAGGAATAGATGATTTAACATCATAAACCCATTAAAGAAATACGGCTCAGGGATATACATGAAATAAATCTGAATTCTTTTCTTTGCTGATCATTAAAAGTTGCGCTTGAACATTGGAACGGAACATGTCACAAAACTTGAGTACATAAGTCATGCGTTGCATGACCTAAATTAGGAATTCATAACTATGAAATGTGATTCCAACCAGTGAAAGGTCTGAAACTCCGCATTTAGGTAACTAAGTGAGGACAGGATTCTTTATGGCATACGTGGACATGAATCATGATCATGGAATCAAAACGCAAAGCATGAATAAATACTGGAATGACTGAAAATACTAAAAAAAATGAGTCGAGCAGTATCCCTTCTCAAAGCTGTTCCATAACTTACTAGCACACCCACTAGAACCTGACAACCTAGTTACTTGTTCTACTATCTCCCCCTTAGACTAAAGCCATCACACTCCTTGACTCAATTATTAGGAACATCGTTCATTACCTAACTAGTCTTTCTCTACTTAGAAACTCTACGGCACTTACTAATTACGCCACATACAATGACCCTAAAAAATAAAGCATCCCCATAGAACCTTGGGCAAGATTTCTCACCAATAACACAAAATCAAACTTAATTACAAGTTGATTAGACTCAAGCTCTTGCATACACTGTCCAAGACAATTAGATCACTTCTCTATAACTAGCACCATTATCCAAGAAATCATCACATCCACCTTCATAGCCACCAATCATACAAGCTTAATGCCTAACGCTCAGAATAACTTACAACTCCACCTCACACACATAATTCTCACTTGGAAACGATAAAACAAATAGTCAATAAAAACTATCCCACTTAAACCCCCTAATACAATAATTGGCCATAATTATATGGCCTCTCTCATTTATAATCCATCAATACGCCTCTCTTCTACCCATCATTACTATCTATCCTTCATACACAACTTAACCTAGTTCATAACCTTCTAAGCCTCAACTTAACTTCCCCTTGCAATCTCAGGAGCACCTAAGTTAACAACACTCATCCACTAAGTATCCTTATCCATAACTTATACTTATCTTGTGCAAAACACTGCCAACAACTCTTTTCATACCTTAAGCATACTATTATTTACCTCCATCAATAACTCTTTTTTTTCTTTCATGAGCTTACACACAAGAATAATATCACTTCATCACCAACTCGATCACATGTAAGAAGCTTGGCTATACATACTTCCAATAAATCACACTTTCTATCTTTCTTGCCACTACACCTCTAAACCCAATTCCAACCAGCACGAGGAAACAAGATACACAAAGAGTCACTAGTGAATCAAAATAGGCCTCACCCGGCGTTGTATTTTGAAAAAGAATTTAAGATGGATAACAAATCAATTATGCTAATGAATCGAAAGAGCCCCACACGGATTCACTAAAATTTTAGTTCCAACATCATGATGATAACAAGGTTACGAGAGATAGAAACTCGCCATACAATATTTGATAATCTAAGAATACACATCTTACTCTGTCTTAACTGAACGAATCATTAGGGAGAGGGCATAACATTGAGCTTAAGAAACTTATAACATGTTGGTAAGCTTTTCCCAAGCTGCTTTGCGAGACTTATGAAATTTCTTACTTGCAATTCTAAGGGCATTGTCAGGGAAGGAAATTAAAACTTGTAGATCATGTTACCACAAAAATAGTACATAGATAATGAAGTATAGATTAACATTATAGATTCTGAGAAGGAATCTGGAAGTACAACTGACTTGGGCTTATTGCACGATTCATAAGAAAGGTATGATAAGATACTAAGAGGATACTTTCTAG
Source organism: Capsicum baccatum var. pendulum (assembly GCA_030864225.1). Taxonomy (NCBI): domain Eukaryota; kingdom Viridiplantae; phylum Streptophyta; class Magnoliopsida; order Solanales; family Solanaceae; genus Capsicum; species Capsicum baccatum. The sequence continues at coordinate 203,425,677 of CM061553.1, forward strand.
CTCATTTAAAACTCTGCAACTATCTGTGGAAACTGCTTAAGAAAGTACTATCTGCAAAGAGTTGAGCTTGACTGTCTCTAATACCTAAAAAATAAGGTGGGGATGCCCTGAATAGAAGAAGATGAGAATCTGCATAAGTTTCTCAAAGAACCTTTCTATAGCACGATCTAAGACATAAAAGAATGAAGACCTTTTCTAAATGTCTTTTAGCCTCTCAAAGACAAGTACATATATCTCTGTACCATTCCACAAGACTCTACTAGACACGACTTCATAGATACCCTAGGACACTTGAACTCTGTGCTCTGATATCAAGTTTGTAACGCCCCAAAATTGGGTCCCGAGACGTCACACAGTGCTTAGGGACACAAGTGACCCCAAGCTAACCCTCCTACTAGCATAACTCATAAGCAGCTGGATAAAATGCTTAAATCTATATAAAATCAATGAAAACATAGAACTTCTCTGAACTTGATCAAATCAAACATGAACTTACAAGATTACAACTCCACTTTTACCAAATAAAACTGAAACTGAATACATCAACTTCTACTAACTGTCTATGAAGCCTCTACTTGTACTGACTTTAGATAGTCGTATCATGACTTATGACTAGAATAAGAAAATATAATACTTCTCAAACTGTATAACCAACTCAAGCCCTCGAATCAAAAGGAATCGTTACCTGCTGACTGGGAGCAATGAACTGACTGAGTGAGGTATCTGTGCTATAATTTGTACCTACATTATAAGACACTATAGCACATAAAAATATATGGGGGTTAGTACTTTAAGTAATGTATTGAGTATGTGGGGGTGCAATGCAACATTATAAATAATATCATAAATGATTATGAAAATCATGTATACTGATGATAACGACTTTCTTTGCTTGAATTAACTGAAATATATTCCTTGTAAATGATCAATAGTAATGCAAGCATTATATATCTCATAAATTATTATACTCAACTCAAACTCTTTAACTCATGACTTAGAGTGACTCGGTAACTCATGAAACTTGAACTCTTATGGACTTGGGAGTTTCTTGTAACCGACATACCATGTGAGCTTACATGGAGTCCAACATCTTGCCCACGTTGGGGAGAGCTGTTCTATCTTTTCCATCAGAGTAGAACCTTAACTTTAGTGATCACTGTCTTGTCCTTTGGCCCTTAATCTTAATCCTATGGTGGCACGTAGTTCTGGAAAAGTAGGATGCGCTGAACCCACACTTCCTGCTCGGTGCTAAATACTACTCCCAGACTTAAGCTTAGAGCGCGCTAGGAAATCCACCTTAATCAACTAAAGGGTCTATCATGAAGACCAAAATATAAATATATATCTCATTTGTAAATCATAATCAACTTGTGGATTCCTAACTCGACTCAATCTCAAAATAATCTTTCTCATCATCAAGTACACTTGCTTATCAAATCATATCAAGTATCAAAATCTTCAAGAAAACATCATAGAACTCATTCTTGACTCTCAAGCTCTATATCAATATATATATTCAATAGACAAACTTCTCATGGAAAAAAACATAAATCATGAAACTTATCATAAATCACTTAGAAATCATCATTTCATGATAACAATATACAACTCATGACATAAATTCTTAATTTAAGAAATAAGACAATGAAGTAGTCATATATGTCAATTTTTTGTAGCTCAAATCTCATAAATCCTTGATAAATTAATTTGGGTGTAAACCCACTTTGCAAAAATCATAAAATTCAATAGAAACTAAATCTTTGGACACAAGAACGAAAGAAGTGTTCTTGTTTAAAACCCCACATACCTTGGATTATGATTTTAAGATGAACAAGCTTGATTGGAAACTCTTCTTCACACTTTTGAGCTAAGTTCTTGATGCCTTTGACTTGGAGAACTTGATTCTTAAACAAATTGGTGAAATCTTTGGAAGATTCTAGAATTTTCTTGTAGAAGATTTGATTTAGGATTCTGGAAGAAACTCTAGTTCTAGATCTTTCTTGGAAGAGAAATGAGAGAAAATGAACTTCTCTTCTCTACTTGGATATATATATATATATAGGACCAAAATATGCAAAAATGACCAAAATGATCTTGCAAAAACATCCCTTAATTGCTGAAAAAAATAGCTGATGACATCCGTGACAAGTCGTCAGGCCCGTGATAGGCCGTCACAAAAAGGGTGAATTTTATGATTTTCGACTTAAGGTTTACGAGATTTTGTGAAAAGCCGCCAAACTTGTGACAAGCCGTCACAAAATGTCAGCACAAAAGGTTGGATTTTGTGACTTTCTGCCTTAAGGTGACAAAATTTTGTGACGAGCCATCAGGCTTGTAACAAATTGTCACAAAAGGTCGTCACGAAGTTTCCAGGCTGACACGCTGGAGTAAAATAAGCATAACTCTTTGCTCCGATATAATATTTTGACATAATTAGTATAGTTGGAAAGCTAATTCAATTATCTATATTTTGGTAGGTCATGAGCTCAATGATTCATAGTATAACGAGATATATGATCATTTAAAGTTAGATATGGAAAAATCTTTCCCAAGAATTCAATCAGTAAGGAATGTTCTGATTCATCTAATCGCTAGGACATATTTGAGGCCTTAATACACATCACCCTTGATTATAAAACAACAAAAAAACTATAATTTATTTCTCATGAGCTTGATTCATGGTTGCACTATTCGTTAGATTCTCGAGGTATTACAAAATATCTCTAACTCCCTCACTGAGTGTCCGATTTGGGTGAATCTTATGTCGATGGAAAGCTTATCAAATTCTCCACATGATAGAAAGAGGAATTTAGGGAAATACAAAATGATATAAATAACAATCACTTTGGAAGTCATCCATATTCACTCAAAAGATTGATTTAGGCTTAAGAAACGATCGAGGTATTACAGCATTCAAAGAGATTGCTTTTATAATACTGATTATCATTTTTGTGGAGAGAAAATGAGTGTAAAATTTATTTTTCACTTCTATATTCTCTGGATAAGAAATCAGGTAGGGAAGTATCAATTTCTTTTTTATATTGAATTTAAAAATCAAAAGGGGCTAACTGAACTTGCCACCTTGCGAATATTAATTTTGATGTATCATGTTTAAAATCTTTGTCAAACATATACTTCACTGATTGAGCATTAGTTTTAATCAAGAAAATTTTATTATATAAATCATCCTAAAATTTAAGAACACATTTAACAATGGTTAGCATTTCATGTGCAAACGTTGCATACTTCTTTTGACTATCAGTCCATTTCCTGGAATGAAATCGTATCAATTCTTCAATATTCTTATGGAGATTCACTTGTTTAAGTATTCCTCCATAGCCAACATTAGAGGAATCAGTTTCAATAATTTTTAGCCAAGCAGGGTTAGCTAAAGTTAAGCAAGGAAAAGATTTTACATGTTGCTTAATACGTTTTACAAGGTTTGTATGACTATCAGTCCAGGGATCTTGAAAGCCCTTTTTTAATCTATCATATAAGGCAGCCACATCTGTTGTCAAATTCTCATAAAATGGTGATATATAATTCAAACTCCCTAAGAATCTTTGCAATTGGATTTTATCAGTGATAACATCAGGAAATTTATCAGCAAAATCAATAGAACGCTGAATAGGGACTATCTTCCCTCGATAAATATTGTGACCTAAAAATTGAATACTTGTTTGAAATAAACTCATTTTTGGTTTAGATATTACCAAACCATTTTGTATCACAATCTTTTTAAATATATCAAGATGTTTGAAATTTAATTCTAATGTTTTTGAAAACACCCAAATATCATCAATATAAACAATAATGAAATCCATATATGGATTAAAAATGTCATTCATTATTTTTTGAAATTCAGAAGGAGCATTTTTCAATCCAGAAGGCATCACATTCCATTCAAATTGACCGAATGGGACATTGAAAGCAGCTCTATAAGTGTTCTCTCTAAATATCTGAATTTGCTAGTAACCAGATTTTAAATCAAATTCAAAAAATATATTGGCATCAAATAATCTGGACAATAAATCTTTTTATTGGGAATAGGGTATCTATTCCATTTCAAACATTTATTAAGAGGTTCATAATTAATTACTAACCTCAGCATACCATGTTTTTTTTCAGCTGCATTATTCACATAAAATGCAGTACAAGACCATGGTGATTTAGAAGGTTTTATTAAACCCTTTTGTAAGAGATTATCAATCTTCTTTTTGCAGAATTCAACTAACTCTACATTCATTTGGTAGGGTCTAGACTTCATTGGAATCTTGTCCTCGCAGAAATAGTCTTGAAAGAGTTACAATGTGCTCTTTACAATTCCAAAAAACATTGGGGCGATCATCATATATATCAACAATTATTTGTTTGGAGATTATTTTTATTTTCTCCTATACCTTAGCAGATTTCATGGTATCACAAATATTTATGCAAAATATTTCAATCTGTAAAAAGTTAATATGGTTTGGCTTCATATCAATTAAAGTATTTATGAGCTATAACAATTTGCATCATGCCCAAAAAATAATTATCTTTACATCAAAATTTTTGACAATATCATCGTCTTCTTCTATATTGATCATTTTCTCTTTCCCTTTGGAACTGGAAGAAACATCATTGTGAGAAATATCTTTCTCAATTTTTGTAATCCTGTAATCACAAATCATCTGATTATGCTTCAGAGATATAATCTCTTTTTTCAGGTTTCAACCTCAATTTTTAAATCATTGAAAGATGTATCTTTTCTAGGTAATTGACTTATAGCAAGGCTTCTATTAACCTTAGCTAAAAAATAAGGCATGTAATAATCATTATCAGTACTCTGAGAAGTGTGAGTGCTATCAACTATTTTAGAAGTACTAGGGGCTCTATCAGCAGATTTTTTAGTAGCAATAGTAATAATTTTTTCAGGAAGTTTTTCATCGGAAACTTCTTTTAATAACTCAATAACGTTATCAGCAGTGAGGTTTTGAACATTCAAATCTAAATTTTTAAATTGTGATTGCAATTTATAAAAGGTTTCATCACAAACACAATTATAACCATTGCAGTCAGCACAAATATTAGCATGATCACTATCAAGTGAATTAGGAAATTTAATATCATTCTTAGATTCAGAGTCACAATTATAATCAGACTCAAAACCAGAAGTATATAACAAACCATAAACTTGATCATGAATATCATCAGCAATACCTAAAGACTTAAGCTTTTGGAGCTTGCAGTAAGGAGCAATATGCCCAAAGTTACCACATCTATAACACTTAATTTTTGCGAGATCACACTTAGACCTATTCTTTGTAAATCTAGAAGACTTACAATGGGCTTTACGAGTATCATGATCTTCTTTGGATCTATGCCTAGATCTCTTCTTCTTATAGGGTTTATCAGACTTTGCATATTTTCGATCCTTTTCCTGAGAAGTAGAAGTCGGTTTATCCATACCAAATTGCTCACAAAAATCTCCTAATTAGGATCTTTTTTTAATCTTATCAAGCTTAATTTGTCTAGATAATTTTAACTCATTGCACAAAGCTAAACCTTGTTGAGTACAGGTTGCTATCAGCTGACCATAGGTAAAAAATTTATAGGAACCCGAGCGTCTAAGCTCTTTTCTAACCCTTTTAGCAAATAGAGGAGGAAGACCATCTATGAACTTTGCCTTCCAATGCGTATACTTACTTTTGGGTAAATCCATGACCCTGCTTAGAAAGGTATCTTTACACCATCTAAATTCTCCTAAGGTCCTACATCTAAGACAATTTAAGAGGGTCTAAGTATTCTCATATTGATTGGTAAATCTACCACCAAAATGCTCAATAATAGTAAGCATAAGAGTATAAACAACATCTTCTCTATTCACCGATTATGCTCTTCCTAGTTTATCAACACCTTTGGTGGAATTCCTATATTCAAATATAGCATTTCTTCTATCATTATCTAAGAAATTATCCCACCAGCCACAAAGTTGGCTAGTAAAACCAGCAATTATTATTTTACAAATAGTTGTATCTATACGTCTTTGACAATTCTCGGCAGTTGTAGTAGCTTTCGTTATAGTAGAATACATTAACATTCGATGAACAAGGATATATAATTATTTTTCAGATAAGTCATCCAAGTTCCATTCATAAATTGGATCTCTGCTATATGACGTTTTAGTTTGATTCCAATTTCTTTCCTCTATCAGAATATCTTGAGGAGTTGGACGCGGATAATAGTTGGAAGTCATGTGGGGTATATCAGCATATTTTTTCCCCGGTTGCTTCCTAACCATACCTCTGAGCTTATTAAGTTCAGAGTAGATTTCATTTCTTATATCTGGAGTAGATTCTATGCTATCAGCAAAGGCATTAGACAAATAAATGGGTTTGATATTTAAACCAGAAAACTTTTTATCAAGTAATTTTTCCAATTCTTCTCTGGGAGACAATTTTTCAAATCCCTCAATATCTAGAAGTCTCTGAATACAAGGCCTAGTTATCAAGTCTTCCTTGTTACTTTACGAAGTGGAAGTAATATCAGATGACTTTGGATTAACACTATGCTTTTTTACCATCTCAATCAATTCATCAAGTTTTTCATCAAGAGAAGAAATATGTTTTCCCAAAACTTTCACATAAAGACTCAAATAATTGTTCTGAGCAATCAGATTATTTATTTCTACAGCAGTTACTTTATCAATTTCATTATCAATGAATTTTTAAAATGCAGAAAAAGTAATAACAATATTATTAGGCAATACAAAAGGTGATTGGGGAGGATAAATAGTTTGAAGAATATTACCACTCGCATCTTGATAAGCTATTTTCAACACTTTAACATATAATGGCAAATATGTGGTTATAAACCACGGCACAAAGCACACAATCTAATTATGCAATGCACACATCTCATAAAATGCTTGAGAAATATTATTTAGTTCGTCTGGACTATAAGTCTCAAAGAACCAAATTCTAAATGGATTCCATTTTTTTATTAAAAAATCTTTTTTAATATAACTCCTTGCCTGAGAATCAGGACTAAAATCAATTTGGTGCGGAATCATATTAAACACTGTTAACATCAAACTCCATTTCAGAAACAGTAGGGTTATCCGTATTAGAGATAAAAAAATATATATATTAGCAAATATTACTTAGACAACTAGTATTGACATATAAAAAATACTATAAGTTTATCTTTTAAGTGTTGTATGTTAAATTATAAATTTTTTAATATATGTGCAAAACTTCAAGTATTATTATATTAAGTAGTATACATTGTAATCTTGTATTTATATATGTGTGTATATTTTCTAAAGTACTATAACATGTATTGTATGTATCTTTCAACTTTCAAATGGTATTTTAAGTAGTATATATTCTACATATATGTGTATATATTTTCTTTAGACTCTAAAGACAAAGTAGTATATATTTAACGTATACATGTGTATATATTTTCTAATAGTGTATATATATTATTTCAAGTAGTGTGTGTATATATATATATATATATATATATATTATATTATTCGTATATATGTGTATATATTCTATAGACTTTAAAGTAGTATATTTTGAACATATACATGTATATATGTTTTCTAAAGTACTATATATATGGTGTATATATGTTTTGTGCATATTATTTCAAGTAGTATATATATTATATTACATGTATATATGTGTATAGATTTTCTATAGACTCTAAAGACTAAAGTAGTATATATTTAACGTATACATGTGTATATATTTTCTAAAGTAATATATATAGTGTAAATGTGTTGTAAGTATATTATTTGAAGTAGTATATATATTATATTATACGTATATATGTGTATATATATGTTGTATAGACTCTAAAGTAGTATAAATTTAACGTATACATGTGTATATGTTTTCTGAAGTAGTATATATATAGTGTATATATGTTGTATATATATTATTTTAAGTAGTATATATATTATATTATACGTATATATGTGCATATATTTACTATAGACTCTAAAGTAGTATATATTTAGTGTATACATGTGTATATGTTTTTTAAAGCAGTACATACACACACACACACACACATATATATATATATAAATAATGTATATATGTTGTATGCATATAGTTTCAAATAGTATATATATTTTGTTGTACGTATATATTTGTATATATTGTATTTTAGTATAATATGTAACATATATATGTTATACGTTTATTGTTTAACGTATTTAAAATATATATATTATAGTTATAGGCGTGTATATACAGCATATATTGGAAAAAACATATAAATTCAAATTTAATTTAAAAAAAAATTGACTAATTTTGACCAGTTTGGACCGGTCAAAACTGGTTGTACGCTTAATAGGCCGATCACGGGCTAAATAGGGATTTTTTACTATTGGATCCGGACCGAACCGGTCCGTTAAAATCTGAATCGGTACTGAACCGGCCCAGAACCCGATTTTTTAAGACTTGCTAGCTTTAATAACATAACTAGCTTTTGTTTTATTTCAAAAGTGGCATATTTTATAATAAATATAGCAATTACTCTCTCCATTCATCTTAACTTGTCACTAATTTCCTAATTGAATTTCTATTATTACTTATTATTTTTGACATATCAAGAAAAGTCTAACTTTTTTTTCTATTTCATCCTTAACATTAATTGTTTTTTTCCAAATTAATTTTAAGATACAATGTTAACATCATTTAATAGGGGTACTATGGTAAAATAATGTTATTAATTATTTTTTTTACTAATTATGTCAACTCAAAATGTGACAAATAAAACCGAATGGGGGAGTATGTTAATCATAAGTCAACCCCACACAATCAAAAATTAGTTTTTACTCCCTCCATCACTTTATTTGTCATATTTGGACGTAGCACGATCATTAAGAAAATAATAATTGACATGGTTATTTTACCATATTATGACACTACCCCTATTAGTTGATGTTTACGTATTTGATCATGAAAAATGATTTGAAAAAAAAGTAATTAATGATAAGGATAAAAAAAGAAAAATAATTATCTTATTTTAATTTGTTAAAAATAATAAATAAAAATAAAAATTGGTTTTGGGAACAGTGAACAAATAAATATGAGGAGGGGGAGTAAATTTTATTACTTTCATTTGCTTGCCCTCTCATCCTCTCTTCTATTATCTACTTTTTGGGCACGAACGTTACATGTGTTTTTCATACTACTAGGTAGAGACGACCCGTGCTTGTACGGGAAAGATTTTGTAAGCTTGCGTATACATAGATAAGATAGATAATAGGTATTATATATATGGTTGGAAAACATTTTTTTTCATTGCAGCTGCATAGTCTACATTAAATATGTAGATCCTATACTAAACATTTGCTAAATATTAGATATTTACATCTGATGCTATTTGCAAAGTGCTACGTTTTCGCTACTCTGTAGTGTGAGTCAGTGCTTGAAAAAAAGTACATATGGAAGATTGGAATCAGAACAAATTTTTAGACGATAAAATAAAGTAATGTAGTGTAGTAATAATTTATGTTGTACCTAATTTTATTCAAAAAACAGGCAGCAAAAGTGTACGACCTCAACATTTGTAGCAATTGAGTAGACAAAAGAGTAATGCCAATCATATTTCAAAAAAATGATACGTATATCATTGATAACAAAAGAAAAAATTTATACAAAGCGTTATGTTCAGGAATAGATAAATATCTCTCACATAACAGAAAACTTTCATCTATGGCCATAAAGATTATGTCATTATGTCAACACTTTGATCTTGATGCATGCAGTTTGACAAGCATCTTCCTTTATGGCCACCTTTGTCTATATTGACATGGACAGTTGATACAAAGCTCTCTTCTTTAGCTACTTTGGATAGCTACTTTGGATGGGATACTTGAACTCTAAGATATGTGTTGAACTAATTCTTTGTTTCCTGTGTTAGAAGGGGTTTCAAGGAGAAAAAAGTCAGGTCATTTGAATTTTCTTCTATTATGTTGATGACACTAAAGGTGAACAAGGAAGATCTAAAATCATGTAGTTATGTTGTCCCAAAGGACCTATAATCTCTAGAGTCAATGTTGATCTAACTTAGAATGGACACTATATGATTTTTATTGAAGGCAGATTTTCATAAAGCAGCAGTAAATTTACGTGTAGTTAAATCATCAATCAATCAAACAATCAAATTAATAACCAAATACGCCATTGGAAAAAATGAGTGACCTATTTCTCAGGCGATTATGCAACAAATTGTTACTATCAAGACCCCAAAAGCAAAGAAGGAATGTCAAGCCGAATCACTCAACAGGATAAACGAAATAGGAATGGTTAGTTGTATCAATCAAATAGATATAAGAATGCAAATGCTTTATCAGTTGATAGTATACAGTTGTGAAAAATTCAAAAGATATCAGAAAGAAACAAAAACTGTGAAAAACATAAGAGCCATAATGAAGATCAACATATCCATCTTTTTTTCTTTTTACTTGAGTAGTGCCCTGCATCTTTCATCCAACACCCCTGTTGGTTGCATGGTAAGTAATGTCCAAATACTTCATCCTTGTCTCCATTCAATTCTTATTTCTCTCTCAGTATAATTAGCTAATAGTTCTTACGTTGTCATTGTACTATCAATAAGTCACCAGCTTTATCCTCGGGCGCTCTATTTATAACTTAGACTGTAAAGAAGCTTTCCCTCATATAAATTTTGTTGTACAAACTTACTTAGTAAGTTACTTTAGTCATTTAAGACTGATCACTCATCTTCTTTCTAGTTTCCACTATTTGGAATTAAATGAAATGAGTAAACCTTATAAGTTGCGAATTTACAGATGCCAAAAATACTACAAGCAATTTTCAAATGTTTGAAAATAGAAAGAAGAGGATGAAATGCACAGAAAGCTCTAGTCTGAATGCTTAGATAGAGATTGATTTTATATGATTTATTATATATAAAGGTTCTGACTTGTAAATAGGTTTTTTTCCTTTTTGAGTTAATTGTTGATAAGTTTAGAGCTATTTTGATAGTTCAATGTTTTGAGTCACACTTCTATTTAAAAGGTTTTAGAGATATCTCTAACCTATCTAACTTTGTGACACTTAATCTTACCGTGGACATGACCCTAGCTAGGAAGAAGTGAAGGATGAAGATTATCCTACAAGGTTAGCAGGTAGCAAAATATTTTCAGAATATATGAAGTATTTTTTCCTTAACAGAAAAGAGCTTTGCTCATGAGGAGTAAACAGTGTCAGATATTAGAGGACCAGACTTAAAACTAATACAACAACAATAACATACCCAGAAACCCACTAGTGAGGAACACTTAAACTAATACAACGGAAAAAATTTTAAAAAATAAAAGACCCAAAATAGTGCTTAATAGTTATGATTCGGGCAAGTTATCATAAGAAATCCTCATAAAACCACAACGTTTAGGGTATTATGGAGATCATGGTTAAAATAGTGTATTATGCATTCTTACTCAACACATCATGTCTATGCCCATGCAAGCATTACAACTAATTTAAGGATCAAAGTCTACTCTTGCTATATTTATGGGGAATTATTTCATTATGTTAAAGAGCTAGGAAAACTCTAACTTTACCAGATATTAGGGCCATGATGTTATGCACGATATAATACACTTGGAAGAAAGTTTGAAGGCTACCTCATTGTAATAAATTTAAAATTAAAGTTGCCAAAAGTGAGTAAAGCAATATAGCCTTACTCCAAAAACAAACTTCAACACTCTGCACTGTATAGCAAGGGAAATATCTCATGATTAAAAATTAACATTATCCCTAACTTCAACACTCTGCACTTTATAGTAAGGGAAATATCTCATGATTAAAAATTAACATAATCCCTTCAGTTTGTATAACACTTGGGCTTCAATAAAATAGTAAATAACAAGATTTAAAGAAAAAAATTAGAAATTAAAGATAATAATTCATCATATTCCATAATCTTTACTAACAGTAGACCATATGTATATACGAAGAGGACAGTGACACCTTAGATAAAAGGACAAAAGGAATTAACAGAACCTATCAACCCTTGACAAGTGTGAAGTTCTAGAATATTCAGCCAAATAATCATTCCTAAAAAGGTTTGGGCTAACTTAATTAATTAAGACCTTAAGTTGTTGGGCTTTCTTCGCACAGCCCAATGAATAAAAGGATGTCATTCCTACAGTTTGCAAGCTTTTTGGTGGTGAAAATAGCTTGATGATACCAAGAGGAGACATGGTTGTGCTCCTCTATCAAATGATCTAGGGCATTATGATGGTAAATACAAAGTAACAACTCGGAATTCAAAACATAAGAAAAGAATGGTGAAATTTTTGAATAATTTCTATTTTCCTGAAGGTGGTAAGATTAGAACTGAAGTTTGTCTGCCAAGCCAACAATAAAGCATACCTAGTATAGTCTCACAAAGTTAGGTACTGAGAATCATATGCAATTACTTTCTTTCTCAAATGCATTTTATAGAGGATTAACGGACCTTATATCCCCTTCCTAGTTAAAGTTGTTTAATGCAAGTGAATTTAATCAGATAATTCACTTCGTGCATTTCTGAGAAGAATTTTGTGTTTGAGTTTTAGTAGCTTCTGTACAATTTTCTTGCCCTATTATTGTAACGCCCCAAGAACCTATCCCGAGACGTCACACGTGGCCTCAAGCTAACCCTCTAAGCATGTCATCCCTTTTAGAACTCGCTTTGATGGTAATCATGGCAAAATAAGAAAGGATATCATATCATGGACATACTCGAGAGCAAATATATGTTGGCCAGTACAATCAAAATATTTACATTTTGTACATACTGACACTCTAGTCTGACAAAGCCTCTACTAATTGAGACTAAAGAGCCATTGGGACAAACCTCCAACTGACTCAGACAGTACTGAAAGCCATAACAACCGAACAATATCACAAAAAATATAGACAATGTCCTCGAACCATGAGGACTCACCACTGAGGTAACGTAGTTGAGAAACTCGAATATCGCTAACGCGGCTGCCACTGAGTACCTGAACCTACATTATGAGAAAATGTAGCCCATAGAAAAATATATGGGTCAGCACTTTGGAATGTACTAAGTATGTAGGGGTGCATGCAGCAATGTAAATATCATCATCAATTTCATGAAAATATTCATATGTACAATGATGGCTCACTTGGCTTGAGTTAGATTGAAACAAACTTTTCATGATCTCATAATAAATAAATCATATGATAAAAACCTCATAAATCATCATAAACAACTCAGCTCTTCAACTCAAGACTCGTGATGACTCGGTAATTCAAGAAACTCAACTCTTATAAACATGGGAGGTTCTTATAACCGACATAAACCATATGAGCTACATGGAGTCCAACGTTTTTCTCTCCTAAGGAGAGAACCCCACATTGATGGGAGCGTCGTACTCTTGCCAGGGAGTACAACCTAAATTTAGTGATCACAATCTCATACTCGGTCTTTGGCCCATAATTATCAATATCAATCCTACGGTGGCATATAGTTTCGGAAAAATACCACATTTCCCCCTCGATGCTAAATACTACTCCCTGACACAAGCTTAGAACGCGCTAGGAAATCCACCACAAACATCACAAGGGTCTATCATGAAGATCAAATCAAATCTCTTTCTCATTTATCAAATCATAATCAATTTGTTGATTCCTAACTCGACTCAAATCAAATCAATCTTTCTCAATATCAAAATGTATAAATTCATTAAATCATGACAACATCAATAACTTTGAGGAAATATCAAGACTCATTATAACAACTCAATCTCATGAATCAATATACTCAATAATTCAATTTGTCATAAGAAAGCTTAAAGCTTGACACATATCTTGAAAGCACTTGAAATATCAACTCATGATAGAAATATGAAATTCACAATATTAAATATCAAGTCATAACTTGATAATAGTAAAATAAACATGTATAACAAAGCTTGAATAATTTATATTCTCATAATCTCATGATGAAGTGATTTGGGTATAAACCAACTTGCAAAATCATGTAAATCCATAATAGAAATCAAAGCTTTGGGCACAAGAACGAAAGGATTGCTCTTGGTCAAAACCTCTCATACCTTGGATTATGATTTTGAGATGAACAAGCTTGATCGAAATACTTCCTTACACTTTTGAGCTAAGTTTCTTGATGCCTTTAGCTTAGATATCTTGAATCTTGAACAACTTGGTGAAATCTATGGAAAAATTCTTGAATTTCTTGGAGAAGATTTGATTTGGATTTGGAAGAGAGAAACCTTAGTTCTACATATTTCTTGAAAGAGAAATGGAGATGAATGGATTCTCTTCTCTACTTGAATCTATATATAGAGGGCCAAACTAAGCGGAAAGGCCAAAATGCCCTTGAGCAAATTCTAAAACTGAAGCCCGATTTTTGGCCTTGGCGGGATGCGCCATAATTGCAGTCCTTTACTGGATTTTGGACAACTGGGAAACTGATCAGTCGAACAACGCGGTGAAATCGCGTTTCCACCTTGGTTATGACCTGTAAGGGCACCACGACACAATGGAATTGCGTTGGTGCACTGGAATTTGACTCTCCTGATATTGAGCCTTGGTGTGATGCGTCAGTATCGTGAAGGCTTCCTGGAAAATAACAATTGGAGTATTACTCATCTCCGTGATGCGTTGAGGGTCTAAATAATGGTGTTTCACAACTGGACTTCAGATAGTCATAACTTCTTGCTCCGATCTCTGATTTTGATGAAATTGGTATCGACAGTAAGTTTATTCAAATCTCCACATGATAGAAAGTAGAAATTAGGGAAATACAACACAGTTTAAACATCATTCTCTTTGGAAGTCTTTCCCATTTGCTCAAAAGACAAATTTAGTCTTACAAAATGGTTGGGGTATTACAATATCTCCCCCTTGGAAACTTCATCCTCGAATGTCGCTAATTAGAATCAAGGTCAAATAGGACACTTGAAAATTCCCTACTGAAATAATCTATTCAACAGGCTTACTTTACTCTAGACTTTTAGATACTTCACTGAATGCACGAATCAAGATGGAAAACAACTATATAACCGAATACACTGGATTAGGAGGAAACTGAATTAAGGAAAAATAATACCTTCAACTTAATTTGAACTTGAAGAGAAAAGATGGGAGTTCTTAACTCGTATATCTTCTTCTACTTTCCAAGTAGCACCCTCAACTGATTAATTTTGCCACAGAACTTTAACCAAAGGAACTTCCTTGTTTCTTAGTCTACGAACTTGATAATCTATGATTTCAACCAGAATTTCTTCATAAGAAAGGCTATCCCAAATTTCTAAGTTCTCCGATGGATCAATAACAATAGCAGAATCCCCAACGTGCTTCTTAAGCATAGAAACGTGAAAGACAGGGTGGACAACTGACAACTCCGTAGGCAACTCAACCTCATAAGCTGCTTTCCCAACACGATTCAAAACTCTGTAAGGGCCAACATATCGGGGATTAAGCTTTCCTTTCTTACCAAATTTCTTCACCCCTTTAAAGGGTAAAATTTTCAGGTACACTAAATCATCAACTTCAAACCCAAGAGCTCTTCTTCTCATATCTGGATATGTCTTCTAGCAACTTTGGGCTATCTCCAACCTTTCTCGAATCAGCTTAACTTTCTCCATAGCTTCAAATACAGCACCAGGTTCAATCACAACAGCTTCACCCACTTTAAACCAACCTATGGGTGATCTACATCTCCTTTCATATAAAGCCTCAAATGGAGACATTCCAATGCTTGCATGAAAACTGTTGTTATAAGCAAATTCAATCAATGGCAAATGTTCATCCCAACTTTCTTTGAAATCAAGAACACATGCCCTCAGTATATCCTTCAAAGTCTGAATGGTCCTCTCAGCCTGACCGTCTGTCTACGGATGAAAAGCGGAACTAAAATGAACTTAGGTTCCAAGACCCTTTTGAAAGGCTCTCCAAAACTGAAAAGTAAATTAAGTACCTCTATCGAAGATGATAGACAACGGAACTCCATGCAACCTGACTAACTCTTGAATGTACAGCTTAGCATAGTCCTCAGCGGTGAAAGATGTATGCACGGACTTAGTCAACCTATCTACAATGACCCAAATCGAATCACGATGATGATAAGAGAGAGCTAAACCAGTCACAAAATCCATGTTCACCTCTTCCCACTTCCAAGTAGGAATGCTAAATTCTTGCATCATACCACTGGGTCTCTGGTGCTCTATCTTCACCTGTTGGAAAGTTGCACACTTCTCTATGAACTTCGCTTTATCATTTTTCATACCATTCCACCAATAGATTTCCTGCAAATTACGATACATCTTAGTAGCACCGGGATGAATAAAATACCGCGCGCCATGCGATTCAGCTATAATTCTCTATCTCAACTTATCAATGTCAGGCACACACAACCTATTCTGAAGCCTCAATACACCATCTCCCCCTTGGGAGAAATCCTTTCCGTTTGACCAAACGAGAATCCATATCTTGCTTCTCTTTTACCTCCGAAACTAAAGAAGATTCGGATCTACTCTAGATCCAAACATTTCCCTCAGCTAAATCAAGCAATCTAACACCCGACCTCGCTAAACAATGCACTTCACAAACTAACTCCTTCTTACCTTTATCTACAAGCTCTACACTACCCATGGATGACCTACTAAGGGCATCTGACACTATATTGTCCTTGCCCGGGTGGTACAACACGCTCATATCGTAGTCCTTCAGTAGCTCTAACCATTTCCTTTGTCGAATATTCAACTCTCTATGAGTAAAAACATACTGCAAACTTTTATGATCTGTAAAGATATCAACATGAACACTGTACAAGTAGTGTCTCCTAACTTTTAAAGCAAAAACCACTGCAGCTAATTCGAGATCATGGGTCAGGTAATTCTTCTAATGCGGTTTCAACTGCCTGGAGGCATAGGCTATAACCTTACATTTCTGCATTAATACGCAACCCAAACCAACTCTAAAGGTATCATAATACACCATAAAATCATCTACACTATTAGGAAGGGTCAACATAGGGGCTGAAGTGAGTCGAGTCTTCAACTCCTAAAAACTCTTCTTGCAAGAATCTAACCACTGGAATTTAACTTTCTTTTGGGTTAACCTAGTCAAAGGACACACAATATAAGAGAAGCCTTCAACAAAATGATGGTAGTATCCAGCTAGACCCAAGAAACACCTAATATAAGATGGGGAAATAGGTCTAGGCTAATTCCTTACAACTTCTACCTTTTGAGGATCAACTTGAATACTTTTAGAAGAAACAATATGACCCAGAAAGGCAACTGACCTTAGCTAAAATTCACACTTGCTATACTTGGTAAATAACTGATGACCTCTAAGGGTTTGCACGACAATTCGGAGATGATCTGCATGGT
Organism: Capsicum baccatum var. pendulum; assembly: GCA_030864225.1. Classification (NCBI taxonomy): domain Eukaryota; kingdom Viridiplantae; phylum Streptophyta; class Magnoliopsida; order Solanales; family Solanaceae; genus Capsicum; species Capsicum baccatum. The sequence goes on from CM061553.1 coordinate 203,443,075, forward strand.
CGTTCTTACTTTGGGAGTACACAAAAATATCATCTATGAACACTATAACAAACATATCTAAGTACTATCTGAATACCCGATTCAAGAGGTCCATAAAAACTGTTGGGGCATTAGTTAGCCCGAAAGACATAACCAGGAACTCAAAATAACCATAACGGGTACGGAAAGCCGTCTTTGGAATATCACATTCTCTAACCTTTAGTTGGTGATAACCGGATCTCAAATCTATTTTTGAGAAATAGCTGGCACCTTGCAGCTTATCAAATAGGTCATCAATTCTAGGAAGAGAATATTTGTTCTTGACTGTGACCTTGTTAAGCTGACAATAGTCAATGCACATACGCAATTAACCATTTTTCTTTTGCATAAATAAAATGGGTACGCCCCAAGAAGACACACTAGGCCTTATGAAACCTGTATCAAGAAGATCTTTGAGTTGCTCTTTCAACTCCTTAAGTTCTGCGGGGTCCATACGATATGGAGGAATAGAAATAGACTATGTGCCAGGAAGAAGATAAATCCCGAATTCTATCTCTTTATCAAAAGGTACCCCTAGGAGATCTTTTGGGAAAACATCACGAAACTCATTGACAACACTGATAGACTGAATAGTCAGAGTCTCAGACTTTGTCTCTTTAACTTGAACCAAATGATAGATGAAACCCTTGGATATCAATTTTATGGCTTTAAGGTAAGATAAGAAATTACTCTTAGGGGATACAGAATTTTTGGACCATTCGAAGACTGGCTTATTGGGAAACTGAAACTTAACTACACGGGTACGACAATTTATAGATGCATGACAAGAATGAAGCCAATCTATACCCAAAATAATATCAAAATTAAACATGTCTAACTCAATCAAGTCTGCAAACATGACTCTCAGTGATAGGACACTTCTTAAATAGTTGCTTAGCAACAACAGATTCACCTACTAGGGTAGAAACGAGGAAAGGCTCAGGAATCCTTTCAACACTGATCTCAAAATTTACAGCCACCAATGGATTCACACAAGAAAATCTTGACCAAGGGTCCATCAACACATATACATCAAAATGAAAGACACGGAGCATACCAGTAACAATAACTGGTGAATTCTCCTGCTCCTGGCAGGGTGATATAGCATTAAAATGATTCTGACGTTGACCACTTGCAGTACTAGATAAGGCACCCTGAGGAGGACTAGGACGAGCTAAAGGGGCTGGAGCACTAATGGCCAGACTCTGGGGACGAGCATCCCGACTCCCCTGTCTAGTATACGAATAATCTCTAAGTTGGTGGCCCAACTTGCCCCAACTAAAGCAACCCCTTTGATCAACAAAACACTCACCAAAATGATCTCTACCACACTTGGCACATAAAGGAGAACGAGTTCGGTTACCTAAACTTTCCTGAGACCTGGACGGGATAGGCCTGTTCCCCTGCTCCTGCCTGCTTCTAGGTATAGGAGCACTAACTGGGAAGGCGTGGGGATAAATGAACATCCTTGGAATTGAGGTCAGTTCCCTCCATAGAATCTGGACTGACTGGATCCCTGCTGCTCTAATCTAGCTCTTTTATTCCCTCTTACTCTCTCCCTCTCTTTCACCTTATCAGCTTTAATCTGTTGGGCATGCATCATCAACCAAGAAAGGTTTATCTCACTACTAAGCATAGCAGATCTGCACTCTTTCACAATGTAACTCGACACATAATGATAGGCGTATTTACACGCCTAAAGTGCTATAGTTTACCCATATTTTAGCTAGGTTTTGAGGACAAAATATATAACTCATGCACTTTTAGTCCTTTTTCCTGTAAGCGAGCTAACAAAAATGATTAGCAAGTTTTTAGGTATAAATGATGAAGATTTCAGCATTTTATGGATAACTTGAAACCAAAGGAAGCTTCACGAAAGGAGGAAAGCAAAACTTGGATGCCTAAGGACTAAAAGTGACGCATGGAAAACCTGTCCCGGGCAAAAACAGCATTTCTCAAGACTTTGGGGATCAGCAGTAACCTATTAGGATTAGGATAATGATGCAGTAATTTGTTAGGATTAGGATAAGTATGCAATAGCCTAGTAGGAATAGGATATGGGTATTATAAATACCCTATTTTTCTGCAACTTTTGAATAATCAACTCATTCATAATACACATTCGAATTCTCATTCATCTATATACTTCTTCCATCAATTACTTTCAAAACAATTCTCTTTATCTATTCGACTTTTAATTTTCACGACAAGAGAAACACTACTTTGAAAGGAAATCACTCCACAAGCCCTACCAACATATACTTCACGTGAGATCTTTATATTGGTATGATGATAATGACTATTGTGATTTCCATTGCACTCATGAGTAGCTAAACTTCTCTGTTGGGGTTATGGAAGCCTTATGAGATACTATCTATTGCTATGAGTTTGTGAATTCTTGACACGTATGCTGCTTATATCATTATTCTCTTCATCTTAATTTAAATTCTTGTGGTTGCAAACATCTAGAATACGCCAGTATAGCATTAACTTGTTCGAAAGAAAATTTATATGTCTGGAAAAGAGATAATGTCAAGGTAATAGGGCACCAACCCCTGTTAAAAAGTTAGTGTCGTAACTGGATTAACCTCTTGGAGAATTTGTACCATTAGATACGCTTTAAGCTCGAAAGAGTTAAAGTGAAATAATCCTTGATGGTTGAAAGATGCCTGGATTTACCATAGAATACAATTCTCTATAAGCACATGAATGTCTGAACTCCGCATAACTCATAGTTAATAGATACGTACAACTCAAAAAATGGACATAACCCCAGCTCTTAATTCTCATTGATCAAAACCAACCAAATAATCCGTTATAGTCTTCTATTTTCCGTTCTTACATTACTATTTTTGATACTCTTAAATTCACGCTACAATCCCCCTTTACGAAACTTTCACCAAAAGTCTAATATTCTTTGCTTACTTAATGACCAAGTATTCCCTGTGGGATTCGACACCCAACCCAGTTGGGTTCTATATTTGACAACGACCACTTACACTCTTACGAGAGCTGTAGTTTGAGCGTTATCAAATTTTGGCGCCGTTGCTGGGGAATACGGTTGTCAACTAAGTTTGTGATAATTACTAGACCCTTTGGTCAAAGATTCTCGTACTTTACTTTTAGTTGTTGTTTTTATTTTCTGCAGGTTTTTATCCAGTGCATGCCCCATACTCGAAGTTCTGGTCAACCATTATTACCTTTCAATCCTGCACCACATCGTATTAGCAGAATGGAAGCTCAACAGGAAATTGAAAGAAGGGCTGCTCAACAAGAACAGGATAGACTAGCTGCTCTGGCCGCCGCTCAAGTACATCAACAGAATATTGATAACCCTGGGCGAGCAACAAATCCTGACGATGAGGATCTAGTGATGACGAGTTACTAAACCCTAGGCGTGATGCTGAGATGGTGACACCAGCCAACAGAAGAGATCGTCAAGCTAGGTTCAGGCCTGAACGCCGAGCCATACCATTCGATGATGATGATGATGATCTTGATAGAGCTGGTGCCATAGGAGATATTATTCCTCCGCCATTGGCACTCGGAGCCAAGTTCAACATCACGAGCACCATGATTCAGTTATTGCAACTCAAGGGATTATTCGGTGGACTAGCAGGCGATGATCCGAAAATGCATCTGATCAACTTTATTTCTACATGCAAGTCATTCGACAATCCTGGCGTTGGACAGAATACAATTCGGTTGCACTTATTTCCATTGTCTCTATCTGGGGAGGCAACTCTATGGTTGAACGGGCTGACTCCTGATTCTATCACTAATTGGAGGCAATTTAAAGATGGTTTCCTAGAAAGATTCTTTCCGCCATCCAAGAGAGCACAATTGAGAGATGAAATTAGTAATTTTCGACAGCTTCCAACTGAAGCCCTCCATGAAACATGGGAGAGATTCAAGAAGAAGCTTATGAGGTGCCCAAACCATCACATGGCCAATGTTCACTTGATGGAGATACTATATAGATCCTTGAATTCAGAAACTAAACCAGTGGTGGATAATGCGGCTGGAGGATCATTTATGGACCTCACCTTTGTTCAGGCAAGTGATATGCTAGATCGGATGACGAAACAAAGTAGGGCATGGCATACCAGAGATTCTGAGGTAGCAAGCCCCACTTTTTCTATAGTCATGACTGCAGAACAAAGGAGAAGAGAAGAAGAACGTGATCAAGATTTGGCGCACATGAAAACACAAGTGGATCTTCTTACAAAGCATCTACTATCAAGGAAGACCGAAAAAGTCAAAGCAGTTGCGTCAAAAGGAAGAGAGGAATCCAATTCTGCGGAAGAAGCCAACAACGTGAACAATCAGGGGGGTTTCCGAGGCAATGCCCAAGGAAACCAAGGTCAAAACTATTATGATAATTCTGGAAACAAGGACCGGGATCAATGTAGTTGGAAGAACAAGACTGCCAGGAGTGGCGTGTATATTCCTCCTGGACGACGAGAGGCCACTGTATCTAGTTCGAGAAATATGTCAATGGAAGATATGATGGCTAAGTTGTTGAAAGGAGTGAAAGCAACCAGCACGGGAGTAACTGAGGTAATAAATGACTTGGCCTCAATGAAGCAATTGGTTAAATCACATTCCACTTCAATAAGACAGCTGGAACAACAATTGAGTCAAATTTCAACCACATTAAATCAAAGAAAAGCTGGCACCCTACCGAGCGACACAGTGCAAAACCCAAGAAACGATGGAACATGCATGGCTGTTACTACCAGAAGTAGTAAGGTGCTGGAAAATTCATCCCAAAGCAAGAAAGTGGCCGAAGATATCGTAGGTAATACAGAAGAAGATGACGCCGTCAAAACTGATGAAGACGTTCATGACGTCATTCCTCGACGTCCACAGCCTGAAAAGATCTCCAAACCTAAGCATGATGAAAAGAAAGTCATGAAGAAAACAATTCCCCTTCCACCACCTCCTTTTCCGCAATGATTAAAGAAGAGAGTTGATGATACCAAGTTCAATAAATTCATGTCAATGTTAAAACAACTGACCATTAATGTTCCCTTGGTTGAGGCACTAGAACAAATTCCAGGCTACACAAAATTTATGAAGGATCTTTTAATAAAGAAGCGGGCAGCAAGTGGTGAGTTGACAGATGTTGTTCATCATTGTAGTGCAATTGCTACCAGATCACTAGTTCAGAAGAAGGCTGACCCAGGAGCCTTTACTATTCCTTGCACTGTTGGATCTTTGAATTTTGCCAAGGCATTATGCGATTTAGGAGCCAGCATCAACTTGATGCCATTATCCATTTACAAAAAGTTGGGGTTGGGTGATCCTACTCCAACCAATATGAGGCTTGTGATGGCTGATAGGTCGGTAAAATGACATGTTGGTATTTTATGTGATGTATTGGTGAAGGTTTCTTCATTCATCTTTTCGGCGGACTTCATTATTTTGGATTGTGAGGTAGACTCTGAAGTTCCCATAATCTTGGGGCGCCCTTTCCTTGCAACAGGAAGTGTGCTTATTGATTTAAGAGCTAATGAGCTTCTATTCTGGATGAATAACGAAGTAGTCCGCTTTGATGTATGTGAATCAATGAAGCAACCCAAAGATCTGAACGTGTTCTCGATAGCTGATGTTTATATTGATGATGAGAAAGAATTACCTGTAGAGGAGTAGCTTGTTGATGACCCATTGGCAGTTGTGCTTATGAATGTTGAGCATAAGGATGCTAAAAAATATGAAGAAACTATTTGTGCTCTAACAGGATTAGGGTCATATCCTCATGCTCCCAAGAAGATGGACCTTGATCTCAAAAACCGACCAACACCACCAGCTAAACCATCTATTGAGGAACCACCCACGTTAGAATTGAATGAGCTGCCTAACCATTTAAAGTATGCATTCTTGGGAAGCGGTAACAAACTCCCAGTTATTGTGGCGGCAGATTTGGGTGAGCAGCAAGTTGCAGTTCTCATCACGGTTCTACAAAAGTACATGAGAGCCATCGGTTGGACCATAGCTGATATCATTGGTATTCCGCCTGGGATTTGTACACACAAGATTCAGCTTGAAGAAAATTGCTTACCCACTATTGAGCATCAAAGGCGTCTGAATCCACCTATGCAAGAGGTGGTGAAGAAAGAAATTATTAAATGGTTAGATGCAGGGGATGTGTATCCAATCTCCAACGGTAAATGGGTAAGTCTGGTACAATGTGTACCAAAGAAAGGTGGCATGACGGTAGTTGCGAATGAAAAAAATGAGTTAATTCCACTCAGACCTATCACAGGGTGGAGAGTGTGCATGGACTACCGTAAGCTGAATTCGTGGACCCTTAAAGAACACTTTCCAATGCCTTTTATTGACCAAATGCTTGATCGATTATCAGGGAAAGGATGGTTTTGTTTCTTTGACGGTTATTCTGGCAATAATCAGATATGTATCGCCACCAAAGATCAAGAGAATACAACGTTTACATGCCCCTATGGTACGTTTTCCTTCAAACATATGTCATTTAGGCTATGTAACGCACCCGCCACTTTTCAGCGTTGAATGATGTCCAGTTTTTTCTGATATGGTGGAAGACACGCTGGAGGTATTCATGGACGATTTTTCAGTTGTGGGTGAGTCATTTGAATCGTGCTTGACAAATCTAAGTATGGTGTTGCAGAGATGTGTTGAATTCAACCTAGTACTGAATTGGGAGAAGTGCCACTTTATGGTGAAAGAAGGTATTGTTCTTGGGCATAAAATCTCCAAAAGAGGAATTGAGGTGGATCGAGCTAAAATCGAAGTTATCGAGAAACTACCACCACCAATTTTGGTCAAAGGAGTTCGTAGTTTCCTCGGTCATGCAGGTTTCTACCGAAGGTTTATCAAAGACTTCTCCAAAATTTCTAGTCCATTATGCAAACTTTTGGAGAAAGATGCAAAGTTTGACTTCAATGAAGATTGTGTGAAGGCATTTGAATGCCTCAAAGAGAAGCTAATTGAAGCTCCTATCATGGTAGAACCAGATTGGTCTTTACCGTTTGAAGTCATGTGTGATGTTATCGGAGTACCTTTGGGTGTTGTACTTGGCCAGAGAAGTGAAAAGTTATTCCATCCAATCTACTATGCGAGTAAGGTCTGGAACGAAGCCCAGAAAAACTATACTGTCACAGAACAAGAGCTTCTAGCAGTTGTGTATATCTTTGAAAAGTTTCGTGCTTATTTGTTGGGAACTAAAGTGGTAGTTCATACAGACCATGCAGCTCTGAGATATTTGATGACAAAGAAAGATGCTAAACCAAGGCTAATTCGATGGGTATTGTTGCTGCAAGAATTTGATTTCGAGGTAAAAAATAGAAGAGGTTGCAAAAACCAAGTGGCTGATCATCTATCTAGACTCGAGAATGAGCATATAGCACAGCAAGATCTTGAGATTGACGATACCTTCCTTGATGAAGAGATTTTAGCCACAATGATGGAGGAGTTACTATGGTATACAGATTTTGCAAACTTCGTGGTAAGTAATGTGATGCCTACGAATCTATCATTTCATCAAAAGAGGAAGTTCATGCATGACGTGAGACACTACTTCTGGGATGAGCCATATTTTTTTAGACGATGCGCGGATGGTGTTATCAGGCGATGCATATCCCATGTTGAGGTGCCGAATATATTGGAAGCATGTCACACTTCCCAAGTTGGGGGACATCACGCAGGTAATCGGACAGCAAGGAAGGTATTGCAAAGTGGCTATTATTGGCCTTCGATATTTAAAGATGTCGACGACTTTGTGAGAAAATGCGACCAATGTCATAGACAAGGTGCGACTTTGAAACACCATGAGATGCCCATGTCGAAAATCCTTGAAGTAGAGCTCTTTGATGTATGGGGTATCGATTTTATGGGTACATTCGTGAATTCGTTTGGAATGAAATATATCCTAGTTGTTGTAGATTATGTTTCAAAATGGGTTGAAGAAGTAGCATTGGCTGATAATGAAGGAAAACGTGTTGTTGCATTCTTGAAGAAAAACATCTTCTCTCGTTTTGGGGTACCACGTACTATCATAAGCGATGGAGGATCTTACTTTTGCAACAAACTGTTCAAATCCGTGTTGGCAAAATATGGTGTCAAGCAACATAAGGTATCCACGCCTTATCACCCACAAACTAGTGGACAGGTAGAGGTTTCCAATCGAGAGATCAAGCAAATCCTTGCTAAGACTGTAAATGCGAATAGGAAAGATTGGTCTTGGAAGCTGGACGATGCACTATTGGCTTATAGGACTGCATTCAAAATGCCAATTGGCATGTCCCCGTACCAACTAGTTTATGGGAAAGCTTTTCATTTACCCATTGAGCTCGAGCACAAAGCATTGTGGGCATTGAAGAAACTGAATTTGAATTGCGATGATGCTATGAACTTGAGGGTGGAACAGCTGAATGAGATGGATGAATTCTGTCTACATGCATATGAAAGATCAGACCTCTACAAAGAGCGGATGAAAAAGTATCATCATCAGCGAATTGTTCAATGAAACCTTCAAAAGGGTGATATGGTACTTCTTTTCAATTCCAGACTAAAGCTATTCCCAGGTAAGTTAAGGTCCAAATGGTCTAGTCCGTACAAGATTAGCCAAGTCTACTCGTCTGGAGTAGTTGAACTAGAAGACAATAATGGTGTTGTCTTTAAGGTGAATGGCCAATGAGTAAAACCATATATCGGCCCCCTTGACTCGATGAACTATATGGCCACCATCTATCTCGACGAAGTCTATGTACTCGAGGTAACTATGTCGTGCCGCGACAATAAATCAAGCGCTAGATGGGAGGCAACCCATCGTGATTTTTTTCATTTCCTTTGTATTTGTTTTTACTAAATAAAAATCCAAAAATAAGAGTCGAGCCACGACCTAAACTAAGGCACTTGATGGGAGGCAACCCATCGTTCTAATCGTTTTTGTCATTTTTGAGTGAATGCAGGTGCAAGAGGTGTAAAGGAGGAGATTGGTTCCAAATTTTGATTTGGAAGTATTACATGTTGAAGGTGGTAAGTTAGGAATGAAGAAGCAAAAGACTATGGGTGAGGCATTGCTTATGAAAATATAGGCAAAGAACAAGGCAAGACCTATGTAAATCTAGGCCACGAACAAGGCAAGGCCTATGCTATGGCCTAAGCTCTCGGATTCTAGAGTGCCATAGCATAGGCGCCGCCTATGCTCAACAATGCCATAGAATAGGCGCCGCCTATGCAAAAGCCTTTTGTCTCTGAATCTCATATGTCATGGCATAGGCGGCGCCTATGCCTAACAATGCCATAGCATAGGCGCCGCCTATGCTCAACAATGCTTTGCAAAAGGCGCCGCCTATGCCAAGCATAGGCAAAGCATTAGGTGCCGCCTATGGTCACTTTTGGTCTCCAAATCCGATTCCAAATGGGTCAAAACCCGACCCAAGCTTGTCCTATAAATAGAACCTTAGTCTTAAATCAAAAACACATTGAAATTCACCCTAAAGCGCCGCCTCCCTCTCCAAATTCTCTCAAAAAATTTCCTTTTGCTCTTTTATTTTGCAAGAACATCTTCCAAGGCCATCAACCAAGTAAGTACTTCTTTGTTCTTCTTTTATGTTCCGTAAGTACTACACTACTACGTCTATAATGAATTGTTTAATCTTGAAGTAGTATTGATGATTTGAATATGGTTGATTTGTTGTGGTGAAACTAAGTGAGTGAAAGAATACGTAAGGATGCTCTTGACTTATTTCCAACTTGTATTTGATTTTGATACACTGTCATACTTTTGCGGAATTGACATAGTCTAGGACATTTCATAACCTTGTAACTTGAAAGATTGCTTGAATGACTTGTTTATTGCGATGAAAATCATGGTTAACTACACACATAAGATGTTGTGATTATTCCAAGCCATAAATTGATACAATATCTATGTAGTAGTTTTATTCAAAGTGATGCATTAGTCCAAAACATGAAAGAATTACCAAGATTACATGATCTAGAATTGAGAAAGGATAGTTAAGATGATACGACAAGTATGACTGCACTGATTATATTGTTGGAACATAACACCTAAACGTATATCGATGAAAACTGAGTAATCGACATCGTTCACTTCACTAGTTCGTACAAACAAACTAAGTGTGGGGTGGTGCCACTACTTCTTGTTTATTGATTGTATCCACCGAGATGAAGCTAACATGACTATTATTTTAATCTCAGGTAAAATGGCACCAAAAGCAAGACAAGGGAAAGAAAAAGCAACTACTTCACAAAAAGGCAAAATAAGGGGACGAAAAGAGCAAGGAGAATCCTCCTCGCTGCAAATACCTCGCCACATGTTTAGAATTAAATGGGTCCTAGAGGAGGAAGGAAAGGAGTGGTATAGGAACAATAAAGAGAAAAAATATGTTTATGTGGAGTTGATACACAAGGAAAGCCTAGCAAAGAAAGAACCTCATATGTTGGCTAAGATAATGGCGTTACATATTGATTTCATCTTCCGAGATATGGGAGAGTGCAATCTTGATTTAACACGTGAATTCTATGCCAACTGGTCACCGACAACTACAGGGAGTGAAGTAAAGATTCGGGGCCAAGTTCTGCAACTAAATGCGGAGTTCTTCAACTCTTTTTTAGGCTTGCCATCTGTTCCATCACCACTCAAGGAGCTATATAACAGACCGCCATACAGGTCCATTAGACACACATTGTGCAGAACAAGATCTATGGCACGGTGAAGCAAACACAAGGATACCGGTCGGCACAACACCTTCCCATATGCTTCCTTAAATAGGGAAGCTAGGATATGGTTGCGAGTAGTCAACTCTTGCCTGATTCCAGGGACACAGTACACAAAGATAACATGAGATAGAGTGTGCTTAGTGTACGCATTGATGACGAATGTCCCTATCAACATTGGGGCAATTATTCGATCTACAATGCGAAAGGCCAGGCTACACAAGAGGTCCCACTTCAGCTTTGGCAATCTGTTGACTGCAATATTGAGGAAGGAGGACATCGAAGAGGAACCGGCTGATCATAAGCTTTCACACAACCCAAAGAAGGTTGACCTCACAAAGGTTAAAGATGCTGAATCCACACATGGCGTCAACCTTACCACTGCAGAACGTCATGCTCGGGATGAGGGTTTCTTTCGCCATCTTTATGGCATGACTCAGTTTACCATGATGAGCGGAGGTCGTGTTCCAACTGCTGCAGAGCTTCAACAGTTGGATTATGACTACCCAATGAATGATCATGTGAGGGTGATGTATGGAGTAGGTGTATTTTTTGAGGAACCTCTTGATGACGATGTGCCAAACGATGATGATCGTCGAATGCCAGACTCTGATGTGGAGGAGAACTCTGATGGCGACGACTCTGATGATGATTCCGATGAAGGGGGTATGACCCCAGGCATAGAGGAGGAGTCTGACTAACTAGGTTCATCTTATTTATTTTCCACTGAGGGCAGTATGTCTCGTCTAAGTGTGGGGTGCTGGTATTTGCATGCTAACCTTCCTTATCTGCATTTGCATTTATTTATGTTTGTTTGTTTTGTTTTTTTTAGTAGTTAAATTTTTTTTAGTAGTTAAATTTTTAACTTTGCATGAAATTGTTCTGATAGACAGCATGGTATTACGACAAGAGTCTGTGATAAAATCATTACTATTGAGATGTTTAGGCTCTAATAGTGACTCATTATGTGATAATTATGTAGTTCAATTCCTTCATCTGTTGGGTCAAGAGTCTATACTGCTTCCAATAAAGTCGACCATGTGCCTTGTGTGTGTGAGATGATAGTATATTCTATGTTTGTGGCTGATGCTAGAACTTGCCTGGTATATATGTAAAGCGAAATAAAGAGTGTGAGTTTAGGAGATGATTTAGGCATTTCTTTGGCAACCTATGATTGTTTACCTTCATTTTATCGACCTATGGACATCATCCTAGATAACTTCCTTTGAGCCTTAAGCCTATTTTCTTTGACAGCCTCATATGTAAGCCTAATCCATTTTTGTTCAAGGCCATAATTTGATCCAAATTCCTAAGTGCTTTAAAATTATAAAGTCATGTGACAACATAAGAGGAAATTGGGTGAGAGTAGTGCCTTAGAGTGAATTGGTACTTGAATTCGTTATGAAAAAAGAAGGGTTAGTATAGAGGTGTGTTATAAAAAAAAGAAAGGGAAGAGAGAAGAATGAAAAGAAAAATAAAAAGTTAATTTTGTTCAAAATTTAATAACAAAAGAGGTGAGAAGGGGTGGTAGATTAAAAGAAAGTAGAAAGGTTGTTTGAAAGAAAGTGTTAATGGCATAATGTGATGTATTAAAGCGCTTAGGAACATAGTCACTATTTCTGGCCAAAATAGTCCTACCCGTCCCTTAGCCTACATTACAACATGTAAAAGACCTATTTGATCCTAAGCTTAGCATTCTGATATTTTGTGGAGCATTACACTAAGGGCAAGCCTATGGTCATCAGTTGCAACATATGAATTCTTTGTGAGCGTGAGAGCAAGGAAAATCCTGTACCCATGTTTTGAAAAAAAATGAAATACTTGTGAGTAATTATGGGTGATATATTGTGAGACACACATGGTTGATGAGTTTTGGGTGGTTGTGTATGATTCTCTGTGCCTTAACTTTTGAATACGAATTAACCATCATCACGAGTCTATATTAGAGGTTGAATTGTTTCTAGAAGTGATCAGAAAACTACTCTTTGTTAATAATTGTCGTGCCTGTCTTGATGAATATTTTCTGTTGTTACTGTGAAACCCTAAGTGGATGGTTAGAAGGACATGATATTTTGTTCGAGGACGAACAAATCTTTAAGTGTGGGGTGTTGATGATAGGCGTATTTACACGCCTAAAGTACTATAATTTACCCATATTTTAGCTAGGTTTTGAGGACAAAATATATAACTCATGCACTTTTAGTCCTTTTTCCTGTAAGCGAGCTAACAAACATGATTAGAAAATTTTTAGGTATAAATGATGAAGATTTCAGCATTTTATGGATAACTTGACGCCAAAGGAAGTTTCACGAAAGGAGGAAAGCAAAGCTTGGACGCCTAAGGACTAAAAGTGACGCATGGAAAACCTGTCCCGGGTAAAAACAGCATTTCTCAAGACTTTGGGGATCAGCAGTAACCTATTAGGATTAGGATAATGATGCAGTAATTTGTTAGGATTAGGATAAGTACGCAATAGCCTAGTAGGAATAGGATATGGGTATTATAAATACCCTATTTTTCTGCAGCTTTTGAATAATCAACTCATTCATAATACACATTCGAATTCTCATTCATCTATATACTTCTTCCTTCAATTACTTTCAAAACAATTCTCTTCATCTATTTGACTTTTAATTTTCACGACAAGAGAAACGCTACTTTGAAAGGAAATCACGCCACAAGCCCTACCAACATATACTTCACGTGAGATCTTTATATTGGTATGATGATAATGACTATTGTGATTTCCATTGCACTCATGAGTAGCTAAACGTCTCTGTTGGGGTTATGGAAGCCTTATGAGATACTATCTATTGCTATGAGTTTGTGAATTCTTGACACGTATGTTGCTTATATCATTATTCTCTTCATCTTAATTTAAATTCTTGTGGTTGCAAACATCTAGAATACGCCAGTATAGCATTAACTTGTTCGAAAGAAAAGTTATATGTCTGGAAAAGAGATAATGTCAAGGTAATAGGGCACCAACCCCTGTTAAAAAGTTAGTGTCGTAACTGGATTAACCTCTTGAAGAATTTGTACCGTTAGATACGCTTTAAGCTCGAAAGAGTTAAAGTAAAATAATCCTTGATGGTCGAAAGATGCCTGGTTTTACCATAGAATACAATTCTCTATAAGCACATGCATGTTTGAACTTCGCATAACTCATAGTCAATAGATACGTACAACTCAAAAGGTGGACATAACCCCAGCTCTCAATTCTCATTGATCAAAACCAACCAAATAATCCGTTTTACTCTTCTATTTTCCATTCTTACATTACTATTTTTGATACTCTTAAATTCACGCTACAATCCCCCCTTTTTACGAAACTTTCACCAAAAGTCTAATAATCTTTGCTTACTTAGTGACCAAGTATTCCCTGTGGGATTCGACACCCAACCCAGTTGGGTTCTATATTTGACAACGACCGCTTACACTTTTACGAGAGCTGTAGTTTGAGCGTTATCAACACACCGGTCACGAACTTACTCATAATGGTCCTGGAGTCAACCATCATACTAGGAGCATATTTGGATAACTAATTGAATCTAAGACAATACTCCTTAACAGTCATAGAGCCTTTCTCAAATTCATGAATGCCTCTATCTTTGTTTCCCTCATCTCAAGAGGAAAGAATCTGTCAGAGAACGTGTCCTAGAATAACTACCAAGTCATGGGAGCAGCATCCTCCCTCCTACTCTTACCCCACATATCCACCCAGTCATATGCAATATCTTTCATTCGATAGGCAGCCAATTCAACAGTCTTCTCCTCAGTCAAGTGCATAATCTGAGTGATCTTTCTTACTTCATCCAAGTACATCTGTGGGTCTTCACCTACCTTCGACCCATAGAACTCAGGCAGATTCATCCGTATAAAGTCAAAAACTTGAGCTACAACAAAATTATTCTCTTATGGAGGTGGAATAGAAGCCTGGGCATTAGCTTGAGCATTGTCGGTAACTGCCTGGGGTAGGGCCTGAAAAGCTGCCCAAAATTTTGTATGAGACACATGCTCGTTCAAGGGATCAACAAGTTGAGGTTTCTCATTATTTCTATGAGCTCGACGAGGAGGCATTTTTTGTTATAAGAGAGCACGAGTTAATCGCAGATAAAGAGACAGTTGTAGGTACGATAAACTTAAGAAAGAAAGAAATGACTTTTCCTAAAACATTTCATAGCCTCTTGCTCATAGATATGGCACGCTATACACTGATGATCAATACTCTACGTAACACGTCTTGTTAGACTCCCTAGGACTATTTAAACCTTAGGCATTGATACCAAGCTTGTAACTCCTCAAGAACCTAACTCGAGACATCACACGGTACTTAAGGCCACACGTGGCCTCAATCTAGCCCCCTAATCCTGTCATCCCTTTTTGAATTTTCTTTGGTGGTAGTCATGGCAAAATAAGAAAAGATATCATATCATAGACATACTCGAGAGAAAATATATACTGGCCTATACAATCAAAATACTGACATTCTGTACATACTGATACTCAAGTCTGACAATGCCTCTACTAATCAAGACTAAAGAGCCATTGGGACAAACCCCCAACTGACTCAGACAGTACTGAAAGCCATAACAATAGAACGATATCACAAAAAATATAGACATGGTCCTCAAACCATGAGGAATCACCACTGAGGGAACGTAGTTGAGGCACTTGAATATCGCTAACGCGGCTGCGGCTGAGTACCTAAACCTACATTATGAGAAAATGTAGCCCATAGGAAAATATGTGGGTCAGCACTTTGGAATATGCTGAGTATGTGGGGGTGCATGCAACAATGTAAATATCATCATCAATTTTATGAATATATGCACATGTACAATGATGGCTCACTTGGATTGAGTTAGATTGAAACATACTTTTCATGATCTCATAGTAAATAAATCATATGATAAAAACCTCATAAATCATCATAACTAACTCAACTCTTCAACTCAAGACTCGGAGTGACTCGATAATTCAAGAAACTCAACACTTATGGACATGGGAGGTTCTTATAACCGATATAAACCATGTGAGCTACATGGAGTCAAATGTTTTTCCCTCCTAAGGAGAGAACCCCACATTGGCGGGAGCATCGTACTCTTGCCAGGGAGTACAACCTAAATTTAGCGATCACAATCTCATACTCGGCCTCTATCCCACAATTATCAATATCAATCCTACGGGGACACGTAGTTTCAGGGAAATACCATATTTCCCTCTCGATGCTAAATACTACTCCCTGACATAAGATCAGAATGCGTTAAGAAATCCATCACAAATATCACAAGGATCTATTATGAAGACCAAATCAAATCTGTTTCTTATTTACCAAATCATAATCAATTTGCGGATTCCTAACTCGACTCGACATAAATCAATCTTTCTCAATATCAAAATGTATCAATTCATTAAATCATAACAACATCAATAACTTTGAGGAAATATCAAGACTCATTGTAACAACTCAATCTCATGAATGAATATACTCAATAATCCAATTTGTCATAAGGAAGCTTAAAGCTTGACACATATCTTGAAAGCACTTGAAATATCAACTCATGGTAGAAATATGAAATTCACATTATTAACTATCAAGTCATAACTTGGGAATAGTAAAATAATCATGTATAACAAAGCTTGAACAATTTATATTCTCAAAATCTCATGATGAAGTGATTTGGGTATAAACCAACTTGCAAAATCATGTAAATCCATAACAGAAATCAAAGCTTTGGGAACAAGAACTAAAGGATTTCTCTTGTTCAAAACTCTACATACCTTGGATTATGATTTTGGGATGAACAAGCTTGATTGAAACACTTCCTTACACTTTTGAGCTAAGTTTCTTGATGCCTTTAGCTTAGATATCTTGAATTTTGAACAACTTGGTGAAATCTATGGAAAAATTCTTGAATTTCTTGGAGAAGATTTGATTTAGATTTGGAAGAGAGAAACACTAGTTCTACATATTTGTGGAAAGAGAAATGGAGAAGAATGGATTTCTCTTCCCTACTTGAATCTATATATAGAGGGTCAAACTGGGCGAAAAGACCAAAATGCCCTTGAGCAAATTCTAAAACTGGAGACCAATTTTTGGCCCTAGCACGATGCGCCATGATCGTGGTCCTTCACTGGATTTTGGAAAATTGGGAAACTGCTCAGTGGCGCGACTCGGTGAAATCGTGTTGCCACCTTGGTTATGACTTGAAAGGGCACCGCAATGCGGTAGAATCACATTGGTGCACTGGAATTTGACAATCCCGATATTGAGCCTTGGAGTGATGTGTCAGTATCACCAAGGCTTACTGGAAAATGATAATTGGAATATTACTCATCTTTACAATGTGTTGAGGGTCTAAATAACGATGTTTCACGACCAGGAATTCAGATAGTTATAACTTCTTGCTCCGATCTCTGATTTTGACGAAATTGGTATCGAGGAAAAGCTTATTCAAATCTCCACATGATATAAAGTAGAAACTAGGGAAATGATGCACAGTGTAAACATTATTCACTTTGGAAGTCTTTCCCATTCACTCAAAAGACGAATTTAGGCTTACAAAACGGTCGGTGTAATACAATTATTCACCCCTTCCGCATAAACTATAGCAAGTTGTAGCCTAACTTTTCATGTTAAGCTACTATGGTACATGGAATTTATATTAAATAAAATTTGCTAAATAAAATTCAATTGTAAGGAATAGTCCTGTAGTTGTATTGCATGCATAACCATGTCTTTGATAATAAAAATCACATGAAAAGGTTCATTTGTTCTTGAAAACCCCAGATTAACAGAGAAAATTGTGAATTCATCAATTCAATTAATCAAAAAGGGATAAAATAAGATAAAAAATTGAAGCTTTAAAGATTCACAATCTAATTCCATTGCAAATAAAGAACAAAATTAACAAATGAAGACTACAAAATTTTCTTCCATTCTATTACACAAAATAAAAATATTCTCATAAGTAACCCCCATTTTTGAACTGCTAAAGCAGAGACCCAAAATACAAATTTATCAAACCAATTAAAGCTTCAGCAAAGCAAAATTAAAATTAAAAAAATAAATCAAAATCAGGAAAAAATGATGCAAGATTATATACAACTATCTTTTTCCCAATTTAGATGTTGAAATCAGGAAAATCTAACAAAAAGTAGGTTGAAAATGAAAAATCAAACTGTATAAACATAAAATTCACATACCTTTTGTAGTTGTAAGCTAAACAATCGATGTAGAATATGGAAGAAATAATGTATGAAAGCACAAATTTATAATCTGTGTATAGAAAAATAGGAAAGAAGTGAAACATTCACCATCACTTCTGAAAGAATTGAAAGAAAATGAGGAAACAACTTTGAAATATCCACTGATTTACGCATGAAATTCTCTTTAACACGTGGTGAAGCTCAACAACAATAAATGTGGTGAAAGCTCAGCAGCAAATGACGCTTACAGTGATAGTGTGAAAAGACCAAAATGTCAAGCTCAGCAAACGTGGTGAAAGCTCCACAACAGCAAATGACGCTTACTGAAATAGCGTGAAAAGACCAAAATGTCCTAAACTTAATGTGAATGGACAACAAGCACACATGTTGAAATCAGCTATTGTTAGCTCATTTCTACAATAGTAAGAACGTACCATAAAATTAAAATATGTTAGTAAGAGTTACACTACATTTGAAAAGAGAAAATCTAAGCTACCATCTTAGTTCCTGAACGTAAGATGTCTATTAGATATTGTTTAACCGTCTACAGTTTCTTCATATCAAATATTCAACTTCACAATATTTTAAAAAAAAAAAGTTTCAACGATATCATATAACTTACAATAAAATATGATCAATGTCGTTATAATTGCAAATGTTAGTGTGTAGAAGTTTTTATCTCGTCTTTATGAAATTATAGTCCTCTTCCTTTTTCAAATAATAATCCAATATCAAGATGACAAATATTCAATTCTATTAAGAAAAGATATGTGAAAACTATAGTTACTCCTTAAGAAAAAGGCTTTTATCCAAAATAGCCATGAAAGGGAATGAAGAATCACAAAAGAATGAACCAACCAAAAATAAAGTATCATCTTACGATTTGACTTTAAATGACAACTTAGGAAACTTTATCATGCAAGTACAAATACGAAGAGAAAATCATGAAGAATGGATCCGTCCAATGTGTAGCTCTCAGTGGGCTTAAAGAAAATGGAGATTTATCAATAGAACTAGCACTCAACCGGAATAAAGGTCCTCTGAATTGGAATACTGGTGGACAATT
Organism: Capsicum baccatum var. pendulum; assembly: GCA_030864225.1. Taxonomy (NCBI): domain Eukaryota; kingdom Viridiplantae; phylum Streptophyta; class Magnoliopsida; order Solanales; family Solanaceae; genus Capsicum; species Capsicum baccatum. The sequence goes on from CM061553.1 coordinate 203,462,096, forward strand.
AAGTCCATGCTAGTGTTATGGATTCAAAATACTATTGAACCAACTTTGCGTTCAACCATACACATATGAAGAATGCAAAAGGTCTCTGGAACGAAATTAAGTAGCAATTATCTGTTGCTAATGTGCCTCAAATTCAACTGTTGAATTCTAATATGACAAGATGTAAGCAACATGGTATGACAATTTTATCATAAGCTAGAAGGATAATGGTTGTGTAGGATGATCTAGAAAATTTATATGTGTGCATATGAAGGATGGGAATGAAACATAGGAGCTCAGTTAGAAAAGCAACCTGAGGAAGAAAAACTGCATCGATTCCTTATGAGATTGGATGGCACACCTTATGGACTGAGAGGACTGTTATACTTGCTGCGGACCCTTTACCAACTCTAAATAGAGTCTACTCTATTTTAATCCAGCAAGAGAGGATGAATACCATCTCTCGTGCAAAGGAAAAATGAGACGAGGTCATTAAACTTAAAGTTCAGACAAATAGCAAGACAGGGAATGTGGAGAGGTGAACGATAATTCAATGACTTACACTCACTATAATAGTTGTAGACGTGTAACATAATTTTAATTTCATCTTGTCAGTTATTTAGACCTGTGAGATCATCGTCCTTGAGGCCAATGATGGACTACATGCAAGGTTAATGGGCTGCCACAACAACAATGAACTAAAATAGGGATTGGAAGTGGTCAAGATGGAGTAGTACATGCTAATGCTGCTCAAACCTCTACAGGATGTGTTGGAAAAATTAGGAGCATTTGGCACAGTAATTGTTATAGGGGTAACAAATGGGCGGGTTGGTTAGGATTTGGACGGATCAAAATGGGTTAAAGCAACTAATGGGTCATTGCCCAATCGATGGGCTAAGATGAGTTGGGCTAAGATGGGCTAAACAATGGGCTATTCATAGCCCAATCCACCCAACTTAATCCATCATTAATTAATTATTATAATAGCAATTTAGATCTGTAATGCCTCAATTTTTTTCTGAACCAGAATGCTACATGGTGCTTATGACCTCAAAGGATCCAAGCTAACCCATGACTGATATCTATACCTGTACACGACAATATATAACATAATAATGCGGAAAATATGAACATGTAGGCCTTAAGGTTCAACTGAATAAAGAATCTATCAAAACATAACATCCATATGGGTAAAAGATACCCAAAACAACTAAAAACTGAATCAAAGCTAAACATAAGTCTGAATACTAAATCTGAAAGCCTCTAAGTGTTGTCTGAATAAGGAGTTGAAGAAACATGTCTCCAACTAACTCCGTAAACTGATAACTGGATAAAATAATAATGAATAAATCAAATCATATTGTCCTCGAATAAAGAGGACACACTAAATTTCTGCGACTGAAAATGCTACTGCTAATGCTAATCTGGAGCCCGTATCTCTGAACGTATGGTGTAACATGAAAATAAAGCACCATATCATAAATTCATCAGTACGGGGGAATGTACTGAGTATACGAGTAGGGTAGGCTAAATATAAATAGGGTTTACATACATGAACAATGCTAACTGTCTGACTGATATGAACGTAAGAGTACAAATATGCATACATAGTAACTGAAATCGTGGGTGGATGATAGCTAGTTATGTATGCTAATACATGGTTTACTGATGGCTAACATGACTGATACTGAAATTCTGATAACATGGGTGACTTTATCTGACAATTCTAAATCTGATGGAACTATCTGAGTTCCGTACTATAACTGAGTTTGACTATATCTGACAGTTCTAATATAGTGAAATCTGAGGACTTATCTGAGTTCTTTTACTGAAACTGATTTTGAAACTATGGGGGGTAGTTGTTTAACCGACATACCCCAATAATGCATATAGCTAAGTTGGGATCCAATCTCTGCCTCGACTGGAGGGGTGTCAATACCGCGCCACTGGTAAGGATAGTTGTGGGTGACCCTTAGTTGGAAGGTATTTGAAAGGAGAATAGTGGGAACCCTAAACTAACAGGTTAAGCTACCTCATTAACCCTAATCTGACAGGCTAAGATATCTCAACCTACACTAGCTACGTAGCTCTAGAACATAATGATAACTGCTAAGAAACACACCCTAAACTGGTAGGTGAGTCCCCATCCTTGGGTTTACTCGGTGCTAACATTTACTCCTATATGAAGAGACTAAACATGATTCAACTGACTGTACATGGACAAATTAACTGACTTCCATTGACTGACAGAGTAGTACTATTATCTGAGAGTTAACTGAGATCATAAGATTTCTGAGGTTTCCTAAGTCACATGACTGATTGACTTCTATATATTAGAGCTTGACTGAGATTATCGTGACAACATGACATGGCTCTAGGCACACAATTATGTTTTTTGGGTACGAATACCCCCAGGACTCGATAGAAGAAAACTAACACACATGACATGACTTGATCACAAGATTTGAGTCCACAATTCATAATATCATAAGTAGGGGATATCATATTTCATATAGTTATTCAACATCTTAAACATTGTTGGGAATGCATGGATATATTTTGTGTACATATTGTATATCTCCATTATCTTACATGTTTCATACCACCACAATAGCAATACATGAAAAGCATGGGATTCATATTGAAGTATATAGCTAACATGGACTTGTCATTTAGACATCATAGAACCATACAAACATGAATTTCTAGCATCCTAAGCATTTTATCAACCACCTTCCATGCATTCTTTAAGGCATAGGTGGTTTCATACTTGCACCATATTAAACCACCTAATGTTCATGGTTTTCAATTAACAAACATATATATTCCATGAAAACACCTTTAGACATCACATTGAAACTTAAACAACAATTGTTAATATGTACATACTCATATCACCACAAAAAGTTTACAATATAATACTTAAAATATGGTTCTTGAGCTCTATGAATGGATTGGATCCATAGATGAACACTGCGCATACATTAGAAAGAAAACCTTGATGATTTGCTGGAGAGTTCTTGGATTGGGAAACTTCATTCTCAATTATCTTGGAAAAAGGCTTGAATCTGGCTTTTGAGAGATGAGTTTGATGGAAACCCTAATCTTGTGGTTGAGAGCATAAGAAAGGGTTTTTGAGATGCTTAACTGAAGAAAATAATGAGAAAAATTATGCCTCTTTAGGGTTATAAGTCATGGAAGGTGAAGAAAATGACCTAAATACCCTTATAAAATAAATTTCCAGCTTCTGACAGGAAAAAAAATACTAAAGGCTCTTATGATCTGTGAAGACACCTACATGAACACCATATAGATAATGCCTCCAAATCTTTAAGGCAAAGACAACTGTTGCTAACTCAAGGTCATGAGTAGGATAATTCTTCTCATGGGGCTTTAACTGTCTAGAGGTGTAGTCTATGACTCTACCATGCTGCATGAGGACATAACCTAAACCTACTTTGAATGCATCACAATATACTATGAATCCATCGAAACCGTCGGGAAGTGCTAAAACTGGAGCTGAGGTGAGTCGAGTCTTCAACTCCTGAAAACACTTCTCGCAAGGTTCTGACCACTGAAACTTGACCTTCTTTTAAGTCAATCTAGATATAGGAGATGAAATAGCAGAAAATCCCTCGATAAACCATTGGTAATAGCCAGCTAAACCCAAGAAACTTCTGATATTTGATGGAGAGACAGGGTGAGGCCAGTTTCTTACCGTTTTTATTTTCTAAGGATCTACTCTAATGCCATCATCAGAAACAATGTGGCCAAGGAATGCTACTAATCTTAGCAAAAATTCATACTTACTGAACTTGGCGAACAACTGGTGATCCCTGAGAGTCTGAAGAATAATTATGAGATGGTCTGAATGATCACGCTCTATGTAAAAATAGAGCAGAATATCATCTATGAACACTATGACGAATGTGTCCAAGTAATGCTTGGACACCCGGTTCATCAAGTCCATGAAAGCTGCAGGGGCATTGGTAAGACCAAAGGACATGACTAGAAATTCAAAGTGACCATATCGAGTATGAAAAGTTGTCTTTGGGATGTCACATTCTCTAACTCTGACCTGATGATAGCCTAATCTGAGGTCTATCTTAGAGAAATAACTGGCACCCTGAAGTTGGTCAAACAAGTCATCTATCCTAGGCAGCGGATACCTATTCTTGACCATGACTTTGTTGAGCTGGCGGTAATCAATACACATTCTGAGAGAACCATCTTTTTTTTGCACAAATAAGATTGGCGTACCACATGGGGATACACTAGGCCTGATGAATCCCTTATTTAAAAGATCCTTCCACTGATCTTTAAGTTCCTTGAGTTCTACTGGTGTCATTCTGTATGGCGGAATAGAAATAAGCTGAGTGTCTGTAAGAAGGTCTATGCCGAAGTCTATTTCCCTTTTGGGAGGAATGCCTGGAAGATCTTCGAGAAAGACATCTGAATATTCATTAACCACTAGTACCGATTCGAGACTGGGAGATTAAGAACTGGAATCCTTAATATGCACGAGATGATACACACACCCCTTAGAAATCATTTTCCATGCTTGAAGGTAGGAAATAAGCTGACCCATGAAAGATAAAATGTTATCCTTCCACTCTAGGACAGGCTCATTCAGGAACTAAAACTGAATTATCCTATTTTTGTAGTCAACTGTGGCGTAGAAGGAATGAAGCCAATCCATGCTGAGAATGACATCAAAATCAGTCATCTCTAACTCGACTAAATTTGCTGACGTAGATTATACAGAGAGAATGACTTGAAATTATGCTTACTAGCACGACATGAATACTGAAGAAAGGGAACTGTTCTTAAAACATCTCATAGCCTCGAGTACATAAATGTGGCATGCAACATACTCATGTACAAGACTCTACTTGATGCGACTTTTAGAATTCCTAGGACTCTATTGAACCTTAGGTTTTGATACCAAGTTTGTAACGACCTAATTTTTTTTTTGAACCAGAATGCTACACGGTGCTTATGACCCTACAGGATCACAAGCTAACTCATGACTGATACCTGTACTTGTACACTACAACATATAATGTAATAATGCAAAAAACATGAACATGTAGGCCATAAGGTTCAACTGAATAAAGAATCTATCAAAACATAACATACATATGGGTGAAAGATGCCCAAAATAATGGAAAACTAAATCAAATCTGAACATAAGTCTGAATACTGAATCTGAAAGCCTCTAAGTGCTGTCTGAATAAGGAGTTGAAAGAATATGTCTTCAACTAACTCCGTAAACTGATAACTAGCTAAAATAATAATGAATAAATCAAATCATATTATCCTCGAATGAAAAGGACACACTGAATCTCTGTGACTAGAAATACTACTTCTACTGCTGATCCGGAGCTCGTGTCTCTGAACCTTTGGTGTAAAATAAAAATAAAGCACCATAACACATATGCATCAGTACGAGGGAATGTACTGAGTATACAAGTGGGGTAGGCTAAATATAAACAGGGTTTACATGCATGAACAATGCTAACTGTCTGACTGATATGAACATAAGAGTACAAATATGCAAACATAGTAACTGAAATCGTTGGTGCATGATAGCTAGTCTTATATGCTAATACATGGTTTACTGATGGCTAACATGACTGATGCTGAAATTTTGATAACATGGGTGATTGTATCAGACAATCCTGAATCTAATGGAACTATCTAAGTTTCGTACTGTAATTGAGTCTGACTGTATCTGACAGTCCTAATATATTGAAATCTGAAGACCTATCTGAGCTCTTTTACTGATACTGATTTTGAAACTATAGGGGGTAGTTGTTTAACCGACATGCCCTAATAATGCATATAGCTAAGTTGGGGTCCAATCTCTGCCCCGACTAGAGGGATGTCAATACCGCGCCATTAGTAAGGACAGTTATGGGTGACCCTTAGATGGCAGGTATTCGAAAGGAGAACGGTGGGAACCCTAAACTAACAGGTTAAGCCACCTCATCAACCCTAATCTGACAGTATAAGATGTCTCAACCTATGCTAGCTATGTAGTTCTGGAACACAAGGATGACTACTAAAAAACACACCCTCAACTGGTAAGTGAGTCCCCATCCTTGGGTTCACTCGGTGCTAACTTCTAATCCCATATGAAGAGACTAAACATGATTCAACTGACTGTACATGGACAAATTAACTGACTTTCGTTAACTGATGGAGTAGTACTATTATCTGAGAGTTAACTGAGATCATAAGATTTCTGAGGTTTCCTGAGTCGCATGACTGACTGAGTTCTATAGATTATAGCTTGACTGAGATTATCATGACAACATGACATGGCTCTTGGCACACAGCTATGTTTTTCGGGTACGAATACCCCCAGAACTTGATAGAAGGAACCTGACACACATGACATAAGTTACCCCAAGATTTGAGTCCACAATTCATAATATCATAAGTGGAGGGTATCATATTTCATATAGTTATTCAACATCTTAAACATTGTAGGGAATGCATGGATATATTTTGTGTACATATTGTATATCTCCATTATCTTACATATTTTATACCACCACAATAGCAATACATAAAAAAACATGGGATTCATATTGAAGTATATAGCTAACACGGACTTGTCATTTAGATATCCTAGAACCATACAAACATGAGTTTCTAGCATTCTAAGCATTTTATCAGACACCTTGCATGCATTCCTTAAGGCATAGGTGGGTTTCATACTTGCACCATATTAAACCACTTAAACTTTATGGTTTTCAATTAACAAACATATATATTCCATGAAAACACCTTTAGGCATCACATTGAAACTTAAAAAATAATCGTCAACTTGTACATACTCATATCACCATAAAAAGTTTACAAAATAATATTTAAAACATGGTTCTTGAGCTCTATAAATGGATTGGATCCATCGATGAACACTGTGAATACCTTAGAAAGGAAACCTTGATGATTTGCTGAAGAGTTCATGGATTGGGAAACTTAATTCTCAATTATTTTGAAAAAAGGCTTGAATCTTGATTGTGTGAGATGAGTTTGATGGAAACCCTAATCTTGTGCTTGAGAGTGTAAGAGAGGGTTTTTGAGATGCTTAACTGAAGAAAATAATGGGAAAAATTATGTCTCTTTAGGGTTATAATTCGTGGAAGGTGAAGGAAATGATCAAAATATCCTTATAAAATAAATTCCCAGTTGCTGAAAAATCATAGTTGACGACCTTTGTGATTGGGCATCACAAATGTGATAAGCTATCACGAATGTCGTCACTTAGGAGCTGGTTTCTGCCTAAGGCTGACGACCTTCGTGATAGGGCATCACAAATGTGGTAAGCTATCACGAATGTCGTCACTTAGAAGCTGGTTTCTGCCTAAGGCTAACGACCTTCATGATAGGGCATCATAAATATGGTAAGCTACCATGAATGTCTTCACTTAGGAGCTAGTTTCTACCTAAGGATAACGACCTTCATGATAGGGCATCACAACTATGGTAAGCTATCATGAATGTCGTCACTTAGGAGCTGGTTTCTACCTAAGGCTGACGACCTTCGTGATAGGGCATCACAAATGTGGTAAGCTACCACGAATGTCATCACTTAGGAGATGGTTTATGCCTAAGGCTGACAACCTTCGTGATAAGGCGTAACAAATATGGTAAGTTATCACGAGTGTCATCACATTGTTTCCAGCCTGACATGCTGGAGTAAAATAGGAATAAATCTTTTCTTCGATATCAAATTTAGGTGAAATTGGTATCGTTAGAAATCTAATTTAATTATCTATCTGTTGATAGTTCATGAGCTCAAAAATTCCAAGTATAATGAGAGATATTCTCGTTTGAAGTTGACTATACCAATATCCTTGTCAAGAATTCAATCGGTAAGGAATATTTTGATTCGTCTGATAGCTGGGAGTTATTTAAAGCCTTAATATACATCTAACATACTCATAAAAATATAAAATAACCATGATGTACTATGCATGAGCTTGGTACATGGCTCTAATATTGGTTTGGATTTTTTGGGGTATTACAAGATTGGATTGATATTTTTTAATTATCTTTTTATATTTATATTTATATTTATATTGGGGGTGGGGAAATTACACCATTAACTAGAGGACAAGGGTTCGACCCTGGGTATGGATAAAAATCTGTTAAGAGCGCTGTCACCTTAATGAGCCCTACAATGCGCGATCTAGATTAGTCGGGGCTGCAATGCGGGTACTGGACACCAGATGGGAAACCAATAAAAAAATATTTATATTTATATTTATATTGTTATATTTATTATTTTCAAGTAAAAATAAAGTAATAAAATTATTCGCAAGACAACCTACCCTCTATCTCAAATGTTTAATTTCGATCCACCATTTAAAACCATCACACCAATAAAGTTAATTATAATGCTCTTCTTATATTAATTATCTCCTTGATTAACTAGATATAAGGACTATACTATCTTTTAAACTTGACTTTGTATTTTTATTCATAGTATTTTCTATGTAATTTATTTTTAAACCTCTTTATGTAAATTAAAAAAAATAGGAGGGGTGGGGCTGGGTGGGTCGGAATAGGGAGGATGAGTGGGATAAAAAAAAAATTAAATATCTTTATTTTGGGCGAGGAGGGGAATGGTGTAAGAACAAATTCATTTTTTAAGAAAAAGTAAATTAAAAAAGATTTTTTTTTAGGAATGAGGGGTTGGGGGTCAGCATAAGGGGAGGTGGGTAGGGTAAGAAAGTTAATTTTTTGTTTTAATTTTTTTTTAACTTTTTTTGGTTTGTAGAGGGGGGGGGGGGGGTCAGGGGATGGTATAAGACAAAAATATTTTTTTCTTTAAAAAATTATTTATCACAACAATTTTTTCAAGACGGAAAAAAATGATTGAAGCAACTAAAAAAAATAAAAAATATTAAAAGTGGGATCATAAATACTAGGTTTAAATAACTTTATGGGTCAAAATTGGGGGAAAAGACACCACATAGCTTTTTTAAAAAGTAATGGACAATAATGGCCCACGTTTCTCATTTTGGACAAAAGTAACACTTTGGTTGTTTTTAATACCATTTATTAGCCCTTTGTTTTAATAAGCCACATGCGCCCTCTATTTTAATAAACTACACGCTAAAATATAAAAAGAATCACACACGCCCTTTGTAGTTGCTCTTTTCCAAAAAGAAAAACTTGTATCTACAATTCACGCTAGTAGTTGTATTTTTTCCCATAAAAGGGTAATAACTGGTACCTATAGTCCACTTACCTTTTTTGACTATTCTTTGCGATTAGATTTTATGAAGTTTGTTGTGCTAAAAATAAATAAAAAAGTTAATACTGATATGAAATTAGCTGGTAAAGGTATAAGATATGATCCTAATTTTGTTGCTCCATATGATGATTTTAAAGATTTAACAAATCCTGAAGTTCGATTGAAGGATTTGAAGAATGTTCATGCTAGTCCTAGTCGAATTACTAGGTCTCGAGGTAAATTAGTAGTTGATCCATCAATGGCGAAACAACTAAAAAAAAGGCACATACAGATCTGAGTGATGATTTAGATCTTGTTGTCATTCATAAAAAAAATAAAAAAAATAGTGATTCAAAAAATGATGAAGATGATGGTAAGTCATCTAAAGGAAAGGAGAAGATAATGGTGACTGATAAAGGAGATTCTCTTGTTCCTCCGAAAAATGAAAAAAAGGAACCGATCAAATGAAGGAGAAGATTATTCTCAATCATCCAAAAATAAAAGTAAAAAAGTTCCTTAGTAGAGAAAAATACCCAAATTAACTGATTTTGAGGAACATTGTTTGTGCTTTTGTATGTATTAATTATGTCTGATAGATGTTCACTTGTTGTTTAGAATTTGTGTATGTTTGAAATATGTGTGTTATTGATGTATATAATATGTGTTACTGTTGTATATGGAATATATTGGGTAGTGATTTTTGTGAAATTTAGTGTACACTAATTATATAACTATTTGTGTATTAGAATTGAATAAGAACTGTGTATAGTTTCAATATTTATATTGTGACTGTGTAAAATTAACAACACTGTTGTAATATGAGTAAAATTAGTGTATTGAAGGCATAACTATTTGAGAATTAGGATTGTATAGGAACTGTGTCTAGTTTGAATATTTATACTGTATAACTAAAATTAGTTTCCATTGACTGTATAGCTATTTGTGCATCAGGATTGTATAAGAATTGTGTATAGTTTGAATATTTATACTGTATGCATACAATTAATGTACATTGATAGTACAACTATTTGTGTATCAGGATTGTATAAGAACTGTGTATAGTTTGAATATTTATATTGTAACTATGTAAAATTAGCAACACTGTTGTAATGATTATTGTATTAGTAAAATTAGTGTACATTTACTGTATAACTAAATGTGTATCAGGATTGTATAAGAACTGTGTATAGTTTGAATATTTATACTGTATGTGCATACTTAGTGTATATTGAATGTACAACTATTTTTGTATCATGATTGTATAAGAACTGTGTATAGTTTGACTTTTTATATTGTAACGGTGTACAATTAGCAACACTGTATGAGTAACATATGTAGCCTTTTGAAATATTTATACCTAAAAGCACACTTATGTATTGCAGGTTTGGTATTTGTTTCTTGGTCCATCTGATCATTACAAGTGTCATCTCAGTGTGCACACAAATTGTACTGTTGTGACTGCGTTGAAATCTAAGTTGGACAATAAACAACTTGATTTGTTTTAAAATAGTTGCTTTGGGTATTTCTTATCTTTACCAAATGTTTTTTCTCAAAATCAACTTATCCATAGAATGTTGCTTAGGGAACTTGTTTGTGAGAGAGATGATGAAATATGGATTAAAGTGAATAACACTAGGTTATATTTCGGCTTACAAGAGTTTGCTATAATTAGCAACTTAAAATGTATCAGAAATTACAATAATGAGTTTGCTGTTAGTGAAGAAAGTAAGCTAATGGAGTTATATTTTTTAGGAAAGTCCAAGGTCACAAAGCTTGATTTAGAAAAGTGTTTCATGGAAAAAAATGGCAATGTGTGAAGATGCTTTACAAATTTTTGTTTTGTTCTTCATTCATTCTTTTATTTTTCTGTCACGTATAGTTATGTTATAATTAAGAATGATTTCTTATTGGTTGCCTCTGGGAACTATGAAACATTTCCTTGGGGAAATTATGTTTTTGTCTAATGTTGGATTCAATAAAGTCTAAGGTTTATCAGCAAAAACACTATGTATCGTTGTGCTGGTTTTCCTCTTGTATTTCAGTGTTGGTTTTATGAGTGTTTTCCTTATGTCGATGGTGCTTGGAAGAATTTCCTCTTTATTCTGGGGCTAAAACTTTAAAGAATGGTGCTTGGAAGAATTTTTCAAATTTTGATTTTTTGAAGTTCACACAAAGCTCAGGTAAAAATAAGAATATAGGGGAGGGTAGAAATAGTCAGGTTGATAGTGATTGGTCTAATTTTGCTGATTCTGAAGTGTATAAATTTACTCAACCTTTTCGTGATCAAAAGACACAAAAAGAAGGTGATGTGGCAGTGGTTAGCCAGAATGAGCTTAACTGGTCAGAAATTCTAGATGCTGAAATTTCTAAGTTCACTCAACCCGATAAGAGTGTTGTAACAACTGATGCGACTGATTTAGTATGTTATAATGTTATAAAAGTTGATGTAACTACAAGTGATAATGTTAAAGGGATTGAGGTAAACATGGTGGATGCGCTTGTTATGTTGGATGAAACACCTGTTATTCCTCGCCGATTACGTAAGCCAGCGGTAGTATATGAATCTCCATTATTGTCAAAATTTGATTCTGGTTATGGCAAAGTTGAAGGCCAATCATCTAAGTGTGTAGAGAATGCTCAGTCAAGAAAATATGTCTTGTCTATAAAGCATCCTTTTGTGAAGAGTATTATGGAGGGAATTGATGATATGAAGTAACGTTAAAGTTTAACAGGTTTGTTGCGAGATCATTGCGCGTTAAACAAATGTAAGTTTCTGTTTGTAATTTATTTTTGTTTTACTTTATTTTATCATATATTACAATTTTTGTAATATTTTTTTCCAGGCCTATTTATTTCGATTCTATCAATGCTCTCCGAAAATATTTTGACTATGGAGTTGATATTATTAAAATGAAAGAGTGGTTCTTCACATTGGCATATCCAGGAATACCATTAACCAATTCAGTAAGTAATGAATTTGTTAGTTAAGTAGGTTATATATCTTTTATTTCTGTACTTGATAGTGATAATCTAATTGGAATACTGAAATTTTGTATATGATGAATGCTATATAAGTTCTAAGCTTTATTTATACAGTACTTTATGTGTAGTTTATATGCAACACTTAATATGCAATGTATATATAGGTCCTATGCAGTGTTTACACAGTATGTACACAATTTAAATGCAGTAGTTTCTATTCAGTATATATATATATATATATATAGATATATATATATAGATCCTACACAGTAGATACATAGCTTGTATGCAGTAGTTGATATGATACATGTTATATAAGTAGTTTGTATTTATATGATTTAAATTAGTGTTTTGTATTCATTTTTAGCATTTTAACGTGGTTTTGTTGTTCGTAAATACGGGCCTTGTTGTGATTCAGTTAAATTTACAACCACCGATTATGGGTTTAACTGCTTGATTCAGACTTTGTATAAGCGTTTTGTGGAGAACAATAGAGATGTAATACTTATCACTCAAGAACATTAAATCGTTGAGTACATGCTTGGATTTTTTTATGAGATGCAATATCCATGGAATAGCATTGAAAATATTCTTTTCCCAATTAATCTTGCTGAGGAGTTTCACTGGATTTTGGTGAGGCTGTCTTTTAAAGATCAATGCATATATATGTATGATTTAATGCATGGTGCAAGGTATGTCGTTTGTGTTCAGAAATTAGTTGCAGCGTATTCAGAATTAATTCCACACTTTCTTTCTTGTATTGGATTTTGGAAAAGTAGGAGCGATGGAATTTCAGTGGCTAATTCTTTTGATATTCGTATTGTTGATGAACTGCCAACGCAAGCTAACACGTAATATATTGAATGCACATTCAATTGCTCATTTTTACATACTTTTTTGTCAATTATACTGATGATGTATTATATTTACAGGGACTGTGGTGTATTTGTTGCTTCCTTTGCTGAGTATTTGCTTGATGGTCTTGAAATTTCTAATCATCTAGATAATATTGATGCTATTCGTACTCGGTATGGTGTGTTACTGTAGGATTATGGAAATAAGAAACAAAGCCAATGTGCAGTTAGTGTAGATGAATCTACTGGTCGATTGTTGAAGAAGAAGGATAATGTGCAACAAATTTAGTTAGAAATGTCTTTGAAGCATTGATGTTAGATATGTTTTAGTGTTGAAATGCTTAGGGTTGCTTCTGTTTTGTGTTGATACACTCAGAGATTCTTATTATGAAATGTTATGCCGAATACTATATGTTTTGGTAATTGATACAATTCTATACAATTGATGCTGAAATGTTAGTTTATGTTGATAAAATTTGATATTTGGTATATATGCAACATTTATTCAGTTTCTACATAGTTTAATATCCAATATATCTGCAGGTACTATACAGAAATTACACAGTTCATATGTAGTACTTTATATGCAGTATATATATAGGTTGTATATAGTTGTTACACAGTATGTACATAGGTTATATGCATTTTATATGCAATATTTCTGCAAATTTGTACCAACAAAATATTAAACTCACGCATTGTTGACACAGGTCATATAAAGTAGTTTATTAGTGCACCTCACCAAAGAATGTGGCTAAATGAAACACCATAATGCATAGATTTCTATAAGAGTAGAATTCATTTGAAGTAAAATAATATTGTTGCTATTACATTGCAATGAAAAGAATAGTTTTTTTTCAAGGAAAAAAATGGAAAAGATAAAAGTACTCTTGCAGCAGCATCCTATTAGATTCTTGTTGGAGCATTTCCACATGTTCTTCGATTGTGTCCTATTTTTCCACAGTGCCCACATGAAATTTGTTGCTTAAAGTAGTCCATAATTCCCTTTCCTTGATTGTTCCTTCTTGGTCTTCCTGGTCTTGATTTCCAGATTGGTGGCAGTACTATATTAGCTGATATCTCTGTTAGGATGTGCCAAGCTATTTCATCAGGAAGTGATATAATTGGAATTTCATATGCTTTCAAGAAGTTTTCTCTTATGTAATATGGAGCACAATAGCTTTGTAAGTTCCTATGTGTGTAAGTTAGGACCGCCATAGCATATGGACAAGGTATGGCATTTACTTGAAATTATAGGCAGGAATATTTTTTTTCACGCATGCAAATAATGTCTCATGTTCCAGTTTCCTCAATGACTACATAAGAATTGTGAGTAGAACCCATCACCTTCAATGTACAAATATATTAGTATATAGTGTACACATTACAATATATAAGTGTTTGTAAAGTAGAAATAAGAAGTAATAACTTCATTTTATTTGATAGAATGAGATTTTCCCTCATTATTATATTGTATTTGTTTCCCAGTTCTATAAATGTTGCTTCTGAATGTTGTCTATGCTCATTATTCCATCTCATGACCAGATCCATCATAAATTGTAGGAATTTTTTAATTGGCAGGTCTCTTGCATCTCTATTTGTTGAATTTATAGATTCTGCTATGTTTGAACTCATGAACATTGACCTATTGACATGGGCATGAGTTATAGACCATTTATCATAGCCTATATCAAATAGATACTCCTTCACCCTATTATCGATTTTGTTTATGTCTTCCATAAGCAGATCAAAGTCTGCCTTTATGTATGTTCTGACCATTGCAAAGAAGATCCCTTTTAATTATTTTTTATTCTTCTTAAATCTACCCTTTATGTTGTTTCATAGATAGTAGATGCATATACAGTGAGCCACATTTGGATATACAAGTGCAGCAACTTTTAATATGTTGTCATGCCTATCAGATACTATGCACATGCCTTTCTTTCACCAAAAGTAGTGTTAAACATGCGGAAAAACCATTCCCATGAAGCATCATTTTCAGAATCAACAACAGTTTATGCTAGTGGCAAAATATGTCCTGATTAAATAAGTGGGAAAATGTCTATTAGTGCATGCCAGCATATACATAATTTTGTCTAAGAAAATTTCATAAAACTCACCTGTTGCATCCAGCACACTAGCAGACAACGTTGTTCCCTTGTATGCAAATTTTAGAAAAGTTGCATCAACAATAATGGTAGGCATACAATATCTCCATCCCCTAATTGATGTGCTCGACATGACAAAAGCATATAAAAAGTGATTGTCCTCCTTTTTGTGTAGTCTTATGAATAATCTAGGATTTATTATATTTACCATGTATAGGTAAGGTAGAAATTTAGCATAAGATTCATACAAGGAACCTCTGACCAGATCAAGTGCTTTTTCTTTGGCTCTATATGCTTTTTTGTAGTTCATCCAAATTCTGTACAAGTTTCTCATTTCTTCCATGATCTCTGCTGGAGTGTATGTTGACTTTAGATTTAGAAATTTGTGCTTCACCATTTTTGCGATGGTTAAAGAAGTAGCATGCCATTGTGAAAGCATTCTGTCCGTAATTAGACAAGTGTGATCATCGACAAATTTGGTCACCTTGAAAACTTCTGAATTTTGTTGACTTGAAGATCTAAAAGTCCAATTGCATCTCTGATTAATACACTTAAGATAGTACCTAGATACATTTATATACAATAAAATATGTGTAGTACACTATTCATATCTAATATATATGCATGTGTTATACAAAAAATACACAGTTCATATGCAGTACTTTACTGCAGTATATATACAGGTCCTATATAGTAGTTACACAGTCTGTACACAGGTCATATGCAGTTTATATACAGGTCCTATACATTAGATACAATATTATGTGCAATATTTATGCAAAGTTATACCAACATTCTGATAAAACATAAAAGTTACACATTGTTGACACAGGTCATATAAAGTAGTTATATAGTCTAATATCCAATATATATATATATATATATATATGCAGCTGCTATACAGAAATTACACAGTTCATATGCAGTACTTTATATGCAGTATATATACAGGTCCTATATAGTAGTTACACAGTCTATACACAGGTCATATGCAGTCTATATGCAGTATTTATGCAAATTTAAAACCAACATTCCAATAAAATACAAAACTTACACATTGTTGACATAGATCATATAAAGTAGTTATATAGTTTATACCTTGTTGTTGATGATATTTTCACCTTAAATTAGTATCTCTCATGGATTGCATAATGTTTCATCACACTTGATATTGTATTTTTATCCCAGTATAGCTGCCCTTTTTCAACATCTCTACGAAGTGGATCCTTAATTATCGATTCAGTCTATTCTTCTATTCTTGATCTTCAATTGTATAATCATAAATAGGTATCAGAAGAACTTGAATATCAGTCGGAAATATTTTGATCAAATTTCCAATTGAGGATTCTCCATTTTCAAATATGTTTTGTAGTGTTATACATAATGGAAATTTATTTATATCCAAATTTTTATTCTTCATCTCCATATAAAGTGTAACACGCATATCATTGTAAATAGTCATAGATCCACTCTTGACAATGTATTTTATTTTCATTAAACCGGAATTTTGCTTTAGATTCAACTGCTTATACAGTTCATCAACAAAATATTCGTACTTGCAATCCAAATTCAAAAGTACTCCATTGATTGGAAACTTTTCAAACTGTACATCACTTAACCACTCTCCTCCGTATTGTAGAATAATTAGAACTAAAATCGAACTTAAAGCCATAATTTTGTATCAACTGAAGCTAATTGTGAATGAAAAAAACTTTTTGAAGCTAATTGACTGAGGATATTTTATATTTATATATAATTTATGAAGGTATTTTAAGGTAATATGGTGTATTTGAAAGAGGATTTGTAAGATTTTAATGGAAAAGAATCCTGAGATAAAATTGGGGAAGGAAAGTGTGAGTTTCAATTGAAAAGGAAAGAAATATATTATGCTATTTTTGTGGCTTCTTAGTGGTGATTAGAAGATGGCTAAAATATGATATTATTTTAACGACTATTAAGTGGGAATTAAAAACAGGGGCTATTTTTGTGGAATAAGTATTAGGAGAAGGGCTATTTTTGTCCTTCTCCCTCAAAATTAGGCATCATTGTGAACCCATTTCGGTTGATGATTTATGATGGCTTTACTTGGGTTGACCCAAATCAATCCATCTTCAAAATCACCCTAGTCCAACCCATCAAAACATAAGCCGGTTGGGCGGGTCAAATGAGGTTGGGCTAGTTTTGCCATCTCTACTAATTGACATGTCTAGTGTTGGATTGAGCATGAACAATGGTTGGCCTTGCATGATATGCTGAACAACCAAAAAATAAGTATGGGTTTGAGGATAACATGTAAACATGAAAAAATTCTTTATACAACTGACCCAAGAGAGACGAACCATATGACTGCAAACTTAAAGTGAATGACGAACTTGTATGAAATGTCTGGATGTCCTATTGGACTTCCAGATGGTACACATACAGTTGCTACAAAATAAGGGTCTATAAAATTTAGCGATAAATTGAAGCTTGAAAATGTTCTCTTCATGCCTCATTTGAAATGCAATTTAATTTCGGTATCACAATTTATAGATAAAGTCGATTGCATTGTTCAATTCACCAGAATCTTCGATGTTATACATGGACACACTATGCTGATTGGCGTGGGCAAACAAAGGGATGTCCTCTACTATTTCTGGGCGGTACCTCAAGCGATGAAATTGAGCGAGATGTACTCTCTTGGTCTTTGGGACAAACAACTGGGACATCCTTCTTTAAGGGTTACCGAGTTAGTTTTCAATGTTGTTCCTACTAGGGATGACAAAGGTGCGGCACGCGCAGGTGTATGGCAGGTTGAGTCTTAACCCAAAAAGTTTTCAACCCACCCCATGTTACATTCTTATGTGTTTTCAACCCCTCCTCTCAGAGCATAAACCAGACCCATCTCACCCGCATAATTTGGTTTACTTTCAAAATAGAGTTACCAGATTAAGAGTAGTTTTTAGTTATTAAATTTATTCTATAGTTTCATGTGTGTAGCATAGATATTTAAAAAAAAATTCTTCTCATTTTATTCTTGTTATACTATTACTACCATTCTGTTATAATTTGGGAATAGGGGGAACTGTAAAGTGTCAAATTTATATATATGAAGCTTTCAGAGAAAAATTTCCTTCTTTTGGGAAAAACTGGTAAGTTACTATGTTTTTTGGATTTCTTCTTTTTGCAAGATTTTAGAAATACTATTTTTTAGTTTTTATTTTGTTTGAACCCACATAGCCCCGCAACCCGCCCTGCCCCTCCCCACATTAAAAATTAATTTAAACCCGCCCTGGCCTGCTCTACCTCGCATATCCTTAAACCTACACTTGCTTTGCATAGTATAAAACTCACACAGCCCTGCACCCGTCCGCTCCAGTGCCATCCTTAGTTCCCAGTAATGCTAGTGAGATTATGAATAAATCTTATCATGGTTGTCAGCGATCTAAGTACTCTAGAGATAGCTTTCCTTCAAGTTAAAATAAAGCTTGTGACAAGTTTGAACTCATTAATTGTGATTTATGGGGTCGAATTTATATATAAAGTTTTCAGAGAAAAAAATCCTTCTTTTGCAAAAATACTTGTAAGTTAATATGTTTTTTAGATTCATTCGTTTTGCAAGATTTTACAAATACTATTTTTTAGCTTTTATTTTGTTTGAACCCACATAAAAAATTCATAGCCTCGCAACTTGCCCCACATTAATTTTTTCAAAATTAATTTAACCCACCCCGCATATCCTTAAACCTGCACCTTCCCCGCATAATCTAAAACCCGCCCAGCCCTGCACCTGCCCTGCTTCATTTCCTTCCCTAGTTCCCACTAATGCTAGTGAGATTATGAATAAAGCTTGTGATGTTTGTCAACAAGCTAAGTAAACGAAAGATAGTCTTTCTTTAAGTTAAAATAAATCTTGTGACAAGTTTGAACACATTCATTTTGATTTACGGTTTCTATACTTCTATATAGTACTCTATCTGCATGTGGTGTTTAGTATCTTATGACAATTTTAGTTGAATTTTACCGTCACTATAAATATTTTTTTTAATTGATAAGGAGGTATTACACATGATGGTCAATTTTTTTGCTGTGATGGAAAGACAATATAATAAATAAGCCAAAAAGGTTTGACGTGATAATGGGACTGAATTTATTTGCATGAAATTTTTTTTCTTGAATAGAAAATTATTTTTCAAAACTCTTATACTGAATC
Organism: Capsicum baccatum var. pendulum; assembly: GCA_030864225.1. Classification (NCBI taxonomy): domain Eukaryota; kingdom Viridiplantae; phylum Streptophyta; class Magnoliopsida; order Solanales; family Solanaceae; genus Capsicum; species Capsicum baccatum. The sequence goes on from CM061553.1 coordinate 203,481,464, forward strand.
CCCACAAAAAAATGGTAGGGTAAAGAGTAAACTGTCGTGATCCAAAATCTCAAGAGTTGCGATGGCATCTACTCCACCCAAACATGGTAGCTGATCCTTTAAAAAAATCAGATAAATCAAATAAAATAATGTAAAATATTCCATACACAAGGATACATCATAAACAATAACTCAAAATAACCAAAATGATAGTCGATGAGAAGGAATAAAACAGAATCTCAAAACATCCCAAGAGTCAGTTGCCATGCGTACACAAGAGCAGCTTTATGTACGTGTGACATAAGTACATAAAACACCACTTTCTGTGAAAGATAAAGTAGAAAAAAGTAAAAAGATAGATTAAGATGGGGCGGTCTCTGAAGGTAGAAGCTCATTAAAATTTTGATGTTGCTGCCTCACACAATCTCTAAACTTGGAGGCCACTCAAACTATGAGCTGCATCAAAAAATGCAGAAAAAGTAAGTGTGAGTATAGCTCACTTGAACTCAGTAGGTATCATATATAGTTAGATTAAGCTAAATTAGAAAACTATATAAAGTAGAGAATACTAAATTAACCCTACATGTAGAAAATTCCCAGCAGTTTAATATCAAGTAGGAGTACAGTATATATCTCAATAATAACAACAAACTGAAAGTAATGCAGTGTAATGCAATAAAATGAAATGTTATGCACTGACCAATGCCTACTATATATATCCTCTGAGCATTTTTTGCCCGATGACGAGATCCATGGAGGACTCGCGAGATCCATAAATAATCATTCAAATATTACTCAATAGCATCATACCTCACCATCCATCAAACACAACGGACCACTCAGAAATTTCAAACCTCACCACTCAACAAACATAAAGGATCACTCGATCTAAAAATTAGTTTTTTCACAATATCACTCTCCAAAGATCCATGAGATGAATGAGTATGCATAAATATGTAATTGAAAAATAAAACCAAATACAACAAAAATATCCAAAATCTTAAATTTATTATCAATCCATGAACACAGTCTACTACCTCAACATCAAACTAGGGTTTCAAGTCGTATATCACCTAGACAATATAAGCCTCTTACTTAGCATCACATCAATAGTCCATCTCCATTCATGACTAATTAAAGTTAAGTCATAACCAACCTCAAAGCTAAATTACAAGCATCTAAAGATTAAAAACTCGTCTTTTTCTTTGGAATGGCCTCTAAATGCAACCAATCTATCAAAAATAAGATCTAGTCGTAAATATTAGTCCAATGATACCGACATTCCTATGGTTCTAATTAGGGTCCAAAAATTTAATCCAAAAATCAACTTTGATATCCCACAAAAAATTGGAATTTTGTTAGAAAATTAATTTATCCGTAACTTAAAAATTTTAAATCTAAAATTTCTTCAAAAATGAATTAAAAATCGAGCATGAAATCATCAAAATACCTTTCTTTAACTTTATCGAGAAAATTTCAAAGTTTCAAGTTAAAAATGCAAGAGTTGAGGAAGAAATCATGAAATAATCATTTGAACTTAAAATAATGATTTGGAAAGTTACCTTAGGAAGAAACCTCGAAATCTCTAGAATTTCCAAAAATCGTGTTACAAAGCTTCAAAATTGAAGTTATAGAGTCATTGTTCAAAAAATAAAATTTAATACTACCAGGTATAATAACTTCATCGTGTTTGTGAGAATGACACAACCCAAGCCCTTATGATTGCAACATCCCTTATTGTGAATGTAACGAGTAAAAATTAACCCAAACCCATTCGATCCTTTCTTTGCAATCGTGTGAAGCCCATGGCGATCGTGATTACAAGGTTCCCTTTCCTTTGCATTAATTAGTGAAGCTTCGTGAAAACAAAGAACACTGGTGTTGCACCAGATGACATCAACACTAGGTATGGCTCAAGTGAAAAACTGCTTGATGAACTCTTGAATGAATTTGAAACCCTGCCAATAAAATTGAACTATGCTACTAGCCTAAATTTGACATTCTGAACTCAATGGAATTACTTGAATTTAAAGAAGGTCAGTATTAATCTACCTAGGACTCAACTTTCCAACATCTTGTCTATATACTCAAAATCACGCGGAAAGTTTTGAAACCCAAATCAACTATTCTTCTAACCCCAAAATAACATTTAGGAGATGAAGTAATTCCTATATGATGTCTAAAATATAAAAAACTTATAAAAGACAACTTTACCTATTGAAAATCTTTCAAAATCAAAAACTCATGTGAAACCCAATCCAATACCTAGGAAATCATGCCACCCACTCCGTAACTCACAAATTCTATGAAGCAAGTATGAGAAAAGGTAAAATGGTCAAAACACCTAAGATTTCAAAAATCACTATTCGGATTATTACATAAGCATATGCATATCTTGAACATAGAGTGAAAATTACATTTTCCGGAACATCTTCCAATTAAATTTAGGGGAGAATATCTGTTGGATGCAAGTTACATGATTAATAGAACTCCTTCTTCAATTTTAAATGGAATAACTCAATCCAAAACTTTTCATGGAGAGCCTCATTCTTAAGATCACTTGAGGGTCTTTGGTTTATTATTTTATTCTCAAAGCCATGAAAGAAAAGGAGGTAAATTTATGATAGGGGTTGCAAATGCATTTTATTGGGAACCATATGGGAAGAAGGTGTCACGACCTGAGACTATCCCTTAGTCGTAACAAGGTACGGTGCTTAGAACCACAAGCGATCTCAAGCTAACCTATAGTACTGGCCTGGTGCGTTGAGCAACTGATTAAAATATATATATAAAAGCTAAACTGCTTGAGTGGAAGCATAATCACATATCAAGTTATTTCCATAGGTTACTGCTAAATGATTACAACACTGTAATCTGAAATAAAGAAGAACTGAAATAACATATAATAACTCTAACTAATTATCTATGAAGCTTCTACTAATATTGACTATAGGTAGTCAGGACATGACCCCAACTATCTCTAATCAATACATACAAATAAGAAAAATAAAATGCTACAACTATAACCTACTTGAGTCCTTGAAATAAGAGCACTCATCACCTATTGGCTGAATGCTATGATCTGCTAGACTATGATCCTGATTCTAAGCACCTGAATCTACATCACATGAAAAATGTAGGCAGAAGATGTATGTGATTAGTACTTTGGAATGTACTGAGTATGTAAGATATGCATTAGTCATAAAATACTAAAAACAATCTTTGAACTCAAGGACATAAACCATTTATTGAAATAAGTATTTAAAGCATATCTATACATATGAGCAATGAGGCATAATGAAATTTTTGAATCATGGTCTAAAACATTTGTAAAAATTGGAAAGTTGTAGAAGCATAAATATTTCTTAAAATGTATTGCTAATGCATAACATTCTATAAAACTATACTGAATGCTAACTTATTGTATAGGATTTGATATAAAGTAAAATGACCCTACATGAAATACACAAATACTAGTATGCAATGATAATCTGGGAGACATAGTTGATAGCAAGAAAACAACTAAACAGAGGGTCGTTTACAAATACCTATTCTAAAACTATGGAATGCAAAATGATGAAATTGATGTGTAAATAAACATGTAATAAATCAATACTTGTCACAAATCGAGCCAAGATCTGATCATGATAGGTATCTCAAACCTACCATGGACCGGAGACTACCCCTTAGTCTAACCTCAAGAGCATAATAATAACAATAAATAAGAAGTCAATCAAACAGTAATAAGAAGATGAATGGATAACTCAACAGAATACTAAGAGTCAAAACAACAACCAACCCACACTTGTTCATAATAGCCTCTTAAACCAGATTTACAGCTAAGTCGGGACATGCCGTCGACTATGACCAAACAAAAGAATCCAATAGTACTATGTCAATAAAAAACAATAATAAAATTACAATACCTTTCAAAAGATGGAGGCTCACCACTTCACGACAACTCAACAGATATGCTCAACCATCTAACGCTACATGGGAGCAACAGAAAAGTCTTCATACCCTACACCATGAAACTATGCAGTGTCCTACGATGATCAATAGGATAAGCATGGGCATGTAACTCAGGAAAGTGATAAAGTATTGCCATGTCTAAAATCAGTCAAAACCACATGCACACATTCATATATATATATATATATACATACATACATACATACATATAGGATGCTGGGATTGGAAAAAAGGTCATGAACATGAGATCTTAAAGATTTAACCTGAACTGTCGATCCATCCTAAAGGAATCCATGGCTATATGGGTCCAGCTCCCCCTACTGGAAGGGCCCTAGTACGTGTTAGCCGCACGAACCGATAAAAAATCGAGGGAAAACTAAAGCCACGAAGGTAATAGCCGTCCCTATATATATATATATGTATTTATATATGTATATATCAAGTGTGCACACCGCCAATGCTGATAAACATGTTTTTCCAGTGTGCTTCCCCTGGGGATTTACACCTTCACGGTGATCAACACAATTTCTTTTAAGCCCAAATTACAATAAATTGCACATAAACCAATCCATTAACCCAGGAATCATTTATTTAGGCATTCACCACTAGGTATCATCATACCAATATTCTTGTAAGCTAACATATTTATACAAAACCATTTCACACAACCAAATTGGACTCCCAAGTTTCATTTAAAAATAAAAAATCCAAGGCCACCAAGGATATCCAAAATCATATTCTTATCCACTTATCCTTTAAAGCAATGTAATGGGTTCAAAATAAGTTAAACTATGCAATTTTCCATATTTAAAATCAAGATTATAATGTGGGTTGAGGTTAAAGCCAATTCCAAGCTAAAAATCATCCAATTTGGGGAAACCCATGTCCCCCATTCCAATCATTTAAATAATGCACCAATTCCATCCCAAAAAATATCAATTTAAATCATGAATAATTAATTTAAAATATGGGACAAGTAATTCAATTAGTAGCAACCAAAACCCTTCAACCCAATTTCAAAACCCATACTTAAATAACATGACAACCCTTTCAATTAATTCCACAATGCAAAATTAAAGTTAGGGAAGAGAAGCATGTCAAAAATACATAAGAAATTAAAGCCATTTTGACATTTGAAGCCCGGATGATAAATTCTATGTAAACCCTTAATGTTCTTGAGTTTCAAGTTAAAGAGGGAAAGAGGATACTTTGCTCTTTGAAAACTGAAGAAAATGAGGTTATTTTATGTTTAAAGGTTATACAAGGGGTATAAAGACCAAAATCCCCTTATCCCAAATGAAAAAAATAAAAACTGGATGAAATAAAAATAGTAGCATGGCACGCCAATATGTGGATGTTAGCCTCTGTTCCATACAAATATCTTTGAGGTTAACCCCGAAACCCTTTCGAATAATTTGAAAATTTTCTAAAATACCCTTTTTACATAGCTAAATATATTTGGAGTCAAAATTGACATTATGCATATGAGAGGATCAAAAATAAATGATCAAAATTTTAAGAAGTCTTACTTTATCCGCCCCTAAGAATCATTCGTCTCCGAAAGATGAGTTAGGATACTTTTAGCATGAGAATAGTAAGAATACATCAGAATCAAATGAAAAACTCAGAAAGTGACAAGAAGAAAATGAAACTCATGCCTTAAGCACTTTTATCAAACACGGGGAACAAGAAGGATATTTGGCCTTCATATCTTCCTTAGCTTCCCGTGTAGCCTCTTCTACCTTTTGATTTCTCCAAAGAACATTCACCAAGGCTACATCTTTTGTCCTCAATCTATAAACTTGCCTATCTAATATTTCAATCAGGACTTCCTTATACAATAAGGAAAATGGAACACCAACATGGTCATTAGTCACTATCAAGGAAGGATCACCTACACACTTTTTCTGCATTGACACATAAAACACAAGATGAACCAAAGCTAAACTTGGGGGAAAATCTAACTCATAAGTAACATTTCCAATCCTCATCAAAATCTTATATGGACCAATGTAATAGGGACTGAGCTTCCCCTTTTCCCCAAACCTTATGACTCTTTTCATAGGAGACACCTTTAAGAATACCCAATTACTTACTTCAAACTCCAACTCTTATTTTCTCACATCTGCATAAAACTTTTGGTGACTTCGTTCTGCCTTAAGTCTTTATCTAATCACACCAAGTCAGGACTAAACAACCTAGTCTCACAAACCTCAAACTATCCAATAGGAGATCTGCACCTTCTACCATCCATCCTCAGAGTTCGAACTATGAACTGCCAAGTTAGCCTTCTGTGAATGTCCTTCACCAATCCTTTTTTCTCCTTGCCCATTTGAGATAAGCTTTCTAAGAGCACCAAAAACTAAATTATCTTTATCTAGATGGTAGTGAAGGCTTGTGACATAATTTTTAAGCAACTCAAGCCACTACCTTTGCCTAAGATTCAACTCCTTCTGAGTAAACACATACTGGAAGCTCTTATGATCTGAATAGATTTCTACATAGAGTCTATACAAATAATGTACTCTAGAAGCGAGAGGTGTATGAATGGAGTTGGCATCTTGGTAGATGAAAAGCTTAGAGGGCAGGTAGTGAAGGTTAAGAAAATTAGTGATAGGCTGATGACTATTAAGTTGGTCTTAGGGGGTTTACCCTGAACGTATATAGTGTGTATACGCTGCAGGTGGGCATGGAGGGGGAGGAAAAAATACAGTTTTGGGTGATTTTGGATGAGGTGGTGAGAGGCGTGCCTATCTCAGAGAAGATCGTTGTAGCAGGGGATTTCAATGGGCATATCGATGCGTTACCGGGAGTCTTTGGTGATGTGCATGGTGGTTTTGGTTTTGGGGTTAGAAATGAAGAGGGAGCTGCTCTGTTGGATTTTGTGAGGTCCTTTGGGATAGTGGTGGTGAATTTGAACTTTCTGAAGAAGGAAGATCACCTAATCACCATTTAAAACGCGATAGCCACGACCCAAATTGGCTTTTTGTTGCTTAGGAAAGGGGATAAGGTATTGTGTAGGACTATAAGGTCTTTTTGAGTGAGAATATTTCGACCCAACATAGGCTCTTATTGATGGACTTGGATATTAAAAAGGATAAGAAGAATAGGAGTACAGAGATTAGACTAAGAATTAAGTGAGGCAGCTTAATGTCGGTGAATGCACGAAAGATAGGGAAGAATTTGGTGGGCATAAGGGTATGATAGGGTAGGGGAGATGTAGATGGTATGTGGGATAGGGTGGCTAGGTGCATCAAGGAGACTGCTACTGAGGTGTTGGGTGTGTTTAGGGGCAGGGCCGATCACCATCGAGGGGATTGGTAATGTAATGAAGAAGTTAAAAATAAAGTGGAGACTAAGAAGGGGGCTTATGCTAAGTTGGTTGAGAGTAATGATGAAGAAGAGAAGAAGGTAAATAGGGACGAGTACAAGTTAGCGAGGAGGGGGCTAAGCTATCAGTTACGATTGCTAAAACGACAACGTTTGAGAGCTTGTATACGAGGCTAGAGGAGAAAGGAGGGGAAAAGAGGTTGTTTAGGCTGGCTAAGGCTAGAGAGAGAAAGAGTCTTAACCTCGATCAGGTTAAGTGCATTAAGAGAGAGGATGGTAGAGTGTTGGTGGAGGATGTTCACATTAAGAAAAGTTCACAGTCGTATTTTCATAGCTCTTGAATGATGAAGAGGATAGAGATATGGTGTTAGGAGAGCTGGAGAAATCATAGGAGCATCGTGATTTCAGTTATTATAAATATTTTAAGGTAGAGGAGGTCAGAGAGGCTATTCGCAGAATGCGAAGGGGTAGGGCGACGGGGCCTGATGAGATCCCTGTAGATTTTTGGAAGTTCGTTGGAGAGAATGGTTTGAGGTGGTTGACTAATTTTTTTAATGGTATTTTCAAGTCGGCAAAAATGCCCAACTCATGGAGGTGGAGCACTATGATCCCTCTGTATAAGAATAAGGGTGACATTCAGTATTGCAACAATTATTGGGGTATTAAGTTATTGAGTCACACTATGAAAATTTGGAGAGAGTGGTTGAGTTGAGGTGGAGGAGGATAGTCTCTATTTCTGAGAACCAGTTTGGATTTATGCCCGGGCGCTCAATGACGGAGGCAATTCACCTGGTTCGGAGACTGGTGGAATAGTACAGAGAAAGAAACAAGGATATGCACATGGTGTTTATCGACTTGGAGAAATCATATGACAAAGTCCCTAGGGAAATTATTTAGAGATGCCTAGAGGTGAGTGGGGTCCCGGGGGCGTATATCAGAGCAATCAAGGACATGTATGATGGAGCTAAGACCCAGGTGAGGACAGCGGGTGATGATTCTGAACATTTCCCTGTACTGACAGGGTTACATCAGGGATCTACTCTTAGCTCATTTTTGTTTGCTTTGGTGATGGATGTGTTGATGTGGCGTATTCAAGGCGAGGTGCCCTGGTGTATGCTTTTTGTAGATAATATGGTTTTGATTGATGAGACTTGGAGGGTGTAAATGATAAATTAGAATTGTGGAGAGTGACCCTTGAGTCTAAAGGGTTTAGGTTAAGTAGAAGCAAGACTGAGTATGTGGAATATAAGTTTGATGGCTCGAGGGAGGGGGATGACATGGTAGTAAGGATGGAGTCTCAGGTGGTATGTAAGAGGGATAGTTTCAAGTATCTTGGGTTTATGATTTAGGGGAATGGTAAGATTGACGAGAATGTCTCTTACCATATTGGGGTGGGATGGATGAAGTGGAAGCTCGCCTTGAGGGTGTTGTCTGATAAGAAGGTGCCACCCAAGATTAAAGGCAAATTTTACAGGGTGGAAGTCCGCCCGGCCATGTTGTATAGAGAAGAGTGTTGGCCAGTCAAGAACTCTCACACTCAGAAATTGAAGGTGGCGGAAATACAGATGTTACATTGGATATGTAGGCTTACTAAGGGTGATAGAGTTCTGAATGAGACTATCCGAGAAAAGGTTGGAGTGGGTTCGGTGGAGGACAAGATGCAGGAGGTTAGTTTGAGATGGTTTGGACACGTGATGAGGAGGGGCACGGAGGCACCGGTTTGTAGGTGTGAAAGGCTTGCTTTGGATAGTTTCAGATGGGGCAGAGGTAGGCTGAAGAAGTACTAGAGGGAGGTAATTAGGAAGGACATGGAGCAGTTACAGCTTACTAAGGACATGACCCTAGATAGAAAGATCTGGAGGACGCATATTAGGATGAAAGGCTAGTGCCATTTTGGGTAGGAAGGGTAGGGTATTACTTAGTGGGTGTAGTATTCTTATTATGATTTCTTGTTGCTTGTAGTATTATGATTGTTTACTAGTCTTTGTTTACTCTTTCCCTATATGTGGGGTCTCTATGTTTTTTCTTGTTCTAGGCTTTTTGGTATGACTTTGATTACTATTCCTTGTCTGGAGTCGGGGTCTATCAAAAACAGCCTTGCTACTTCCCCGGGAGTAGTGGTATAGACTGCATACATCTTACCCTCCCCAGACCTTACTATGTGGGAATACACTGGGTTTGTTGTTGTTGTTGTCTATACAAATAATGGCAACATATTTTCAATGGAAATATCACAACCTCTAACTCCAAATCATGAGTTAGGTAATTCCTCTCATGAACCTTAAGCTGATTAGAAGGATAGGCTACAACCTTGCCATGTTGCATAAGAACACAACCAAGTCTCACACAAGATGCATCACAGAAAAACAAAACCATCAGTACCCTTGGGCGGGGTCAAAATTGGTGCAGAAGTCAATTTATCTTTCAACCTCTCAAAACTACCCTCATAAGAATTGGACCACAAAAATTTAAACTTTTCTGAGTCAATCTTATCAACAGAGCAGTAATAAAAGAAAAGATCTCCATAAACCTCCTATAATACCCGGCCAAACCCAAAAAGCTGTTAATGTCGATTTGAGTCGTGGATCTAGGCCATTTCTTAACTACCTTAACTTTCTGTGGATCCATATTGATCCCCTCAATAGAAACAACATGCCCCAAAAAAATCACAACATTCAGCAAGATCTTACACTTAGAAAAATTGGCATATAATTTTTGGTCCTTACGAGTCTGTAACATAATTCAGAGAAGATTGGTATGATCCTCCTAACTTTTAGGGTACACCAAGATATCATCAACGAAGACTGTAACAAGAAAATCCAGAAACTGCCACAAACCTAATTCATAAAATCCATGAACCCAGTCAGAGCATTAGTCAACCCAAATGACATAACAAAAACTCATAGTGACCATATTGGGTTCGGAAAGTAGTGAAACTACTACTATAATGGTACCTTTTAGTGGTTCTACGTTTTTACACTCAGTCACATGTCCCTTTTATTCGATGTTATACTATGAACATATTTTATGTCTTCTAACTCTCACGTCCTATAAATTTGTAAAAACTAGACTACTTAAATTGAGAATCTAAGCTATTGTTAAATCAGTCCTTCAACTCTATTAACTACCACACAATCCTACCTTCTACTTATCCTAAGTACCACAAACCATATAACATTTCCCCACATATTAACGAGGTACCTCGGTTGCTTATTAGGATTTAGATGGAATTTAATGAGTACTTCAAGTAATGGAGAATGAGATGAATCTCAAGTTGCATAAATGAAGATACACCTCGAGATCACACCCGGCCATTATTTTTTTTTAAGTTCCTCGTAATAATTCATTTCAAACTGAACACAGTAACCAATTGCACACAAGAACTTCAGACATCACCCAATATAAAAATGATACAATCAATGCAATAACAATCCACGTAAGGAATACATATAGCATTCTGTCGTAACACAACAAAGTATTTTAAACACAAGCCTTCCTCAAGTAAACATAACTAGTAAATTACTAGAAGAGTTACGCTTACCACTGTACATACACTAGATGATGACGATCTCAGTTGAGTGGCTATAATCGATATCAAATTGCAAAAAATCAACAACACAAGTAAAGATAATAAAGAAATAAGATATTAGAATTAAAATAAATTGAGATGAGAATAGAAGAAAGAAGGGATAATTGAATCAATAAACCAAGGTAGAAAAGAACGTGATTCAATTAGAATACATAAACTCAATTTAAATCCACAAATGAGTAAGTTTTATGAAAATCAAGGTTAAGAAGTTTTAGATCAACAGTGGGATCCACCCATCACTTATCTCTCTAACACTGTGGCAACTATTATACTTATTGTCTACCACTTTTTGACTTAGGTTCTCCACCATGTGCCTTAGGTCCACCACCATATTACATAACTAGTATTAGGTTCTATGTTATTTAGGTCTGCAATAAAAAATTATCTAACATTACTGACAAGTAGTGTATTCCACGCTAATACAAAAGTTTGATCATTCATAGATTATTATCTTATATATTACTAATACATAATATCTGTGTATACATTGGATCCTGTATTAACATCATATATATTTGTGTATTCTCTAGGTTTATAGCATGTTAATTTAATTATTATAGCTATATACTTATGTATCATCATGATATATAATATAATATATTATATTATATATTATTTTATTTAATAATGAGAAGTTATCTTTGATAATTTACTAATTGAGATAGACTCAATCGAAATTGAAAGGATGAATCAAACCCAATCAAAAGGAAAGAAGGATTAGGATTTCGTTGACGTTTAGCAAAAATTATGGAAAACAAATACTATATTATATATATATATAGATAGATAGATAGATAGATATAGATATAGATATTATTTATACTCATTCCCTTACACAACTAGACTATTACAAAAATAGTTCAAAAGTGGCTATTTAGGAAATACGCACCAAGGGCCCTTGTTGATTGCCCAATGCCATCTTGATCGTTTATGCAATTGCGTATTTGTTGCTCCATAGTATCCTCTGAGCTCCAATATATCATCCATATATAGATGCCCCTTTTAATGTTCCCCATGCTAACCATGCTTGTATCACTACAATGTCTACAATATTAACATACAAGTCTTATGCCTCTGATTGATCTCTACAGGTTAGATTGCTAACATTCAAGTCTTTTGAAAACTCTTGACATACCAATTGGGACCAACTAATACTAATTGAGAGGGTTGTGATACCAATTGAACTCAACTCGGGAGGGGCAATAATTAAGTAGCACGATAGGATAAAGAAAAGTAAAACTGACTTCCTAGATGACTTGTAGCTCCTGATAGATTCAATATGGACGTCAACACACCAATCTACAGGACTCTACTCAATATTTTCTCTTATATATTGATATCGATACCCTGGACTTTGAAACTGTATTATTTTCACTCAAACCATAGTTTGTGCAGGCACCTACCTAACTCTAACCTAGATAAAAGAACCCTTACCGCCCAAGCATTGATTTAATACAATAGATAATTACAATTTTCATTAAAACCAAAACCATTCTTTTAACTAGTAAATAACTCTCTTTTAGAACATTTGATAAGTAAAAATAATGCAAAAAATAATCAATGAATCCCAGAACCTAATTTAAACCAGTACAAGAGCGTTAGACATGGAATATGGAACTCTAATACACAACATCCATGTATCACTTATATGACTAGAAATATTATAGAATGATCACCGTTTCTTCTGTAGAAACCCCAACTGACCTGTGGCTATACCCCCAAAAGGAGGTATAATCAGTGTAGCATCCATACAAACACATGTACAGGTGGATATTATTGGTTGACAAGGGTTAGAAACATATAACAATAATAACAAATAGGAAGAAATCATTACATTAAGTAGATTTTGGTTACTATTCCCTTTGTATACAATTTTTGACGTGTTACCCTTAGTATCACTATGGACTACCAGTCATTTAACATTTTTTTGTATTTTTATCTTTTGAAAACTCATCCTTATTTATAAACCCTAAGACTTTCCCTACCTTATCTTTCTTCCCATTATTTCATGACCCTACTCCTAATGGGTAGCTCGATGGACTTTTCTATTCTAACCTTATGAAGGTACTGAACCGGATAGCCCGACTTTCTATCACTTATAGTTTACAATGTAACTATGTACAAATAATACCCTGACTTCCCACGGATATACAAATTTTTATTACGAACTCAATTTCATTAAGCAGTTTCCACAATCAAATACACCATAATCATCCACATATAGGCAATTCATAAGGAATAATGAATGCATGTATGCATATGTATCTATCACTACATCATTATCTCAACACCATCATTAATATAATTCCATATTCATCTCATATCTACATATCATCATCTTAACAAGATCAATATAGCAATATCACCTCACATAATCTCAATATCGTCATTAATATAATCACATCATGAACTCATCATCTTTATGTATCAATATCAATATCATTAATGTAAATATGAATATGGGATGTATTCAATAATAAATAATGCCCGAAGGCAATTAAGAGCACTTAATTCATATATAAACATATAGTCAAGTAGGTTAGGTTGCTATTGTTAACAATCCTAACAATAACAAGGGTTATTTAAATACTTTATCTTATACTCCTACATGTCTTAAGGGTGCTATAGAAGATACTATAGACTCCTGGGATACCCCAATTGGATAACACCTCCTACTCTTTCTTATTGATGCATGCTCGTACTCTTAAGTCGTTCTTATGCCTTTACCTAACACCATAACCCCATTTCTCCAAGTGTGGACTTAAGACTTTTACCTCTTTATTCTTTTATTTTTTCTGACATACAACCTATTATCTATTTCCCTTAAATTCTATATCTTTTATTCGTAGACTATTATTCAGTGTTTCACGTCTACTTAGGTAAGCTCTTACATGCACTGGACTCCACTAACTCTAGCAATTGTGATCATGTAACCTATCTTAACCATGTATTTCCCTTCTTTATTTTGTCGGTCTTCCTTACATTCATTCTAGACCAATTAATCATTAACAACCTCTTACTAACTCTGACATTTAAGCAATCAAAGAACTCATCACTGTAATACAATAACAATTCAAGTATATGTTTGAACCTAACCAGTTATTATTTTTTCTGTCAATCCATACTCCATGACTGAAGGCTTAAAACATGATAACTCCCTACATTACTACTATAATTTCATTCATCTATCCCAAGTCTAGGATAATAAACCATAACCTACCTCATAGATGAATCATGTTGCCACCGGGAGTGAAAATATTTCCCCCACGCACGTGGCCTCTTCCCACATTAAAATCTCATAACGTATGTCTCAATGTTGCTCTTATGAAGTGTTTCCTTCTAAACCTCATTGATTAGGGTATTAGGGCTACTCAGTGTGTTTTTGGAGGAGGGTACAAACTGAGGAGGCTAAATAAAAAAAGAGTTTCAAAGTAAACTTGGGTTTGTTGCCCGAGTACCACTGTAGTTTTAGGCAGTAGACCAATCCATTTCTTTTAATATTTTGGTCCAACTATGTTGGACCCCATTTTTCCCCATTAAATAATTTATCTTAGGTTAAAAGAATAGATTTCCTTCATCATAAAATTTTTCTAGGTTGGTTTTTTATGTAATGATATTTTGGCTCATTACACCAAACATCCTATTAAGTAAATAAAGGTCCATAGATAACACTGGGTAATTACAACACACAAGAAAAGGATCTCAAAACCAGGCAAAGAATATAGCGATACCTAAATAGGCACTCATCATATCACCTATATAAGATCATGTATCCCATTACCCCCTCTTTACTTGTAATTACCATATAAACACATTAAAAAGAGTTTAAAAAAGTCTCAACTTGTCTTAAAGACCTTCATAGTAAAATTGAAGTCTTTACCTTTTCAATCACCTTCAAAAGAGTTCAATCTAGTCAAATATGAATTCTACATAAGAATAGAAAACTAAGGACACCCATCTTGCCCCACTTTAAATTCAAGTTCATAGAGTCAATCCAAAGCCCACAATTTTATTGAAAAATCAATTTACCCATAACTTAAGGATTTCCAAAATGAAATTTCATTGAAAACAAAGTTAAAATCGATCATAAAATCATCAATTTAGAAAACCTTAACTTTACTGGGAAAACACCAAATTTCCGTGTTCAAATGTAGTTTAAAATGAGAAAATCATTGACAAATTGTCTTTTTTGTCAAAATCTGTTAACCCATCCAACAATAACCTTAAACTCAACAAATCAATGAAAACTCATCACAAATTGATCCTATAATGAAATTCTTATCTCCAAATTTCAAATCTAAAATTTATAAAAAAAAAACCATAAAAATAAGATACATATTCTTGAAAATGAGTAAAATAAAGGTATAATAACACATTCAATAATTATATGAAAAAATGCATTGAGAATTGCCTTAATCAGAGCTCACTAACTCCCAAAATGTCAAAAATGCAAAAAATTCAAAATCTTCCTTTGCGATATCCACAATTCTAGATATTTGACTGTATTTGTTATCCTTTTATCTCATTTGCAGCAATGAAACCTAGAAAACCACTCTTTAATTCTCCCAAAACTGAGGTCTAAGCTTAAAAAACGGGGAAATTAAGTTTATGCTCCAAATAGAGAATTTAAAAGTTGTTAGGTATATTCCTTCTCCGAACATAGGAGACCAATTACGAACATAGATAAACTGGGTTGGGTTCAACGTGAAAACGGACATATCTCTTAAAATTTGATGACCCAATGACCCTACTTAACCATTTGATACCCCTTTCGAATGTGAAGTGAGTGTCGTGAACATGATGAAGGGCTAAACTCACCCCTTTACAAAGGGACCAAGGCATCATGAATGCAAATCCTTATACCAAATTTAGTTGTAACAGAGGAAAAATAAGGTAAAAGCTCTATGATCTTACCCTAAGAATGAGTTAAAAAACCCACAAAAAAAAAATCAAACTATGCTACTAGACCAAATTCTGTAATTAAGGTTCAATAGTATTGTAGTTTAAATTTCCAGTTGAGGTTATTTATCAGATGTTGACAAACTCAATTGTAAGACCCTGCAAAATTTCTAAGCTTAGTTCAGTCCTTTGAGCTTGTCAAGGGGGCCCGACTTAGAAAATTTTTGCTAAGTTTTCAGACTTAGTTTATTTCTTTGGCCTTCAAAAGTTGGCGATCTCATTTTGTGACCTTAACGTCCCTTAAAGGTCCATATTTTTGTTGATTCATGATTAGAGAGGTCGATAGGTGTTCCCAGAAAAGTTTTTAATTTTTCAAAACTCGTTTAGACCACGTTTGGTGTCCTAAAACAGTGGACCAATGCAATCTTGGTGAGCCACATCGCCTATCATGT
Organism: Capsicum baccatum var. pendulum; assembly: GCA_030864225.1. NCBI lineage: Eukaryota > Viridiplantae > Streptophyta > Magnoliopsida > Solanales > Solanaceae > Capsicum > Capsicum baccatum. The sequence goes on from CM061553.1 coordinate 203,497,685, forward strand.
TGGTTAACATTATTGTAGGAATTACCAGTAAAATTACTGAGGCTTGGCGCGATCATGGCGTGATTCATCGAGTATTGCATCGATGCCTTCAGCGCGCTACGTCGCCAATCACATTGATTCCCAATTTTCAGTCATTAAATGTCTGCATCCTTAAGGGTAATTAGATCATTTTCTACCAACCTTCATCCCTCATAACACGAAATTCATCCCTCTTTTAGCCAAATACATTCATTATTTCTCTATTCCTCAAGAACAAGAAACCCTAGGTAGATAATTTCAAGTCAAGAATTTAAATTTTCCTTCATCAATCTTCAAGAAATCATCCACTAAGGTATGTCAAGTTTTTATTCATGGATTCCTTCCATCCATGGATCTCACGAATCTTATTTTAAAATCATAAATTATGACGTTCATATTGTTAGTTGATTATGACCATGTGGATGTTGTTGTATGATTCCTAAGTTGGAATCTTTAATGTGTTTTCATGAATCAATGCTAGCATGTGGGTTGAAATCTATTAAATTGTGTTGATTTATATAATCATGACATATTGATTTAATATTCATGCTTAAGCCTAAAGTTATGCATGCAAAGTGTTTGATAAAATTCCCAAGAGAACAATAATAAAGCATTATGACTCATTAGGGCCTAAATGATGAATTCATGCATTACCCTTGTGTTCAAAAATAAATCCCATGCTATTTTTATGCATTGAAATTGCTTGATGGAATACCCATGAGACAAGAATTATGAAACCATGATATATATTTGAATGCATTCCTCTACATGTACAAGATTATGAATATCAAGTTCTTCATAAACTCCCCAATGGTTGTATTATGAATTGTTGACTATGGTCATGAGTTCAAGAATGTCATGTCTTGTCCGTTGTATCCTATCGAGTCCTGGGGATAGTTGTACTCGACAATTTAGCTGTGTGCCTAGAGCCAATGTTAGTTTTATGAAAATCTCAGTCATGCCATGATCAGTAGTATTCACAGTCAGTTTTAGAGCGCAGTAGAATTCACCCAATTACATGACTCAGAAAAACTCAGTAATCTCATGAACTCGGTCAGTTAACAGATTCAAAAATATTTCATCAGTCCACAAAATTTAGTGAACTCAGTTCAGTTCATCTCAGTATAATCAGTTCAGTGTCTATTCAGTTGGGAATAGGATACAGCACCGAGTGAACCTAAGGATGAGGGCACATAATGACAATAGAGGGTGTGATCCTTAGAAGTAATCTTAGCGATCTAGATCTATGTAGACAGCATAGGCTGAGACATCAACACTGACAGTTGAGGGTTGATGAGGTGGATTAACACTTCCAAATAAGGGTCCCACCATTCTCCTTTTGGGACACTGCCAGATGAGGGTCACTCACAGGGTCCTTACCAGTGGCGTTGTATTGACACCCTTCCAATTGGGGTTATAGATTGGACCCCAACTCTATACAGGAAAGGGGCATGTCGGTTAGATAACTACTTCCCACAGTCTCAGTCTTAGTCTCAGTAAAAGAACTCAGATAGTTCTTCAAATTTAGGACTATCAGATACAGTCACTCAGTTCAGTACAAAACTCAGCTAGTTCCATCAGAATCAGGACTGTCAGACACAGTAACTCAGTTAACAGTATATCAGTTATATAAAACACATGTTATCAGTATTCAAACTCAGTAGTCAGTATTATCACAATCTCATTTTTAGTGACGTATTCATGTATGTATTCTTATGTTCATGTTATTTAGTTAGTATTGTTCATGCATATGAACCCCATGCCTTCAGTCTACCTCACTTTGCATACCAGTACATTCAGATGTACTGACACATACTTTTCTTTTGTGCTATGGTATTTTATACCATAGGTTCGGACGCTCACATTCCTGATCTTACTTAGCTTCAGATTCAGCCAACAGCAGTAGATTTGCAGTTAGTCCTCATCATTCGAGGATAGCATGATTATGTCATTATTTCAGTTTTAGTAGAGGGAGTTAGTTGGGGACATGTCCCATGAACTCCATAGTTTTCAGATAGTTTAGAGGCTTTCGGACTATCATGTTCAAACAGTTTATTTTAGTTTTGGGTATTGATATATCGTATTTCCAGATGTTATGTTTTATCAGATATTTGAACCTTATGACCTTTTAGCCATTTTATTCCATATTTATATAGTATATTATGATGTGCTCAGTTACAGATATCACTCATGGGTTAGCTTGTGATCCTTCGTGATTGCTAGCATCATGTAGCATTTCGGGTATCATATTTGGGGCATAACAAACTTATTAACAGAGCATAAGGTTCAATAGTTTCCTAGGATGTCTGAAAAACTGCATCTAGTAGAGTCTTGTGCATAGGTGTGTTGCATGCCACATTTATGTATAGGAGGATATAAGATATTTTAGGAATAGTTTCCATTCTTTAGTATTCATGTCATGCCAGTGAGCATGATCTAAAATTTAACTTTTAGTCTAATCTATTTCTCCCTTTTCTCTTATAGAACATGCCTCCCAAAAGAAGAAACGGGAATCAGTCAGCCCGTCCAAGCTGATCCCTTGGACAAACATATTTCTCATGGAGAGTTCAGAGCTATATTCACTACTCTTGCTAATTTAGTTGCTTCCCAGAATGAATGACCAGTTGTTATTTTGGCAAACCCACTGGCCAATTCTGCCGCAGCCAGGATTTGGGACTTTAACCAAATGAATCCTCCATCCTTCTTTGGGTCTAAGTCAGATGAGGACCCTCAGAAATTCCTTGATCAGGTTCAGGAGGTTAAAGATATTATGGGGGTTAATGCTAGTGAGAGTGCTGAGATAGCTATATATTAGTTTTAGTATGTGGCTCACGCATGGTTTAAGCAGTGGAAGCCAGAGAGAGCTATAGATGCAGGGCCTATTGAGTAGGAAAAGTTTGCCACTGCATTTCTAGATAGATTCTTTCCCATAGAGATGAGGAAAGCTAAGGTGTTAGAATTTATCAACCTCAAGTAGGGCAACATGACAGTGAAAGAGTATTCTCTTCAGATTACTCAATTATCTAGATATGTTCCTCATGTAGTGGCAGATAGTAGGGCTGACATAAGTAAGTTTGTTTCTAGAGTGAATGATAGTGTGGTCCATGAGTGCAAGTTCACAATGTTGATTAGGGAGATAGACATATCCAGGCTTATAATCCATGCTCAATAGATAGAAGAGTAAAAGATTAAGATGAGAAAGAAGCAGAATAAGAGAGAAAGGACAGGGAGTTTCAACTATGCTCAGCCTAATTCAGAGGGTAGGAATCGTTCTCAGTTCTGCTCAAAGTCATCAATTCCAGCGTCTTCATCAGCCAGCGATCTAGTGCTAAAATTTAGAGACGACAATAGGGATAGGGCATCAGGCCATAAACCTCAAGGTAGTGTTAGTAATACCCACACTAATCCTCTTTGTCATATTTGTGGTAAGAACCATCGGAGTATTTATAGAGCTGGGAACGATGTTTATGTCAGATATGGAAATCCAGGCCATAGGGTTAGAGATTATCTCCAGTCAGGCTTTTAGGGTCAGCGTAACCATTTCTTAGCTCAGTCTGGTCGCCCAAACCAATAGGGTGTCACTTCCAGCGCCACCAGTGGGCAATGCCCAGATAGACTTTATGCTCTTCAGTTCCGACAGGATCAGGAAAATTCTCCTGATGTAGTTACTGGTACATTACAGATCTTTCATATACATGTTTACTCTTTGTTAGATCCAAGAGTTTCTTTATTTTTTATTACTTCTTATATAGGAGTTGATTTCAAAGTCTATCCTAAAATTCTAGTAGAGACCTTTTCGGTCTCTACCCCGATGGGTAAAGCTATCATAGCCCGATGGGTATACAGGAACTGTCCGATTATGGTATCTCAGAAAGTTATACTAGCAGACATAGCTGAATTAGATATGACTGATTTTGATGTCATTCTTAGTATGGATTAGCTTTATTCCTGCTATTCCATAATCGACTACAGAAATAGAATTGTCAAGTTTCAATTTCCAAATGAACCCATCTTAGAGTGGAAGGGTAGTACTTTAGCCTTCAAAGGTCATCTTGTTTCCTACCTACGGGCAAGGAAAATAATATCTAAGGGATGTCTATCATCTTGTTCAGGTTAAGGACTCTAGTTTCAAAACTCCCACTCTTGAATTAGTCCTAGTAGTGAATGAATACTCAGATGTCTTTCTCGAAGATCTTCCAGGAATTTCTCTCGAAAGAGAAATAGACTTTGACATTGATCTTCTTCCAGATACTTAGCCGATATCTATTCTTCCATACAGAATGACACCAGAAGAAATCAAAAAATTAAAAGAAAATTTGAGGGATCACCTAGATAAGGGGTTCATCAAACCCAGTATGTCCCCGTAGGGTGCACTGATCTTATTCGTGCGAAAGAAAGACAGTTCTCTTAGAATGTGCATTGATTACCGTTATCTTAATAAAGTCATAGTGAAGAACAAGTATCCACTTCCCAGAATTGATGTCTTATTTGACAAACTTCAGGGCACTAGTTACTTCTCTAAGATAGACCTCAGATCAGGTTATCATCAGCTCAGAGTCAGAGAATGTGACATTCCAAAAGTAGCTTTTCAAAATCGGTATGGTCACTTCGAATTCATAGTCATGTCCTTTGATCTTAACAATACCCCAGTGGCCTTTATGGACTTTATGAACAGAGTGTTCAAGAATTACTTGGACATGTTCTTCATATTCTTCATAGATGACATCCTTGTTTACTCCCGCAGTGAGCGTGATCATGCAGAACATCTCAAAATAGTGTTGCAGACTTTTAGAAATCATCAGTTGTTTGCCAAATTCAGTAAGTGTAAATTTTGGCTAAGGTCAGTAGCCTTTCTTGGCCATATTGTTTCTGGTGATGGCATTAGAGTTGATCCTAAAAAGACCAAAGCAGTAAAAAACTAGCCTCTCCCTGTCTCTCTATTAGATATCAAGAGTTTCTTAGGTTTGGCTGGCTATTATAGACGGTTTGTTGAGGGATTTTCTTCTATTGCATCCCCTATGTCCAGATCGGCTAAAAAAAGTCAAGTTTCAGTGGTCAAATCCTTGTGAGAAGAGTTTGCAGGAGTTGAATACTCGACTTACCTCAGCTCTAGTTTTGGCTCTTCCAAATGGTTCAAGATCCTTGCGAGAAGAGTTTTCAGGAGTTGAAGACTCGACTTACCTCAGCTCCAGTTTTGGCTCTTCCAAATGGTTCAGATAGGTTCATGGTGTACTGTGATGCATCCAGAGTGGGTTTGGGTTGTGTCCTCATGCATCATGGTAAGGTCATAGCCTACACCTCCAGACAGTTTAAACCTCATGATAAGAACTATCCGACTCATGATCTTGAGTTAGCAGCCATAGTTTTTGCCTTAAAGATTTAGAGGCATTACTTGTATAGGGTGCACGTAGATGTATTCACAGATCACAAAAGCCTTCAGTACATATTCTCTCAAAAATATCTAAATCTTTATCAGAAAACATGGTTAGAGCTCTTGAAAGATTATAACATGAGTGTCCTTTATCATCCGAGCAAGGCCAATGTAATGGTTGATGCTCTCAGTAGACTAACTGTGGGCAGTGTTGCTTATGTTGGGAATAGTAAGAAGAAGTTAGCTCAGGAAGTCCATCAGTTTTCCCGACTAGGTGTTCACTTAGTCGATTCAGCAGAAGGTAGTATATGGGTTAAGTACAGCTCAAAATCATCCCTAGTTTCTGAAGTTAAGTAAAAACAAGATAGAGAATCCAATATAATCAATTTGAAAGAGTCAGTCAGAGATCATAAGGTTGAGATTTTCTCCTAAGGAGGAGATGGAGTTTTACATTGTCAGGGTCTTCTCTGTGTGCCAGGTGTAGATGACTTAAGGCTGTGAATTCTTGCAGAAGCGTATGGTGCATGTTACTCAATTTATTCAGGGGACACTAAGATGTACCATGATTTATGGGAGATCTATTGGTGAAGTGGGATGAAAAAAATATTGCAGAATTTGTGGCTAAGTTCTCTATATGTCAGCCGATTAAGATAGAGCATCAGAAGCCTAGTGGGTCCATGCAAGAGTTCAATATTCCCACTTAGAAATGGGAAGAAGTGAACATGGACTTTGTGACGGGTTTTCCCCGTACTCATCATCAGTATGATTTAGTTTGGTTCATTATAGACAGGATGACCAAATCAGCCCATTTCCTTCCAGTCCATACCTCTTATTCAGCCAAGGATAATGCCAAACTCTATATCAGGGAGTTGGTCAGGTTACACGGTGTTCCATTGTCCATTGTTTCAGATAGAGTTACCCAGTTCACCACTCATTTCTGGAAAGCAATCCTAAAGGGTATTGGTACCCGAGTTTATCCCAATACAGCCTTTCATCCTCAGATAGATGGTCAAGCAGAAAGGACCATCCAGACTTTGAAAGATATGCTAAGGGAGTGTGCAATTGATTTCAAGGGTAGTTGGGATGACCATATTCCTTTGATTGAATTTGCACACAACAACAGCTATTATTCCAGTATTAAGATGGATCCATTCGAAGCTCTCTATGGTAGGAGATGCAGATCTCCAATCGGTTAGTTCAAAGTGGGTGAGGCCATAGTAGTAGGGCCTGACTTGGTATTCGATACCTTAGAAAAGGTCCAGTTGATCAGATAAAGGCTCAAGATAGCTCAGAGCCTACAGAAATCATATGCAGATGTGCAAAGAAAGGATCTCGAGTTTGAGATTGGTGATTATGTATACCTGAAAATCTCTCCCATGAAAGAAGTGAAGAGGTTCAGAAAGAAGGAAAAGCTCAGTCCCCGATATGTCGGTCCCATCAATATTCTCAGTCACTTCCGTAAAGTAGCTTATGAGCTCGAATTTCCTTCAGATCTAGCCTCAGTGCATCTAGTCTTCCACGTCTCCTTGCTTAAGAAGTGCATAGGTGACCCAGCAGTTGTAGTCCATATGGAGGGCATAGACATTCAAAACAACCTCGCTTATGAAGAGATTCCAGTCGAAATCCTTGACTATCAGACTCGCAGACTGAGGAACAGAGAAGTTCCTTTAGTCAAAGTTCTTTGGCAGAATTAGTCCGTTAAGGAGCTACTTAGGAAGCAGAAGTAGATATGCGGACCAAGTATCCTCACCTCTTCTCCACTAATTCAGACTTAGCCTAAGGTAATAGCTTTTCTTAAGCTTATTCAGTTTCATGTTCAAATTTCAGTTACGAACTTGGTGTTCAGTTCCATGCTCAGTTTACATTTCAAATTTGGTATCTTTACCATTGCATGTTCAGTTGCATGTTCATGAGTCAGTTCAGTCATGTATTCATGCATCAGATATGCATGATTAGCTTATCAGTACTCCCAGTCATGCATTCATATATCAGCTCAGTCATGAAATCCTGCATCAGATATGCATGCTCAGTATGAATCTCAGTAAATTAGAAATGTCAATCATGTAATCATGTTTCAGTCGTTCATGTTCAGTATGTATATCAGCTTATCATTTCTCCCATCTCAGTCAGTCTCATTCAAGGACGAATATTTCAAAGTGAGAGATATTGTAAGCCCCTACAAAATTTCTAAGCTTAGTTCAGTCCTTTAAGCTTGTCAAGGGGTCCCAGACTTACAAAATTTTAGCTAAGTTTCCAGACTTAGTTTATTTCTTTGTCCTTCGACAATTGGCAATATCATTTCGTGACCTTAACATCCCTTAAAGGTCCATATTTTTGTTGATTCATGATTAGAGGGGTCGATGGGTGTTCCCGAATAAGTTTCTGATTTTTTGGAACTCATTTAAACTACGTTTGGTGTCCCAAAATAGTGGACCAACGCAATCTCCGCACGCCGCATCGCCTCTCGCGTTGGTTAACATTGTTTTAAGAATTGCCGATAAAAGTACTGAGGCTTGGCGCGATCATGGCGAGATCATGGCGCGACTCATCGAGTATTGCGTCAATGCCATCAACGCGTCGTATTGCCAATTGTATCGATGCCTAATTTTCAGTCATTAAATGTCCGGGTTCTTAAGGTTAATTAGGTTATTTTCCCCCCGACCTTCAGCCCTCATAACACAAAATTTAGCCTCTTTTGGCCAAATACATTCATTATTTCTCTATTTCTCAAGAACAAAAAACCCTAAGTGGATAATTTCAAGTCAAGAATTCAAACTTTCCTCCATCAATCTTTAAGAAATCATCTACTAAGGTATGTCAAGTGTTCATTCATGGATACCTTTCAGCCATGAAGCTTAAGAATCCTATTTTAAAATCATAAATTATGACGTTCATGTTGTGGGTTGATTATGACCAAGTTGATGTTGTTGTATGATTCTCAAGTTGGAATCTTTAATGTGTTTTCATGAATCTATGCTAGCATGTGGGTTGCAATCTATTAAATTGTGTTGATTTATGCAATCATGATGTATTGATTTAATGTTTATGCCTAAGCCTAAAGCTATGCATGCAAGGTGTTTGATAAAATGCCCAAGAGAACAAGAATTAAGCATTATGACTCATTAAGGCCTAAATGATGAATTCATGCTCTACCCTTATATTAAAAAATGACTCCCATGCTATTTTTATGCATTGAAATTGTTTAATGGAATGCCTGTGAGACTAGAATTGTGAAACCATGGTATATATTTAAATGCATTCCTCTACATGTACAAGATTATGAATATCAAGTTCTTCATGAACTCCCCAATGGTTGTATTATGAATTGTTGACTATGGTCATGTGTTCAAGAAGTATCATGTCTTATCTGTTTTATGCAATCGAGTCCTGGGGGATACTTGTACCTGACAATTTAGTTGTGTGCCTAGAGCCAGTGTGAGTTTCACGAAAATGTCGGTCACACCATGATTAGTAGTATTCACAGTCAGTTTCAGAACACAGTAGAATTAAGCCAGTTACATGACTTAGGAAAACTCAATAATCTCATGAACTCAGTCTGTTAACAGAATTCAGAAGTATTCCGTTAGTCCACGGAATTCAGTTAAATCAGTTCAGTTTATCTTAGTATAATTAGTTCAGTATCTATTCAGTTGGGAGTAGGATACAGCACCGAGCGAACCCAAGGATGAGGGCACACACAGACAGTAGAGGGTGTGATACTTAGAAGCAATTCTTGCATTTCAGAACTATGTAGCCAGCATAGGATGAGACATCAACACTGATAGTTGAGGGTTGATGGGGTAGATTAACACTGCCAGATGAGGGTTCCACCGTTCTCCTTTGGGGACACTGCCAGATGAGGGTCACTCACAGCTTGTCCTTACCAGTGGCGCAGTATTGACACCCTTCCAATTAGGGTTACAGATTGGACCCCAACTCTATACAGAAAAGGGACATGTCGGTTAGATTACTACTTCCCACAGTCTCAGTCTTAGTCTTAGTAAAAGAACTCAGATAGTTCTTCAGATTCAGCACTATCAGATACAGTTACTCAGTTCAGTACGGAACTCAGCTAGTTCCATCAGAATCAGGATTGTCAGACACAGTATATCAGTTATATGAAACTCATGTTATCAGTATTCAGACTCAGTAGTCAGTATTATCATGATCTCATTTACAGTTACGTATTCATGTATGTATTCTCACATTCATGTTATTCAATCAGTTAGTATTGTTCATGGATATAAACCCCATGCATTCAGCCTACCTCACTTTGCATACCAGTACATTCAGACGTACTGACGCATACTTTTCTTTTGCGCTATTATGTTTTATACCATAGGTTTGGACGCTCACGGTCCCGATTGCACTTAGCTTCAGATTCAGCCAACAACAGTAGATTTGTATTGAGTCCTCATCATTGCAGGATAGCATGATTATTTCATTATTTCAGTTTTAGTAGACGGAGTTAGTTGGGGACATGTCCCATCAACTCCACAGTTTTCAGACAGTTTAGAGGCTTTTAGACTAGCATGTTCAGACAGTTTATTTCAGTTTTGGATATTGATATACCATATTTCCAGATGTTATGCTTTATCAGATATTTGAACCTTATGGCCTTTCAGCCCTTTTATTCCGAATTTATACAGTATATTATCCAGTGCTCAGTTACAGATATCAGTCATGGGTTAGCTTAACATCCTTCGGGATTGCTTGCACCGTGTAGCTTTCGGGTATCAGATTCGGGGTGTTACATCAACCATAGACCATAATTTTCCAACATCTCATCTAAATACTAAAAATAACATCAAAAACCTTAGGACCCAAACTAACTGTACTAATCCAAAATTCAAGTTTTGTAGCTAATGAAACTGTAAAAACTCTCATATGATACTGGGATCTTTGAATACTGATGAAAGTGAACTATTCCAACTCTAAAGCCTTTCAAATGATAAACTCATGTAAAGCTCAACCAAACACCTCATAAACTATGCCATCGACTTTCACACACCACAAACACCAATATGCAATTAAGGGGTAAAATGATCAAAAACTCAAAAATCCAAGTTTCACTATATAGGTCAATACATTATCCACCACTAAAACACACATTCATTCTTGAACGTAAGAGTAAGAAGGTACCAAGACTGTCAAACAACTGCAAGAACCAATTGAAGACGTCATAAATGCACTTCCAAGCAAAGGCATACAAGCAACAGTCAATACCACTTGTTCAACTAATCTAACAAACTCTTCTTTTATCCAAAAATCTTACAACTGCATGGTTAGTATCCAAATCAAAACTTCACAAAATATAATATTTGTATATTTGAACTATCTTTGAACACAATACATGAGTTTATCAAAACCATAATTCTAAGCATACCCTATTAATCGAAACCCATCATAGTCACCATAAACAAATAATCTTAGCCAAAAACTAGAGCTAAATCTATATCAATGAAACACCATGACCGTGAAAATCCTTTATTCACACTTCCAAGATAGTAGTACCAAAATCCTTACAGAACACATTGCCATTTTCCACAACACGAGTTTATGACATTCCTGCTTTCCCAAAATGAACCTCCACTTGATCCTAGCTAACCTTAAGCACCTTTAGATTTATCCAAGGCTAATAGTGCAAGTTCTAAGCCTAATAGTACTTTTTCATCAATCTGAGGCTACTGAGTCAACAACCGACACCAATTTTGTATCAATCTTCTAATGTAATGCCTCAATTAATCCATGCAAATAATCAAATTCTCATACCAAGCCTTAGAGAAAAATGGAGAAAAATCACGGATAATCCCACAAAACTTTCCATATGCAAAAGCATGTACCCTCTATACCTTACCAACTATATATGCAACCCATCACAAATGTCTATGTAATTTTCATGATGAAGGAGTATTAATCAACCTGAACTCCTCAAAATCCTATAGAATGGCAAGGCCTTTTTCTAACACACATAAGTGACCTGTCATAACATGAACAACTCAACCCAATGCACAAGTCTAAATTACCCGTATATCACTTATTGTCACCCATTGCTTAGGAAAATCACTACAAAGCCCATTTATTGGTGCCAATTTAAATCATCTTACCTAATGACTGTCTCAACCTCTATTATCATTTCTGAACTCAAATACTGGAATCCACATGAATCCTTAAATTTGTACCAACAACCCATACTTGATTTGTTCTTTCTGTATACTTTAGAGACTTGTACTAATCATTTTATGCTGCCAGGATTTCGAATTTGTAACTCGTACCTATGACACAACCTTAATACCTTGAACTCTACAATATCGAAGTGTAAAATTCATTCCCGTAAATTGTTCACTTGTCTATACCTTATTTTTTTCCCATAACGTAATACTCCATGTTGAAAACCCAAGACCTTGCAACAAAAAATCTTACTTTTCCTTTTAACATGTCAAAAGTACTATAATCTGTAACTCGCGTGCTTTCTCATGCACAAGTCCTTCTAATTCTCTATAACTGATATGCTCAAACTTTCTTGCCTCAGTTATTCACATCTTAATACAACTCAATACTATAAACATAACCCTGCCACAAAAAAGATGAATTCTATTCCAACCCATGCAGACAATAAAACCATATAACTAGATGCCAAACCACACACACTTTATGACCTCACCAATTATTTTCTCATCGAACTGACCATGCCTATCACTTAAAATTTGAACCATACTAGCTACCCAACTCAAAACCACCACGGAACTTACCATTAAACTTAATTAATCCCAGTGTCTATAGTCTTCCGTCTTTAAGAATACTTGAAGTTTATAACCTATTCTATAATACATAGTAATACCACCGTAACCTAAAAAATACCCAAGTAACCATATTGTGTAGAAAATAAGCATAATACCTTAAAGATGAACCACTAGCCTTTCAAATAAAAAAATAAAAAAATACTCCATTCTTATTTGCCAAATGTCATACTTCCTTTTTCTAATAACCTTTAACTTTATAAGTTTGATTTTTTTCAAGCCTATTCGAGGAGTGTTCCATGATACCATGAGTCTTTACATACAAATTAAGCCAGTGCTCGAGTAGAAATAAACCACAAATCTAGGACACCTAAAAGTATTCCCTACCTTACTATAATAATTGCAAATATTTCCATGTTAGTCGCATCACAAGTATCAAGAATCACAAAGTCGTCCCACCTAACTTTTTAAGTGGCCCTAGTCACCCCACAAAGTTGATCTTGTCAATGATACACAACTTTAAACCACCAATGTACTAGTTCACTCTGTAAGACAATCAATCAATGTACACACTAATAACACTTTCCCACATGAGTACAGCCACTGAAAACTTCCTTTATCTATTGTCACCATCCAATACTGATTCACTTCTCTTGATCTCAATTGACATCGCCAGACCACACTAATTCTCTTACATGCACTTCACAACATGAGCATATTAATTCCTACTAGTGATCTGCCACATTACTCTCCCTTATTGATCAATGCTAGCCTAAGTGTCCTTAGTAAAACTAGTTGGTCCTGTAAATTAAAAATCAGTGTAGAGCTGCATTATCTAAATAGGTGAAACAACTGATAGCTACTTAAGTAATCAACCTTTACACTAACTGATATACCTATTCTTATTTATCACTTGTTCTACCTTAGTGGCACCACCGTATGAAAATCCCACTAGATCCCTCATCTTTCCACAATATAACCATCAAGAAGTAGTATTTTCAATGGCGTTTTTTAGGTGAGTCCTGGGATGGGGCATATGAAAATACACGGGTGTAAATTAAATGGTAGATCCATTAGGCATACAAAATTTAATTTGGGCATATAGCTTAAGCCCCGAGCGTAAAAACGTATGCTTCAGGTGTACATAATTTAAAAGTATTTTTTCTATAATTCATGTTTTTTAATTATTGGTGTAATGATATTTACACTTTATTCTATCATATTTTTCTTGTTGTACTGATCTTTTCTAAAACATATAAAGAAAAAAGTACTTCTTATTTAAAACAACACTGCCATATATAATATTTTAGATAATCATGCCTAAAATTAAAAAGGACAGAGATTTCATAGCACTATGTTCATGAGACAACTTTATCTATTTTTTTGTCATATCACTACTATTGCCAAGTCTACGGGGCTTCTTTCCCACGAGCCCTCACACTTACAAACAAACTCCACCAGAAACACCTATGTAAATCCATTCTATAAGAGAGGAGGTGACACATCTCGCCTACCATTGAAAAGAAGTAAAGTCCACTCCATTAGATCCTACTAATCTTAACCCATGCAACCATTTGTCACAACTAACCAAGAACCCATAAGCATCAATAGTGTGATACCTAATGAATTACCATCGATCCATCCTCATGAACTCCACAAACCTCCTTTGCCACTCTATAAATATAGTGCTAAAGGTCACTAGATGTGGAGAAATACTTGACAATATCACACCAACGGTAGGAGAATCTGTAGTAGTGACCTGTTATGTTTTTGATGGCTGAAGCCTCAAGGAGTGTGCTAATTGAAAATATAAGCAGTCCCCCTCAAAATAACCTAATACCCTCTACCAAGACATCCTAACCCATTGGAATATCAATAAAACTAGGTGGTATTTATGTTGAACTCAACCCTCTATCCCAACTGAACCATCATTATAAATAACTCCTGACCATGAAGAGGTGACCCTTGCATGACCCCTAGCTGATCCTAATACTTGAGGCCTACCTTTGTTTAGTCTTATGCCCCTGTCACATATCAAAGGGATAGGCTCCAACCCTATCGCCATTGTCGAGCATGTCTTTACCATTTGTAAGAGAAAGAAAAAGATATTTAAGGTTATGATAAACTATGATCACATGATAAGGAATAAAGAAAGGGATTTTCCCATAGTTTTCTTACCTCTCGAAGATAGATAACAAATATATCAGCAGTGATCCACAAGACTCTCTTTGTACTTGTAAGAAAAAGAAACTTGGGTATCTGATACCAACTTGTCATGATCCAAAATTGGGATCGTGATGGCACCTATCTTGCCCTCTATGATAGGTAAGCCTAAAACTATCCAAACACAAACAAAATTAAAGTTATATTTGAAGAATATAAACAACAAAATCTTGAGAAAATCTCAAATAGTATAAACAAAGGATCATATAATATGACAACATTCACAGTTTTGGAAGTAACAGTACAAGACTCTAAATCATTAAAAATTATAAAGAAAGGTCCAACATGTCTAAATGTGAAAAAGTACATAAGACGAGGATAAAATAGAGAACCTGGCATATTTAGGGCCAATAATTACTACCTCAGAATCTCCAAGAAAATCACCAACATTATGGTATAGAAAAGAAAAAGAAAGGATGAGTACATAACCACTTGTACTCAAGATCATCGTCTATCGATAATTCAAAGCAATAGCAAGAACACCGACACCAACCATCTAATATGACTATAAATATGTACTCAAGAAATCAACCCTAATCTAACTGGATAAGCAGTCCATAATAGTCATATGGATATCATATCAAAGTCAAATAGAGCCTTAAGCTAATAAAATCAGACAACAAATACTCAGATTCTCAACCAATAACACCAAAGTAAAAAATACACCATATTTGACCTGATTAGAAATAAATGAATGAATGTTATACATATGTTGTGTATACACCCACCGAGTATATCCCTTATAGGTAGGGACTCATGTGAGACTCGCGAATTCCATGTTCTGTGTAGTGTGTACTCTAATCCTTATACACATACACAGACACACACACATATATATAAGTATTTTACATCAAATGAAAAATCATATGTCAATCCAACATTGCCTCAACTTTTGAAATAGGAGAATATTCATCAACTAGTATACTCAACAAGTCATTATACTCTAACAGGTCAATAAAGGCCCTGATTTTTCTATATTTTCCCCAAAACATTATTCAAACCTTTTATTACATGTTGAATACAAACCATCTCAATCAATGAATTATTCTTTTCACACAAAGTCATTACTCTTATATCGACAAATAAAGGAAACAATTAAGATAATTCAAGTTATTAAGTTTTGACACATCACGTAATACGGGTACCGAATAGGTGCTCATTAAATCACCTATATGGGACCCTTATTTTATTTTACCCCACTTTACAAGCAACTAACTGATGTCACCTAAATTACGCCTCGTACTGAAATATAACATGGTTGTTGATGAAATATAGAATCCAACCAAGATTGGAGTTAATCCCACAACGAATATAGTTAGAAGCTAGGTTAATATAGTTATTGTAACTATTAATTGATTATTTTTCGGTTTTAATAGAAAAAGTAGCGATTTACAGATTTTAGTAACAAGTAATGAGTAATAGTTTAATGTACTTTGTAGAGATCAATAAGAATGGACTAGGATTGGGTTTCCCATTATTTCATTACTCAGTGAGTTTCACATCCATATTTTTTACCACCATCCCCACTAAGGAGTTGGTTAAAAAGGTTTTTCCAATTAAAGTGACATTTTAAAAGAGATTATTTATTTTACTGAGTCACCACTTGAAATTGAGTTTGGATGTTCCAAGTTACCTTATTAAATCTCGAATAAAAAGAAAATGACTCTTTATTATTGTTCTGTGTACTAAAAATCTAGATCAAGAATTCTATTGATAGGGGGAAGGTGTGAGGCACCCCTCGAGTACTGTGATTCTAGCACAGTTGCTTTAGTGACTTATACTTGAATCAAATTATTTTCTGGATACATTATATTCGTTTGCCTAGAAATAACTTGTATCTCACATTTTGTTTATTTTAAACTAATTAAAATTGTCCTACTTTTATTAATGTTTAGCTAACCAACAGCTACTTTTTATTTTTTTTCACAAATGTTAATTTTTTTATTGTACCTTTTGAGGCATTTATAGATCATTCTCATAGTTTCCAAGTATAAATAAATATCTAAAATATTTTAAGTCTATCCTACCCAATTGAATCGACTTCAAAATGATACATTAATTTTATTAAAGTGAATCGTTAGTAGTAATGATTTTTCGATTAAAATTCTAACTTCTTTGAGTTATTAACCCCAACTCATTCTATTGTAACTTAAATATTCAAATGTAACCTGATTCTACGTGACAAGAGTTATTCTAGGATAATATATTTGATCAAAACAATAAATAAACAAATTATTCAAGCATAAATATGTTCAAGATAAAAGTAAGAAACAAACAAAATGGATTACTATTTTAGAGATGACCATTCAAAATTTCTTTTTCTCTAAACTCAGTTTTACTAATAAAAGTCCAAATGTGATATTTATAAACGAGATTCATGCATCAATTAAGATGTTTTTATATTTACCTAAGTTTATCATCTCAACTGCTTCATATTATAACAAAACAACATAAATAAGTTGAACACATAAATTTGAGCGACTTAATTATTTTGGAATCAAGTCATGCATAATTATAATATCAAATTACACAAGAAAAATTGAGTTGTAGCTTTTGAGAATATTATTTCACAACAAGAATGTTACTACAATCTATATGAGCCACAAACTTAAAAACCGCGAACGGAAACTGCAAACTTTGATTTGAATGCTTGTTTTTGCTCTCTCCCTTTTCTAACTTTCTTTTTCCCTTTTTTCTGTTACTTTCCTTCTTCTTTTTTTCTTTATTTGTTCTTTCTATTTTTCTCCAAAGTTGCTTTTTATCTCTCCTTTCTTACTCTTTGTTTTTTTTATTTCTTGGGATTGTTTCCACGTGGTGGGAGGGAGTATATTCTTTTGTTTTGAGTTTGTTTTGGTATGCTGAAGAATGTTTTCTTCTTCTCCTTCTTTATGTGTTGTGTGTGTTATATTATTGTGAGGAAGTGTATGTTACGGGTGTTGTGTGTAGGAGTGAGTTGGGGAGGCTGAATGAAAGTGGAATTATGGGAGGAGGTTTGGAGAAGATTTAGTTAAAAGGACACTTTCAACACTTAATTTGAAAAATAGACATCATTTTTTTAATTTAATTTTCTAAGGTTTGGAAGAAAATGGTGGGATATGGGTTAAAGTGTAAAAATAAAAAAAATTGTTGGCACCCATTAAGTCTTTTTAAAATATTTTTCACACCCCGCTTTTCTATAAAATACCAAAAAAAAATCTCTCTCCTCACTCCCACTCACAAAACCATGGACATTTCCCCTTCCCCTTCCCTAACTTTTATTTTTAATTTTTATCTTCTCTAAAGCTCTAAGATCTTTCATCTTCTATTTTAAATAATTTCTCTTCATATCCCGAGTAGTTTGTGCTCTATATTGATGGGGGGTTGCTTTTTTCAGTTTTGGTTTGTGGTGATCAAGTTGATTTTGGAGGGTTTTTTTAAAAAAAAATGGGGGTTGATTTTACTGATTTTTTTATTTTTAAGTTGGTATTTCCTTGATTGTTGATGGATTATGATTATCCTTGTCGATTTCATGGTGAAATTTTTTTGTAAATTTAATTAGCTAATGTATCAGGAAATTTAGATTTTCTTCAAATTCTTCTTTAATATAATGATGTTTTAGATGCATGTTCTTGCAGGGAATGGTTTCATCATATGTTTTTGTTGTTCTATTAATAGACTGTTCAATTGATTAGGTTAGATTAGGTTATTTCTTTGGTTATTGGATGGAAAAGATTGAATTTTTTTTGAAAAATGAAGCTTGATTTTACTAAAAATCTCTGTTTTTAAGTTGATATTTGATTGTTGATGGATTATGACTGCGCTTCCCGATTGTATGGTGATTTTTTTTTTCAAATTTCATCGGTTAGTGTGTTAAAAATCTAGACAATGAGGACAAGTTCATTTATGATCCTAGACTTAATAGATTGTAGTCGTCTTCTTCTTACCTAATTTTCGTATAGTACTTGATATTGTTTTTTCGACGACCATCGAAATTATGCAACGACTTAAAGTTTGGAACAAGCTAAGGAGTGTTCCAAATGAGAAAGGAATACATTGGTATTGTTGAATCAAAATGAGAAATGAATGAATAAATGAACATGGAGGAGCTCAAAAAGGTCCCTGTCATTTATATAGTAGGCTACCAAAAAAGTGATAGTTGGAAAAGGTCTAAAGAATGTTTATGTCTTCTATAATTGATTATTAAGGTTTACTATAGACCCTATCATTTTATTCCTGAAAGAGTTGTAATTTTAAAAAAAGCGCAGTTGAAGCTTCTTAAAATTGACGAAGTAAAAATAGATTGAAGAAGTACTAGACTATGCAAATGTTTACTATATACTGAAGTCGTTATGATTTCTACACATGATAGATAGATTATCAACTTTTCAAGAAGTCGATTATTTCCCAACTCATAGGTCTATGATCAACTATCTGAATATATGGACAAGTTAAAATAATGACAAAAAAAAGAGAAATTAGATTAAATAAAATTAAAGTATGATAATTAACACATTTCAAATATTGTAAAATAATTTAGACACATCAAGCATGACATCAAATCACTTTTGAACACGATCAAGTGATATTTAAGACATGCTATAGTCGTAAATCGGTGAGATGGGACTAAAAAGGAAAAAAATAAAATAAATAAGCACCATTCAAGCAATGCCAAACAACTAGATATCATTAAATGAGATTAGACGTGTATAATGAGCATAAAGAAGAGTGATGGTTGTGACTTGTGGATGTTCATGGGACAAGTAGTATTTGAAAATAAGTAGTGCTTCTCAATGTAGACGTTTGTTCTAAGTAATTGATTGTTACTATCATTGCTCTTTCTTATACTCATTTGATCTAGTGTTCAATTATTTTGTACTCTCATATGATGATATTTAGTCACTTTTCATTGCTTGAATGATGTTAATTTATTTTATTTTATTTATCTCTTTTTTAGTCTTGTCTTACTTTCTACTAGACTCAATTGATCGATACATAACTGCTAATTTAGTCTGGTATAGATGCATACATTTATATATAATATATGCGCGATATCTTTATAGGTCTAGCATCAATCATCTAATTCTATTGACAATTAAGACGGGACTAAAAAGGAGAGAAATGAAATAAACTAAAATAAAATAAATAAACATCATTCAAGCAATTAAAAGTGACTAAATATGAGAGTACAAAATAATTGAACACTCGATCAAATGAGTATAAGGAAGAGTAATGGTAGTAACAACCAATTACTCAGAACAAACGTCTACATTGAGAAGGACTACTTGTTCTCAAACACTACTTGTCCCATGAACACCCAGAGGTCACAACCATCACTCTTCCTTATGCTCATTAGACACGTCTAATATCATTTGATGATATCTAGTTGTTTTACATTGCTTGAATGATGCTTATTTATTATAATTTATTTTATTTCTTTCTTTTTAGTCTCATCTCACCGATTTACGGCTATAGCATGTCTTAAATGTCACTTGATCGTGTTCAAAAGTAATTTGATATCACAATTGATGTATCTAAATTATTTTACAATGTTTGAAAGATGTTAATTATCATACTTTAATTTAATTTTTCTTTTTTTTTATCATTATTTTAACTTGTCCATATATTCAGATAGTTGATCATAGACCTATGAGTTGGTGAATAATCGACTTCTCAAAAAGTTGATAATCTATCTATCATGTGTAGAAATCAACAACGGTGTCATTATATAATAAATTATTTGCATAGTCTAATATTTCTTCAATTTTTTCTTACTTAAAATTACATAAACATTCTTGTCTTTGAATATTTGTTCTACATAAAGATCGGTGTCATCCGAGAAAGAGTGGCTTGCATATGGTCCGGACTGCCCCTCCTCATCTTGTTCATACGCCTCTTCTTTAAATTCTTTAGAATTATCCCATTCATGACCACTTATGCACTCATATTTTATTGACCTATCATCCACTGTCCCTAATGAACGTTGAATAGATTTTCTCCCTATCATTCATCAAGTAACTAATAACCACATCTCTTGGATCACAACTTAATTCACCATTCTCCATTATACATTTAGTCAAATCGGCATATGAACCATTGTGACGAAGGGCAATGGACATTGTCTTTTTAGACGTGGTTTTTCAAACTCAATATTTAGAAGTCTCCTCTCATTCACCATAAAATACACCACCAACAACCACGTATTCTATAATAGACATGATATATCTTGATGATAGTATTTAACAGACCAAAATAGTAGTTTATGAGCCAAGACTTAATAGACAGTAGTCGTCTTCTTCTTAGCTGCTTTTCGTACAGTACCTGATCTCACCTTTTCCGATGACCACCAGAATAATCCAACGGATTACAGCATAGAAATAACCTAAAAAATGTTAGAATATTGCTATTGAGCCTAGAATCAATTTCAAAATGTGGGACTGATTTTCAAGCTTTTTGTATGAAAATGAATGAAAATGTGGGGCTAAAAATATGAGAAAATGGCATTGAACAATGGAGGTAATGTCACTGCCAGAAAAATCGATGCAAAATGACCAAAAAATGACTGGAAAATTATGGGAAAATCGACAAAATAGTGGTTGGTAATGGATCTTGGTTAAGAAGCTTGAGTTTTTTTTAATTAAATATCCAATATTTATATTTTTGGATATGGACTAAAGTGTAGTTTTTAAAAATAGGGTCTGAAATGGAAGTGGAACTAAAGTGCACATTTTTAAACTTGAGTGCAAGGATTAGCCATTTTTTTATGGACCCATTAAGGTGTCCATTTTCTCAATTTTTCAATACTTTTGTCTAAATGTCAAAATAAGTTCTCAATGTGTCCTTTTAACAAACTCACCCAAAGGTTTGGGTATTTTAGGATTTGATCTTACCCTATTTTTTTTTAAAATATGTATTGAAGATCTGATTATATCCTTCTTTTTTTCATTAAAATAATATATATATATATATATATATATATATAATAAAAAAAATGTTAACTTAATAATTGTATGCTAATAAACTATTTAAAAATTATAAGACTAGTAAAAACTATGTTAGACTAAGACAACCACAAAATTAACTAGCTTATTTATTAAAACCTAAA
Source organism: Capsicum baccatum var. pendulum (assembly GCA_030864225.1). NCBI lineage: Eukaryota > Viridiplantae > Streptophyta > Magnoliopsida > Solanales > Solanaceae > Capsicum > Capsicum baccatum. The sequence continues at coordinate 203,519,118 of CM061553.1, forward strand.
TTAAAAGAAACTATATATTTCTGAAAGTTTTCTTTTCTTTTAGAAAAAACACAACTTGTCTAAAATGTGACTCTACTTTTTTGTACTTCTCAAATATTTTAAAACAAGTTTAGTAAAAATAAGATAAAATCAAAATATCTAATTTAGACCTAAAAATATATTTAAATACTAAATTTGGTCAAAAATTAGGTACATACAGAATTCCCCTCTTTACTGAAAAACATGGAGAGTTTTCAAGCAAAACAGTGAACACAACTGATTTTTGACCAAATAATTCATTCAAAAATAGAAAAATAAATAATAGAAAAGAGGTATGATCGAGCTCAGGTTTTGAGCAGCCTACATATCTCGTGTTATGAGAGAATCAGATCACGTGTAGTTTAAGTGAGCGTAGGAATAAAAGGATGAGCTAGAGAGTCGAGTAAGATCCTATCAAGTTTTCGGTCGATGGCTCCTTGTATTACATCTAAGAAAAAAATAATACTAGAAAGGAAAATACAAGATCCTATCTATTCTACTTGTCTTGATTTTGTTGCTTTATATCTTTGTTTTGGACCTTCAGTTATCAAGTCACTTTCTTCTGGTGGGTATCTCAATCTCAAAATTCAATCTTGAAGTTAGGATTTGAGACTTGAACTTGAAACTTGGATTGAGTCATTGGCACTCCTCCAAAGGACAGTTCATAGAATATTCTTAGATGCTAGTTCTCTCAATCAAAAGCTACATATACAAAGATGACTCTAACTATCTTAGAGATTGAACATTCTTCACTACTCTAACTAGAGATAGGACTCCATTCTTGAAACTCAAGTCTGTGCTTTGCAGAAATACCTACAAGCTATCAGATAAAATGAAACAAAGATGAACAAAATATTTTACCCTAGTTTGCACTAGAAAAATTTTATCAGTTATTAGAAAATCTATAAACTAATTACTTAAATAAAAAAATATGAAAATGCTAGAAATCTAAGCTAGGTACGAAAATAAAATAAGATTCATGTTCTCGATAATGCAACTAAAGGATGTTATTCCTTATTAATGCATGAAAAAGATTAAAATGCTAGAAATCTAAGTTAGGTATGAAAATAAAATATGATTCTTTTTTTCAGTAATGCAACCAAGGAATTTTATACCTTGTGAATGCATGAAAAAGAATTATAATTCTTGCTTCTTAAATGCAATTAGTGGATGTTGTTTCCTATAAAGGCTTGAAAAAGAAAAATAGGAATTGTATTTCTTAAAATGAAACAGGGAATAGCATACCTTGTGAATACATAAATAAGAAAATAAATAAAATTTTATTATCTAAAATGGCAACTAGGGAATGTCGCATCCTATGAAGACTTGAGCTAGAAAATTAGGGTATTTTATTCTCTAAAGTGAAAACTAGGGATATCGTACCCTATGAAAATCTAAATAAGTAAACATGGGATATTTTATTTTATAAAATGGGAACTAGAAAATATCATACCCTATGAAGACTTAAAAAAGAAAATGTAGGATATTTTATTTTCTAAAATAGCAACTAGATAATGTTGTACCCTATGAAGAGTTAAAGAAGAAAATAGGGGGGTTATCTTCCCTAAAATGACAACTAGGGGATGTCGTATCCTATAAGGACTTAAAGAAGAAAAGAAACAGGGGTTTTATCCTTGAAATGATGACTAGGGGATATCATACCCTATGAAGGTTTAAAAAAAAATTAGGATATTTTCTTCCCCAAAATAGAAACTAGGAGATGTCGTACCCTATGAAGACTTAAATAAAAAAAATAGAATAATTTTTTTTCCTAAAATAATAACTAGAAAATATCGTACCCTATGAAGACTTAAAGATAGGAGAATTTGTTTTAAAAATTGATAACTAGGAAATGTCGTACCCTATGATGAATTAAATATAAGATAATTTGTTTCCTAAAATTACAACTAGAAAATGTCGTACCCTATGAAGACTTAAAGATAGGTGAGTTTGTTTCCTAAAATGACAACTAGGGGATGTTGTACCCTATGAAGACTTAAAAGATGAAAATAGGAGAGTTTGTTTCCTAAAATGGCAACTAGAATATATCGTACCATACGAAGACACAAAGATAGGAAAGTTTGTTTCCTAAAATTACAACTAGGGAATGTCACACCCTATGAAGACATAAGATATGAGGGTTTGTTTCCTAAAATAGAAACTAGGGAATGTCGCATCTTATGAAGACATAAATATAGGAGGGTTTGTTTCCTAATATGACAATTTGAGAATGTCGTACCCTATGAAGAAATAAAGAAGAAAATAGATGGTTTTGCTCCCTAAAATGGCAACTAGGAGATGTCGTACCCTATGAAGTCTTAAATAAGAAAATAGGAGATTTTGTTTTCTAAGCGAGAACTAGGGGATGTTGTACCCTATGAAGACTTAAAAAAAGAAAATAGGAGAGTTTATTTCCTATAATGGCAACTAGGGAATGTCATTCCCTATGAAGACTTAAAGAAGAAAAATAAGATATTTCTGACCTAATACAAGATGCAACTAAGGAGTGTTGTACCCTATGAAGATTTAAAAAGAAAGATGATAATTTTTTATAGAAAGTGACAACTAGGGGATGTTGTATCCTGTGAGGACTTCAGGAAGAAACAAAATAGGATTTTGTTTCGAAAAATGACAACTAGAGGATGTTATACTTTATGAATAGAAGTTATTCCCTCCATCCTATTTTATGTTTCGTCATTTTCTTTTTTGTTCGTCCCTAAAAGAATGTTATTTTTTCTTATTTGGTAACTATCTAGAGACACAATTTCACTTTTATCCTTATTGATCCCACTTATAAGGTCCCACTTAACTAAAAATAGTAGTAGTACATTTTTTAAATAATGGATAGTTTGGAAAAAAACATCACGTCTTTTCTTATTCTTTAAACTTTGTGCCCGGTCAAACTACGACGCATAAAATGGGACAGAGAGAGTATAATTTTTTTTTGAAAAAAATTGCCCCAATTTTGAATGTGAGGAACTTTGAAATTCCTTTTGACTGTTTTTTTTTTTAAAATGCCCTGTATTATACCTTTTAGATATATAAAAACTTTTATTCAACGAGACCAATCTCTATTGTAGGACTACCGACGTATCTTGTAGAGCAAGAATCAGGTCTGATGTAGTTCACAAAAACATAATTCTTTTTTTATTTGCTCTTTCTTTCACTAAAAAAGGAGGTGCTTTGTAAAGGAAATAAAAAAAAGAAAATAAAGTTGATTTTATTTTACTTCAATTGATAATAATAATTAGTATTATATGATCGCCTCTAATTATGTTTGGACAAAAATTGAGGTCAACTTAGAAGTAATCCCTATAGTTTCAAATGGTATCTAAAATATACTTAAATTTCGATAATGTTTGTTTATATTTCCTCAATCAAGGGTATAAAATTATACTTATCCTCATTTTTAAAGTGACCTTACCACAAATAAAGTCCTAATCCACTCACAATAGAAGTATTTTAATATCAGGACATTCTAAAAACCACTCATACGTAGAAAGATATTTAATGCATGCATTGAGATACCACAAGTTTGGCTGGCATGTAAGCATCCATTGATATGAGAACATTCAAAATGGAATCAAGTAGGACTTATCATTAGCTTATAGTATAGGTTTAGGGATGGGTAGTATATACATTTGAGATAAAATAACTATTTCCTCCTTATGCGTTGCACTTTGCTCTCAATATTTTGTGTTTTTGCAAATGATCTTCATTTGATTTGCTGCTTCCTCTCATCATTTTTTGTCTTTTTTCTTTTCCTTCAAAGTTAATTTTTGGTCTATCTTTTTCTTCTTTTGGAGTTTTTTAAACACCTTGTTGGAAGTTTTTCTTTCTTTTTTTGGGTAAACATATCATTTTTTCTATAGCTTTGTTTGAACATTTGAAACTCCAACTTTAACTTTGTCACTTGACTTATCTCCTTAGTAGTGCACTTAGGGAGATGGGGCCATAATAGGAATTGTAAATTTATGCACTTACAATTATATAGGCGAAACACCATAGGTTTTGGCCCTTGGAAATTTCCTGATCTTTGAGCTCATTGGTCTTGTAATGACCAATCATACGAGTCGTATGGTATGGGTATGGGTCAGATGTCCCAACTTATGAGGTTTACAGTGATTGGTGGTTGGGTTTCTGTGGTGGGTATCATTTGGTGGTACAGGTCGAATGGTCTGGTGATGGATCATTAGGTTGATCCTACACTTAATCTGAAAATTAGTAACTTAACTTGTTTCTAAGTACGAGTGGCTTACTAAGAGCCATGAGATTAGGATACGAGTGGTATATTCTAATTGTATGTTGTTTAATATCGACCCCTTTGTTTTCTGTCTTGGGTATAATTGGACAATATGAGTCATATGGTTTGATCATGTGTTGAAGCAATAAAGTTGTATGGTAGACAGTGTGTAGGTATCCAACCTTCTATTCTGGTTATGATTGGATGGTACCAGTCGTATATTATGGTGACGAGTTGGGGGATCAACTCTCACCCACCTACGGTGATTTTAAAGTTTTTAGTTAGGGTATTCTGGACATTTTCCCTCTTAAATACTTTGCTCCTATGACATAAAACACCTTTTGGGATTTCATTAACCTATTATTCTAAATTCAACACTCTTAAAAATCTCTTAAAATCTCTCTCAAACTCTTGGTTTAAGAAAAGGCTAGGGTTTCTACAAGTCAATCAATTAAGGGATTTCAATGGTGAATCTCTCCATCTTCATTGGTGTCTAAGGAATGTTACTCTTCCCTCATTGTTAGTTCAACTAAAAGCATATTTTAATGAATGTTTTTTATGGTATTATTTTGGTTTTGAAATTGATGTTGGGGTTTTTTATTGTTTAGGGTTGGATAATATTTTCTCATGTTTTACTTATGGTTTTTCATGTTATAATTATAATTTTAACATGTGGTTGTTGGTAATGGTTAAATGATACTTGGTTTTGATTTTGAAAACTATATGCCCTCAACATGTTTGTTAAAATGCCAATGAGAATGAATTTGTCACGTAGTTTGACTATTCTTGAAACCTTTACATTGTATAATATGGTAATGGAACTTAAATTGGTTTGATTGGTTTTAAATGGATTGTAAAGGCCTTGGTGGCCATTGTATTGGTTTAATTGGAAACTTTGGATTCAAATTGGTTTAATGGCTTTGGTATGGCATAAATAGATAGACTTGTAATCTCTAATTATGGTATGATAATACCAATGGTTAATGCCTAATTAAAACAACTTGTTGGTAATGGTTAGTTATGTGTGTATGGTTTTAATATGGGCTTAAAGAGGGTCATGTTAGGAAAGTTATATAAGGTGAAGGTCTCAGGGGAACCAAAATTGAAAACTCATGTTTGCCAATGTGAGGTTTGGTCTTGATGACTGTGTAAATAATGTCACACTTATCTTTTTGGAAATGTACTAGTTATCTTAGATTTTTCTTGGTTCATACACCTAACACATACCGAGGCCCATTCAGTAGGGGAAGCTGAACCCATATAGCCCGTGGTTGGTTTTAGGACGGCAGAGCTACACAACCTAGGTTAAGGTTTTAAATGCATGATAAACCTAGTTCCCTTTCCCGGCATGGCATATATGTATATATGTATGTGATTGCATATGGTTATTTACTTTGGTTTTGAATAATAGAATTATTTTATCCTCATTCCTGAGTACATGCTAGCGTTCACTCTATTAACCATCTTTAGGCATTGTATCCCCACATGATACAGAAACCGATCATTCTACTACTCCTACTCAATGACTTGGATTTGGGGACAGCTTTGTGTCATACTGAAGTGGTGAGATTCATGCTCTGTAAGACTCCATTTCATGCTATGAACTTCTTTGCATTATTTTTGTTTCTTGGACTTTAGTTTTGGCTATGGTTGAGGTCATCTCCTGATCGAATGTTCTTTTATTCAGTTAGAGGCTTTATGAGACTACTATGGCCATGGGTGGTATCGATATTGGTGTCAGCCTTGGTATTGGTATTGGCATTAGGGTTGACACCAGTTAAATATTTTATTGAGGTTGGTATATTATGGTTATAGACTTTAATTAATGTCTTTGAATTATTATTGCTTTATCTTGTTTTTAATTTGAAATTCATCTGACATAGGGTATAGGGAAGTTATGTTTGGGTATTGGAAGGTGGTCTCCAGACCCAATTGGACATAAGAAGCCCAACATAACTAGGTCCTAGCTTGGGTCATGTCAAATTGGTATCAAAGCCCTAGGTTCATGGTCAATTGGAAGGGCATAAAGTCGTGCCGAGTAGAGTCTCTTTTAAGGATATGTAGTGCGCTACACTCATAAGGGAGAGGCTATAAGGCATTTATGAATGTCTCTCTTTTTTGTGTTTTTTTTTAAAATGTAGAATCTAAGGTCCTAAAATCTTCTCTAATTTCTGTTTGTTTGCTATTCAGATCATGCCTCCTCAAAGATCTGAAGCTCAGAAAAACTTCTCTGTCCTACCTGAGGACAATGTTGATGGGACCCATTCTACTTATGGGGTCCATACTCAGTCTTGGGGTCAGTTCTTTATTGCCCTCCTAGAGTTCCACTAGTTCCTCTAGTCCTTCTCGAGCTTTTAAGGCTGATGTGATGAATATTGAGTTTTATCATTCTACCGATATATTGGCATAGTTGCTAGCTTCTCAGGCTAAGTGTGGTACTTCTGTTGCTTCATCTTCTGAGGCCTCAAGGGTTGGCCAGTTCATGAGGTTGAATCCTCCAACCTTTACTGGTGTTAAGGTAGAGAAAGATCCTCAAGGGTTTCTAGATGATATAGAAAAGATCTTCCTTGTTATGTATGCCACAAATGTAAAAGGGGTAGAGTTCTCTATCTGCCAACTGAAAGATGTGGCATACTAGTGGTATGAAAAATTGTATCAGTCAAGGGGTGATGATGTTGAGTCAGCCCTATGGTAGGATTTTTCTAATGCTTTTCTAGACCGTTTCTTTCCACATGAGTTGAGAAAAGTAAAGGTGAAAGAGTTTGTTAATCAGAGGCAAGGTAAGATATCAGTCAAAGAGTATGCCTTAAAGTTTCACCAATTTTCTTGGTATCCTTCGAAGTAGTTTCTAGCATGACGAATAGAATGAGAAAGTTTTCTTCTGGGTTGTCAAGAGACTTGATATTGGAGTGTAATGCTACCTTGTTGATCAAGGACATGTATATTTCCAGGTTCGTTGTGTAAATGCATCGGGTAGAGGAAAAGAAGAAGAAGAATGTTGAGATAATAGAGAGGTAAAGCAAGAAGTTTAAATTTTCTGAGTACGGTGGTGTTTAATAGAAGAGTGGTAGGGATGGTGGGACGTGACCTAAGAATAAGTGGAGTAATTCTAGGTCTTACTCGATGGCTAGTGCTCCTACCTAAAGCTGTCGGGTGGCAGGTGTTTCTAAGGAAGCGACAACTATAGGGCACAAGGTACCCAATCTCAAGCTAGTAAGGCCTAGTAGATTTCATTGGAGTTACTATGAAGAAGTAAGGGATAAGTGCTTCAATTATGGTCAGCCAGGGCATATAATTAAGAATTATCTAGTGGCCAAGGTTGCTTCGGGGGCAAACAAGGTTCCAGTTTCCTCTTCATCAGCTTTGGCACCAAAGAGTGCACCATCTAGTTCCTGCACTGATTGAAACTGTCTCTATTCTCTCACTACTCGCTAGGAGTTCGAGACATCTCCTAATGTTATGATCGGTATGTTGAAACTCTTTTCCCGTAATGTGTACTGTTTACTTGATTCGAGGTCCACTCTCTCTTTCAAACCCCTTTTCTATTTCTACCCTAGTAGGTGACTCTATGGTGGATAAAAGAGTCTACAGAGGTTGTGTGTGCCTGTGGGGGCTCGGGAGACTTTAGTGGATCTATTTGAACTAGATATGGGTAATTTTGATGTCATAATGGGGATGGATTGGTTGCACTTATGATATGCTTCTCTAGATTGTCGGACCTGTAAGGTTGTCTTTAAATTCCCTAATGAGCCAGTTATTGAATAGTAAGGTGGTTCACTAACTCCTAAGGGGAAGTTCATATCGTATCTTAGAGCTCGAAGATTAATCTCCAAGGGGTGTCTCTATCATTTGGTCCGAGTTAAGGATTCTAACTTGGAGAATCCTTCTTTGCATTCTGTCCTAGTATGAATGAATTTCCAGAGGTCTTCCCTGATGACCTTCCTAGTGTTCCTCCTGATAGGGAGATTGAGTTTGGTATAGATCTTATTTTGGACACTTGTCCAATTTCTATTCACCATATAGAATAGCCCCAGCTGAGTTGAAGGAGCTAACGGAGCAACTCAAGGATCTTTTAGACAAGGGTTTTGTAAGACCCCACAAAATTTCTAGCTTAATTCAGTCCTTTAAGTTTGTCAAAGGGTCCAAAACTTAGAATATTTAGCTAACTATTCCGATTTAGTTATATTTTTAGCCTTTGGGAGTTGGCGCTCTTAATTTGCGACCTTAACATATTTTACATATCTATATTTGAGTTAATTCATGATCAGGAAGGTCAATAGGTGAACCCAGACAAGTTTAGGATTTTTCGGACTTCGTTTAAAGCTCCTTTGAAATCCCAAAACAGTGAACCAATGCGATCTTGGCGCGTTGCGTCAAGTATTGCGTTGGTTAATATTTTTACCAACTACCAGCGTCAAATTCCAGTGAGTCAATGCTAACTTGGCGTGATGCGTTGGATATCATATAGATGCCATCGATGCGCTGCGTCGACCTGCGCATCGGCAACCCAGTTTTTCAGTTATTTAAAAGTCGTATCTCAAGGGGTTATTGGGTCTTTTTTCCATGCCCTTCATCCCCCATAACACGAGTTTATCCCCTTTAGAGGCATAATACAATCATTATTCATAAAATCCTCAAGAACAAAACCCTAGGGCTATCAATCCAAGAGATTTCACCATCAATCTTTCCAAATTCAAGCAATAAGGTATGTAAAGTGTTCATCCAAGGGTCCCTTTCACCCTTGGAGTTTAAGAAACTTCTTTTAAAAACTTAAGTTGTGATTTCCATGTTGTAGGTTTGAATGTAATTATGTTGATGTTGTGGTATGCATTTCAAATTGAAATCTTTAATGTATTTCTTGATATTATGGTGGCATGTAAGTTGAATTTTGATTCTCTTAGGTAGAAACCCCTGAATTATGAATTAATATGGTAGTCATGATGTATTAGCATTATTGTTCATGCCCAAGTATACTCTCAATCATGTCACGATTAGTAGTACTCTCAACCAGTCTCAGAATTCAGGAAAAACTCAGTAGTATTTAGTTCAGGCCTCAGTAAACTCAGCCAGTCAACAGAATTCAGTAGTATTCCGGTAGTCAACGAAACTCAGTAAACTCAGTCCAGTTCAGTCAAGCATACTTAGTTCAGTGTCTATTCAATTGGGAGTAGGATTTATCACCGAGTGAACCCAAGGATGAGGACTCACCTACCGGTAGAGGGTGTGATCCTTAAAAGCAATCCTTGTGTTCCAGAAATACATAGCCATCATAGGTTGAGACATCAAACCTACTAGATGAGGGTTGATGAGGTGGATTAACCTATGAGTTAAGGGTCCCATCGTTCTCATTAGAGTACCTGGCAGATAAGGGTAACTCCTAGCTTGTCCTTGCCCGTGGCACTATATTGACACCCTTCCAACTGGGGTTATAGATTGAACCCTAAATTAGTTAAAAAGGGTATGTCAGTTAGATGATTACTTCCCACAGTCTCAGTCTTAGTCATCAGTAAAGAACTCAAATAGTTCTACAAATTTCAGGACTCAGATACAGTCATTCGGCTCAGTACGGAACTCAGGTAGTTCCATCAGAGTTAAGACTATCAGAAATAGTCACTCAGTTATTAGTAATCTATGTTACCAGTAAACTCAGTATTCAATATTATTATGTCTTCAATTACAGCTCTTGTATTCATACATGTATTTCTCACTCAGCCATGTTCATGTTATTCAGTCAGTAATAGTTCATGCATGTGAACCCTTACATTCAGTCTACCTCGCTTTGCATACCAGTACATTCACACGTACTGATAAGTACTTTTCTCTTGTGCTATGGTGTTTTATACCATAGGTTTGGACGTTCAAGTTCTCGATCACGCGTAGATAGATTCAGATTCATCCAACAGTAGTAGACTAACAATGAGTCCTCATTATTTGAGGATATTCTTTTATTTCATTATCTCATTACATTCAGTGTTTTAGTAGATAGAGTTATTTGGGGGATTATCCCATAAACTTCACAATTCAAACAGTTCAGCTAGAGGCGTTTCAGACTAGATGTTCAGACAATTGTTCAGTTTTGGTATTGAGATACCTTTCTTAGTTTTATTTTAGTTATTTGAACCTTATGGAATTTTAGCCCATTATTCTGTATTATAATATATTATTACTCAGTTATTACAATAGGTACCAGTCATAGGTTAGCTAATGGTCCTTCGAAATTATGAGTACCATGTAGTATTTGGGGTACAGACTCGAGTCATTACAAACTTGGTATCAGAGTATAAGGTTCAACAGTATCCTAGGAAGTCTGAAAGCCACACTTAGTAGAGTCTTGTGCATGGATGTGTAGCGCTTTACACTTATGGACAGGAGGCTACGAGATGTTTTAGGAGCAATTTCCCCTATTTCAGTATTCATATCATGTGAGTGAGCATGAGCTCCAGATAAACTCTCTTTTAATCCAAGTTTCTCTTCCATCTACAAAAAATGCCTCCAAAGAGGACTCAAGGAAGAGGAATGGGAGATCAGTCAGCCTCTAAACCCGATCGGACAAATCCTTGGGTGAGCATGTCTCCCATGCTAAGTTCACAGCAACTTTCACCACCCTAGATCATTTAGTTGCTGCTCAAAATAAATGTACAGCTGCCGTTCTGGATAACCCAGTGGCCAATACTGCAGCAGCCAGGATTCGAGACTTCACCCAACTAAACCCTTTGTCTTTAACAGGGTCTAAGTCAGATAAGGACCCTTAGGAATTCCTTGATCAGGTGCAGAAAGTTACAAATATTATGGGGGTGATAGCTAGTGTGAGTATTGAGTTAGCTGCATATCAGTTACAGGATGTGGCTCACACTTGGTTCAAATAGTGAAAAGCAGAGAGGGCAGTAGATAAAGGTCCCATAGAGTGGGAAGAGTTTTCCAGTACGTTTCTAGATAGATTCTTTCCCCTAGAGATAAGAAAATCTAGGGTGTTTGAGTTTATTAATATGAAGCAGGGCAATATGACAGTGAAAGAGTATTCTCTCAAGTTTACTCAATTAGCTAGATATGCTCCTCATGTAGTGGCAGATAGTAGATTCCAAATGAGCAAGCTTATTTTTGGAGTGAATGATAGTATGGTTAAAAAGTGTAGTACCACAATGTTCATCAGTGAGATGGACTTGGCTAGGCTGATAATCCATGCTCAACAGATAGAGGAGCAAAAGAAAAAGGAGAGAGAAAAGCAGAATTAGAGAGCTTTAATGGGTAGCTTCTACTTTACTTACCCTAAGTCAGAGGGTGGGAACCGTTCTTAGTTCTGCTCAAAATCTTTAGTTCTAGATCTATCCTCAGCCAGTGCTCTGGTGCCAAAATTCAGAGATGGCAATAGAGATAGGGCATCAGGCCCTAAACCTCAGGGTAGTGTAAGTAGTGCCCGAACCAATCCTCTTTGTTAGACTTGCGGCAAGAACCATCAGGGTGTCTGCAGGGCTGGCAGTGATATGTTTTTCGGATATGGCAAGCCAGGCCACAGAGTCAGAGATTATCCTCATTTAGGTTTCCAGGGTCCGCATAACCGTCCTCCAGCTCTGTCCTATCGCCCAAATCAGTAGGGCGCCACATCCAGTGCCACTAGTGGGTAACACCCAAATAGACTCTATGATCTTTAATCCCGATAGAATCAGGAAAATTCTCCTGATGTGATCACTGGTATGTTACAGATCTTTCATATACATGTTTATGCTTTGCTATATCCAGAAGCTTACTGGTCTTTTGTTACTCCTTATATAGCAGTTGATTTTAGAGTTAGTCTCAAAATTCTAGTAGAGCCTTTCTAAGTCTCTACCCCAGTGGGTAAATCTATCATAGCCTAGTGGGTATACAGGAACTGTCCGATTATGATATCTTAGAAAGTTACTTCAACAGACTTAGTCAAATTAGAGATAACCAATTTTGATGTCATTCTTAGCATGGATTGGCTTCATTCCTGCTATACCTCAGTCGACTGTAGAAATAAAATTGTCCATTTCCAATTTCCATATGAACCTGTCCTAGAGTGGATAGGTAGTACTTCAGCCTTCAAGGGTCATCTTATTTCCTACCTAAGGGCAAGAAAAATGATATCTAAAGGATGCGTTTATTATCTTGTGTGAGTCAGAGACTCTAGTTCAGAAACTCCCAGTCTTGAGTCAGTTCCAGTGGTGAATGAATATTCAAATGTGTTTCCAGAAGATCTTCTTGGAGTTCCTCTTGAAAGGGAAATTAACTTTAGAATAGACCTTCTTCCGGACACTCAGCCCATATCTATTCTGCCATACAGAATGGCACCTGTAGAAATTAGAGAATTAAAAGAATAGTTGAAGGATTTATTAGACAAGGGATTCATCAGACCCCATGTGTTCCCATGGGGTGCACCAGTTTTATTCGTGCATAAGAAAGATGGTTCTCTCAGAATATGCATAAACTACTGTCAGCTAAATAAGGTCACAGTCAAGAATAAGTATCCCCTTCCCAGAATCGATGACTTATTTGACCAACTTCAGGGAGCCAGTTACTTCTCTAAGATAGACCTCAGATCAGGCTATCATTAGCTCAGAGTCAGAGAATGTGACATCCCAAAAATAGCTTTCAGAACTCAATATGTTCACTTTGAATTCTTAGTCATGTCCTTTAGTCTTACCAATGCCCCAACATCCTTCATGGACTTGATGAACCATATGATTAAGAAATACTTGGACATGTTCATCATAGTATCAATAGATGACATTCTAGTTTACTCCCGTAGTGAGCATGATCATGTAGACCATCTCAGAATAATATTACAGACTCTCAAAAATCATCAGTTGTTTTCTAAATTTAGTAAGTGTTAATTTTGGCTAAGGTGAGTAGCATTCATTGGTCATATCATCTCCAGTGATGGAATTAGGGTTGATCCCCAAAAGACCCAAGCAGTGAGAAACTGGCCCAGACCCATCTCTCTATCAGATATCCGGAGTTTCTTCTATTTAGCTAGCTATTACAGGCAGTTTATTAAGAGATTTTCATCTATTACATCCCCTATGTCCAGATTGACTCAGAAAAAGGTCAAATTCCAGTGGTCAGAATCCTGTAAAAAGATTTTTTAGGAGTTAAAGACTCAACTCACAATAGCTCCCATTTTGACCCTACCAGATGGTTCCGACAGCTTTGTTATGTATTATGACACCTCCAGATTGATATTCGGTTGTGTCCTCATGCAGGGAGGTAATGTTATATCCTATGCCTCTAGACAGCTTAAGCCTAATGAGAAGAACTACCCTACTCAAGATCTTTAGTTAGCATATGTAGTCTTTGCCTTAAAGATTTGAAGGCATTACTTGTATGGTGTGCACATTAATGTGTTTACTAATCATAAGAGCCTGCAGTATGTGTTCTCTCAGAAAGACCTCAACCTTCATCAGATAAGGTGATTGGAGTTGTTAAAACACTATGACATGAGTGCCTTTATAATCCAGACAAGGCCAATGTAGTGGTTGATTCTCTCAGTAGACTATCAATAGGTAGTGTTGCTCATGTTGACGACAGTAAGAAGAAGTTATTTCAGGAAGTTCATCAGCTGGCGCAACTAGGTGTCCACTTAGTCGATTTAGCACAAGGTAATGTGCAGTTTTAGAATAGTTCAAAATCATCCCTAGTTTTTGAAGTAAAGGAAAAATAGGATAGAGTTCACAAGTTAGTTAAAATAAAAGAGTCAGTAAGAGATCAAAAGATGGAGGTATTCTTCCAAGGGGGAGATGGTGATTTTCATTGTCAGGGTAGTCTATGTGTGCCAACTGTGGATGACTTGAGGTAGCAAATTCTTGCAGAGGCGCATAGTGTGCGTTACTCTATTCATCCAGGGCTACTAAGATGTACCGCAATTTATGGGAGAATTATTGGTGGAGTGGGATAAAGAGAGACATTGCAGAATTTGTGGTTAAGTGATCAACATATCATCATGTTAAGATAGAGCATTAGAAACCAAGTGGGTCCATGCAGGAGTTCAGTATCCCTACTTTGAAGTAGGAAGAAGTGAACATAGACTTTGTGATGGTTTTTCCTCGTACTCATCATCAGCATGATTCAGTTTGGGTCATTGTAGACCGGGTGACCAAATCAGCTCATTTCCTTCCATTCTATACCTCATATTCAGCCAAGGATTATGCCAAACTCTATATCAGAGAGTTGGTTAGATTACACGGTGTTCCATTGTCCATTGTCTCAGATAGAGGTACCCAGTTCACCTCTCATTTTTGGAAGGCATTGTAAAAGATTTTTGGTACCCGAGTTCATATTAGTATAGTCTTTCTCCCCAAATAGATGGTCAAGCAGAAAGGATCATTCAGACTTTGGAAGATATGCTGCGAGCATATGCTATAGATTTTAAAGGTAGTTGGGACGACCATTTGCCTTTGATTGAGTTCGCATACAATAACAGCTATCATTCCAGCATTCAGATGGCTCCGTTTAAAGCTCTCTATGGTAGGAGATGCAGATCTCCAATTGCTTGGTTTGAAGTAGGTAAGTCTACAGTTTTAGGGCCTGACCTATTAGTTGATACCTTAGAAAAATTTTAGTTGATCAGGGAAAGGCTTAAGACAGCTCAGAGTCAACAGAAATCGCACGCAGATGTGCATGGAAAGGATCTCGAGTTTGAGATTGGTGATTATGTGTATTTGAAAATATCTCCCATAAAGGGAGTGAAGAGGTTCGGCAAGAAGGGAAAGCTTATTCCCCAATACGTTGGTGCCTTCAAAGTTCTCAGTCATTTTTACAAAGAAGCTTATAAGCTCAAATTGCCTTTCGATCTAGCTTCAGTCCATCCAGTGTTTCATGTCTCCTTGATAAAGAAGTGTATAGGTGACCCAATAGTTGTAGTCCCTAAAGAAGGCATAGATATTCAGAAAAACCTCTCCTTCGAAGAGATTCTAGTCAAAATCCTTGACTATCAGACTTGCAGAAGTCCCTTTAGTAAAAGCTCTTTGGCAAAATCAGTCCGCTGAGGGAGTTTCTTGGGAAGCAGAAGAAGACATGCGGACCAAGTATCCTCACCTCTTTTTCGTAAACTCAGACTCAGCCTAAGGTAATAGTTTTCCCTAAGCTTATTCAGTTTTATGTTTAGATTTTAGTTACAAATTTGGTATTAAATGTCATTGCATGTTCAGTCATATGTTCATGAGTCAATTTAGTTATGTATCCTTGCATCAGATATGCATGTTCAGTATCAGAAACTCAGATTATCAGAAATCCCAGTCATGTACTCATGAATCAACTCAGTTATGTACTAATGCATCAGATATGCATATTCAGTGTGGTAATTCAGTATATCAGTAATATCAATCCTATAGTCATGTCCCAAATGTCCATGTCCAGTAAGTAGATTCATCCTACTAGTACTCTCAGTTCAGTCCATTCCGTTCGAGGATGAATATTTCTAAGGGGAATATATTGTAAGATCCCACAAAATTTCTAGCTTAATTCAGTCCTTTAAGCTTGTCAAGGGGTCCCAAACTTAGAATATTTAGCTAAGTATTCTGACTTAGTTATATTTTTAGCCTTCGGAAATTAGTGCTCTTACATCACAACATTAATGTCCTTTAAATATCTATATTTTAGTTAATTCATGATCAAAAAGGTCAATAGGTAAACCCAAACAAGTTTACAATTTTTCAGACTTCGTTTGAAGCTCCTTTGGAATCCCAAAATAGTGAACCAATGCTATCTTGGCACGTCGCATCGACTATCATGTTGGTTAATATTTTTTCCAGCTACCAGTGTCAAATTCTAGTGAGTTGGTGCTAACATGGCGCGACGCATTGGATATCTCTTCGATGGCATCGACACACTGTATCAACCTGCGCATTGGTAATCTTATTTTTCAGTCATTTAAAAAATACATCTCAAGGGGTAATAGGGTCTTTTTCCCACGCCCTTCATCCCCCATAACACAAAGTTTAGCCCCTTTAGAGGCATAATACAATCATTATTCAAAAAATCATCAAGAACAAAATCCTAGGGCTATCAATCCAAGTATCAAATTCAAGAGATTTCACCATCAATTTTTCAAAATTCAAGCAATAAGGTATGTAAAGTGTTCATCGAATGGTCCCTTCCACCCTTGGAGTTCAAGAAACTTTTTTTAAAAACATAAGTTATGATGTCCTTGTTTTGGGTTTGAATGTAATCATGCTGATGTTGTGGTAAGCATTTTAAGTTGAAATCTTTAATGTATTTCTTGATATTATGGTGGAATGTAAGTTGAATTTTGATTCTCTTAGGTAGAAACCCCTGAATTATTAATTAATATGGTAGTCATGATGTATTAGCATTGTTGTCCATGCCCAAGTATAAAGCTATGACTTGTAAGTGTTTGATGGAATGTTTATATGATTAGTTTAATGAAATTATGACATGTTAGCATAAAATTTCTATTTATGTGCAAGTTCATGACTTTCAAGTGCTTGATGAAATGCCTCATAAATTGTATTATGAGTTGTTGACTATTGTCAAGTATTCAAGAATTGTCATGTCTTATTAAATTCATGCTATCGAGTCCTAGCAGTATTCAATACCTGATAAATTAGTTGTGTTCCTAGAGCCAATTTAAGTTACAGAATCCATCTCAGTCATGTCACGATTAGTAGTACACTCAGCCAGTCTCAGAATTTAGGAAAAACTCAGTAGTATTTAGTTCAGGCATCGGTAAACTCAGTCAGTTAATAGAATTCAGTAGTATTTCGTCAGTCAACGAAAATCAATAAACTCAGTCCAGTTCAGTCCAGTATACTCAGTTCAGTGTCTATGTAGTTGGGAGTAGAATTTAGCACCGAATGAACCCAAGGATGAGGACTCACCTGCCAGTAGAGGGTGTGATCCTTAGAAGCAGTCCTTGTGTTCCAAAACTACGTAGACAGCATAAGTTGAGACATCAAACCTTCTAGATGAGAGTTGATGTGGTAGATTAACCTTTGATTTGAGGGTCCCACAGTTCTCATTATTGTACCTGATAGATGAGCGTAACTCTCAACATGTCCATACTCGTGGCACGATATTGACACCCTTCTAACTGGGGTTATAGGTTGGACCCTAAATTAGTTAAAAAGAGGCATGTTAGTTAGATAATTACTTCCTACAGGCTCAGTCTCAGTCATCAGTAAAGAACTCAAATAGTTCTATAGATTTTAGGACTGTCGATACAGTCACTCAGCTCAGTACGGAACTCTGCTAGTTCCATTTGAGTCAGTATTGTCAGAAATAGTCACTCAGTAATAGTATATTAGTTATCAGTAATCTATGTTACCAGTAAACTCAGTATTTAGTATTATTATGACTTCAGTTACAGCTCCTGTATTCATGCCTGCATTTCTAACTCAGCCATGTTCATGTTATTTAGTCAGTTATGTTCATGCATGTGAACCCTTGCATTCAGCCTACCTCACTTTGCATACCAGTATATTCACACATACTGATGCATTCTTTTCTCTTGTGCTATGGTGTTTTATACGATAGGTTCGAAAACTCAGGTTCCCAATCATGCGTAGATAGATTCAGATTCAGCCAGCAGCAATAGACTAAAAGCGAGTCCTCATCATTTGAGGATATTCTTTTATTTTATTATTTCATTACATTCAATATTTCAGTAGATGGAGTTAGTTGGGGTATTTTCCCATTAACTCCACAGTTCAGACAGTTTAGCTAGAGGTTTTTCAGATAAGATATTTAGACAGTTGTTCAGACTAGATACCTTATCTCAGTTTTATTTTAGTTATTTGAATCTTATGGCATTTCAGCCCATTATTCTGTATTATAATGATTATTACTCAGTTATTGCAGTAGGTACCAGTCATGGGATAGCTCATGGTCCTTTGATATTAGAGCACCATGTAGCATTTGGGATACAGACTCGGGACTTTACAAACTTAGTATCAGAGCCTAAGTTCAATAGTGTCCTAGAAAGTCTGAAATCCCCACCTAGTAGAGTCTTGTGCATGGGTTTGTAGCACGCCACACTTATGGATAGAAGCTACAAGCTGTTTTAGGAATAGTTTACCTATTTTTTGTATTCATATCATGTGAGTGAGCATGAGCCCTAGATAAACTCTATTTTTATTCTAAGTTTCTCTTCCATCTACAGAAAATACCTCCAAAAAGGTCTTAGAGAAGAGGAACGAGAGATCAGTCAGCCCGATTAGCCGAATCCTTTGGGTGAGCATGTCTCCTATACTGAGTTTAGAGCAGCTTTCACCACCTTAGCTCATTTAGTTGCTGCTCAGAATGAACATCCAGATGTTGTTCTGGCCAGCCAAGTGGCCAATACTACAGCAGTCGGGATTTGAGACTTGACCCAAATAAACCTTTCATTTTTCATAGGGTCTAAGTCAAATGAGGACACTCAGGAATTCCTTGATCAGGTGCAGAAGGTTATAGATATTATGGGGGTGACAGCTAGTAAGAGTACTGAGTTAGTTTCATACCAGTTGCAGGATGTGGCTCACACTTGGTTCAAACAGTAGAAATCAGAAAGGGCAGTAGATGCAGGGCCCAAAGAGTGGGAGGAGTTTGCCACTACTTTTCTTAATATATTCTTTTCCCTAGAGCTGAGAGAAGCTACGGTATTAGAGTTTATTAATCTGAAGCAGGGCAATATGATAGTGAAAGAGTATTCTCTCAAGTTTACTCAATTAGTTAGATATGCTCCTCATGTGGTGGCAGATAGAAGATCCCGAATGAGCAAGTTTGAGTCTGGAGTGAATGATAGTGTCGTGAAAGAGCAGGACCAAAATATTAATCAATGACATGGACTTGGCTAGGCTGATAATCCATGATCAGTAGATAGAGGATCCGAAGAAAAAAAAAGAAAAAAGCAGAAAAAGAGAGCTATATTAGGTAGCTTCCACTTTGCTCAACCTTAGTTAGAGGGTGGGAACCTTTCTCAATTCTTATTAAAATATTCAGTTCCAGCTCCAACCTCAACCATTGCAATGGTGCTAAAATTCAGATATGGCAATAGAGATAGGGCATCAGGCCTTAAACCTCAGGGCAGTATAAGCAGTGCCCAAACCAGTCTTCTTTATCAGACTTACAGCAAGAACTATCAGGGTGTCTGCAGGGCTTACAGTGATGTGTGTTTTGGATGTGGCAAGCCAGGACACAAAGTTAGAGATTGTCCTCAGACAAGTTTACATGGTCAGTGTAATCGTCCTCTAGCTCAGTCCGGTCACCCGAACCAGCAGGGTGCCGCATCTTGTGCCATCAGTGGGCAGTGCCCAAATAGACTCTATGCTCTTCAGTCCTATCAGGATCAAGAAAATTCTCCTGATGTGGTCACTGGTATGTTACAGATCTTTCAAATACAAGTTTATTCTTTGCAAGATCCAGGAGCTTCCTGGTCTTTTGTTAATTATTATATAGAACTTAATTTTGGAGTTAGTCCTGAAATTCTAGCGAAACCCTTCCCAATCTCTACCCCAGTGGGTAAATCTATCATAGGTCGATGGGTATAAAGGAACTGTCTAGTTATGATATCTCAGAAAGTCACTTCAGTAGACTTAGTAAAATTAGAGATGACCGATTTTGATGTCATTCTCGGCATTGATTGGCTTCATTCCTGCTATGCCTCATCCAACTATAGAAACAAAATTGTCCAATTCTAGTTTCCAAATATACCTATCCTAGAATGGAGAGGTAGTACTTCAGCCTTCAATGGTCATCTTGTTTCCTACCTAAGGGCAAGAAAAATGATATCTAAGGGATTCGTCTATTATCTTATGCGAGTTAGAGACCCTTGTTCAGAAACTCCCAGTCTTGAGTCAGTTCCAGTGGTGAATGACTATTCAAATACATTTCTAGAAGATCATCCCAGAGTTCCTTCTTAAAGGGAAATTAACTTTGGAATAGACCTTCTTCTGGACACTCAGCCCATATCTATTCCGCCATATAGAGTAGCATTTACCGAACTCAGACAATTAAAAAAACAGTTGAAAGATCTCTTAGACAAGGGATTCATCAGACCCAATGTGTCCCCGTGGGGTGCGCCAGTTTTATTTGTGCGTAAGAAATATGGTTTTCTCAGAATATTCTTAGACTACCGTCAGCTCAATAAGGTCACAGTAAAGAACAAGTATCCCCTTCCCAGTATCGATGACTTGTTTGACCAACTTCAGGGAGCCAGTTACTTCTCTAAGAAACACCTCAGATCAGGCTATCATCTGCTAAGAGTCAGAGAAGCGACATCCCAAAAATAGCTTTCAGAACTCGGTATGGTCACTTCGAATTCTTAGCCATGTCCTTTGGTCTTACAAATGCCCCAGTAGCCTTCATAGACTTGATAAATCATGTGTTCAAGCAGTAATTGGACATGTTCATTATTGACTTCATAGATTACATTCTCATTTACTCTTGTAGTTAGTATGATCATGTAGACCATCTCCAAATAATATTATAGACTTTAGGAAATCATTAGCTGTTCGCCAAATTCAGTAAGTATGAATTTTGGTTAAGCTCAGTAGCATTCCTTGGTTATATCACCTCCGGTGATGGCATTAGGGTTGATCCCCAAAAGATCGAAGCGGTGAGAAACTAGCCCAGACCCATATCTTCATTAGACATCAGGAGTTTTTTGGGTTTGTCTGGCAATTACAGGCGGTTTATTAAGAGATTTTCATCTATTACATACCCTATGTCCAGATTGACTAAATAAAGTTAAATTCCAGTGGTTAGAATCCTTTGAGAAGAGTTTTTAAGAGTTGAAGACTCTACTTATAACAGCTCACTTTTTGACCCGACTAGATGGTTTTGACGGCTTTGTTGTGTATTATGACACCTCCAGAGTCAGATTGGGTTGTGTCCTGATACAGAGAGGTAAGGTTATAGCCTATGCCTCTAGACAAATTAAGCCTCATAAGAATAACTACCATACTCATGATCTTAAGTTAGCAGTTGTAGTCTTTGCCTGAAAGATTTTGAGGCATTACTTGTATGGTGTGCACGTTGATGTGTTCACTGATCATAAGAGCCTGCAGTATGTATTTTCTTAGAAAGACCTCAACCTCTGTCAGAAAAGGTGGATAGAGTTGTTGAAAGACTATGACATGAGTGTCTTTTATAACCAAGGCAAGGCCAATATAGTGGCTGTTACTCTTAGTAGAGTGTCTATGGGTAGTGTCGCTCGTGTTGAGGATAGTAAGAAAAAGTTATTTCAGGAAGTTCATCGACTTACCCAACTAAGTGTCCGCTTAGTCGATTCAGTAGATGGTAATGTGTGGGTTCATAATAGTTTAGAATCATCTCTAGTTTCAAAAGTAAAGGAAAAATAGGATACAGATTCCAGTTTAGTCAAGTTGAAAGAGTCAGTCAGAGATCAAAAGGTGGAGTTTTCTCCTAAGGGGGAGATGGTACTTTGCATTATCAGGGTTGTCTATGTTTGCCAGGTGTGGATGACTTAAGGTAGCAAATTCTTTCAGAGGCGCATGGAGCACGTAACTCTATTCATACAGGGTCTACTAAGATGTACTATAATTTTTGGGAAATCTATTTGTAGAGTGGGATAAAGAGAGACATTGCAGAATTTATGTCTAAGTGATCAACATTTTAGTAGGTTAAGATTAAGCATCAGAAGCCAAGTGGGTCCATACAGGAGTTCAGTATCCCTACTTGGAAATGGGAAGCAGTAAATATGGACTTTATGATGGATTTGCCCTATACTCGTCGTTAGCACGATTCAATTTGGGTCATTGTAGACAGGGTGACCAAATTAGCTCGCTTCCTTCCACTCCATACATTATATTCAACTGAGGATTTTGCCAAACTCTATATGAGAGAGTTGGTCATGTTACACGGTGTTCCATTGTCCATTGTCTATGATAGAGTTACCCAGTTCACCTCTTATTTTTGAAAGGCATTCCAAAAGGGTCTTGGTACCCGATTTTATCTTAGTACAATCTTTCATCCCCAGACAAACGGTCAAATAAAAAGGACCATTCAGACTTTGGAAGATATCCTGCGAGTATGTGCGATATATTTTAGAGGTAGTTGGGATGACCACTTGCCTTTGATTGAGTTCGCATACAATAATAGCTATCATTCCAGCATTCAGATGGCTCCGTTTGAAGCTCTCTATGGTAGGAGATGTAGATCTCCAATCGCTTGGTTCGAAGTGGGTTAGGCCGCAGTTGTAGGGCCTGACCTTATATTTGAGACCTTAGAAAAAGTGTAGTTGATCAGAGAAAGGCTTAAGATAGCTCAGAGCCAACAGAAATCATATGCAGATGTGCATAGAAAGGATCTCGAGTTCAAGATTAGCGATTATGTGTGTTTGAAAATCTCTCCCATGAAGGGAGTGAAGAGGTTCAGCAAGAAGGGAAAGATCAGTCCCCGATATGTCAGTTCCTTTAATGTTCTCAGTCGTTTCGGCAAAGTAGCCTATAAGCTCGAATTGCCTTTAAATCTAGCTTCAGTCCATTAAGCATTTCATGTCTCCTTGCTAAAGAAGTGCATAGGTGACCCAGCAGTTGTAGTCCCTATAGAGGGCATAGATATTTAGAACAACCTCTCCTTCGAAGAGATTCCAGTCAAAATCCTAACTATCAGACTCGATGATTGAGGAACAAAAAAGTCCCTCTAATTAAAGTTCATTGGCGGAATTAGTCAATTGAGGGGCTACTTGGGAAGCAGAAGTAGAAAAGAATACCATTTATCCTCACCTCTTCCCCACAAACTTGGACTCGACCTAAGGTAATAGTTTTTCTTAAGCTTATTCAGTTTCATGTTTAGATTTCAGTCACAAACTTGGTATCAAATACCATTGTATGTTCAGTCAAATGTTCATGTGTCATTTCAGTCATGTATCCATGTATCATATATGCATGTTGAGTATTTGAAACTCAGCTTGTCAAAAATTCCAGTCATGTACTCATGAATAAGCTCAATTATGAACTCATGCACCAGGTATTCATGTTCAGTGTTGGTAATTTAGTATATCAGTCCTATAGTCATGTCCCAGATATCCATGTCTAGTAAGTAGATTCAGCCTTCTAGTACTCTCATTTTAGTCCATCCCATTCAAGGACGAATGTTCCCAAGGGGGAGACATTGTAAGACCCCAAAAATTTTCCACCTTAATTCAGTCCTTTAAGTTTGTCAAGGGGTCCCAGACTTAGAATATTTAGTTAAGAATTTTTACTTAGTTATATTTTTAGCCTTCGTAATTTGGAGCTCTTACTTCGCAATCATAATGTCCTTTAAATATATATATTTGAGTTAATTTATGATCAGGAAGGTCAATAGGTGAACCCAAACAAGTTTCAGATTTTTTGGATTTCGTTTGAAGCTCCTTTGGAATCCTAAAATAGTGAACCAACGTGATCTTGGTGCGTCGCATCGACTATCTCATTTGTTAATATTTTTCCAAGCTACCAGCGTCAAATTCCAATGAGTCGATTCTAACTTGGCACGATGCGTTGGACATCACATCGATGGCATCGATGCACCGTGTCAATCTGCGCATTGGTAACCCAATTTTTTAGTAATTTAAAAGCCGCATCTCAAGGGGTAATTGGGTCTTTTTCCCATGCCCTTCATCCCCCATAACTCAAAGTTTAGCCCCTTTATAGGGATAATACAATCATTATTCATAAATCCTCAAGAATAAAACCCTAGGGCTATCAATCCAACAATCAAATCCAAGAGATTTCACCATCAATCTTTCCAAATTCAAGCAATACGGTATGTAAAGTGTTCATCCAAGGGTCCCTTCCACCCTTGGAGTTCAAGAAACTTCTTTTAAAAACATAAGTTATGATGTCCTTGTTGTGGGTTTAAATGTAATCATGCTGATGTTGTGGTAAGCATTTCAAGTTGAAATATTTAATGTATTTCTTGATATGGTGGCATGTAAGTTGAATTTTGATTCTCTTAGGTAGAAACCCCTGAATTATGAATTAATATGGTACTCATGCTGTATTAGCATTGTTGTTCATGCCCAAGTATAAAGCTATGCCTTGTAAGTGTTTGATGGAATGTTCATATGATTAGTTTAATGAAATTATGACATGTTAGCATGAAATTCCTATTTATGTGCAAGTTCATGACTTTCAAGTGCTTGATGAAATCCCTCATAAATTGTATTGTGAGTTGTTGACTATTATCAAGTATTCAAGAATTGACATGCTTTATTAAATTCATGCTATCGAGTCTTGGCGGTATTCAATACCCGATAAATTAGCTATGTGCCTAGAGACAGTGCCAGTTACAGAATCTATCTCAGTCATGTCACGATCAGTAGTACTCTCAGTCAGTCACAGAATTCCAAAAAAACTCAGTAGTATTTCATTCAGGCCTCAATACACTCAGTCAGTTAACAGAATTCAGTAGTATTTTGTCAGTCAACGAATCTCAGTAAACTCAGTCCAGTTCAGTCAAGCATACTCAGTTCAGTGTCTATTAAGTTGGGAGTAGGATTCAGCACCTAGTGAACCCAAGGATGAGGGCTCACCTACTAGTAGAGTGTGTGATCCTTAGAAGCAATCCTTGTGTTCCAAAACTACATAGCCATCGTAGGTTGAGACATCAAACTTACCAGATGAGGGTTGATGAGGTGGCTTAACCTATGAGTTGAGGGTCCCACCATTCTCATTAGAGTACCTAACAGATAAGGGTAGCTCTCAGCTTATCCTTACCCGTGGCACGGTATTGACACCCTTCCAACTGGAGTTACAGGTTGGACCACAAATTATTTAAAAGGGGGCATGGTGGTTAGATGATTATTCCTACAGTGTCAGTCTCATTCATCAGGATAGTTTCCTATCATTAGTCAGTTTTCAATGTTTACTCTCCTCTCCGCTCTCAAGAGAAAAGAAATTAAGGTTCCTTTCCAAAGTTCAACTTTCAAGGATCCAAATTCATATTCTCCTTCAAGAAATCCAGAAATTCAGGTATATGGGTATTCATCGAAGGTTTCCTTACCACCCATTGAGCCCAAAAATCCTTTCTTTGGTTTAAAGTGTGATTTTCTTCTCTTTTGATGAAAATAAACATGTTCAAGATAAATTAATCCATGTTTTTCTTCGTAAATCTAAATTCAAGCCATGTCAATGTGTGTTCCATGTAAATTAAGTTATTTCATGCTTTAAATTTCAAGTACCCATGTAATATTCAATTAAGATATAAAATTATACATGTTCCTTCATTAATTTATATTCAAGCCATGCTAATAGTTCTAACCCATGAGATTCATAATCCTATATGCTTGAAAGTTTCAAATCCCCATGTCACGTTCAGTCAATATCATCTTAAATTCTAGAATTTATGTATTAAACAATGTGAACATGATATCCTCTGAAGTTCAATTCATCCCCATGTTCAAATTCATGTACCTTATTCATTCATTAAAATGTATTATGTTTTGGGACTCTAAATCATGACTTTCGACCAATGTTTTAAGTGATATTATCTTATTTTTATATCATTCAATGCTAGTGGGTTATAAACACCTGATACCTATATGTTTTTGCACGTTTTAATTTTCAAGTAACAAGTTAGTCCAAATTATAATTTTGTCACCATATACATATCATCATTTTTATAGTGAACTCACCAGTATTATTTCATGTTAAATGCATTTGTTCATATGTTCATGATTTCTTCAATATTATGCATGTACTATTATTTTCAGAATATCATGTTTAAGCATACCAGCCATTAGTACATGCACTAGTTCTTGATTCCAATGTCATTCAGTTGGAATTAAGATTTAGCACCGAGCGAACCTAGGGATGGAGGGTCGCCAACCAGTTAGGACTGGGTCCTTAGTAGAAGTCCCTAAGTTCCAGAATTATGTAGCCAGCATAGTATTATGAGATATCACCCACTGGTTTAGGACTGACACTCTCTTTGGGGTCACCTACCAGTTTAGGACTGACTCCCTAGTCCCTCGGTACATCAGCCATGTGGATCCACATCGTCAGCCATGTGTTAGTACCTATGAAAAGGTACTGACACCCTTCCAACTGGGGTTACAGGTTGGACCCCAATTAGCTCAGATTAGGGCATGTCGGTTACATAACAGCTCTCATAGTTTCAGTGAGTACTGAGTCTATACAATTTCAGGTTTGCTTGACCAAGTAATTAGATTTTTAGTTATTCAGATCATTTCAGTACATGCTTTACTTGGTCTTGCATTCTCAGTTTTACATGTTCATGTTTTCATGCTCAGTATCCATACATGATACTTCTTTTAGTTTTATAGCATGTTCAGCTTTATATGAGATTCACATAAAGTATTTATGTTTTACCGTTTCTCAACTTACAGAATTGTTTTTGAGCTTATAATTTAGAAATCTTAATATGACTTACAGTTTTTCACGTATAGCTATCTTTTAAATTACATTTTAGTAAACAACTTATATCCTAAATTTTGAAGCATGTTTTCAATATTTCCATGATTTAGTGCATGTCTCCATATACTCAGTGCATTCACATGTACTAACCACATATATGCATTTGTGGATACATTCCTTCATAATGTAGGTACCAGATGTAGTCCCCACACCTGGGTCAGACAGTTCTCAACATTCAGCCAGCAGGTGATGAGTTCCCATATTTTGGGGACTCCAGTCCATTGTAGTTCATATGTTGCATTTTGATTATTCATATGTATTTATTAGTGGTAGTTAGAGACATGTCCCAGCTATAGTCAGTATATGAGATGCTTCATAGATGGTCAGACAGAGTCAATCATGTAATTCAAGTTCTTTCTTCAGTTTTATCATATTGCAAACTTTATCAGTATTACATTAATTCAGACTTTCTCATAATTACGTTTCCGCTCAGTAAATTTAATTTTTATACAATTTAAATCAATTGCTTAAGCAATATGCTAGATCATAGGTTAGCTTGGAATCACATGTTGTTCCAAGCACCGTGTTACGACTAGGGGGTAGTCTCGGGTCATGACACTGACTGAGCTCCACTAGCCAGAGACTGGGCACCCTGTGCCCTGGGACCATCATTATTCTAGAAACGGCGATCACCGGATGGCATAGTATATGGAGCACTAGCCATAGAATAAGAACCAGAATTTCCCCAGGCCTTTTTCTTAGACCACTGCCTGTCATCACCACCACTATTTTTCTGACCTCCACCCTATTCTGACTATCAAAACTTCTTACTCTGCCTCTCACCAATTTCTGCCTATTTTTCCTTCTCGTCCTCTACTTATTGTATATACACCACCAACCTAGAAATATACATGTCCTTGTTTAATAAGGCAGGCTTGAATTCCAACACCAAGTCATGGGACAACCAAGAAGCAAACTTTCCCATCCTCGATCTCATGGAAGACACTAACTCAAGAGCATAACGGGACAGCTGGTGAAACTTCAAGGCATAATCTTGAAGAGTCATCTTGCCTTTCCTCAAATTCACAAACTCTTTGGCCTTTGCTTTCCTCAACTCTTAAGAAAAGAAACGTTCAAGGAAGGCACCAAAAAAGTCATCACATAAGTCCACATCATCATCACCTCTTGGTTCATCTCACTCCTTATACCACTGATATGTCATATCCTACAACTGATATGCGGTAAACTCAACACCTTTAGAGTCAGAAGCATGCATTACTCAGAAAATACTTTCCATCAAGTCACTAAAACCTTAAGAATCCTCCTCAACCTTAGAACCAGTGAAAACCAAAGGTTGAAGCATCATAAACTGTCCAACTCTAGTGGCCTAAGTAGAAGGAGAAACAACACCCTCTTGCTCAGACTGACGAGACTGAAAGGTCACCAAATGAGTTAACAAATTAATAGAACGATGGAATTTTGCATTAGAAATATCTCCCAAAGATGCCTGATCATGAGTGTCACCAATAGGAAAAGGATCAGTGGGAATCGATGGAACACCATGAGAGAAATCAAGAGCAGGGGCCTAGACCAGGTCTGTACTCCATAAGTAGAATGAGCTCCATCAACATTGTCTTCAAATGGAATAGAAGATTTTCCATGTGCATTAGATATTCGTGGAGGCATAATTTGAAATACAAAAAAATAGGTATTAGAGGAGATTCAGGACCTTAGACTCTATAGCCCGAAATTAGATCACAAGAAAAAGGAAATATTTCTACATGCCTTGTAGTCTCTCCCTTATAAGTGTGGCATGCTACACACCAATAAAAGAGACTCAACTTGACATAACTTTTTGGACACCCAATGACACCAAACCTAGGCTCTGATACCATTTTGTCACAACCTAAACCAGGACCTGGCTGTGATGGGCATCCCAAATCCGCCGAGGACCAGGGACTACCCTATTTGCCTAACTATATAGAACACGCATAACCACATGACAATGAATGAGATCCAAACACATAACCAGATAGAGTAAATAGTGACTCAAAATTCTATAAATGTCAACAACCAAAACCCGTCCTTAGTCATCCATAATTTCTCTATACCACAAAAATAGGAACATGTCTCTAACTCTGATAATGGCAATGATAATGATAATGTTAAAGTGAACTCTTTAATTTTGATTCATGAAAGAAAACCGATGAAATTATCAAGTCTTCCAGATAATGGAAGCTCACCACTTCACCATAAATAATTGAAGAACCAAGCTGATCCCCCTAACACTGTGTAGGGAAAGTATGATTGCCTTTGGACCCTATATTGCATGGGGATACAGCATTCGAGGACGGTTAGTAGGTTGAGCACTAGCATGTAACTCAAGGGTAAGGAGTAAAATAATGCCATGATCAACAGTTCAAAATCCATCAAAATACAATGCACACGATCACATGCATATACATATATATATCAAATGTCAAGATAGGGTACAAGGTTTAGCATATACTTTAAACTCATTAACCTAGACTGTGTAGTATAACCATTATAATAAGGCACCCACGGGTTATATGGGTCCAACTCTCCCCTAGATGAAAGAGCCCTAGTGCATGTGGTCATGCGAACCAAAGAATAATCACATATACATATGCACTATAGGGTACTCAAACCTCCTGGCATGTATCAAGAGTGACTTAATCACTTAGTCATATAACACAGGGGACTCAAACCACCCGGCCATTTAGACCCCTACATTGGCAACTGCGGTTTCCAGTATTGTCCCCTCAGGACCTCCACTTTCATGGAATAGCTATACAACCCCTATTAAATCATAATTAAAATACTTTTCACACATCCTAAATCATCAAGCAAGGATTCATTCATTAAGGCATTATCAAGTGGTATTATCATACCAACTATAGCTTGCTAGCACACGTCACTTTGCCAAATCAATCAATTTGACAATAGAACTCTAACCCAATTAGCCTATGAGACTCCAAAATTCCATGTAGGAACTAAACCATATAGCCAAGTGGGACTTTAACCCAACTAACCAACAGGAATCCAAAGTACCAAGTAGGAACCAAATTATTTAGCCAAGTGTAACTCTAACCCCTCGGTTAATAGGACTTCAAAGTTTTTAATTTGAATTCAATCCATGCCCATCAAGCCCATTTTTAAAATCAATTCAAGTTCCATTACTCTTTTATACTATGCAAGGTTTCAAAATACTTTTCAATATGCAATTTTTCACATTCAATGTCAATTTCACAAGATTAGGTTGACGTTATTATAAGCTTCAAATCATTAACTCATCAAACTTAGGGAAAACCCCTTTTCCTATTCAATTCACACACCTATGCATCAAATTAGTTTCAAAACGACCATTTAAAATATAAATAATGCATATGTAAGCATGAAACATCACATAAACACCAATCATTCAAAACCCTCAACGATATCCAAAAACCAACAATTAAACCATATGAGTAACTATTTAAGCATATGCTTTTAATAAAATAAGTTTTGGGGAAAGAGGTACATGCCTGAAAGGATCACAAATTTAGAGGTAATTTTTCCTCAGGAGCTCTAGACAATCAACCTTGAGAAAACCATAATGCTCTTGCTTGGGAGAATTTGTGAGAAGAGGGAAGTTATTTTGGTGTATTATAGATGGGAATGGAATCCAAACAAGGTTTTAAAGTCATGGCTTATGTTTAGGGAAAAGGGAAATGTCTAAAATGCACTTAATTTAAAAGCTAAAAATTATCGCTAGTGACTATGGGTCACTATACGACTCATAAGGATTCACTAAGACTCGTAGATTCTGAGTCGTAACACAGATAGAAACTTTTGGGTACATACTGGTGACCCTCTTATTGGTACCTTATGACTCGTATTGAGTCATTATGACTCATTGAGTCTAGTTATACTCAAGGCAAAACACCTTAGGCATCATACTGGTTTAGATATGAAAGGGGGCTATACGACCCATAAGGAGTCTTTATGACTTATGTCCTCAAGTCATGACCAAATAAATAACTTAGGAAAAACTCATTGGACACCCTATGATTTGGGTCCTACGACCCGTTAAGACACCCTACGACTCATAGGGTGAGTCGTAGTCAAGACAGTGAGTTCAAAAACTCAGAATTTTTCAACCGCCAACGCTTGGGGTGTCACATTCTCTCACAATAGGTATTTATATTATATACCTTATATAAAAATCTTAGTGGAGCATCTTTGAGGAAGAACCTTAGCTTGAACCCTTGGATAAGAAGAAGAAACTTGAAAGAAGAGTTAGAAAGAACTTTGCTTTACTCTTGGTTGTTCTTCTCTCAAAAAAATTGAGTTTGAGGTTTGGGAGAAGAAAGAGCAATTATATATAAATAAATTTAATTATTTAATATGATAAAATGGGGGTTATAATAATGCAAGACGTTATCCAAAAGGTAACAAACAAAATTGCCCCCAAAATAGGATTTTTTAAACTTTGGCTTCAGCTATGTGTCTCACCTATTTGACCCACGTATCCTCCTATGTGGTATATGTAACCCACGTTGGTTTAGGCACTTCTCTTGGTAGCATTCTGGAATTGGACATGTAGCCCAAAGGCGAACCCATGTGCATAGGAGGGGGTGCACGTACAGCAGCTAACTTTGGAATAAACTATGTGATGTATGTGTATATACCTTCAGTAATTGATATATATCTAACTTTGCACCCTCACAAAAAAGAGCATTATGGGTAACTTGTTGAGGTTACTGCTTCCACAGCTATGTCCCTAAATTAAACTTGTATTGGTGTATTTCTTTTTCTTTGTTTTGATTTAAATTTTGCTTATAACAGGAAAAGTGAAGCAATCGAACCTGCATCAAATGTACATACTTGATAACTCTTGACCATTAAGCTATTAAATTAATTGATACAATGAATCTAGAGTCAAATCTTAGCTAAAGGCTCATACTTGACCTATATATTTATATTTTTGCTAATATCCATGCCTTTAGTGTCTAACCAAACATGGCCATTATCCCTCAATCACCATTGAAAGTTTTTATTATACCAGTGTTAACATAATGGTGTATCCTTATTGTTCAAATTATGGGTTCTCCTCTAACGTAACCTACGTATTTGGCTATGTGACCTACGTAGCTCTATCTGGCTGCATAGCTACTCTGACACCTTTTATTAAAACAATCATAACTTCTTACTTAGGACTTGAGTTAATGAATAGTTTATGGTGTTGGAAAGAAGACTCGAAGATCTTTAATTTGATAGTATTGGATCTCATAACTTTTTATATTATAGGAGGAGTCACCCTTTGAATTTGATCCTAGTAAGAATGTGAGACACTATAAAATTTTGATCATTTTATTTTTAACCTTCTCGCATGCGTAATATCAATTTTTGACTTGAATTGTCTTTAGGGATGTTAAAATAACCTCAAGCCAGTACGGATCCCCAAAATTATTGCGGCGTGGCACGAAGGATAACCTCTGAAATAACGAAGTTCCACGCCAATGTGTAAATTTTTCCAGTTTTATTTTTTTCACTTGGGTGAGGGTCTTTTGGACTTTTTACCCCTTGTACGACCTTTAAACATAAAATAAGCCTTTTTTTTTTAGTTTTTAAAGATAAAAATCATTCATTCTCTCCTAAAACTCAAACCCCAAGAACATTCAAGGTTTCATAGAGAATTCATCATTTGGGCTCCAAACTTTAAATTGACTTCAACTTCTTGTGTATTTTAGACATGTTTCTCTACCCTAAACTTGGATTTTACATTGTGGCATTAATTGAATGGATTTTATATGATCTAAATTGGGGGTGTTGAAAGAAGATTGAGGGATATTGGTTGTTACTGCTTGAATTACTTATCCCATCTTTTAAATTGATTATTCATGCTTTAAATTACTCTTTTAGGACTTAATTGATACATTATTTAAATGGTTGGAATGAGGGATATGGGTTTCCCAAAATTGGATAAATTTTGGCTTGGAATTGCATGAACCTCAACCTACTTTGTAAATTTAAATTTTATTATGGAAAATTACATGGTTCAACTTGCTTTTGAACCTAATGCATTGCATTAATAGGTAGTAGGATATGTAAATGGATTTGGATGGACTTGGTAGCCTTGATTTTGAATTTAAATAAAACTCCTAAGTCAATGTGATTATGTGTATTGGTTTTGCATATTTAATTCAGCTTGCAAGCGTATTGGTATAATAATACCAAAGTGGTAAATACCTAAATAAATAACTCCTGGGTTACTGGTTGATTTTATGTGTAAATTATTTTAATTTGGGCTTAAAGGGGGTTGTGTAGCTCACCATGAAGGTGTAAGTTCTGAGAGAACGAACACTAGAAACCACATTTGCCAGCGTTGGAGGTCTATATGACTGTGTGTTTGATATACACTTGATATATATATTTGGGATGGCTATTGCCCATGGTAGATTTAGTTTTCCTCGAGTTTTCCCTGGTTTATGCGGCTAATATGTACTAGGCTCTTTTAGCAGGTGAAGCTGAACTCATATAGCCCATGAGTGCCCTTAGGATGGATCAAGCTATGTAGTCTAGGTTAATGGTTTTAAAAAATCTCATATTCATGACCCTTACCCTATCCCGAAATCTTATATATATATATATATATGAATGTGTGCATGTAGTTTTGACAAATTTTGGACATGGAATTATGTTATCACTTTCTCTGAGTTACGTGTCAATGCTTATCCCACTGACCATCCTAGGATGCTACATCATTTTATGATGTAGGGTATGGAGACTTTTCTGTTGCTCTTGTACAGTATTAGATGGATTAGCACATCTATTGAGTTGTTGTGAAGTGGTGAGCCTTCATTCTTTGGAAGGCCTTATCATTTCGTTATTCTTTAATTATTAACTCAGCACTTAAGGATTCTTTTTGGTCATAGTTGGTGGCATTTCCCGACTTAGTTGCTATTCTAGTTTTAGAGGATATTGTGCATAGATGTGGGTTAGTTGGTTGTTGTTTTGACTCATAGTTTTTATTTGAGTTGTTTATTCATCTTTTTATTACTGTTGATTAGCTTTTTATTTATCTTCATTATCATTATTGTGCTCTTGAGTTTAAGCTGGGGGAGGGGTGGGTCTTCGACTCATGGTGGGCTTGAGATACCCATTATGGCCAGGCCCAGGGTTAGGTCGTGACAAGCTTGGAACCAAAGTATGATTTAGAATTATTAGGTGTCCACAAAGTCGTGTCCAGTAGAGTGCTTTTTATAGGGGTGTCCATAAATTCGTGTCCAGTAGAGTGCTTTTTATAGGTGTGTAGCGTACCACACTTATAAGGAAGGGGCTACATGGCATTTAAGAATGTTTTCCTTTCTTGTGATCCATTTTGAATTGTAGAGTCTAGTGTTACAAAACTTCTCTAACTCCTGGCTTCCTTATATTTTAGATCATGCTTTCTCAGAGATTTGACATTTGTAGAAATTTTCCTGGGAACTCTGTCCTACCTAAGGACAATGTGAAGGGGACTCGCCCTGTGTATATAGTACAGACCCGATCTAAGATCCGTGCTTCTACTTGTGCCGCCCCACATAGATTTTACCATCCCCGCTAGTCCTCCTCGAGCTTCCCAAGCTGGTGATATTTATGTTCAGTAACCTCAGAGAGATATATCTAATGTAGAGTTATGTCAGTCTATTCATATGTTTACTTAATTAGTGGCATCGTAGTCTCTTCAGTCTAATCTTTTTAGTTCTGTTGCTTATTTATCTGAGGTCACTCGGGTTAGCCAGTATATGAGGTTGAATCCCCCAACCTTTACATGCTCTAAGATTGAGAAGGATCTGTAGGGGTTCATTAATGAGATGGAGAATATTTTCAAGGTAATGCATGCTACTAATGTAGAGGGCGTAGAGTTTGTTGCATACTAATTAACAAAATGTAGCTTATCAGTGGTATGATAAGTGGGAAGCTATGAGGGGTGATGATGTTGAGAAGGTTGTGTGGGATGACTTTTCAGGAGTCCTTTTTTATCACTTCTTTCCTCAAAAGTTAAGGAAATCTAAGGTCGAAGATCTAGTGAATCTGATGCAAGGTAAGATGAGTGTGAAGGAGTATGCTCGGAAACTTCAGTAGTTGTCTTGTTATGCTCTAGAGTTAGTATCCAATATGAGATCCAAGATGAGAAAGTTTGTTTCTGGATTGTCTAGTGACTTGGCATTGAAGTGTAAGACTGCAATGTTGAACAACTATATGGACATCTCCGGGTTGGTGGTTTATATACAGCAGGTGGAGGATAAGAAAAAAAGAAGATAGAGATTGGGGAAAGGAATAATAAGAATTTTACGTATTCAAAGCAGGGTGGGGGTCAGCAGAATAGTAGGAAATATGGTAGATAGTGGACCAAGAAGAAGAACTAGGGCCATTCTTATTCATCTGCTAGTTCTCCTTATCCTAAGACTTCTAGTGATTGTTATTTTTAGGCTATCAGTGGTTCTAAGGCACCGGGTGCCCAGTCTCATGCTAGTGGAGCTCAGTAAACCCCACCTTACCCCTCTTAGCATTTTTGTGGGCAATTTCACCGTGGATATTGTCAGAAGGAGAGAAATCGGTGTTATAATTATGGTTAGCTTAGTCATATGTAGTGAGATTATCCTTTTCCAGGGTTTCCACTGTATCTAATACAGTTTTGGCTACCATATCTTCAGCTCTTGTGCTAAAGGGCGCTACTTCTGGTACCAGCACTAGCCTAAATCATCTTTATGCACTTGCTACTCTCCAGTAATTTGAGGCATCATATCTTACAACTCTTTTCCTGTGATTTTAATAGTTTGCTTGATCTGTGTTCTACCCTTTCTTATGTGATCTCTTATGTGGCTTTTTTTTTGTTTTTGTCCTAAAAATATTTTTGACCATTTTCTATGTCTACCCCAATGGCTTGAACTGCTCAAGGATTATGACATGAGCTTGTACTACCATCCAGGTAAATCTAATATTGTTGTTAATGCTCTTAGCAGGTTATGTATGGGGAGCTTATCCTGTGTTGATGAGGAGAAAAGAGGATTGGCGAAGGATACTCACAGGCTGACTAACTTGGGGGTTCATCTTTTGGGCTCTGAGGATGGAGGAATGATTATTCAGAAAGTGTTCAAATCATCTCTTGGTGCTGAGGTGAAGGAGAAGCAGGCTTTGGATCCCATACTTATACAAATCAAGGATGATAAGGGTCAGCAATAGGTTATGGCTTTCGAGATTGAGAGAGATGGCATCTTGAGGTATCAAGATAGATTGTTTGTTTCTAATGTTGATGGGCTACAAGAAAGGATCTTGACTGAGGCTCAAGAATCTAGATATATATTTCATCCGGGTTTGACTAAGATATACCATGACTTGAAGGAAATCTACTGGTGGAACAATACTGTAACGACCTAAAAAATTGATGAAATATGTGGTTTGTGTGATTTAACTATTTTACCCCTCCCTATAGTTGAATTATGGTATTTTTGGGGTGTGGGGGTGATTGGCATGATTTTTGATGCATTTTGGTGCCTTGTATGTGATATTGGGGTTTTTGGAAACTTCGAGAGTCCTATTATGGACTTTTGTGGTAATCTTTTGATTTGTGTAATGGATGGTCGAATGTACTATGCCGGCAAATTCAAAACGTTGATTTTAAGGTGGTAACATATTTAGTCTTATTTTATGACTTTTAAATCTCATTTCGATACTCGGTTTGAAAAATTAAGATTTTGAGTTAAGGGAATCAACTTTGTGAAAACATCTTTTTGAAAATCTGATATAGCCATTGAGTTTGAAACATCGAATTTAGTATGGTTACATAGTTTGTTTGCGTAGATCGAATTCTAAATGAATCTCGGGGCCTTAGTGGAACTTGGAAAGTTTCCAAAGTTTCAGTTGTCATCCAGTGCCTCTGCGATTGCACCTCCTTGGATGATGATCGCACTTTGTGCAGAAGAGTTAGTGTGATCGACATACCCTCTTCTGAGGTCAGGGTGTGTGATTGCACACCTGGGTGTCTGATTGTCATACCTAATGACCTGGAAGAGGTATAAAAAGACCTCTTAGGTCGTGAATTAGGCTATTTTCCATCTTGCCTTTTGAGAGCTAAACCCTAAAATAGTGGAGAGTTTAAAAGTGAAGCTAGTGGGTGCTTGGGAAGCTAGATTAACATCTATTTCTCGATTCTCTTACGGATTTAAGGTAAGAATTCACCCTTTTCTTAATTTAAATTTCTTTATTAATTGTTCAAAACCACAAAACTTTAATGCTTGATTTTAAACTCCAATTTCCCTCTTTTTCCCTTGAATAATATTCCTAATCCTATAATTAAATGTTTCTCTTTGATTTCATCTTCAAAACAACTTCGATTCGTGATCTTAAAATGAGTTTCAAAAGTTTTTACCCGGTAAAGTTTTAAAATGATTTTCTTTGATTTGGACCTCTTTTTTAACTCAATTTGAATTGGGTTTTTATCTGTAGATTCTTAAAGTATGGGGAACCTATTTTTGAAATAAAGTTACAATTTTTCCCTTCTTTTTTGAAAACTCATTTTGAGGGTCCATTTTGATTCCAAACCAAACGTAGGCAATATGGGTATCGTTGGCTTTATTTTGATGCATAGATTCTATATTTCTTGGTTTTAGTTGATTTTGGGATCGTTCATGAGAAGTAAGGTTGTGGGTTGAAGTGTTGTGGATCAGTTTTCGACCTTGAGGTAAGTTATGGCTTAACTCTTTCAGACTGAGTTGGGTAGTTAATTTGTATATAAAATACATGTTAAGGGGATGGGAACTAATCATGAAATAGCCTATCTTAATATTTTGTGCCCATGTGGGGGACTATACGTGATGTAATTATTGGTTTTGAGATGTTATGTTGTATGTGTGACCGAGTGGGGTCACATGTGATGTTGATAGCCTAAAATACATATGAATAATTGTATTGTATTATTGAAACTCCTATTGTGGTACCATTGTTGTATTGTGTTATATTCATACTTTATTGGTGTAAAAATCATGTGGAAATTCATGGATGGGTGAAAATAATGAGTGGATTAGTGGCTCGCGTACTTGGTATATTGATTGGCTGTGGAAATACACATTGCGATTGGTTGTAAACATTGCATCATCATCCTCATGGCATCACATGCATAATTTTACTTGGTTATTGTATGTTTTATATATATACTTGTTGTTGTTGAATATGTACTTGATTTGTGTCTTATGTTATGTATGTGCTCTCAAAAAAACTGGAAATATTAGAAATACTGGAGACTCTGGAAAAACTAGGAACATCGGGTTTTATAGACCTTCTCCGAGAGAGGTGCCGGAGAAGAGTCATAGATATTGGTATCGGATATTGGATCTTATACACCTCCAAAAGTTATGCTAGAGAAGAGTCATGGATATTGGTTCTATACGGGTTGACGCACCCTTCATGGGTCCCACGTCAGGAGGCTTGACTCCGTAGGTGTATACGGGGTAGTATATAGGTTAACGAACCCTCCATAGTTCCCACGTTTGAAGGCTTGCCGCTATGGGTGTCTAGGAAGGTTGTGCAACGACCTCGTGCAGCATCATCATTATTATATTCTTCTTATTATTATTATTTTTCTTCTTTTTCTTCTTTTTCTTCTTCTTATATATTACACTTACTTTATTGTGTTTATGTTGTGATTGAAATTGCCATATTGACTTGCTATGCCTTTATTTGTTTTATATTCTGTTAGTTGCACTTGACTATCTTGTATATACCTGTTCTTTCTTTTTTCTAAGTATATGTGATATAACGTATACCTGTATTCTACCTGGTTGTGTTGCTACAATGTAGTGATGTATATATAATAGAATTGTTAGTGCAAGTGGTATGGGATACTATTGTGGAACATTTTCTGATTGCAAGTGATATGTCCTTAGTGTATATTTTGTATGTCTTATTTTCTACTTTACTCAGTTAGCCTATGATACCTACTGAGTACAAGTGGACCGCATTCACTCCTACTGTACCCTTCTGGTGCAGATTTAGGAAACTTTCCTCATTTTATTCCTTATCATGCGAACTTCTTGTATACTTCTGAGTTGTGTTCCACTCTTTCTACACAGATGGTGTTGACTTGGTCCAGCATGATCAGAGATGTGTAGCCTATACCCAAAGGGCGATCCTCAGTTGTGAATGGACTCGAGTAAGTGGATGGGCCCGTTGATCAGCCCCATCTAGAAGAAGTGCTCAGTAACCTTCCCCTGAGCGTAGGTTCTACTCCAGTTCCTCAGAGTTCTTTCACCTCAATATTGTTGATTCGTCTATTGACCCGTTTGGAGGGTGCTCCTTTGAGTTTTTTTGGTATACCCTCAGCTCCGAGTGTTGTACCTCCGCCTGTGCCAAAGTCTGGTTATGGTGTTCCTCCAGCCACGAGTGTGGGTCCTTCAGTTGCACCTACTTCTGTTTTGGGTAATCCTCAGACCCCAAGTACGATTTATCCAATCTTTAGTTGCAATAATTATTTAGATAAATATTTTATACAATATTACATAGTTTCTCTACACATCTTATACATATACATATTCTATACAAAAATTATATAATTCCTATACACATCCTATACATTTTCCATATAAATCTTATATGAGTACTTATTTTATACAATAATTATAGAGAATCTATACAATATTTTATACATCCTTTAACTAAAATTAAAAAAGAAGGCAAATCAATAGCATCAATAACAAAATTAGAATCAAATTTGAGTTCTCTACCAATTAACTTCAAAATAGATCTAGATTTGCTCTTTGGCTTCATCACGTAACTAATGTGAAAACAGTGAGTAAGAGGAAAATTTATCCAGCATAAGCTCTTTCAAGAATTATAAAGTGTTGTCAAAAAAATTTACAGAGAGACGTTCTTCGACAATTTTAGAATGTTAAAATTCATCTTCTAAAGATAATATACTATATTCAACAATGCATTTCAATCGCTGCTAAAAGGGCACTCCAAAAAAAAGAAAGAAAGATAGCAAATAATCAAAAAAAGTTCAATTTTAAAAAACTCAAAAGAATAAAATCTAGAATTCATACATAATGTAAACATGTTGGCTAATATTATGAAAAAAATGAGAAGAAATTTCAATCGAGTACTTCTTCAAAATGATTTCAAAGCAACTCCACAGTCACAATAACTGAAAATTAAACAAATTATTCCAAACCCACATGAAGAAAATAAAGAATTAGAGGAACAAAGATAGAATTTGTGTTATGTTCTTTTCTACAAAGGATTGAAGTAAGATGAGAAAAAAAGAATGTTATGGGATTAGGAAAAAAATCAAAAAATAGAAACTATAATGATACAAAAAAGAGACTACTCAAACCAATTTTATGAAATTTGAGATATTTTTACTATTGGCCATACTGTGAAAATAAAAAGGGCAAATCACATAAGTATACAATGTAAGAGTCGATATTACGAAAACTATCACTAGTTTTTAATTTACAAGATACAACAAAATCTACCAAAAGTAAAGAAAAAAAAAAAAAAAAGGCAGTTAAAATGGCATGATTTAAGGAGACAATTAAATAATTGATATTTTATCTTATAAATTCTCCTACTTTATTTTTCAACTAAATTTTTTATAAAAAAAAATAGTAAATAAGATAACCGAAAAAACAACACATTTATTTGATTTTATGTTTTTAAATTTAATTTATTTAATTCAATGAACATTAATTTTTAATACCTCTAAGGAAAAATATCATTAATGATAGTAAATTCTCTAATTGATTCAAACTACATCTTATACAAATTTCATACACGGTAAATTTATTAATACACCATAAATTATTAATATACTTATTTCTATATCGATCAAACACCGTAAAAATAAATTAATTTTTGTACATTTTAGACACCATAAAATTATTGATACACCAATTTCTATATATTTCAGATACTATA
Organism: Capsicum baccatum var. pendulum; assembly: GCA_030864225.1. Lineage (NCBI taxonomy): Eukaryota > Viridiplantae > Streptophyta > Magnoliopsida > Solanales > Solanaceae > Capsicum > Capsicum baccatum. The sequence continues at coordinate 203,559,669 of CM061553.1, forward strand.
AAATTATTATTATTATTATTATTATTATTATTATTATTATTATTATTATTATTATTATTATTATTATTATTATTATTATTATTATTATTATTATTATTATTATTATTGATACACCTATTTCTAAAGAGTTCAAACACTATAAATTATTGATACACCAATTTCTAAGACACCTTAAAATAAAATTAATGATATAACAATCACTATATAATTCAGACGCCATAAAATTATTAATATATTAATTTCTAACTATTTAAAAAATCACAAAATTATTGATATACACATTTTTATACAATTCAGACACCATAAAGCTGTTGATACACCAATTTCTATACAATTCAAACACCATAAAGCTGATGATACACCAATTTCTATACAATTCATACACCAATTTCTATACAATTCATACATCATGATACACCAATTTCTATACAATCCATGCACCATAAAATTATTGATACACCAATTTTTATACGATTCAGATACCATAAAGTTGTTGATACACCAATTTCTATACAATTCAAACACCATAAAGCCAGTGATACAACAATTTCTATACGATTCATACACTAATTTCTATACAATTCATACACCAATTTCTATACAATTCATGCACCATAAAATCATTGATAACCTTCACTGGTGTCATCAAAAAATTCTCAAAACTCCTTAAAAATATCGAAAGATTCAATCTATTTGGCCTCTTCCTTTCCAACAAGCTAGAAGTAGAAGAATAGAAGAACAATCAGTAGTTACAAACATTGAGTAGAAATCCAAAACCTCCATCGAAAATAATATCCACGGCCACCGTCACCACCATATCGAATTCGTCCACCGTATCCAAAACACAAAACATACTGACTGATGAACAAAAAGATCATCACTATCATCATCAAGAGTGATAAACCCAAAAACGTTTTGGTCGTTGAATCACTTGACGGTTTCCTTAGCCCTCTATACAATTTCTTCAGCCATTTTTTTCTCACAAACAAAAACCTTAAAAATCCTTTTGTGTTATTGGTATTGTCATTGTGGGGTATTTACAAAGGGATGGCAAACTTATATGGAGAAATTTCATAAATATAATGAGGGAAAAAAATAAAAATTTTAAGGGAGTTTGGATGAAATCATCCAAAATCATCCGGCAGTTTGCTCGACGGAACTGGGCAGATCGCTCACCGGAGTTGCTGCAAAAAATAATGTTAGCCTTTGCTACAGCACTTCCGTTTAGGAATATTGGGTATTAAAAAATAAAAATTTAGATATGAAATTTCGGATTGAGGCTTGGGTATTTAAGGAGGAAGGAAAGAATGTAGTTTTAATTTTTTTTATTTTTGTACTAAGCAAACCGCTCGCAAATCAACTGGTGGAAAGGCTCCAAAGAAGCAACTAGCCACCAAAGCTGCAAGAAAATCCACTCCAGCAATCGAAGGAGTGAAGAAACCTCACCGTTTCCGCCCAGGAATTGTGGCTTTGAGGGAAATCAGGAAGTATTAGAAATCTACGGAGTTGATGATTAGGAAGTTGTCATTTCAGAGAGGGAAATTGCACAAGATTTCAAAACAGCTCTGAGGTTTCAGAGTAGTGCTATTGCTGCTCTATAAGAGGCTGCTAAGGCTTACCATGTTGGTTTGTTTGGAGATACTAATCTTTGTGCTATTTATGCTAAGAGGCTTACGATTATACCTAAGGATATTCAATTTGCTAGGAGGATTCGTGGTGAAAGAGCTTAAGATGAAGCTTTTTAGGGTTAATGTCCAATGTATTTGATTTGAGTTGCAGTATGTGTAAACTATTGGTTTACTAGTATTCTGGAATCTAATTAAAAAAAGAAGTACGAGAAAGAAGAATAATGTGAGAAAAAGGTTAGAATTTTTAATATAAAATGACATCTAAATAGTTGATAGATTTTGTAAATAAAAGTTATATTTTGTAAATAAAAAATAATGCTGGTATGTTTTGTAATATTGACTCTTAAGTTGTATATTTATGTGATTTTTCCAAATAAAAACGCCGACAAGCTATTTTATGTCAAGTGGGCCAAACTTGGACCATTTGTCTTGTAACTGGTCAGCCCATGTTCTTTTCCTATTTTATTTATTTTAATGGATCCAATTTTTATTTTAATTTTAAGTAATAATAGTTAATTTAGATTTGGTGACATAGATTTTTAATAAAAAGTCATGTGATAAAAATAATTTTGCAAAACCGCCTATAAAATAATGGCACGAATGAATTTTTCTGTAACAATAATGGCATAAATGAGTCAAACTTTTAAAAGCACTGAAATAGATGAGAACTCCACACCTTTGGGAGAACATTGCTTAAAATACTCCAAATTGACTCTATATGACTCTAGTTGGTCATTTTCTCAAGCAGAGGCAATATTTCATGCTCCACAATCAGCAGAAGCGTCTTAGAACTATGTACTCTAGCATATATATCCACCTTATCAATCTTTACAATGCACCTTCAGTCAAATTACAAAAACACCTTTGAGAGTTTTCTCCAAAAAATAATTCTTTATCTTCACTTCATCTCTACTTTACAAAATCTCTATCTTTACCCGAGGTCCCCTTCTTCATATCAATAAAATATATTTACACTGATGGTGCTCTACTCTCACGAGTGTTCAGTAAATTTACTCAAAAATTCAGATTTTCTTACTCAGATGATAACGGAGGGGGTGCATCTAGCCATGGACAATTACTCAAACCAAATTTGGTTGAACACTATACTCAATCCTTTAGCCTCAGATCTTGCTCCAACTCTATTCAACGGCATGCAATACATCTAAAATCAACCTTCACACTTCAATCCACTCATAGAACCATTGAGGCAATATATGTCTTTCTTTCCAAATATAAAGACTATTCAATCAAACCTGTTATTCTTTCTATGGATTGCTCAACAACCCCTTCCGTACGCTCCAATAAATTTTTTCATACCACAACCAATGAACAATCTACAAAAAGTAGGTTCAATGGGAAGGCAAAAAGTATCGGTGGTGAAAAATCAGTCATCTTACTCAAAATTATTAAAACTAAAAGATACAGCTCTTATGTTGTTTCCGAAGATGGATGAAAAAAAGTTCATTTATCTATGCCCGAACAATTCAGAAATGTTGGATAGATATCCACCCACCAATCAACCTAATAGTGAAGCTAGCAGTGGTGTAAAGCCCAACCTAAGGGTTTGTGATCGATCCTTAAATCTCTTTTCTGCTTTTATGCATTTCACACACTCTATCATAATTTGAAATATTCATAATGCATGAAATGACTCTACTAAGAGAACTATTAAGAAAATTATTAATATACATGGTCCTTGCATTGTGGCACTCCTAAACACTAGTCTTTCTGGTCATAGCAACCTTAGAGATGAACTACACTTTGGTGGTATGCTGAAATCTTCTGCTATCGGAGACTTTGGGGGTGTAGTCATTTTCTGGGAGGATAAATTGGTAACCTTGACTTGAGTGAGGCAATCCAACTAAGAGATCCATGCTACTGATCAGGCACACCCAAAGCACAAAACTTGGCTCATGAATATTATAGATGCTAACACTAATAGCTTCATTAGAAATAACTTGTGTGAAATAATCTTAATCGAATTCGAGATATTCATTATGGATCTTTGTTTATAAGAGGAGATTTTAACAAAATTACAAACCAAAATATGAAATTGGGTGGCAGGTCAATTAATTCCTCTAAATCTGCTAGATCTGCTAACTAATTATCTTATTATAATATGATGGATTTAGGCTTTAAAGGTTCCAAATATACGTGGTCAAATAGACGTAAAAGAAATGGCCTTATCGTGGAGCATCTTGATAGGTGTTTAGCTAACGATGTTTGGATAAATCAACATCCAAACATTATGGTCACACACCTACCTAGATTCTAATCAGAGCACTCCCCTATGTTAATCAACATAGACTCTTATTTGTGCCCACTCCCCTGCCTAGATGTTTTGATAAAATCTCCTTTTTCTTTGATGATAATGGTAAGTCTATAAATCAACAAGATTTTCTAGCCAACTTCACAATCTCCTATTTCAATAGTAATCATAATCACTACCATCAAGGACACTACTTCAATTCCTACTTCTTTACTAATATCAATCTTAACACTTTGGATAATCCCCTCCAGAATGTCAAAATCATGAAAGCCATTAAAGCTTCTAAGCCCTCCAAAAGCACCCGGACGAAGGGGTTACACCCCTTCTTCTACCAACATTACTGAAAAATAATTGATTCTTCAGTGTTATATTTTTGTCATCAAGTCTTCACTAATTCAACAATTCCTAAAGTTATTAATTGTACTTACCTCTGCCATATTCCTAAGGTTCCTATTCAAATCAATTTAGGAATTTCAAACCTATAGATCTTTGCAATGCTATTTACAAAATGATTACTAACATAATCGTCAACGTGATTAAATCCTTTCTTCAACATACATAGGCCCCCAACAAGCTAGTTTTTTAAAAGGTAGACAATGTTATTCTCGTTCAAGAAATTATGAAGAAGTTTGGTAAATCCAAACAGTCGTTGGAGATTTCGTCTTTAAATTAGACCTAGAAAAAGTGTTCGATAAAATAAACTCCAAATCAATCTTTTGTGCTTTATTTACTTGGACTGGAAATACGTAATACAAATATCCACGAGAAAAACTTAATTTTTAGTTGTATTCCAAAGAGGCAAAACGAACATATCCACAAGGCATCTCAATCTTTTGTCTTTATGCTCACATAATTATTTCCAGCTGCTGTTAAAAGGAATGTACTTTTCTTTTGTTTTCTTTTCCATCTCTTGAAAGAAAATAAGATTAATGTAGTTTGTGGGAAATATTTAAAATTAGTATAAAATAGCTTAATACAAAAATAAACATTGGAATGACATACTTGTTATAAATGTATTTACATTATAGTGAATGTCTATCAAGATTTAATAAGATCTAGTTGATATCTATCAGGATTTGAAGTATCTGACTTTTAGTTAGAAACTAGGAGTATTTTTCCCTATAAATAAAGGAATTTTGTTCATTGTATTCTCAATCTGGATCTCTCATCCTTCAAAAGAAGAAATAAGAATCACTTTCTCCATTCTCTCTACTCTTCTTCTTGTTCTTTATTGTTTTATAACGCGTTATCAGCACGATACTCTACCAAATAAGGTGAGATTATAAATCTAAAGGATTTCAAGGTTAGTAATTCTTTATGTTATCTTTCTTTTGCTACTACTAATATAATTATTATTGGATTTGAGAAAAAATAATTAATTTGGAACCATTTATATTTTAAATTTATTCCTCAAGAACAATATTATCAAAAAGGATGATAATATGTTGGGTTTAAGTCCCATCGATTCATGCCTAAGACGTCTTTATATGGATAAGATGTTGATTTTGAATTTCAATGCATCATATTGATGATATTATGATGGCTAAGACAAAATAATGGTTGTTTAATAAAAGGTCATGAAACATATCCCATTAATATGCTCTATTCCATAAAGTGAATATGGTAACATAAATCTGAAAGAGTTGACAACTTGCTTTATTGTTGAAAGAAGACAAATGATTGAATGCACGAATATAAGCGTGGAGAAACAATATGATAATAATTATCAAAAGTGATAATATTTTCACACGCTTATTATGATTATAAGATATGCTAGAGAAAAATTCTCTACATGTATGCCTCAATTTGCTCCTGAAGTAGCAATATGATGAAAGAAGTTATAAGATATATAAGCTATCATAATTTGATAGGCTTAAGACACGATTATATTCCATTCTTGGGGAATGAGAATTTTGATTATTATAAGCACAGATCCATTCCCTGGGGTGAATGTGATAATATTTAGTGAAGTTTATTAATATAAACGTGTACTTGATTGTGATGGTATGACAACTTACCTCCGAAAGAGGCAGAATAGCTGAGATGAGTTATTTTGAAATCTACTTCTAAAGTAGTAAATCTAAAATTTACTAAAGCAAAAACACATATCATGGTAAACTTGGAGTTTACTAGATTAAAAGTTCATAAGTTGACATGAATGATTGTGATATCCCGAAGATGTGCATACTGAGTATTGAACATGTATTGAAGAATTAGAAAATTCTTCATGAACTTTAATGTTGCTTGTTCTTATGATAAGTTGGTTGGACCAACTAATTTTGGGATTGAATCCCTCAAAATCTGAAAAGAATAAAAGGTGAATAAGGGTTCATTCACCTATCATGTGATATGTTGAAAAGATGCATCAATAAGATGATCACATATACATTCATGGTCAACCTACGTTTGACATTCATAAAGTTACTTGTTCAATATAAATTGAGCATAATTTTCAGATTATGTAATCAAGATAATTCATCTTGATAATGATGGTTTAGCATTGAATGCCTTCCATAAATAGCTGAACCATTACTAATGAGAACAAAGTTTTATGTATTGGTATGAAATATGATATATTGCGTACAACAGCACTTGTATGCATTAGACCAATATATTATGATATTTCTTTCCTCTCAATTGGTTCAAGGTCAGAAACAAGCCATTTCATCTAATAGTTTTGATGTGCGGTATACGATTAATAAATATGCCATGATGCACAAAGATGGATTCCTCAAAGAAGATGGAGGATGTATGTTAGTTTTCCTAACATAAGGGGGAGATTATAAGCAGCTATGAAATATGTTAGGAATTATCATCAGATCCTCATTCAAAAGATAATTCAAGTTAAATACTGAAAGCATCTCATATTTAGCTGCAAGTGCTCCTTTTTGTGTCCTTAAAGGATAAAGTGTATGCATGTGTGAAGCATGATAGACCAATTAATTCCAAATGAAATAATTCTTGAAAAGGATAAGAAGCAAATAATCATAATAAGAAGGTAATGTGCTCTTGAAGAGCCTACGACATAACACTTCATGAAATCTTATGAGAGGTTTAGGTACCTGGAAATAATGAAGTGATGAGATCTCAAAATATTATATCGTATTGTGAACTGATACAAAATAAAAAATCGTCGACGATATCTTTGATACAATATTGGCACAATATTGTAAAAGATTATGAGGATATGAATTCTGCGTTAATTTAAGCATGCTAGCGTAGAAACATTTATCAAGTGGCCTGAAAGGATGCATTTTGGTAAGCATAAAACTTATTTGATTTGCAGTCCAGACACTTGAAGATGTCACACTTGACATGTTGGATATTGTTACTTGACAAACATCCATATGAAAATTCCTAAAGGATTCAAAATGCTTGAAGCATATAAAATTTCTGAAAAACTTTTTATTATCCTCATAAGATATAATTTGATGATTTGAATATCATTGAAACTCTTGGAGAGTTTTCAAAAGCAATAAAGTATTTGTTTATATGAGAAACATGCAAAAATTGAATAAGGATCCATTCCGACCTCAAGAAAAGAATGAGGAACTCCTTGGTTATGAAGTACCATATCTTAGTGCAATTGATACACTAATGTATCTTGCAAATACTACAAGGCCTGATATAGCCTTTTATTTTAGTTAATTTGTTAGCAAGTTTGCAGTCCCGATCTTATTGGTCATGCTAATTTTGGGTATTTATCTGACCTACATAAATCTCGATCTCAAATAGGCTATGTGTTTATATGTGGTGATACTGCAATATCTTGGAGATATACAAAGTCTATCGTAGCTACTTCATCAAAGCATGCTGAGATAATAGCTATTCATGAAGCAAATCGAGAATGTGTATGGTTGAGGTCCATGATACATCTCATTCGAGAAAAATGTGGTGTGAAATATGACAATCTACCCACAATTTTATACGGATATAATGCATCATGCATAGCACATCTTAATGGAGGATTCATAAAAGGAGATAGAACGAAGCACACTTCATCAAAGTTTTTCTACATACATGAGCTATAAAAGAATAGTGATATCAACGTTCAACATATTCGTTCAAGTGACAATATGACTGATTTTTTCACCAAGTATCCTCCAATTGCAACTTTCAAGAAGATGATGCACAAGTTCAGGATGCAAAGGTTCAAGGATGTTCTCATTAAGGGAGTTAATACATGTTGTACTCTTTTTCTCTTACAAGATTTTTTCCCAATGAATTTTTCTTGTAAGATTTTTAATGAGGCAGCCTATATGCATATTGTTAGAGATGTGTACTCCTTTTCCTTCACTAGATTTTTTTTCCTACTGAGTTTTTTCTAGTAATATTTTAACGAGGCACATTATCTATCTAGACATTCAAGGAGAGTGTTATAAATGTATTTACATTATATTGAATGTCTATCAAGATCTAATAAGATCTAGTTGATATCTATCGAGATTTGAAGTATCTGACTTTTAGTCAAAAACTAAGAGTATTTTTTTCTATAAATAAAGGAATTTTGTTTATTGTATTCCCAATCTGATGATCTCTCATCCCTCAAAAGAAGAAATAAGAATCACTCTCTCCATTCTCTCTACTCTTCTTCTTGTTCTTTATTGTTTTATAACAATACTGAAATTGTAGCAACTAGAATTTATCCTCTTTCATCTGTCAAAAGAAAGGAGGCAACCTCCACCGCCAATAGATAAATAAATAATCAAAAGCTCGTATTCTACAGGAAGATATGGTTCAGTATTCTGGTGGCATTGCTGTTTCAAACATCGTCTATGCATTATTCTCGTTTGTATTTCAACAAAACATGCTCTTTGTCCATTTCCTTCTCCAAGTTATTGCCGGCATTTATTTCTTAAAATTGTTTAAGAAAAGCAATTACGCCAGTATATTGTCACATGTTTTTATAGAAACGAAGTAATGGAAACAAACTTTTCACTAGGACACTTGGCACTCTTCTTTTCTACGGAAACTAATAAAACAAGAAATATTCGAATGAAGATATATGTTACCCCTATGATAAACAGGAAAAGAATAATGGAACTGTTTCACGACCGGCTCGGCTTAGCTTTTTTTCTTTTATTGAATCGATTCCACCAGACAAAAATTCATTTGATTGATGCATGTGCTCAATATGAATATACACCTGATCTCACCGTTTATAACTTGAAATGTTACGTAGAACAGCAACTAGGAAAGAACATGCCACATGTTCGCTTAGCTATTACACATGATTTGCATTGTGAAACAATGTTTGAAGGCAAAAATAAATAAATGAAACTAACATCCTATGAATAACCAGGCCCCCCACACACAGGGGAAAGATCATTTGGTAGTCACAGATAATTATTCTTCAATTATTGGGACACTCCGAGGAAATTCTGTCCCTCATGAAATGGCAAGTTTATCGGCAATGCGAACAATGACGTTTCTCCAGATAATCCCTTCATCAACATGGCCGACGAATATCCCTAAGCTCGGGTAACTGGTACAGCAATTAGGGGTGGACATATTTTGATTTTAATCAAAAAAACCAAAAAATCAAATCGATATTTAATTTTGGTTTCAATTTTTTGATTTTTCAGATCGGATTAGGTTGGTAATTTTAAAATTTTAATTTTTTGGTTTGATTTTCGATTTTAAAAAAAAAAGTCTGTTAAACCGAAAAGCCAAAATTTTATGAATAAATAAATAATATATATATTTTATTATATATATATAATATTTAGTAATTCACATTCACAATTAACATTTAAAAGCAAATTCTCATACGCCGGAGCCATTGCCCATTGCCAACCCTCAATCCCTATTCTGGTATCCCCTGCATTGCATTGTTTCTCACGTACACCGACGACAACGAGTCACGACTCACAAGTGTTCCTCCTTTCCACCGATGGTAAGGCAGTGTTCCTTTCGTTGATCGTTTTCACTTCTACTGATTGTGGGCTTGTGAGTTGTGGCTATCCACCGGTGAGAAATAGTGAAGCCGGCGGTTACCAGCCGACCACTCTTGTTTTATGCAAAAAACATGTTGTCTCATGGACTATTTTTATGAGTTTTGTATTGCTTTGTAGACTATTTATGCAAGGTTATTATATGTAACGATTAATGACATTATGTATTATGTTAAGCTTATGATTATTTCATTTCGTTCCATCCATGTTGAGTTATTTATAGTTATTTATATTTGAAAATGAAAAAGAGGTTTGCAAAAAAAAATTCTAAGAAAACCCATCAATTTTAAATGTTCAGTTATGAAAAAAAAGAGGCTAACTACTTTAATATTTCAAACCGAAATAAAAATCCAAAATAACTCTAACCGAATTTGTAAAAGCCTAACCGAACCAAATTTATTTCGATTTGGTTACAGATATCATTTTTGTCAATCCGAAAACCGATAAACCGAACCGATATTAAACAATCAGACCGAACGCCCACCCCTAACAGCAATTGCATTCTCCAAGAAATGATTCAGTATTCTGGTGGCATAGTTGTTTCAAACATTACCTGCTTGCATGTACCTGAATACCATAAAACACTACAACATACCTAGTATATTCCCACCAAGTGGAGTCTGGGGAGGGTTAAGTGTACGCAGTCCATACCACTACCTCAAATGTGAGATAGAGAGGTTGTTTCCGATAAACTTCGGCTCAAAATAAAACAATCTAGACAAGAAATAGTAAAAGGGCAAAGATACAATAGAAATAACACATCCAATAATACCATATACAAGATGCACCAAGTAATACAACAAATGATACAGCATCCTAAACTCATACTAACCTTCTACCCTAATTCGCCTCTCCACAACTTCCTATCTAGGGTCATATCCGCAGTAAGCTCCTCGGTAAGCTGGAGCTGCTCCATGTCATATGTCTAATCACCTCCCTCCAATATTTCTTCGGTCTACCTCTACCTCGCTTGAAACCATCCCTAGCCAACCTCTCACACCTCCGCACTGGGGCATCCCTGCCACTCCTCATCACATGATCAAACCATCTCAACCTCGCTTCTCTCATCTTAGCTTCCACCGAAGTCACTCCCACCTTATCTCGAATAACCTCATTTCTAATCCTATCTTTCCTAGTATACTCACACATGCACCGAAGCATTCTCATCTCCGCCACCTTCATCTTCTGGATGTGGGCCTTATTAACAGGCTAGCACTCCACCCCATACAACAAAGCTGGTCTAACCACCTCTCTGTAGAACTTGCCTTTAAGTTTAGGAGCTACCTTTTTTTCACACGAGATTCCAGAGGCGAGCCTCCATTTCATCCACCCTACCCCAATCCCAATCCGATGAGTGACATCTTCGTCAATCTCTCCATTCTCCTGAACGATAAACCCCAGATACTTGAAATTATCTCTGTTATTGATAGAATGAGTATCAAGCTTAACAACCACATCGGACTCATGAGAAACCTCGCTGAACTTACACTCCAAATATTCCGTCTTGGACCAACTCAACCTAAAGCATTTAGACTCGAGGAAGTGAGAACATTAAAACATGTGTCCTCGGTCACCAGCCTATAGGTGATATAGAGCAAAGCAGGGATTCAACCAAAGAATTACTGCAAACTCAGATCTTCAACCATCAATTAGAGTTTAGTCAAAGCAATACCTTTCTTTTATTGGCCCAGTCAATTCGTTCAGGAAAACCTTGGAGCCTTGCATTTTCGCGGATCGAGAGCACTCTGTCTTGTACTGGATGTATTATGGTCTGGAAGGAACATGAGAACAACGGACAACGCATCACGATGAGACAAGATAAAAAATGTAATGAATTGAGATAAGATGGCAAAGGTTAAAGCTACCTGATTTTTTTTTAACAAGGTAATATTAGGTTAAAGCTACCTGATTATGTGGTTCATATCTCGTCACAACTGTTAGGACGGTTTCATCACACCACAAACGACCAAACGGTCTGCATAACGTCACACAACTAAAACGGTATTTAGCATTAAGGAGGTGGAGGTGAAAATACATGTAGATACCAAATCAGAAAGGGGAAAAGATGGAGTCATCATTACTTTGAGGGATTGCCACCGACGAAGCTCATAGCATAGTCAGGGACCTGTTAAATTTAAATATCATAAGATCCACAAACGAACACCACAATAGTTATGTCACTCGGAACAAAAGCACACCAAAGGCTTCCCCGAAGGTAGCCTTACTCTCTCCGCGTCTGGGTCCCATTCAACTTTATTCTCTGGCCGAACACGAACTCCAGGCACGTCCGTTTGCACCCTACAATCACGGAAGGTCAAGAACTCAGCACCACGACTTAAGTACCAAAATGATATGACAGAAACAATTAATACACGTTCCGCTTGGAAATTTGACATACACGCAGATAGTCATTGTCATTCAACTGAAGAAGATGATTGTATAGAACACTTACCAGCAAACCTACAAAATAACCACACTGCATCAGCAAAACTCATTAATGCAGAACCCATTTCAAGCTCAACCGTAGTTATAAAATGAAACCTGTCAAAATAAGAACTGAGTGTTGTTTCTGTAGATGCTTCTCATGTGCAACACATGCAAAAACATGGAACTAGCAGGCTTCCATTACTCTACATGCAAACTATGTGGACTCACCATTCCTCCCGAATCTTACAAAATGCTGGAAATCAGACCTAGGCTCATCAGTGTGAGTAATGTAAGTCAAGTAGTGTAAGTCATTTCATCTGCTCATTATTCTCCACCAAAAAAGAAAATCATATACATAAAAAGAGGAAAAATGATGCTCATTAGTTTATGTTAAGTAATTGGAAGTGCCTTCAAAACAACTTTAATATCTCTTGCGTACCGAAGGAAAACCAGAAAGTGCATCACTAACAAAGAGTTCTTCTTTAACTCGAGTTCTCAGCCTTCATCATATGCAACTGTGTTTGACTGCATTAGCACATGGATGTACATATAGTCAATATCAAATGCTACATCATTCATGACCATTTTAAGATAAATCAAACACGTACCTCAAATTCTATGGGAGTAACACCCCTCAAAATAACTCTATATGTGGGCAATGGATATAGTGGCAACTTCTGCAACATGATGACAAGATTTAAGCAGACTGAGGATGGTGGATAGGTGCATTCAATTCAATATTGAAAAACTATTAAATAACTCGATATCAAAATCAGTATTACCTCTGACAAAAGAGTACCCCGCGTGGTAGGTCACCCCTACAAGTCTGCTTAACGCATATTGCCCACGGAACGAATGGAAAATTTGATAAGGTCCACCACGTTCTCCATTAATACAAACCTCAGTTTCAAGAAATCCATGTTGTCCGTGTAGACCTATAACTATGCTTATTACTCCTATTATGGCCAGAAACTGGTAGAACAACAAGAAGAGAGAGGCAAAGGGAGACATACAAGTAAAGATTACAGTTTTGGGAGTTGTGAGAGAGTGAATGAATAAAATTGGAGGGGTCAGAGGTCAAGATTCCAAAAAGGTCTGCTTTTACCCCTCTCTCTCTCAACTTTCCATCCATCAAACTCTCTCATCTTCTTTTTTATCTCTTCTCTCATTATTCATGCGAAATAATGAGCCTTGAGGTAAAGGGGAGAATAATAAAATTGGCAGTCCTCTCAAGGAATGGAATTAGGACCAGTACCACAAGTCGGACAGCTGATTTTATTTTAAGCAACACACACCCAATTGACGCCAAACCCCCAACCAACACTTCGTCACGTTTTCTTGAAGAACTGTATATGTCACCGCATAACCATAACTAGATATTCTCCTTCCTAAAATGAACCAATGTGACAGTATGCACAAGTTAATTGACTCTAGGAGAAGAAATTACATGCCTCCCTGCCTCAATCTCCTCTTGTTTAGAAAGAATAAACCAATTGCTTTCCCTCATCTTTAAAGACTATCATCATTTCAAATTAGTAGTTAATTCCACTAAATATTATATATATAACTCTCTCCAATATTAAGAGGGATATAAGTATTAGAAAATGCTTGATGCACATTCACTTGTGTATTAAAAAATAAAAAACATGCTTCACTCCCTTCATCTACAATTCGATGAATTAAAACATCTCATGTAGAAAGACCTTCCTAGTTAGGAAGGAAATTTTGAATTCAATATAGGCATGCTGACATAAAAACTATTTAAAGCACATGAACCATGATTTAACCACAATTACTAAATTTGACTACAAAAATAAAAATAAATATAATGGTATATCAGACCAAAGCGAGCCGTAGTTGAATTTGGAACTGGGCACCAAAAAACTAAGTCAACGGGTGTGTCACTTGTGGACGGGCTACCAAGACCATGGAGTATTAATCTTTCCTTGAGACAACTCATAAATAAATGGGTCTCTCTTTTGAAAATTGCAGGCCTGTATCCAACAAAAATCTTACAGCGTGTTCATTAATTCAACTTGAAAGAGCATGCTCTTATCACCATCTCTTTGCCAATGCTGTTCAACTAATGTTTATGCTGTTCACATCATTATAATAGTGAGGGAGGGCAGCCAAAGCCACAATGTTATTGTCACAATCTACCTAGGCAATGCAATTTCGTGTTTTTCTTTCGTTCTCTGAATGATTACGTACACTTCTCCTAATGGTAAATGGAGAGACTATTGCTAGCATATTTTGTTTAAAAGTAGCATATTCTTCTTTTGATTCCAATCCTTTCTGTTTCATATCATGAAATTCAACTAGTGAGAACGATAGTGTATGATCCTAGGCTCCTTGAACAGTGGATAACATATGTAAATGCCGAAGGAAGATGGTATTTTCTACAATGTCTCAATTATATGCATATGTTTGGAAGCCTAGGATTATACTCCAAAATGAACTTCTTCCTGATACAGACTCTAGCACCTTTCCCTGAACAAGAATGGATTAGACTGATCAACATGCCAATACTAATACAAGAAAGACACGAAACTAAAGAGGAATCAAGGTGACCACGAGATTATGTAACAGCAAAATCGTGCTAGCTATAGTCATGAATAAAAGTCACATCTTCTACGAATCTTTTTAGGCTCAGGATCTAATCTTATGTAAAAATCTTAACGCAATAAGTAGAACTTTTACGATACTATAGTATACTTGTGTTCCCACTCTATAGTAGCTCAAGTTAATAGACCATAATTTCTTTGTCTTGTGGGAAGGCAAATTCTGCTGACGTTGCAAAAGTGAAGTTTCTCTATATGGGAAGGTACACCAGCAAAATGCCTTTTTTCCCTCCAAATCATCAATATTTAAAACGAAAAAGGTACAAATATGCCCCCAAACTTTAATAAATGGTACAGATATACCCTCCATCATACTTTGGTTACAAATATACCCTTGCCGTTAATGAAAAGGTACAAATATACTCTTCTCATTAACGACGGAACACGTGTCAACATCATATTGGTTGGCCCCTTTTAATTTATTTTATCTATGAATAATTTAATTTATCCTAAATTATAATTCATACCCGATCCAAATAACCCGACCCGACCCATGTAATAGAGAAGCTTCAAGAGACATATCACGCGTCTCTATTCACGCATGTTTCTTTCTTCCACTCTCTCACACTCACTCTCTCACTAACCCAAAAAACCCTAACAAATGCATTGATTCGATTCATGTTTCGATCCATCTACCATCTAAAATCGAGTACAAATTTGTTTAATATTGTGATGTTGGTTAATGTTCTGATGTTAGATTAATATTCTGACGTTGTTTAATGTTTCTCATGAACGACTGTTGTTTGTTTTTTCTGATTCATGAGCGTCAATGAATCAGAAATTCTTCATGATTGTTGTCCTGCTAAATTCATTGTTACACCATTGTTCACCAACTTCAAAGAGTGAACAAGAAGACAACATTTTAAGAACAGAAACATGAGAAAAACTTGCAAAGTTTGGACATTCCTCGGCCAAACCAAGGTCCTCATTGTATCACAGGACGGTTCGGATTATTTGGATCGGGTATGGGTTATAATTAATATGAATTAAATTATTCACAGATAAAATAAATTAAAAGGACCAAACAATAGTACAATACGATGCTGGCACGTGTCCCGTCATAAATGAGAAGGGTATATTTGTACCTTTTCATTAACGACAAGGGCATATTTGTATCCAAAGTATGATGGAGGGTATATTTGTACCATTTATTAAAGTTCGAGGGTATATTTGTACCTTTTCATTAGCGGTAAGGGTATATTTGTACTCAAAATATGACGGGGGTATATTTGTACCATTTATTAAATTTCAGGGGCAAATTTGTACCTTTCCCGAAAATGTGGCATGGGTATACGAGGTAACTTAGGAGAAGCTAACAAGGTCAATTCAAGCTAAGCTCAAAGTTGTTGCAACATCCAAATCTTAATAAATCTGATGTAATGATGATTATTAGATATTCATTATGCAAAACCAAAGTAAGTTAGGTATCCCCTCCATCTCTTTAAATTCATTATTGTTTCAGCTTGTGCAATCTATCATCTTCCAGTGACAACTTGAAATCATTGTACCAAATTCGAGTAACTTTAAGAGATAGAATGTGCAGCCCAGAAAAGAACCAAATACTGAAAAAGAAAAGATATGTCCCAATAGAATCTTTGAAATTCCACAACTGCTATATGAGTATTAAGTTCTAAGACATTTTATTTACCATTTGTTTGTCCACATGCTCATGAATCCTTTTCTAACAGTACATTTTAAAGATTCTGAATGAACAGGGCCCTTATATACACATAATCAGTTATAATATCATTTTCATCATAGATAACAATTCAATGTTTTTTTCTTCAGATAGATCATTTCATGACGATTCAATGAAAACTTGATTCTCATCAGTAACTTAAGAGATATAGGTGCTCCCTCCTTTCAATATATTTGTCTTTCATTTTTAGTCTATTCAAAAAAGAATGGCACTTTCTTTACACCCAACATCCTACATGGCACTTTCTTTACACCCAACATCCTACATGACATTTAAAACTACAAGATTCAAAGAGTATTTTGGTACATTACACCTATCTTTAGTTTAAAACCATAAAATTTAAATTGCCTTGTATTATTTATTAACCATTTGTTTCAGTTCGGTAATTTCCAAGGGGCAAGTGCCATTAATATCCTGCCCATAAACTTTCTTTATTCTCATTGGAGAAAGACTACCATGGCAGGCTTTACGCGTAAGTCCAGATGCTTTCTTTATCTCACTCAAAAGTAAACCATATTCTACGACCCTCTAAACACTATAGCAACCACTCTCTTCATCTACCTAAGTATTTTGGAGAAAGATGACTAATACACCACAACATGTGGAAGCATGAGAAGATAGGGCCTACTTGGATTGGCTTATTTTAAGTGCATTTGAGCCAAAATAGCTTTTAAGCACTTTTGAAGTGTTTGGGTAAAATAACGTAGGTGCTTTTAAGCACTTATTTTTAAGCTAAAAAGAAAAAAATAAGTCATTAAGTTAGAATTCCTTTAACTTCTGGCTTTTGACTTATAAATCAAAAGCAATAAGCCCATCCAAACACCATAACCAAGATCTAATCAATAAATACAGAAATAGAAGAAAGGACCAGTCCATTAGCTAACAGCTACAATGTTCATAGCTCCCAAAAGAGAAAATCAAACAAGAAGAATGCATGGTGGAAAAAGAACATAAAAGAAGCTATGCATGGTGGAAACAGAACATAAAAGAAGCTAACTTCATGCCAAGAAATTATCAAATTAAGCAGCTAACAACAAAAACTTACTTCTCAACACCAATTGGGAAAAAGCTAATATCTACCAACCAAAACAAAATCATTGTCATCCAAAACTTGGACATCTCTTTCACCTATAAAGTTTTCCCGTCCAATTTCCCTAACAATCTTCCCAAATTCCTCTCTCTTTTCCTTTGTAAGTGGAACATATGGAAGGCGAAAGACAGGCCTCACAACTCCGAGTTGAGCTAAAGCTGTATTTAGAGCAATGGGGTTTGGCTCATGAAACAACCATTCAACCAATGGCATTAGCTTTGAGTTCAAAGCAGGATTCTTTCCTCCAAACATTAGTTCATGCATCAGATCAGGAACCAAGTTGCTGGTGACAGAAATAACTCCCATAGCACCATGATCCCACCTTGAGTCATGGCATTGATCATCATTTCCACTCCACACGACCAACCCATTACTTGTATACTGCTCCACTCTATCATTTCCGACACACTCTTTGACACCAGCAAGGTTAGGGCTCTTTGCTAATGTCTGAATTACACATGGGGGAATGTCTTGACCAGTCCGTGATGGCACATTATAAATGATAGTAGGGCCCATAGGGAGCACACTGTCAAAGTGAGAAATCATACCCTCAATGGAGGTCTTCCCATAGTAGGGATTAATATGAAGAGCTGCATGCATACCCACAGCAAATCCCTGTTCAGTTGCATGGATTGCTTCCCTTGTGGAGTTGCTTCCTGTATTTCCAATGACTTTGATTGATCCACCAAAACAATTGACTGTGTGACCAATGAGCATGATATGTTCATCCCAGCTCATCAACTGACCTTCACCTGTCGTGCCACCAACAATCACACCCTCAACGCCATTTTCGATTTGCAAATTTACTAAGGCGTCATAAGCCTCAAGATCAAATCTTCCATCCGGTAAATATGGGGTTTTGATTGCAGTAATCAATCGAAGTGATTTTATGTCCTCAGCAAATGTCCTGCATAAGAGAAGATTAAATGAATTTATGTTAAACATTTTGTTGCATGTATCTCTTATAAATTTCCATAATGTTGATATTCACTTAATAACTCTGTATTAACTAAAAGGGAAATATTTGTCTATTTCCAATGCATGAATCATTAATTGCTGCTAATAGCTCATCAGAATAAAATGATAATGGATGCCCCATTTTGTTCACACAGCAATACCTAAGCATTTCAATATATTGGATAGTTGCTAATACTGTTTATTCACGGAAAACAGACCTCATTACAAGGCTAGGAATAACATCCCAAACAGATGAACCATTCATCAAATCACACACGCAAACGAGATGATAAAACTATGCTCAAGGAACCACTAGAGCCTTCTAATCTCTTATTCTGTAATATGTGTTACTAACATTGAATTTGCCAACAACAAATTACATTATCTACTACTATTAAGTCAATTCTGATAGTCAACATATTTTTCTTTCGTAAGTAAAGATAAAATTGGTGAATATACATCCTTTCATCTATCATCTCACCTAACACTTTCCTCAAATAGGAGTTAACTGTCCTTTACTCTAAAATTTCCAACAACCTGTATTTTACCAAATCATTTCGCCTTTGACAACTCTTGCTATAACCATACCTGCCACGTTCAGGCTTCCATGAAGTATTAGAAAACTTAAATTAACCTCAAAAACGCCAGTACATTCAAATTATACACATATAATGAAGTCGTCCGACATACCCAAGGCAAGCAGCACGTGAAATGGCATTATCCACTACGCACAAAACCAATCAATGGCATTGTGCATTTCAACAAGTCAAGTGAACAACATCTAACTACATGTGATTTCCTCAAACCAAACCAATTTAGAACAGTAAGAATACTGAAGAAAAAGAAGAAATTCCTTATGTCAGAGATCACTTTAAACCCAAATGTCAACACTGTAAGGGGATATTACCTATTTTTAACTTCATAACTGCGCATTGGGAGGTGAAAACTTGGAATTACTGCTGCTCTTGGTGATCTCCATAATGTAGTTCTCCTGTTAAAAAATAACAGAAACATGATCACATTATAGCTTTTTCTGAATGTACTCCCTCCGTTCCTTCTTCATATTTAGTTTCTTGAAAGTCAATTAGACTAATTTTCAGAGCTAAATTGGATTAAATTAATCAAATAATTTAAAATACGATTTAGATATTCACATACTATATAAAAAATAATACTTATAATTTACACTTCATCTCATATCAATATGGTGATAAAATATATTTTAAAATGTTGGTCATAGTTTATGTAGTTTGACTCTTAAAAACTGAAACAGGACAACCATTTTGGAGCGGAGGTAGTACAAGATAAAAACTTGACCTGTAAGACGATAAAGCACAAAAATTTAACGAAAAGGATTACTTCCTCCAGCCCAATTAATATGACACATTTTCCTTTTTATTCAGTGACAATTTAACTTTAAAATGTCAATGCCACCCAATCACTTATGACTTATTTTAGACCACAATGTTATGACCCCAAGGTTATGGAATAATTAAGTGTAGTTAGCGGGGTTCAAAGTGAGGCAAGAGTTTTTATTTGAATTTGGCGGAATACAAATGGAGGGCTAGGATTAGAAATAATTAGAAGGGAACCGACGATCGTGATGGAGCCACGTGGCAGGGTAGCTACAAATACCCATCAGAGGAGAGAGAAAGGGCTAGCAGAAAATTGGTACTCATTCTTCTCGTCTCTTCCTCTGGTTCTCTCCCCTTTCTCTTCTCTCCCAAACTCTCTTTCTAATTCTTCTCTCATCTAATCTGCAGGTTCTCATGGATTCAATGGCACCTCTTCCTATCCATTTTTAGTTATAGTTTTCATTTTCATTGTATTTGAGATTCATTTTGTCTATTTTTCGATTAATGAGAAAACCCGAAAATTCCCAAAGTATTGTCGAGTTGATTTAATTTCCGTAATCTAATTCGAGATCTCAGTCGAGATCATAACATCTAGTATCAGAGCCAGATCGTGCGACCTGTGTGGTAAGGATGGCAGAGGGTACTCGTTGGAAGGTAACAGATGATAAGCTAGCTCAGCATGATGAACTGCTCGCAGATCTGTTAAATTCGCAGCAGGAAGTGAAGAACACGCAAGTAGGAATCCAAGGAACGCTAGAATTGACCCTTGATCGATTGGGTGCACTGGAAAGAGCTCCTGCAGGACATGCACATTGGTGGTGGGCAGTTACCCAATCCAGCTCAAGACATCAGGAACAGCCAACAACCAGCTCCAGTTCTACCACCCAAGTGGGAACTACCTCAATTCGAAGGTCACGAACACAAGGTATGGATACGAAAGTGTGAAAGATATTTTACGCAGTATAGAATTGTTGATGAAAGTAGAGTGGAAACTGCTGCACTTTATTTGAATGGATCTGTTGAGGTGTGGTATCACTCACTAGTGTTGAGTCGAGGAGTAGTGAATTGGGTAGATTTTAAGGAGGAACTAATCAGTAGGTTTGGTGAGATATTAGTCAAAGATGTGGTGGAGGAATTAACAAGTTAAGCCAGACAGGTACAGTTGATGAATTTTTGGGTAGATTTGAAGATCTGAAGGCACAAATGCTTATTAGGAACCCAGCCTTGAATGAGGCTCACTTCTTATCTAGCTTTATAGGTGCCTTGAAAGAAGAAATCAGATTTGCTGTTAAGATGTTCAGTTCAAACCAACCACATTGAAGATGGCAATTGAGAAGGCTAGAATGCAGGAAATAGCTATTGAGGCTGCCTTAAGGAGGAACAAGACCACTATCATGAGTAATCAAACATTGGTTAATTCTGGAACTAGTGCTAACAAGACTAATAGTCGCCCGACTGTAAGGAATAACACTTTCAGAATTAGTCTTGAAGTATATGAATATAGGAAGGCAACCATTTGTGTTTCAGATGTGGTGATAAGTACGGGCTTGGGCATATCTGCAAAAAGAAGCAACTCAATTGTATGGTGGGGGAAGTGGAGGCTGAACCTGTGGAAGATGCAGCTGAAATTACTGAAAACCTCCTGATTTATTACTAGAAGGTGTATTAGAGCAAGAGATACAACATGTTGTGTGTGTGTCTCAATGCTTTGACAGGCCACAATAGAGGAGAAAATACCATCTTAGTGGGAGGTACTCTGAAGAAGAGGCAACTATCTCTGCTGGTTGACTCAGGTAGCACACATAGTTTTATTAATGAACAGTTCAAGCCACTGGTCATCAAACTAGTCATTGCCCACCAGTAAGAGTGACTGTGGCAGATGGTAATTATGTACTATGCACTTCACATTGTAAGGGATTCGTATGGAAAATGCAAGGAAGGTCTTTTATGGAAGATCTGCTCATAATTCCACTTGTGGGAAGTGATATTGTATTGGGAAATGATTGGATGAAAAAGCACAATCCGACTAAATTTGACCATGAAAGGAGGTGTGTGACTATTGGTAGGAAGAGTAACAAGCTGGTACTACCTGGTTTAACTGAGGAGGGTAGTTTGAGGATGACATCTAGTATCTCGATGAGCAAGATGTTGAAGAAAGGTCAAGCTCTCATTGCTCACTTATTTATGATGACCACAGTTTCACATGAGGATGGAGTTCCCATTGATGCAGACATTCAGGAAGTCTTGAATGAGTATGATGAAGTGTTTGTTGAGCCTAAATCCCTGCCACCTGCTAGAGCCTTGGATCATTGTGTTCCTCTAAAACCTGGAGCTATGCCAGTCAGTTTGAGGCCTTACCAGTACAATTATCATCAAAAGAATGAATTAGAGAAACAAGTGAAGGACATGCTTACTAGTGGAGTGATCCAGCATAGTCAGTCTCCTTTTCCATCAACTGCTCTTTTGGTCGAAGGGAAGGATATAACATGGAGGTTTTGTGTAGACTAAAGAGGCTTAAATGTTATTACTATCAAAGACAAGTATCCAATTCCCATAGTGGATAATTTGTTGGATAAATTATGTGGTGCTACTGTGTTTTCTAAAGTTGATCACAGAGTTGGATATCACCAAATCAGGATGAGAGTAGAGGATGTGTTTTAAAAAGCTTTTAGAACCCATGAGGCACATTATGAGCTCAGGGTGATATTATTTGGACTCACTAATGCTCCAACAACTTTCTAGGCTCTGAGGCTCTCATGAATCAAATCTTTAAACCTTTCTTGAGAAAATTTGTGCTAGTGTTTTTTTATGACATTCTTATCTCCAGCCTTACTACAAACTACAACTGACCATATTCAGCACTAAAGAGTGGTGTTTGCTACCCTCAAAACTCATTCATTGTTTGCAAAGAAGTCTAAATGTTCTTTTGGTCAACCACAGGTGGAGTATTTGGGGCATATCATTAATAAAGATGGAGTAGCTACTGATCCTCAAAAAATTCAAGCCATGGAGGATTGGCCAAAACCTACAACACTCAAGGCTCTCAGGGTTCCTTGGTCTCACTGGTTACTATAGGAGGTATGTCAAGGATTATGGTTTCATCTTCACTGACCTATTGAAGAAGGATTCCTTTAAGTGGAATCCTGAAGCAAAGATAGCATTTAAGGAACTCAAGGAAGCCATGACCACCACTCCAGTGGGGATAGATGCTAGTCATGGAGGCATTGGTGCAGTCTATTGCAGAAAGGTAAACCAATAGCTTATTCCAGTAAGGTGCTGGCATTGAAGCACAGAGGGAGGTCAGTATAGAAAAAGGAATACATGGCACTTCTGAGTGTTATTGATAGACAGAGGCACTATCTTCAGTTCAAGCACTTTATAGTGACGACTGACCATCATAGCTTAAAATACTTACTAGAACAAAACGTGACTTCAGCTATTCAACAGAAGGGGTTAACCAAACTCTTGGGATTTATTATGAAGTCCAATATAAAAAGAGAGCCAAGAATAGGGTGGTTGATGCACTGTCTAGGCAACATGAAAGGGTAAGAAGCATGGAAACTCAAGTACAAGGTCCGTTGTTGGCTATCATCACTTGTACTCCTGCATGGATTCAAGAGCTGACAGACAGTTATATAGATGATGGTCAGGTGCAGAACATTGTGACACTAATGGTTGTAAACTCTAATGGACCTAGCTTGTGGCATTACTCAGCATTCTCAAAAAGAAGGGTAAGGTATATATCCTGAGGCAAAAACTAATTTCCTCCTTTCATGACACACCACTTGGGGGTCATTCTGGATAGTTGGGAACATTGAAGAGGTTGGCTCAGTGTCTTTACTGGCCAAAAATGAAAATGATGGTGAATGATTGTGTTTCCAGTTGTGACATTTGTCACAGAAACAAAGATGATAACTCAGCTTACCCTAGACTCTTACAGCCTTTGCCCATCCCCAATCAAGCTTGGAGCCACATCACTATGGACTTTATTGAAGGCTTGCCAAAATCCAAGTCAAAAGATTTCATCTTAGTAGTGGTTGACAGGTTTACTAAGTATGCCCATTTCCTCACTTTGTCACATCCTTTTACTGCAGCTACAGTTGCCAATCTTTTTTGGAAAAAAATTCATAGCTTGCATGGAACCCTGAGTCTATTGTTACTATTGTTACTGACAGGGACAAGGTGTTTGTGAGCAAATTTTGGTAGGTTTTGTTTAAGTTATTGGGCACTCGGCTGCATTTTAGTTCTGCTTACCATCCACAGAGTGATGGACAAACTGAAAGAGTGAATAGGTGTTTAGAGAATTATTTCAGATGTATGTTGGCTAATAGACCTCACCAGTGGAAGCAATGGTTACCAGCTGCCAAGCGTGGTATAATACTAACTTCCACACTAGTTTGCAATGTACACCATTTGAGGCTTTGTACGATTACACTCCTCAACAACTATCTCTGGGTCCACTCTTAAAGAACATAGTTTAAGTTGATGACGATGTAGTGATGCAGAGACAACAATTTTTACAATTACTCAAGGACAACGTGACCAAGGCACAAGCAAGAATGAAGTACCTCTTTAGCTCTGGGAAGAAATCTCAAACTTAGTTCCAAGTATTATGGACCTTATGCAATCACTACTAGAATTGGTGATGTTGCCTACAGCTTAGCACTACCACCTGAATCCAAAGTGTATCCAGTGTTTCATGTGTCCATTCTTAAGAAAAAAGTGGGTGATCAGCTGCAGAGTGGTGGTATAATACTAATTTCCACACTAGTTTGCAATGTACACCATTTGAGGCTTAGTACGGTTACACTCCTCAACAACTATCTCTTGGTCCTCTCTTAGAGAACATAGTTCAAGCTACTGCAGATGTAGTGATGCAAAGACAACAATTTTTACAATTACTCAAGGACAACTTGACCAAGGCACAAGCAAGAATGAAGTACCTCTTTAGCTCTGAGAAGAAATGTCAAACTTAGTTCCAAGTATTATGGACCTTATGCAATCACTACTAGAATTGGTGTTGTTGCCTACAGGTTAGCACTACCACCTGAATCCAAAGTGCATCGAGTGTTTCAAGTGTCCCTTCTAAAGAAAAAAGTGGGTAATCCTGTGGTAGTTCAATCCGCATTGCCTTCTACCGGTTCAGATGGCCGGTTCTTGGTCCAACCAGTGGCTATTCTACAAAGGCAAGTGGTGAAGAAAAATAATACAGCTGTTGTCCAAGTGTTGGTCCAGTGGTCTAACCTTCCACCTGAAGATGCAACTTGGGAAGACTATCAGTTTCTACGTGCTAAGTTCACTAATTTGGATTCTTAATCCTTGAGGACAAGGATTTTTTTTTTAAGGTGAATGTTATGACCACGAGGTTGTGGAATAATTAAGTGTAGTTAGCGGGGTTCAAAGTGAGGCAAGAGTTTTTATTTGAATTTGGCGGAATACAAATGGAGGGCTAGGATTAGAAATAATTAGAAGGGAACCGACGATAGTGATGGAGCCATATGGCAGGGTAGTTACAAAACCCATCAGAGGAGAGAGAAAGGGCTAACAGAAAATTGGTACTCATTCTTCTCGTCTCTTTCTCTGGTTCTCCCTCCTTTTTCTTCTTCTCTCCCAAAGTCTCTTTCTAATTCTTCTCTCATCTAATCTGCAGGTTCTCATGGATTCAATGGCACCTCTTCCTGTCCATTTTTAGTTATAGTTTTCATTTTCATCGTATTTGAGATCCATTTTTTCTATTTTTCAATTAATGAGAAAACCCGAAAATTCCCAAAGTATTGTCGAGTTGATTTAATTTCCGTAATCTAATTCGCGATCTCAGTCAAGATCATAACACACAAATTTCAAAAATCTTCTCGTATATCTTAAACTTTGTGCCCAGTCAAACTATCATCATATAAACTGAGATGCGACTATATTATTGGTATTGATGTGCAGCAACATACCTGTTTGTTGTTCCGGCAGATTCAACGGTAGAGAAATTGTAGAAATGGCAGCCACCTATAATTGAAGATGACATTGTCGGAAACGTAAGCTGAGAGAGAGAGAGGGAGAAATGGCAAACGGCGAGAGAGAGAGAGAAAGGCGGAAGACGCGTTAAAGAGATAAGGCGGAAGAGAGCTTAGGGTTTTCTGGCGCTACTTTTTGTCTTGGTTAAAGGTCAAATATACCCATAACTTTGCAAAAAGTTCAAATATATCCTCCATTACAAGTTTGATCCAAATATATCCTCGTTGTTAAAGTTTAGGAGCAAATGTATTCTTAAAATTTACAAAAAGGTTCAAATATACCCTCTGTTACAAGTTTGGCCCAAATATATCTTCGCTGTTAAAGTTTAGGAGCAAATATACCCCTTAACCTTGCGAAAAGATACAAATATACCCTCCGTTACAACCCATAACCCGACCCACCAATTTGGACCAACCCATAACCCGATCCACCAATTTGGACCAACCCATAACCCGACCCAAATTTTGTTTTCCATCATTGAGGACCCTTTTTCCTGCAACAAGACAATATCTCTAGTAGTCGTCTAAACGAGGATCATTCTTTCCGTCTATCTAGCCTTCGGAGAAGAAATTATGAATCTGTTCCGCGATCTAACTGTGTAACTTGAGGCATCAAATCTGTAATTAAAGTGATTCTACTCCGTCCCTCGAGAAGTTTGTTGTAAAAATTATCGATATTACTTCCAAAGACTGAAACAAGGCCTATTTCGGATATGACAATTCATTTTGGGGGGTCTGTCTCTCTCTTAGGAGCTGAAACAACTGGAGAAGCCATGACCCTGATTCTTCCACATTTTAAAACTATTTTGAAATACTTCAGTAAATTAGAGTCCTTCGCGATAAAATCAAACAACATGAAAACAAATCAAAGTTTGAAAAATGCAATATCAACACAATATTTGAAGTAGAACACACTGGTAATAAGAAAAATGCTACATTAACATAAGATTTGAAGAGTCATTGAATTGATGAAATATTTCAATAACATTATAAGATTGAAATTTTGATAAACAAAATTTGGGTCGGTTTATGGGTTGGTCCAAATTGGTGGGTTGGGTTACCCCGTAGCGATGTGGTGCAATCGCGTCGGGCCATTGGAAAAGGGACCATCCCGAACTGGAACCTTGGCGCGATGCGGCGCCATCGCGGTACCCCACGAAACACGAATTTGGCCCTTGGCGCGATGCAGCGTAGTGGTCCACTGGAAAAAAGACAAACGTGAAATAACAAATTAGTGTGATGCAGTTCTTATCGCAACAGCACACTAAAAAATGACAAACGGGAATTTGGCCATCACCGCAATGCGGCTTTATCGTGTTGGGTTACTATTTTATACTAAAAGCGCCATAACTTCTCACCAGAGTATCGAATTAACGCAAAATTGATATCGTTGAAAAACTAATTTAATTTTCTATAATTTGGTGGGTCTTGAGCTGGAGCATGATGATTTGGTGCAAATTCCAGTCACTAGTGATGTGGTAGGCTAGGTTGAAAGTCATTGAGACTAGTTTGCCAACAAAGTCTCAAAGATGTAACTCATTGACCCTATTGAGTACCTAACGAGTGTGTCAATTGAAGCCACCCAACACCTCAATTTAGTATCCCTATCTCTAGGATGATACCCAAGGTATAGTCAAACTCATAATCACCTTTTTGTCTAAGATAGTGAAAATTAGCAAACTATACCCATAAATTGTCTAGTATTGCCTTGGTTCCCATATCCCTCTTTCAAGGATGATATGGATTCCAAAAGTTCACCCAAACCCCTCTTTCAAGGATGGTTTGAGCTTTCAAGAGTTTAGAATTTTCACCTATAAACCCATGTGGGTATTTGGGGATTTCACCCATACATCTCAACCAATTTAATCAAGCAATAGTAGAATCCATCATCAACAAACTAGCAAATGCACAAATAAATCACAGCCCACACATAATTGTTCCCTATTCTAACATAATCCCAAGAGAAAGAACTAGCTACACATAAGATTAATAAGTAAGATATACCCCAAATTCTTCATCAATTTGATTTATTGAAAGATAAAAAGAATACAAATTGCAAGCTTTAGGTTTCAACAAATCTTCAATAGAAATTTTCAATCCTCTACTTGAAAGCTACTCTAATGTATTCTTCACACAAAAATTAGTACAATAGTTGTCTTCTCAAAATTGGCAACTAGAATGTGGATAAATTCCACAAAAGTCGGATCTCCTTTCAAAGAGATAGGGTTGAGCTTCTTAAAGGAATTTAGGAATCAATTGTGTGCATTTACATCTCTGCCCCTGGGATATATTCTCGCTAAGCAGCAATCACGGTAACTCATTCGCGATCGCGGTACTTTGACTTGGCTTGACTAATCGCGATCGCGGTCCTCAGACCGTGATTATGGTAATTGAGGCTCGTTCTGCTCCAGGTATTCCAACTGCACTTCTTTTCTCTCTCTTTTTATCCTTTTTAGTTTAAGTCCACATCTTTCCATCTCATAACTTGTATGCTTGCAAAATATAGATATTAGTGCATTTAATCATACATATGTCTCATTTATATATTTAAACCATGGTAATGTGCACGAATATTGAGTGCAAATGAGTGGTAAATTCACCACTTATCATCTTGGTTGAGTGATAGCGGATGCCTGAATCATATGACTTATGACAAAGAACCCTTTACAGATTTAATGACTAATATAATTACAAAAGTTAGAATAGGCCATAGTGTTCAAATTCTAACAAAAGGAATAGGAACCAAAACAATTGAAACACAATTAGGTACTAAAATAATTTATGGTATTCATTATGTACTTGATTTGGACCAAAACTTGTTAAGTGTTGGTCAATTATTGGAGAATGGTTTCAGATTATATTTCGAAGATATATTGCTTGATCAAGAAAGACTCAGGACAAAAGTCAAAATGAAAAGTAGAAGTTTCTCATTAAATACATAGGAGGAAGAGCAAGTTGTGTATTTAGCTAAAGAAAATTCTACTGAATTATGGCATAAGAGACTCGGACACTATCATTATTAAGGGCTTCTCCAAATGCAAAAATTGAGGATGGCGAAGAACTTTTCTGAAGTGGGAGTTAGTTCAACAAATTATCGTGATGGTTGGTTTTGAAAGCAAAGTAGACTTCTATTCCCAAAGGCAACTTAGAGAGTGACAAGAAATTTGCAGCTGGTTCATACATATATTGAAGGACCCCAAAGGAATCCTTCTCTCAAAGGTAGTCCTTACAACATTATTTTTATTAATGATCTGACTCGGATGTGCTGGATTTATTTTCTTAAGTTCAAATTAGAGGTCAAAAGCATTTTCAAGAAGTTCAAAGCAAAAGTGGAAAATGAAAGTTGCTACAAAATTCAGATTTTATGATCTAACAACGACAAGGAGCATACTTCTCATTATTTCAATGTATTTTTGAGAAAGAAGGGACTGAATGTCAACTTACTGCTCCTTATACTCCAAAACAAAATGGAGTTAGTGGAAGAAGAAATAGATTTACTATGGAGATGGCAAGATGTAATTTACACGAGAAGGATTTGCCAAAGATATTCTGAGCAGAGGCAGTAAACACATCTGTGTTCTACAAAATCGAATTTCCTCAAAGGTTGTGAAAGATATAACTTTTTTTGAAGCATAGTATGGATACAAGACTCCACGACATTTTCTTAAAACATTTGGTTGCCTTTGTTTTATGTATGTTCCTCAAGTTAAATGAGATAAACTGTTATGACCCAACAAATTAGATCGTGCATGCACCTACTCTAATCTACCTAGATAGGAGAAACCTGACCACCTATTTTAAATATATGCAGAAGTGGATAAGAAAAAATAAATACCTTATTTATTAAAACCTAATTACCAAACCTTTAAATATTTTCCAACGAACTATCCTAAACAGGTATATAAAAGACACAGCTTCTACTATAGAAACAGTAACAGAATCTGTTGAAGATCTTTATCGTGTCAAGCATGAAACACATATTGATCCTTCTTCCAGATTATACCCCAAAAGTATTTAGTAAGAGTAGTATCAGTACAAAAAATACGTATTGGTAAGCATCATCGATCAATTCAAATCAAATCACATAAATATTCGAAAAGAAAACATACAATTTAAAAGTTATTTAGCTAAGAAATTTCCATTATAATCTTTCCTTGACACGCTTAGCCTTTACTAACTTTATAATTTAAAGAAAGCCACCCTCATCGTATTCAGCCCTGAACACCATCTAACCCCTACATCACCAAGTCAGACCTTATTACATAATTACCGATGTGCTCTAAGATATCCCACCCCTAAGGTTCCTTACCCTTGTCAAACTGCCATTTTAGGCACTTATAAACTACTTCGCCAGGTTTCATCAGTCTGGTTTATCACAACACTCTGGTTTCCTTAGGTGTATTAAAGTCTAGGAGAAATAATTGGCAAATGATAATTCCCCACTGTTTCATATTAACTACTATAACCACTAGACTACCAACCCAACACACACCAAGTCAATTCAACAAACTTCAATTAAGAGTAGTTCAGGACAACAAATCAAGTATTCTAAATAATATCCCGGTCAATAACCATGTAACGACTTGATTAATGGTGATTTATGTAAAATATTTAATTTTGTATGGTTTAACTATTTTACCCCTTCTCATTATTGCTTTGTGGTATTTTGGAGGTATAGAGGTGATTGGCATGGTTTTCAATGCATTTCAATATGACATATATAAAATTATGGTTTTTAGTGGCTTGAAAAGACTTATAGTTGACTTCGTTCAATATTTATTAATCTATGCATCGAATGGCAAAATGAACTATGCCAGCAGATTTGAAATGTTAATTTTATTTTTATCCTTTGTTTAAAAAGTTGTGAAATGGGGTTTCGGGGGTAAAATCTATGAAAATAATGTATTTTCAAAAATCAAATATCGTCATTGAGTTTGGGGCATCGAATTTGAGAGGGTAGCATGGTTCATTTGCATTCACGGAATTCTAGATGAATCTTGAGGGGTCCGCGGAGACTTAAAACTCTCCAAGTATCAGTTGTTGCACCACTCAGCTGGTGCACTCAAATATCTGACATCATGGTCACTTACATGGCACAGTAGTGTAGTAAAATGTCGCACACACAACATCTACATCGCGTATACGACTGGCGCTTAAGTAATAACAGGGTCTCTTATGCGACATTTTCCCTCAGGCAAGGTATCTCATATGTGACACCTGATCGCTTAAGTGATAATCACTTATGTGACTCGATGATCGTTAATGTGATGCCTGGGTCAATTAAATACACCTTTTCGCCATTTTTTAGACTTAAAGCTTGGGATTTTATGCTTTTGAGCAATTTCTTCCATTTCTAAGCTTAAGTAAGCATCAAACACCTATTTAAACTATTTTCTTTAATTCTTTTATTTAAATATTGTTTAAATGAGGATTTAAAAGTGACAACTGGGGAGTTTGGTCGGGAAGGCCTAAAAATTATATTTCTTCGATTTAAAACCCTAAAATCAACCTGTTTTTACTTGGTAAGTCTCTACTCTTATAATTATCATCTTTCTCTTAATTACATCTTCAAAACAACTTCAAATTCTTAAATTTTAAAATGGGTTTGGGGGTTTTGCTAGTAAAGCTTGAAAATAATTTTTCTTTGATTTGGACCTTATTTTTAACTTATTTTCGCTTGGATTTTCAGTTGTAGACTCCTATAAGTATGGGGAACATATTTTTAATATAAAATTATGATTTTACCCCTCTTTTTTATGAACTTATTTTGGGTGTTCGTTTTGACCCCAACCCAGAAATAGATAATATGGATATCATTGGTTTTCTTGAACACGAGATTCTGTATTTGTATGTTTAGCTAGTTTTAGGTCCATTCGTGAGGGAAAGGCTCTATGTTTTGGACCAATTTTTAGCATTCAACGTTGGTTATGGCTTAACTTTCTTCATTCTAGGCTAGGTAGTTAATATTGGTACAAAAAACATATTAAGGGTATGGAACCAATCATGAAAATAGATATATTATTATATTATGCCCATGTGGGAGCCTATATTGTTGATAATTGGTAGTTTAGAGACATTATTTGCAATGTGTGACCGTATGAGGTTTTATATGATATACCTGACCTTGTGAATCTGAAATTAGTTGTACCGTATTTGATATAAAAGCTTAATATGGTATCAATGGTATATTTTTGTGTATTTTACCCTACTAGCATGTGGAGTTATGTTGAGTTTCATGGATGGTTGTAATATTGAGTGGATTTTAGGTGTCTTGGTTGGTATATTGGTTGGATATGGAAATTCTTATTCTAGCTGATTGTGAGCATTACATTCTCATATCATATACATTCATTAAACATTGGTACTACCAGAGATATACTGGAAACACTATTTTTTCTAACATAAATGTGACATCTTTAAAACCCTCTATTGATCGATGCGTCGGAGAGAAGATATGGATATTGATATTAGATATTGGTCGTATATGGATTGATGAACCCCCTCCCTCCCCATGGCTCCTAATTGGAAGTATAGCTCGATAGATGTATACGGAGGATGTGTGACAACCTCATACATTATATCATTACTATCATCATCCTCATGATCGAATTCTTATATACCTTATGTTTTCATTATGTGTATTATTTATCCTTGATATTATTTTTTGCCTAAGTGTATTACATTCTTCAGCTTGTATGTGTGATATTCTCATACTTGCTCTACCTTTTTGTATTTGTGTGTGATATATGTAAATATTATAGAACTGTTAGTGGAGAAGGACTGAGCTACCATTTAGGATATTTTTTTATTGCAAGTGATGTGTCTTTAGTGTGTATTTTGTATGCTTTATTTTCTACTTTGCTTAGTCAGTCTATGATACCTACTGAGTACAAATGGATCGTACTCACCCCTACTGTGCCCTTTAAATAGACATCCTGGTTCATGTGCGCCTCACGCCGTTTGATTTCAACAATACTTGGAGCCCACTTTGATGTAGCAGTTGATCCTTGCATCCAGAGTTGACTACTACCTTCTCCTATCTTGACTATATCTTTATTTGTATTCAGAGGTAGAGTAATTCTTTTTTGATATCCTATGTATTTGACTTTGAGTTGTACTAGTTAGCTCTTACCCTTTGACACTAAGTTTTGGGATTATTGTATGGTATCTTTGGTTATGTATCTTTACTTTTATCATATTTGTATGGTTCAACTATGTTCTAAAAAATCCTTGCCTTGGGTATTGGTGTTATTTCTTTCTTTGTATCAATTTAGGTCATAGGCTTACTTATCAAGGCTTGTCGTGACAAGTGCCATTATGATCCCTTGTGTTTGGGTCATGACAAGTTGGTATCAGAGCATCCAGGTTCATTGGTCTCAATATTGTAATGATGGGATGTCTAATAGAGTCTCGTGGATTGATATATAGACGTCTGTATCTATCTTTGAGAGGCTATAAGATATCTTTAGTAAAATCAATTATTTTATTTCTTATTGTGCGGGTTTCCCTTCATACCTTGTGTTTTAAATCATAGTTTAATATTTTTTACGTAGATGGTAATGACTAGATCTCATAAGGTTAGAGATATAGAGCCTATCCAAAGAGAAAACCCATTCTAGAAGGTAGTTGCGAGTCGTGGATGGGCTCGAGGTAGTGAATGGGCACGAGGATTTGCCATATCTAGAGGTAGTGCCTTGAGACTCTCCTCTGAGCCTCGGGTTAAGCATGTTAGGGATGTCGGTCCTACTTCAGTTCCATTGAGTTCTTCTACCCCAGTCTTATAGAGGTTGTTAGTTCGCTTGTTGACCCATTTAAAGGGTGCTCCTTTGAGTACACCTAGTGTTCCTCCAACCCCAAGTATGGATCCTCTAGTACTACCTACTTTTGCTTTTAGTACTCCACAAACTCGGAGTATTATTCCTTCTTCAGCTCTGCATTTGGGTATGGTATTCCAAAGTTAGGAGCTCAGCCTTTGTCTATGTTGCCTCCTCAAGTGGGATCTCAGCTAATAAAATTCACCATGCCTCCTCTTATTACGAGTATAATTATGTCTTAAGGATCAAAATAGGTTCAAGAGTCTTACTTATTTAGGTTTCCTTAGGTTCACTGGTGTGTGGGTGAGGATGCCTACGAGTTCTTTATTGACTGTCATGAGAATTTTCATAATCTGGGTTTATTGGCATCGCATGATGTAGCGTATACCATTTATAAATTGAGAGATACCGCTGGATATTGGTAGATGCCACTTGTTGGTGGCAGACCTCTTGATGCTTCTGAGATGACTTGGGATCAGTTTGTTGAGGCCTTTTTGGAGAGGCTCGTGCCTTATAATCTAAGGGGTCAGATGTGAGATGATTTTGATCACCTAGAGTAGGGCTGCATGACTGTGGCGGCATATGAGGCATGCTTTCATGCCTAGTTTACATATTCTTATACCAATATTGCCACTAAATCTGAAAAGATTTAGAAGTTCATGAAGGGGTTAGATATTTTTCTTTAGTTAGCTATGACTCAGATGGTAGTGTATAGATCATCATTTTAGAGTATAATGGATGATGCAAAGATTTCTGAGGCTATTCTGCGAGCATCTTAGGGAGGCGCCAAGAAGGTGCATTATCAAGAATAGCTTAGAGGTCACACTTCTCCAAGTAGGGATCCTAGAGGGCTTCGTGGGTATCATGCTAGACCGGTGAGGTAGACTTACAAAGTTTAGGTAGTAGGTCTTCTGGTTAGTAACTTTGGGCAGTTGTTTTGGCCCAATTGTACCTCCTCCTATTAAGTTGGGTCATAGAGCTTGTTTTATGTATGATGAGATTGACCATATGGCCAAGGAGTGTCTCTGTCATGTGTTCAGAGCTACTTTAATTTCAATTGTGAGATGTAGAGGTTCTACTAGAAGTGAGCGAGGCAGAAGTAATGGTGCCCTCGGTGGTAGTTGTGAGGCCATTTAGGTAGTTGGTAGTCGTAGATGGTGCTATGTTATCCCCACCAGACTAGAGGTGGAGGCTTTTGACGCTATTATCAAAGGTATTATTCCCATTTGTTTCAGATCTTTATTTGTGTTATTTGATCTAATATCAACCTTCTCGTATGTGTCTGCGTATTTTGCGTTGCATTTTGATCTACAGTGAGCCTATTGCCATGCCTATTCATGTATCTACACCTATAGGAAACTCCTTAGTGGTTGATTGGGTGCATTGATCCTGGGTTGTGACTTTTGTTAGACGTGAGACTTGGGTAAATTTGCTTGTCTTAGATATGGTTGACTTCAACATCAGCTTGGGTATGGATTGGTTGGATCCTTACCATAATATCCTAGATTAATATACTAAGATCATAACTTTAACTTTGATAGGTATACTAAGGATAGCTTGGAAGAGAGCTCTTCATTCAGGTCCCAAGAGAGTTATATCTTATATGTAGGATCGTCTCTTGGTTGAGAGAGGATGTTTGTCTTATTTGGCTTATATTAGTGATGCTAGTGTTTCTTTACCTCTCTCTTTGAATTTTATTTGGATTGTTTATGAGTTCGTAGATGTGTTTACAATAGATTTGCACGGTATTCCCCCGGATCATGATATTGACTTTGTCATTGATGTTGAGCTGGGCACCAAGCCCATTTCTATTCCTCCTTATGGGATAACCCCTTCCAAGATGAAGAAATTGAAGAATCAGTAACAAAAGTTGTTAGATAAGGGGTTTATCTAACCTAGCATATCACCTTAGGGTGCATCTGTCTTGTTTATAAAGAAAAAGGCTGGGTCTATGCGTATGTGTATTGATTATTGTTAATTGAATAAACTGACTGTTAAGAATAAGTATTCTCTTCCTCGTATTGATGATTTGTTTGATCGCTTCAGGATGCTTTGGTGTTTTAAAAGATTGATTTGAGATCCACGTATCACCAGTTGAGGATCAGCGCTTCGGATATTCCTAAGATAGCTTTTCGAACTTGATATGATCACTATGAGTTCTTGATTATGTCCTTTGGATTGACCAATGCCCCAGCCACATTCACAGAGTTGATGAACGGGGTATTTTAGTCGTATCTCAACTTCTTTATTATTATATTTATAGATTATATCTTGGTTTGCTCCAAGAGTGAGGCAAATCATGAGAAGCATATGTGGATTATACTTTAAATATTGAGAGATGAGCAGGTGTATGCTAAGTTCTCCAAGTGTGAGTTTTTGTTGGAGTCTATCACCTTATTAGGTTACGTGGTGACTAAGGATGGTATTATGGTTGATTCATCCAAGATTGCAGCGGTTCATGATTGGGCTAGGCCTACTTCAACCATGAGATTTGGAGTTTTATTGGCTTGGCAGGTTACTTATAACAACCTGAAATTTGATGAAATTTGTGATTTTGTGTGATTTTACAATTTTAACCCTCCTCATAGTTGTGTCATTCTATTTCTGGGGTATAGAGTTGATTGGTACTATTCTCAATGCATTTTGGTATCATTTGTATGATATCGTGGTTTTTGGAGGCTTTGAGAGCCTTACTTTAGACTTCTGTGGTTATCATTTGATCCGTAGGTGGATGGATGAACAAAATGTGTTAGTAGATTCGGAACATCGATTTTAGGGTGGTAACATAGTTGATGTGGTTTAATGGCTTTTAAATCTCATTTCGACCCTCGATTTGGAAAATTGTGATTTTGGATTTTAGGGGTCAACTTTGTGAAAATGACATTTTTTTATATTCTAATATTGCCATTGAATCTGGAGCATCAAATTTAGTGTGGTTACATAGTTTGTTTGCATATATCAAATTTTGAACGAATCCCAAGCACCCCGTCGAAGTCCATTTTAGACTTAAAAAATCTGGTGCAACCTGGATCACAAAGGGTAAAACTCATTTGAGGAATGCACTTTATGACTTATGCACTGGTAACCTTGTATGAGTATAAATAGACCCTTTTTGCTCTATTTTTCTCATTTTTTATCTTTCCTCTTGTTAAACCCTAAAATAGTGTGACAGCTTAAAAGTGAAGTGTGGGGTGCTTGGAAATCTAGATTAACATCCATTTCTTGATTCTCTTATAGATTTAAGGTGAAATTCGCCCCTTTTCATTATCAAATTTCTTGATTAATTGTTCAAAAACCCCAAAACCTTAGTACTTGATTTAGGCCCAAATTCTAAACTTTTTCACTTGAATAATGTTCTTAATCCTATAATTACTAGTTTTTCCCTAATTTCATCTTCAAAACAATTTCGATTCTTGATTTTAAAATAGATTTAAAAGGTTTTAACCGATAAAGCTCAAAAATAGTTTTTCTTTGATTTGACTTGGGTTTTCAGTTGTAGGTTCCTAAAGATATGGAAAACACATTTTTAAAGTAAAGTTATGATTTTGCTCTTTTTTTGAAAATCCATTTTGGGGGTCCGTTTTGACCCCAAACTAAAAGTAGGCAATATGGGTATCGTTAGTCATGTTTTGATGCACAGATTGTATATTTCTTGATTTACTTGATTTAGGTATCATTCGTGAGAAGTTGCGCTTTATGGTTTAAGTGTTGCATCGGTTTCGACCTTCGAGGTAGGTTATGGCTTAACTCTTTTAGACGGAGTTAGATAGTATATGTTGGTACAAAATATATATTATGGGTGGGAACTAATCATAATAAATGGCTATCTATGTGTTGTGCCCATGTGGGAGCCTATATGTGATGTAATTGTTAAAATTAAGATATTGTGTGATATGTATGACCATGTGGGGTCCTATGTGATGCTGATAGCCTAAAATATATGTGAGTAATTGTATTGTGTTGTTGAGAGTGCCTTTTTGTGGTACCATTGGCATATTGTGATATAATCATACTTGTGGGTATATGAAATATATGAAAATTCATGGATAGACGAAAATAATGAATGGATATTGGCTTACGTGGTTTTGGAAATATAACATTATGATTGGTTGTGGAAATATATCATTGTGGTTGGTTATGGAAATACCCATTGTGACTAGTTGTGAGCATTACGTCCTCATATCATACTCATTCAGGAAACAAATGGCAACACCTGAGAAATACTAGTAGCACCTTTTGTAAAATCCTCCCTGAGGGATGTGCCGAGGGAAGATATTGCAACACCTTATAAAATCCTTCCTGAAAGATGTGCGATGAAAGAGATATGGATATGAATTATGGATTATATATGGGGTGACAAACTCTTCAAGGGTCCCACATTAGGAGTCTTGCCTCCATGGGTGTATATGGAGTTTGTGCGACAACCTTGTGCATCGTCAACATCATCATTACCATCATCATCATCATCATCATTATCACAATCATCATCATCATCTTACACATTTCACCTATTTTATTGTGTTTATGTTATAATTGAATTGCTATATTGACTTGTCATATACTATTTGTTCTATCTTCCGTTATTTGTACTTGACGATCTTGTATATACATGTTCTCCCTTGTTTTTACTTGTACATGATATGATGTATATTTATGTTCTATTTGGTTATTATTATTGGAAATATCTATGATATTAGAACTGTTAGTGCAAGCAGTGTGGGCTACCGTTGTGAAAAATTTTCTGATTGCAGGTAATGTGCCCTTTATGTGTATTATGTATGCTTTATTTTTTACTTTGCTCGGTCAGCCTATGATACGTACTAAATATAAGTGAATCGTACTCACATCTACTGCTCCCTTTTGGTGCAGGTCCTAGTATGAGTGCGCCCCAGCTTGGTTGAATCGAGTGATCTTTGGTGTGTTAGAGGTAGTGATTGACTTTCAGTAGTTTGGATGTATTTAACTACCTTTCTGATAAACTATGTCCTTACTTTCATTTCAGAGACAAAGTTTCTCTTATATTTGGTCATTTTTTGGATTTGAGTTGTACTATATACATTCTTATATTGATAATATCAGGTTTTAAGAGTTATGGTTGTATTGTTGATTATATTATTTCCATAGTTATTATCTTATATGGTTCTACTTTATTCTAAAAGACTTGCGTTGGGGGTATTTTTGTCTTTTCCCTTTTTGTGGATCATTTTGAGTGATAGGCTTACTTGTAAAGGTACGCCGTGACAAGCACCATCATGACCTTTAATTATAGGTTGTGACAAATTGGTATTAGAGCAGTCAGGTTTTATTGGTCTCAACGGTGTAAAACAAGATGTCTAAAAGAGTCTCGTGAATCGATACACAAACTTTCATATCTATCTTTGAGAGGCCATAGGATATCTTTAGGAAACATCCCTCATTTTACTCCTTATCATGCAAATTTCTTATATACCTTGTGTTCTAAGTTATGTTTCACTCTTTCTGTGCAGATAGTGTTAACTAGGTCCCACGAGAGTAGAGATGCAGAGGCTTTTACCTAGAGGGTGAGCCTCGAATCATGGATGGACTCGAGTAAGTGGACGGGCCTGTAGATCAGCCTCGTCTAGGCGAAGTGCTAAAGGACTCTTCCTTGATCCTCATTTTAAGCAGGCTAGAGGTTTGGGTTTAACTCCAGTTCCTCAGAGTTTGTCTACCCTAAGTTTAGAGGAGTTGTTGGTGTTTTTCCTGACCTGTTTAGAGGGTTATCGTTTGGTTATGTCAGATGTTCCTTCGGTTCAGAGTGTGGATCCTCCTGTTGCACCTACTTCTATTTTAGGTATCTTCAAACCCCGAGTCCTATTCTTATTTTAGCATCGACATCTAAGCATGGTGTTCTGAGATTGAGAATTCAGCCTTTATCTATATTGCATCCTCATATAGGATCTCAACCGACTAGATTCACTATGTCTCCCCTTAATACGAGTATTATTATGTCTTCTGAGGATCGAAAGAGGTTTGAGAGTTTTACTCATTTGGGTCCTCCTAGATTCAGTAGTGTTGTGGATGGGGATGCTTATGAATTCCTGATTGATGTCTGAGAGAAGTTGCATAATTTAGGATCACTTGAGTCGCATGGGGTTGCTTATACTACCTATCAGTTGAGAGATGTTGGTAGAGATTGGTGGAGGTCACTAGTTAGTTGCAGACCTCTTGATTCTCCCGATGTGACTTAGGATCAGTTTATTGATGCATTTTTCGTAAGGTTTGTACCTTACAGTCTGAAGGATCGGATGTGTGATGAGTTTAATTACCTGAGCAGGGCTCCATAACTGAAGCAGAGTATGAGGCATACTTTCCTTTCTTCTCCAGAAATTCCTATGCTAGTATTTTTATCGAGTCTAAGAAGATTTAGAAGTTCATGAAGGGTTTGGATATCTTTCTTCAGTTGGCTACATCTCAGATAGCTGTATTTATAGTGTCTTTTTAGAGTAAAGTGGATAATGCTAAGACAACTAAGGGTATTCTTTGGGTATCTAAGGGAGGCACCAAGAAGGTATGTTATTTTGGTGGGTTTAGAGGTTATGTTTCTCGTGGTAGAGATTTCAGAGGTTCTCGTGGATATCAGAAGAGGCCGGTACATGTGGATTTACAGAGTTTTGGTGGTGGATATTTTGGTTTAGCAGTTTAAAGTGTTCGTACGAACCCTGTTGTACCTTTTCCTATTGAGTCAGGTCGTAGAGGTTGCTTTATGTATGATGAGATTGACTATGTAGCCAAATAATGCCTCTGTCGTAAGATTAGAACCACTTTTATTTCAGTTGTGAAGGGTAGGGGGCTACCAGAGGTGCGAAGGGGTAGAGGTAGTGGAGTTCGTGTTGGTGGTCGGGGGGCTACTCAGAAAACTGGTAGTCTTGGCCAATGCTATGCTATACAAGTCAGACCTGAGGCAAAGGCTTCAGATGTTATAATCGAAGGTATCATCCTCGTTTGATTAGGACCTGCATCTGTGTTATTTGATCCTATATCGGCTTACTCCTATGTGTCTGTGTATTTTGCTTTGGGTTTTGATCTATTAGTGAGCTTCTTGCCATGCCTATTTATGTATCTACCTCGATAGGTAATTCTTTAGTGGTGGATCAGGTGTACCGACTTATGTCGTGACTTTTTCCAGGTTAGATATGGTTGATTTTGATGTTATTTTGTGTATGAAGTGGATAGATACCTATTATGTTATCCTCGATTGTTTTGCTAAAATCAAGAATTTTGTTTTATCGAGTGTGTTGAGAATAGCTTGGAAGGGTACGCTTCAATTAGGTCCGAAGAGGATCATATCTTATGTTTAGGCTTGTAAGTTGGCTAAGAGGGGATGTTTATCTAATTTGCCTTATATTCGTGATACTAGTGTAGGTTCACCTCTTTCCTTGGATACTATTTATGTTGTTTGTGAGTTTATGGATGTGTTCCCTACAAATTTTCCTGCTATGCCTCCAAATCATGATATTGATTTTGCCATTGATGTTGAGCCGGGAACCAAGTCCATTACTATTCCTCCTAATAGGATGGCCTCATCGAGTTAAAAGAATTAAAGGACCAGTTGCAGGAGTTGTTGGATAAGGGATTTATACGACCTACTATATTGCCTTGTGGTGCACCTATTTTATTTGTGAAGAAGAAGGATGGGTCTATGCATATGAGTATTGATTATCGGCAGTTGAACAAGGTTGCGGTTAAGAATAAGAATTCGCTTCCTTGTATTATGATCTGTTTGACCAGCTTCAGGATGTTACAGTGTTTTCCAGGATTGATTTGAGGTTCGGTTATCACCAGTTGAGAATTAGAGCTTCGAATAGTCTAAAAATAGTTTTTCAAACTCGATATGGTTATTATAAGATCTTGGTCATATCTTTGGGTTGACCAATGCCCCAGCTGCATTCATGGAGTTAATAAACCGGTTGTTTCGATCGTA
The DNA here is from genome assembly GCA_030864225.1 of Capsicum baccatum var. pendulum. Lineage (NCBI taxonomy): Eukaryota > Viridiplantae > Streptophyta > Magnoliopsida > Solanales > Solanaceae > Capsicum > Capsicum baccatum. The sequence continues at coordinate 203,601,430 of CM061553.1, forward strand.
TCTTGACTCTTTTATTATTTCATTTATAGATAATATCTTGGTTCATTCCAAGAGTGAGGCTGAGCATGAGGAGCATTTGTAAATTATGCTTCAGAGATTGAGAGATGAGAAGTTGTATGCCAAGTTCTCCAAGTATGAGTTTTGGTCAGAGGTTATTTCTTTCTTAGGTCGTGTGGTGACTAAGGAGAGACTATGGTTGATCCATCTAAGATTGCAGCGGTTCATGATTGGGATAGACCTACTATGACCATTGAGATATAGAGTTTTATTGGCTTGGCGGGTTATTATCGGAGTTTTGTTGAGGTCTTTTCATCCATTGCAACTCCTTTGACTAAGTTGACTCAGAAAAAGATTTATTTTCAGTGGTCTGAAATGTGTGAGACGAGCTTTCAAAAGCTCAAGGATTTGTTGACTTTAGCTCATATCTTGGCTTTGCCCAAAGAGGGTGTGGGTTTTATCATGTTTTGTGATGCTTCAGATATTGGGTTAGGTGTTGGGTTAGTGTAGGAGGGTGAGGTGATCGCCTATGCTTCTCGTCAATTGAAGCCCCATGAGAGGAATTACCCTACCCATGATTTAGAGTTATGTGCGGTTGTTTTTGCTTTGAAGTTGTGGAGGCACTACATGATGAAGTCTGTTTTGTGAAATTTTCTCAGATCATCATAGCCTTCAGTATTTCTTCACTCAGTAAGATCTCAATATTAGGAAGTGTCGTTGGCTTGAGTTTCTCAAGGATTATGACTTGATTATTCCCTATCATCTGGCAAGGCTAATGTGGTTGAAGATGCTACAAGCTGAAAGTCGACTACCATGGGTAGCTTAGCGCATCTTTCGACCTAGGAGAGGCCTTTAACCTTAGAGGTTCAGTGTTTAGCTAACCAGATAGTTAGGCTTAATATTTCAACACCTGGTCGTATTTTGGCATTTATGGAGGCTAGGCCTTCTTTGATGGAGCATATTCGAGCTCATCAATTTGATGATGTGGGTTTCAGATCGATCCGAAATAAGGTATTGAGTAGCGAGGTTAAGGAGGCCTCACTTGACTTAGATGGAGTTTTGAGAATTGGGGGTCAAGTTTGTGTATCGAGAGTGGGTGATTAGATCAGATTGATTTTTGAAAAGGCTCATCGTTCCAGGATTTTATCCACCCGGTACTGATATACAGAAGTGTTATGCAGATCATAGGCTTCGTGCCTTGAGATTTGGTGTTGGTGATTGTGTTTTCCTTCGAATTTCACCCATGAAGAGTGTGATAAGATTTGGAAAGAGGGGTAAGCATAGCCCCAGGTATATTTGTCCATTTGAGATTCTTTGGACTGTTGGTGATATGGCTTATGAGTTAGCTTTGCCTCAAGATTTATCAGTTGTTCATTCTGTTTTTCATATTTCTATACTTCGTTATTACATTTCAGATGAGTCATTTGTCATTCATTAGGAGTCTATTCACTTAGATGAGCGGTTGACTTTTGTTGAGGAGTCGATCTCCATATTGGCTAGGGATGTTAGATGGCTGTGTTCTAGCGATATCCCTGTTGTTAAGGTTCAGTGGAAACATCGACCTATAGCTGAGGCTACTTGGGAGGCCGAATCTAATATGCGTAGTTCTTATCCCCAGCTCTTTTGGATTTAGGTATTTCTTTTGCCTTTGTTTCGAGGACGAACTAGAATATTAGTGGTGGATGATGCAACGACCTAAAATTTGATGAAATATGTGAAATTTGTGATTTGACTATTTTACCCTTCCCTGTAGTTGAATTACTGTATTTCTGAGGTGTGGAGGTAATTGTCATATTTTCTAATGCGTTTTGGTACTATTTGTGCAATATTGTGGTTGTTGGAGGCTTTGAGAGCCTTATTTTAAACTTCTGTGGTTAACTTTTGATCCGTATAATGGGTGGCTGAACGGATTGCACAAGCAAATTCAAAACGTTGATTTTAGGGTGGTAAGATAGTTGGTGTGATCTTATGGCTTTTATATCTCATTTCGTCCCTCAGTTTGAAAAATTGTGATATCGGATTTTGGGGGTCAACTTTGTGAAAACTACTTTTTTTGAAATTTTGATATCATCATTGATTCCATAGCGTCGAATTTAGTGTGGTTCATTTGCGTATATCAAATTTTGAACAAATCCCGGGCACCCTATTGAAGTCTATTTTGGACTTTAAAAATTTGGTGCACCAGGTTGCTAGTGCAACTTGGATCTCAAAGGGTAGAACTCATTTGAGGAATGTGTTTTATGCCTTATGCACTGGTGACTTGATATGAGTATAAATAGCCCTTTTTTGCTCACTTTTCATCTTACCTCTTGAGAGCTAAACCCTAAAAGAGTGTTAGAGCTTAAAAGTGAAGCTTATGGGTGATTGAGAAGCTAGATTAACATCTATTTCTTGATTCTCTTACGGATTTAAGGGGAAAATTCACCCCTTTTCTTTTTCAAATTTCTTGACTAATAGTTCAAACCCAAAACTTAAGCACTTGATTTAGCCCCAAATTCTAAACCTTTTCAATTGAATAATGTTCTTAATCCTATAATTACTAGTTTTTCCTTAATTTCATCTTCAAAACAACTTTGATTCTTGATTTTAAAAAGGATTTCAAAGGATTTACCCGATAAAGTTCAAAAATGATTTTTCTCCGATTTGAACCTATTTTTTGACTCAATTTGTTTTGGGTTTTCAGCAGTCGATTCCTAATGTTATGGGAAACATATTTTTTAAGTAAGGTTACGATTTTCTCCTTCATTTTCAAAAATCTATTTTGGTGGTCCGTTTTGACCCCAAATAAAATGTAGGCAATATGAGGTATCATTAGTCCTGTTTTGACGCAAAAATTCTATATGACTTAGTTTTAGTTGATTTAGGGACCATTTGTGAGAAGTAGGGCTTTGTGGTTGAAGTGTTATGGACCGATTTCGACCTTCGAGGTAGGTTATGGCTTAACTCTTTTAGACTGGTCTGGGTAGTAAATATTGGTACAAAATGCATGTTAAGGGTGGGAACTAATCATGATATATGGCTATCTATGTATTGTGCCCATGTAGGGGCCTATACGTGATGTAATTGTTGAAACTGAGATATTGTACGATATGTAGGATCGTGTGGGGTCCTAGGTGATGTTGGTAGCCTAAAATACATGTGAGTAATTGTATTGTGTTGTTGAAAATGCCTTTTTATGGTACCGTTGGCGTATTGTGATATATTCATACTTGTTGGCATATGAAATATGTGGAAATTCATGGATGGATGGAAATAATGAGTGGATATTGGCCCACGTGGTTATGGAAATGTAACATTGTAATTGGTTGTAGAAATATATCATTGTGTTTGGTTGTGGAAATACTCATTGTGACTGGTTGTGAGAATTACATTTTCATATGCATTTTTCCCTAGGAAAGCATAATCCCAAGATCTGTTCCTAATTGATTACGCTCTAATTATTTTTTAGTCTCGAATTAGTCCTTTAGAAGCCCAAGGATTGTTTTACATTTTCAAAAATATTCAAAATCCCCCAAAATATTTGTATAATATATTTAAATTTAGTTAGTAATATTAATTTTGAACTTATTTAATAATCACTCACATTGTTCCTCGTAGATTCGACCCGACTCAAAGTTGGATAATTATATTGACGACGACCTTCTTGCACTTAAATTGACGTTTAAGTTGAGCATTATCAAAAATGGCCCCGTTGCCAGGCAATAATTTGGCGTATTGAATTAGTTTGAAATTTTAGCCTACTTGCTTGGATTCAAACTTGTAAATATTTGTGTATGAAATTTTAGTGTACTTGCTTAGATTCAAACTTACAAATGTTTTTGTGTATTTTTCTTTTGTTTCTTGTGTTAGGTTGATTTTGAGTTTTGTTTATTTGTCACTATGATATCATGGGACAAATATGATTTTGGTTGTTCAACATTCTATCTTGATGATCCATGTCCATATTATTACAGACCCCACTTTTGGCAAGATTGTAGATATGTTCCCTAGAGAGAGATGGAGACGCCATCTCAATCCTATTGGGAGTATGATTGTTCTTTTTGTGGTGGTTGAGATGCACATTAAAGTGATTGTCTAAATGCTCCCTCCCCTATTTATGCTAACAAAAATGCTAGTTCTTCTTATGAGTTTGATAGGTATTATAATGTGAGAAAGGAAGAACAATATGCCAGATACAGCGGTATTGAAGCAATGCTTCAGACTCTTTTGGATCGGGTAAATTCAATGGAGGAAGATGTTCACCATAAGTATCAATGAAATGAAGCATTCAAAAAGGAAAGTGAAAAGATTGAAAAATAGGCAAAGAGATCGATCTTGCAAGTACCATAAATATGCCCATTCTTCAAAGTGAGCTTGAAATTAAAGAATCCTTGGTGATTTCCTAACCAAATGAACCTAATATAGTTGAATATGCCAAAATCAAGAAAATGGTGCTAGAGTCAAATAAATAAGCCAAGCAAATATCTTATAAAGACTCTAGTCTATTTTGGGGTGAGGATGCAATTTCAGAATTAAGGGATACACTTCATTCAAACCTTTTTCAATATTATGCTTGGTGGATGTGATGAAATTCCACCTACCTAAGCAAATAATGGATTTTGGGAAGACGGAGTTGTAGTACCCCAAAAATCCAAACCTATGTTAGAGTCATGTTTCAAGCTCATGCATAATACATCATAGTTCTTTGATAGTTTTATGAGTTAGTTTGATGTACATTAAGGCCTCAAAATAACTTCCATCTATTAGATGAATGAAAATATACCTTATCAATTGAGTTTTCGGGAAAAATATTACTTTAGTCAACTTTAAACGAGCATATATTTTTCTCTACTAATATCTCCACAATATTCATGCTCCTTTCCTATTTTAAATTACTTGTTTCCATCCTTCATCATCTATTTATTAGAGTTGCAGTATTCATTTTTACTCTTGTCAAGTCAAGTATCTATAGAGCGATATATAATCGTATTCATGTGTGTTGGGAATTCTTATACTTCATATATTATGTCTATCATATGCAATATGTTTAGAATAAATGGCCATAGTATAGTTGCATTGGTTTATTGGATCACATAGCAATATGGTTAAGAATAAAATAAGAACTAGCATTTGAATAGCTCAATACTAGTAAAGAAATTAGTGGAATATGAGAAGCATTACTTTAATTGTTTAATAACATTTATCATTATACACTTGCATAGGCCTATAAGGTACTACTTGATGAAGTTAACGATGAGCGGGTACATAGGTTTGGATTGGTATATAGTTCGATATGATTCTATGCACAAGATCGAGACCTGACCATTATAGCGAGCCCAAACATTATGGCATACCTGCCCTTCTGGCATCATTTGCATTTGGAGTCAACTGGGATGCTCCTGACTCAAGATAATATATGGAACATACGGCCTGTGGGCAGACCCTTATAGTGAGCCCCTAAAGAGGAGAGTACCTGAATTAGTCTGCGATTACAGTTATATGTATAGAATCAGAGTCATAATTATTTAGGTATCACATGTTATACATTTGACATAGAATGTGTGCCATCATATGATTACTTGTATTAAAGGTAGGCGGAATATATCACTTAGGCAAATTATTAGGCCCTTAATAATGATGACTTACTCGTAAGTGGTAATATGATAAATTAATAAGGCTAATGCATAGGTAATCATTCATATGGTGTATCTTTCACCTGTCTCTCACAAGTTATAGTTTCATATAAGGGTTTCTAGTATTTAGTCGTCCGCAGTTGCCTATTTTGTCGTTTGATTCATTGAGCATCCTTATACATGTACTTGTTATTCGGTCTGTTTTACATACTTGTACATATTTTATATGTCCTAACATCCTATATTAGGGGACACTGTATTTTTGTAAATACAGAATCAGGTATATCGATGAGCAGACTTCTATACTAGGCACTTGTTCGTATTCAGGAAAGCAGTCGGTGAGCTTCCTTCTTATCTGGGGCTAATAAATGTCAAGTACTATTTAATAGTATTTTTAGTTATAGTTTGGGTATGTAGGGGCCTTGCCCTAACCACCTTTCCTGGTATAGTTATAGTTTCTTATAAAGTCTTCGTAGACAGATATAAGTTGTCATACACAGTCATAGTTTCACATGTCTGTATCAGATGAGTGTTCAATGAGATAGAATTGGTTTATACATATCCCCTTATCATCGTTTATAAATAGTAACTCCTCTACACAGTGTATATGCCAGTCATATAACTCATGCTTATACGGTTCTTGTCCACCCTGTTTAAGCTAGGGGCGTGACAGAGGCTTAGGGGTAAGGGACTTAATCAACATCTCCATTCTTGCATGCTTTGCAACATGAGCATCCAACAACTGCTTAGTAAGGTTCTTCACTTTGGCATTTAGTCTTTGAACTTAGGTAGTAAGTTCTATAACCTTGATCTGGAGCTTACCATTTTTTGTTCCAAGTTCTTCAGAAATACCTAGTCCCTCAGAAGATAGTTGCTGATTTTTCATCTTTAATTTCATTATCTCAGCATCCTTAGAGGCTAATTTAATCCTCAACACCTCCATTTCCTTGCTTATATTTTCTTGAACAACCAGTAGCTTAGACACCTGGGACACAGTTCCAAGTTTTCCTTCTATACATTTATTTTGCACCAATGTTGTCAAACTAAACATTTGTTTGATAGTTCCTTGGGTACCTTTAGTTCCAACTACTCTAAAATGTTGAAATACATTGTTCAAGAAATATTCATATAGCATCCTTTGTTTTTCTTCCATACTATGAATCACCTTGTGCATATGCTCTTTCATTAGAATAACAAACGTATTAGCTTAAACTTGCTCAAACATTCAATCAGAAATAGATCAGTTGTTGAAGCAATAGTTTTTTTCTCTAACCTTAACAAAATGACCTTATTTATGAACTCAAACACCAACTAGAACTTACTTGTGAGAAAATTCTTTCTCACACTAGCTAATGATGTCCCTCTCACCTTAGAAGCATCAATCATGAATTCAGTTGAGGGATGTTGCTTCACAATAATCTTCACACCAATACCAGGCACATCCAAAAACTTTCCCAGTATTTTTTCATCCAACTTAAGTTTCTTTCCCTACACCTGTGCGGTCAGACTTAAACCATCATCTGAGAATTCCATAGTATAATAGAATTCTATCGCCTCATCTTCAAAGACCATGGGGATTTGTTCCTTTAACAGGTGCAACCAACCCTGATGTCTTACATACTCGACCAGTTCTACCATTTTGGGCTTCTCATATATCTTAGGATAAAAAACCCTTCCCGATAGCACTTTCTGTGTTTTTAGTGTCTCATTCCTTTGCTGTCTAGCTAATCCTTCTTCTCTTCTTCTTTCTTTCTTCTTTTTGTATCACTTCTTGATTCTTCTCAACAACTTTCTCTTCTTGGAACTAAGTCCCTCAGAAACTTTCTTTTATTTCATAGTTATGTGCTTCTTCTTTATTCCAATAGGGCTACTACTAGACTTTGAAATAGAGAACCTGGCCCTTCTAACAACATGAACATTTTTTCTTATTTTCTCAGTTACAGCAATAACATCAGGACCAATGTCCTCACCTTTCCGACCTCTATAATTTCAACATTCTCCACCTCCTCCACTGAAAGAGCTTTCTTAAGTTATCTTCTCTTGGTGTTTGAAGACTTGGTTGCCTTAATTGCATCCACTAACAACTTTTTTTGACCCCTAGTTGAGTATGATCGAGCAACTTTTATACCAGAGTCACTCACTTTCTCCTTTCCCTTACTGCCCTACTTTTTCTTTATGGACCATCTCAGGAGTGGTGTATCCTCATCCTCCTCATCCTTCACATTAAGAGGTAACTGATGTGTAAGCAAATGCTAACAAATTTGAGGCTTTTAACTAAGAATAATTGCAAAGTCTTAAGCAACTTTTGTCCTTTTTGATTATTTTCTGTTTGATATTGCAGTAAAAGTTAAGATGTAAGAGAACCAGCAATAGTGGAAGTAAAAGAGTTGATTTCTGAGCAAGTAGAAAGGGAAGTATAGCTGACGACTTATCTGATAAGTCGTCAGCCTTGTGATAAGCTATCAGAGTTGCCGTCATTCTTAGACAAAGAATGGGCTTTACTTAAAATTTATAACGACATCTGTGATAGGCCGTCAAAAGTGTGATAAGCCATTAGGCTCGTCATTAGGCTTAGACAGAGAATGGGCTTCAGCTGGATTTCATGACGACATCTGTGATAGGTCGTCAAAAGTGTGATAAGCCATCAGGCTTGTTGTTATGCTTAAATAAAGAATGAGTTTTAGCTGGAATTTGTGACAACATCTATGATAGGCCATCAGAAGTGTGATAAGCCATCAGGCTCATTGTTATGCTTAGGCAGGGAATGGGATTTATAGTGAAGAAGCGACGATAATTTTGATAAGTCATCACATGTCTGATAATCCATCACGTGTCATCGTCGACCTAAGGCAGAGATTGTCAAAAGTGAAGAGGAGCTGACGACATTTCTGATAAGTTGTCAGACTCCTGATAAGCTATCACACACGTCGTCACCTTTCCGAGAAAATACTATTATCTGTGATTTTGTTTCCATAATTAGGCTGAAGTTTTTAAGGCATATGTTAGGGTTTTCTAATGAAGGGGGCGGAACATCTTGAACTTATTCCAAAGGCAAAGACACCTCTCTTTGGGGGCTCAAAATTTAGAATTCAATTTTCAACTCTTTGATTTGGTTGTGGGGATATTCTCTTGAACTTAGAAAAGAATCAACTTCAAACTTCATCTTTTGTAAGTTTAATTACTTTTAATAATGATTATAATTGTTGCTATCTCTTTCTTTCTCATCTGGAACTAAAACCCACAACTAGGGTTATGAGATCTATGATTATTCTTCCATGGATTTAATAGTTGGCTAGGGTTTGAGTGATTGTGGAGACATCTTGATAATTCCTGTGTTATGATTATTATTTATTGGTTGCAAACAATAAATCCTGCCTTATGTTGATTTGCTCGAACTGAGAAATAAACTAAAGGTAGCGAATTATCAACAAGGATTTAGGAAGGTTAAGTTCTCATCTAATGATTAATGTTGTAACAAGATTGATCAACTTGAGATAAAATCAGTATGAATAGAATGATTTCCTAAGTTCGAGAGAATTAGGGAGTTCAACATCTAATCATAGTGATCACAACCCTAGTTCCTCTCTATCACTGGTTTGAACTATTAAAATTTTAGTTTTGAGCTCTGAAGCAAGTTGAAACTTTTAACATTTGTTTGATCATCAAAAACCCCTATTTTATCTTTTTGTATCATTTGTTTGAATTAAAATTATAGCTATAGTTTCAAATTAGTTTAATCATCACTCACATTGTTCCTCGTGGATTCGACCCTGACTCCAAAGTTGGGTAAATATATTAACGACGACCGTCTTGCACTAAATTGACGTGTAAGTTAAGCATTATCAGTAACATAATTTCTCAACTTTCTAGAACAACAACCTTGTTTCTTGCTACTTAATTATCCACATAAAAGGAACTTTCCTTGGGATCATTTGAAAGAAAGAGTAAGTTTACCCAATCTACGTTGCTGGATACATCATACATTTTTACAGGTATTTTTTCATCAAACAGTTGAGCAGAAATTGGGTTTGAATCAGAGGGTGTAGGGGATCTGGGTACTTGGAAGTTTTCTAAAGTTTTAGTACCTTCTAATTCTTTAAAGGAAGGAGGGATTTGAGAAACATCAAAGGGATTTGGTTTTTCTGAAGTAGGAGAAACTTCAAATTGGGGGACTTTTAGTTCAATCGGTGAACCAAAACCTTGATTTAAATCTTCTATAAAGGATGACTCAACTAAAATTTCTATGGTTGAGGATGTTTCAATAGGAACAAATTCATTCAAGGGTTCTGGATTTTTTGGAGAGGACTTAGTAGGCTAATTTAACACAGGTTCTTGTTGAGAACTAAAGGTGATTTCTTCTAAGGTACTGGGCGTTAGAGAATCAAATTGTTTGATTTGGGGATTGTCTAAATTTGGTTAATTTAGGATGTTTGGAACTTCAAGTGAAGGCAGGGTGGGTAAATCACTCTGTGATTCTTGAGGAAGATCAGATAAGGACTCTTTCATGGAGGTTGAGGAAGATGGGATTTCTGCCATTTTGAATTTTTAAGAGAAAATGGACCAGGTTAGTTTTGGAGAAAAGGATAATTCAGGAGGATAATTTGAGTTAACTTGGGAAAAAGTAAGAATAAAAATATCTGATTTTAATTAATAGAGGTGATCGTTTGACATTTAAAAGGTGTCTTTTTGATTTAACGAGTCTAACTCCAATAGATGCGACTCTTCATTAGTTCAGATTAGGTAGGACATGGGACTTTTTAAGGAGATTTTTTTTACTTTTAAGGCATTCAAATTTTGTACTAACCTTTGAGATGGGACCAGGTCCCTCTCTTTCTTGAGTGAATTCTCCATTTGTGCTTGCCTCAACTATTTTCCTCTAAACCTATTCCCATGGGTGTATACCTGCAAGGGTATAGTACTAATTTAGACAATGATGTTCGTATCTTACCAAGAATACCTTTCTCCTGAACATTGCCAAATTTAGGAAGAGAAACTAATCTATCAAGACGGTCAGGTTAATTTGATCAACCCCAGCCTCAGCTTGTTAGTTTCAATTCACTATTTTATCCTAGAATTTGTTCAGAAAAGGGTCTGAGGACTAGGTCCCAAACTTAGCATCCTTTAAATTTCAAAGGTTTCTTCTGCATTACTTTGAACAACATTTTCCAAAATCTTTTTCACCCATTTGAGCTCACTTTTAGGATAGGAATGCTGAGAAAACTATGAGATTTCTGACTTAGGCTCTTATTTTCACTCCTATCTCCAAATGTGAAGTTAGAATATCTAGGGGGATGAAAAGATATGTGCTTTTAGTTTGACCTTCTGTGAAGAATTCCACTGGGACCAGGTCCTTGTGAAATCTTAAATGGACACTTCTTGAGATTTTTCTACTTGAGCTGATGTTTGTGATTGTGATATTGGATCACCATCACTCTCATCACTCCTCTCTATATCAAATTTTTTTCTTGACCATCATCTTCCTTATTTAGGTATAGCCCACACATACAACTTTTCTTGATTCATTTTACCTTATCCACATAAGACACCTCCACCTTGGAGTGTCTTGAGAGAGAGAATACAATCAGAGCTTTGATGAGTGGTGATTTTATCACTCATTTGCACTCAACATTCTTGCATATTATTATGTTTTGAATGAATAAATGAGACATAATTATGATTGAATGCACTAATATCTGCATTTTGTAGGCACATTATTGATGAGATGGAAAGATGCAGATTAGAGCAAAAAAGGATCAAAAGGAAGCAAGAAAGTGCAACTGATGGCCTAGAGCAGACATGTCCTCAGTTACCGCTGTCGCAGTCTGAGGTTCGCAATCATGGTCTGAGGACCACGATCACGGTCAGTCAATAAGGTCAAACCACCGCGGCCGCATGAGCTAATCACGGTCATGACCAAGCCTATGCAATTGCGATCTAGCAAAAAATGTAACCCAAGGGCAGAAATGTAAATGCACGTGCCTGGTCCTAAATTTGACAAAAGAAAAACTCAAACTCTAATCATTGATGATATTCTAACTTCCCTAATTTTTAGACATTATTTTAGGGTTGTAGCCTCTTTTTTGGAGAAGATAATTTTGTATAAATTTTAGGTGAAGAACATTTTGGAGTCACTTCCAAGTGAAGAATTAGTGAACTCTTATTGAAGATTTGTTGGATCTCATAGTTTGAAATAACATTCACTTAGATTTTCTCAAATCAAAAAAATAGAGATTTTGGGTAAAATCTTTATTATCTTATGAGTAGCTAGTTTTTCCTCTTGGTATTATGCTAGAATAGGGTGTAAATACATGTGGGATGTGATTTGTTTTTGCATTTACTAGTTTATGGTGTTGGATTCTACTATTACTTGCGTAAATTAACTGGGATTTGTGGGTGAAAACCCTAAATACCCAAATAGGTTTGATGGATGAAAATCCCAAGCTCTTGAAAGCTCAAACCATCCTTGAAAGAGAGGTTTGGGTGAACTTTAGGAACCCACATCATCCTTAAAAGAGGGATGTGGGAACCAAGGCAATAATAGACAATTTATGAGCATAGTTGACTATTTTTCACTATCTTAGACATAAGGATTATTGTAAAGTTGACTATACTTAAGGAACCATCCTAGAAATAGGGATGTCCAATTGAAGTATTAGGTGGTTTTGATTGAAGCACTCATTAGGTACTCAAAAAGGTCAATGAGTGACACCCTTGGTGTTTTGTTGACAAACTAGCCACAAAGATTTCTAACCTAGCCTACCACATCACCAACACTTAGAATTTTTATCAAATTATCACACACTCATGCATATGTTACCCCTAAGAAAGAATAATCCCAAGATCCGTGCCTAATTGCCTAGACTCTAATTATTCGTAACCCCAAATTAATACTAGAAAATCCCAAAAAGAAATATTAAGTATGATGTCTTTCAACCCCTCCTCCTGCCCATTTTATCTTTTTGTACTATTGGTTTGAATTTAGCTAGCATCTATCATTACAAACTAATTTAGTCACCAATCATATTATTCCTCGTTGATTCGACCCCGCCTCCAAAGTTGGGTAAATATATTAATGACCACTGCCTTACACTTAAATTGACGTGTAAGTTGAGCATTATAAAAAATGATACTGTTGCTGGAGAACAATTTGGCGTATTGAGTTAGTTTGGTATTCGATCTTACTTGCTTGAATTCAAACTTGTAAATACTTGTTTGTGATTTTATTTTGTTTCTTGTGTTAGGTAGATTTTTGTTTTTGCTTTACTTTTCTCTATCGCATCTTCCGACAAATATAATTTTGGTAGGTGGAAGTCCTATCTTGATGATTCATGTCCATATTATGACGAACCGCACTTTGGAAGAGATTGCACATATTCTCCTCTGAGAGAGATAAGAATACTATATCGATCCTATTGGGAGTATGCTTGTTCTTTGTGTGGTAGTCGATATGGAGATTGGAGTGATTGCCCAAATGCCCTCTCCCTTTATTATGCTAACCGAGTTGCTAGTTCTTCTTATGAGTTTGATAGGTCTTATGAGGGGAAGGATGAAGAGCAACATAACAAGTCTAATAATTTTAAAGAAATGCTTCAAACTATTTGGATCGGATAACTACAATGGGAGAGAATATGCAAGACATATGCCAATCCAATGAGGCATTTGGAAGAAAGATTGTCAAGATAGAGGAAGTGGGCATAGAGATAAACTTTGTAATTACAACTACCTTGCCCACTTTCCAAGAGAAGGTCAACTAAGAAGAGAAATCAAGCTATGATGATGAGCTTAGTAGAGAAGACCAATCAACTGAATCAAATGATATTGAATATACCAAGATAAAGGAAATGGTGCTAGCGTCAATATAAGAATCCAAGCAATCTCTTATGATGACTCTAGCACATCTCAAAGTAAAGGTGCTAATGATGAAATGATTCTAAAATTTGGGGATAAACCTCATTCAAACTAGTTTTCAACATTATGCCTAGGGGATGCGATGAGAATCCATCCACCTAGACGAATGATGGATTGTGAGCAGAAGGAGTAGGATTCCTACATTTTGGTATTTGACATTCCAAAAGAGCACATGGAAGCCCCACTATAAGTGGCCAAGGAATTTAACTTCCGATGTACAACTAGTGGCCTATTGATATGCTCACCTTTACCCAAGGATCCAAACTACAAATTTAATATAAAATTGGGTAAAAGGTTCAAGTCCTCAAAATGGTGAGATAGAAGCTCTCTTATCACTTTCTCACATCTTTTAAGTTTTATCTTGGAAGATCTGAATCTTCTATCTCTCTGTCGCTCACTGCATAGTGAACAAAAGTTGGGACGGAGATTCAATTCTTCTAAGTGGAAGCATAAAAGGAAGTGGAGGAGGCATTGTGCTAAGACATTAAACTAAGCGCTCGATGGGAGGCACCCCATCAAGCCACAAAAAATGGCCTATATCCTTTTATTTATGCATGATAGAGTAGGTTTTATTTTTGCATTTGTTTTTGCATAATCCATAAAAAAGTAATGCTATGAGGAATTTTGTTTGAAATTAAAAAAGGGAATTGTGAAATTGACATATTTAGATTGAACAAAGAAGTGCAGGAGAACTCAATTTTGGTCTCAGTTACCGCGACTATGGCCCATGCCTTTGTGATTATAAAACTAGGACCGCAATCATGGTTGAATCAGCTTAAATGACCATGCAACTGCCATTCCTTCACATGTACTCTTCTTTTAATTCTCTTTATTTTTGGCATTGTGTAGAGCATCCAAGTGTTTATTTCAATCTCTTTGCATCATCTCATTTGGTATGTTGTCTCAACTCCTTTGTTTTCATCATAATTTTATGCTTAGAACTTGTAGCTTAAGGAAGGGCTTGAAATTGTGTTTTTGACACAAAATATATGCTTGTTTTTTGAGTATTGTGGTGATTAGTTGTTGTAGTTGGTGTACACACCAATGGAAAAGTCTTAAGTACCCTGATTTGGGCCTATAATTGTTGAAATTAACGTGTACACCATGTGTTTGATTAAATGCCTCAATGATTTGAATGATAATTCCTTCGAGTTTGGGTTTATAACCATGTATTCTAGGCTTAAGTTCTTTGATTATGATGTTTATATGCCTCGTTTGACACAAATTTGGGGTTAAAATAATGTGTTTTGAGTGATGTGAAGAATTGTCGACCATGGTCTTAGGTACCGCGATCGTGTTCCCGATGACCGTGATCGCGGTACCACGATCGCAGTTGTTTCTCCGTGATCAGCATATCTTAGAGCAGTTATCTGCGGCAGTCAAAATATTTGCACACCTATTTCTTACCCTAGAACCTTCTACAACACTACCACATGAGCTTATCTGATTAATCTAGCATTATTTTATATGATAATGCTAATGATAGTTTGGATTGTAATGCTTACAGGTACTAAGTCGCAAGGATAAAAGATTTTGACAACACCAGGTTCATGACCGCTGAATGCCAAAACCTCTACTACAGTGATCTGCCAAGGATGAAATTACTCTCGGAGAGGGGTATTAGCCTTGATAAAATAGAGGAGAAGCTCCCATCATTCCATGCCCGTGTCACTGCTACTGGGTAGATGTGCTTTACCCCTGACCTCTGCTATGCGAATAAGCATTGGGTATATGAGTTTTACGTGAACCTTAGCATAGTTTCTCTCACAAACCCTGTGATGACAATTTGGGGTAAGCAAGAGAACTTTATAGCAGAGCATATTAATAAGATATATGGGCTTCTAGATGCTGACATGGGGAAGTTCTAAGCAAAATCATGCGAGCCAGGGACCTAGATGGCAAACATATTATATTCGGGCAAAGAAGTTCTCTGGGCCACCACCAAGAGGGATATTTTGATGAATGACTCATAGCTGAGGCCAAGCTTTGGCTAAATATCATCTGCAGCAGAGTATCATTGTTCACTCACATGACTATTATCACAGATTTATGAGTGAGGATGGTGGTTTGCATTCTCTTTGGGATTACTCTGAACGTGGGCGAGATTGTGTTATCTGAGTGGCGGCACTTCAAGAACTAAGAAGGTACACTTCTTCTCTTTCTTTCCCTTATTGATGAAATTTGCAAGAAGGCAGATATGGAGGAGTATCCTGCAGATACCTGGGTGCACCCAAGCCACCACATCTTTCCACTCAAATTCTAGGGTGAGGGTGTCCCTGGTCAGAGCAAGAAAAGCAAGGTGAACTTAGGCAAGTCAACTCAGAAGGACACAGACTCTTATATAGCTTCGTCAACCAACCCCTTCAATGACATCTCAGGTCAGATGTGGGTGGTTAGGAAGCTATTTTTTAGATTTCCTCTGGGACCGAGAGAGCCCTTCACTGCTCGCCATTCATATGTAACTCAGTCAGATTATGAGATATACTAAGAGGATCAGAAGAAGCAAGGAGCCACAGTTTCTATCCTAGAGAGAGTTTATTTAGCCTTGGTTGGATCACAAAGGTACCTTAGGGAGTCACACAAAAAGATAGTGAAGAGAGATAAATTCTTCAAAAAGCTGTGGAAAGGGATAAAGAGCTTCTTCAAGGTGCTCAAACCCAAATGATTGACTACCTTCGCCTAGGTTGGAGAGTGATAATGAGGCTCCTATAGATTAGTCAGCTAATCATGTCAGTGGTGATGGTGCAGAGTCAGCAGGAGAGGACAACTCCTGATGCAAATTTAGGAGACTCTTTTTACTCTTGCTTCATTGCATATGCTGTAAGAAAACTGCTTTTCTTTCATTTAGGGGTGCCTTTCCCTATATTTGTATTGTTTGATGTGTTGTTAGATATTTTTATATTGTTATGATGACGTTGTGGATGCTGTTTTTATTTTATTTTGGGATGTTATATTTAGGTACTCTGATGGTGCCCATGTTTTCAGGGATTATCATGTAATTTTATTTTTAGTTTTTCTTTTTTACTTTAGTTTTATCTTGATTATAATTATGCATGATGAGCCTTGCCCTATGATAGATTGAATAACGATATTTTTAAGGGTAAACCGTCGTGTTTAGATTTTGAGCAATAGATACAGGGGAATTTCGAGTACCTATTACATCTAAGTCATAAATGCAAGGAAAGTTTGAGTACTTATGGCATTGTAAATTTGGAGTTCCATTATGCACCATTGGTGAAGTCTAAGTAGCCATATGGTTGGTTTGCCCATATTAAGCTGAAATGTGAGGCTAAAGCTTTGGTTGTAGCTGTAAGTTAGCAAATTGAGCATTGTTCAAATACAAAACTAACAACCCTTTTCATCCAAAAAATTTTCAAAAATCAAGGGCATGGATGTGAGTAACCTTGTAACAAAACTTTTTCTCTTTTTGTAACTCTACAAATATTTGACTTGTTAATAGTGATAGATACTCCAATTC
The DNA here is from genome assembly GCA_030864225.1 of Capsicum baccatum var. pendulum. Classification (NCBI taxonomy): domain Eukaryota; kingdom Viridiplantae; phylum Streptophyta; class Magnoliopsida; order Solanales; family Solanaceae; genus Capsicum; species Capsicum baccatum. Next base: position 203,618,425 of record CM061553.1, read on the forward strand.
TGCCTCTGACGGGAGGGGCAATTAAGCGTCCTTGGTGAATTTTTTATGCCATGTATGGTGATCTTTTTGCATTCATCTGTTGTATATTTGTGTTATCTAGAACTTGCCCCGTTATTTTTTCAAAGCCAATTTTGATTGTATTTGGTTGGAGAAATGATCTTAGGCCATCTTTGTGACGTTGAAAAACTACTTTATCCTAAAAAGTCTACCGATGCATAAACGTAATTCCTAGTTACTCGCTTTGAGCCTTTAGACCTTTCTTTGGCAAACACATTACAAGCCGTGAACCATTCTTTTTATCCCTTTTTTGAACCATACCCTCCTTGAACTTGAAAATGCAACTTGAGGCTAAAAGCCTAAGTTGGGGGTGGTCAAGATTGATGAAAGTAAGTATGGGGCCACGAAGTTGTAAGTGAAATGCCTAAGTGCCTAAGTATTTAAACAAATGAAGAGAAAAATAAAAGGGTCCAACAAAGGAAAGAATTGCATGAAAATTACAAAAAAAGGGAATAGAAGAAAATGGCTAAACAAAGAAAGCAAAAAGTAGGCAAATGAAAAGAGAAAAGATCAAAGAGGAGTGACCCATAGTAAAAAAGGCGGATTAAAAAGTATGATGTAGATGTTCATGGAAGGGTATAGCCATGTTGTTCCCAAATGATATCTTACCCTAGCCAGAACGTACATTACATGATCAAAAAGTCCTTTGAAATCTTCAACAATTTACTTTCTTTGTAGCGGATATTGAAAATAGAGGCAAGCCTATGGTATAACACTTGTTGACATAGAGAGTTCTTTTATGAGGGAGAGAGTTTTTGCACTTAAATTCCTTGTTGCTTATTTGGTAGCTTGGTGTGTGGAATTTTCTTTCTTGTGAGGAGGTACGTGAACGAGTTGAGGTAGGTGATTTTGTCATTTCCTGAGCAATGAGGCAAATGGAGTATAGCTTAGTTTTGATCAAAAGTGAGTCACTTTTAGAGTATCGATTGTTGTTGCTTGGTTGCTATTTAAAGTCTCGGGCATCCTTAGATATTGCATTTTATGATGAGGGGTGTAGCAAGAATAGCTTATCCCATGTGCAATGAGCTATTTGTGGTAGTGACTAAGCTTGAAATGATTGTGATCTTTGAGGCATAAAAATTGGGCATAAAAGTGTAATGTCTCATGACAAGGGGTAATGTTGCTTGAGGACAAGCAAAGCTTTAAGTTGGGGGTGTTGATGAGTAGTGATTTTACCACTTATTTGCACTCAACGTTCTTGCACATTACCATATTTTGAATGAATAAATGAGACATAATTATGATTGAATATACTAATATCTGCATTTTGCAGGCACATTGTTGATGAGATGGAAAGATGCAGATTGGAGCTAAAAAGGATCAGAAGAAAGCAAGAAAGTTCAACTGGAGACCTGGAGAAGACATGACCTCAGTTACTGCAGTTGCGGTATGAGGACCACGATTGCGGTCAGTCAATAAGGCCAACCTACTGCGTTCGCATGAACTAATTGCGGTTACAGTAGTTGTAGTCACGACCAAGACTATACGATCGCGATCTAGCAAAAAAATACAGCCTAAGGATAGAAATGTAAATGCACATGGCTGGTAAGAATTCAAACCCTAATCATTGATGATATTCCATCTTTTCTAATTTTTAGACATTGTTTTAGGGTTGTAGCCTCCATTTTTGGAGAAGACAATATTGTATAAATTATGGGTGAAGAATATTTTGGAGTCACTTCCAAGTGAAGAATTAAAGAACTCCCATTGAAGGTTTGTTGGATATCATAGTTTGAAGTAACATTCACTTAGATTTTCTCAATCAAATTAATAGAGAGGGTAAAATCTTTACTTATTTATGTTATGAGTAGCTAGTTTTTCCTCTTGGTATTATGCTAGAATAGGGTGTAAATATGTGTGGGATGTGATTTGTTTGTGAATTTACTAGTTTGTGGTGTTTGATTCTACTATTTCTTGAGTAAATTGTTTGGGATTTGTGGGTGAAAGCCCCAAATACCCAAATGGGTTTGATGGATGAAAATCCCAAGCTCTTGAAAGCTCAAACCATCCTTGAAAAAGGGGTTTCGGTAAACTTTAGGAACCCACTTCATCCTTGAAAGAGGGATGTTGGAAACTAGGCAATAATAGACAATTTATGAGCATAGTTGACTAATTTTCACTATCTTAGACATAAAGGTGATTGTGAAGTTGACTATACTTAAGGCACCATCCTAGAAGTAGGGGGTGTCTAATTGAGGTATTAGGTAGTTTTGATTGAAGGACTCATTAGGTACTTGAAAGGGTCAATGAGTGACACCCTTGGGGTTTTGTTGACAAACTAGCCTCAAGGATTTCTAACCTAGCCTACCACATAGCCAACACTTAAAATTTCCATCAAATTATCACATACCCATGCATATATTGCCCCTAGGAAAGCATAATCCCATGATCCGTGCCTAATTTCCTAGACTCTAATTATTCGTAACCCCAAATTAATACTAGAAAATCCCAAAAAGAAATATTAAGTGTGATATCTTTCAACCCCCCTTTATTTTTTTGTACTATTGGTTTGAATTTAGCTAGTATCTATCTTTCCAAACTAATTTAGTCGCCACTGATATTGTTCCTCATGGATTCGACCCAGACTCCAAATTTGGGTAAATTAATTTATGACGACCGCCTTGCACTTAAATTGACGTGTAAGTTAAGAATTATAAACCTTCCAGTCATAGATTTGAACAATTACATATCAAGAAGTTTGTTATGACTGCAATCCCTTTCTCCCACCTGTAAACAAAACTATTTGTTAGATTTGGGATCCCACTTAAGTTTGAGTTTGAGTTTGAGTTCCCAGTCAGAGGATAAGGGTGTAATCAAATTCTTCTTGACCCATCTTGGTAATGAGAGATTTTTTATATTCAAAAGTTTAGAACCCTTAGGATAGGCATTCCCTAGCTGAATATATTTAACACTGTTTATTATAGCTCTTATCCAACTTTGATAGGAAAAACCACGGCTTGCCCTCACAAGCACCCAATAATTCACTATAATCAAACTCTTGATTACAAACTCCAAATGAACCTAACTCTAGGTTTCTCTTGCTTGTAATAACTCTACTACAAGCCTACCTTGATTAACTCTGCCAAGTACTCACTCCAATATTGATTAACTCTAACCAAGATTGAACTTAGACAACTCTACCTAAGCACTCACAAGAAAGCAAAGAAAAGCATTACTCTTATAGTATGAGTAATTCAATTACAAAATAGGACTCAACTCCAGAATACTCACTCTTTTCAGTACATGAAGAAATAAGAACTTGAGCAATACTTGAGCAATGAAGATGGATTGAGTTTTCAGCTTTTTTTCAATTTCTTCAATTTTGATTTTTGCAAAAACTGCTTCAATATGAAACATTCTTTTCTTTTTATAGTGGAATAATAGTTAGGGTAGAAATTCAATTGGGCCAAGTGTCCTTGAAAGGTACACACCTCACCTGTAGAGTTTTTTACACTAAAAGACAAAACTGTGCAAGCCATGTGAAAACCGTATGTTTCCATGAAGTCCTAGGGACTTGGTCCCTCGTTTCAGCTGCTCATCATTAAAACAAGATATAGCAAAGGTGGTTTGAGTAAAGGTGGAAGATTGGTGTGAGATTTGAAGAGGTGGGTGATTTAATAGTAGTATGAGACATTACCACTTGTTTTCTCGGCTTTTATTTATGAAATTATTTTTCTTATTTTCAAGGAATTTTTTTCCTTAAAGAAAATATTTTTTAAATTTTTTAACCAAACAAACATAAAAAATAGGGTACATTTTTTGAAAATACTTTCCAAAATTTTTAACTAAATGAAAATGAAAAAATATTTTCCTCCATACCGAATATATTGAGGAGAGTTTTTGACCAAAATCACTCTCTTGTTTCACTCTAACTTTTGGAGCAAATGACCAAAATGGTTCTTAATGTTTATGTGTTGTTTTGTTTTGGTCTCTAATATAATTGTCTTAACTGAAATATATCCTTGATGGATGACAAAATATGTTTATTTTGGTCTTTTCCCCTAAATCTAACATATTTGTCAAAAAGAATTATTAAATTAAATTTTGGATCGTGGGTTAACAAAATACACCATTATTATCTTCATAATCCGAAACATCCTTCAAGTTTTTCAAAATTGATTTTAGAAAAAACCCCTCTATTAATATTGTCGTCTTTATTCGACATATCATCCCTCTTGTAAAGACATAATACATTACTCCCTCCGTTTTGTCTTAGTTAATCCTCTTTCTAAAAATATTATTTCAATTTAGTTGTTCATTTGATGAAATCAAGAGAATTTTATTACGTTTTGCAATACTACCCTCAACATCAAATGACTAAACAAAGTGTATTTACTCAAATTTATATTTTCAAAGTATAATTAATAAGGGTAATTTGATAAAATAAATCCTTAATAAATATTTTCTTAAGGGGAATGTCAAGTTAAAAAAGGCCAACTATTTTGAAATGGAGGAAGTACTAAATTATACAATGAGTTGTGGACAAATATAAATGAATGTAAAGACATAAAAAGAGAAAATAAATGGGTTCTTATACCAACATCGACCCTTTTAATTACAAGAAAGATGGCCTCCAGCCATATTTGTTGTAACTAAAATGGTTGAGCTGCCATTTTGTTGGATATATACTTGAAATGTTTTTTAGTCGACCCCTTTGGAAAATTCTACTCTTTGTTAAAATATTCTCATGTAGGATGTTTACTGCTATTTTAATAGTAATATCATGTTAAAGAATTCAGATGTGTTGGTGTACAGATTACTCAAAGGACTAGTTCTTTCACATGAGTTTTTTTGGTGTCATGATTTGTGAAGATGGTGATTTTCTTCTTTTGTTTTTGTTTTGTCATGATCTTTCATCATATATTTATCATTTTTTCCCCACTCTGTCTTACTGGGTGCATTTAGTCAAAAGTGACAAAAGATTTTCAAAATGAGGTGTAGGTGACTCAAGTCTTAATAATTGAGTGGAGGTGACAATTACTTTATTATGGATTAAGAAAGTTGGAGAAGTTTGAGAATAGCCCACAAGTTTTTAAATTTATACTTTGATCCAAATACTAACCTAATATAACATAAAGCAGAGGGAAAAAAGTATGTTTCTCTCTCTTTTTATCCACTGTTGTTTTCTCTCTCTTAGCAATTTTTGTTGTTCATTGTTGTTGTTGCTTTATTCATCATCTTCTACTTCATTATCATCTTCATCTTCTTCTTAGTGACCATTGTTGTTGTTATTACTACTACTGCTGCTACTTGACCAATTTCTTAAGTCAAATTTTGTTTCATACATCACTTTCCACTTTGGCATTGCTTCACAGGAGACTTTGGTAAGTCAAATTATGATTTTTAGTTGAATTTATCATCTAAGTAACAGCTATTATGTTGTTTTTTCAACAATAGATAGCAGGCGAACATGAATGCAACATAAGAGCCATCTGTTTAAACAGACCACTCATCAATTGCGACAGATGAGCCATCTGTTGCAACAGAAGACTCATATGTTGGATTTATCTATAACATAAATCGAACAAATGGGTAATCTGTTGCAACATATGACCTCTCTGTGCAATAGACTAGTTATCTATTGTAATAAACTAGTTATCTATTACAACAGAGTAAATATCTATTGCAACAGATTAGTCACCTATTGCAACAAAACCTGAACTCAATTCTAATAGAAGCGTCGTCTGTTGCAACAGGTAAGTCATTTGTCACAATAGATTAGCTATCTATTGCAATATTTCACTCATCTGTTGGAATCAGCTTCAAAGATTCTTTAGTACTGTAACATCTATCCCAATAGGTGCTTCATCTATTACAACAAATGTATATTCTATTGCAACATATCATTCACCTATTACAATAGATGACTCATCTATTAAAATCAGCTCCAGGAGCATAACATGAATCCCAATAAGTAATTAATCTGTTACAACTGATCATTTACCTGTTGCAACATATTACATATCACTATTAATTTTATTATGATATCATTATTAACTTCTTTTAACAAATGACTTTATTTAGGTACCACTAGGGATCATGATCAATGGATAGAAAAGAGCAATCAATATGTATGGCATTGGAAGGAGGGTGAAATACAAAAGACGATAGTTGTGACAGTCTAAAGTAATGTTTAGTATGATGATTTTGTAAATTTAATCATTAGCTATTGTGGACTGAATTGTCAACCAAAAAACTCATAATCAGCTACATGCACAGCTCCTTTGAAAATCAGAGGGTGCTATTTTTCAAGATAACTGATCATGTTTGGTTGTGTGCTTATCATAGTGACTCATCCAGGCCGGTGTTGAGGGTGTACGTGGTTTAAAAACTGAGAGAGAATAAGAACCAGAATATAGAAGAAGAAGAATAACAAGACATCTTTGATGATAAGTTGGATGATGTAGACATGAATATTTCAAATGATGATCAAACACCTACAACCATTGGTGCGAGCAATACGGTGGGCAGTTCTTCTCAATCGACATAGTCTGGCAATCATCAAGATGATGAGACCGAATTTTACAAGGGAGTATCATTCAAGGATAAGGACGAACTATCTACTTCTTTGTTTATTGCTTGCTTGAAAAAATATTTTAGAATAATGAAGGTAATTACTTCGAGCAAAGTCTTTTGCTTCAGATGTGCTAATATGAATTGTAAGTGGTGGTTGAGAGAGGTGAAGTACTTAAGTTCTGACAAATTCTTCATTCATAAATATGAAAAGTATCACACATATGGTTTGGAGCATATTTCAGGCCAAAATCTTCACGCCACGGCAAAGGTCCTCGGTTAATATTTCAATAATAGTTCCCCAATGGCAAAGGCCCTTCTACAAGGGATATGGCGCCAATCAAATTCTTATGGAATTGGGTGTTGTGGTCAGTTATTATAAGATATATACGGCTGTGGGTATTGCCAAGGACTTGGTTAGGAGGATACACAAGCACGGGTATACAGTTATCGATGTCTACCGTTACATGCTTGAGTCCACAAATCTCGAAAGTAAGACGGCGTTATATGTTGATGAAAATGGATGGTTCAAGTACTTTTTGTATCTTATGGTTCTTGTATTCATGGTTTTCAATATTTGAGAAAATTCATAGCCGTCGACGAGACCTTCTTAAGAAACAGGTATAATGGAGTTTTGCTAGCGGCGGTGGCGCAAGATGCGGAGAATAACATCTTTTTTGTCTCTTTTTGTGTAGCGAACAAGGATTGTGATGCCTCTTATGGATATTTTCTTGAACAAATGTGAATCTATGTCGAAGATACCGAAGAGTTGTGTTTTATTTCGGATAGGCATCCAAGTATTCCAAAGATGGGTTCAATTTTCTACACTTTAGCTCACTTCGATTGTTGCATCTTGGGGATAACATGTGGAACCACTTTCACAACAAAAGGGTCGTGACCCTTTTTTATAGAGAAGCTAAAGCATGGAGTTTTTAGACTATTTCAATCAAATAATAAATATGCATCCCAAGGCAGTAAAACATCTCGTACGTGTCAGTTTCGAGAGATGGAGCCGGGAATTCTATCCGGCAAATAGGTATATTCTTATGAATTTATTGTCTTGTTTGAGTTACAAGTTTAGTATGATTTCATACTAAGTGATTATTTTGTATAAGTACAATATTATGACATCAAACATAGCTAAATCAGTGAATTTATAGTTTGGTGATGAACGATAATTTCCCATCATGGCTCTGTTTGATAAAATAAACCAGAAGTATGGCCAATTTTTTCACGAATGGTGTGTGAAGTTCGAGAACGTAGGAACAAAATTTGTTCTAGAAGTGGAAAAAACAATATCAACAAACATCAGTTTAGGGAATAGGTTATTCTCTCATCAAATAGCAAATTACAAGTTCAGTATCGACGGTCATGGCGATGTTGCCACGGTCGATCTTCAAACAAGATCTTGTACGTGCAGAGTTTTTGACTTGGAAAAAATACCCTGTCCACATGCTATGGCAATGCTTAGACCTTAATACGGTGCAAAATATGGAACTAAAATTTATGAGTACTTCTATCCATATTATTCGATGGAAACATATATAATGGCATATTGTGAGGATATTACTCTGATACCTCCCAAAGAATCTTGGGTAGTTACTGCAAAGCATTTGGGGAGATTAATACCTCCACCATATATTAACTCAAGCACTATCAAATCAGGAAGAAGGATATATAAGAGGAGGTGTGGATTCGGAAAATCATTTCCATCAAGAAAAAACAAGTGCTCCATATATAAGAACGCTGGCCACAAAAGAACTACATGCCCGGATCGTAATCTGCCATGATTATTGTAATAGCAAAAACTTGTGTTGTTGTTTGTTATGGACTTTTATATATTTAACTTATTGTTGTGAACATAAATGTTATCATTTATTATATAAAATATCTTTTTTAATAACTTTTGCATCAATAAAAAGAGGCAAAATAGGAACTAAATACAGTAGACCACAAAATTATTTTCAACAGATTACCCATTTGTTGCAATAGGTGGACATTAGCTGAAAGAACACAAGACAGTTCATCAAACTGGAATGTTTTCCTCCAACAGATGATAATGTTGCAACAGATGTATAATATGTTGTCAGAAACCTAACTGATGACGAATCTATTTCAACAGATGGTCCATCCATTGAAAGAACTCAAAACTCTTGCTATTGCTACTGGATTTAAAATTTCTCCTTATATCCATCCGTTAACATGTTTGTTGAGAATAAGAAATAGACAGAATGAAAATTAAATAAGAATTAAAATGCCAAAGTCGATCAAAAATAAATCTTTCATCAAATAAAAAAACAAAATACATTAGGTATAGATCCGATCTAGAAAAATTAAAATACATACGCTAAAAGAAAAAATATGTAACGCCCTGAGACTACCCCCTGGACGTCACACAGTGCTTAGGACCATTAGTGATCCCAAGATAACCTTTATACTGGCATAACTCATGAGCAACTAAATAAAATACACAAATCCGGAAGAAAAATCAGAAGATAAATCTTTTCTGAATATGATCAATACAAAACTATATTAGAATGATTACAACTCTAATTATACAAACAAGACTGGAATAAATACATCAACTCTACTGACTGTCTATGAAGCCTCTACTAGTATTAACTATAGGTAGTCGGGACATGACTCCCAACTATCCCTAATCAATACGACTGAATAAGAAATACAAAATACTACTTGAACTATGACTGACTTAAGCCCTTGAATCAAAAGTACTTATCACCTGCTGATTGGAAGCTGCAAACTGTCTGATTATGATGTACGCGCTATAACTTGTACCTACATTATTAAAAAATGTTGCACATATATATACATGTGGATCAGTACTTTTGGAATGTACTGAGCATGTGGGGGTGAATGCATAAGTGAAAACAATAAACTCAATGTTCATATAAACTTGTAAAGAATGCATGCTAAAGTGTAAATGACTCACCTTCGCTTGAATAAAACAAAGCTGTAAAAATCTTAGACATGAGTAATGAAGAATAAGAATAACTTTGTGAGCCATAACACTTAGTTCTAAAAGAAAATTGTACCTTTATTCTTTCTATTAGTGGAATGAGTAGGACTAAAGTTGAGTTTACTTTCAAATCATGCAAGCTAAGTGTAAAAGACTCACCTCTATCATACGTAAATTGAAAACTAAAATCTCATAGCTATTATCTTATGTAAAACCATATCTGAATAATATTGTGAGCCTTTACACTTAGTTTCTAAAAGTTGTTCTTTTATTCTGTCTTAGGGAGGTTCTTATAACCGACATACACCATGTGAGCTATCATGGTGTCCAATAGGTTCCCCTACGGGGAAAAGCTCATTTTAGGGAGAGTTGTCATACTCTTGCCACGGAGTAGGACCTGAGCTAAGTGATCACAATCTGTATCTATATCCATATAAATAGGAATAATCTGAACGTACGTTGGCTCGTAGTTTTGGGGCATGTGAACTGGGAAACATACCCAACTCGGTGCTAAATACTACTTCTTTACTTATATGTTCATTCTGTAGGAAATCCACCTTAAAATAGCATAAGGGTTTATAATGAAAACCATTTATGCATCTATTTTCTTTAAACTGTAATCAAAACTAACATGTGTGGATTCCATATCTTAACTGAGGATCAAAAGATCAATTCTTGCTTAAAGTTTGAATACATGCTTAGCAAAGATTTCTTAAAACATAATCTTCTTGAAATATTAGGACTTATACTCAGGGCTTAAAACCCATGCTTAAAATTCATATCAATTCACATCAAAACTTTATGCTAAGTGTGATTCTTGAAATACTTCACAACACAAATCAAGAATGTGCAATCTCATTCACAATCTAAATCATGTAAGTTAAAAACATAACATAGGGACTTCTTAATATATGCACTAAAGCTTTAAATTTCATGTTAATAACATGCTTCAAGAATATATAGAAGTTTAGGTATGAACCCTAATTCAAAACAAGTAATCAAATCTTCAATTCATGCAATTTTTGGGCACAAGGGTGAAAGGATTCCCTCATTCATAACCCTGCATACCTTAATTTTCTTGAATTGTGAAAAAATCTTGAATCTTGAAACTTGAATGATGAACTTGTGAAAGAAACTTTATTCTAGATATTTCTTAAAGAATTATTGAACTTGGAAGCTTCAAATCTTAAATTTCTTGAAGGAATGTTGATATTGAAGCTTGAATTCATTGTGTTCTTGAGAGAAAACCTTGAACTTTGTTTACGGGAAAGGGCAGGTTTTTTTTACGTGAGTTGTGGTAAGGAAGATGGACAAATAATGCCCCTTTTTGAGTTATAAATCGTGTTTAGACGACTGGGGTTGAGGAGAAAGGACTAAACTACCCCTTGCCCTTTTTTTCCCGTGGAAATCACCATCGTGGCCTAACCCCTAGTCAGGTTGAATAGCCCTCACGGCGCGGGGCTATCGCAACCCCTTACTGCCTCTTACGGAAAAAGGCCATAACTTTTCACTCGAGTATCGGATTAAGGCAAAATTTGTATCATTGAAAAGCAAACTCAATTATCTATAATTTGGTGGGTCTTGAGATGAAAAATTCTATGTATATCAAAATTTGTACATGTTCAAAGTAGACCCTTGTAGAATCAATACCAAGCTTTGGACGAATCAAAGGCTCTTAGCTCAACTTTGTTTAAGGTGATTTCTATGAATATTTTTCACCTTGAAAGCACTTCACATACTAGGATAAAGATTATGACACATGAATTCAAAAGTAAATCATGAGATTATAGTTTACACACGTAAGAACGATGCTTCAAAGTCTAGCCTAAAAATACGGGTGTTACAAAACACATTCTAATTATTATTATTATCATCATCATCATTATTATTTATAGCTAGCCAATCATCAACCGACAGCAGTAGGGTCCTCATCAGCTTACATATCTCTACGAATATCCTTGCTCTCATGGCGACCAACTCCCACTGCAGGTCATTAACATGCCTTTGAAGTTCCCGTACGGTGTTGCTCAGAATAGCAATGTCTTAAATAGTATCCGTCATATCTAGAACACACATAAATTGACAAAAAATATAAACACAAAAGTAAAGAAAAGAGTCTGATGTAATACAATGTATACTACCAACTGGTAGATTTACACACAAAAAAAAATACTTACCTCAACGAGAAAGGAATATGCTCTTTGAAGAGAAGTGGTTGAAGACGTAATACGAAAAGAAAAAATGCAAGAAATAAATAAAATAGAGTAGAATGAAGATTAAGGAGGGGAATAATTATAGAGGATTAAATCTGAATGTGTTAGGAAAAAAGACACGATTTTTCAGCTCCATTGTATTAATTACATTCAAACTACTGACTTTTGTTTTCTGTGAAAAGTCATGACTTTTTCTTTTACATTCAAAATTCTCACCTTATTCAAATAATTTCTCTCTTAACAACACTAGTTATTATTGAGCTGTTGCAACAGATCGTCCATCCGTCGCAACAGATTTACCATTTGTTACTATAGATGGTCTATATGTGTAACAGATGGTCTGTATGTCAACAGATGAGACATTTGTTGTAACATATAGATTATCTGTTGCAATAGATAGACCATTCGTTGGATGAGATGTTTGATTTCTTCTAACAGTTGATTCATCAATTGCAACAGATGGGGAATTTAATTTATCAGTTGTTTTGAATATGTTAGACAAAAAGTCATGACTGTTCACCTCTTTTTTAATAGTCATAATATACCTTAATTAATCTTAATCGGTGACTGTTTTATCATATAAAATAAAAAAATAGATTTAAAAACAAAAAAGGTGAAAAAATCACGACTTGTAGCATTTGTTTTTTCTTGACGGACATATAGTCCTCTGACATTGAAGATGGTTACCCTCCGAGCCTCCATAGTCTTGTACACTACTTAATGATAGGGTATGAATAATAAGGTATGTACAGATGAATGGATCCACTTTCATGCATGGGAGTTGTGTATTATTGATTAGGCTTTCGTGACAAACGCACAAAAAGTATAATGATTTTATGAATGCAGTTTTTTATGGATTAGACATTGATCCTTCAAACAAGATCCTGTATTTTATAGTTTAGTTTGGTAGGTGAAAACTAATAAGGATGAAGGATTCCAAGAAGGTGGTGTTGATACGCTGTTATAATTTAATGGCGGTTTTGCTCATGTTTATGCGTCAAGTTTGGAGAAGGGTTCAAGTTTTTTGTGGCAGTGTAGACATTTAAATAGTGATTGGACTGATTGTAAGGGTTCAATGGACTTTTGAAAGGGATTCAAAGCCTCGCACTACTGCAAACAAAAATGGAAAACCAATAATTATTGCCTTGGTCCAAATTTATATGGATAGGTTGCTCGAGGAGATTATTATACAGCAGAAGGTGCTTGCGAGAATATCTATACGGAAAAAGGGAGGTAGAGAAGACCATATATCATCTCAGACCTTGTTTAAGAGGAAACACAGGGAAGCAAGTAAGGAACTTCTATCCAATCTGGCCAATGCAATTGACTTGAAAGATAAAAAAATTGAATGAGCTGCAAATGTGAAAGTGTATCAAAATATTAAAATCCGTCTGTCGTTCTTGAAAAAGAAAAATGCTAAAGAGGACTGGAGCTAGACACTTTGCTAGGGACTGCGACTAGATAGCATAGTCTCAATGAAGACCCACAAAGAAAAAGATCAAAACTCTAAGGAAACAGCTTGGTGATCACAACGGATTGGTAAGATTTTCAGTTAAGAGAGAAACGTAAACTAACAACTCCAGATGTAAAAATATGGAAAGTCAAGGCATCAATTTGTGAAGTCTAAATTACATCCCATTCCTTCTATTTGTGGTTCTAATCAGGTCAATGACAGTAGAAATAAAAAGGTCTAAAGTTGGGCAGAAATCCTATGCCTTTTTGTTTCCACTGCCTTTGACCAGACCAGAACCACAAGAAGAAGACCTGGGATGCAAGTTTAACTTTAAAAAGTGTCACTTTGGCTTGATCCCTTATTTTTACTTCACGAGTTGTTGGTTCAAGTTTCGTTTCTGACCGAAAATCTTACCACTATCAATGCTTGCAAAGCTGCAACCTTAGAGTTCTGGTTCTAGATTTTATGGGTCTTTTTTCGGGACACGCTAGTAAGTTGTAGTCCTCTAATGAAGTGCACAGCTCCAGTCCACTTCAATATTTTTCTTTTTAAAATGGATTGATGGATTTTTATTTTAGGTACACTTTCACATTTGTAGAGCATTCAGTTTTTTCTTTTTTCATGTCAATTTCATCAGCCAGATTCGCTACACGTTCCTTCCTACCCTATATTTCTTCTTTACTAAGGTCTGAGTGGAGATATGGTCTTTTCCACCACTCCCTTCCCGCACAGGTATTCTCGTAGCACCTTTTGCTGTATAATAGTCTCCTTGAGCAACCCATCTATATAAATTTGGACCATAGCAATAATTATTGGTTTTCCATTCTTATTTGCAGTAGTGCGAGGCTTTAGAGGCCTTTCAAAAGTCCGTTGAACCCTTAAAATCAGTCCAATAACTATTTGAATATGTACACTGCCACCAAAAACTTAAACCCTTCTCCAAACTTGACACATAAATATTAGCAAAATCTTCATTAAACTGTAACAAGGTATCAACACCACCTACTTCGTCCCTCAGCCTTACCAGTTCAAACCTAACAATCTTAACTGTAAATGCCATATCTTGTTTGAAACTTTAATGCCTAATAGGTAAAGAACCAACATTTACAAAATTAGTGTACTGATGTGTGTTTTCATGATAGGTTGATCAGCAATACATACCTCCCATATATGAAGTGGTTCCATCTGCAAGCAGCTTACTCCTTCAAACCCATCTTTACTCTAGGATTTAATATTGATCTGGAAAAAGTTGATCCACTTTCACTTCCTTTTATATGCAAACAAGAGAAAAATATTTAATGTCAAACAAGAAAAGAACAAAAAGAATATTACAAAAGGGTAACACAAAATTCAATGAATATAATACATTACAATAAGTATTGAAACAGATGACCCACCAAGTACAACAGATTCCCTATCTGCTCAACAGATGAGTCATCTATTTTTTTCAGATGAGTCATCTATTGCAATAGGTAATGGATTTGTGGCACTAGATGGCTAAAATATTGCAACAGATGGGTCATCTGTTGGAATAAATCAAACCAGCCTTGCTACTGGTTTGATTTCTTCCAACAGTTACTCCGTCTGTTCTAACAGCTAATTCATTAGTTGCAACAATTGAGAAAACTGTTGCAACACCACCAACAACATCAACAACAAAGAAACAACACCATATGTTCCAACACCATCAATAACACAAATACCACATGTTCCAAAAACACCAACAACCCCAACAATCGTACCACCAACAAAGTAACAAATAAAAAACATAAAAAACAATATTGACAACAATAGTTTTTAATTTTTCCCAACAGATGATCTTTTTAGCATATTTTAATAAAAATAATGGTTCATTCATTCAAGACTTAAAAGTCACCTTTTCTTCAATTTTATCAATAAATAGGATATTGGTAATGGGTAAATCAATAAAAACAACAGATGTAGATATCTAACTTAAATAACATACCAAGAAAAATGAGAAAGAAAGAGCAATAGTGAACCATATCTGCAATGTCAAAAAAGAAAAGGGATTAGAACACCCATTTCCGTCAAGAAATATATTGATCGATTGAGATCTGAAAGGATCTTTATGAAAAAAATGACAGAAAGAAAGGAAAAAAGGAGATGGTTGTGATTATCCTAAAGAGAGGAGAAAGAGAATTTTGAAAGAAAGAAGAGAGAGAATTCTAGAGATGGATTTTAAATATTAATTAATAACTTTGGGGGGCACGAGGAGACAGTGACATTGAGAAGACAAGAGAAGACTACTCAAGGAAGAGATTTTTTAGTTATCCAAGTAATATTTTTTACCGCCTTAGTATTTTATATTTTTATCTCGGATAGGAAATTACTTTAAAATAAAAAAAGATCTTGAAACATAGAAGTATTCTATTGCAACAGATGACCATTTTTGTTTGAAAATTTCCAACGGCTCAGTCATCTATCGTAACAGATGCCAACGTCCATTTGATAATTTACAACAGATAGGTTATCTATTGCAACAGATTCAATAATCTATTTGATAAATTTGAACAGATAAGTCATCTATTGCAATAGGTTGAACATTTGTTTTTATATAATTACAATTGAGTTCATATGTTCAACTACAACTTTAATTGATTTAGCTACAACTAGGGATGAGTTGATAGGGTTTACTATATTGTATGATGTTGGGAGCGCTCCTCCTGAACTGAGTCGTCAATCGATCAATTTGAGTTAAAAAAATTTATATTAACTTATTATTTGACATGCCTCAATTGATTTAGATATAAATAGGGATGAGTTGATAGGGTCAACTATATTGCATGATGTTGGTAGTGCACTCCTCTTGATCGAGTCGTTAATCAATCAATCAGAGTTAAAATAATTCATATTATCTTATTATTGGAAATACCTAAATTTATTTAGCTACAACTAGGGATGGGTTTATAGGGTCAACTACATTGTGTGATGTTGGTATTGCGTTTCTTCTGACCTAAGTTGTCAAACGACTAATTTGAGTTGAAACGATTCATTTTAGCTTATTATTTGAAATACCTCAATTGATTTAGCTACAACTAGGGATGAGTTGATTAGGCAAACTATATTGCATGATATTGGTAGTACGCTCCTCCTGATCTGAGCCATCAATCTATTAATCTGATTTGAAATTATTCATATTAGCTTATTTTTGAAATACCTCAAATAATTTAGCTACAACTAGGGATGAGTTGATACGGTCAGCTATATTGTGTGATGTTGGTATTGCGCTCCTCCTGAACCGAGTCATCAATCAATCTAAGTTAAAATAATTCATATTAGCTTATTTTTGAAATACCTAAATAAATTTAGCTATAATTAGGGATGAGTTGATAGGGTCTATTATATTGCGTGATATTGGTATTGCGCTCCTCCTGACTGAGTCATTAATCGATCAATCTGAGTTGAAATAATTCATATTTTTTTATCATTTGAAATACCTCAATTGATTTAGCTAAAACTAGGGATGAGTTGATAGGGTCAATTGTATTGCATGATATTGGTAGTGCGCTCCTCCTGACTCGAGTCGTCAATCGATCAATTTGAGTTGAAACGATTCATATTAGCTTATTATTTGAAATACCTAAATTGATTTAGCTATAACTAGGGATGAGTTGATAGGGTCAACTATATTGCATGATATTGGTATTACGCTCCTCCTAAACTGAGCCGTCAATCGATCAATATGATTTGAAATGATTTATATTAGTTTATTTTTGAAATACCTAGATTGATTTAGCTACAACTAGGAATGATTTAATAGGGTCAACTATATTGCATGATGTTAACATTATGTTCCTCCTAACCTGAGTTGTCAATCAATCAATCTGAGTTGAAACGATTTATATTAGCTTATTTTTGAAATACCTAAATTGATTTAGCTATAACTAGGAATGAGTTGATAGGGTCAACTATATTACGTGATGTTGGTATTGCGATCCTCCTAGCATGAGTCGTCAATCGATCAATCTAAGTTAAAATGATTGATATTAGCTTATTTTTTAAATACCTAAATTAATTTAGCTACAACTAGGGATGAGTTAATAGGGTCTACTATATTGCGTGATGTTGGCAGCATTACGCTCCTCCTGACCAGAGTCTTCAATCTATCAATCTGAGTTAAAATGATTCATATTAGCTTATTATTTAAGTACCTTAATTGATTTAGCTACAACTAGGGATGAGTTAATAGGGTTAAATATTGCATGATGTTGGTGTTGTGCTCCTCCTGACTTGAGTCATCAATTGATCAATCTTAGTTGAAATGATTCATATTAGCTTATTATTAGAAATACCTAAATTGATTTATCTACAATTAGGGATGATTCGATAAAGTCAACTATATTGTGTGATGTTGGTATTACATTCCTCCTGGCCTGAGTCGTCAATCGACCAAACTGAGTTGAAATAATTCATATTAGCTTATAATTTGAAATATCTAAATTTATTTAGTTACAACTAGGGATGAGTTGATAGGGTCAACTTTATTGCATGATGTTGGTATTGCACTCCTCCTGACCTGAGTCATCCATTGATCAATCTAAGTTGAAACAATTCATATTAGCTTATTTTTTAAATACCTCAATAATTTAGCTACAACTAGGGATGAGTTGTTAGGGTCAACTATATTATGTGATGTTGGTATTGTATTCCTCCTGACTAGAGTCGTCAATCAACCAATCTGAGTTGAAACGATTCATATTAACTTAATTTTGTAATACCTAAATTAATTTAGCTACAACTAGGGATGAGCAAATTATTTGGACCTAATTAACACTTTCAAAACTTGACATTCTTTTTCAAAATACAAATCAACCCATACAAATCATCCATTTGCGAGAAAAATATTTCATCATTTCAAATCTTGATTTCTCACTTTTTTCTGTCTCTCTCAATAATAAAGACAACAACTACTCAACATATTGCTCAACTCTTCATAACAGATCAATTTTCTTCCCATTTCTGACCACATAGTTGTTATTTTGGACTTTATTCTTGCTTGTATCCACATTTTCTATCTTCATAAGTAATAGAGTTTAAGAAGATTTCTGCATTTGTTCTTTTTTCTAAAAATTAGGGCTTTTTAGTTAATGATGAAAAAAAAGACTTTTAGTTGTATTATCTTCAAGAATGGGTTAATAATTTTGAGTTTTGATGCTAAAATCATAGAAAAACCTGAGAAAACCCTCGTTTTTGTTGCAGTGTTCCATTGAATATCTTGGTATTGTTAGATGGTGTTTATGGTGGTATTGGTGGCTATTGGTGGTGGTGTTGGTGGTATTGGCGATGATGTTGGTAGAGTTAGTGGTTGCTGTTGGTGGTATTGATGGATTGGTGGTAGTGTTGGTGGTCGTCGTGGTGGCACTGGTGGTATTTGTGGTGGATATTAGTGGTGGTGTTGGTGGTCATCATGGTGGCACTGGTGGTGTTTGTGGTTGTTGTTGGTGGTGGCATTGGTTCGTGGTGTTGGTGGTGTCGATATTGGTGGTGTTTGTAATGTATTTTTTAAAATTTATGTATACATCAATTGTAATATATTTTTTATTTTTCTGTTGTTTGTAGGTAAACATGTCTCCCAAAAAAAAGAAAGTGAAAGTGAAATTGGATCAATTTCTGACCACCTAACACAAACGGCTAGAGTACAGATGGATTCAGAGGAGCTTCCCGAACAATCTCAGTCAGGAAAAAGTAAAGCTGAGGAAAGATATGAAAACAATATTAAGGGAGTTGGACAAGGGTTTGTAGATGGTGAATGTGATGAGGAAAATGAAAGTGATAAGGAAGAAAAAGAAGATAAACAAGAAGAGGAGGAAGAATAAAGTGAGAAAGAGGATGATGATCAACATGATGATAATGCATCACCAATGGGGTGTGAATTAATATCAAAATCCCAGCATGAGGCTGTCAAAACTATTATATTGATAGGTTTCAAGTTGCGATACTGATAGATGACCCTGCAGAACTAAATGGTGATTTTGTACTTATATGTCAGTTGGGGAAACCTTTTTATAACGTTTGGAAAACTATGAAGAATGAAAACATAGACGAACTTTTTAAGAAGAGCTGCTTTGAACACTTTTTTAAGCTACCTGAGGACCATGCTGTCTGTTTCTAAATAAGCATGGTATATGGTCTTCTCAAGCGCAGGATCAAGTACGTGGGGGATGATAAAGATTCAAAAGAGGGGGAAAATAGATGAAATCTGGATCAACTACTGTGGCATACCAGTTTATTTTGTCTTGAAAGAGTTTACCATAGTGACAGGCTTGAGATGTGATCGTCCATAAGAACTTCTCATCAAGGAAACATCCCGTAAAAGGTCCAAGGCAAGCAGGATAGCCAAACCACCACCATCCAATAGAGGAAAGTCATTGTCCCAACGACTACCCACCAAAACCAACAAACACAAGAAAAAAATAAATGGGTTGTTGGACATTGCTGAACATGGGTACAAAGTCGATAGATTGTTAAAACATCTCAAGGATAAAACCATATCAAAGAAGTACAAGGAGCAATTGTGCTTGGTTTGGTTTGCCCATTACGTCATATTGGCAAGAGACATCAATAAAGTCATAGAAGATGATTTGTTGAAGCTTGCTGAGGATTTTGAGAAATTCAACAATTATCACTAGGGATATGATAGATACAAATTGACTATCAAATATTTACTGACAAAGCTATCCCCCAAAACGATCATATTATACGGCTTTTCTTAGGCTTTCATGGTAAATTTAATCACTGTTTGTTTACTCATCCATTAATTTATATTGAATAATTATTATGACTTATTTTTGCTTGCTTCCTATTTACATTTTTTAAGCTTGGGCATTTGAAGCTATTCTCCCCTCCGAAAGTAGGTCAAGAATTACCCGGATGAGGTTTCTCATCCAAGGATCCATAGGTGGTTGGCAGCAAAGAGCAACACAAGAACTAAGGAGGCTAATCTCTTTAACCCTTTGGATAATGCATACGTCCTCTTTCAAGTAAAATAATTTGACTCAAAGAAAGATATTGAAACAGATATGCCATTTGTTCACTAGGAGGGTCATCTGTTATAATAAATTACCCATCTATTGTAATTGGTGCAATAGATGGGTAATTTGTCGTAATATATGATTTATATTTTGCAATAGATTACCCATCTATTGAAAATTATGCAACAGATGGGTATCTGATGCAACATATTGTTAATCTATTATGATAGATAAATAGTAATTACGACAGAAAGATCATCTGTTGCATAAGTTATTTATGTTAACATGTAACCCAACTAACAGCAAACTATTATATAATTTAAATGTATCTATTTTTTTATAGGTTGTGCATCTATGAATAGTGCCTATTGAGAAGGAGTTGGGGCTGACTTCTTTTATTACTCTAGGTCTTATTGATATAATAACAGACCCAATGGTAGAGTTAATAAAGAAAGAATTGGCAGGAGCAATAGTCATAAGAATAGCAGTTAGGTAAGGTCAACCTAATGTTGAGGCTCTTCATGACCAACCTACTACAATAGATCCAGGTTCTTCTTCTGGGGGTCTTACCGGTGAAGTTATTGATGTAGGTGGAAGGCATGCTGCTGCTGCTGCTAGTCATGATGATAAGCATGCTGATGCTCAGTAAAAAATAAATATGTTTGAAAACACTCCTTTCGCAAGTTCCTCTCACCCTTACACAGGTCCCTCTCACCCTTAAACTGGTCCCTTCCACCCTTACAATGGTCGCTCTCACCCCTCTTCACCCTTATGTTCTCGTTACAAATATGAAGAGTGCAAGGAAATATAGGGTAAACTCTTTGAAAAAGCAGAGGCTATCGCTAAAGCTGTCGAGGAATTAAAATCCAAGAGGGGTGTCATACCATCCAAGAAGGTGAGAAATCCATACACTTCTACAGTAGTGATTAGGAGAAAGAAAAGAGCAATTAGCCAAGTACTCTCCAATCGAAAATAAAAAAATTACAACTCCTCCATCTCCAAAAGTTGTTGAAGTTTAGGGGCCATTGAAGAAAGTGGACATATATGCGGAACTTAGCGCCAAAGAGAAGGGGGATCTGCGATGGGCCAAGAATGCCAAGCAAGGCGCACAAGATTACCCCATGCATACCTTTTCTGCCCAAAACTTCAAGAGTATGACAGATATGCGTACGCGGTACGTGGACAAGGTAAGTTTACTTTTCCTAACCTAGCCTTCTAATCTACTCCATGAAGAAGAAGCTACGTAACAGATGTGTCATCTGTTGCAACAGCTGGGTTTTTTGGTGCAACTAGTGGTGGTTCTGTTGTATCATATTACCCATCTGTTACATAAGTTGTAGTAGATGGTTAATCTGTGAATAAATTCAAAAAGCCCTCTGCAACAGATGGACTATCCATTGCGTCTTTTCACTATATTTTATTTCTTTACAATTACTAACCTAATTAAAAATTGACTTCTTATATCATAGTATGTTGAAGAAATTCTCTTCCTCATGGGTAGACAATTAGCGTACCCAAAAGCTTAAGATACTGCCGATAAGATAATGAACCTCAACTCTTACAAGAGTTTTAAGGATAGGTACGATGATCTTACTAAGCTAGTGTCAACTTCCGGTGGCCTGGAATTTGTTTCGTTAGTTTTTGGGTTCCAATGGGATAAAGAAATGAGTAAATATGTTAGAGATGAGAGGCCATATCTATACGGCAAGAGCTGGACCAAGACAAAGATAATTCTTACAGTCATGAATGTGGACGTCATATATTATCTAGTTGTTGAGATACTACTCGAGGTGGGAAAGATCAAGGTTTATGACTGTAACTTACCTGCCTTCGATGAGGCCAATTTTTTAACCCACATGCAACCACTGTTTGATTTGTTCCCCAACTTGTTGAGGTAGTGTAAACTGATAGATCATTTGCCAGCAGAAGTGTTGATGAAGCAAACATGGGATTTTAAAGGTCGAAATATGGACATAGACCTTCCAAAAAATAAAACCGTTGCCGCGTACGAGTCGTACGTGCTTGCACACATTGAATATTTGCTGACCAGCACCGAAATGGACGAGCCAACAACATTTTTGTGCGACAACGTTGTGGAAAACATACAAGAGTTCTGGGCTTATGGGGTACTAACTAGACGCTTGGAGCCTGTGTATAAAGAATAAGATGTAGAAACACAAATACCATAATAATTTTTTATTTCAAGTCACTTCACTTTACATGTAGTGACAATTTTTTTTGTTTGATGAAAGTTAAATTTTTTATAATGCAACAGATTGTCTATCTATTGTAACTTCTACTTGTTCTGACAGATAGTTGATCTGTTGTAATAGGTTGGTCATCTATTGCATTATGCCGATGTTTCTATCCTAGAAACTTGTTTGAGAAAGTTCTGACTCTCTGTGACTTGATAAGATCAAACTTATTTTATTAATAATGTTAACTCTCTTAAGTCTATCTATTGTAATAGTGGGAAGACCTGTTTGATAATTTCCAACATATGACCTACATGTTACAACATATATCTAAATTTGTTTGATATTTTCCAACAATTACGCTTGAATATCCATGTACTCAACAACACCAAACTAGTAGCAAATACACCACCATGAAAATTTAACAATTAGACTTGAATATTCATGTTCCTAACAACACCAAACCAGTAGCAATAACTCCAATAATGTAGTATCTTCTCGCTCGATTTTGTTTCTCTTAAAAAGCCTTGACTTTCTTCAACAAACCCTAGATTACACGATTTGCTTGTGAAGGGTGTCGTTCTTCATACCAATCAAAGTAATCACATCCACCCAATTTCTATAAAAACAAGACCACAATTACAAAACAATTACAAGTCAATAATTAATAAACTAATTAAATAAAAAAAATATTACCTTTGAAATCTTACAAGTAAAAAATGTATGACCTGAATTTTGTTGAGTCCAAGAAGTCTTCAATAGATCTTCATGACCACACTTACAAATCAAAAAAATTTATCATAAAAACAGTGGAAAATGAGATCGACATTGTCAAGCTCAGTTGGAAAAAATAAAAAAGATGAAGAAAAAATAAATGCAAATAATTTGAAGAATTTGGATAGATAAAAAAAAGATGATGAAGAAGAAGATTTAGGAATTTAGGGTTAAATTTTAGGAAGAATATGAATATATAAGACAATGGGAAAAAATAACAATTGGGGGCCAAATCAGACGCCAAGTCCGCAAAAATGGAAATTCAACAAGCCTTGGCTGCGTGAATTACACACAAGCTGCCAACAGAGAAAAAAGTGTCAAACTGACACATTCGATGCCTATTTTAGGTGTTTAAAATGAACACTGTCTACTTGAGGTGTCAAAATGAAAGATCGTTGCAACTTTAGGTGCCTGCGACGGGTTTTGCCTTTTTTATTTCAAGTCACTTCACTTTACATGTAGACGCAATTTTTTATGTCTAAATGAAAGTTTATTTTTTTTATAATACAACATATTGTCTATCTGTTGCAATAGGTTGGTCATTTGTTGCATTATGTTGATATTTCTATCTAGGTCTATCTGTTGCAACAATGAGAAGACCTATTTGATAATTTCCAATAGATGACCTACATATTACAACATATGTTTAAATCTGTTTGATATTTTCTAATAGATATGTCGTCTGTTGCAATAGATACCTTATCTGTTGTAATGTTTGAATCTAGTATTCCATTTCAATTTATAAGTTCAAATCTAAGGATAAAATAAAATTCATAGACAACATAAAATAAATCGAAGCCTTCAGAAATTACATGAAATAAATCAACAAATAAATAAAATGTAAGAAAATTGTTATGGGTACAGATCTCAACAAATAAATCAACAATTTATGTTTTGATGCTAATAATTACTAAGGAGGGGTGAGGTTATTAATTTGACAGACTCAAGCTATAAAGATCTACTCAATATGGACAAGTTGTTCTTCATGTGGTGCTATGGAATTTGGCTTTGGTTGTTGTGGATCTTTAATATTGCTTGCGTACGATTTCTGTAATTTTTCTTCTCCGTATTTCCATAAAAAGAGTAGCTTATTGTTAATGTTATTCAGCAGTAGCTTCTACTATGACATCCACCTGGAAAGCCAGAATTGTCAATGTTAATCACAGAGATACAAAAAAATAAAAAAGGATAACTCATCTATTTTAGCAAACAGATTATCTTTCTGTTTCAACATATGGATCATCTATTGGAATAAATTAAAATATGAGGAATACCTGTATTATAATTTCTAACAGATAAACCATCTATTGCAATATATGACTCATCTATTTTGAAAAACTGAAATAGTAGGACGTCTTGATTTAATTTGTCCCAATAGATGACCCATCTATTGCAACATATAGGTCACCTGTTGGTGCAAATAAAAATGGTACGTAGAGTTGTTTGATTTGATAAAATAGATGAAGCATATGTTGCAATAGATACTACATCTGATGCAATAGATTATCACTTGTTGCAACAGATATCTATATTTGTTTGATAATTTTCAGCAGATGTGTCATCTGTTGAAACAGATATATGTTTATTTATTAGTTGAAACAGATATTATACGTTCACCTTCTTCAGATCATGCTTCTCTCCTGTGGCCTTTGTACATTGCTCAATAGTGTAACACAAAGAAAGCAGAGTTGTAATTTTTCTTTTTAGATGCTTGATAATGCCTTGAAAATTACTTTCCTTCCACTCTTAACCTTAATGTCTAATGGAGTGGATGGATATAAAATCCTCTTTGATGTAATGGCACCCCTCTTAGATTCCAGTTTCTTTACAGAAGCATTTAATGTATTAATAGCATTAATTAGTACATCATGTTTTGCCTTGCATCTTGACATTTGCATGCAGAACATTCGCTAGGAGGGGCAAAATTTGTATAACCAATATGATCATACTCATAATGGTTTGTTTTAAAAACTGTAAGAAGAGCGACAGCACCACTACCACCACCAATAGCTCCATCACCACTAACACCATCAACAATAACACGCCCACCCTCCGAAATTATTTTTCTTATGATGGTTGTTGCTCCAAACAATTTCATTTTTGTTATGTCAATGACCTTAGGATCCGATAAAGTTTTCACAAAATATAAAGTAAGAAAAAATGGTATCTTCAACTTTCGATTGGTCAGAACAAGCGACGGATACACAATCTAACATAAATTAATACATATATTAGAATGATGATTAGATCATTCAAAAATATCATTAATTAAAATAAAAACTTAATTATAATTAGATTTACTACATCCTTCGGGGGGTTGAAGAGATCAAGAAATTTTGTATTTTTGCCAGTATTGGCCGACAACCATCTCAGGATTCTTGGACATGAAATTTCTTCCTGGTAGTTCACTTGTTGTCTCAAATAAGGAATGGCTTCAAACGCTCAAGCCTATAAAATAATTCTAATAAATCAAAAGTATTATTGAATACAAAAATGAATCATATCGTAATGTAAGAAATATTTACCATGAAAGTCTATGGAAATCCATATAAGTTGATTGTCTTTGGTTCTATCCAAGGATAGTTGTTAAATGCCTTAAGATCCTCAGAGAGCTTTATTAAACCAAGTGGTATATTGTTGTTAATGTCTCTCTCCCAAAGAATATTATGTATAAACCAAATCAAGTACAATGATTTTTTGTGCTTCATCGAAAGTCTTTTATCTTTCAACGCTTCTATCAAATTTTTATTTTTGAAGCTTGGACCAACAAGGGATACCAAGTCTTCATGATCACTCGACTTGCATTTGCCTTTTTTGGGTGTGCATGGTGTTTTTTTGGATTAGAATAGGTATAACTTGAGAAGGAGAAGGAGGATAACATTTTAGTCCAGTAACTATGGCAAACTCTTTCTAACCAAAACAAACAGGCATGCTATAGTAATTTATCCACATCGCATGCGATAGTAATTTATCCACATCTCATCTATCTTATCTTTGTTTTCATACATAAACCTACGCTTGAGAAGATCATATACCATTTTTATTTGAAAACGAGCATTGTTGTTCTCTGATAAATTAAGATATTGCCTAGAGCAGTTGTCCCTGAAATAAGCATCTAAATTTTGTTCTCAAAGTATTTTTCTGAAAGCGTCGAGAGATTTTCCCATGGCTGACTTAACCACAAAATCACCTATTAAATCCGTGGCACTATCACATTGCATTCTCACAAAATAACTATTAATGTTGAAGGTTTTGACCATCTCTTTAGTGGAAGGAATATTAACATTTGGATCATCTCTTTTGAAATATTTATCCTCCCCATGTTCATCATTTTCTGCTCCTGATTGAGATAACACTTGTAAAGCAAGCTCATAGAGTGGTGAATGTAGCCTAGCTGCTTCACTTGTTCCTTTACTTGGACTTGATTCGGTTTCTTTTCTTTTGGAAACCATATTATTTATTAGCAGAAATATAAAATAGATTATAATTGATTAATGCATCGTTAAAAAGGTATAACAATAAATCTAACATGCACAATAGTAAAAAAACAATTTTAATAGATCACACATTTGTTGCACCAGATGGGTTATCTATTGCAACATATAACTAACATGTTGCAACGAATGAGTAATCTATTGGAAACAATAAAAATAGACCACTTATCTGTTGAAATAGATGACTGGTCTGTGCAATAGATCACATATTTGTTGCAATATATGAGTGATTTATTGCAACATATAACTAACCTATTGCAATGGATGAGTAATCTGTTGAAATAATAAAAATAGATTACTCATCTGTTGAAATAAATGTCTGGTTTGTGCAACAAATCACACATCTATTGTAACATATGAGTGATCTATTGGAACTATTACCAATGGTAAATATTGTTTAGATTTATTCTAATAGAAAGATCATGTATCGCGACAGATGAATGATCAGTTGGAAAAATAAAGTCTTAGACATGTCCTGTTGGAATAGTTGATAGAATTTTATTCAATAGAAGGTTTATCTGTTCATTAGATTTTTAATCCGATGGTTCTTCTGTTGCATCAAATGGTAAATCTGTTGCATCAGATGATTAATTTATTGTATCAAATTTTTAATCTGTTGCATCAGATTTTTAATTAATGGTTCCTTTATTCCATCCGATGTTAAATCTATTGCATCATATGGTTAATCTAATGGAAAATCTATTGCATCAGATTGTTAATTTATTGCATTAGATTTTTTATCTGATGGTTCCTTTGTTGCATCATACGGTAAATCTATTGCATTAGATGGTTAATCTGTTGCATTAAATTTTTATTTGATGGTTCCTCTGTTGCATCATACTATAAATTTGTTGCATCAGATGATAAATTTATTGCATCAGCTGGTTACTCTATTGTATCAGATGGTTAATCTGTTGCATTATATAATTAATCTGTTCCATTAGAACACTAATCTATTATAGGGAAAAAACATTAGTATGATTTTGTTCAATAGAACAACAACAATATCACTATTTTTACCAAGAACAAGAACAAATCAACCCAACAACGGGCGCAACACCAAATATACCAACATTGTTTTTTTATTTGTACAAACACAGATAATAAAAATCAAACTTTAAAAACTGCAACAAACAACAAAAAATCATATTTCACTCCAAAAAAAGAAGAGAAGAAATACCAAAAATTAGGTTTATTCAGACTGCATTTCAAATTAAAGTAACAAATATTGAAATTGTTCACCAATGCTGGAAGAGAAGTTGGCTCAAGTTCCTCTTTTTTCTTTAAAACTAAAAAGGCCATAATTTTTTACCTGTGAAAGAAGAAAAGGGACAATGAAGAACTCAAAGTTGGCCGGAGAGAAAGGCTATCACGTCGATTGACAATTGAAAGTCGAAAATAAACTCAAAGCCCAACTATTTATCACCGGAGGTTGAAGTCGTCGGGAATTGAAAGGAGAAATTTGCAGAAATATTGGGAGAAACTGTTGAGAGAGAGGAGAGACAGTTGATTTGGAGAGGAGTGGGGTATGGGTTGATTTGTATTTTTGAAAAGATTAGAAAATTTTAAAAATATTAATCAAGTCCACAATTAACTTAATGGCTTAATCAAGTTTCTTAACTATGTTTGACCCTTTAAGATGGTCAATGTCACCAATCCTTCATTCAAGACTTGAATGACACCTTTTCTTTAATTTTCTTGTCTTACTGCTGCAAAAATATAAGTAGGAACAGAATTTGCAGTATCAAACTAAGTTCTAACTAAAAGAGTTTTTGAAAATATGATCTTATTTTCAAGTTGTAAAAATCACATTTGAATATTGTTGGTTACTTGCTACCTTCAAAATAGTTTCAGTTTTCAAGTTGAAAATGATTAGAAGTTTAAGCTCTATACTTTAGAAGAAAAACACTTTCACTAAATAAATATGGATATCGATACACTACATATACATTACATAATTATTTATACAATATCGATACAGATTTATACACCATTAATACAATATCGATACACATTTATATACCATTTATACAATAATGATACATTATATAACTTTCAAAAAATCGCCTAAAGTGCCCTTCAACAATGTAAATGGTGCAAAAATGTCCTCCATCTATCTATTAGGCCTAAAATGCCCTTCCTGTTTACCTATTGGGCCTAAAATGTCCTTTTCACTTACCTATTGGACCTAAAATATTCGTTTCGTCTACTTATTGGACCTATTTTACCCTTTTATTCAGGCAAATTATATGAAAAGGTCATCCTTAAAACTTAATTACATAAATAATAGTACTTTTTTAATATTACAAAAATAAGTTTTTTTTTACATATATAGCCATTTTAAAAAAAATCAGAAAAGATAATTATAATTTCTAATTTAATGATATAACTAATTATCAATTCAACTTAATTTAATAGATATACTTTCAATCTTCAAATGAAAAGTGGAAAAGATAATCGTTGCTTTCAAATCTTTCTCTCTTATATTCAAAATTCAAGTATTTTTAAATAAATCAAGTATTCCATTATTTACTTGTGTATTTTTCATTTTGCTTTCATGTATGTTAATCATCTAGTATTATTTTATTATCGTGTATTTTTAATTCTAATGTAATAGGTTAATCATAATTTTTTATGGATAAATATTTATGAAAAAAAATTATTATGTTGGAAGTACAAATATGTCATATATTTTTATTGTATAAATATAATTTATGTCAAAGTCAGATTATTATTATATTTTTTGATATAATTTATGGGATAAATTTCATGGTATATGTCATTATGTCGGAAGTACTTTTCTTGTTAAAAATTATTTATTAAATATAAATTTATATGGTATAAAGTTTTTATATATAAAATATACCTTGTATATTTATGGCATAAATATAATTTGTATGGTAAAAACATACCATATATTTTGATGATATAAATATAACTTGTGTAATATATAAATATATCATGAATTTTTATGGTATAAATATATTATATATTTTTATGGAGACATCGTGAAAGTAGGCAATAAAAATAAAAAATATAAAATTTTGATATAGTATATATAAAATGAATGAACAAAGATTTCTATAAAAATAGGCAATAAATAAGAAATATGAGAATTTAATATATAATTATTTTTTTGCATATTAGAATTTGTTATAAAAGTAAATATTTTATATGCTATATCTGACAACCAACTAATATGGCTATGTATATGTAATAATTATTTAAAAATGGCTATTTATATTTTTTTATTTATCAGATCAATTTAGAATGACAAAAAAATTGATATGTGCACTATTTATTTGGTTAATATTAATAAAAATGATAGAGATTTTATGTAGTTTAATAAAGATAAGTTGTGGTATTATATAATTTTTTAAAAAAATAAAAGGGCAAAATAGCCCTAATAGATAGACGAAAAGGGCATTTTAGGCCTTTTTTCGTATAACTTTTATCCAATATCAATACATTACATATGTTGGGTTATTAAGAGGTGTGAATGAAAAATGAAAAGGTGATGTTGTTTTTTCAGAAAGACACTAAGAGAAAGGATGCAATTTGACTAGGCATCTTTTCGGATTGAATGGTTATGAATTTTCCAATGGTTGTGACTTTTTCGAAGAGTTGCACCTTTTCTGAATAATTGCACCTTTATGAAGGGATGCATCTTTCTGAACCATTGCTTCTATTCATGAAGCAACACCTTGATGGCTATCAATTCCTGATTTTTTCCTCAGGTAAAGACAATTTTTTTAGAGTTGAAAACATTCTTCTTCTTCTTAAAAACTCTTTTGTGATCATCAAATTGTTGAGTGCGTTCGAAGTTTCTGAAAGTGTGATGTACCGCTACTTTCAGAAAGTGAACCATTTATCCTGGCAGGAAAGATTCCATAACCTCGAGTACTTGAGGGGAATAAATTCCTTAAGGACACACCGTGAAGTCGATGGACTTGGTTCTTAAATTTCTGCTTCATCTGCATTTCTTAATAGTTGATAAACACTTCATTTGATAGTTCTTTTGATTATTCATTTGAACTTGTCTTTGAAGGTGTTGAACTTCATTGTAGTTCTAGTAAACTAATTCTTGAACTTAGTTTAATGTTTGTATGAAAAGCATACAGATTTTGTACCTAAGCTGAACAACAATCTTAAGAAATTTACACTAATCTGTATTGTCTGATTTACTATTTTTCAGTAAATAGTTTGGAGTTCATATTGATAGTTCTTCAACTTTTGAACTTGTTTTGAAGTTTTTGAAACTTCATCTTGATAGTTCGTAAGTTGGTTGAACTTGTGTTGAAATTCTTAACATTTGGTTTAGCTATTTTCCAGAAAAATAGTTTGAACTTCAATTTGTTGATGTTCATAAGTTGGGTTGAACTTATTGTTAAAGTTCAAAGTTGTAAATATGAATTTTAAACTTTATTTGATTGTTCATATGTTAATTTGAACATGAGTTTGAAGTTATTGCTGAAAAATACAGATTTTATCAAACCCGATAAAACAATAATTGTAAGAAAATTATAAAAATATTTATTTATTATGCTTTCTTGGTGGAAAAAAAATTATCAAGTATTTGATTAATCTGTATTGGGTCTGATTTTATGGAGACTAAAATCTTTTGATTTCTACTCCCTCGATTAGAAAAATACAAAAACTTCATCGAAAAATCAATGTGAGAATTTGGTTCGAAGAATATAAAAACTTCACCGATTCGTTAAAATCTCTGTATTGGTTTCTGGTAGGGGTGTACATAGGTCGGGTTGGTTCGGTTTTTCATTAAAATATAACCAAACCAACAATGTGGGTTTTCTAAATCTATAAACCAAATCAAACTAATATACAATCGATTTTTATATTTCAGTTTTAATCGGGTTTTTTCGGTTTTTTTGGTTTTTTGGTTTTTCAGTTTTTTTACAATTATAATGTGATTGAAGAAAAAATTAAATGTTTTCACTAAAAAGATTAAAAAAAAACAATGGTCATAGAGTACTATCTCTCAAAGTAATATTATGTGGATACTCAGTGGTTCAATTTGTAAATCACTAGTCACAATAGCTTGTCTGAAAGTTTCCTTCACATAAAATGTGAGCATAAAGAAGAATGAAGAATTGGAGACAACTTATTAAAAATTTAACTCCATAAAATAATTAACTATACATAATTCCACAAGAAAAAAGAGAAAGAAGAGAAACAAACCTAAATCAAAACTCGACGAATAAGGAGAATGAGAAAAATAAGATGAAAGTAAGATGAGGGAATAATGAGAACTCTCTGAAAACTTGGAAAGTAAAATTTAAAGTGAAGCAATTGAAGAGTTATAGATTTTTATATTAATATTGGGTTTTGTATTAATCTGTTACTAATGGATAAACATTAGGAAAAAGGACAGCAATAGCACCTAAAACTAAAATAATATCATAAAAATAGCATTCAAAATTAAATACCCTATAAATAGCCACAAACTAATTTCACTAGCTAACCTTCACTGTCATACGCTTAAACATAATTGAAAATGTCGTTAAAGTAACTTTCTCTTTCTTTCTTTCCTTTTCATTCACATTTTCCTTTCCATTCAAACTCCCAAACCTCCATTCTTTTACCTTTTTCGATACTTCAATTAATCTTTCTTATTCCATAAATTTTGTATAAAATCTCCAAAAATCTGCATTCAATTAGCTTCCTATAATTTTTTTCCCATTGTAAATTTGCTCAAAATTGATGCAAAATAATGGCTTCAACTTCAGTTTTAGTTTCAATAATGATAAAATACGGAGGTCAGTGGATATCTGATGTTGAATTTAAGTGTATCAATGTGGTATAAAAGAGTATCAACTGAGTATAGAGATTGCATGTGCATGCAAAGAATTCCCTCTCCCTTTTTTAAAAAGTATATCAACGTAGTATAAAAGTGTATCAATATGACATAAAAATCTATTAAATGGGTATAAAGACTGTATATGCATCCATAGGTGCCCCTTCTCTTTTTTTTTTAAAAGTGTATCAATGTGGTGTAAAAGTGTATCAAACTGGTATAAAAGAGTATCAATTGGGTATAGAGACTGTATGTGCATGCAAAGGTTTCCCTTCTCTCTTTTAAAAAATGTGTATCAATCTGGTATAAAAGAGTATCTATTGGCATATGCTTTTTTTTATCTTTACATGCATCAAAACATCTCCGACTCACCGTGATTGAGTCAGCCTCTAAGAAGAACATCTTTGACTCACCATGATTGAATCAGCCTCTGAGAAGAACATGGACCAAGACATGGCTTTTCTCTTACCTTGAGACCTCATTATTTTATTTTTTTCTTCTTCAAGTTTAAAGAACTATGACATTGCTTCAAGTACAAACCTGTATGTAATGATTCTGTAAAATAATCATCATTAACAACAAATTTGAGGTCAAAATTGACCGTTTTACCCGTTAATTTTAACTTTCCTTTATTTCCTATTTTTTGCTTCATGTCCATAGTTTTCAATGCTCCAATACAAGAAACAACAAATCAATTTTTGATATTGATCATAAAATACAGTAGATTGATCGATGCATAATAGAGGAGGAAAAAAAAAGATTTAAGAAAGTATATTTAGAAAAGAAAAGTGATTTAAGAGTAACAACTATAAAGAACATTTAATTTCCTTAATTGTGTAAGGAGAGTGGTTTTGGGCCAAGTGACTAACAAAAGGAAATAAATTGGGCCGACTGACTCCAATTGTCCATATTTTCATAGTGTGGGTCATTTCTTTTTAAAATGGTAAGTTCATGTCCTTTTTACTAAATATTATAACTAAAGACCCAAGAATATATATCTATTTTCTGAATATAAAAAAGTTATAAAAGTAATTAGAAAGTAGATTATAAGTAATATTTTTTTACGTATAAGAAATTAAAATTATATATGTATTATGTCGGTTCGGTTTAGGTTCGGTTTGATTTTATTTTTGCTAATACCAAACCAAACCAAGAATAATCGTTTTTTTTTTTGAACACCAAACCAATCAAACCAAACCGTAAGTCGGTTTTTTTCCTCTATTTAGTTTGATTCATAGGTTCGGTTTGACTTAACGGTTCGGTTTGTACACCCCTAGTTTTTGGTAATTAAAATATGTGGGGTTTCACTCTGTTTGAATTTGATTTTGATTTGAAGTCATAAAAACTTCATCATTTTTTTAAAGTTCATTCGGTTGATGATTTGAAGATATAAAATCTTCATCATTGACTAGAAACAAGTTGGCTAAAGATTAAATTTTTTATTGTTAGTATTCTAAAATACTACAGAGTATGTCAAAGGTTGACAGAAAAATAGCGAATTAAATTGAACAACAAATTGATTTGATTGTGAATGGTGTTGTCCCAACGATAACTAATATTGTTTCATTAAGTCGTTTAGGTAATGTTTTAGCAATGAAAACGACAGAGGAATTAGAAAAATATTTTGGTGTGAACTTCAAAGAATGGCAGAAAATGATGTCATTTTGGTTGACCAAACTTGAAATGCAAATAATGTTCACAAGTATAGATCCTCATATTCTAGAAAAAAATGAGTGATGATTTGAAGATCTTATGAGTCATTCCAGGATAGATGAGGATAATGAGTTGAATTAAAAATCATCAATAATGGTTGTAAATTCTGTTAAGGATGATGCTCCAAATAATAAGAAGATGAAAAAGTCTTCTGGACAAGAAAAAGAGCAGAATAAGAAAATGTTAAAAGGTAATTGCTACATTTATAGTGATATTAGCCACAAAGCTCTAAATAGTCAAGTTCTAAATAAGAATAAGAAAAGAGAATAGATAAATATGTTGGAAACAACTAGAAAGATTGAAAATCTATGTGATATGATCACTGAAAGTAATCTAGTTGGATATCCAAATGAATGGTGGTTTAATTTAGGAGCCACTAGACATGTTTGAGCGAACAAAGAAGCTTTTTCTACTTATAATCCCGTTGGTCCCAAAGAAGTGATCTTCATGAGAAATAATGCAACAATCAAGGTTGAAGGAAGTGGGAAGATATTCCCAAAAGTGACTTCCGGCAAGGTGTTGAATCTTAACAATGTTCTCCATGTTCCTACAATTAAGAAAAACTTAGTACCGATAACACTTCTTGTTAAAAATGAGTTTAAGTGTGTGTTTGTTTTGGAGAAAGTTGTAATAAGCAATAATGAAACATGTGTAGGAAAGGGCTACCTCAATGAGGGTTTTTTCAAACTTTATGTAATGGTTGTTGAAATGAAGAAAGCTGAGGCTTCTTCTTACTTGCTAGAGTCAAACGATTTGTGGCATAGTCATTAGGACATGCCAAGTATAAAATCTTGCAAAAACTGATTAGTTTGGAAGTGTTTCCTAACTTTGAGTGCAATAAATCAAAGTATTAAATATGTGTGGAATCTAAGTATGCTAAGCATTCGTATAAGTCTATTGAAAGGAATTCCAGTCCCTTAGACTTAATCTATATATACATTTGTGATATGAAGTCAACACTTTCTCGTGGTGAAAAAAAGTATTTTATAACTTTTATTGATGATTGCACTAGATACTATTATGTTTATTTTCTAAATAGTTAGGATGAAGCAATAGATACATTTAGGCAATATAAACCAGAAATTGAAAATCAGTTGGAGAAAAAGATTAAAATAATAAGTGATAGGGTTGAAGAATATGAATCTCCTTTTGAAGAAATATGTGTATAGAATGGACTTGTCCATCAAACTACTGCCCCATATTTACCTTAATCTAAAGGGATTGAGGAAAGAAAGAACCAAACCTTAAAGGAAATGATGAATCTCTTACTTATTAGTTCAGGTTTACTGCAAAACTTGTTGGGGGAAGCTATCCTTACAGCTAGCCGAATACTCAATAGAGTGTCATATAGCAAGACACTATCAATTCCATATGAAAAATAAAAAAGAAAACCCAACTTGAAATATTTCAAAGTGTGGGGTGTCTAGCGAAAGTATAAGTTACTATGACTAAAAGGGTGAATATAGGACCTATGACCGTGGACTGCGTATTTATAGGATATTCTAAAAGTAGGAAAGCATGTCGATTTTTAGTTCATAAATCCAAACATCCAGATATCAATGAAAATACGATAGTTGAATCAGATAATGCTGAGTTCTTCGAACACATTTATCTATTAGAACTAGACATGTATGGTCTAGTTGGGGGTCTAAACGACCTCGAGATGAACCAAGAGAAAAGGTACACAATGATGAGAATCCAAGACATAGTACACATCAAAGAATGTCAACTTCTTTTGGATCGAATTTTATATCTTTTCTCCTAGAAAATAAGCCTCAAACATTTAAAGAAGTGATGTCATCTTCAGACTTATTTTTTTAGAAAGAGACGGTCAATAGTGAGATTGATTCTATCTTGAGAAACCATACTTAGAAATTGGTTGATCTTTCTATAGAAAATAAATCTTTAGGTTCTAAATGAATCTTCATAAGAAAAATAAAAGTGAATAGTACATTGACAAGTATAAGGCAAGACTTATAGTGAAAGGTTTCAAACAAAAAGAAGGCCTTGATTATTTTGATACATACTTGCACGTAACGAGGATAACATCAATTCGGATGTTAGTTGCCCTGGAGGTAGTATATGGTATTGAAATTCATGAAATGAATGTGAACAAAGCATTCATAAATGGAAAGTTGGAGGAAGAAATTTACATGAAACAGCCAGAGAGTTTTGTGGTTCCTGATAAAGAATAAAAGGTGTGCAAACTTGTTAAGTCATGGACTAAAATAAGCACCCAAACAGTGGCATGCGAAGTTTGACCAAACCATATTGGCAAATGGTTTTAAGATAAACGAATGTGATAAATATGTGTACATTAAAGACACTCCAAATCACAAGGTCATTGTTTGTTTGTATGCAAATGATATGTTGATCATCAGTAGAAACATTTTTGACATAAATGCTACGAAATGACTGCTTAAGAGCAAGCTTGATATAAAGGACCTTGGAGTTGCGGATGTGATCTTAGGAATAAGAATCCATAAAACTCCACAAAGGTTGTCATTTCCACAATCTCATTACATCGAAAAGATACTTAGCAAGTTCAAATATTTGGACTTCGGTATTGACAAGACTCCATTAGACGTGAGTTTTACACTTCAAAAGAATGAAGGTGAAAGTGACTCACAGTTGGACTACACAAGAGTGTTGGGATGTTTAATATATATCATGAACTATACATGGCCAGATATAGAATGTACTATTAGTAAATTAAGTTGGTACATGAGTAATTTCAATAAAACTCATTGGCTGGCAATGAAAAGAGTTTTGGGGTATCTTAAATACACTCAAGACTATGCTTTGCATTTTAATAAATATCCAGCGGTAATTAAAGAACATAGTGATGCAAACTGGATCATCGAATCAAATGAAGTAAAATCCATGAGTGGATATGTATTTACTCTAGGTGGGGGAGCAGTCTCTTGGAAATAATCCAAATAGACATGTATTGCCCGTTCTACAATAGAATATGAATTTATTGTATTAGATAAAGACGATGAAGAAGCTAAATGGCTCCAAAATTTCTTGAAAGATATTTTTTATTCGCCCAAACTATTGGCACCAGTATGTATACACTGTGATAGCCAAATGACGATAGGTAAGATAGGGAGCATGATGTATAACGGTAAATCTCATCATATAAGATAGATACATAATACCATTAGAGAACTACTCTCTAGTGGAATTATCATTGTTGACTATGTGAAGTCAAAGGATAATATGTCGGATTCACTTACAAAAGGTCTATCTAGAGAGAGGGTTAAGAGAACATCGAAGAAAATGGGTTTACGGCCTAGGACAAGTCAACATGGTAGTAAATCTACCTAGCAAACTAGAGATACCAAGAGCTAGGTTTAAAGAGATTTGATAGTTTAACATTGTCAATATACTCAACTCATTCTAATGATGTAGACATTGTTTAAGAAACGAGGATAAAGCTTATGGTGTGAAGCTTTTTAATGGTTATCTAAATTTGCCAGATTTGACCAAATAGTTTAATCTATAGAATTGAATGTTTAAAAATCACCTGTGTGAGGGTGAAATGAAAGTCGATTCAACGACAATGTTAGTAAAGTCCTATTCTCTATGCTCTCATGAAATCAAGACATGTTCATGGCTAAAACGAACAAAATTGTGAGAACCATAAATAGTAAAAGTTTGGTTGTGTGACATGTGTTGTCTAGGTGTACATTAAAGTTAAATGGTTCAAAGATATCAAATCTACCGATTGACCGAGTACATCTGATGCATGTTCGCTACGGAAAGTTCAAAGGAAAACTCACTTATCCAGATGCAATCAGTCTTTGCTTGTTAATCACATAATTATCCATAAATTTTTTTGATAACATATCCATTTCCCATTCATGTGGGAGATTGTAGGGTTATTAAGAGGTGTGAATGGAAAATAAAAAGGTGGTGTTTTTTTCGCAAAGACACCAAGAGAAAGGATGCAATTTAAATAGGCACCTTTTTGGATTGAATGGTTATGACCTTTTCAATGGTTGTGACTTTTCCGAAGAGTTGCACCTTTTCTGAAGATTTGCACCTTTATGAAGGGATGCACCTTTCTGAACCATTGCTTATCTTCATGAAGAAACACCTTGATGGCTATAAATTCTTAAATTTTTCCTCAGGTAAAGACAATTTTTTTAGATTTGAAAACATTCTTGTTCTTCTTAAAAACTCTTTTGTGATCATCAAACTGTTCAGTGTGTTCGAAGTTTCTAAAAGTTTGAGGTACCGCTAATTTCAGAAAGTGAACCATTTTATCCTGGGGTAAAAGATTCCATAACCTCAGGTACTTGAGGGGAATAAATTCTTTAAGGATACACCGTGAAGTCGGTGGACTCGGTTCTTAAATTTCTGCTTCATCTTCATTTCTTAATAGTTGATAAATACTTCATTTGATAGTTCTTTTGAATATTCATTTGAACTTGTGTTTGAAGAATGTGTCAAACTTCGTTGTAGTTCTTGTAAACTTATTCTTAAACTTGGTTTGAAGTTTGTATAGAAAACATACAAATTTTGTACCCAACCTAAACAACAACATATTCAAGCGACTATTTTTTTGTGGCTAGTTCCTTTTTGAGCTATTTTTTTTATAAGGAATACTTGACTATATTTGTTGTAAACTAATTACTTTATTTTATATATTTGAAATTATCTCATTTCATAAAGGGTTAAAGTATAGGGCCATATTAAGGAGTGCATCTATAGTTTTGATATTTACATAACATAGCGATACTTTTATTCTATTTTCTTTGTTTTAGAGTATGGTGAACATGTATCTAAGATATAAAACTGAGGTGATGCACCCATCAACGTTGAAAAATAGTAACTGACTTGAATAATTAACGGAAATTTAAGTTTATTATCATCATGGATTTCTACATACAGGATAACATATCATTTTAAAATATCTCTCCAATTCCATCGTTTATTTTTAAAAGAATCAAAGTAGTTGATTTGTGTTAACCCTATTGAAATACTTTTTATTCATTTAGTGATCGTGGATAGAAGTATCAGAATTGTATTTACTATTCATTCTCTCTCGCGATTTTCTCATATTCTCTCTCACAATTCTTTTTTTTCATCAATTCTTGGTATTGTGATTTTCTAATTAGATAGTACAAAAAACTATTTTTTTTGTTTCTGAAAAATAGATAAAACTTTTATTAGAAAAAAATGGTATCTATGCATTTATTTTAGGGGTAATATAATGTATCAGTTTCCTCTTACTTTTTTATGGAAACTATTATTGGCATATTCATTGTATTAGTGTATCAAAAAAAATTGATGCAACTATTATTAGACTATATTTAAGTATTAGAAAAAATAAATACAATTATTATGAGAAAATTATAGTTATGTGTTTATTTTAGGGGTAATACAATGATCGAAACATTTTATCAATGATTTTCGTTCTTCTGTCTATCTGAAAAAATGATATAGCTATTATCAGATTGTATCTGTGCATCTATAAAAAAATGATACAATTATTATTCGAAAAAAAATTGTATTTGTGTATCACAATTTCATGTATCTATAAATCTAATATCAAATATGCACATATATGTGCTATATTCAATGTATCTGTGCGTAAATATATCTATCCAACTTCAAATATGTAATGTATCCAATGTATTTGTACGTAGATACATACTTCGAGAAAGAAGAATATATAGTTGTCAAGTATCAAATATTAGTGTATCAATATCAATTTTATATATTTAGTATTTAAATATTTGAGAGGGCATTGGTGTATCTATGTATTGTGCATAAATACATGTATCTACTATCAAATATGTGATGTATCCAAAATAAATAATAACAATAAAAAGAAAAGCTTTAAAGGAAAGCACCAATCAAGATCCCTCCAATCACAATACTAATAATAACACTGTGAGCACCCCAATCCACTATCAAGAAATTACATGGATGACCTTATAACGGTTGATATTTTTTTGTCTTTCAAAAGAAAAAAAATTTAAGGATTAGTCCTTCTTCCTTTTTATGCATAGAACAAGTACTTTTTCGTCCTTCTACACCTCAAATATTTTTATACTTTTTATGCTTATTTGTCTCTCAACTTCTATTATTTTTTTCTTCTTTTTTATATTTTCCTTTATTTTAATTTTTTCTTTTTGTATTTTAATTTTAATTTTTCTTTTTTTTCCTTTTTTTCTTATTTTAATTCATTTTTCTCAGCTTTTATTTTCTTTTATTTTTTGTTTTTTTTTCTTTTGTTTTTTTAAACATTATTTATTTTACATTTCTCTCTTTTTTTAATTCATTTATATCAACATTTATTTTTTTTATTTTCTCATTCTATATTTTTCTTTTTAAAATTATTTTTCTCAAACTTTTTTTTTTGTTCTCATTTTTGTTTATTCGACCTATATTTTTTATTCTTTTTTATTCTTTCTCTTTTTCTTTTGTCTTAACCTTTATTTTTTTCTTCTCTTTTTTTCTCAATCCTTATTTTTTTTTCTCTTTCTTTTCTTCTTTTTTTCTTTTTTCTCGACTCATATTATTCTTTACTAATGAACAGAAAATTGAATAATTCACAAAGAGTATCGTCTTTCTTTGACATCGAACTAAACTTAAGAGCGTGAGTTGTTGTTCGAAAGTTCTTGGGTTAATTCTTACCTCTAAGGAAAAGGTTATAGACATCTCATAAATCTAGACATAATGTGGTGGTGTCAACTCTTGCCCGTGGGTCGTAACTTGTTGTTTGAAAGTTTTTGGGCTAATTTTTGCCATAAGGAAAGAGTTATGGAGTATCTCATCAATCAAGATACAATATGGTAGTGTCAACCTTGCCATAGGGCATAACTTGTTGTTTAAAATTTTTTGCGCTAAGTCTTGTTTTAAGGCAAAAATTATAGAGCATCTCATAAACCAAAACATAATATGATAGTGTCAACTCTTTCCCATGGGGTGTAGCTTGTTTAAAAGTCTTTGTGCTATTTCTTGCCTTTAAGGCAAAAGCTATAGAATATCTTATAAATCAAGACACAATGTGATAATGTCAACTCTTGTCTGTCGGGCATATCTTGTTCCTTTGGTGGTCTAAGTCTTGCCTTTAACACAAAATTATAGAACATCTCATAAATCAAGACACGATGTGGTAGTATCAACTCTTATCCATGGGGCGTAACTTATTGTTTGAAAGTCCTTGAGTTAAGTCTTGCCTCTAAGACAAGAGTTATGAAACATCTCATAAATCAAAATATAATGTGGTAATGTCACAGGCATAACTTGTTGTTTGAAAGTTCTTAGACCGAGTCTTGTCTTTGAGACAAGAGTTATAGAACATGTCATAAATCAAGACACAATGTGGTATTACAAACTTTTGCGTATAGGGCGTAACTTTTTGTTTAAAAGTCTTTCGGCTAAGTCTTGTCTCCAAGGGAAGAGATATATAATATTTCATAAATCAACATACAATGTGGTAGTGGTTAACTTTTTTCCACGAGGCGTAACTTGCTGTTTGAAAGTCCTTGAACTAAAGAGGCAAAAGTTATAAAAAATCTCATAAATTAAGACACAATTAATTGGAGCATAACTTCTTGTTTGGATGGAATCAAAGAGAAGAAAAAAAAGGAAAAAAAAATTGAGAAAAAAATACAATGAAGCAAAAAATAGAATTGAAAAAAAAAAAGAAAATAAAAAATAGGAGTTGAGAGGAGAAAAAAAATAAAAGACAAAAATAAAATTGAGAAAAAAAGACAAAAAAAATTAAAGATTGAGAAAAAAATAAAGAATATATCAGTTGAGAGGAGAAAGGAGAAAAGGAGTAAAAGATTGAGAAAAAATAAAGGAGGTTTAGAAAGATGAAAAAAAAAATAAAGAAAATAGAAATAAAAAATAGAAGTTGAGAGACAAATGAACATGAAAGTTGTTTAAGAATATTTGAGGTACAAAAAGATAAAAAGATATTTGTTTATAAATAAAAAAAAAAGAAAGGTTAAATTTGTAAGACTTTTCTTACGAAGACAAAACAACAAAGCTGCTCAAAAAGAGAGTCATTTCTGTAGTTTACCCATCCGCTACAACTAAATTAAAAACATTGCTAATCACACCTAAAATCACCAAATAACCCATAACCAAAAACGGTTGCCATCCTAATTTCCCATCCAACAACTTAACAACATCTACCTTAATTTTCTACTGCAAAACTCATCGATTTTCTTTCAAGTTGTAAGGCCTTGAATTATCAAATCGGCAAAAGTATGATTTCTAATTTGACATTGTCAATTTCCTTTGAATTATTTCAGAAAAAAAGGGAGAGAGAGAGGAGATTTGGAAAATATTATGTGGCAGGCAAAGTGGGAGAGAGATGAAATGCATAATTTGGGAGAAAATGCTTGTTTAGAGGTGTAATTGAAGGATAGATACATAGTGAGTGATTTTAGCCTATTAAAGGGGAGTTTATCTAAGAGGGTGAATCTTCTAGGGAAAAGGAAACACTTGCTGAGTTATTTAGCTTTTTTAAACTACAGTTGCGAGTTGTTACACTGTCCATGTTTTCTTAGTTATGTTGTTTTCCTTTAAAAAAAAAAAAAAATCTCTATCTATATAAAAGCAAAATTAAAAGTAAGACAAGATGTTACGTGGCAAAATATTAAAAAGT
Source organism: Capsicum baccatum var. pendulum (assembly GCA_030864225.1). Taxonomy (NCBI): domain Eukaryota; kingdom Viridiplantae; phylum Streptophyta; class Magnoliopsida; order Solanales; family Solanaceae; genus Capsicum; species Capsicum baccatum. Next base: position 203,661,259 of record CM061553.1, read on the forward strand.
CATGTGACAATTTTTAGAACATAACATAATAATATTATAATAAAAATTTTAAATTAAAAAATATTAAATATTTGAATCAAAAGATTAGAAATATTTCAATTTAAAAATAATAGGCTTTTAAAAAAAAAAAAAGAATTTTCATTAGCTTAAAACTAGGAACTTAAAATTATCTTACTGTTAAGAAAATTATCTTTTTCAATGTCATAAAATATATTTAAATATTAAATAAAAGATAATAATACTAACACTAATAAAAATAATAATATATTTTTATAAAAAATGTAGCAGCAACACTTTTAATTTAAGCAAGAATAAAGCAAAATCTTTAAGCAATTTGATAAGAGATTCAAATTTGAATTTAAATAGAATTGAAAATGGAATAGAATTTCAACTTTTAAATTTTTCTTATATATCTTACTCTACCATTGAAGAGTCTTAAATAAACTATAACTATGTCATAATCATAACAATCAATAAATAAATAATAGTGTATTGTAGTAATAATTTAGTAGTAAATACGTGAGAATCTACATATTTAAAAGTTAAATAATTGGAAGTAACTAACTATAAATTTATTTAAAATTATTATACTATTTATTCAAATTTAAAAATAAAGATTAAAATTTCAAAATAAACCAATTCTACATATTTTGAGGTATGACTTCTTTTGAGAGTATTCTATATTTTTTTATAGTTTTAAAATTGCATATACAAAAATATAAAGATTATTTTAATTAGTTTAAAGATTAAAATAAAGTTTGCTAAAAAAAATATTTATATGACATTTTTTAATATATTTTTTATATTTTAAAATTGAAACTATAAAAGGATAAATATTATTTTTAGAGATATAAATTATTTAAAATAGTAGTCTTTAGATAAAGATAAATTTGCTGAAAATTAGTTTGTTGAATTAGTCTTAAATATTTGAATTTTGAATTTCAAATGAAAGTTAGGATTCTTTTAGCTTTTGAATTAAAAACAAACTCCATACCAGATAAAGGTGAATTTGAATTAAGTCTCTCTACATAAACTAAATTTTCAATCATACTTCTCATTTCATTCTTTAAATTCTTTTCAACATATTCTTTAATACTGAAAGGATTCAATCAAATTCATTTATTCTTTATACTACATTTGTGATTAGCAATATGCTTACATTAATATATCTATACGCAATTTGTATATTATTTAAAGTTTGATTTTAGATTATTTTATTATTATTTTTAATAATTTGTGTTATTTTTTATTATATAGAATTTCTATCATGGACAAAGAGTCTATAAGATCACGTATATAATATTTTTAAAATAATTACCAAGGTAATTAAATAAAACATCACAAAAGTGTGGAATGAATATTTAAAAAATTAACAAATATAATTAAAAAATTATTTATAAATCTTAAACAGAAGAGATTGGGGGGGGGGGGGGGGGGGGGAATAAACAATATAATAAAGTAAAACATGAAACATAAAAGCTTTTTGCAATTACATATTATTTTTACTCATATAAGATTTGATTAGAGGAGGGAAGGGAAGGGGGGAGGGAGGGAAGGGAGTAATTAAGCAACTATATCTTTAAATTGTGAACAATATTCTTAAAAAAAAAAACATAAAAGTTGTTTTTACAATTATATGAATATTTTTTCGTATAGATTTTATTAGAGATTGGGGAAGGAATGAAAGGGGGGATGGGGGGTGAAGATGGAGGTGAGGGTAGGGGGTAAGGGGTAGTTTTTTTTTTTTTTAATAATTGAGATATAATATGGTAGTTGTTGTTGAATGTTTAAGGTAATATGATTTATCAGGAAAGAGGATAATTAAGAATCTATATCTTAAATTGTGAACAATATTCTTAAAAAATCTGAAACATAAAAATTATTTTTACAATTATATAATTATTTTTCGTATAGATTTGATTAGAGGTGGTGGGAAGATGAAAGAGAAGGGGGGAGATGGAGGTGAGGGTGGGGGTATTTTTTTTTTATAATTGAGATATATTATGATAGTTGATTTTTTATATATATAAGGTTGTTGCTGAATGTTTAAGGTAATATAATTTTACCACGAGAAAGAGGTATTCGATATCAAATATTTTATCCGCGCATCTCGCTGGTACGTATACTAGTACATCCTAAAAAGAAGTGGATCATTTTAAAGAAAAAACTTGTTATTTTCCACATAAAAAAGTAGCTTCATTTATTATTAAATAAGGCTGATTTAATGTCCGGAAATTGAGCAATAAATAGTGATTCTGATAATGAATCCAACTATGGGTACTTTGACGATTGAGCTTATGAAGATGATATTTTATTTGATTGAAATGTTAATTTTTCTGTTGAAATATTTTTATTCAATGTCAACATAAATGCGAGAACAAATAATGATAGAGAAGAGTTCATTAGCAAAGAGAGTTGCAAAATGAAGATGTCAACTCAGATTGTGTTGTTTTTAGTGACACGAAAAACTTGAATAGCGATAGAGATGCATCTAGTGAAGATTTTAACTTTCCAAAACATAACTCAAAGACAATTGACTCTAATCCTAAGTTATCATTAGGACAAGTATATAAAAAAAGAGTTTAGAAAATTGTAACTATTCATGAGATTAAAAGAGGAATTACTGTCGAGTGGATTAATGACAAGGCAGAAAGAGCAAGGGTAAATATAAGCATTATCCCTCTTGTAAGTGGGTTATTCTGGCTTTAAAAATGCATAAGGAAACAAATTTTCAAATAGAGACTTACACCTCTGAGAATACATGTTCTTGTTAGAATGTCAAGAATAAGAATGTTACTTGTCCCGTGATTTTTGTGAACCCCAAATGACTAACTTTTTTAATTACCTTAAGACTGATGATATGATTTTCTTATAATTTATTACCTTATGATATAGACTCTCTTTACTATGATTTTGATGACAATAAAGATATTGTACATCTTCGTTTTTCTACAGGCAAACTCTTTGTAAATTGCACTGCATGTTTTATAAACTAGATAAGTGTGTCTTGAACTTTTATAATTTCAGTATTATTTTCAACAAGTTATGTCTCTATCTTGATGACATAGATCAAGAACAACGGGATTTTTGTCCAACATTAGATACCATCAAATATCATTTCCTTGATCCTGATAATATATCACATATCATGGCATTAACTCAAAATGGCATGCTTCTCAGTAGGCAACCATTACTTATACCTATATCACTCAAAATATTCTTGAACTACCATCCTCGTAGTTTTGATACAATTATATGAACTTAACCATAAACTATGCTAAAACATGAACATTCCAAAAGGTCTTTCTCTTTAAAGTAATGAAAATCCTTAACTTATGAACCATGACATAATGAATTATAATACTATCTTTCATTAATCCTCATTGATTATTAATCAATGATAAATCTATGATTATGAGCCTAAAATAGTTAATCCATGATTATGAGCCTAAAGTAGCTAATCCATGAACATGAGCCTAAAGTGGCTAACCTATGAACATGAGTCAAAAGAGATTAAAATAATAAACGTATGTTCTTAAAGAAGTTAGATGGATAATTGAGAAGTTATATAAATGACAAATTTTTAAACTATGTTTACCAGCGTAGGTTATGGATCGTTCCATTGATTTGGCTAACACCTTTATGTGTCACAGAAAGGGGTTATTATCAATTCTTGCTGGCAAATCTTTTATATATATCCCATGTCCAGTAAGGTATGGGATAACTTAGCTGATTGTTGCAAAATTCGACTCTATATACACACATAGTTATTTATGTTAGTGTACCTCTTACTCCGATAATAAACTATAAGTGGTTGAAAGAACTTAACTTCAGACAATTAGGATTCAAGCGTATATTTCTCTCATGTCAGGATCATTTCTCATTTGTCTATCCTCGCCCTATCTATATGCATGTCGTGCTTTTTGCTTGCCATTTACATATAGTATATTCAATGTACTTACGACTTCGGTGCTACATAATTTATGATGCAGATTCAGATACTCAAGCTTGCAACTAGGGCATTGTTAAGTTCAGTGCCTTCAACTATTTGTGAGTTTGCTTAATTCCTAGGGACTTAGTCTATGATTATTTTCCATATTTTTGGATTAATAAGGTATTCCGATGACTTGTTCTATAGACATTATTTCTCATATTAGAAGGCTTCATATACAGTTTGTTGTTAAATTCATGTTATTTCATATTTTAACCTTCGCGTCACCATGTTTATGAACTTTTATTTTTTCTTATTTTACTTTTAAGAATATCTCTAATGTTTTACTTATATCTTCCACATATGTTAGGTAGATGCTCATGTTGTATACTAGATATGAATATGCTCGGGCCACCAAAGGCATCGAGTGTCATTCACGCCTAGGGTCTAAGTTCAGGGCTTGAAAATCAAGGATCAATTAATGAATATGTGCTAAAAGTACAAATACTATGAATTCTTGTGGCCACAACATTAGAAGTCTTGATTGTCTCCCTACGATTCAATGCATATAATCGAGCCTTCTTACTCAAATATCCTTCTCTCTCTTAAATCAACCATAACTTGATATAAGATGGGTATGACTCTTTTACACAGGTAACCTCATCCATCTTCACATGTCTCTTAGTCCTACAAAATTTTTGGCAGTGTATCCCCATCCATCATACCATCTATTACAATTATTGTGCCCTCCATAATATTATTGGTCACTTGATTGGTGCTTGCAATATGAGTAGAAAATATGTAAGAATAACCCTAAGAGGTTGCAAAGCTCTACAACACAATCTAGAATCAAGAAGAACGAAAAGTACCTACAAATGCCCTGGGAGTCCTTTGGATATACAAGTGATCAGTCTACAAAAGAAAAACTCTAGTGGTCAAAAATCTACCAATAGATCCTAGGATTCTTCTAAACTTATAGCTCTGATATGAAATTTATCATTCCTTAAATATGATCTTGGTGTAACATACATTCAATGCTTTTGAACTACATCGAATGCTACTTATAGATACTATAGTTCACATAGTTGCTCCATCGTTGTTCTTTTATTCACTTATGTTAATACAATTATTTTAATTTATGCAAGTCTGAATTAGGATAATTAATTAAATAAAATTTAAAGATAATATAAAGAAATTTAAGTAAATTAAGAGAAGCAATAACTTTAATGATTAGTTCTTGCATTGGACCTGGAGATGTTAGAGTGTAGTCGGTCATAGATTCGAAGATATATGCTTTAGAGCTTTGACTTAGTAATAAATATTGTTGCATCCAAATACACATGCAAGTGTATATGGTTATGCAGGTAATAAAGTGGCTCTTGCAAATCGATTATCGATTCCATGCAAATAATCCAATTTCAATAATACTATAGAATTAAACAAGTACTAGTTGTAACCAAATAAAGTTGGAATTTTGTGATTCTTATAGTAACAATGAACTAAAACATAATTTATAGTGTTGTAAAGAATATTTAGGAGTATTCCAGGGCCAAGACATCTTGAACAGTCATGCAAAGCTATATGATCGCGTTGGTTAGGTTATTTATCTTGATTGTCAATTCACAAGTTAGTATCATGATTATGGTATTTTGAGCCTCTAATCTTCTATTCAAACTAGTCTCAAAACCACATCATTGAGATGGGGATGCGAGAAGTTAATTCAAACACATTTGTATTTTTTCATAATTGAATCAAATTGGGCAAATAATGTATATTTCTATCCTAACCGCGAATCTAATCTCTACTTCTGAAAGATGAGAAACTATTTTGTATATTCTTCATTCTAATCTATGTTATTCCTTTCGGGCTTAAAAGATATATGAATTTATTCTAAAGGTTGCAAATCTGTAAAATAGTAAGCGTAAGATGTAAGAACAACCAAATACGATAAATAACATTAACCAACTTGTATATAAGCTAAACAATCATGTTTGTAGCTTATCCTTAGAATTAGGGTCCTTAGCCACTCACGCTAATAATAGAAACACAATAGTTTGATGTTTTCATCAAAATAAACAACTAAGAAATTAAAGAGAAGAAAGAACCTAATAATGGTTTATCTTATTTACTAGCCACTTCTGATGATGTTTAGACTAGATTGTAGATGGATGGCTTATGAATATAGAGTAAATTAATAATGGGTACCTATTTAGAGTATGAATCATCTTTACTAGACTTTATTGTGATGATCGAGTCTTAGTGACCTTTTAGAAGATAAGGATGCTAGTATTGTTATTTGATGGAATAATTAAGGTTTAGAAAATACATGGAGTATAAATAAACTTATAATAGTTGATGTGATTATCAGGGTTTAATATATCTTATTAGAATATATTGTTAACTAGTGTGGTTCTTATTTTAGTTACTTAGTCTATTGATGTCATCTTTGAAAAAGGTGAGACTTTGTCACAATCCAAAAAGGATCATATGTCACTTATCGCAGCTCAACATTGATAAGTAAGTCAATCGCCCAAACTGATAAAGGAAATATAAAAACATCAACAATATAACTCAAGGCGAGACTTTTAGAATGAACTCAGACATATACAAGAAAAATAATAGCGGAAGGCTAAAAGAAATGGCATAAATCACCCAAAATCTAGTGTCATAATATAAGATCATCTAAGTACAAATCCAAAATAAAAAGTATAAAGCCTGACTCTGATATGAATATAAACCTCAACAAAATCGAATGAGATCTAGACTCACCCTAAACACTAGTATGATCCACTACTTCAAATACCACCAATCAACAGCATAATCTCAACCTTCGCGTGTAGAACTCGTGCTAGAAACTGCACCAAAAGAACAAAGTAGGGGTGAGTACAGTCCACTTTACTCAGTAGGTATCATAGGCCGACTGAACAAAGTAGAAAATAAGATAATTAAAACAACAATATGAGCACATCACCTGCAAGTAGAGAAGTCCCAAACGGTAGCTTACACTATCTCCACTAATAGTCCTAATATATATAGAGAGAGAGAGAGAAAGAGAGGGAAATAAAAATGAGGACAACACAGATATACACAAAAGTACATTAAAACTATGCATAGTCAAGAAATTAAAGAAACCGTGAAGAAAGTGTGTGCAAATTCGATCCAGTATGGATGGGATGAATGGTGAAAACTATCGCATGACTTCTTGTATACACCCACCGAGCTCGCAACTCCTAGGTATGACCTATAGAGGGTTCGTAATCCATATACTATATCTCATATCTCAATCTCTTCTTATCTCTCCAGGTAGATTGCATTTTTGTCCAGAAATAGTATTTCTTAATGGTTACAGTATCTCATGAATGTATATGTATGGAATGAGGATGTAATGCTCACAATCAACTCAATATGATGATATTCAATTCATCCAGCACGTATATGTATAAGTGAACCTAGAAATCAACTCAATATGTCTACAATTCATGATTATCAACTCTAATTAGGCACCATCAAAATAAACATCCATATAAGACATCATAATATCATATCTACCCCTAACTCAGGTAATTCTATTATGATAAAGGTAACTAATGCTTAAATAAGGCCTATATTAGAAGAATGAGCCACCGCACGAGTATTTTATCTAAAATGAAGACATTTAAATGTACAAATAAGGCCAATAATGTCAAACAAAGCCTCCGTACATGCAACACATAATATCAGATATCACAAGTTAATAATAATAGAATATAAGCCCCTCATACGAAGCATACAACAGTAATAATCTTAAAATATAAACCCCATAGTTGTTTTTCCCGACCCATAGCATGTTTTACTTATTTATTAACTGCCCAACCAAGTTTGAACGAAATTAATTCATAACCTACCTTGAACATTGAAATTCTGGTCTAAAGTACTTCAACACAGAGCCTTACCCTTACAAAGGATCTCAGAACCAATTACAATATTCAAATATAGCACCTACACATTAAAAGAACAACTATTGATACCCATACTGTCCATACTTAGATTGGGTCCAAAACAGATTTGAGAAATAATTTCAAAAATAAAAGAAGTACGATTGAAATTTTATTTTAAAAATACATTGCCCAAGGTTATAGGAGTCTATCGGAGAAAATCCACATGAAAATAGGTCTAAAATGAGGTCCAAATCAAAGCACTAATCTTAAGTGCTTAGAAACTCTCTCTAATTCTCTCTAAGGCTCTTGGGTAAAGAAAGGCTAGAGTTTTATCTAGAGGATCAATTTAGGGCTTGTACAGATGACTTTTCTCCATCATCTTTGTAATCTAAGACATGTACTCCTCCCTCATTGTTAGTTCCAACTAAAGGCATGTATGTACAATGTTTTCATGACATGATAATTGTATGGTTTTGGGGGGGTTTCAAATATATTCTGGGGTTTTGTATTAGATATTTGGTTATAGTTATTCCATGTTTTAATTATGTAATTACATACTTTAATGGTGGTTTGGACAATTGGTTGCATGGGAATAATTAATTGGTAATTAGAATTGGGTTTGGAAACACTATGCCCCCAACGTGTTTGATAAAATGCCTATGAGAATGCTTTTACTATATTATTAGACTTTTAACGGAACTATTGCATGGTATGGTTTGGTAATGGAACCCTAAATTGTATGAATATTTTAAATGGTTTGGAATGGTAAGGTATTGTGGTCATGGTTATGGTTAATTAAACATCCTTGTGGGGTACAAGAGAATCCCCCAAGTAAACATGTTAATGAGCAACTTATGGGGTACACAGATTCCCCTAAGCAAATGTAATAATGGAACACTTGTGGGGTACATGGTTTTCCCCCAAGTCAACTTGATAATATAATCTATGGGTACATGGGAATCCCTTTAGAAAAAGGTTGGCTAAGGACATGCTTGCAAGCTATAGTCGGTATGGCGATACCACTACTTATAGCCTTGGTTAATAATAATGGAATAAAGGTTTGGTTGGATAGTAATGGTTTTAATTGGGAAAAAATGGCAGGGTGTGATAGCTAAACGTAAAGGTGCGAGTCCAATAGACAGGCACTGGAAACTCATGTTTGCCGATATGAGGGTTGGTTATGGCGACCATATATGATACTATGAGGTATATAGGAATCCTCTATATAAACTGTATATATGTATCATGAAGAGCAAAGGGTACTTGGGAATCTCCTACTCTTATGATATCTCGGGTTCCTGCGGCTACACGTATCGAGGCTTGTTCAGTAAGTTACACTGGCCCATATAGACCGTGGGGGGTTTTAGGACAGTGAAGCTACACATACCTAGGTTAATAGTTTTAAAAGCATGCTAAACCTGGATCCCTTTCTCAGCATGGTTATATATATATATATGTATGGTTTATATGTATGTGGTTGGTTTGCTTGGTTTTACTATATGGCATTATTTATCCTTATCCTGAGTTCAAGTTAGCGTTCACCTGCTAACCCATCTTCGGGCGGCTGTATCCCCACGAGATGCAGGAACCAACTATTCTACTCCTCCTGCTTAATGTTCGAATTTGGGATCAGCTATTGGACTGAAGTAGTAAGCTCCATACTTCGGAAGGCTCTATTTCATATCATGGACATCTTTTCATATTTTAGTTATTTTATAGATATTGGTTTTAGCTATGGTTGGGGGCATGTCCCAACCGGATATTATTTTTCTTTTGGTTAGATACTTTTGGAACTACTATGTGTTGGAATGAGCGGGATCGGTATTGGTGTTAGCCTTAATATTGGGGCTGATACCGTTGAACTGAATTTATGATTGTTCCATCCTTTTATGTTATTTTATGGAAAGGAACTTGGTTTTATATTGGTTTAGTTATGGTTATTGATTGGGTTTCAGACGGTTGGACTCCTTTGGGTCAGCAATGGTCATAGATCTATCCTAGAGTCTGGTAAATACGCTATCTTGTTATATGTTCAGAATTCATCCAACTCAGGGTATGCGTTTGGATGGTTGGGTTGGGTATCAGGGGTGGTTGATAGCCTAAATGACTATGAACACACGAAATTGACACAAGAATGCAAAAATCAGCAAGTAAATAAAGGGAAAATCAACACACTAGAAGGAGATAAAGAAGAAGAATGCTAGAAATTAAAGGATAGATAGAAAAACCCTTACTCCTATTCAATGATTAGCACTATAAGATGTTTCAAATCTTCAAACACACCTCAAAAATAAGAGTTCAAACCTTCTTCTTAGGTGACCCAAAGGACTCACACTTCCTCAAGCACACCTTTCTTGCCAAATCATCCAAGACAAGTGAAAACCCTAACTTTCAAATGTTCATGGACCAAGTTTTGGTTCTAAGAGATACAACTACAAGACTAAAGCTACAAAATATGAGTAATACTCAATTTCAATTCATCAAAGTCTAATGAAAATAGAAGCTAATAGGTCTATTTATACTATTACATAACAATGACTAAAATACCCTTAATGAAGGGTGCTCCTTTGGAGTGTAAAAGAGAGCCATCAAAAGACAATATTGCCCTTACTAATCCCAAGTATAGGCGACCTTGGAGTGTAAGAACCATTTCTCCAATCTTCAACTTGAACAAGGCGTTGTAATGGTTCCAAGACGTCTTTAAGTATTTTCAAATCCGAGGGTTGAACCTCTGACAATCTGAAGCATGAAGCTTTGATAAGACCTTGTAATCCTTGTGCTCTTTATGCTTGTATCATCCTCTCCATATTGAAAGGAATTTGACCTCAAATTCAAATCTTGTAAAACCAAAGAGAGGGAAAACAAACACACAATCCTTGTGATAGGAAGGTTAGCATTAGTATCACAACTTAGGTAAACATGCCAAGGAGGTACACTCTTAGAATACAACCAACCATCCTTTGTTATGAGTAAGAAACACCGACCACTAGCACCACAAAGGGAACAACTAATACAAACATCAATAAGCGAAGGATACAATCTGAAACTAACACAAATGCCACTTGATTTCAAGGGAAGACAAACATTAAAATTCGACATCTATGGCTTAAAAAGGTTCCTTTAACAACACATATCCTATCACTCACCACATATCTATGACCATGATCACTATGAAGCATTCTAATATCAAGGTCTTCATCAAAAAAATTCAAAGGACTATATTCATCATCAAGATCTACATTACAAGCACCAACAAGCCAAGGTTGTTCACATTTGAAATACATCCACGGGTCCTTTATGTTTGACATAAAAGTCTTAGCATAAATGATACCAAAGATATGAATAGCATCAACATCAAAAATAAATGCACATGACCAGAAATTATTCCACCCACATCCCAAAGGAATTTCGGGATCAAATGGAAGTAGAAGACAAAGATCTAAGCTAAGATGACCCACTCCCTTCATTAGGCTAATTTGCTCACAATAATTCAAGGTATTACACACAACTTTGACATACATAAGGACACTATGAAAAATACTAATATCATGGATTTCGTTACACAAGTTCAAACGGCCATGTTCAATACCAAGATCATCAATACAAGCATCATCATTAACTTGGAAATTCTCAAACATACCATTCTCATGATCAAGTAGTGAACTAATTTAAAGAGAAAGTTGATCATTATTCACAATAAAAGAGTTACTAAGGAAAGAGCTATGCACTTGCAAACCCAAAACCACTTCAGTAGACACTAAATCACAATATTTGGAGTTCAAAAAAGTGTTGAGGGTAGCAAAGTCACATCGGGTAAGGCTTGGGCAGTCCACTTTTTGGGCGCTCTTGGTCAAGTGAGCCTCTAGTTCATTTCTCATGCTTTCATGTGAAACTCCATTTGGATACTTCTTGATTATCATTTCATCTAGTACCTGCACATAAGAAGAATCAAAGCTAGGCAAAATGCTAGCTTTTGGGTTAGGAAGTGACAAAGGTTCTTTGTGGACAAGACCCACAATCAAGCAATTTTTTTCCTTTCCAACCTCACTACCCGTGGCTTCCCTTTCCTTTTCCTTTTTTTCTTCATACTCTTCTATTACCTCAACATCAAGCTTCTCTCCATCTTAAAAACCGACCTCATCACCCTCAAATTTTATCACCATCTCTTCTCTTAGTTGTATGGGGTGATTTCGATTTAGTAGATCTTGGGGAGGAGGCATTGAATTACCTTGGTGATGTTTTTGGATTTGTGGCATGGAATTTTATGGAGTGTGAGGTCTTTGGTAAAGTGGATTTGGAACTTGGTAGTTTGAATTTTTTGGAGGCTTTGGTGGATATAATCTATCAATCCTCGCTTTCATTCAAATAACACCACCCGTCAAGGACACCATTTCACCCCTCATAGCATTCACATTACTTTTCAAGGCGTCATTATCATTTTTTATTTCTCGGGCAAAGGCATCAAACTGGGCCATCAAGGCTCCAATAGCATCATTTTCCAAAGGTTGGGAAGTATTACCTTTGGATTCCATGGGAAATAAACCTAAAAGCAAAAAAACAGCAAGCAACACAATCTACAAAACGAGAAAACAAGTTAGTTCAAAAGCCTCACTTTACTCACACTCAACCTCACCTCACACTTGGCTTCACTAGTGTTGTAGAATCGACAATACTTGGAAAGTTACTTGAGAGATGAGAAGCTTTGGATCAGAATCGATCTTTGTTTGAAATGACTCAAATAAAGTGATGCACAGAGTTGAACCAACAAAATACTACGACTTCAAAAACGAAAAAAGCACACAAAAAATCAAAAACACGAAACAAACTGATAGCCTAATGGCTATGAACACACGAAAATATTTACTAAGATGCAAATTCCAGCAACCAAATAAAGAGAAAACAACACATAGAATGGAAATGAAAAAGAAGAATGCTTGAAATTAAAGGATAGATAGAAAGACCCTTACTCCTATTTAATGATTAGCACTAGAAGATGTTTCAAAATCTTCAACACACCTCACAAATAAGATTTCAAACCTTCCTCTTAGGTAACCCAAAGGAAACACCCTTCCTCAAGTACACCTTTCTTGCCAAATTATCAAAAACAAATGAAACCCTAACTTCAAATGTTCTTGGACCAATTTTTAGATTCTAAGAGATAAAACTAGAGACTAAAGATACATTATAAGAGTATATACAAATTTCATCAAAGTCTAATGAAAACAAAAGCAAAATGGTCTATTTATACTATTACATGCCAAATGACAAAACTACCCTTAATGAGCTAAGGGAATTAGGCGCCTTTTGAGTGTTTTCTTGAAGTGAAAAATATCTTTATTAACCTTCACTTGAGGCGTCTATTGAGTGTATAATTTGCCCTCCTTCCTTATCTTGACCAAGGCCTCCAAATACTCCAAAAAGTCTTCAATTGCTTGCTAATTCCGAAGCCTTGACCCCTTAGATGATTCCTTGTACTTTTGATGCTCCTTGTGCTTGTATCATCCTCTCCATCTTGAAGGAATTTGTCCTCAAATTCAAATCTTGCAAAAACCAAAAAGAGAGCAAAACAAACACACAATCCTCGGGTTATACTTGGGCAGTCCACTAGTTTGGAGCTTTCGGCCATTGGTGCCTTTGGAACTCCCACATATTTGGGATAGAGTTATTTTGAATTCTCCCTTAGAAATATATCTTCTTTTACCTGCAAGTAAGAAGAATCAATGCTAGGAAAAAAGCTATCACTTGGGTTAGTGAGTAACAAAGGTTCTTTGTGGAAAAGATCCATAATCAAGCACTTTGCTTCCATCCTAACCTCACTACCCACGACTTCCCTTTCCTTTTCCCTATTTTCTTCATATTCTTCTTGCACTTCACCATCTATTTTATCTCCATCTTGAGGCTTGGCCTCATTCTCTTTGGATTCTATTTTCTTCTCTTCTTTTACTTGGATGAAGGGAATTTGGTTTAGTGTGGTTTAAAGAGAGGGTATCAGTTTTGGTTGAAGATGGATTTGGGTTGGTGGCTCTAGATTTGGTGAAGTGTAGGATATTTGGTTTTGGGGGATTTGAAATTGTTGAGGGGTTTGAACTTGTGGAGGTATTTGGTTCGGATTTGGTGGTGGAGTTTGAGTTCCAAGTCCCTCTTGTTGGACTTGGTTCATTTGGGAATATAGTAGTCTTTGTAGGGTTAGGTTAGGAGAGGTTTAGCGTGGGTTTAGTGGCTGGTTTTGTGGAGATCTTGGAGTATTAAGCATTTGGTGGAGGGTTTCAGGGGTTATAGTCATGGAAGAGCTATTGGCTTGGACACTAGAGGATGAATAGTAGGGAATAGGAGTAGAAGGTCGTGAGTTCCTCCTACTTTCAACACGATCAAGTCTTCTACTAAAAGTGGAAATTTCAGTCCGCATAGCATCTATATCACTCTTCATGTCTCTTCTCAAGGCATCATGACTATCTTCCATTCTTTGAGCAAAGTCTCGACCCAAGGCATCAATTCGAGCCATCAAGGCTCCAATAGCATCATTTCCCAATAGTTGGGAAGTAGTACCTCTGGATTCCATGGAAAATGTACCTAAAAAGTGCAAAAACAGCAAGCAAACAACCTACAAAACAATCAAACACGTTAGTTCAAAAGCCTCACTTCACTTACTCTCAATCTCACCTCACACTTGGCTTCATAAGCGTTGGAGAATCGGTAATACTTGACAAGTTACTTGAGAGGTTAGAATCTTTGACTCGTAATTGATCTTTGTTTGAAACGACTCAAAATAAGTGATGCACGAACTTGAACCAACAAAATACTACGACTTGAAAATGAGAAAAGAACATAAAAACCGGAAACACGAAATAAACGAACTCTAAACAAATTACCAACCTAGTAGGTACTTACTAGTTTACTAATTATTGATAGAATTAACTTAAAAGAAACTAGAATAAGAAATTAGAAACTAGGAAATCTACCTAAGAACTCAATTTGGCCGATTGGCTAGTGATGATGTGGCAGCTTGTGATTGGACTTTGAGTTTTCAAATTTTTCAACCCTAATTCTCAAGTCTCGACCTAGTACCCCTTTGGTAAAGAAGAATTTCATTTGGGAGGGGAAAATGAAGGTTTGAAAGCCTTTTTGGAGCTTCAAATGAATTCAAAAACAAATGGTCCCCCCTTTGTACTTGGAATATACTTGATTTTGTACTTTGATTATTCCTTTGTCTCTTCTTTCTTTAGATGACAATGAATATGCCAAGGAATATTCTTTCACAAACACCAAGTACACTCTCTTTCTTCTCCTCTTTTGGATCAAACACACTCTTTGAATATTCTTCCTTAGCAAGACTTAATGAACATGAAAGAATAAGAAGAATATTTAAGAGTTGACCAAAGTTTGACCCCTAACCAAATGAACTCCAAATCTGATTTTTTTTTTTGTAGATCTAGGTTCCTTAGGCCAAGGTGAGCTCAAATAACAATAAATCACAACCAACCAACGTCCAAAACACAAAAACCACACGGATCTAGCTTCTTGAAGCTTCAAAACGCTATAACCATGGTAGATCTAGCTCAAAATTGACCAAATCTTGTTCCAAATGTAGATCTAGACTCCCTAGGTGTTAGAGAACAAGAATCTAACACAAGAAACCTTCAAAAAAAATTAAAATCTTGTAGATCTAAGACTCTAAATTCGGATCTAACACAAGACAACACTAGACATCATTTTTTTTTGTATTTTTTGATTTTTTTTTACTCTTTTTTGTTGAGATTTTCTAAATAAGAATACTAAAACCAAGATTTAGGGATATTCGAACAACCCTAACCAAGGATTTGATACCAAATGATAGACTAATGGCTATGAACACACAAAAATGGTTACTAAGATGCAAATTCCAGCAACCAAATAAAGAGAAAACAACACATAAAATGGTAATGAAGAAGAAGAAGAATGCTTGAAATTAAAGGATAGATAGAAAGACTCTTACTCCTATTCAATGATTAGCACTAGAAGATGTTTCAAAATCTTCAACACACCTCAAAAATAAGAGTTCAAAGCTTTCTCTTAGGTGACCCAAAGGAAACACTCTTCCTCAAGAACACCTTTCTTGCCAAATTATCCAAAACAAGTGAAACCCTAACTTCAAATATTCTTAGACCAATTTTCAGATTCTAAGAGCTAAAACTAGAGACTAAAGCTACATTATAAGAGTAATATACAAATGTCATCAAAGTCTAATGAGAACAGAAGCAAAATGGTCTATTTATACTATTACATGCCAAATGACCAAACTACCCTTAATGAGCTAAGGGAATTGGGCGTCTCTTGAGTGTTTCCTTGGAGTGTAAAATGTCTTCATTAACCTTCACTTGAGGCACCTATTGAGTGCATAAGTTCCTCTCCTTCCTTCTCTTGACCAAGGCTTCCAAATACTCCAAAAAGTCTTCAATTGCCTGCTAATTTCGAAGCCTTGACCCCTTAGATGATTCCTTGTACTTTTGATGCTCCTTGTGCTTGTATCATCAACAAACGGACCCAAGACTAATTCTCAACCTAGTAGGTAGTTACTAGCTTTCTAATTAGTGATAGATTTTGACACACAAGGAACTAGAATAAAAAAAAGAGAAACTAAGAAAAATCTAATTTTAGAGATGAATTTGGTTGATCACAAGTGATGATATGGCACTACGTGGTTGGTTGTCTCTTTTTTGAATTTTTTTCATTTCCCAATCCCATGTTTCGGCCACGTATCAACTTTGGGAAGAAGAATTTTCAGATTTGAGGGGGTAAGTAAACAATTTGGAGCCCTTTCAAGACTCTAAATGAAATTAAAATGAAATGGTCCCCCCAATTAATTACAAGTGTACTTGATTTGTTCTTTGGTCCCCCCTTTCTTTTGGATGGATAGGAATATACTAGGGAATATTCTTGGACTAACAACAAGCACACTCTCTTTCTTCTCTTCTTTTGGATCAAACAAATACTTTGAATATTCTTCTTCACTAAGATATGAAGATCATGGATGAACAAGATGAATATTCAAGTGTTGATCAAGTTTGACCAACAAGCAAATGAACTCCAAATCTGAATTTTCTTTTAGATCTAGGTTCCTTAGGCCAAGACAAACACAACCAACATAAAATCAGCCAGAAAATTCCACAAACAAGATGACTAAAAACGAGATCCCACCTCAAAAGCTTCAAACAAAGCACAACAATGGTGGATCAAGCTCAAAATTCAACCAAACTTCACTCTAAAAGTAGATCTAGACACTTTTAGTGTTAGAGAACAAGAATCTAACACTAGAAACTATCAAAACACAATAAAAACTTGTAGATATAACTTGGAAATTTCGGATCTACAACAAACAACAAGACAACACAATTTTTTTTTTGAGATTTTTGGATTTTTTGACACTTTTTGTGGGATTTTCTTAATAAGAACACTAAAACCAAGATTTAGGGATGTTGGAACAACCCTAACCAAGGCTTTGATACCAAATGATAGCCTAAATGGCTATGAACACACGAAATTGACACTAGAATGCAAAAATCAGCAAGTAAATAAAAGAAAAATCAACACACTAGAAGGAGATAAAGAAGAAGAATGCTTGAAATTAAAGGATAGATAGAAAGACCCTTACTCCTATTCAATGATTAGCACTAGAAGATATTTCAAATCTTCAAACATACCTCACAAATAAGAGTTCAAACCTTCCTCTTAGGTGACCCAAAGGACTCACACTTCCTCAAGCACACCTTACTTGCCAAATCATCCAAGACAAGTGAAAACCCTAACTTTCAAATATTCATGGACCAAGTTTTGGTTCTAAGAGATACAACTACAAGACTAAAGCTACAAAATATGAATAATACTAAATTTTAATTCATCAATGTCTAATGAAAATAGAAGCTAATAGGTCTATTTATATTATTACACAACAATAACTAAAATACCCTTAATGAAGGGTGCTCCTTTGGAGTGTAAAAGAGAGCCATCAACAGACAATATTGCCCTTAATAATCCCAAGTATAGGCAACCTTGGAGTGTAAGAACCCTTTCTCCAATATTCAACTTGAACAAGGCGTTGTAATAGTTCCAAAACATCTTCAAGCATTTTCAAATCCGAGGGTTAAACCTTTGACAATCCAAAGCATGAAGCTTTGATAATACCTTGTAATCCTTGTGCTCTTTATGCTTGTATCAGTGGTCCCCGATCCTGGTTGGACTTGAGATGACCATTACGACAAGGCCCCGGGCCAGGTCATGTCAGTTGGTATCAGAACTTTAGGTTCATGGTCAATTGGGAGTCTGTAAAGCCATGTTGAGTAGAGTCTCTTTTAAGGATGTGTAGCACGCCACACTCATAAGGGAGAGACTACAAGGCATTTAGGAATGTTTTACTTTATTAATATTGTATTTTCAATCTTGGAGTCTAAGTCCTGGAATCTTCTATAATCCTAGTTTGTTCTCTTTTCAGATCATGCCTCGACGATCTAAGATGCAAGGTAACTTTTTTGTCCTAACTGGGGACAATGTTGAAGGAACACATAATACTCAGGGGATCTATACTCAATCTAAGGGTCTAGTCCCTGATATTTCTAGAGTTCCACCTGTTGCTACTAGTCCTCCTCAGGGTGATGTGACTAATGCAGAATTTTGCCAATTGATTCATGTTATTGCTCAGTTGGTTGCTGCTCAGGCTGAGTGGGAAGCATCTGGTGTTTTATCTCCTGAGGCCACAGGGGTTGGCTAGTTTATGAAGATAAATCCTCTTACTTTTAGTAGTGTGAAAGGGGAGGAGGATCTTCATGGTTTCTTAGATGAAATGGAGGAAATATTCAGGGTGATGCAGGCCACGAATGTGGAAGGGGTGAATTTTACTGCTTACCATCTTAAGGATATGTCATACCAATGGTACGAGGAGTGGGATAAGGTGAGAGTTGATGTTTATGAATCAACTTTTGTGGGAGACTTTCTCTAATACTTTTCTATACTATTTCTTTCCTCAAGAGTTGAGGGAAGCAAAGGAGAAGGAATTTGTCAATCTAAGACAAGGGAAAATATCTATCAAGGAATATGCATTGAAATTTCAACAACTGTCAAAGTATGCTCCAAAGTTGGTGTCTGATTGTAAGACCCCATAAACTTTTAGTCCATTTCAGTCCTATATAGCATGCCAAAAAAGTCCCAGACTTAGAAAAATTTAAGCTAAGTGTTAAGACTTAGTCTCATTTTTTCCTTAATTTTTCTATGGTCTCAGTTTCGATCTTTTCAGCCTTAGATTATCAATTTTTTTAAAATTAATTCATTATCAGGGTTATCAATAGGTCATCTTGGGTGATTTTTGAAATTTTTAGACATCGTTTGAGACATATTTGGATAACCAAAACAGCAAGCCAACGTGATCAGGACGCGTCCCTTGGCTATAGCATCGTCACCATTGACACGGCGCGGTCGATAATCGTATCGATACCATCGATGCAGCCATCACCTATCGCATTACTGGGCACTTTTTGCTTACTAAATTACAAATTGATGGGGGCAAAAAAGTCATTTTCCACCCATCTTAACCCACCTATATCACAAAATTAAGGATCCAAAAGGGCAAATATACCTATTTTTTCACAAATTCTCCCAAGAACAAAGCCCTAGTTTCTTCAAGTTCAAGTCCAAGTTTCAAGAATTCACCAATAATTCTCACGAATTCAACAGTCAAGGTATGTTTAGGTGTTCATATTTGGGTTCCTTCCACCTTTGGAGTTCAAGAATCTTTCTTTAAAACTTAGATCATGATTTACATTCTTGAATGGAATTGTATTCATGTATGTGTTGTTGTGTGGGATTTCAAGCCAAGAATATTTTGAGTTTCATGTGAATTAACTAGAATGTATGTTGATTTATGTAAACCTCATGTTAAATCCTTGAATTGTGATGTTAAATGTGGTAGTTATGATAATCATATATTGCTCATTCTCATGTACAAGAATTATGTATCCTAAGTATTTGACAAAATGTCTATGTGAAGGAATTATGCATGATAACTTATGTGTGATACTTTTAAGGTTAAGATATGGTTCCATTATCTATGCAATCGAGTCTTGGGGGTATTGAATACCTAAAATTTAGCTTTTGTCTAATTTTCTAGAGTCTACTGAATAAATTTAGTTATACCATGAGCGATATCACTCAGTTAGTTAATGTAGTCAAGTGTCAGTTCAGTCAAGCCTAGTACAGTCCAGTGATCAGTTCAGTGTCGATTTAGTTGGAAGTAGGATTCAGCACCGAGTGACCCCAGGGATGGGGGCATTACTGCCAGCAGAGGGTTTGACCCTTAGTAGTAGTCCCTGCGTTACAAAACTACGTAGCCAGCACAGGGTAAATTATCTTTCTGCCAAACTAGGGATGACGTAATCATATACATATCATGAGTCTTCCTGCCAGATTAGGGTTGACCCAGGTCATGTTAGTAACCCATGGCATGGTGCTAACACTCTTCTAATTGGTGTTACAGGTTGGACCCCAAATCAGTCCATAATTGGGGTATGTCAGTTAGATGATAAATCCCATAGTTACAGTTACAGTATTCAATAATCAGTATCCAGTATTCAATATTTAGTACAGAACTCAGTTCAGTTCTACTCGATCATGACTTATAGTTATCAGTTATTCAGTTATCAAAAACTCAGTACTTCAGCTTTAGACTAAATCAGATAGATAATATATACTCGATATTACATATTCAGTACTTACAGTAGTCCCAGTCTAGCATATCTTCTCATCCAGTTATTTCATGATATTTAATTATTATTCTCATGCACATGAACCCATGCATATCAGTCTAACCTCACCTAGCATACCAGTACATTCAAAGTACTAATGCATACTCTTTCTTTGTGCTATGATATCTCATATCATAGGTTTGGATACTCGAGTTCCTGATCGTACCTAGCAAGATCAGTCTATCAGCCATAGCTATAGTAGTGAGTCCTCATCCATCGAGGACATGACACTCATTTAGTTATTTTATTATTTATAGTATTTCAATTTTTTAGTTACTATAGACAGTAATTGGA
The DNA here is from genome assembly GCA_030864225.1 of Capsicum baccatum var. pendulum. Taxonomy (NCBI): domain Eukaryota; kingdom Viridiplantae; phylum Streptophyta; class Magnoliopsida; order Solanales; family Solanaceae; genus Capsicum; species Capsicum baccatum. The sequence goes on from CM061553.1 coordinate 203,682,168, forward strand.
GTTAGTTGGGGCCTATCTCTTTAGCTCATTTATTTTAGATATTTGAGGCTTTCAGATACTTTCAGTTAGCAGTTATTCTACAAATGTACTCAGTATTGATTCAGTTTTATGAACCTTATAGCATTTTTAATTTTACTTCTTTATATATTTTCATGATTATTATTCGGTGCTCACAGCAGGTACCAGTCATGGGTTAGCTTGTGGTCCTTCGAGATTGTAAGCATTATGTGACACCCAGGGTGTAGTCTCGAGGCATTAAAAACTTGGTATCTGAGCCTAAGGTTCTAAAGTTTCCTAGGGAGTCTAAAAACCGCTTCAAGTAGAGTCTTGTACATGGGTATGTAGTGCACCATACTTATGGATAAGAGGCTACGAGGTGTTTTTAAGAAAAGTTCCCTCAGTTCAGTGTTTATATCATGTGAGTGAGCATGAGCTTAAGTTAAACTCTCTGTCTAATTCCAATCTTCCTTCTGTTTACAGAATATGCCTCCTAGAAAGACTAGCGAAAGAAGAAACAAAAATCAACCCGCACCTCTACCAATACAGGAAGATTACCTGAATGAGCATGTCTCTTACACTGAAATTAGAGCTCCTTTCAATACCTTAGCTTATTCAGTAGTTTCTCAGAATAATATGCAGGTTATTTTCCTATTTAGGCTTTTAATTCATACACAGCTGAGTGGGAGGGGAAGCGTAGAAAGAAACAGAGAAAGAATAAGAGGACCAGAACAAGTAGTTTTAAGCCTAGGTCAAGGGGTAGTAACCGTTCCTAATCCTGTCAAAAATTCTCATCCCTAGCTCCGCCTTCAGCTAGTGAGCCAGTTCCTAAGTTTAAGAATGACAGTCGAGATAGAGCACCAGGCTCTAAGTCATAAGGTAGTGAGAATGGTGTTCGTACTAATCCACTTTGCAAAAAATATGGTAAAAATATAAGGGTGTGTGTAGAGCCAACAATGATGTGTGTTTTAGGTATGGCAAGCCAGGCCACAGAGTCAGAGATTTCCCAAAGAGTGGTCAGTAGGGTTGGTCCAACCATACTCCAGTTTCATCTGGTCACCTGACTCAGTAGGGTGCTATCGCTTTCAGTGCTAATGGTGGTCAGTGTTAGAACAGGCTATATATAATTCAGTCCCGAAAGGATCAAGAAAGGTCTCCTGATGTGGTTACGGGTACGTTATCGGCCATTCATTTACATGTTTATGCCTTGTTAGATCCTGGAGCTTCTCTTTGTTTTATAACCCCCGATGTAGTTGTCAAGTTCAGTGTCAGTCCTAAAACTTTAGCAGACCCTTCTCAGTGCCTACAGTAGTGCATAAATCTATCCTAGCCAGACGAGTATACAAAAATTGCCTGGTTATAGTATCCTAGTAAATCACTTTAGTTGATTTCAGAAATAGAGCAGTTCAATTTTAACTTCTCAATGAACCAATCAGTGAATAAAGGGGTAGTACCTTAGTCTTAGAATTCAGACGTGATTTTAGATTCCTTCTCAGAATCCTATGACAGCATATGATCTAGAGTTAGAAACATAAAACCAGGAGTTTAGCAGCAATAGTAGAGTTGGGATAGTGTTATCCGAATTGAGCAGAGTATGTATTCCATGGGGGATAATTGTATGAAAGGTGATTGGTATGCTTGAAATAGTGTATGCAAGAATTTATGTTTGGTGATTTGGAATTATGTGTTGTTGATGTTGGTGTAGTGGTAATTCTTATGGTGTTAGGAAAATATAAGTTTAGAGAAGTGATATGTAGGTTATGATGAAAGTAGTATGGTTCATTGAAGGCTCGAGGATATCCATGTTAAGTGTTAGAATCTAAGTTTGAACCTTTGAAGATTGAACTAATAGAAGGAAGAGTTGATAATTCTAAGTTAGTCAGTTCTTAAGTTTTACATACTGTATTTGGAGCTATATAAAGTTAATAATTCTATCTCAAAAGGAATTATTAGTCGTAGGGTTTTACACTTTTAGGTGCAGTCTTTCAAGGTGAGTTTAGTGTTTATGAGTCTTGTTATATCTCGTACTCTAGAGTAAAGTGGTTTCAGTTCAGTTTAAAGTTTGTGAAGTGGTCCACAGACTTATAATGATGGCTTTAAGCTAAGGGGGAGATGGTAGAACAAGTGACCAAGTCAGGCTCTCAAATTCTAGTAGTGATGTCAGTGTGTTGTAGAACAACACTAGAGGGGGGAGATGCCTGACCCATGCTTATTTTAGAATTTGTACTTCAGTTATTATGATATTTACTCATGCCTTACATATCAGCTCTATTCTCATAGCTCATATTCATGCATTTTCTATAAAATCATGTACGTTTCCAGTCCCTCGTATAAGGAATTCTAGTTTGCTCAGCAGTTCAAATCATGTTCCATGAATTCAAAAATTCCAAACTCAAGTCATGCATCTCATGACTCATGTGCTCTTTCTTTATAGTATGTTCAATTCTAGTACTCATGCAACACTCCTAATGATCAGCAAAATTTATATTATGTCATGTATATCCTCAGTTTAGGTCTCTTGATGACTCCATGATGTTAATATTCTATTTATCGGGCCTCTTTTAAGTGTCAAGTTCTGTATAGTGCTCATTCATGCTTCAGGTCCTTATGTTTTAGCCTTTCAGTGACCTCTCTATATGAAATAATGTAGTGATGAGCAATTGCTTAGATAGGAGAGAGTAAATGTTTTAGGCTAAGAAAAGATTATTGCATGCTTGTTTTACTCGAGGTTGTAGTTATGAAGATAGGCTTAAATGTCATGTTGGTATATAAGTGGATAAATTCATTACGCATTAGTGAATGGTTAGTAAGAGGTTGTATTTAGTTGTTGAATGGGAAATTAGAATTATTCATGGGATGAGAGGTTGTGAAAATGCAGGGTGTGTTGAATTCATGATTCAGATTAATATTACAGTGTTATGTGTGCATTTCGTAGATTCGAGTAGGCTTGTATATAGTGGGAGAATTCAGTTCATCTCATACTTTAGTAGGTAGAGTTACCAGTACCCATGTGAATATTATTAATAGTCTCAGGTGAAGTGCAGTATTAAGGTAGAAGGTATAGTCGAGAGAGTATTCGAGGAGTATATCTAAGCTTGAAAGATAGTAGTTGCAGTGCATAAGGCCTAGTAGCTCTATCCTAGCTGATGTTTTGTAGGCCTGGGTTTCATATTACAGAATTTTAGCCTTGTTGTGATTTCTTATCCAAATGTCTTATTCAGACCATGCCTAAATTCCTTGCTCCCTAAAAGTCATTAGAACTTCTTAGGAAGAGTGTTGAATAAATACTCCAGTTAAGTATAAGCTTTCAGTATGAGTTAGTTTGTATATCCAGTAATTCAGATTAGTAGTTAGACAGACAGGTTCCTATGGTTTTTCAGTCTTTTGATCTAGTCTTACTATCTAAAGTTTCATGAATATATCCCTTCCAAGAAATAGTTTGTTCGCATCCATGTAAATTGTGAATCCAGTTCAGTTCATGCATCATATTTCAGATCCCAGATAGTCAGTCATGATTCAGTCAATAACATCTCGTGCATCATCTTAGTTTTCCTAGTATTTCAATAAAGTCAGAATCATTCGGGGGACGAACTATCCCAAGGGGGAGATGTAATACCCCCGAGCTTTTCATGTACTAAATCTCTTATCATTTCTTTAAGAAACTAGATCCAACCAGAGGTAATGGTTACTCATAAGTTGACTCTCTCATTCCTATCTCAGCCTTATAACCATTCTCATGTCACTGCATGTGTTCAAGAAATCAGTTCAGTTTATGTTATCCAGTTCATGTATCATATTTTAGACTCAGTTATGATCTCATGTTACCATTCATTCGTGTTTAGTAAATGATCTCAGATTCTTCAATATTCTCAACTTAAGGTAACAATTTTTCTTAGAATCTCTCTTTTCCATACTCAGTTTCAGTTGCATACCATTCTCATATCATTCATGCATTCATGAATCAGTTCAGTCATGTGTCACATCTCAAGATTCAGTTATGTACGTCAGTATAGTCACAGTACCTCAGTGCCCCTCAGCTGAATCAGTCTCATTCGAGGACGAATGTTCCCAAGGGGGAGATATTGTAAGACCCCGTAAAGTCCTAGTCCATTTCAGTCCTATATAGCATGCCAAAAGAGGTCCCATACTTAGAAAATTTTTAGCCAAGTGTTAAGACTTAGTCTCATTTTGTCCTTGATTTTTCAATGGTCTCAGTTTCAATCTTTTTGGCCTTAGATTGTCGATTTCTTTAAATTAATTCATTATTAGGGTTATCTATAGGACATCTCGAGTGAGTTTTGGAATTTTTGGACATCATTTGAGATACGTTTGGATGACCAAAATAATAAGCCAATGCGATCAAGACGCGTCGCTTGGCTATCTCATCGTCACCATTGACACGGTGCATTAGTAATCGCGTCGATACAATTGACACAGCGCGGCGCCTATCGCGTCACTGGGCAATTTTTGCTTACTAAATTATGGCTTTGTGGGGCAAAGAAATCATGTTTCACCCATCTTAGCCCACCTATATCACGAAATTAAGGATCCAAAAGGGCAAATATACTTATCTTTTCATAAATTCTCTTAAGAACAAAGCCCTAGTTTCTTTAAGTTCAAGTTCAAGTTTCAAGAATTCACCAATAATTCTCACAAATTCAACAGTCAAGGTATGTTTAGGTGTTCATCCTTGGGTTTCTTTCACCTTTGGAGTTCAAGAATCTTTCTTTAAAACTTAGATTATGATTTACATTCTTGAATGGAATTATGTTCATGTATGTGTTGTTGTGTTGCATTTCAAGTCAAGAATATTTTGAGTTTCATGTGAATTAACTAGAATGTATGTTGATTTATGTAACCCTTATGTTAAATCCTTGAATTGTCGTGTTGAATGTAGTAGTTATGATAATCATATATTGCTCATTCTCATGAACAAGAATTATGTATCCTAAGTGTTTGACAAAATATCTATATGAAGGAATTGTGCATGATAACTTATGTGTGATGCTTTTAAGGTTGAGATATGGTTTAATTGTCTATGCAATCGAGTCCTAGGGGTATCGAATACCTAAAATTTAGATGTTGTCTAGTTTTCCAAAGTCTACAGAACGAATTTAGTTATACCATAAGTGAGATCACTCAATCAGTTAATGTAGTCAAGTGCCAGTTCAGTCATGCCTAGTACAGTCTAATGATCAATTTAGTATTGATTCAGTTGGGAGTAGGATTCAGCATCGAGAAAATCCAGGGATGAGGGCATTCCTGCAGAGAGTTTGACCCTTAGTAGCAGTCCCTACATTACAGAACTAAGTAGCCATCATAGGATAAATCATCTTTCTTCTAGACTAGAGTTGATGTAATCATATATATCTCATGAGTATTCCTACCAGATTAGGGTTGACCCAGTTCATGTTAGTAACCCATGGCACGGTGCTAACACTCTTTCAATTAGGGTTACAGGTTGGAATCCAAATCAGTCCATAATCGGGGTATGTCGGTTAGATGATAACTCCCATAATTACAGTTCCAGTATTCAGTAATCAGTATCCAGTATTCAAGATAGAACTCAGTTCAATTCTACACGATCATGACTTACAGTTATCAGTTATTCAGTTATCAGAAACTTAGTACTTCATCTTTAGACTAATTCAGACAGATGATATATTTTTGGTATTACATGTTCATTACTTACAGTAGTCCTAGTCTTGTATATCCTTCCATCCAGTTATTTCATGATATTTAGTTATTATTCTCATACACATAAACCCATGCATATCAGCCTAACCTTATCTAGCATACTAGTACATTTAAAGTACTGATGCATACTTTTTCTTTGCGTTATGATGTCTCATATCATAGGTTTAGATGCTTGGGTTTCTGACCGTACCTAGCCAGATCAGTCTATCAACTGCAGCTACAGTGGTCAGTCCTCATCCATTGAGGATGTGACACTCATATAGTTATTTTATTATTTATAGTATGTCAGTTTTTCAATTACTATCAGATAGTAGTTGGAGTTAGTTGGGGCTTGTCCCTTTAACTCATTTATTTCAGATGTTAGAGGCTTTCAGACACTTTCAGTTAGCAGTTATTCTACAAATGTACTCAGTATTGATTCAATTTTATAAACCATATGGCATTTTTAATTTTACTTTCGCATATATTTTCATGATTATTATTTAGTACTCACAACAGGTAACAGTCATGAGTTAGCTTGTGGCCCTTTGGGATTGTAAGCATCGTGTGATACCTACGGTGTAGTCTCTGGGTGTTACACTAATATAAGGGTAAGGATGAGAAAGTTTATTTCTGTACTATCTCCTGATTTGATCCTTGAAAGCAAGACTGCATTACTGATCAAGGACATGGATATCTCTAGGTTGGTAGTTCATATGCAATAGGTGGAAGAAGAAAAGAGAAAGCAGGTTGAGTTTGAGGAAAGGCAGAGTAAGAATTTTAGGTCATCTGAACAGTGTGGTGCTCAATATCAAGGTGGTTGAAATGGTGTTAAGTGTCCAAAGAAAAAGTGGGGGAGTTTTGGTTCCTTCTCTGCAGCTAGTGCTTCTTACCCAAAATAGTTGGGTGATAAGCGTCAGTAGGGTGGCAATAATTTTTGGGCACAAGGTACCCAATCTCAGGCAAGTGGGGCTCAGTCGGCCTTATTATGCCCTCCTTGTCGGTTCTATGGTAGGTTGCATAGGGGTTTTTATGATGAGGGGAGGGATAGGTCTTTCAAATATGGTCATTGTAATGCCCCGCACTTTCCTAATCTAGAAAGCGAACCGTTGTTCGTACATGTGAAACCCCTAATTTTATAAGCCATATTTGGGCACATGAATTACCAAGATTACCCTAGTTATAAGAGAGCTTATGATGTGTTAAGTGTGGTTATATGAGTCACTTAAGGTAGTACAAGCTAAGAGTTTTTAAATCCATCAAGTTTTAGTGTTTGAATTTGCAAGGGTCATCTTTGAATGAGCATAACTTAATAAATATGTGGTATTTCTGCATATTTCTACCCACCAACTTATAGAGAATCGAATTAGCTTTCCAACGATACCAATTGCATCAAAATCCGACACCTGAGCAAGGAGTTATGGCTTTGCGAAGTAGAGTGTGTCGCCTAACCAATCGCACATGGCTACTGGAATAGGTGTGCGATAAGCAATGCGGCGCACACTTAAATGTGTGCGATAAGCAATATGGCGCATACTTAAATGTGTGCGATAAGCAATGTGACGCATACTTAAATGTGTGCGATAAGCAATGTGACGCATACTTAAATGTGTGCGATAAGCAATGCGATGCATACGTAAATGTATGCGATAAGCAATGCGGCGCACACTTGGTGTTTCAGGTAGTAAAAACACTCCGTTTTGAGTTATTTTAAGGGTAATTAAGTCTTTTGGCACTCCTTACACACCCCTAAATTTAACCTTACAAATTTAATAAAATCTTAACACATCATAACCCTATTATCAGTCTAAGTTCATCATCCAAGAGCACTAAAGGAGAAAAACAACTAGGGTTGCACAATCAACATTGAGGGTCCAATCTTTCAACGAATCCATTACCATAAAGGTATGTGGGGTTTTCAACAAGAACATCCTTTCGTTCTTGTGCCCAAAAATTTATATTATTTTACGAAGATACATGATTTTACTTGTTTAATTATGAATTTGAGATGGAAACTATCATCCTATATTCTTGTTCAAGAGACTGATATTTTTGTGATGTCTTAAAGATAAATTCCTTGAGTTTTGATGTTAATATCATGTTTCAGTTGAATTTTCAGATTTTCATATGAGTTATACTTGTTTGCTATACAAAGTATGAATCTTGAAATGTTTTGCTCAAGTATTGATATATGGGATTTAAACCCTCTTTGAGATTATGATCTTTGGTGAAGCAATGTGTTATACACACCTTGATATTTGAATGATTTGACCTTTTGGTCTTGAAAGAGTTATTTTTTAACTCAAATGAGAAAAGAAATCCACAGGTTGATTTATTATGAAAAAGGGGTAACATGATGGCTCCCGATATGAATTATTGAATTACGTTGTTGTGAATTTTCTTTTGAAATGATCTGAGCTCAGTCTAGGAGTAGTCTTTAGCACCGAGTGGGAGGTATAGCTGTGATTGGTACTTCCCTAGAACTACATGCCCCCATAGGATGTGAGCCTAAGGCTGATTGATATAGTGATCACTAGTGAACAAAAGATTAAGGTCCTACTTCGATGGCAGGGATAGGATAGCTCTCCCCAATATAGGTTGGACGTTGGACTCCATGTAGCTCACATGGTTTATGTCGATTGTAAGAGACTCCCAGTGTGTGTGTGTATTCTTCTGATTGAGATAAAAAATGTAATAGTTTGAAAGTGTGAGTTGAGAAAGTTATTGTTTCTAAAGAATTTGATGGACATTTCTATATCTTAAAGAGAATTGTTATGAAAGCTACTCGTTTTGATGACTTGAAAATGATCATGAAAGTGATTGGGATTTACTATGATGACTCACATGTTTTCACCCGATGTGTTTTACTCTATGGTGATTATGATGATTCTATTTCGAGCTATGTGAGTCTCTTATTACAACATACATATTTTCCTATGAATATTTGTGATATAGGACTTTTATGAAAACTTGCATACACCCCCATATACTCGGTCCATACGTGGGCTACATTTTCCCTATAATGTAGGTTCAGGTGCTCATTCCCAGGCTTGACATAATTCTCCGAGCATATTGGTCTACATTTTCTGCAGTGGTGAGTCCTTATGGTTCGAGGACTGGTTATTTTAGATTTCACTCTTTTATTTTGGGTTATCATTTTATTCCCTGATATTAGGGTCAGTTGGGGTCTTTCCCAATGGCTCAGTGTTATACAGTTTAGTAGAGGCTTGTCAGACTAGATGGTTAAATTGATCAGTCTTGTGGAGAGGTCGTATTTTGTTACTTTCTGCATCTCTTTTATTTTGAATTATGATATTATGGAGAATATCTTGATGTTTGATTATAGTAATCCTATCGATGAGTGTTGAATGGTATGAAAACGGATCAAAGGATTAGCTTGGGGCTACTTATAGCCTTAAGTACCGTGTAATGCTTTGGGACTCATTTTCGAGGCGTTACAGTCATCCAAGTCGTATGCTCAGAAACTGTCCAATTAGTAAGGGTGTTTGGGGGGTGAGTAAGGCTCTGGTTGCTTCATCTTTTGCTCCTGCACCAAAAGGTGCTACTTTTTCATATGTTTCTGCTTCTGGTACTAGCGCAGGTCGAAATAGGTTATATGTTCTTGATCCTCAGCAGGAATCTAAGGCATTACCTGATGTTGTTACTGGTACATTACAACTCTTTTTCCGTAAAGTGTATTGTTTGATTGATCTAGGGTCCACTCTCTCTTATGTGACCCCACTTGTGGTTGTGTATTTTGGTTTTGATCCTAAGGTTATTTCAAATCCTTTTTATATTTCTATCTCAAAAAGAGACTGTGATTTCTAAGAGAGTCTATAGGGGGTATCTGTTGGTATTATAAAGACTTTGGTGGATTTGCTTGAACTTGATATGGTTGATTTTGATGTTATTCTAGGGATGGATTGGTTACACTCTTGTTATGTGTCCTTAGATTATCGGACCTGTAAGATTGTCTTTAGGTTCCCTGGTGAACCGATTATTAAATGGGAGGATGGTTCCCTAGCTCCTAGAGGGAGGTTTATTTCTTATCTTAGAGATCAGATTAATCTCCAAATGGTATCTCTATCATCTGGTCTAGGTTAAAGATTCTAGCTGGGAAGAACCTTCTTTACATTCGGTTTCGGTGGTAAATGAGTTTCCTGAGGTCTTTTTGGATGACCTTTGTGGTGTTCCTCTGAATAGGGAGATTGAATTTGGTATTGATTTGGTTTCGTACACTCGTCCAATATCAATTCCTCCTTATAAAATGGCTTCGACTGAGTTGAGAGAACTCAAGGATCAACTTAAGGTATTTTGGATCAGGGTTTCATCCGTTCTAGTGTATCCCCGTGGGGTGTACCAATGTTATTCGTGTAAAATAAGGATGGTTCCCTTCGGATGTGCATTGACTATCAAAAATTAAATAAGGTAACGGTTAATAACAAGTATTCTCTCCCAAGGATGGATGACTTATTTTATCAGTTGTAAGGTGCCAAATTCTTTTCTAAGATAGATTTTCGGTCTGGATATCATCAGCTTAAGATTAGGGAGAAGGATATCCTTAAAATGGATTTTCATAGTCAGTATGGTCACTTTGAGTTCTTGGTGATGTCATTCTGTTTGACTAATGCCCCAATGGCATTTATGGATTTGATGAACAGGGTTTTCAGGCAGTTTCTAGATCTTTTTGTCATTGTGTTTATTGATAACATCTTGGTGTATTCTAAGAGTGAGGTGGATCATGCTAATTACCTCTGTATTGTGTTGCAGACCTTGAAGGAGCAATAATTGTATGCCAAATTCTCTAAGTGTGAGTTTTGGTTGAACGTTGTGACTTTTATTAGTCATATTATTTCTAGTGAGGGGATCATAGTGGATCCACAAAAGATGGTTGTGGTTAAAAGGTGGCCTAAACCCACGACTCCAATTGACATTCGGAGCTTCTTGGGTTTGGCTGGGTATTATAGGCGATTCATGGAAATTTTCTCGATGATAGCTACCTCATTGACTAAGTTGCCTTAAAAGAAGGTAAGTTTTCTTGGTCGGATGCTTATGAATGGAGTTTCGAGAAGCTGAAGAATAAGTTAACTTCAGCTCCAATTTTGACATTGCCTGAAGGTAATGAGGGGTTTGTGGTTTATTGTGATGCGTCCCAGGTGGGACTTGGGTCCATTTTGATGTAGCATGGGAAGGAAATTACCTATGTTTCTAGGCAGTTGAAGGTGCATGAGAGAAATTATCCTGCTCATGATTTGAAGCTTTTAGCGGTGGTTTTTACTTTGAAAATGTAGAAGCATTATTCATATGGAGTGCACGTGGATATCTTTTTTGATCATAAGACTCTACAGTATGTGTTCACTCAGAAGGAGCTAAATCTCAGTAGAGGAGATGGTTGGAGCTTTTTAAGGACTATGATATGAGTCTTCGCTACCACCCCAGGTAAAGCTAATGTGGTTGATGATGCTCTTAGCAGTTTGTTCATGGGTAGAGAAGGAGAAGTGGGAATTGGTAAATGATATTCATTGCTTGGCTAATCTTAGAGTTCGTCTCTTAGACTTCAATAATAGTGGTGTGATAGTATAGGAAGTGATTCGGTCGTCTCTTGGTGCCGAGATCAATGAGAAGCAAATACTAGATCCTATATTGATGAAAATCAAGGATGATTTAGGTGGGCAAAGGGTGATGGTATTTGTGATCAATGGTGATGGTACTTTGAGGTACCAAGGGCAGTTTTGTGTTCCTGACGTTGATGGTTTGTGATAAAGGATTTGGTTAAGGCGCATGAATCGCATTATGTTGTCCATCCCGATTCGAAAAAATATATCATGATCTCAAAGAGTTGTATTGGTGGAGTGGTATGAAGAGGGATGTGGCTGATTTTGTGGCTAAATGTATGGTGTGCCAACAAGTCGAAGTTGAGTACATGAGTCTTGGAGGGTTATACTAGGATATTGAATTTCCTGAATAGAAATGGGAAGCAATTAATATGGATTTTATTACCTGTCTTTCTTGGTCTCAAAATTAATTTGATTTAATTTGTGTTATCGTGGATAAGATGACAAAGTCCGCTCACTTCTTGCCGGTGCGAACTGACTTTTCGACTGAGGACTATGCAAGGTTGTATCTTCATGAGATTGTGAAGCTACATGGGGTACCTATTTTGATTATCTCTGATCAAGGTACGAAGTTTTCATCTCACTTCTGGTGGTCTTTTCAGAAGAGGTTGCGTACTAAGGTTAGTCTAAGTACTGGTTTACATCCATAGATGAATAAACAAGTAGAGAGGACTATTCAAATATTGGAGGACATTCTTCATGCTTGTGTGATTGATTATAGTGGAAATTGGGTGGAGCATCTACCTTTGGTAGAGTTTGCTTACAACAATAGTTATTATGCTAGCATTGGGATGGCCCATTTTAAAGCATTGTATGGTAGGAGGTGTAGATCTCCTATTGGATGGTTTGAGCTTGGTGAGGCAGGTATGTTCGGTCCGGATTTGGTTTATCGGGCCTATGAAAAAGGTAAAGGTGATTTGGGATAGGGTTAAGGCTGCTCAAAGTCGCCAAAAGTCCTATACGGATGTAAGGCATAGAGACTTGGAATTCGAGGTTGAGGATAAGGTGTTCCTAAAGGTATCTCCCATGAAGGGAGTGATGCGATTCAGTAAAAAGGGAAAGCTCAGTCCCTGATATGTTGGTCCTTATGTGGTTTAGTAGAGGGTTGGTAACGTAGCGTATGAATTGGAGTTTTCTTCTAGTTTGAGCTCTATTCATTCGGTATTTTTGTCTCTATATTGAGAAAGTATCTTGGTGATCCTTTTTTTATGGTTCTTTTTGGAGAATTGGGTATCTCGGGTTCTCTACCTTATTAAGAGGTCCCGATTGAGATATTGGATTGGAAGGTTCGTAGGTTATGGACCAAGGATATGGCCTCGATTAAGATTCTATGGTGGAACCACAAGGTGGAAAAGGCTACATGGGAAGCAGAAGCGGACATGAAGTCCAAATATCTGCATTTGTTTTCTGCTCCAGATATTCATGCGAAAGGTATGTGTTCTTGATCACATCTTTGTTTTCTAACTTAGTTAAAGGTTGGATTGGTATTTGATAATGCAAATGAATTGTGCTTGTGTTTGGCCTACCTTTTTCGTCATTCGGGGACGCATGATCCTGGTAGGAGAGACTGAAACTCCCTGGGTTTGGGACCCTTAGAAAATTTCTTGGATTTCTAGATTCTGTGCTACATACGACTTGTGGGTACCAGTCGTATGATTGGGTACGAGTAGTATGCCTTGGTCATATGCTAACCAGTGATGGTTGGTGGGTTAGATTGGTTTCTGGAATGGGTACGACTTGGTTGGTACGAGTCGTATGGTTGGTGATGGGTCATATGGTTTGGATTTTTCCTTCACTTAATCTGAGACTTAGTAACTTAAGTTGCATCTGAGTACAAGTGTCTCACCATGAGCTGTAAGATAGGGTACGAATCATACTACAGACTCGTATAATAAGTAGTGATCAAACCTCCTCCAATTCTATTTTGCCAAGTATATGGTTTAGGGTTACTAATCGTATGATTGGATACAACTTGGGTTGGGTAAGTCGTATAGTGGATAGTGTTGGGTCCAAGAGGGAGGCCTAGGGTACGAGTAGTGGGTACCACTCGTATTGGAGGGTATGACTGGTATGGGAGAGTCGTATTATCTGACAAGAATTTTAAGCAGTTAAGTTGGGGGTAATCTAGATATTTTCCCACTTAGGCACTTAAGTCCCCACGACTTATATCACTATTGAGACATCATTTATCCTATTATTCTAATCTTAAATGCTTAAAAACTCTCTATAATTCTCTCTAAGGCTCTTGGGTAAAAGAAGGCTAGGATATTATCTAGAGAATCAATTTGGGGCTTGTACGGGTGATTTCGCTCCATCATCTTCGGAACTTAAGGCATGTACTCCTCTGCCATTGTTATTTCCAACTAAAGTCATGTTTTGTACAATGTTTTCATGGCATGATTATTGTATGGTTTTGGGGGGTTTCAAATATATGCTGGGGTTTTTGTATTAAATGTTTGGTTATAGTTTTTCCATGTTTTAATTATGTAATTACATGTTTTAATGGTGGTTTGGATAATTGGTTGCATGAGAATAGTTAATTGGTAATTGGAATTAGTTTTGGAAACACTATGCCCCCGTCATGTTTGATAAAATGCCTATGAGAATGCTTTTACCATATTATTGGACTTTTAACGGAACTATTGCATGGTATGGTTTGGTAATGGAACCCTAAATGGTTTAAATGGTTTGAAATGGTAAAATAGTAAGGTATGGTGGTCATGGTTATGGTTAATTAAACATCCTTGTTGGGTACAAGAGAATCCCCCAAGTAAACATGTTAATGAGCAACTTGTGGGGTACATGGAATTCCCCTAAGCAAACTTAATAATGGAACACGTGTGAGGTACACGGAATTTCCCCAAGTCAACTTGATAATATAGTCTATGGGTACATGGGAATCCCTTCACAAAAAGTTTGGCTAAGGACATTGCTTTCAAGCTATAGTTGATATGACGATACCACTACTTACAGCCTTCGTTAATAATAATGGAATAAAGGTTCGGTTGGATGGTATGGTTGGATGGTAATGGTTTTAATTGAGCAATAATAGCGGGGTGTGATAGCTAATCGTGAAGGTGCGAGTCCAATGGACGGACACTGGAAACTCATGTTTACCGACATAAGGGTTGGTCATGGCGACCATATATGATACTATGAGGTACATGGGAATCCTCTAAGTACACTGTACATATGTATCATGGAGAGCGAAGGGTACTCGGGAATCCCCCACTCCTATGGTATCTCTGGTTTGTGCGGCTACACGTATCGAAGCCCGTTCAGGGGATTACTCTAGACCCATATAGCCCGTGGATGGTTTTAGGATAATTAAGATACGCATACCTAGGTTAATGGTTTTAAAATTAGGTTATACCCGACTCTCTTTCCCGACATGGTTATAAATATATATATGTATGTATGTATGGTTTGTATGCATGTGGTTGGTTTGCTTTGTTTTATTGGATGGCATTATTTTATCCTTATCTTGAGTTTATGCTAGCGTTCACTCGTTAACCTATCTTCGGGCAGCTATATCACCACGCGATGCAGGAATCGGCCATTCTACTCCTCCTTCTTAGTGTTCAGATTCAGGATCAGCTATTGGATTGAAGTGGTGGGCTTCCATACTCCGGAAGGCTCCATTTCATATCATGGACATCTTTTCATATTTTGGTTATTTTATGAATATTGGTTTTGGATATAGTTAGGGGCATGTCCCAATATGATATTGTTTTTTTTATTAGAGGCTTTTGTGGAACTATTATGGGTTGAAGTGGGCGGGATCGGTGTTGGTGTCAGCCTTAGTATTGGCATTGGTATTGGGGCTGATACTGTTGAGCAAAATTTATGATTGTTCGATCTTTTTATGGTATGTTATGGAAAGGAACTTGATTTTATATTAGTTTGGTTATGGTTATTCGTTAGGTTTCGAACGGTTGGACTCTTTTGGGTTGGTCATGGTCATAGACCTATCCCAGAGTTTGGGTTTATGCAGATACGCTATCTTGTTATATGTTTGAAATTTATCCGATTTAGGGTATACATTTGGATGGTTGGGTTAGGTATCGGGGGTGGTCCCCGATCCTGGTTGGACTTGGGATGCCCATTACGACAAGGCCCCACATTCGTAGCATGATATGTACATAATTATACACTATCACTACGTTATCCCAAATTATTGATTGAAACATGATAATTAAGTTTAATATACTGTGTTAGTGAGTCTTCCTTATAAATGACTTTTTTACTTGTCGATCATAAAAATGACTAGTGTTGACTCATATGGATTAATTTGTCTACTCTATATATTAACATTCCTATGATTGTGTGTTGGGTTACCCCATTAGGATGAAGTGGTATATCTGCTGGTTGTAGATTGTTTGGGTGATTTTGGTAGTTGGGGGTGGTATTTCTCGTCTTCACTTTGAATTAGGATTGGTTATCGATGATACTTTCTGAGTACATGTGCTTCATACTCACCCTTACTTTTTATTTTTTTTTGTCCTTTCTTTTGCACCCGATATAAGTATTATTTCGCTAAGCAAATCATAGATTGTGTTCTCCCAGTTTGATGTTATGGAGATCTAGGTAGTGGCTGACGGACCGCGAAGCTTATTCGAATCTCTCTCATTTATCTTGTACTTTATTCGCATTTAAGATACGTTATACTAATTGATATTATGCCTTTATTAGAGGCTTGTACTAATAACAACCAGACTTGGGATGTATTTTGAATTCTTATTTCATCTTTAATTATTTTGGGATTATTCTATTCTTGTTCTTGCGCTTCTGGTTTACTTTGAGTATGTAGTTTGGGTTGGCAGAGGATCACCTATACCATAGGGTATGACAGGTGTCATCACGTACTCTGTTTTGAATCGTGACACTTATTTTTATCACATTATACTTGCATAATCTTTGTCGTTATAGTGTTTTGCTCTAAGAGGTCATGCATGTGTTCTGTATTTATAAGCGCTCTAAAAATTTGTCACAATTTTATAGGAGCCGCACCACTCCACACTCATATAGGTCCAATCATCAAGTGTATTTTGCAGAACAATACACTACCGATAACGGATATGATTCGAATTAAGAATATAACTCAACCCTCACTTTGCCTTGTAACATTGCATTATATGCACACATCATAGGATTGACATAATTTCATAGTGTATACTTGATCAGCTATTGACTTGTTATTAATTATATGAATCTAACTCATGAGATCTCCAATCACAGAGGTTGGGTTACCATCATTGCTAATCTTCTCGAAGTGACTAAAAATTTTACTCCCCTTCGATATTTCTTTTAGTCCGTGAATTGATCAAATTCACCGCTGACTACACATAATTTATTTACATAAATAATTTCATCTCATAGTAACTGCTTTATCACATTATATCTCAGACATTTGTATTTAGTTTTGCCATCAAAAATGTTGGTTTTGTTCTAATAGGATACTCACTAAGAGTTCTAAAAATATTATTTTTAATTATATTTCTTGTAGAACCTTGAAAAGAAGGATTATACACCTCCTCCCTAATATAATGGATAAATCAATATAATCAAATATATTTTTAATTATATTTCTTGTAGAACCTTGAAAAGAAGGATTATACACCTCCTCCCTAATATAATGGATAAATCAAATTGTGAAGGAAAACCATAATGCAAACCACAAATAGCAATCATTTTATCTAATTCTTCACGGTCTCTTTTTTTACTATATGTGTATATGTGCTTAGGTCAACGGGATTAGGTATATTTAACCGACTCTGAACCATGTTAGAACCTCCTACAAATCCTTCAAGTTAAGGTGTACCATTTTTTTAGCCTTAGCGACACCTTTGACATGAACAAAATTTTTACTACAGTCTCAAATGCTTAGTCAACGTTCCTATCCCACATTTCAATTCCCCAATTAAATGATTCAAGACTTTCTTAAAATGTAAGCAAGTAGCAATAGTTTTTTCCGTATTTCGTTCCATAAATTGTCATACTAAAGATCCTTTAGGACGTTCAGCCTTTGTAGGACCCTTAGTAAACGTTGGTAAAGGGGGAAGATCATCTTGTTGTGACGTTCAGCCTTTGTAAGACCCCTAGTAAACATAGGTAAAGGGGGAAGATCATCTTGTTGTGGTGATCTCATATCCGAACTAGTAGGGATGTCACCTAACTCTTGTTCTTCTACTTCTTCCTCTAAATCTTTCTCAAAAACATCATATCTATTTAAAATCTCATGGTCTAATTCAACACCTCAATTAATATCAAATACATGATAAAGTGTAAAAAAATAAAAATTCATCAACATAAGTAAAATCATCCTGACTAATTCTAACTCTAGGTGGCAATAATTTAAAAATACCACCACCACCATCCCTACTATTACCAGTACCCTATCTTTTTTTTCCCGAAAAAAGGATTTAAAACCTTATTAACTCTTTTAACTACTACTTGTTTTTTTCATTTTTTACCGTTACAGAACCGAAACAGACTGGACCAGCCCGTACCAGGTCGACCACATCCGGTCCAACCAGTAAAAACCCCTGGACCCATCCCGTTCCAGGTTTGGTACCTCGACCCCCCGGGCCACTCCAGGTCCTAGCTGTGCCGGAACCGATCCACACCGGCAATTACCGGTACCATTGCCAGCCTTACTGTTGAGACATAAGATGTGGAAATAAACCAGTGATTTTCACCATTTTCACTACTGCTATCTGCTGCCATCCAGGTCTAAAAAAGAGAACAAAAATAACCCTGGCAGCACGAAATGATCAACTTATTTTATGGATAAAGAACTTCACTGCGGAATGGTCATCTGGGCTACCACCCCCACCCCAAGACACGGCTTTAGAAGATTCCAATAAGATTTGGGCAAATAATTGATCAGTGCACATATTCTGTTACATGGAAAACAATGTTTAATGAAGCAATTGATCAATGTGCATATTCTGTTACATGGAAAACAATGTTTAATGAAGCTACTAAGCCTGTAATCATTTTCCCGCTCAAGTATACTTAAAGCTGAGAATGGCCAAGTCCAGAACAAAAAAGTCTATAATCAATCACCATGGAGAGATTGCAATGGCCTCTCCAGGAATAAAATAATTAGAAGTTCCATCTGATGGTCATCAACAGATGAATTACTGGAAAAAAGAATGATAATTAACGGATCAAAAAATCAGTTAAATGGATTGCTCAATTATGTATGCTTCCTAGCACGACCACTTGAAGGAGCAGCATCCTCTTTCCTAGTACCCGATGCCTCGGGCTTCCTCGCCCAGGCAGGTGCACTGTCTGGCTCATAACGATAATCATAAAAGAGTTCTTCTCCCGCGCAAATTCTTTCATTGGCAAAGATACCAACTCTGTGATCTCCAGCCACCATCATGACCTATCAAAGAATTAATTCAGCAATAAACAAATGGGAATTCTACCATGACCTGGAAGTTTTTATGTAAATTTAACTACCTTAGCATAGCAATTTGGAACAGGAGAATGGTTCGCAAATTTTAGTTTATCACCCTTCCGATGTGCATCAAGCACAAACTGCAGCAGGAAGAAAGACACGTTATTCATATGACAGTGGATGAGACAGGATTAAATACAAATAGAGTATAGAGGGTGTCATGTCTCATGCCTGACAATTACGATTGAAGATAAATGTAGATTTTTCATGATCATAAATCTTTGCAGAAGGAAAAAAGACAGTGACTCATGTGAAACAGTGGATGAGACAGTGATTTTAGGGACTAAATATAAATAGCAACAGTATAGAGGGAGTCATTTGTCATGCCTGATCATTAAGATTGAAGAGGAATGAAGAATTTTCACGATCATAAATCTTGCCACGCTTGTCAGCTTCCCGGTGTGAAATTAATTCACCTGTGTACTCCCCAAGGTATTCATGCTTTCCAACAGTATTCTGAAAGTATTGCTTAAAATGAGGCCCAAAGAAAAATGTTTCTGCTTTATAAAGTTGTCAGATCTTACCTTCAAGAAAGCTCCCCAGCCAGAAACATCAGATCTTCCAAGAAGAACCTGTAGATGAATAAAAGGCATCAGCAGCAGCCTAGAACCAGGGGCGGAGCCAGCCTTCTGTTCGGGGGTTCGGCCAAACCCCCTTCGACAGAAAAATATATTATTTATACATGATTAAAATTATTTTTTATGCGGTTATAGTAGGTGTTGAACCCCCTTCGACTAAGTTTTCTTTGAATATGGAACCCCCTTAGGTGAAATCCTAAGTTTTCTTTGAATATGGAACCCCCTTCGTTGAAATCCTGGCTCCGCCTCTGCCTAGAACTGAAATTCGCAACTTTCATTCTTTTGTAAATTTAGAACACCACAGAGAAGGTGGGAGAAGAGAAGGAGCCAACAGCTTCTCACTGTGATGGCTGATTACAGCAAAAACTCGATGATTCACAGAACTAGATATGTGCAATACAGAACTACAATTGTCCATTGCAAAATGAGTACCACAAGATTTTATCATTTAGAATGGACCATCACAGCAAGGTACTAGAGAACGAGTGAAAATGCATTTTGCCAACCAGGACCAAGCCAGAACATTCTTAAGAATTGACTTAAACAGTCTAGCCAGCAAAGAAATTGAGCATAAGGGAGTATGGGAAGAAACTCATCTGCTTCAAGAGCACACAAAAATGATTAGTGGATAAGAAACCTCAATGCAAAAAATCGATAACCTCTACAGGGACAACCAGTAATAATTACTTGTCTATGTGGTAAACCTTCACCAATTTCAAGAAGAAATAAGAAACATAAGTACCCTTTGTTGCTGTTTGAGAAGCAGTTTCATATTCCTGCATTCATGACTATCACCTCTTTGCGGAGGAACCCCAAGCGTACCATCACCACAACTGGGAAATCCAAATACCAGGCACATGATTTGTTAGAGAAATAAAGATGAGTGCTAAAACTAAGTTCGTTCAATTTGTTAAAGACGAGATTTGAGGGAGGATAAAGCAACAACCACTTTCCACTAGAAGGAATAAGATGATTAGCCAGTACGAATAAATTAACAGCTTCCAGGAACTAAAAAGCAACAGAAAATAACAGCATAACTAATAGAGTTCACCTGATCCAACAATTTCGACAAACATCAGGATCACATTCCCTGCCAGCAGCAAAGCAAGGGCATTGACGGCTCCTACACTGACTTTTGGCACAATGACAACCACGAAACCTGTTCTTGCAACTCTTTGGGCATCTAGGAAACAAGAATAGCAAAGCATTCAAGGATAATTAGCTAATCAAAACATTAAAATCCGTGATTAAAACGTGTATGGAAAAAGATACCGAGTCTTGCCTCATGGCATCTCTCAGCAATTTCTTTGGTAAAAGCAAATACTTGATGAGAAAATCTCAAAGCACTTTCAAGAGAACAATGCTGGCTTACCCACAATATTTTTCACAGCACGTCCCATTTACAATGCAGGGACACTCCTTTCCACAAGGGCCTTGACAGCCACATGGATTAAACTGCCGACAGGGTTGATCCTTCCTCTCAGAAATCCGTTTCCTAATTGCATGGTATCCAGCGGATTTCCACGTGTATTTTAATCGGCGAACTCTGCCTCTTCGACGTAAAAATCTGGATCTTCTTCGAGGTTCATTACCCTAACATATATCATGAATTTTTTAACACCACAGGATTTACCTAAGTGGGCTATGATTCAACTTCCCTTGCCAAGAGAAATAAAGCAAAACATTAATTAATGAGAAAAACAAACACTGACCATGATTTCCTGACCATCACCGTTGGAACCACCTTCAAGAATGTCATCCATCCCATCACCTGCTCCTGAGAATAGCTTATTCCCAGAAGTGTTCATATACTGGAAAACCTCCCAGCATGTCTTCAAACCATTCATGAGATTTCGAGCAATCAAACAGCTGCATAGCAAACAAAGTTCATAAACAAAGTAACAACCAAAGGTTTAACAAAAGGCACTCAAACTTATCATCCAAAGGAAAAAATTTGGTAGTCGTCACCGATGAAACACAAAGGAGTTCCTCAATAGATTTTCTCAGTCAATGGTTTGAACAACTCAGCTACATTTCTCTTATTACAAAGCTTTTAGGCTGTCTTAGTTCATCTTGTAAAGTTTGGACCAATCACGATTCCCTAAGTTCCTAAGTATGAAAGTCACCACCTTATGGATAGATATGGTATCTAGTCCGAACTAAAATGAAACAAGTTGCATGTGACATTAGATCATGAATTATGACTTCCTACACAAACTACAATACCTCGGGATAGATTTACACTATCTCTGATTTAAGGATTGCATTTTAGCGACTTGTCGAAAAAAAAAGGTGGGGATTGCAAATTAGTGACAAGAAGCTTGCTTTATGCGTACTTTGCGCAGTTGAAATCCATGGTGCACACTTTTCTCGGTGGCAACCAAATGATCAAGGTTATGAGTTGATAACAAACCAAGTTGGACAGGTATAACATATGATGGGTAATGCAGATAATCTTCCTACTGACTACCATCAGGATCAAATCAATCCATAACAGCAAATAAATAACCTTGAATTTTATGGGATTGGAAGACAGGTGATGTGCCAGTGAATAATTTCACATCTCATAAACAAAACACAAAAGCTTACACAAAATGCACCACGTATACAGAAGCCATATAAGCGACAGCAGACATATAGCAGATCACAGTTTTGGAGTTTACGGACCTGCTTCGACCAAACATCTCTAGACCCTTTTCAAAGAGAGCCTTTTCAATGGGTCTCCAAGATTTAGTACCATCTATATCTTGTTCTTCCATCAATTGGCGATCAAAAGCATTGCCTTGTGAAGAATTTTTACTGTCCAAAACCGGAGAGTTTTTCCTCCTAGACCTTTTAGCACTATGACATGGTGCTTTTTGTGAAGATGGACTTGCATCTTCAGTTGCCTTTGAAATAGAGAGGAGATTCAAATCTTTGAAACCTAAACTTTCACTTGCAGCAGAGTCAGATTCTAATACTGCCATTTTCTTCTGTCTTTTCTTAATGGCAACTAGAACATGTTCAGCTATTCGCTTACTGTTCCTTTTGTTGCTTCCATCTTTACTGTCAGATTTGCTTTTTGATGGAGATGAAGAAAGCTCATTAGAAGTGACATCATTTATGGGTCTAATATCTGAATCACTGCTCTCGGAGATGTTTTTTGCATTCGGAGCACCTTCACCTTTTGAAGACTTTGATCTTCTAGATACATGCTTCCTAGCTGGCATCTGAGTATTATTAGCAACATCGGATGGCAGGACGGATTTTTCTCCATGACTAGCGCACTGAGGAGAGATTACTGTAGCATTACTTTCGAACTTTTTGGCCTAGGTAAATAAAAAAGAATTAAGATTTGGAGTTAGTGTGGCCAAAAAGTGGTACAAAAACCAGAACAGATACCTAATTTGAATTGCTAGTTTTTTTAACATTAAGAAGAAAAGACAGATACCAGGCTGAAGCAATTTGGTCCACAGGGCTCCATATCTGCATTGGAGCAGTACCATGGTAATTGTTTTTCAGCCTAATTAATGTAAAAAGACATCGTAAGCATCCCATTTCGAGTACACACAGTCCAAGGTAATGAAACATCTGTCGGAAGACCAATAACGTACAGGAAAAATAAGATCCTGTGAACATCCATGTAATCTACAATCAAAGACCTGCCAGTGTGGACAAAATTAGAACATATTATAAGTAGGAAGTAGTAAGCAAAACACCAGCGAGAATAGAAGATTTGGTATAACATATAATGCAGTGGAATCAAAGATATACTCACAAGACATCGACGACAAAATAGATTATCAAAAGAATCCAAAGCGGCATCAAGATCTTTGGCAAGATATAAATCTAAAGAACTTTCCATGTTCTCATTCTTTGAAGTGCCTGCATTATCTTCCTTAACAAGACCTTCATATCTTGCCTGTACAAATGTTTGATGGTGTTTTATCTCTGTAAAGTCAGCAAAAACCAAAAAATGGGAAACAGCTGGACCAGAGTTCGCACTATGACCAGTTTCTTATTAGATAATGGGTGCTTATAACAAAGTGTAACAAGTATCAGAACCAAGTCTGTACCTTCACTTCACTAGGTTTTCTACACAAGCACTGTCCTAGCAAATCCAACACAACATCCGACATGCCGACTTTTTTGATAGTCATTCTGCGAATACGCAGACAAAGATACATTATTTTAACCACTGTCTTTGTCCCAGAAAGATCCAGAACAGTTTTACATTCAGAGGTACATAAAAACAAGATTTAGATTAATTCCGCGAAAAACTGCCAAACAACTGCAATAGATTAAGATTAGAACGAAAAATTTAGAAATTTTGCAAAGCCTATCTGTGTTAGTCATCATGCCCCTGACACGTCTAGATCTAAAGAAAATTCACCATTCCTCCGATCGGCAGGCTCTTCAACAAAGAAATTCAGTTTTGTTAAGAGAAGGCATTTCCCTCTTCAATAAGTCAATAAGATGAATGGCATTATAGTTAAGAGAAAACCCTAACAGAGGCCAACACATACTTGGCATCACTGACAGTAATTAATACAACAGTCATGATAGTATGAGATTACACAAGTGCAGACCAGCTTAGTATAATATACATCTTAAAGAACAGTGCAACGCGTTGGAGCAAGAAAAAGAAATAGAGATAATTATGTCCAATGCCTTTGGGTGATCTAGTTTACAAAATAGCCAGCAAATGTACAGGCTTTGCATATCTAAGTATAAATGTAAATATGATAAACACAATCAGTGTATAGTCTTTGTATAATTGAGCTAGGGCTGGTAATTAAGTTTGGCCGACGGAACAAATATGAAAGAAGCCCAAAATATTAGCCATGACATACGTAACAGGTGCATCTTTCCTTTCAGACAAACATGATACCCATTATTTTAGTGTGGAAAATGTTTTCCTGGGAGAATTTTCTCCTTATACCAGAAAACAAACTACTAAAGGGCACAAATTCAGGTAGCTTAATTAAACGAACCGTAGCATATAATCTTCGGACTCAGCAAACACCTTCTTTTCTTCTTCTTCTTCAAGTACTTCTTCGTCACTATCACTACAAATTAAAGTTTCCCCACCATTCTGGTCATAATAAATTCTTCTACGACCAACCACAGATTGATCCTCCGTCATTCTCTGATTTCTGCAAAAACTCATAGTAGGACCAGAAAATTAAAATAACAAGAAAACAACTGGAAATAGCTACAATGAACACTTTCACACTACACCTATCAAAATAGTGTTGCTGGAAATTTAACACATGGGGCCAGGTATTTCCTCCGGTCTTTGGACAAGATTAAAAGAAAAAATAAGAAAATGAAATATAGACATTACAGACATCCCTATAGCTGAAAGTCATTACAATAACTCACATAAAGACATGAATCAAATTTTTTCATTCTGACTTCAGCAAGGCATCTTCCAAGAAAAGAGGGAGTGTACAAACTACTGTGTTAAACAAGATATATTAACAAAGTTGATTGCGGAAGGCAACATGGAAGTTGACACCACTTTATCGCTCTTGGAGTATATGGAACAAATGGAATAGTAGATTGCTTCATAATTGTGAGAATGACGTAGGAAGCATTAAAAGATCTTTCTCATATCACTTATGTTTTGGTAATAAAGAGAAAATACCATGTTGTGTGGCTAGTTGATAAAACTTAGTGGAAGACAGCATATCACTCAAGCAGAATGGCAAAGTTTGTACACATATTTGGACACCAAACTTGGTTTCATTAATGTTTTTTTTTATTTATAAGAAAAGAAAATTTCTTTGAGAAGAGGGAGGAAACAAATCCAACACAAGAATCAACTAAATCCCCTACTGCATTGAAGCTGATCTATAGCATATGGGAATATTAATCATAAAGAGTATGGTCCTGAAGTAAAGGATACTAAAGTATTAGCTAAGATCATACAAGAGATTAAGATCAAAGCTGCTATAGACTATAAATTAATACCCTGTGTAATCCCAGAAGTGAGGAGTCTACAGAGACACTTAATAAAAAAAAAATCTATTCAGTGTATGAGATTGTTGTGGATGCGTAAAGACAGCTAAAATAAGAAATTAATTATATTATTAGTAGCTTTATTATTATTCTAGAATAGGATTTACTTTAGCTATCGTTATTAGTATAGATAGGGTTTTATGTTTCCTACTTTTATAAGGATTAGACTTTCTAGAATAGAGTATATGTTACATACTTTCATAAGGATTAGACTTATGGCTCCTATTTAAAGGGGTTTTTGAAGAATACATGAATAAGTCATATTTCAGAAGAAGCAAAGATCGGAGTTCTCTCTTCCATTGAAACCTTACCTCCTTTTAACGAGCTGAATTTATATATTGTCATGTGAATCGACCCTTCCCTAAAAATCCTAACAGAGATTAACAGTTAAGAAACTAATCAAAGACGAGGAATAATGAGTAATGGCTATTCACAATACAGCTTTATTAATATAGTTGAAGTGCATGAAACCACAAGCTGCTGAGGATGCAAAACATCTTTGGGATAAAATTCAGTTAGAAAAGGAAATCCAATTCGAGAAATTAAACTTCAGCAGAAAATGTGTACTTTGTGAGGGCATAACAAACCTATCCAAAAATATCCACGTAGTATATGGAGGGATTCTTTTTACTTCTGGAAGTTTAATGGGACGTACGGCATTCTTGACTGCAATACTTGATCCTAAAAGAATTGCAGAAGTGGCATATCCATCATCTTCAGAGCTATTGCTATCATCATCTCCATTATTGGCATCAATGCCATTTTGCATATCAATTGCATCCTTTTGCCTTTTTAATAGTAGATCAACTCTTCTATCAGCATCAAAAATTTCAAGACATTTTCTCTCTGTTGCCAAATTATAAAGATCCTTCGTCAGATTCTCCAACTTTTGTGTATTCCCTTCTACCCTTTTCTGAGAAGAGAAGAACACATGTTTCATTAATTGTCAAATATAGTAGAAGTATCTTTAATCAAAATCCCGAACTAATTGTTGGGCAGAACGCAGAACAAACTGAAATACAGAAAGAAACCTTTATATAATCAGCACGTTCAGAAGCAATTTTTCTCTTCAAAGAATCAATAACTGATAATACTTCATCGGGTTCCACAGTTGCATCTTCAGAGGAAACAATCTGTCAAGAAAGTAAAGAGCCCAATTTTTCAATAACAACAACAATGCCTCAGTTGCAGGCTAGCAGTGATTCGTAATATGAATCCTCAATAGCAATATCACGGATACGGACTTTCTTAATTTTATATTCACAAAAATGGAAAATGGAATTATGGGTGGCAAGAGGATTAACAATTAACAAATATTGAAATTAATTAAATGTTTTCCCTTCCTCAAAAATAGAAGTGAGAGCCACCCACATGTGACATAATCAAAAACACTCGAGTACAAGACACTAATTAAGAGAAACTCAGATATGGAAATATCCCTATGCCATCCAAAAGTAGTATATACTGAAAATTAGGGTTCTAAATACAACAAAATAAATAGTGCACTAGATTTGTCTTAATTAGATGATTCTGGACTATTTCAAACGCTAAGAGGTCGTTTGGTAGCTGATTAGAACTATGCGGGTATTAGTGATACAAGTATTTGTTATGTGGATATTAATTATGCTGGTATTAGTTACACGGGTATTAGTTATGCGGGTATTAGCTACTCTACTTTCTACCCCCGCATAGGATTTCCTCATAACTTATACATGTATTAGTCATGCGAGTTTCTAAATTGCAAAACATATGTATATTAATTTTATACATGAATAACCTACTTTCTAACTAGATACTAAACATAGAATAACTTGTACATAAATCAATACATGAACAAGCCACCTCTTTACTAGCTACCAAACGAGCCCTAAAAGAACAAGATCTCCAGACAACCACAAATTGGTATTGTACTCGAGTACCGAGGAAAGAGGTAAACGCAATAAAAAGAAGTACAGTAAGAGAAATACAATACAGGCATTTGTTGCATGAAATCAAAAGGAAAATGAGAATCACCAAAAAGGGACCTCCGAAAAAGGAAAGTGTCACAACCAAGGGTGTGCCCTAGTAGTTCAATGAAGTTGGGGTGAACAGCATGAGGTCTCAGGTTCAATTTCCAATAGAGACAAACATTAGGTGGTTTCATCCCATCTGCTCGTTCTAGCCTCGATGGACAGAGTTATCAAGTGGTGCCTGTTGTTGGTGGGAGGTGGCAAGTGTCGTGGAATTCGTCGAGGTGCGTGCAAACTGGCCCGGACACCACGATTATAAAAAAAAAAAGGGAAAATCTCCAAAACTAGTTACACTTTTAGTGATTAAAGTACCATCCAACCAAGACTTTTTGGATAGCGTGGAGACGTAGTTAAAATATGTAACTCCCCTGTTTTGTACTCTTCATAGTATCTACTTGGAACTAATTTCTAATGCCCAACACTACGTTATCAAAAAAGGGTACCATCCATCCATTGATGTACATTGAATTGATTAAATAGAGCGGAGGCGAACTGCTCAACGAGAAAGAAGCCCTACACACTACAAACGAATACTATGGAAAGAAGCTCATATTAACTCTATCATCAAATAATAACCATTGACAGTACAAGATTCCTGCAAGATTCACAATTATACGGCAAACCCCGTGTCATGTCCAAATTTAATCCAGTCAACCAAAACTCCAAGTTAGACACGAACTTCCATAATGCAGCAACGTCTGATGTCTCCATTAAAACATCAGACTTTATAAACATGTGAAACAAATTCACAAAACCGATAGAACACATAACTCAAATTGATCAAAAACATAGTTTGGCAATACATCTTTTTCATTTGATAATCTCTAGCTAACAAAAGTTCAGCATTTATTTTTCTAATTAACCCAAGCTCACCATTTTTATCATGGAATTAGTCGAGGTCCGCAACAACTGGCATGGACACCATGGTTATCAAAAAACAATTAACAAACGAAAAGAAAATATAAAATCTTTCCGGCTATACTTACAAAAAAAAATTCAGCTATGTCACATCAATTCAAGTTAACTAATGTATGTCATTGGGGTAAATTTGTTTCACTTGTGAACTCTTACTATTTAAACCACCCTAAATGAGCTCAATAAATACAATGTAGCTGGTAATTAAGCAGCCTTAAAGCACCCAAGGGTGTGGCCTAGTGGTCAATGACGTGGCCTGAGCACCATGAGGTCTCACGTACAATTCCCAACAGAGACAAAAACACTAGGTGATTTCGTCCCATATGTTGTATACCGTGGAATTAGTTGAGGTGCGCGCAAGCTGGCCAGGACACCACGGTTATCAAAATAAGCAGCCTTAAGGAGCTCTATAAATACAATGTAGCTGGTAAATAATCAACCTTAAGGCACCCAAGGGTGTGGCCTAGTGGTCAATGTCGTGGG
This sequence comes from Capsicum baccatum var. pendulum, assembly GCA_030864225.1. Taxonomy (NCBI): domain Eukaryota; kingdom Viridiplantae; phylum Streptophyta; class Magnoliopsida; order Solanales; family Solanaceae; genus Capsicum; species Capsicum baccatum. The sequence continues at coordinate 203,710,912 of CM061553.1, forward strand.
TTAAGCACCCTGAATTGTAGGTTCAATTCCCAACAGAGACAAAAACACTAGGTGATTCCATCCCAAATGTTATATCCCGTAAAATTAGTCAAGGTGCGAGACACCGTGGTTATCAAGAAAATTAAAAAAAAAAAAAGCCTTAACGAGCTCTATAAATGAATTAACGATCTTTTATACGTTCGATACAACGTTAAAAACATTCAAATGTAGTAGAAGAAAGTATTAAATTACAGAATTAATTGGAATTACCGGAAGATCAGGTTGGATTTGGAAATCAGATTGGGAGCTATCGGACGCCGGAGACATTGCCGGTGTAAAGCTCGACCCGGTGACGGAGCTCCGATAGGAATCCGGAGAACTGATGGGGCGGGTTAAAACCCTAGATAAAGAAGTTTGCGAGGGAGGGCGGGGGAGGGGCCGACATATTGCGTGGTATATCTGCTATTTATTTTATTTTTTCCTTGTTTAGACCTTTTGTTTGGAGCATTTATTAAATTATTTAATTTATTAAAGTGAAGATTGCTAAAATTAGAGAGATCTGTTGGGCTCTTTATTTTATGACGACTTTAGTTCTGTTCTGTCACTATTAACTAGTCAAAGTTTTTGGGTGCTTGACCAACTTTTGAATTTAAATGTGTTTTTTCTGTTATAAAATAAAAAAGAATATAGAAGAAAAGTGAGAGAATAGAGAGAGTGACTGTTGAGTAATATTTATAATAAAGAAAGTTCTTTTATTTATAGAGGAAATTTGTTCTTAGTTTCACACTAAAATATAAATACATCAAATCCTGATAGATATCAATAAGATAGATATTCACTATAATGTAAATACATTTATAACACTCTCCCTTAAACGTCTAGATAGATAATGTGCCTCGTTAAAGCCATACTAACTCAGTAGGAAAAAAAATCTAGTGAAGGAAAAAAAAGTACATATTTCTAACAATACGCATATCGGCTGTCTCATTAAAAACCTTACAAGGAAAACCAGTGGGACAAAATTTCATAAGGGAAAAAGAGTACAACGAGTATTAAATCCGCCTAATGGGAACATCCTTGAACCTTTGCACCATCTTCTTAAAAGTTGTAATTGGAGAAGACTAGGTGAATAAATCAGTCATATTTTCACTTGAACGAATCTGTTGCACGTTGATATCACCATTCTTTTGTAGCTCATGTATGTAGAAAAGCTTTGAGGAAGTGTGCTTCGTTCTATCTCCTTTTATGAATCCTCCATTGAGAAGTGTTATGCATGATGCATTATCTCCGTATAAAATTATGGGTAGATTGTCATATTTCACACCACATTTTTCTCGAATGAGATGTATCATAGACCTCAACCATACACATTCTCGGCTTGCTTCATGAATAGCTATTATCTCAACATGATTCGGTGAAGTGGCTACGATAGACTGCTTTGTATATCTCCAAGATATTGCAGTACCACCACATATGAACACATAACTTATTTAAGACCGAGTTTTATGTAGGTCAGATAAGTACCCAAAATCAGCATGACCAATAAGATCGGGACTGCAAACTTGCTAACAAAATAACTAAAAAAAAAGCTATATCAGGCCTTGTAGTATTTGCAAGATACATTAGTGCATCAATTGCACTAAGATATGGTATTTCATAACCAAGGAGTTCCTCATTCTTTTCTTGAGGTCGGAATGGATCCTTATTCAATTTTTGCATGTTTCTCATTTAAGCAAATACTCTATTGCTTTTGAAAACTCTCCAAGAGTTTCAATGATACTCAAATCATCAAATTATATCTTATGAGGATAATAAAAAGTTTCCCAGAAACTTTATATGCTTCAGGCATTTTGAATCTTTTAGGAATTTTCATATGGAAGTTTGTCAAGTAACAATATCCAACATGTCAAGTATGACATCTTCAAGTGTCTGGACTGCAAATCAAATAAGTTTTACATTTACCAAAATGTATTCTTTCAGGTCACTTGATAAATATTTCTACATCAGCATGCTTAAATTAACGTATAATTTAGATCCTCATAATCTTTTACAATATTGCGCCAATATTGTATTAAAGATATCATCAACGATTTTTTATTTTGTATCGATTCACAATGCGACATAACATTTTGAGATCTCACCACTTCATTATTTTCAGGTACCTAAACCTCTCATAAGGTTTCATGAAGTGTTATGCCGTAGGCTCTTCAAGAGCACAATGCCTTCTTATCATGATTATTTTCTCCTTATCCTTTTCAAGGATTATTTTATTTGAAACCGATTGGTCTATCATGCTTCACGCATGTATAGACTTTATACTTTAAGGACACAAAATAAGAGCACTTGCAACTAAATATGAGATGTTTTCGGCATTTGACTTGATTATCTTTTGAATGAGGATCTAATGATGATTCCTAACATATTTCATAGTTGCTTATAATCCCCCCCTTATGTTAGGAAAACTAACATGATCCTCCATCTTCTTTGAGGAATCCATCTTTGTGCATCATGGTATATTTATTAATCGTATACCGCACATCAAAACTATTAGATAGAATAGTTGGTTCCTGACCTTGAACCAATTGAGAGGGAAAAAATAATCATAATATATTGGTCTAATGCATACAAGTGTTATTGTATGCAATATATCATATTTCATATCAATACATGAAACTTTGTTCTCATTAGTAATGATTCAACTATTTATGGAAGACATTCAATGCCAAACCATCATCATCAAGATGAATTATCTTGATTACATAATCTGAAAATTATGCTCAATTTATATTGAACAAGTAACTTTATGAATGTCAAACGTAGGTTGACCATGTATGTACATGTGATCATCTTATCGGTGCATCTTTTCAACATATCACATGATAGGTGAACGGCTTATTCACCTTTGATTCTTTTCAGATTTTGAGGGATCCAATCTCAAAATTAGTTGGTCCAACCAACTTATCATGAGAACAAGCAACATTAAAGTTCATGAAGAATTAAAAAAAAATCAATATATGTTCAGTAGTCAGTATGCACATCTTTGGAATATCGCAATCTTCATATCAACTGATGAACTTTTAATTTAGTAAACTCTAAGTTTACTATGATATGTGTTTTTTCTTTAGTAAATTTCAGATTTACTATTTCAGAAGTAGATTTCAAAATTATTCAACCTCTTTCGGAGGTGAGTTGTGATACAATCACAATCAAGTGCACGTTTGCATTAATAAGTTTCTTATTCCCAGGAATGGAATATAATCGTTCCTTAAGCCTATCAAATTATGATAGCTTATAACCTCTTTCAAGATTTTGCTACTTCAAAAGAAAATCGAGACATACATATGATGTAGAGAATTTTTCTCTAGTATATCTTATAATCGTATAAGCATGTGAAAATATCATCATTTTTTATGATCATTATCATATTATCCCTCCACGCGTATATTCGTGCATTCAATCACTTGTCTTCTTTTAGACATATTATGCACTGCTACCACATACACCTCAAGAATAAAGTAAGTTGTCATATTTCAAACTTATCATATATTGCTACCACATTCACTTAATGGAATGGTGCATACTCAATGGGTCAAATTTTATGACTTTTCATTAAACACTCATTATTTTGCCTTAGCCATCATAATATCATCAATATGGTGTATTAAGATTCAAACTTAACATTTTATCCATATAAAAGTGTCTTAGGCATGAATCGATGGGACTTGAACCCAACATATTATCATCCTTTTTTATAATATTGTTCTTGAAGAACAAATTTAAAATATAAATAGTTCCAAACCAATTATTTTTCCTCAAATCAATTAATAATTATATTAGTAGTAGCAAAAGAAAGATAATATAAAGAATTACTTACCTTGAAATCCTTCAGATTTATAATCTCACCTTATTTGGTAGAGTCTCGTGTTGATAACGTGTTATAAACTAATAAAGAATAAAGAAGAAGAGTAGAGAGAAATAGAGAGAGTGATTCTTATTTCTTCTTTTGAGGAAAATTTATAATGAAGGAAACCCTTCTATTTATAGGGGAAATTTGTCCCTAGTTTCACACTAAAAGACAAATACATCAAATCCTGATAGATATCAACTAGATCTTATTAGATCTTGATAGACATTCACTCTAATGTAAATACATTTATAACACTTTTGAAAATTTCTCTAAAATTTTGGTACAACAATAAACAATTTCGGATTGTTAATTTGGAAGTAAAAAGAAAAATATTCAAGATAGTATAAGATTATCATACCTAAATTTCTTTCATATATTATAGTGAATAAATAAAAGGTAAATTTATTTTAAACTTAGTTGTTAAATTTATTTTAAACTTAGTTGTTGCCTTTCCTTAGACGAACGTTTTTCTTAACTCACTTTTAGTAAATCAATCTTCATAACTAAAAGGAAGTATATATATGCAATTCAAAAACAGTGAAATATTTTAGAACTGAAATATTAAATGGTAGTCAACAATTCTATTTAGCTGAGAACAAGCACCTACAAGAGATCGAGAGATACAATCTAAACAGAAAATAAAATATAAGTAAAGGATAATATCAATTGTCATGACAAACATTATTGTGTGACGTTAGTTAAAAATAATATATCTCCTCGAATAAAATTATTGACGACTTATAGTACCATTAGTTATAAGATCTATACGCAACAGTGAGCGAATATTGTGAGTCTAACCACAGTTAAGATCATTGTGATGCTCTTCTATCTTACCCATGAAGTAAGTCTTTCAAAATAATATATTAAATCACCAACAAGAATTTACAATAATAATATATATTTTCTATGTTATAAAAAAGACGATTTCAACTCGTCTGCTATTTATCTAATAAATTTCAAATAGGAACATTTTGATCAATAAATTTTGTTAACCTGATAGGTATTACTTTATATCCACCTTGTCTACTATTACGTGTCTTGCTCCTATTTTTGAGTAGACACGAGGTATCTCTAAACTATGTACAACACGTACCATTGAGATTTATCTTACGAACATTGTCTCTATCTGTCTCTTCGCTCTTTCTAAATGCCAATTAGATTTATCCTTTTGCTATGTGTATGTGAAATAGCAGCATCTATTCTTTTTGTGGTATAAGTTAGAATTCCTCTGCTATTCTCTGAGGTATGTTTCTTTGTCAAAATTATATACCATCTTTATCTTCTGCTTTTGGCTACTTTCTTTTACTTTTTTAGAAAAATGGGCAGTAAGTGTCCGATGAAGAAGTAAAGATGCACAAGTAATTTTGTCGTAATAAATTTCTTGTTAAAAAAATGATATCATTTACAATAAACTAAATAAGTTCGAAGAGCAATGAAATGCGTAGATCGAACATATTAAATATTAAATATTATAATTTCTGGTTTGTCCTTTGGGGTTTCTCTCCTCCTTTAAGAATTTAAATGAAAGATGACCCAATTCGATTCTTATGTCTCTAGTTAGAACAGATCAAGCTACAAAATTTATAGGATTTTCTTTTGGACTATAAGAAATTTCTTATTTTCAAGCCTTTGTGATTGTAATTTTGAGTTGAAAAGATAAATAAATATAGAAAATTAAAGATCTAGTAGCCCAAAAAATTATGACTTTCATTTTCTATCCATAGTGCAATAGATGTTATAAAAATATATGAAGTAGCAATTTTTTTTACGGTAGAAGAATAGAATTCCTTAATATTTTGGATAAAGAATAACAAGACATCATTTGATTATAGCTCAGGACGATCTCCCCCTCTTTGACTCACAAAATAATTTATTGTGATTTTTGAATTAATATGTGCAAATTTCATCGATTGTTTGTAAAGTTGGTTATTAATATTTTGTTATTTTTTACTTTATTTTTGCTTTTTTTTTAATTGTAACTTGTGCGTGTTAGCTCTAATATGAAAATAGTGACTTCACTGGAGGAGTAAATTGTTATAGAGCAATTAATCTGTAAGTTAATTTTTACCCCTTTTCTCTACTCTTTAGAAATATCAAACTTCGACAATAATAGTTATTATTGTGGTAGAAATTTCAAAACAACTCTTCGCCAAAAAGAAAAACAACTACAAGTCTATCAACTTTATATATAGCTTCACAAGAGCTTTCAATTTTGTGCACATGATCTATATGATTCTATTCTATGAGTTATGATTAACATTATGTTTAGTGTATTAAAAAATTTTGATCATTTCGAACTTTATTTTGTTTTATTAATGCTATTGCTCCTTTTCTTTGAAGAATCCATTCGATTTGAGCTCTGAGATGGTGGAAAACTAGGAGTAGCAGTTGAAAAATTTATGCACTGAGCACATACATGATTAGAAAATACTTTACTATCTCGAGGGCACTGGATATCTTGATATAGCGAAACAAAGAAGAACATTAATTCAGCAAATTGTGATTCTGTTATTTGTAATGCATATTGCCTCTTTCAAACTCACAATAGAAGAAAATAAAGGAATGAGATCAAAGATTTATTCTAACTTATTTGAATGTTGCCACTTCCATATGTTTTATTTATTGTAATGAAAGTGAAATAGTGAAAATTGATCTTAAAGCATAATCAATATTATTGTAATTATTTAAATAAAAGACTACTTATTTAAAAGTGATAATTAAATAATTTGAGATCTGGAAGTATTGTCAGCATCGTGCAAGTCTATAAGATTATTGAAACTACTCAAAGTTTGAAAAGATATTATTGAGAGAAGTATGAATCTTGTATGACCTTAATGCTAGGAATATGACAATGTCTGAAAGGAGATAAGAACTATTGAAATTTGTCCTAACATGCTATAAGAAATCAATCAATTTTATGAAAAGTTTTATTGATCAAGTAATTAGGTAATCTTAGATAAAGTACTATAATGACAATTAATAAGTAAAAATTGTATTTCTAACGTAAAGACTAAAATATTAAACTCCACTTATGTCCTTTACTATCTCCATGCTTTTTTTTTATGATTAATATTTTTATGATTTATATAGGCTTTCTAATAGCTACAAAATATGCATCTTTTCAAATTATCTATTCTAAGTTGTTATTGCACCTACAATAGATCAAATGTCGGATATCTATGAGTGATGTTCATTGTATCATTTTCTTTAAGCATCCTATCAAAAGTACTTTATTTTCATGCATCAAAAATCTCTAATTAAGAATGGAGAAATCTCAATTATTGTACTTACTTTTTGCTGGTAATGTACATTATGATTGCTTCTTGTTGAAACGTGTTAATGAATTTACAAAAAATGCAGGATAAGGTTGCATACAATAAATCCTTTGGGTTCGGACCTTTTTTCTATCCAACGCAGAGCGAGAGCCTTTGTGTGTCGAGCTGCTCTTCTTTAAAATATGTTGTAATATGTAATCCATTTTATTTTTCTTTTAGATGAGACAGTTACACGTAGTTATCCTTTAAGTGTCTCATTAGTGGAATGTTAATATTTTATCATTTTTGTTGATTTCCTGAATCTTTGTGGCGGATTTTGAAGCTATCATGATCTATATTTCTATTTCTCAGTTTACTATTCATATACAGTATATTAAAAAGATAAATTTTATCTCTATCAAATGTTATACTTCAAAAGAATTATATTGCCAAAATTTTCTACTATATTTGCACAATTTTCTCTTTTAAATTTTTTTTCTTAAATTCTTTGTTGAATGCTTCGTATTAGTGTAGTCTGATTTCTATACTCTACTACTTTACCTTTGTTCAGCCTTATACTTAGTTGTACACCTTCTTATATATATCTAAACGAAGTGAAATTCAATATTTTTTCTATCTGAATACTAATCTTTGATCTTCTCTATTTTTATGTAATAAGTCTCAATCGAACAACTGAAAAATCAAAATTACACCTTAACTCCTCTTCAACATGACACATTCTTATCATATTAAGAAAATGTACATAATTAATTTTCTTATAAAACTTGGCTCCTTAACAAATATATCTAAAAAGTTTTTGCATATTTACATTATCTGCTTTACATTTGCATCTTACAATACATGCTCCAATCTGACTTCTAATTAATCACAGATTTTATATTTAAAATGTACCATCATGTTGGGCCTGTACTGATACAGGTCATGCACCTCTAGTCATAATAAAAATAGCACAAAATGTACAAGTCAAACTAAAATCAATATTAAGTATTGGAGCCTCATGGATTGGGGCATTAGGTATGATAATCCAACCATGAGCCCAAGTGAATACATGTGAGATTCACTACCCAAATATATGAGCTCTCATGGATATTATAAATTTGATAGACCTAAATTCTTGTATCCTCATGGTTACTGTGGTTCTATTGGATTTAACTGTTTGTTATCAATCTTCACTCAAGTACGTGCATGTACAACTATTGTATAAGAGTCCTGATGATGTGAAAGGATAACTTCAATCATACAACTTTGACACCGATTATATAGGGTCCATGCATGACTGCTCTTTATTATCGTGTGAGACCTTATTGCGATCGAATAGGATAGCATGTCAGGTATAAAATTTAAAATTTTAAAATTTTATTTCGTTTCAAGATATCTTTTGGGGTTTTGATATTGGCTTGATGAGAGAAAATCATCATTTTAGTTGGAGTAATTATTTCAAACTCAAATTGATTATACATTGTGATTATTTATGAGATTTAATTAAGCTTATCATTAATATTAAAGTGTATAAAATTGAGAAGTTTTGCCTAAGTTCTAGAATATATATTTTGATTTTCTTTCCTTGTCTATAAATCTCAGGGATATTTATTTTTATGACTCCTTTGATTCATAAGATCAAATAATAAATTAACCCACAAATGTGTTTCTTTTAATTATTCTTTAATCACAAATCAAAGAAGAAATTAACGTTTATCTTTTTGGAAGCCTCTTAAGTTTTCATCTCTTTAATTTCTATAATTGACCCTTGAAATTTATAGGTTTGACGTATATTTTGATGTGATATACATTGAGTTTACACAAAATTTATTATAATTGTAATAGTACATATTTTCATGTTAGGGACTTGATTAAATGATGAAAATTTACTAAAACCATCATAAATTACTTACCTTTTAGATATCATGAAGTGCTTAGATTAAAATCTTTTTCAAAATCTCTCACTCAATTTTAGAATAATGTAGTTTCCCCCCTTTTCTACCCTTTAATTTCTAAATTATATATCCTTATATACTTCAATATGTTTCACATGATCATCGCATGAAATTTACCTAGACAACCAACCATGACTCCATGCAACACATGATGCCTGTGTTTCTTCCATGCTATAATCATGCAATGAGGTTCTCACAATATTGCATCAAATTTTTTCTCCGAATTCTAAGTACATTTGCTCATAGCCCTGCAAAGAATGTCTAACATACAATTTACCTTCTTTTTTTTTCTAATTCTTCTTTGTTTTGATTTTTTTTTTTTGATAGCTTATCATTTAAGCTATTTTTTCAAATATTATTTTAAGCTTATTACCATTTTATAATTATTTTTTCATTCTTGTTAGTCTGCATAGGCCTCAAAATATCAATTACACTTTTAGATTTTCAATTAAATTGGGATAAATTTTTTTCCAAACTTTTAAAAAAATAGAATACTTACATTTGCAAGCACTTCCTTCTTAAAGTAACAAACTAATTCTAATTATGCTAAAAATATGTCATTGATATTATTATGTTTATTGGTGTGTTTTATGGATAAAAATTCTTTTCTACAATTACAGTCGTGACAAGTAAAATTGAGGTAAAAAATAAATCTCCACAAAATTTATCTCAATCATTACTTTTGTTAAATCACTATTTCATTTCAAATCAAATACCCAAAGATCACCAACTGACCATATTGAGTATGCCTTATGAAAGTGGCGAATTGGGAACTAAGTTTTGAAGTTTCGATTCAACAAATTTATATGATTAAATGTCATTACTTTTTTCTTATCAAAATCACAAAATGAATCAGTGAATCATATTAAGAAGGAAGTTACCCTCACAAGATTAAAATGATTATTAAGCTCCTAAAGTTGTAAATCAATCACAACACATTTTGAGAAAACGAAAATTTAGTTCAGAAAAATTGACACTAGTATGATCTTGACCTGTATATGCAAATTCTATGAAAATATTAGAATTATTTATTTATATGATTACAAAATGGATATATAGACAAAAAAATTCTCTCAGATTTAAGAAATGATAAAATCTTATTTCAATGACCCTAGATGGTGCTATACTACTATATACATATACTATATTAAAATTATAATTAATGTTATATGAATATTTACTTAGCGTTTTGTTAATTTTAAAAAACCAAAAAGATCTTTGAGCTTAAATTTCTTATATCATTGACTTCCCTGAGATCTCATAGCACAAGTCTTTAAACAAAAAAATCGAAGAGATTTCTTCAAAATAAGAATATTTCTTTCTTTAGATTCATATTCCCCATTTTCAACGAATTTTGAGTTTGATTAACTTTTTCCTTAATACTCTAAAACTCATATATGGATGGATTGAATTTCTTTCTTATGTTTATTTTAGAATTTATCTTTAAACTAATACAGTTATGTTTGTAAATAAATTACATATTAAATGATTTTTTAGTGCCTTTAATTTTTTTTTCCCAATTTTATGCCCTTTTTACAAGAGATCTTCATTTTCACACCTAAAAGATCTTTATTTTTAAGCATAAAAGATCCAAAAAGGCATTATTTTTTTGTTCAATTATAAAAGGTCAAGAAATCTCATTTCTTTAAAATAAAGAAAGTAAACAAAATGACTATAAAACGATTTTCGTAAAACACTTAAATTCCTCATATTCATCCTCCTATGATTGTTTGTAAATATAGCATGTACAATGATATCTTTTTTTTATGACCATGTGACAATCTTCATGATGATTTTTATTTTTTTTATTTTTTTTATTTTGACCATTTTGTCCTTCTGTATTGTTGTTTATATCATTTATGAGTTGTGAAAATGATTGACACGGTCCCCGAAGTATTCGGGAGTGATTTATATGAGTTTGAGGTTTTGAGTAGCTTTTAAAGTGATATAGTTGACTTTTGTTAACATCTTTGTAACGACTTGATTTTTGGTAATTATTGTGAAATATTTATTTCTATGTGATTTGATTATTTTTCCCCTCATTGTTATTGCTTTGTAGTATTTCTGGGGTGTAGGGATGTTTAGTGCATATTTTTGGCTGTTGTAAGGACTTACTAGCTGACTTTTGGTCAACATCTTTTGACCTGAGCATCGGATGGCAAAACAAACTATGCCAGCAGATCTGGAACGTCGATTTTAAGTTGATAACATGGCTGGTGTAGTTTTATGACTTTTATATCTCATTTCGATCCTCCGTTTGAAATGTTGTGAAAATAGGTTTCGGGGGTCAATTATGTAAAAATGACGTCTTTTCAAAAAATCTAATATCTCTATTGAGTTCGGAGCATCGAATTTGATAGGGTAGTATAGTCTGTTTGCATTCTCGGAATTCTAGATGAATCCGAGAGATCCGTGGAGACTTGAAATGCTCCCAGTCCCCAACTGGTGCAGGTGTTAGTGTGATCTCTAAACCAACCCTTTGGGAGCTTCAATGATCCTTTGGCGTTAAAGCGACCCTAGTCTCCTAGCAGGTATCTCTAAATTGGTAACTTGGGCACTTTAATGCTCACCGCTAAAACGGTCCAAGGCCCACTTTAGCGGACTATCACCCTAATGTGGGTACCGCTTTAACGGCATCTTAGAGCTTTAGCACCGACCGCTAAAGTGGCTCATTGTCCGCTTTAGCGGCACCTGGTAGTTTTAAATACATCTTTTTGCAATTTTTTCACAATTTTTGAGACTTGGAGATTAGGTTTGAGTTTTTGTGCTATTTACTCTAATTTTAAGCTTAGGTAAGATCCAAATCCCTATTTTAATTGTTTTTCTTCGACTTGTATCATCTAAACTTTGCTAAAACTTGGATTCAAAGGTGAAATTTGGAGAGTTTAGCCCATAAGGCTAAAAATAGTATTACTTCCATTGAAACCCCAACTTCAATACGCTTTCACTTAGGTTCTCTTCTATGAGTTTCTTTAATCATGAGAAATATATTTTTGGACAAAATTCTGAGTTTACCCCTCTTTTTTGAAAACCTATTTCGGGAGTCTGTTTTGACCATGATTCAAAATTGGTCAATATAGGTATCAATGGCTTTCTTTTGATGCGTAAATTCTATATTTATATGTTTTAGCTAATTCTGAGTCCGTATGTGAGGTTCAAGGTTAGAGATAAAGGCTTAATCAATTTGGTTTCGGCATTCGAGGTAGGTTATGACTTAACTTTCTTTAGACTTAATTGGGTAGTTAATATGTAACACCTGAGGTGCTATGGGGTCCAAAAACTAGCTTAAACGAGAGTACATAACCCCTATCTTGAGTGTGAAATACTTCGGGAAGAGTTTGGGTGTGTTGGGGGAGGGTTTGGAACAAAAAATAGGATGTGCATTATGAAGAGGGTGGGTTGCTTTGGTTTCACGCTATGATAGAGTCAGCGAAGGCTCATTGCCTCAGTTTTGCGCTGGGCTTCGCGCTGCGAAGCTGAGGCTTCACATTGAGCATTGCTCTGCGGACCTAAGGGTTTGCCTTGGGCTTCGCACTGCAAACCTCCCTCCTCTTATCAATGAGATTTTATTTTAAAAGTGTATTAAGGTTAATTTTGGTTCTTTTACGTTTTATAATCCGTCCAATCTATATATAACCAATTTTTAAATATTAAAACACATGTACTCTCTCAAAGGGGTCATTCTTCATTTCAAAATGATGGTTGAAAGGCAGTGAGGTTAGGGTTCAAGCTTGGGGTTTCTTTTCTTACTATTTTCAAGGAGTTTTTCTTCAAATAAGGAGTGCATCTCTTTCTTAAATTGTTTTTATATAAAATGTGTGTTTAATTATTATCCATGTGATTTTAATTATTAGATTGTGAATGTGGGTTGAGGGGTTTGGAATGGTTATAATATGAATTGATTTTCCCATAGTTTTGAATTGGTTATTTATGATTTAACTTGGGGTTTTGAACTAAAGACATGCATGGTTTTGGAATAGGGAATAGGAACAAGGATTCCCCCAAATTTATGGGTAATGGAATAGGGGGTCATGTCATTCCCCTGCAAGTAAATGGATTTTGGTATGAAATTGATAATAATCTTAACCCACTTGCATAATTGATTTTGAAATATGGATAATCACATGGTTTTGCTTACCCCTCTAATCTATTTCATTACACTAATGGCTAAATGGATAAAAATGATTTTAGAAAGGCCGTAGTGGCCATATTTTGGTTTTAAAATAGGACTTGGGGGTTATGGCATTCCCCCGAGTCGATGGGTAATTAAAATGGCATAATTATATAAGCTTGCAAGCGTAATTGGTATGACGATACCAACGGTATATGCCTTGATGGATGATTTCTTAATTTAAAGAATGAGTTATGTGTAAATGTTTTAAATTAGGCTTAAAGGGGTTTTTGTAGCTTACCGTAAAGGTGGAGGTCTCGGGGGACCATTACTGGAAACTATGTTTGTCAGCGTAGGGGTCTTGATGATTGTATGCATAGTGCATACTTTATATATATATACACATATGACATGCGGTCGGGGTATTTCTTGGACTTTTCTAGATATCTCTGGTTCATGCCGCTACACACACTGGCCTTTTCGTTAGGGAAAGCCAGACCCATATAGCCCATGGTGTTTTTAAGACGGACAAAGCTACATAGTCCAGGTTAAAGATTTTGAATCTTATGCTAAACCTTGTTCCCTATCCCAATATCTTATATATATATATGCATATACATGTGTATGAACATGTACATTGAGACTGGTTTTGATTGATTTTTAAATGGCATTATTTTATCCCTTACCCCGAGTTACATGCAGCGCTCACCCCGCTAACCATCACCGGATGCTACATACTTTCATGATGTAGGGTCCTAGGGATTCTTTATTTACCTTATGCAGAGTAGGTGATTTTGATTCGTCCGCTGGTCAACTTGAAGTGGTGAGCTCCTATTCCTCTGGAAGGCCTATCATTCAAAGTATTGATTTCATTATATCTTAGACAATCATTTGGATTTCTATTTGGCTATAGTCAGGGGCATATCCCGACTTAGGTTGATATTCGTTTAGAGGCTTTTGTGGATAAAGTACAGGTGGTTATTAATTATTGGCTCTTGGTTTCTTACTGAGTTATCTACCTTATCATTTGGTTATCTTCTATTGTTATTTTTTTAGTATGCTCAGTTGGACAAGCTATGGAGGTGGTCTCCGACTTAGGGCGGGCTTGAGATACCCGTCACGACTAGGCCCTGGTTCAAGTCGTGACACTTTTGATATCAGAGAGTAGGTTTAGGGTCATTTGGTATCCACAAAGTCGTGTCACGTAGAGTCTTTTATGGGTGTGTAGCGCGCCACACTTATAAGGGGAAGGGTATAAGACATTTAGGAATATTTTTTTTTCCTTATATCTATTTTGGGCTATCAAATCTAGGGTCTCAGATTTTTCTAACTCCTGATTTGCTCATGTTTCATTGCATGCCTCCTCAAAGATCTGATGTTCGTAGAAACTCTATCGGAACTTCTACCCCACTGAGAGGAATGTGGAGGTAACTCTCCCAGCTATGGATTACAGACCCGATCTAACGTCTCTGCTTCTAATTGTGCTGCCCCACCTAGGGTCCCACTAGTCCCTACTAGTCTTTCTTCGATTGGTGACACTCATGCTTAGTCGCCTCAAGGAGACATCTCTAATATTGAGTTTCATCGTTCTATTCATCTGTTGACTCAGTTGGTGACATCTCAGTCTCTCCAGTCTGATCGTGTGGGTTCTGTTGCTCCTTCTCATGAGGTCACTCGGGTTGTCCAATTCATAAGGTTGAATCCCCCGTCCTTTAATGGCTCTAAAGTTGAGGAGGATCCTCAAGGGTTTATTGATGAGACGGAGAAAATCTTTAGAGTGATGCATGCTACTAATTCTAAGGGTATGTAGTTTGTTACATATCAGTTGAAGGATGTAGCTTATTAGTGGTATGAGGAGTGGGGGTAGTAGAGGGGTGATGATGCTGAGTTGGTATTCTGTGAGGAGTTTGTAATACCCCAAACTTTCTTTCAGTCAAATCTAGTCCCCAGAAGAGTTAGTGATAACTTGCTAAATGATTAATATTTAAAGTAGATAAAATTTTCCCAATTTCGACTTTTTATCATATGAAAAATTGAACTGTCGAAACTGCCCAAAAGCAACGGTCAGGCCGACGGGCCGTTGAGCTAGGGACGACCATCGCCCAAGCCGTCACGACTAAGGCAATAAACCCGACTTCTGGTTAAGTGCGATGGCTAGGACCGACAGACTGTCGAACTAGCGACTAACCATCGCCCAAATCATTGCAGATGAGGCAAAAAGTTTAGAATCTGGCCAAGTATGACGGTCAGGACCGACGGACCGTCGAGCCATCGACAGACCATCGCCCCAACCGTCGCCACCTCCGATCAGCATTTTTAAGCTGTTTTTAAAAGGGTATTTGAGTCTTTTTCCACCCGTTTTGAACCCTAATTTTACCAGACCAGGGCTTACAACTTCATTATGCATCTATAACATTCAATTAGGGTTTCTCTCAAAGATCATTCCCCCAAAACAAGAAACCCTAGGTGCTTAATTTCAAGTCAAGAATTCAAGTTTTTCTCCACCAATCCTCAAGAAATCATCCACCCAGGTATGTATAGTGTTGATTCATGGGTTTTTTTCACCCATGAAGCTCAAGAATGTGTTCATGTGGATGTGTTCACAGATCATAAGAGCCTTCAGTACGAAGTTCATGTGGATGTATTCACAGATCATAAGAGCCTTCTGTATGTCTTTTCTCGGAAAGATCTCAATCTTTATCAGAGGAGGTGGTTAAAGCTCTTGAAAGATAACGACATGAGTGTCCTTTATCATCCGGGCAAGGCCAATATGGTGGCCGACGCTCTCAGTAGACTATCTATGGGTAGTGTTGCTCATGTTGAGGACAGTAAGAAGAAGTTAGCTCAGGAAATCCATCAGCTTACCAGACTAGGTGTTCACTTAGTCGATTCAAAGGACGGTGACATATGGGTTCATAGTAGTTCAGAATCATCTCTAGTTTTTGTGGTGAAAAAAAAGCAAGATTGAGATCCCAATCTAGTCAAGTTGAAAGAGTCAGTCAAAGATCAGAAAGTAGAGGTTTTCTTCCAAGGGGGAGATGGATTTTTGCGTTGTTAGGGTCATCTATGTGTTCCAGGTATAGACGACTTAAGGCAGCAAATTCTTACAGAAGTGCATGGTGCGCGCTACTCTATTCATCCAAGGGCCACAAAGATGTACCACGACATGTGGGAAATCTATTGGTGGAGTAGGATAAAGAGAGATATTGCAGAGTTTGTGGCTAAGTACTGTACATGTCAGCAGGTTAAGCTAGAGCATCAGAAGCCTAGTGGGTCCATGCAGGAGTTCAGTATTCCTACTTGGAAGTGGGAAGAAATGAACATGGACTTTGTGACGGGTTTGCCCCGTACTCATCGCTAGCATGATTCAGTCTGGGTCATTGTAGACAGAATGACCAAGTCAACTCATTTTCTTCTAGTCCATACTTCTTATTCAGCCGAGGATTATGTCAAACTCTATATCAGAGAGTTTGTCAGATTACATAGTATTTCGTTATCTATTATCTCAGACAGAGGCACCCAATTCACCTCTCAATTCTGGAAAGTATTCTAAAAGGGTTTTGGTACCCAAGTTCATGTTAGTACAACCTTTCATCCTCAGACAGATGGTCAAACAGAAAGGACCATTCAGACTTTAGAAGATATGCTAAGGGCGTATGCAATTAATTTCAAGGGTAGTTGGGATGACCACTTGCCTTTTATTGAGTTTGCATACAACAACAACTATCATTCCAGTATTCGGATGGCTTCATTCGAAGCACTTTATGGTAGGAGATGCAGATCTCTAATCGGTTGGTTCAAATTTAGTGAGGCCTCAATTATAGGGCCTGACTTAGTATTCGACGCTTTAGAGAAAGTCCAGTTGATCAGAGAAAGACTCCAAGCTGCTCAGAGCCGACAGAAGTCTTATGCAAATGTATGTAGAAAGGATCTCGAGTTCGAGATTGGTGATTATGTCTATCTAAAGATCTCTTCCGTGAAGGGAGTGAAGAGATTCGACAAGAAAAAAAAACTCAGCCCCCGATATGTCGGTTCCTTCAAAATTCTCAATCCCTTTGGCAAGGTAGCCAGATCTAGCCTCAGTTCATCCAGTCTTCTATGTCTCTTTGCTCAAGAAATGCATAGGTGGCCCAACAGTTGTAGTTCCAATTCAGAGCATAGATGTTCATAACAACCTCTCTTATGAAGAGATTCCAGTCGAAATTCTTGACTACCAGACTCGTAGACTGAGGAACAAAGAAGTCCCTCTAGGCAAAGTTCTTTGGTGGAATCAGTACATTGAGGGAGCTACTTGGGAAGCAGAAGCAGACATGCGTACCAAGTATCCTCACCTCTTCTCCGCTAACTCAGATATAGTTCAAGGTAACAATTCTCCTTAAGCTTTTTAGTTTCATGTTTAGCTTTCAGTTATAAGCTTAGTATTCAGTTCATGTTCAAAATTCCATTATAAAATTGGTATTAAATACCATTGTATATTTAGTCATTCATTCATGTATCAGTTCAGTCAAGTAATCATGGATCAGATATGCATTCTCATTGTGAGAAACTTAGTTTATCAGAACACTCAGTCATGCATTCAGGAATTAGTTACTCATGCATCAGCTATACATATTCGGTATGATATATATTCAGTTATCAGTCATGTTAGTCATGGAGTCATGTTTTAGTCATTCATATTCAGGATGTGCTTCAGTCTACTATTTCTCCCCTGTCAGTCAGTCTCATTCGAGGACGAATATTTCCAAGGGGGAGATATTGTAATACCCCGAACTTTCTTTAAGTCAAATCTAGTCTCTAGAAGAGTTAGTGATGACTTCCTAAATGATTAATATTTAAAGCAGATAGAATTTCCCCAATTTCAACTTTTTATCATGTGGAAAATTGAATTAGCTTTCCAACGATACCAATTTTGTCTAAATCTGGTATTAGAGTAAAAAGTTATGGACGTTTTATAGAGAACTGTTGGAACTCCCCAGAAGTGACGGTTAGGCCGACGGACCGTCACCCAAGCCATCGCGACTAAGGTAGTGAACCTAACTTCTGGTCAAGTGCAACGCCCAAGATCAATGTACCATCGCCCAAACTATCGCAGATGAGGCAGAAAGTTCAGAAGCTGGCCAAGTGCAACGGTCAGGACCGACGGACCGTCAGGCCAGCGACGGATCGTCGCCACTTCCGATCAGCATTTTTAAGCCATTTTTAAAAGGGTATTTGAATCTTTTTCCACCCGTTTTAAACCCTAATTATACCAGACCAGGGCTCACAACTTCATTATGCATGTATAACATTCAATTAGGATTTCTCTCAAAGATCATTCCCCAAGAACAAGAAACCCTAGGTGCTTAATTTCAAGTCAAGAATTTAAGTTTTCCTCCACTAATCCTTAAGAAATCATCCACCCAAGTATGTAAAGTGTTGATTCCTGTGTCCTTTCACCGATAAAGCTCAAGAAACACTTTTTGAAATATAAACTTTAGATTCCATGGTATAAATTGAATTATATTCATGTTTATGTTGTTGTTTGATTTCTAAATTGAAGTCTAATGACTATCATGAAAATATGTTAGTATGTGGTTGAAATTCTTTCACTGGAAGTGTAAGATGTTGCCATGATGTATTATTTCAATATTCATGCCTAAGCCTAAATATATGCATGCAATGTGTTTGATAAAATGCCTAAAGAACAAGAATCATGCTTTGGGACTCAATTATGACCAAATTGATAAACCCATGCTTTACCCTTATGTTCAAAGTGACTTCCATTTTATTGTTATGCATTGAAATTGTTCGATGGCTTGTTCATGAGATTATCCTATGAAATTAAGACATATTTATATGTTTTCCTATTATGTATTAAACCATAGTAATCAAGTGCCTCATAAAATTCCTCAATGATTGTATTATGGATTGTTGATTATGGTCCTGTGTCAAGAAGTATCATGTCTTGTCAGTTTTATGCTATCGAGTCCTGGGGTACTTGTACCCAATAATTTAGCTATGTACCTAGAGCCAGTGTTATGTTTTCAAGGTACTCTCAGTCAAGCCATGTTCAGTAGAATTCAGTCAGTCTCATGACTCAGGAAAACTTAGTAAACTTAGTCCAGTCAGTTCAGTATAATTGATTTAGTGTATAATCAGATGGGAGTAGGATTCAGCATCGAGTGAGCCCAAGGATGGGAACTCACTTATAAGTACAGGGTGTGATTTTTAGAAGTAATCCTTGCACTCAAGAATTACGTAGCTAGCGTAGGTTAGGACATCTAACCTGTTAGATAAGGATTGATGAGGTGGCCTAACTTGATAGATGAGGTTCCCACTGTTCTCCTTAGAGTACCTATTAGATGAGGGATCACTCACAGTTTGTCTTTACCAGTGGCGCGATATTGACACCCTTCCAATTGGGGTTACAGATTGGACCCCAACTCAGCTATAATGCTTTATTTGGGACATGTTGGTTAGATGACTAATTCCCACAGTTACATTTTCAGTCTCAGTCTCAATAATAGAACTCAGATAGATCTACAAAATTCAGTACTATCAGATACAGTCAACTCAGAATAGTATGAAACTCAGCTAGTTCCATCAGAACCTAGACTGTCGATACAGTCGCTCAACATCAGTTATCAGTATATTATGTTATCAGTATTCAGACTCAGTATTCAGTATAATCACGAATTCACTTACAATTACTTATTTATGCATGTATTCTCACGTTCATGTTATACAGTCGGTTAGCATAGTTCATGCATATAAACGCCTTGCATTTAGCCTACCTCACTTGCATACTAGTATATTTAATTGTACTGACGTATTTACGCCATGGTGTTTTATACCATAGGTTCAGAAGAATGAGCTCCAGAGCATCAGTAGCATTCTAATCTCTGCAGTCAGAGTTAGCAGTGAGTCCTCATCCTTCGAGGACATGACTATTACTTTATTATCTCATTAGTTAATTTATTTCAGTTGTTGGAGTTAGTTGGTGACATGTCCCATCAACTCTTTATTCAGACAATTCAGTCAGTTAGAGGCTTTTCAGACTAGCATGTTCAGACAGTTATTTCAGATATTTTGGGTATTTCATACCCCCTCCAGATGTTATATTTTATCAATTATGTTACAGTTTTGAACCTTATGGCATTTCAGCCTTTATTTTTGCATTTATACAGTATAATATACAGTGTACAGGTACAAATATCAGTCATGGATTAGCTTGTGGTCCTTTGGGGTCATAAGCACCGTGTAGCATTTTGGGTACCAGATTCAAGGCGTTATAAGTTTTCTGGTGCCTTTCTTACTCATTTCTATCATTAGGAGTTGAGGAAAGCTAAAGCAGAGGAGTTTGTGAACTTGAAGCAATAGAGGATGAGTGTGAAATAATATGCCTTGAAATTTTATCAGCTATCTCGCTATGCTTCGGAGTTTATATCTAATACGAGGGCTAGGATAAGGAAGTTCACTTTGGATTTATCTCATGATTTCGTATTAGAGTGTAAGGCTGCAATGTTAAATAATGTTATAGATATTTGTTGACTCATGGTGTATATGCAGCAGGTGAAGTATGAGAAGAAAAAGCGGGCAGAGATGGGAGAAAGGTAGAATACGAAGCTCAAGTATTTAGAGTAGAGTAGAGGGTAGTAGAATAATGGTAGAGATAGGAGGCAGTGGTCTAAAAATAAGAATTGGAGAAGTTCTAACTCTTATTCGACAGCTAGTGCTCCTTATCCTAAGCCATCTGATGATCGTCATTTCTAGGCTAACAATAGTTTGAAAGCATAGGGTGCCCAGTCTTAGTCTAGTGGAGCTCATTCTGCCTCACCTTATCCTTCTTGTAGATTTTATGGTCAGTTTTACCTTGGTTATTGTAATGAAGGGAGAACTTGTTCTTCAAATATTGTCTGTCTGGTCATATTCAGAGGAATTTCCCTTCATCTAAGGTTGCTTATGGAGCCAATAAAGTCCCGGTTATGACTTCATCAGCTCCTATACCAATGGGTGCTATCTCTGGTTTTGGTACTGATTAGAATTATCTCTATGCTCTTGCTACCCATCAAGAATCTGAGGCTTCTCCTAATGTTGTCACTGGTACGTTACAGTTTTTCTCTCGTGATGTTTACTATTTACTTAATCTGGGGTCTACTCTTTTTTATGTTACCCTTTATGTGGCTGTGCATTTTGATTTTGGTCCCGAGACCCTCCCCGAGCCTTTCTTTATGTCTACTCCCGTGGGTGACTCTATTGTGGTTAGAAAGGTCTATAGGGTTGTGTGGTGTCTATCTTTCATAGAAAGACCTTGGTGGATTTGGTAGAGCTTGACCTAGTAAATTTTGATGTCATTTTAGGGATCGATTGACTTCATTTCTGTTATGCTTCTTTAATTGTAGGACCCGAAAAGTCAGTTTATTTTCCTAATGAATCGGTAATCCTATGGTAGGGGAGTTCCTTATTACCTAAATGGGGGTTCATCTCTTATATTAGAGCCTGGAAGTGAATCTCCAAGGGGTGTCTTTATCATTTAGTTCGGGTTAAAGAAAAAAATTTCAGGGGTCCTTCTTTGCAATCTGTCCCCATGGTTCATGTTTTTCCTGAGGTATTTTCTGATGATCTTCATGGCATCCCTCCTGATAGAAAGATAAATTTTGGGATTGAACTTTTACCAGATACCCATCCTATCTCTATCCCCCCATATAGAATTTCTCCGGTTGAGTTGAGGAGCTTAAAGAGTAATTAAAGGATCTTCTTAATAAGGGTTTTATTCGTCCTAGTGTTTCTCCGTATGGGCTCCTGTACTTTTTGCGCGTAAGAAAGATGGGATTCTTTGGATGCGCGTAGACTATATGCAGTTGAATAAGGTTACAGTGAAGAATAAGTATCCTCTTCGTAGGATTGATAATCTGTTTGACCAGCTTTAGGGTGCCAAGTATTTTTCTAAGATTGATCTTCATTCGGGTTATCATCAGTTGAAAATTAAGGAGATGGATATCCCTAAGACCGTTTTCCATACCCGGTATGGTCACTATGAGTTTTTGGTCATGTCGTTTGGACTGAGTAATGCTCTGACTGTTTTATAGATCTCATGAATCTGGCATTTCGATAGTTTTCGGATTTGTTTTTGATAATGTTTATTGATGACATCTTGGTGTACTCAAAGAGTGAGAAGGATCATGTCAATCACCTCCAAATTGTGTTACAAACTCTTAAGGATAGAAAATTATATACAAAGTTCTCTAAGTGTAAGTTTTGGTTGAATGCCGTGACTTTTCTCGGGCAGGCCCTTTCTAGTGAAAGGTCAAAGGTGGATCCACGAAAAATTAAGGTGGTTAAGAGATGGCCTAGACCTATGACTCTAACTGATATTCGGAGCTTCCTAGGCTTGGCCGGGTATTATAGGAGCTTTGTGGAGAGTTTTTCTTCTATTGTTTCTCCATTGATGAAATTGACTCTAAAAAAGGTTAATTTCTTATGGTCTGATGCTTGTGAGGGTAGCTTTGAGAAGTTGAAGGATAGGTTGACTTTGGTTCCAGTCTTGACCTTGCCCGATGGTACTGATGGTTTTGTTGTTTATTGTGATGCGTCCCATGTGGGACTGGGTTATGTGTTGATGCAGTATGGTAAGGTTATGGCTTACGCTTCTCGATATCTTAAAGTTCATGAGAAAAATTATACAACTCATGACTTGGAATTGTGAGCTGTGGTTTTTGTTTATAAGATTTGGCATCATTACTTATATGTCGTTCATGTGGTATCTATTCAGATCATAAAAGCTTGCAGTATGTGTATACCCAAAAAGAACTGAATCTCAAGCAGAGGCGGTGGCTTGAGTTACTCAAGGATTATGATATGAGCCTTTATTACCATTTAGGTAAAACTAATGTAGTTGCAGATGCTCTTAGTAGATTATCTATGGGAGGCTTATCTCACGTGGATGAGGAGAAAAAGGGTATTGGTGAAGGATATTCACCGGTTGGCTAACTTGGGAGTTTCTCTTTTGGACTTTGCGGATGAAGGAGTAATTGTGCAAGAGGTGGTTAGGTAATCTTTTAGAGCTGAGCTGAAGGAAAAACAAGCTTTAGACCCTATTCTTATACAGATTAAGGATGATGTGGGTCAGTAAAAGGTTTTGGCTTTTGATATTTTTGGTGATAGTATCCTGCAGTATCAAAGCACATTATGTGTTCTTGATATTAATGGGCAGCGAGAAAGGATTTTTACTGAGGCTCATAAGTCTAGATATATTGTTCATTCGGGTTTGACGAAGATGTACCATGACTTGAAGGAAATCTATTGGTGGAACAATATGAAGAGAGATATGGCAAATTTTTTTTCCAAGTGTATGGTTTGTCAAAAGGTCAAGGTTGAGCACTTGAGGCCTGGTGTCATGTCTCAAGATATTGAGTTACCCGTGTGAAAGTGGGAAATAATCAACATAGATTTTGTTACCAGTCTTCTGCGGTCTCGCAATCAGGCTGATTTGATTTGGGTCTTTATGGAGCGGATGACTAAGTCTGCTCACTTCTTACTTGTGAGGACTACTTAGTCTAAAGAGGATTATGCTAAGTGGTGCATTGTGGAGAGAGTCAGATTGTATGGGGCGTTAGTGTTCATTATTTCGAATTGAGGTACGTAATTTTCTTCTCACTTTTGGTTTTTGTTTCATAGAGGTTTGGGGACTAAGCTAAACCTTAACACCGCTTTCCACCTCAGATGGATGGACAAGCAGAAATAACTATTCAGACTTCAGAAGATATAATATGGGCTTATGTGTTTGACTTTAAGAAGAGTTGGGTTAATCATTTGCCTTTTATTGAGTTTGCCTATAATAACAATTATCACTTAAGCATTAGAATAACTCCTTTTAAGAATCATTATGGTAGGAGGTATAGGTCTTCTATTAGGTGGTTCGAGGTTGGTGGGACTCAATTATTTGGTTCTGACTTGGTTCACCAAGCCATGGGAAAGGTGAAAGTGAGTAGAGAAAAACTGAAGAGTGCCCAAAGTCGTCAAAAGTCCTCTGCAGATATAAGGCAAAGGAAGTTGGAGTTTATTGTTACTGATTGGGAATTCTTGAAGGTGTCTCCTATGAAAGGTGGCATGAGGTTTGGGAAGAAGGGAAAGCTCAGTCCCCGTTATATTAGTCCCTACTAGATTTTGAGGAGAGTTGGAAATGTTGCTTATGAGCTTGAGTTTCCTGCAAGTTTGGGTTCTATCCATCCGGTATTCCATGTTCGATGTTGAAGAAGTATGTGGGTGGACCTTCTTTGATTGTGACTGTTGAGGATGTTGGTATTTTAGATTCTTTATCTTATGCGGAGGTCCCGATTGAGATATTGGATAGGCAAGTCCGTAGGTTGAGGACTAAGGACGTGGCTTCGGTAAGGGTGCTTTAGAGAAATCAAAAGGTAGAAGAAGCTACGTGGTAAGCTGAAGAGGACATGTAGTCCAAATACTCGTTCTTGTTTCCGATGTTGGATGAAAGTACTTAAGGTATGAAACTTACTTCTCCCCTCATCACATTTTGAGTTGTTCTTGTGTCTTTTTGTGTTCTTCCTTATATCGTGTTATGGGTATCCTAATCGCTTATTTGGGGACGAATGATCCTGGGAGGGGGGTGCAAGAACTAGATTAAACAAGCCTACATAACCCCTATATCTTGAGCGTGAAACACTTCGGGAAAAGTTTGGGTGCATTGGGGGAAGGTTTAGAACCAAAAAGAGGTTGTGCGTTGCGAAGGGGTGGTTTGCTTTGGTTTCGCATCGCGATGGGGTCCGTGAAGGCTCACTACCTCAGCTTTGCATTATGCTTCGTGCCATAAAGCTAAAACTTTGCGTTGAGCATCGCGTCGCAGGCCTGGGGGTTGTCCATGGGCTTCGCACTGCAAACCTCCTTCCTTTTGATTATTTTTCTGCTTTTACTTTATATTGTGATGACCCTTCAGGTCATTTTTGACATTTCCACATATTTTTGCCATTATAGCTTTTTTTATAGCTGCCCCAAGTCATTTATGACTTTCTGGGACTGACAGTTCGGTTACCAAGTAGTTAGTTCTGTTTTTAGAGCCATTTCCCTATTTTGAAGTCTTTGTTGGTTCCAAATGGCTGATAACGCTCAACTTAAACGTAAATTAAGTGCAAGGACATCGTCGTCAATATATTTACCCAACTTTGGACTCGGGGTCGAATCCATGAGGAACAATGTGAGTGGCGATCAAATTAATTCGAAATGATAGGTACAAGTTAAATTCAAACAAATGTTACAAAAAGATAAAATGGGAGAGGTGAGTTCCTACACTAACGTTTCTTTTTGGAATTTTCTAGTGTAAATTTGGGGTTACGAATAATTAGAGTTTTAACAATTATGCACGGATCTTGGGATTATGCTTTACTAAGAGAGTGACATGTGAGAGCTAATTATCAACATCACTTTAGTAATTCAAATATGGGTAGGCTTGGTTATAGGTTCTGAGGTTAGACTTTCAACAAAACACCAAACTATCACCCATTGATTCTTTCGAATACCTAATGGGTGTGTTTGACAATTAGCAACCACAACCTCAATCAAGGCATCCCTATTTCTAGGATGACACCTATGGCATAGTTAACCTCACATTCACCCTTATGTCTAAGATAGGAAA
This sequence comes from Capsicum baccatum var. pendulum, assembly GCA_030864225.1. Taxonomy (NCBI): domain Eukaryota; kingdom Viridiplantae; phylum Streptophyta; class Magnoliopsida; order Solanales; family Solanaceae; genus Capsicum; species Capsicum baccatum. Next base: position 203,736,746 of record CM061553.1, read on the forward strand.
AATTTCGCAAACTACACACATAATTGTCTATCATTGCTTTGGTCCCCATATACCTCATTTGAGGATGATATGGATTCCTAAAGTTCACGCAAAACCCTTCTTTCAAAGATGGTATTGAACTTCCTAGAGCTTGGAGCTTTCACTCATCAAACCCATGTGGGTATTTGGAGCTTTCACCAATCAAATCCCAACCAAGATAGCATAGCAATAATAGAATCCATAAACATGAACTACCAAATAGATGCTAACAATCACAACCCACACATACTTTAACCCCTATTCACACATAACCCCAAGAGGGAGATTTAGCTATACATAAGATAAACAAGCATAGATATACCCATAATCTCCATTGAATCAAAGTTGTAGAAGATCTAAGTGAATGGTACTTTAAACTTGGCTCTCCCACAATATCAAATGAAAGTGAACAAATCTTCCACTTAGAAATTCTCCAATGTATTCTTCACTCAAAATTTACACACTATTTTCTTTTCCACAAATGGAGGCTACAAAGTCTTAAGCTAAAATACTAGAAAATTGGGGAAGAAGGAATGTGATGAAATGAATGATACATGAAATTAGGGTTTGAGTCCTTTTGTTCAAATTGGGATCAGCAAGTGCAATTACAATTTTGCCCTTGGGCTGAACATTTCTGCCAAGCCGCGATCGTGCAAGTCTGGCTACGACCGCAGCTATGTGACTGCGATTGACTTTCGTGGTCGCGGGTGATTGACCATCTTGACTGGCCGCGACCACGGCCAATGGACCGCGACCGTGGTAACAAAGGCTATTTCACTCCAGGTCTTCAACTGCACTTTTTCTGCTACCTTTTGATCCTTTCAAGCTCCAATCCATATCTATTTGTCTTTTCAACTCCTATACCTGCAAAGAGTGGATATTAGTGCATTAAATCACAATTATGTCTCATCTACTCATTCAAAATAAGGTAATGTCCATTAATAATGAGTGCAACTGAGTGGTAAAATCACCACTCATCAACATCCCTAACTTAAAACATTTGTTTGTCCTCAAGTAACACTACTTTTTACCATGAGACAATCATTTACGCCCAAATTTCATGCCTTAAGGGCCATAACGACTTCAAATAGACTAATTTCACAACACCCCTCATTATAAAATGCAATACTCAAAGAATGCATAAGACTTTTAAAAAGCAATAAATTAACAAAGACCAATACTCTAGAAATGTCTCTCCGTTTGACTAAAACTAAACCATACTCCACTTGCCTCATTATCTGGGAGGTAAGACAAATCACTCGTCTCAACTTATTTGCATACCCATCTCACAAGAAAGAGAAGTTTCACACACCAAACTACCAAACATGTAACTAGGAATTTTAAGCGTAAAAACTCTCTCACACAAAAGAAATCTCGATGCAAGCAGTGTTATACCATAGGCTTGCCCCTATTTTCAATCACCACTACACAATAAGGTAAATAATTGGAGATCCCAAAGGACTTTCTAAGCTTGTAACGTAGGTTCCGGTTAGGGTAGGATATCATTTAGGGAACTTGGTTACGCCCTACCTTGAATATCTACAAAACACTATACAACACTCATCCTTTCGATTAAGGGTCACTCTTCTTTATTTTCTTTCTTCGTTCATGCCTACTTTTTGCTTTCTTTGTTCCCCACTTTCCTTTTACTTTCATTTTCTTGCGTTTTTGTGCAAGTCATTCTTTTATAGGATCCTTTTTTTTTCTAAACATTAATTTTCAACACTTAGGTACATTTGGCATTTCACTAATACTTTGTGACCCTAAGTTTACTTCTGTCGATTCTTACCACCCCCAACTTAGGTTTTTAGCCTCAAGTTGCATTTCTTAGTTCAAAGAGGGTACGGTTCAAAAGAGAGATAAAAAGACAGGTTCACGGCTTGTAATGATTTTGCCAAAGAAAGGTTTAAAGGCTCAAAGCGGGAACCAGGGATTACAATTATGCACAGGTAGGCTTTTCAGGCTAGAGTGGGTTCCAAAATCACAAAGACGGCCTAAGATCATTTCCCCAACCAAATACAATCAAAATTAGTTTTAAAAAACTAATGGGGCAAGTTCTTAATAACACAAGTATACAAGAGATGAATGGAATAGTCTCACTACACATGGCATACAAAATTCGTTAAGGGAGCTCAAATATCCCTCACACGGGAGACACAATCGGAATATTTATCACTATTCACAAGTCAAAAATTTGTGGAGCCACAAAAAGAGAAGAGGGTTTGTTACAACATTGCTCACGTCCATGCAAATTTTTGGACGGGGGGGGGGGGGGGGGGGGGGGGGGTTTCTTGGTTTGCAATAGCACCATGCATAATATTGCTAACTTATGGCTACAACCAAAGCCTTAGTCTCACATTTTGGCTTAGAATGGGCAAACTAACCATATGGCTACTCAGACTTCGCCAATGGTGTACAAAGTGATCCCAACTTAACAATGTATAATGCTACAGGTACTCAGGCTTCCTTTGCATTAAATGATATGTACTCCTATGGGTACTCAGAATTCCCCTGCACCTGTGTCTCGAACCCAAACACAACACTTTACCCTTAAGAATATCGCCACTCAATCCATCATAGGGCAAAGCTAATCGTGCATCAACAAGATTAAAATAAATTAAATCAAAAGAATACTAAAAATAGAAGAAAAACATGATAATCCATAAAGCGTGGGCACTTTCAGAGTACCCAAAAATATAGCATCTCAAAATACAATAAAAACCATAACTAGAGTGTCGTCCAAAACACTACCCAAGGATATCCAAGCAGTATACATATAGGAACAGGCACTCTCACCTGGAAAGTTGGCAGTGCCCCTACTGCCTAGTTAGCAAGGTAAGAGTAAATGATGCTCCCTGAATCAACTTCATCATCTCTGGTATACCCTACATCGTCCCCCGTCATTAGCACCAAACCCCTCAGCAATGGCTCCATCATCACTATCGCTCCTTGATGAAGGTAGATGTTCTGCAGGTTTAAGCACCTTGAAGATGTGATTTACCTCTCTCCACAGCTTGGTGAAGAATTTTTCTCTCTATTTTTCCCTCTTCAACAACCTTTCCTATGACTCCCGGAGGGTCCTGTGTGATATTGCCAAGGTCGAATATGCTCTTTCCAATTTGGCAACCCTAGCACCTTGCTTATTCAGCTCCTCCTGATACATTTCATAGTCAGACTGAGCTGCATATGAATGGCAAGTAGTGGAGGATTCTCCTGTCCCCTGGGTAGTCTTGGAGCACGTTCCCTAGTAGCAGAAATTCTATCAAAGAATTCTGGGAACATTATTGGGGCTTTGTCCATAGAAATACTCCATTCTAGGTGTAGCTTGGACCTTGGAGGTTTTTGTAATACTGGCAGTGGCTTTCCAGAAGCAAGGCTCCAGATTCGTCTAGGTCTCCCATTCTATAGCTGAGTACCGATATGTAGGACACTTCGGACCATTTTTAATATTTTCAAAGCAAAACAATGCTAGAATAACAAGAAAAGTACATATGTCATGGTTTTAGGAGATTTGGGGGTGAAAAATAGATGTGCAAAAAGATGGGTTTCGCTAGGTAGTTGTCCTAAGGTATGTCATCGCGTTACTGTGGTCGCCTATCAGGACCACGATCACGATACCTTAGACCACAGCCAACAGTTCTGCCATTGTTCAAAAGACACGAACTTAACTCCAACTTTGTCTTCCAACTATGTGTACAACATCATGATCAGATAAAATAACCCTAGATAGCAAGATTACAACCCCAAATTTGAAGTAATTTATATTTGACTCATTTGGGCAATGAATGGACATCTATTATGCACGTAAATTATAACCAATCTAGGTTAGAATATGGGTACTCAAGACTTCCCCAAGTGACGTGTAGATAACCTACAGCTGCTAACCACAATTATAATAACAAATAAACATCATTTTGCATTGTAATACTATTTCAAGCTCATCTTTAGTTACACATCCTAAGACTACACTAACAGTGAATGTAAGGGAGTTTGAGACTACATACCAGGTGACTGAAGAAAAAGGTTTAAAATGAAACCTTAGATACTCTTGAGAGGCCACAAATTTGAGTGAGATTATGAGAAAATTAGAAACCATGGTGCATAGGTACATGGCATTCAGATGGTCTTTTTAATCAGAGATAATAGCGATCGCGTTCCATGTTACGCGATTGCGGTCACATGGTCTCTGTGATCGTGGGGCACAGAATGCAGTCGTGGTAACTGATACTAAGCATCCAGGGTTCCTGTATGCCATGCTTAGTCCATTTACCAAATTCTCACATCCTTTTTTTCCAAATTCAACCAGAATGCCCCTAAGTACCAATACTTTATGGACTGTGCATGCTCACAAACAACGACAAAAATCAAAATCTACCCTAGCATATGTAAATAAAAGGATACAGGCCACTTTTTCATGGCGTAATGGGTTGTCTCCCATCTAGCACTTAGTTTAATGTCACAACACGATGATTTCAATCTTTCCCTTTATGTCTCTACTTAGAAAATTTGAATCTCCGTTCGAACTTTTGCTCAATATGAAATGAGCGAAAGAGGGACAGAAAATTCAAATCTTTCAAGATGAAACTTGAAAGAGGTGGTAAAATGGCAAGAAAGCTCCGATCTCGCTATTTTGAAGACTTGAACCTTTTACCCAACTTCACATCGATCTTCTGGATTCGTTCCTCGGGTAAAATGAAGCACATCAATAAGTTATTCCTTGTACTTCAGAAGTTGAACAGCTTGGGTTCTGATGGACGAGGCTCCATGTGCTCTTTCAGAATGACAAACTCCAAAATACAAGAGTCAGACTCCACCTCTCTACAATCCTCCATTTGGTCAAAAGGATGGGTCCCCATCGTATACTCTATACCCAATGTTAAAAAGTGGGTTGAACGAGGTCCAACACCTAACTTTGGGTTAGATTCCTCAAAAACATTGTCATCCCGAAATGAGCTAGAGCCATCATAAGAGGTTTGTTTTTTCTCTTCTTTTGACTCTAGTCTCATTTCCTTAATTATGGCTTCTTCTTCCTTGTATGAGTCAGATGATTGAGAAGCCATTGAGGAGTCTTCATAACCAATATCTTTATCATAGCTTGGTTTCTCTTCTTGATAACATTCCTCTTGAGTATTTAGAAAGGTAGTGATAGTTTTAAGCGTTTCTTCTTTGACCAATAGCTCTTTCTTGACACTTGTCCATTCTTTATACATGTATTCCATATTCTCCCCCGTTATATCTACCCGATCCAAGATGGATAGTAACCTTAGGTCACAGTTACTGGACTCGATGTATTTTTCTTCCGATTTCTCATCATATGACCTGATAAAATCATAGGAAGAACTAGTATCTCGATAAGTATAATAGGGGGAAGGTGTGTTTGGATACTCTTCCCAATGTCCTTGTAGACGGCCACACATAGGACAACCATACTACCAATCGGATTGAGATGGTAAAATCTTTCCCCGAGGAGCATACTTATTATCTCTCCTGAAGTGTGGTCCGTAACAATACGAACATGGGGGGAAGGGCGGGTCATGATATGACTTCCAATCATTAAACTCATATTTGTTAGAAGATGCCATCAAGAAAGGTAAAAATAAAATAAAATCTACCAACAAAGAAAAATCACAAACACATATATATAAGATTGAATTTAAGCAAGTAGGCTAAAACTCCAAACTAACTCAATACACCAAATTATTTTCCGACAATGGCGCCATTTTTTATAACGCTTAACTAACACATAAATTAAGTGCAAGCCGGTCGTCATCAATATACTTACCTAACTTTGGAGTCGGGTTTGAATCCATGAGGAACAATGTAAGTGGCGATCAAATTAATTCAAAATGATAGGTACAAGTTAAACTCAAACAAATGTTACAAAAAGATAAAATGGGGGAGGTGAGTTCCTACACTAGCGTTTCTTTTTGGAATTTTCTAGTGTAAATTTGAGGCTACGAATAATTAGAGTTTAAACAATTATGCACGGATCTTGGAATTATACGTTACTAAGTGAGTGACATATGGGAGCTAATTATCAACATCACTTTAGTAATTCAAATATGGGTGGGCTTGATTATAGGTTTTGATGTTAGCTTTTCAAAAAAATACCAAACTTTAACCTATTGATTCTTTCGAATATCTAATGGGTGTGTTCGATAATTAGAAACCACAACCTTAATCAAGGCATCCTTTTTTCTAGGATGACACTCATGACATAGTTAACCTCACATTCACCCTTATGTCTAAGATAGTGAAAATTTAGAAAACTACACACATAATTATCTATCATTGCTTTGGTCCCCATATACCTCTTCTAAGGATGATATGGATTTCTAAAGTTCACCCAAAACCTTTCTTTTGAAGATGGTATTGAACTTCCTAGATCTTGGAGCTTTCACCCATCAAACCCATGTGGGTATTTGGAGATTTCACCCATCAAATCCCAACCAAGATGGCATAGCAATAATAGAACCCATAAACATGAACTACCAAATAGATGCTAACAATCACAACCCCCACACACTTTAACCCCTATTCACACATAACCCCAAGAGGGAAATTTAGCTACACATAAGATAAACAAGCATAGATATACCCATAATCTCCATTGAATCAAAGTTGTAGAAGATCTAAGTAAATGTTACTTCAAACTTGGCTCTCCCACAATATTAACACACTATTTACACACTTCACTCAAAATTTACACACTATTTTCTTTTCCAAAAATGAAGGCTAAAAAGTCTCAAGCTAAAAAAATAGAAATTTGGGGAAGAAAGAATGTGATGAAATGAATGATACATAAAATTAGGGTTTGAGTCCTTTTGTTTAAATTGGGATTAGCACATGCAATTACAGTTTTGCCCTTGGTCTGAACATTTTTGCCAAGTCGCGATCACGTAAGTCTGGCTGCAACCTTCGCTACGCGAACACAATTAACTTCTGCAATCGCAGGTGATTGACCATCTTGACTGACCGGGAACACGGCCAATGGACCGCGACCACGGTAACTGAGGCTGTTTCACTGCAGGACTTTAGCTGTACTTTTTCTGCTACCTTTTAATCATTTCAAGCTTTAATCCATATCTTTTTGTCTTTTCAACTCCTATACCTACAAAGAGTGGATATTAGTGCATTAAATCACAATTATGTCTCATCTACTCATTTAAAAAAAGGTAATGTCCATTAATAATGAGTGCGACTAAGTGGTAAAATCACTACTCATCAATGGCCAGTAGGCAAAAACTTTAATAAAATGATCTTCTATGCAAATTCTGACTGCGCCAATAACTTTAAAATGTCAATTTCAGGTTAGGTAGATATTTGTTTTGGATCCCCCAAGCTCATTTTGACCTGTTGGTCGGAAAGTTAAGAAAATAAAATATGGGTGTGGACCCACATTTGGTTGAAATAACCTCAAATGTAAAATATGATTTCTATCAAGTTTGGAACATCAAATTTGGTGTGTTTATATAGTTCATTAACGTATACAAGATTCCAAACGCATCTTGAGCACCCGATTGAAGTCCATTTTGGATTTGGAAAATTTGGTGCATCAGGTTTCTGGTGCACCACAATCTCGACTCCTTGTGCAGCAGAGATGCCACGATTGCAAAAGGGTGTAGCGATCGTGACTTATCTAACAGATAAGAAGTACCGCAATCGTAAAGCCTCAGACCGCAATAGCAATTGCCGAGGACATGAAAAATGTATAAATTGAATGTTTTAGCCTAATTTTGGTCACTCTTCACTCATTCTCTTGAGATAAAAAGCCCTAACTATTGTGATAACTTAAAATTAAAGCTTGTTGGTGATTGGGAAGCTTGCGTAACACCTGTTTTTGTGATTATCTTCCAATTTGAGGTAAGAATTCACCCTTTTCTTGGTGAAATCTCTTGATTATTTGCTCAAAACTCCAAAAACTCTTGGGCTTGATTTTAGCCCTAATTTAGCTTGGTTGTCGCCTATTTTGAGGTTAACGATTTCTCAATCTTGTATGAATATTGGGTTGATTTTGAAAATGCAATTTTCATAAGTAGGACCCATATGGGAGTTTTGATATCATCTTTTGGACCCAAAGCACAATGATACAATATGGGTATTGTTATTCTCATATTGATGAGTAGAATGTGTTTTTTATAGCTTGGCTTCTTGAGAAGGCTTCTCAGAAGGGGAAAGCAAAGTTTTAGCAGTTAATTGAGCTTTCTTCGGTGTCGAGGTAGACTAGGTTTATCCCTTGTTAGATTGAGCTATGTCATAGTATTCTTATGATATTGTGTTAGATTGGGATGGTTTTTAGGTATTGTATTGATGAAATGCAAGACTTGGGTTATTCAGACAATTTAGACTAAATTAAAACTACAGAGTTAAAATACTTGACTTGTCCCTTATGCCGTAAGTGAATTAGACTTCATTACTCATGTTTAGCATAAGAATGACTTAGTGTGATATAAGATAAGTAAAAGTCTCTAGTTAATCATGCTTAGGGTAAGTTTGGCCTTAGTTGCTTACACTCATGAAGGTTGCTTAGTTTCTATTGGACTTAGTTAATGTATTTGGGAAAAATCTTTACATTAGTACTAGTGTGTCATGCTATACATCTAAAAAGTAGATTTAGATGTTATAAGCCTAGTTTGGGTAGAATTTTTCCTAATATAGAACTTAAGAATTAGAAGTGGACTCTTAACCCACATTAGACTATGACATATGTTAGCTTTAGTAAAACCGTTATGCTTATTACACCCTTGGAAATGTGTATTGAGGTAATATTGAGGAATCTTAATACTTGATGGTTATGTTGTTTAATGTTAGTGTTGATGCATATTGATTATGCTAGTATTTATGCATATTAATGATACTATTTATGCTGTTGATTATGTATATATATTCGATTTGAGTCCAGGCAATACTATGGCACTAATGATATAATTATTGGTTCAATTTCAGCTATTTATTATATCTACCAGTTCGAGTTCGGCTATTGATTATTTACCGGTTCAAGTCTGGATATTGATTACATTTACTATCCGAGTTCGGTTATTGATTATTGATCGATTCAATTCTAGCTATTGACTATATTTACCGAGCTCGAACATGTATATTATGCTATGATGACATGTTTTTAATAATTGACAATATCGAGATGCGAGATTGAAGGTAGCAATTTGGCTAAGTCAAAAAATGAGAAAAATGGTTATAATATGGTTAATAAGTGTTTTTTAGCTAATAAATGGTGATTAGTAAGTAACGATGATAAGGTTATTAAATGATGGTAACATTATGAAATATGGGTAAGTTATGGAGTGATGGTTAAATGACAATGAAGGTTAGTTATAATGTCGGTTGATTGCTTATTCTTCTCTTGAGTGTACTCTTTAGTTGTATGGGAGGTTGTGACGAGTTCTTTACTTTTCTGCACCAATTGTCGTATGGGGGCTAATTTTGTAGTTTGTGATTACTTGTGTGATATTATGTTACGTTATGTTATTATTATGGTTATTTACATATTATACTCAGCGATATTAAAGATGATTCAGGTTCATTTTCTGTACCTTGACTTAGTTATATTATCTTGTATTTTATCATACTTATATCATGATTTAGCTTAGTCGGCCGATGATGCCTACTGAGTACCCGTTGTTTTGATACTCATAATACACTTTCATACCCGTTACCATCATTGATCGACGTTTGTGAAGTATTGATTTCCAAAGATAGGGAGTTTGAGTTGCCCATTTTCCTCTATCTTTATTATTCAGTATTTTGTTTTAAGATAGATGTATTGAATTTTCTAGATACTTGGGTTGTGTTTTATTATTACTAGATGCTCTTGTAATGGCTCTACCAGGTCGTGGAATGGTATCTTGTATGGATTGTTTATCTATCTATAACCTTTGTGTAATTATGAATTGTATTCCTTTATTTCTCCTATGTTAGGTATTTCCTACCGAATTAACCCATTGTGTTTGCTCCCGATTAGGGTATGGCTTTCCAGCTGGCATGATCTAGTAGGTGCCATCATGACTCATAAATCGGTTTGTGACATATATATATATGGCTTGGCTTCGCTCTAGAGGTCTTGCCTTGGTTTTGGTATTATTTCCCTTATTATATTAGTTTGGGGTGGTAGGCTTACTTGTCAAGGCTTGCCGCGACAAGTGTCATCATGACCTTTGGTTTTTGGATCGTGACAATCTTATGATTCGAGCGATGAATGATGATTTTGTCAGTTCTATTAGATTTAAAATGTTGATTTTCGGGTAATAGAATGGTTGGTTCGAGGGTTGAGGCTATGACTTTTTGAGTGGTTGAGGAGAAACTAGTTTATTCGGCTTTAGGGGTTCCAAAGGTTAAGCTTATAAATAATGATCTCTTTTGGTAAATTTGATAGTTCCGTTATGTATGAAACATCAAAATTAACCTAGTAGCATTATCAAGTTAATTTTATGGGGTTCGAATGAATCCTAAGGATCCATTGGGAATATTTTTAGACTTGGATTGAATGTTGGTGTTTAGTTTCTGTTGTACCAATAATTTATTCATCATGATCGTGTGGTAGAGCTCGTGATCGCAAGAAGTCGGATAGTTGTGCATCGCGATTGCGAGGTAGGTTACCGTGATCGTGAGGTTTGGATTAGGTATTCATAGCGATTGCCTTACCTCTTCCTATGGCCGTGATGGCCAATTAAATGGTGGTCAAACTTTGACCCTTGCAATCGTGTAGGGTGCCATGATTGCTAGGTAATATTCACAAGATGATATAAAAACCTCAATTTTGTCATTTTACTACATTTTAACGATTTTCAAACTTGGAAAATATGATTTTGAGCTATTTCAAGAAAGTCTTTTTTAATCAAATTTGATTTAGGTAAGCTTATAAACCTAATTTTAATCATTATCTATTGAACTGCAAAATTATCTTTAAAACTTAGATTTTAAACTTGAGATTTTGGGTTCTACCCAGTAAAGTATTTCAATAATTTCTAATCCAATTTCAACTCAGGTTTGGTGGGATTTTAGATTTAGAACTCTTAAATTATTGGTAACATGATTCTTTATTATAATTTTAGTTTTCCACCCTTTTATTTTCAGGGTCGATTTTTTATGTGATTTTGGACATGAAACTAATGTATGCCAATTTGAGTATTAATAGGCTCCTAATTACATATAGCATCCATTTTTGATAGATTGTGAGAGTTTTAAAGACCTTCAAAAGTGAAAGGCTTCTTATGGAGGAGTTCAAGCTCGTGATTCGACGTTCGAGGTAGGTTATGACTTATCAAACCTAGTGCTCAACTACCAACTCTAAGCATCTTCATTATTCAAAAGCTCTATGAAGTAAGTTAAATGCTCTTATTCTCTTCATTATTTTTGTTTATTAGAATTGTAGACATTAGAATGGACTAAATGGACTAGAGAATAGGATAACATTAAATGAAGAGCTAACAATAAGGGTTTGTACCTTGAATGAGGCTAGAGTCTGCAAATATTAATTTAGAGGGAGATGGCTTTGAAAAATGTTGTGTCTGTTTTGGTAGAGTGTTTAAATGATGATTTTGACGGGGTTGAAGTTTGAGTAAACCCCCAAAATATTAAAACTTAGTAAATATTCTAAATTATATACATGATAAAGGGAGGATGAAATTTACAAGACAACCTATAACTCGTGGTATCTCACAACTGCTCGTAAGTTGGATCATCGGGGTTGTCTATGAACTTTACTATAGGTTACTTAGGATGAGCCATCCTTCAATCGTGGTATCTCACCACAAGTCCTGATAAGAATACTTTTACAATTTTAGCATTTCTAAACTACGACCCTTAAGATGGGTTGTACCTTCTCTTAGCAAATCATCTTGAGGGTTATCCATTACACATGTACACACTATTTTTATATTTTACTTTTTGATCATTGGGACTAGTATGTATTCCACAGGTACTATGGTACCAAAATAAAGCAAGAAACAACAAGAGGAAACAACCCGACAAGAGATAACTTCCAAGTGAAAGATAAAGGACTAATCGATCAGAGTCTAAATCTAAAGACTCTATTAGTTCTGGGGAGGAGTACGAAATAGGCCCCGATTAACAACATAAGCCTAGAACCACTAGATCTAAGGCTAAATCCAAGGCAATTGTGGTCGTGGCCATTTTTATTGAATCTCTCTAGTTTAAAGGGGAGGCAAATCATCAATAGGAGTAAGAAGGAATCTGATGAGAAAGATGGATGAAGAGATGAAGAGTTGAAAAAGGGTTCCAAAAAGACTAGTGAAGAATCTTCCAACAAAGCTAGTTTTTCCTAAGAAAAGAAACACAGTGTAGTGCGGTTTTCTAGGTTACCGATATTTCTATAAGGTGTCTTATCCATTATACAAAAGGGGAATCTAAACCATAGTAACCAAAAGAAACCCTGAATTCTAACTAGGGTATTGAATTAGGCCCCAAAGATAAATAGGTTATTTGATAAATATGGGTTTGGGTAGATGAAAAAATCTCTTAAAAAGTATAGTGTTGAAATATTTGAGAGTTCTACGCCAACTATGTAGCCACTTTGGAGAATATAACTTCTTCAAGAAAAGAAAAGGATATGCAGAATTACCCAAGGCTTGATTCGGTGATGGTTTGGGGAAAAGAGGTTAATATCTCTGAGTATACCATTTTCAGATTTCTTTATGGTCTAGATTGTGTGGCTTCGACAACTACCCAGGAGTACGATTATAGGATGGCAAAGTTAAAAAAAGGTGAAGCAGTTGATGTTGAGGATAAACAAATGCATTTCAAGTGGTTGGTAAACCACATCGCCGAATCCAAAGAAGAAGCTGAATGGGTGACTAATGGCAATTCAATTACAAAGGCCTCCTTGAACTTCACTGCAAAATCATGATGGACATTGGTTAAACATTGGTTATCGCCGATGAGTAATAATAACACTTTTAGTGTCGACCGAGTAGGGATAATAACATATATTATGTCAAAGTTTGACCTGAATGCCCCAAAGATTACAAACGATGAGATTAAGAAGTAGGCTATCTTATATAGCACTAGAATCCCATTTATAAGCCTCGTCTTTAGATATGTTGTAATTCGTAGGTGCTCCTTTTGCTAGATTTGGACTGCATAATCACGATAACTAAGACAATCGATATTGTACTGATCAAGGACTATATGAACCCTATAGCTAAAGTTCGAGGTCAGCCAACTGGTTTGGGCCAAGAATAGTCAAGAGGTTGCTTATATTAATCTGAGTGGTAAGATTTAGGATACTAAAGTCAGTGATATAATAGCCACCCTAAGTACCACTGCAACCACTTCTTCATAGTAGTCATTCGTGTCTTATAGTGCACGTCATCCAACACCTGTAGACTATATTTTGGTTCCCAGGAGTTTTTGCAAAATATGGTCAATCGGTTAGTTGTCGCCGAAATAAATATAGACAAGCTACAAGAAGGGGTTAAACCATGGGTCAAGATGAAATCAAAAAAGTTGTACTGGTTAGATATGCGCTAGATTTGATGGGTTCTAGGTATGTATAATTGATAGACTATCAGATATTTAGTCACCAAATTTGATTGGGATTATGGATGATCTAGCTTCACTTAGAGAAATAGTTATAGTGTTGTCATCTAAATAGTTTTCGGTGGTGCAACCACATTCCATGCCCATGAGTGAAGAGGTATTTAATGATATTTAGTACCTGAATTCTCGAAAGGAAAGAGAAAGAGAATTGAGGAGAGTGAGAAGCCAACCCAAAGAAAAAGAAAAAAGCAAAGCATGGTTTGAAATAGGATATAAAGGAGAGAAAGTAAACCTCCAAGCTACTCACGACCTAAACATTCAAGAAGGTGAGAGAAGTCGAGAGCTTCAAAGCTAGTGAGGTTTTGATGGATGCTACAATTATTGTTAGAGAGAGTAGTCGGGGTATGAAGGTATCCTCCATGATTACTATATCACGAAGTGCACCAGCCACCGTCAGCGCCACGAGATCTGAGGTTGGGGCTACACTTATGGCCAAGTAGTTGTAAAGTATGGAGGGGTTGCATCTGCGACCCCCTGGATCAGTCTAGTCAAGGATCCTAGAGCACCATAGGTATGTCCCTATCATATGCTTTACCTTCTTATTTTCATGCATTGAAGACATTGCATGTTCTCTTAGTTAGGGGTGGGGTTGTACCAACATTCGAAGATTTTTGTTGTTGTATTTCTCTTTTCTCAAGTGGTTTATCTAGTAGAATTAACATGTTTAGGTTTTTGATTTTAGTTTGTATTTATGTTGTATGTTTAATTAGAGCAGAAATAAGAGAATTAGGGCAGTCGAATAAAATGACACATAAATTTTATTTTTCATTTTGAAAGGTTTAATGATACCCCTCCTAGAAATTTTTATGTTGTGTGTTTGGTTTCGATAATGATGACTATTGTGGCTCTTTGCATAGCATTAGAATTATGGATGTGATAATCTATGCTTAATTGTGCATAAATTGGATAATTCGTAGTTGATAATATGGTCCTGTGCCGTATGAGAGGGGGTACTTACTAAGTTCCACTCTGTGTGTACAATCTAGAACTTGTCTGATTAGTCATACAAAGTCACATGGTAGTTGGTTAGAAGGATCATAGGCTATTTTTAAATAGTCAAAAAATTGGACCTAAATACCTATTAAATGAAATAAGTGTCTCTGGATTCTGAACTTTGAGCCAAAGATAAACTTTTTCTTTGATTAGAAAATTCACCTTTACACCTTTGTTATAATGAATCTGCTTTGGTGTAATACCCCGAAAAATTTTTTGTCAAAATTTTATGCATAAACGTATTGGATCCTATCTTCGAGAATGATTTATAATTTTTCTGTGTGTCATTTCTTTAATTTCGACCCACCATTTTGTAGATCATTGAATAAGCTTTCCAACGATATGTGGATCACCCAAAACGTACACTCGAGCGATGAGTTACGACCATTCCGATCAAACTACGACCATTCCGATCGAACTGTGAACAGTAAAATGTGCAGGAAAAAAAATACTGCAGCCAGGCGATTTTTTTGTTCAACTTTAAATGATCATAACTCCTTGTACATAATAAACTGTGTGAGCTGCTATATATCAACAGAAAGCCTTGAGAGTCTTCTTTCCAATAAAATTTGTTTCATCTAATTTGGACATCGAAGTAAAAAATTATGGCCAATTTACTTCAGCCTATCGGATAGATCACTGAAGGACAGATTCGGATTTTATTTGTTTATTAGGGGCATTTTGGTCTTTCACCACTCTTTTAAACCTCTATATACCCTATTCAGCTAAGAACTTGTATTATTTTTCTCTCATTTCTCTTATATGTACATATATATATATATCAAGTTAGGGTTAGGGTTTTGAATTGAGGGAAATTAATTGGATGCTTTGATTCAAGAATTCCTTCCGTCAATCTCTTCCGGCCACAAAATCTAAGGTATGCAAGTGTTTATCTATGGACTCCTTTCGTCCATAGAGTCCACGAATCCCTTTTTGAAAGTTCAAGTTATGTATGTATATGTATATATATATTCTAGACTTTGATGATGTATATGAAAAAGCATCATTTCCACCCCAAACTATACCCGGAAAGTCGAAGCCACACCTAAACTATACTAGTGACCTATTACACACCTAAACTATAAAAAAGTGAAACTATTTACACCCTGTCAGGCTACCACTACTTGCATGTGGTGTAGTGTTTTACACGCGCTGCCACGTCAGCACCACATCAGCAAAAAGTATCACTTTTTTATAGTTAAGGTGTGTAATAGGTCACTTATATAGTTTAGGTGTGGATTTGACTTTTTGACTATAGTTTGGGGTGGAAACGATGACTCTTCCCTTAATGTTTTTAGCCATTTACTTTTGTTATTTAATAGGCTGGACGCGCCTAAAATAAGTGTAACACACGCGCCTTAGAATGGGGGTCGCGGGGAGGTAATAATATCACTTTTTTATAGCTAAGGTGTGTAATAGGTCACTAGTATAGTTTAGGTATGGCTTAGGATTTTCGGGTATAGTTTAGGGTGGAAACGATGCCTTATGCATGTTGGTTGATATATATATGTGTGGTGATGGTGTATGTTGGTTGATACATGCATGTGATGATTATGTGTGTTGGATGAGATACATGGGGTGGCGGAAAACATGAGAATTCGACGAATTCACCAATGCCTAAAAATGCATGTAAGGTGTTTGTGGAATTTTCTAAGAGGCTATAAATTTATGTTCTTAGGATACAATAAGTTCAAAATGACTAGACTACTTTCTATGTATACGTTCAACATGAACTCCATGTTATTGTCTAAAATTGGGGATGTTGTGTGGAAGGCTTATGATATGGTTGTAAGTGCGGACGAGGGATTTAGTTGGTGGAATTAAGATAAATGATGGTGTTGTAGCACATGTAATTGTTCATACTGACCTATGCCTAAATGGTGCATGCAATGTAATTGTAGAAATGCCTAGTTGAAGAAGAATGGATCGTATGACCCCTTGTGATCGAAGTGATGAGTTCATACCATACTTGCATGCTACGTGTTTACTATGATGCTTGAGGGAAATGGTAAGGCCATTAGGCCACGCTAAGTGTGAAATGTCTAATTATGGGTCGAATTGCATATATCAAGATCTTAAAGGAAAGAACCTTGAGAAGTGAACCATAATGTGTTGAATGTGTGTTATTTGTGTGTATCCCGATTGGATGAACTATGTTATGTTGTATTCTTCCTTAACAATATGCATCCTTGTTGAATAATCTACGATGTAATGGCATGAGATCCCAATACTTGTATATGAATATGATCTTCAAACGATTGGTGTGAGGTGTTAATGAATGCATGGTGCATGATGGCCTATGGGCATGTGAGTATGCGTTGTTGTATACTACGTATTACTTATGTTATTGATTGATGGGGGTACGTATGCTCGAAATAGTCTACTGGTCTAGAGCTGAGTCAGTTCCGCGATAACCTTAGTCATGCTACGGTCGATGAATTTCCGATGATTTGAGAACTTAACATGAATTCCGTGAGAACTTAGTATATGGGGTTTTGAACAAGAATATCTTTTCATTCTTGTGCCCAAAGAATTGATTTTATCATTGGAATTTCATGATTTTGTAAAGTGGGTAAATACCCAAGATGTTTTAATGGCGAATTATGAGGTTATGAAAAATATAAATTGTTTAAGCTTTGATGTACATGATTACTTTATTATTCCCAAGTTATGATTTGATATGGTGAATTTCATATTTCTACCATGAGTTGATATTTCAAGTGTTTTCAAGATATGATTTATGGAACTTTGAATCGTCTAATATTGGTATACATAATAACCTTATTATCTTATTTTCTTGAATTGAGATTTTATGCCATAAATTGCATACCACTACTATGAAATTATTTTTTTAAGGATTCTTGATATAAGAGCCATGATTTGAGTTACATTACGACATATAAAATCTTACTATGATTTGAAGATCTTAAATGCTTTTCAAAAGCCATTGTCATGATTTGAATATTGGAATGAAAGAATGATCATTTGAGAATATTGATTTGCATCCGCAGAGTCGGGATGATTTATATTGATTTTAAGCTTGCAGAGATGAAATGTTGTGTTATTGATACCATATTGATGTTGAGGAAAATTAAAATGTTTTGAGCTAAATGTGTTGAGTTAGGAATCCACAAATTGATATGATTTGATAAATGAGAAAGAGATTTGATTTGGTCTTTATGATAGACCCTTGTGATGTTGTGGTAGATTTTTTAACGCATTCTGAGTTAGTCGGGGAGTATTACTTAGCACCGAGAGGGAAATTTGGTATTTCCCCAAGCCTATGTGCCACCGTAGGGTTGTTGATGATGATATTGTTGGCCAGAGAGCCGAATTGTGATTATGAAAGCTTTAAGGTTGTACTCCCTGGCAAGAGTACAACACTCCCGCCAATGGGAGTGCTCTCCCTAGGAGGGCAAACGTTGGTATTCCACGTGGCTCACGTGGGGTTGTCGGTTATAGGAAACTCCTATGTCCATAAGAGTATGTTTCTTGAACTATCGAGTCACTCCGAGTCTTGAGTTATTGAGTTTGGTTGTCTATGATGAGTCATGAGAATTTATGATGAATATTGATGATTTTATGATGATTTATGGGATTTTACTTATGTTTTCCGCTCTATAATATTATGAGAAGTATGGATAATGAAATTCAAGCTATGTGAGTCTTCATTTTTTGTACGCATGTTTTACGAAATCAAAGATATTATTCAAATTATTGCGTGCACCCCACATATTCAGTTGCTTATAAGGAGTCATGGTGATTTATGTAACTACTTTCCACGGTTTCTGTGTCAGTATAAATCTTCAAGAGTCAGGGGTGTGAGTGTATTCGATTGATCAGTGTTGGTATCCTGTGATTCAGTAATGTAGTACCCCAGTACAGTAGTGAGTTCCGAGGACAGTAAAGTGGTATCCGAGCTGTGGTATCTGGAGTCGTTATGATTGCTATAGTAGTTGTGAACTGTGCATTCATATATGTGTACTCGTTCCTTATTCTCATGATTATTCTGTTGGTTAAATGTTCATGCATAAGCCCTTGCATTTAGCCTTCCCTGCTTGTATACTCAGTACATCTTAGTACTGACGCATTCGCGCTATGGTGTTCTTTTATTTTAGGGCACCATAGGTTCAGAGGAGTGAAACTTTGAGCATCTTAGAAGTCACTTGTATGACAGCAGTGGGTGCAGCAGTGAGTCCTCATCATCCGAGGATGTTATTATTATAGTATTTGATTTTAGTAGATGGAGTTAGTTGGGAAAATTGTCCTTTCAACTCCACAGTTCAGGCAGTGTAGAGGCTTTTCAGACAGATGTATTAGTGTGTGGTTTAAGGTATTGTATATTTCTAGATGTTTGAACCTTATGGCAAGTGTTAGCCAGTTTTTGCATGTATTTTATTATATTATGCAGTGAACAGGTACAGATATCAGAAAAAGGGTTAGCTTGTGGTCCTTCGGGATCATAAGCACCGTGTGGCATTTCGATTCAAAGCACCGTGTGGCATTTCGATTCTCAGGAATCGGGGCGTTACATTTGGTCTAGTCCCTCCTTAGACATTGTATAACTCAACACAGATAAATTATTTAAGTTGAGGATGACTACTATAGGGGCGCATAAGAGAGGTTGGGTATGGAGAAGAAGATGTTGATTACTAAAAAATATTTGGGTGTGGTATGAGTAGTAAAAGACAAAAGAAAAGCAAAAGAAGAAAAAACAAAACCACTCCCGAAGTTCAAATAAGAATAAAGGAGAAAAGGGGAAGAAAATCAAAGAAAAAAAATAAAAGGTGGAACCAAAATAGTGTAGTACCATGGGGGTTGAGTCACTTTATTCATATTTACCACACCCATCCCTAAGCCTGTATTAAAAACCAAGTAAAGTTCTATAGTTATCTTAATCCAACTATTCGAAAACTGAGGTATAGAAAATAAGAGAAAGACTATGGTATTGTACTTACACGGTTTAAACTTCTTTATAGGAGTGAATGTCTTTGTACCAATCTCTGTTTTGATAAATATTATGAGTATAGGATTTATTTGTGGTAAGGATACAAGGGTTACGTTGTTATCTACTAGTTGTCTGGGTAAGTGTCATTAGGACGCGTGTATGTTTGTCTGTTGATAATACAATGTCATTCTTTGATCACTTTGTGTCATGATAAGGAGCTTTGCAAAAACCTAGTGGTTTTGTTTTAATGATATAGGAAGGGTTCGAAAGTTGGAAAATCATGGATGCCAAGTGTTTTGGTGACTACCATAGGTATCCTGGGTTTCTTTTGGTTAAGCTTTATTGTGTTTTGGTTTTAAGTTAAAAGTGTTGATATGCCATGATTTTACACACTTTTAACACTTAAAACATGGAAAATATACTAATTCTGAGGAATGTTTGTATGGATATGATGTGTTTTTATTGGTTTTGCATGGAAAATAGGTTCAAGGAGTTAGATTATAGAAAAATATAAAAATGGAGACAGAAGTGGATCAGATAAGCCTTGGGGCGACCTGTTGAATCTTGACACGGGTGGTACGAGCTACCGTAGTTTGAGAAGTAGAGAATGTAAATTCAGATGTTTAATATGATCATAACCCATGATTCGTTGGTTCTTACCGGGGGCTCGTCCTGAGAGCTGTGGGTTGATATCTTGAAAATATTAAAATCCAAGTTAGTAACAACAAACAGATGGCATGGATTGTTCCATGAAAGAATGAGGCATCGTGAAGAGGTGTCCTAGAGACATCAGAGGGCTTGCAAAAAGTGGCATCCCAAACATGACCAAAATGGATAACTCGTGCAATTTTAGCACGAGTCGTGCCATGCTATCGTTGAAGCTGCCAAACCTGCAATCAATTTTATTTAGGATCGATCTTGTCTTGTCTACAAATACCTTCCCTAGGTTTTATTTTATCTTTTACCCATTATTATTGCCTCTAAAGTCTTAGAAACATACAATATTGTTTCGTCCTTGGATTACTTATATACTAATTCTAGGTTATTGAAATTTCTTTTGATAATTCAAGTGTCTGAATGTCTTCTACTCAATTCTTGCAAGATAGTTTTGAATTTATTTATAATTTTTAATTATGATCCTTCAAGCATAAGTAACTAAATCCCGCAACTAGAATTGTGGAAATCATGATGAATTAATAAAGTAGGCGAAGTATGGCCGCGAATATTAAAACTTGCCTTATTCTTATTTGTTGTACTAAAGGGGCAACGAATGGGAAGGGATTAACAATGGAGATTTGAGGCTACAAACGCTCATGTAATAGCCTGATCTTGATAAGGAATAACTAATCTGAGATCAAAGATAAGGGTTAGTAAAGCAAACACCTTTAGACGGATCAAGTTGCGTGGTGGCATTCATCTTTCATCGGGACCAACCATTTAGGTGAACTTAACTTGCCGATTTTGCATGTTTAGCACTAGGATATATTGTTAGTATGACATGCGTACTGTGTTGTGAAATCATGGAGAACACAATCCTATTCAGCTCTCTCACTGATTTAAAAACAACATAAACGTGTTACTTGGTTACTAAAATCTTGCTACTTAATACTTGTTACTTTCAATTCCCCCTTCGGAAATGATCAATTAATAGCTTAAAGATTTGTGGGATCAACTCCAGCCTAGTTGGGTTCTATATTGATTCTACGATCGCTTTATACTTCAATACCGAGGTGTAATTTGGACTATATCAAGGCACCCTATCACAAAATTATGCCTCCCACATGCTACAAGTGAGGTTCTGCCTAAGGCATCCCTCAAGCCAAGTTTGTCCCAATAAGATTTTAAATGGATGAAACCAGCCCAGACCTTTTGTAACTCTGTAAATACATCCTAAACACAACATTTACATAACTTTTAACCTAGGAAGAGCTTGGAGCTGTCGTAGAGGTCAGAGAATTTTGGTTTCATCTTTTCTTCTTAATATTTTTTTTTTAGATTTTCTTTGGATGATTTATAGAAATTTCTCCATGTCTATGTCTATGAGGAGCTAAACTTCTCATGTAGGGTTATGAAAGCTTCATGACTATTGTTGTATGAACTTGAATTGATTTGTTAAGATAGTTATCGCCGTGCTACGACACGTGCAATTACTTACTTTTTCTTGAGATTAAATATGTGTTTGTTTGATCACCATTCAAATACAATCTATGGTGCGTAGATTGGACTAAGAATAGTAAATTTACGTACGCAATAAGAAAAAGTAGGGCTTGATTCTGAACTCTATAGGAAAAGGGAACAATTCGCTAACGTGGATAAAAATAAACACTTAGCATTGTCTGGTTGATATGAAAGAGAAATCACATGCACTTCACTATTGGCCAGCCATTTTAATATATGTTGTTAGGAATAGTCAAGTAAGTATAGAGTTTATTTGAAAAGACACTCAATATCAGAAATATCAACCCTGAACTAGTAATCCAATAACCAATCAGAGTCGGTTCAAGTGATTACCCAACATAATTGTTAGTGATTTCATAACCATAGATCGATTTCATCTCATTGATTACGTAAAAAAATGCTCTTCATCCGATCATTTGTTCATTAGGTACCTTATTTTTATTCTTAGTTGAATTAATTTATAAATATATCATTAGGTTATATCGCTTGAATAAATAGCTAACATTAGTTTAATTTAGTAAATATTAATCAACAAGTCCTCGTGGGTATAATATCCAGACTCAAAATTCTATATTACTTGCATGACTGCGTACATTTATGTGCGCGTTTAGATTTTAGACGCAATAGTTATGCAGAGTCATAATTAGTAATCAAACACAACACTTGATACATTGAAATTTAGACATAACAACTAAAAATGCTACCAAATATAGTACTAGTCACGCTGATTTTTAATACATGAATAATTTAACTTCTTAACCATTAACCAAAAAATAACTATAGGGTAAGTTCGCCTTAATAGAGAACACACAATTTTCATTATCTAATGTTTAGATTGAAAAGCCACATCTTAGAAATTAGATATGTATGAAAATTCAAACATCGTAAGGCTCCGTTTATCCATAATTATGTTTTAAAATTTAAAAATAATACTTGAAGATTACTTCAAATAGATTTTTATTTATCAAATTTAACCACTATACCAACTCAAACTTAAATATGAAACATAAATTTTAGGATTTTTTAAAAAATTTCTAAACTTTTCACCTACAAAATGTTAACGGTATTTGTATGTTTAAGCACAACCATAACTTTTGAATCTCTCTTATTTAATTTCAGTTCAAATACTTTTTTAAGTTTAATCTTCACATTTGACTTAGTTGGTGTTAGGACATAAAGGGTCTAATATTTGAGTAAAAAAACGTAGTATATGAAAAAGAGGTTGAAAACAAGGATGTTTAAAAATTATATTTCTGTTTACATGTGCATTTGATTTGAAAAAGCAGAAGTTTTGTGAGAAAAACAATTTCACTTGAAAATGGGTCAAAAATTCCTTTTTCAATTCAAAGCTCAAAACACTCGTTTTAAAATCCTTTATTCAATGATTCTTTTTTTCCTTTTTAAAAAAGGCAATTTTCACAAATCCCATCAGGTTTCTTCTTAATTACCTTCTTTCCCGATTTATGTAATAAATTATTTCTCTCTTAAATTTTAATTGTTCATATACATAACTGAACGTTGATACATTAGTACCCACGCGATGCGTGGTCAATATTAAATGAAATTAATTATAGAAATTATTATCTTATTGATTTTATATAATAAAAAATTTATTCAATATCGTTCATATATTTGAAATTAATAAATTTATGCAATACGAAAAATAACTATTAAAATATTAAACTTTAAAAAAAAAGGGCAGCCCGGTGCACTAAAGCTACCACTATGCGTGGTGTCCGGGGAAGGGCCCCACCACAAGCGTGTATCGTACGCAGCCTTACCTTGCATTTCTGCCAGAGACTGTTTCCAAGACTTGAACCCGTGACCTCCTGGTCACATGGCAGCAACTTTACCAGTTACTCCTAGGCTCCCCTTCAATATTAAACTTAATATCATTAATTACATAAAACTTAAACATTTCTTTTCGAAAGTTAGTATCCGCGTGCAAATAATATTATATTGTAATATAATTTTTTGAGAATATTAGATAATATTGTGATCTATATTGATTTATTTTGTAAAAAAATCATATAATTACAAAAGAAAATGCATATTTAACATAATTATTATTAGTTAAGTGACTTACTTCTAAATTTGGTTAGAAAAATAAAGAACTAATGAAAGATATATTTTAGAGTTATGCACGTGAGGCTTCTTTGTAAAATTTAACTTGAAATTTAAATTTTTTTATATCAAATATTTTAATTTGCACCCTCTTATCAAGAGGAATAAAGGAGTTTCCTCTTCTCTTTTTTTGTCTTAATGGATTATTTTTTTTCAAAGTAAATTTTGTATTTCTTTGCACGATCTTAGTCATAGTATATTTTTTATAAATTTAAAATATTTTTGTGTCAAGGTAAATATTTTGAGCAAAGTCTCAATAATAGTCAATTTTTCTTCTCTCATATTTTTTTATTACCATTTTTTCAACAAATAACTTATAACATTATCTAAAGTCATAACTTGTTTGCACGATTTCACGATGTTCACTTATTCTCTTATGATAATGGACCAACAAATATTAATGAATCTTATTGTATATTATTTTTTTGAATAAATGGTTTAGTCCTTCATAGGTTTGAATATTCGCTTTTCAACTCTATTTTTGATCAACCCTATCATATTTTCTCAATTTACTCAATTTGAATGAAATTATAAATATTAATCACTATAGAAATTGAATTCCCTCCCATCTTAGAACATTCAACTAATTCTTAACCCCTCATGTCATCAGTACAATAAGACATTAATCTTATTCATCTTTATTCTTTATATTGTACAAAGTAGATCAAAATAATTATTGCACCAAAAGATCTACAATATTCTAAAATTGGAGTTGCAAATATAAAGATAAATGTGATTGAACTCATTGATTATTTATATCAACTAAAACAAAAAAATAAGAAAGTTTATAGCATAATGTTTATAAATAACAAATGACAAAAGACCTTTACTTTCACATTAGTACAATATACTACGTAAAAGTACAATAATATTTGCAGTAAGAATTTAAATATAATGAATTTGAAAAAATCAACATTCATGAGTATTTGATTTATTGAATTTGAGCATGACCCATTGAGCATCAACCACGAGATACTCATCCAAATTTTGATCTTCGATATATAGCTATTGAGATAGTAATCATAGTGTCAGGTAAATTTCATAGATAGTTATACAACTATCATTTTTTTTTACTAAGGTCACTTAACTGTCATTCCTAATATATCACAAAACTTTTAATATACTATTAAAATCACACATTTTAATTTACAAATCAATTGTTAATCATAACATATGAAAATATAATATAGACAAATCAAGTGTTAATCCTAATATATAGAATTATAATGGATTAGTAATTGAGTATCATAGTTTATTAATTTTTGAAATCGTATTATTATCTTATTAAAATCTAAAGCAACAATATTTTCAATGCAAGAAAATCAACTATCTAATATCAATATTAGTTTCTTCATATTTACTGTATAACTTGTAAATTTTTATGTTATTGTTAAGATTCTCATTGCACGTTTTGACCAAGATAAATTTTTATAAGTCTTTAAAAATGTGTGACATATTAAAAGATCACTAACTTAATTTTTTAAAAGAGTACATAGTATATTTTTTTATAAAACATAAAGTACATTAATACTGACTCATAAAATTTTCACCAAACATGTAGAAAATAAAATGAATATACAACACAACCTGTATATTTAGTTGACTTGATAAATCAAGAAAAATATATTCTAAAACAATACTCACAGTAAATTGAGATTCTAGCTATTATCACGACAAGGTAAGTTGTGGCAGAAATCACTTGCACAATTCATCTTCTCTATCATGTTATGACAGGAATTAATTAGCTTTTACCGAGTGTAAACTTCTTATATAGTGGTAAATTATTCTGGCATTAGAACTTCTAGATTAATTGCAGTTGGTATAATATTCTTTTCCATATATATGTATATAATTGTTAATTGATTATTCATTTTCTATTTATATTTCTCAATCAATTTTGTAATGCTTCCTTAATTGACTTACATTGAATGAAATCATAAATACTTTTTGTCATATAAATACTCATTTTATGGTAATACTTTAATTGCATATATTCTAATTTATTAGTAACTCGCACCTACATTTCATCAAACAAAAATTATTATAAATTTTTATTGATATTTTTATTATTAAGAAATATTCATTCCTAATTTATTTTATTGATCTGCACATTTAAATTTTTATATAAGATAATTTAATCTTTTTTAATTAATTTTTGTTCATCAAAATGATGTATCTTTTTCAAATTTGATTATTTTAAAGTCCGAAATTATTCTTACAAACGTATATAAGGTTGTATAATTGGTCAATTAAAGAATAACTTTGTAAGGCAAAATTTTATTTGACTTCGAATATTAATTAAGACTATGTAATTTTAGTAGTTATTTTCGATAAACATTATGCAATCTTTTCTGTGTAGTAATATTCATTTAAATTTTTTTCAATATTTATTTATTTTCAACCCGCTCTCCTTTTAAATTCAAGACTATCATTTATTCATTTTCTAATATAGAATGATAGTGTAATTACTCATTGATAGTTATTCTTAATTATGAAAATCCTTTCATTAAATATGAATGCATATTGTTTTAAATATAGATTACCTAAAATATATTGGATGAAAATTCTTCCAATAAATATGCATGCATATTTTAAAAATAAAATTACTTGAAATAAATTTCTTCCATTTTATAGTCCAAAGTTACTATTTGAGTGATCACATCTTTTTCATAATATTTTTAATTTTGTAATAACTCTTTGGTTATTATATTTTTTTTCATATAAGTTGTTTGATAACTAATTGGTTATTCTCTTAATTGATATTTTTTGAGACTTTCTTGATTTAGTCAATTGTAATAAAATAATAAATATTTTTTTATATAATATTATTATTTAAATTAATTATATACACATTTTGAATGATGACATCTTTTTCATAATTTTTTTTAAATTTTGGAAAGACTCATTTGTCATAATAATCTTTTTCATATAAGTTACTTGATTATTAATTAGTTATTCTCTAATTGATTTTCTTGTAATACTTTCTTAATTTATTAAATTGTAGTGAAATCATAAATATTTTTTAAAATAATATTATTATTTAAATTAATTGTGTATATTTTTTGATGGATAACATATTTTTCATAATATTTTTCTTATTATGAAATGACTTTTTGATTATTATAATCTTGTTCATATAAGTTACATGATTACTATTTACTAATTGATTTTTTGTAATATTTTCTTGAGTTACTCAATTGTAGTAAAATCATAAATGTTTACTTTTTATAATATTATTATTTATGTTGTTTAAATTAATTGTTCACATATTTTAAGGAATGACATCTCTATTGAAATATTTTTTATTTTGGAATGACTTTTTGGTCATAGTAATTTTTTTCATATAAGTTCCTTGATTACTAATTATTTATTCATCAAAATAATCATCAAAATAAATTTTGTTGCCAACAAAATAGATTTTTGTTGCTAAAATATCAAGTGGCTAGTTCTCAATATGCCACTTGGCTTTATTTTAGGCTAACTTCTTTGCTTATATATAGATAGATAGATATGAAAGAAATATGAAATTAATATAAAATATTTAAATAATCTAGAAAATAGTTTTTGTTGTAAGATGCTAGTTCTGAAAATGCCACTTGGCATAATTATAGGCTAGACTATTCTCCTTTATTGTATATATAGATTATCTTGTTTAAATTAATTGTTCACATATTTTAAGGAATGACATCTCTATTGAAATATTTATTATTTTGAATGAATTTTTGGTCATAGTAATTTTTTTCATATAAGTTGCTTGATTATTAATTGGTTATTCACCAAAATTATCAGGAAAATAAATTTGTTGCCAATAAAATAGATTCTTGTTGCCAAAATACCTAGTGGCTAGTTCTCAATATGCCACTTGGCTTAATTTTAGGCTAACTTCTTTGCTTTATTATATATATAGATAAGTATCTTATGTATCATAACTAACTTCCTTAACGATATTTAAGGAAATAAATCAAGTCTAATAATTATCCAAGATGATATTTAAGGAAATAAATCAAGTCTAATAATTATCCAAGATGATATTTAAGGAAATAAATTAAGTCTAATAATTATTCAAGAGAAAAGACATTTTTTCTCTCGTGAACTTGTCCACTCAACTTACTTTAGCCCTTTAACTTCACTAATAATTTTTTACCCCCTTAACAATTTTATAGTGAATTAAATACCACCCTAACGATATAATATTACTCTCATAATGGAGAGTGTATTACACGCGCCCACATATTAGCGCCACATCGATGCCACGTCACAAATTATTTAAAAAGTGTTATCTATATATATATAGCCAAGGAACTTAGATTTTTCGGCAAATTTCCACCGGAAAATGCCATCTTTACCTACCAAATCTCCAATTTCTCCACCCCAAACTCGCCTGAAACCGACGACCAAATCTAACCCCATCAAAAGTACTATAAATTAGTGATCAAAAACTCAATTCACTTGATAAATCCGACCAAACCAACATCAAATTCTCTAAACAAATATCTAAATCAGGTCGATTTTTTAACATGATATATGAATAACACAAAGCCAAAGTTGAAAGAATTTTCAAGTAAGAAGCAATCTTTATCAGCTATATTTCACTTTATTTTGCCTATATAAACATTGGCAAAATAATTTATGTTATTTCCTTCTCATATTCCTGCGAAAATCACCAGAAAATGATTAAAACAAACCCACAAAAAATATACGCACAAAATTATCACCACCGCCACATTAACACCATCGTTAATAACTTTTCTTCAATTTCAGTTTCATTTTAAATTTTCAAATCCACAAAGATAATTTTAAATTTTTCAAATCAAATTTCATTCTTTTTTTAATGATCTTAAGCCAAGGGGATGAAGGAGAAAAAATTGGAGGTGGGGGTAAAGGATTTGGTAATTGAAGAAGAAGAAATTGGGGTTTGAGGAGATGAGGGGTGGAATTGATAGTCTGAAGGAGGAGTGTGGTGGAGGTAGGCGGGTTTGGGGAGGAGAAATTAGGGTGGGAGTGAAATGGGGGTGGGGGGTAGAAGAAGCGGATGGGAATTTTTTTCTCTCTCTTTCTCTCTCTCTCTATATTAGTAGGCCCTTTAAAAAAAAAAAAGATCCACACATTTTTTTCCTTTTCTTTTTTTTTAATGACACGTCAACATTAAGGATTGAAATTAATTCACTATAAAAATATTAAGTGGGTAAATAAATGAAAGTTTAGTTTAAGTGTTAAAGTAAGTTGAACGGACATGTTCAGGGGTGAAAAGATGTCTTTTTTCATTATTCAATATTATATTTTATTAATGTGTGATTAATGAATCCCTTAATTATGTAAATTTTTCAAAAAATAAACTTCTAAAATGAAATTTACCACATAAATCACCTAGAAAATTTTAAAACAAAAAAAAAAAATCCTTACAAAATAAACAAAAAAAGACTCATATACAGAGAATTTTACTACGTAAGTCTACAAAAAGTTTTACTACCTAGTCTACATATAAAGAAAATTTTACTACGTAAGTATGAAAAATTTGAAACAAAAAAAATGAATTCCTATAAGATTTGAAAAATATGACAATAGTGAGCTCCAACTCTCATACATATAGGTTTGCAAAATACACATCCTGGGCATCAAATATACATAACAATATGAAACAAACTTGAAAATATAAAGATAACACATCATATGCATGTCTAACGTTCTTTTATATACAAAACACTGCTATGTATATGGGTTGAAATACACACAACTCGTCTTATCTAACAAAGCCATACAGTTGTGTATAACACTACTGATGCATAACATATACATAACTCTGTAATATATATGATTTGAAACTAAACAACCCAGTAGTGTCTTGTTTCAATACATATACATAATAGATTTATGTATATGAATTGAAATAAAACGTCCAACAAATGACATAACTATAAATATACATAACTCGCTATGTATTATAGTTCAAAATAACAACATGGATTTACTAAGTAATCTAATCATATAAATAACAAATTTAATGTATTAGAAGACGTCTCTAATACTATACATAACTAATTTACGTATAAGTTTGAAATAACAACAAAATACTCTTATATAATAATGTATAAGAATACGTAAATCGACAAACAAATACACATTCAGCAACAAATCATTATACCTTTGGAAGACGCGATCGTGATGATTCTTCACTTTTTATCTTACTTGAAGATTTAGCAACAAACTTTTTAGAGCTTGTACGAGCAACTTCCCTTAACTTCTTCATCTTAGCTGGGTTGTTTTGGTGTTTCGATCCATTTTCTCTAAAATTCAAAGTAGACTCCATTACCATGCTTAAGTTTTGAGAATTATGCACACCCAACAACCAACCCCTATATTTTTTATCTAGTAAAGTTGAAAAAATTAAAAAATTAAACTAACCTCAAAGATAAATTGACAAAGATGATGATGTTCAACAATTTGATAAGATAAGGTTTGTAAATTCAAATGAAATCCCTTTATTATGATTGTTTGATTTTAGACATAAATTGTGGAGGTGAGATATGCATATGGATTAATTAATACATCATATTATATTAACTAATACATATTATATTAACTAATACATATTATATTAATTAATATAATAAATAAATAATTTATTTATATAAATAATAAAAAATAAAACGAATAAATGAATTCATTTTGATTCTGCATTTTCACGTAACTTAATAGATATAGAGAGAGGTTGGAGAGAGAAAGTGTAAAAAATGAAATATTTGTAATTAATTTTAGTAAATGAGATTTTTATGTAATAATAGAAAGTTAGGATGTATATTTATTTAATTTTTTTTAAAAAAAATATTTATTTTGAAACGGGCCTTAATAGTAGTTGCAAAGGTGAATCTCAAAAATAGATCCCAATTGGGGTACCTTTTAAATTTTAACCCCAAACAAAAAGGCTTTCTTAAAATAGCCTTACCTATTAACTAATATTTTTTTGAGCAAAATTACCTCCGATCAATGGAGTAAATTACATAAATGATCCTCGTGATGGATAACAACTCCATATTTATATTTTCTCTTTTTAATTTTACTTTGATTTTTATTTTTTATTTTCTCTTTTTATTTTTATTTTTTCTCAATCCCTTACTTTCGTCCTTTTTTCCAATCAACTTCTTCTTTTTTTATATTATTTTGATTTTTGATTTTTTCTTTCCTCGTTTTTTTTGTTCTTTTTATTTTTTCTCAACTCTTATTTTTTTTTCTTTACACCTCTCAACATCTACTTTTATAAAAAAAGAACTTTTTTTATTTTTCTTTGATTTTTATTTTTTTAATTTTTTCTCGACCTTTATTTTTATTTAATCTTTTTTTTATCAACCTTTATTTTTTTCTAATTCTCTCTCAACCTCTACATTTTCTTTGATTTTTATTTTTTTAATATTTTTCTTTATTTTCCTCTTTTTCTGCATTTTTTATAATTCTTGTTCTTTTCTTCGATTTCTTCCATTCAAGTTACATCTCATGAGCAAGAGTTGACACTATCACATTATAAAGACAATACTTGTGAATTTCGAACAACAAGCTACGTTTCATGGGTAGGAGTTGACACTACTACATTAAAGAGGCAAGACTTATAACTTTCAAACAACAAGATATGTTTCATGGGCAAGAGTTGACACTACCACATTGTATTTTGATTTATAACATGCTCTACAACTTTTACCTTAGAGGTAAGACTTAGCTCAGGGACTTTCAAATTACAAATTATGCTCCACGGGCAAGAGTTGACCCTACCACGTTATGTTTTTATTTATGAGATATTCTACAACTATTGCCTTAGAGGCAAGACTTGGCTC
Organism: Capsicum baccatum var. pendulum; assembly: GCA_030864225.1. NCBI lineage: Eukaryota > Viridiplantae > Streptophyta > Magnoliopsida > Solanales > Solanaceae > Capsicum > Capsicum baccatum. Next base: position 203,768,405 of record CM061553.1, read on the forward strand.
AAAGACTTTCAAACTACAAATTATTCTCCACGGGCAAGAGTTGACTCTACCGCGTTATGTTTTCATTTATGAGATGTTCTACAACTATTGCCTTAGAGGCAAGACTTGGCTCAAGGACTTTCAAGCTACAAATTATGCCCCATGGACAAAAGTTGACTCTACCACATTATGTTTTTATTTATGAGATATTCTACAACTATTGTCTTAAAGGCAAGACTTGGCTCAAGGACTTTCAAATTACAAATTATGCTCCAAGGGCAAGAGTTGACTCTACCACGTTATGTTTTCATTTATGAGATGTTCTACAACTATTGCTTTAGATGCAAAACTTGGCTCAAGGACTTTCAAACTACAAATTATGCCCTACGGGCAAGAGTTGACTTTGCCGCATTATGTTTTCATTTTGGAGATGTTCTACAATTATTGCCTTAGAGGCAAGATTTAGCTCAAGAACTTTCAAACAACAAATTATGCCTCACGAGCAAGAGAGGCAGGGATGTAATTTCAAAGAGGCTCGACCGGACCCAAGAACCGGACAGAAGTTGACTCTACCACGTTATGTTTTCATGCCTTTAAATTTGCTTTGATGCCAAAAAAAGAAGATTTCTTTGTGGATTATCTAATTTTTTATTTATTAGCAAACTAAAATAGAAGTTGAGAAAAAAACAACCAAATAGAATAGAGAAATTAAAAAAAATGATTGAGAAAAAAAAGCAAAAAAAAAAAGATTAAAAAAAATGAAGAATTTAAAAACTTAACAAAAATAAAAATCAGAGGAAAAAAAATAAAGTTTGAAAAAAATGTGGGGAAAAAAGAGAAATGATAAAAACCAAAAATAAAAGAAAAATAAAGATTGAGACAAATGAATTAAAAAAAATTAAAAAAATAGATAATGTTTGAAAAAAAAGAAAGAGAATACCCTATTACCCCCTGAACTATACCCAAGACGGATGTGACACGCATTAACTTAAAGGGGGTCCTATTACCCCTGAACTAATTAAAAATGTAATTTTGATACCCTTAGTGCCTACATCGCACATACGTGGTACACACGTGTGCCTACGTGGACACTTCAGTATATTGTGCCACGTAGGCACTAAGGGTGTCAAAATTACACTTTTAATTAGTTCAGGGGTAATAGGACCCCTTTTAAGTTGAGGTGTGTCTCTGCCGTTTTTGGTATAGTTCAGAGGGGTAATATGGTATTATCACAAAAGAAAAGAGAGAAAAAATAAAGGTTGAGATAAATGAATTAAAACATGAAAATAAAAATTTGTAAAAACTAAAAATAATAAAAATAAAAATAAAATTTGAGAGACAAATGAGTATGAAAAGTTAAAAAATATTTGAGGTGTAGCGGACAAAATTGTACTTGTATTATACTAAAAAAAGGAAGAAATATATAATGCTTGTGAAAAAAGAAAGGTTGAGACAAATAAATTAAAATATGAAAAAAAATTAAAGGAAAAAAAAATAGAGAATGAAAGACAAATGAGTATGGAATGTTTAAAAATATTTGAGGTGTAGTGGAGGTATTTGAGAAAAATCAGGAAAAAAAGAGAAATAATAAAAACAAAAAATAAAAGTTAAAGACAAATGAATTAATAAAAAGAAAAAAAATGAAGAAATAGATAATGGTTGAGAAAAAGAGAGAGAGAGAGAAATAAAGGTGACAAATGAATTAAAAACATGAAAATAAAATTAAAGAAAAAGAATTAAAAAAGTTGAAATAATAAAAAATAAAATTTAAGAAACAAATGAGTATGTAAAGTTTAAAAATATATTTGAGGTGTAGAGGGATAAAATTGTACTTGTACAATACTTAAAAATGAAGAAAGACTAGTTTTTAAAGAATTTTGTTATTGAGGTCAAAAACCCATTCATATTTGGGTCTATGACATGTAATTTTCTGGTTGCGAAGCTTTGGGTAAGTAGACTAAAATTTGCACTCTCATTAAATGACTAAATAAAGTGTATTTACTGAAATTTATATTTTTAAAACATAATTAATAAGGTTAATTTGGTAAAATTTAGGACCAACTAATATGAAACGGAGGGAGTAGATTTTTTTTGATAAGCATGCAATTTTTCCTTGATGATATAAGACAAAATGACCTTCTGGACCCTTGTACTATGTGGTTTTTGTAAGTTGGATACTTCTACTTACATGTTTGTCATCTGGACCCTTGAATCCACTAAAAAATAATATTTTTAACCCTTTTTGGGTGAGTGTAATACACTCTTCCCACGTCATCTGCCACGCCAGCCTCATCTGCCACGTCATTTTAAAAAATAATAAAAATAAAAAAAATATTTTTTTAAAAAAGTATTACATTAAATTTCAAGTCATTTTTAAAATGCTAAATAACAAATTAAATATTAAAATTAATTTAATTAAATAAGAAAAATTTATAATTGTAGAAAAATTTGAATAATCATGTTTTTATTTTTGCTCACAAATTAAACATCAAATTCATTCCAAATAATTAAAATTCTTCTCCAACTAATATAAATTTTTAACTATAAATTCATATATACAAACATAATAAATTTTTAATTTTTAAATTTGAATATCTTTAAAAAATTCACAAAAATTTTAATTTTTTTCACGCGAAATTCATTAATTTTTTTCAATATTCACTATCACTCAATTTCAATTCAAATTTAAATTTTAATAAAAAAAAGATTTCAAATTTAAATTTTTATAAAAAAAAATGAAAAGAATTGAATTGAGGGAAAATTAAAATAAAAAATAAAAAGTGAAGGTGGTGATGGGTGGGTGGGGGGGGGGGGGGCTAGAGGAGTATTGGGGTGGGGTGTGGGGGCTGGGGGGGGGGACGGGGTTGGGAGGGGTGTGGGGGCTGAGGGTGGGGTGGGGAGGGGCTGGACGGGGCTGGTGAGGTGGGGGGGCTGGGGTGGGGTGGAGGGGCTGGAATGGCTGAATGGGTGTTGGGGTGGGTGGGGGCTGGGGGTGAGGTAGGATGAGTCTGGGTGGGATGTGGGGGTGCGGACGGGCTAGCGTGGGGTGGGGAGGGGAAAAAATATATATTTTTTAAATTTTAAAAATATTTTTAAATTATTTTAAATTTTTTAAAAATATTCTTAAATTTAAAAAAATAGAGTGAATAAAGGGATTTTTTTATTATTTTAACGAAAAAGGCTCAAAAATATCCCTGAACTATCCGAAATAGCTCAAAAATGCCCTTCGTTAGATTTTTGGCTACAAAATACACCTCCGTTAAATATTTGACTCAAAAATATCCCTCCCTCTAACGGAATTAGAAAAGAGATAAAAAATACCCCCGAACTATCCGAAATGGGTCAAAAATACCCCTCTATTAAACATTTGGCTAAAAAATACCCCTCCCTTCATGAAATTAAATTATTTCGATTATTTCGTTAATTTATATAAAGTTCATCATTTAATTTATATTTTGTTAATTTCTTTAAGTAAAAATTTATATTTCGTTAATCTAGTTAATTTATATTTCGTTAATTTCTTTAAAGATTAAAAAGATGTAAAGTGAAAATACCTTTTTAGAATAAATGTATGTTTATTTTTCCAAATCAAATTCAACCAATTTATATTATAATTCAAATACTTTTTTTCATTATCTTATTTTAAAATTTTAAAAAATACTTTTATGTATAAAAATTAAAGTATTAGGATTAAAAAGTTAAAGTTAGGTTTAATTCAGTCGAAATAATTTAATTTCGTTAAGGGAAGGGGGTTTTTGAGTCAAATATTTAACAGAAGGGTATTTTTGAGTCAAATACTTTTACTTTAATTTTTTTCGAACATCATCAATACCCAATTCCATCACAATTGTCGCAACCAATTTTACAAAGTTAATACTTTCAAAATAACAATTGCATCACTTTTGAATGCTTTAAAAATTATTTTCGTCTTCCATACATCGAAATGACGCAATAATATAGGAATGTTCATATTTTTTTCTCAGAAGAACTTACGAGCAAATATTTTTTCACCCAGAATAGTAAATGAGAAAAGAAGACAATTAAAGTTAGTGTTTAAGATTTTTTATTTTTGAAATTCAAATTTCAATTACTATTTTAACTCATACAATAATTAATATTGATAGTTAAATAACTTAATTTAAGGAATAGGGATACATTTACTGATTTTATCTCATAATTTTAGCTAAATCAGATTTATCATACAACGTATAACAATCAATGGAATTGAATGTATAACAATATTTTGCATAGCAGGGAGAGAGAAAATCTCTAAGACAAATTATGTAAATAGTTTCTCTTTATGCGGTATATACGTTGTTTATACTACTAATCTAATACAGACCAGGTGAGAAATAATCAATTGACGATTGAAAGAAGAGATGGCCAAAGCAAAGCATCAAAAATCCAAACCCAACGAACAATCCCATGTATGTTTTCTTTATTTGTTAATCAAATTTATTGTTGAAAACCTAATCGTCTTAGTTTGTTTGGGATTGAAACATTGTTGATTAATTGGTATATCTGATTTTCCTGCAGTCTTAGCCTAATAGGAGTAGATTTTACTTCACATGGTGTAAAAATTGAGTGTGCTTTCCGGTAATTGATTCATAGCCTATTTGGCGGAGGTTTCTACAATTAACTTACAAAAATGTATGTTAGTGAGAAGCAGTTTGTATCCGACTAACAAATTTAAAAAACACTTTTGAGCAACAATGTTTGACGTTCGATAAATGCCTCTATGTCTGTTTAAGAACTACCTTTTTTTTAGCTTCTGAAAAATAAACAGCACAAGTACTTATTTTTTCCCACAAGCTTCGCTAAAAAGTCTATGTGCTGCTTTGTCTTTATTACTGTCCTTTTGCTGATTCATACGACAGGCTAAAAAGCACGGAAAACAGGCTGATATTTCTGAATTTCGAGCTCAGCTTGATGCATTGGGCTTAAAGATTATTCAAGTGACATCAGATGGAAATTGTTTCTTCAGGTTTGTGCTTAGTAAGATTGCCCTTTCCTACATATTGGTCTGCTTATTAGACTTGTATAAGAATCAGCATGAATGTGCATTATGTGAACTCAATGCACATTTATAGTTTGGTTGAGAGATGCACAAGACATCATGTGAATCTATAATATTAAAGTCCCATCTTATTACCCTTGTATTTCTAAGTATGTCAAATATCCAACAGGCCACATTGGGCGGGTAAGGATTTTTAGTAGTAGCAGTGTGTCTGTCTTGTTACACATCCCTACTAGTAGTTGTAATATTGCTCCTGTAGTTGCCCGTCCTTAGATTGTGTTATCACCTGTTGTTTTATGTACTTCGACTATCATTCTATTTAGTTGTAGTTACTGTCCAGTTACTATCTGCTGTTTTGTTAATGTTTGATATCTCTTGTACTTCCTTTACTTCTTTTACTTCTTTTTCTGCATTGCTTTGGACAATTTTTCCTTGAGCGGGGGGTTCTATTAGAAACAACCTCTCTACCTCTAAGGTAGATGTAAGGTCTACGTACACTATGCCTTCCCCAGACCCCAACTTTGCGGATTATACTGGGTATGTTGTTGATGTTAGGTGGATATTGATTCTTTGGTCTCTTCAGAGGGTTGGACAATCTTTTGTTTCTTGACCTCTTGAGCTATCTTTTGGGATTTAGTTAAACCGAATTCTTATCAAAGTAATGTACTCTCTCTGTCTAAATTTATATGACTTACTTTCCGTTTTAGTTAGTCTCAAAAAGAATGACACATTTCTATATTTAGTAACAATTTAACTTTAAATTGCCCATTTTTTTCTCAATGAAATGATTTATAGCCACACAAACATCTTACACTTATTTTACACCATAAATTTCAAACGTCTTTCGTTCTTTCTTAAACTCCGTGCTAAGTCAAAGTAACTCACATAAATTGGGCCAGAGAGAGTATTGATTATTGAATACTCAATAATTTCTTGGGATTTCCATGATAGATGTTATAGTAACTGGAGGTGGAATAAAGACTAAGCAGTCATTGTGTTTATGCAGGGCATTAGGTGATCAGTTGGAAGGCAATAAGGAGGAACATGAGAAATATCGAGATATGACTGTAAAATTTATCAGGGTATGTGTTTCTTAGAAGACTTGATTTTGCTTCAACATACTGTACTATCAGGTGAGATAGAACTATTCCATGCAACCTTGTCCGTTAAAGGCATGAAACATTCAGGATACGCCTAGAAATAGTACTCTGTACCTATCATGTTGGGTTTATTTGTATTATGGTTGTGAGTGTCCTGTTGTACATAAAAAAATAGGTACCAACAAATAAAGGAGGGGTGACTGCATAATTAGCAAAACGGACTGAACTAGGGATTCAGACACATGAAATTTCGCAGCTACTACCGAGGGTTTCATATGAGATTCCGAAAGAGGAAGGGTAGGAGCAAGATTAAAGTTGTCTGTTTTTGGGATTCCAAAGAAAAAGGTGATTTAGGCTTAAAAATTGATATAAGGAGTGCAATCCAATCTTATTCGCCAAAGGTTCGCATCTTTCAATGGTATCTGTATTTTATATAATCATGTTCGTATCCAGACTATATAGTTAAAAATATTTGTTCAAGGGATACACTTTTGAGTTTATTAATAGGCAGTACTCTAAAAACCCTTATTTAAGACCACCAAAAACTCCTAAATAATTGAGGATTGAGGACGTAATTAGAGGGTTCATATAATTGATTCCAACTAGTTTGGTTCTGTCACACAAATGATTGATGTGAGAGATGGATTTTGTGTAAAATTACGCAAGGTCATGATATTTAATTGTGTAGAGACTTAACTTGGATGGATCAATTGCAATTCTACCGCGGAGTAATTCCATTTTGACAGGGGAAGAAATGGCAGCCAAGAAACTTGAGTTTCTTCCAGAGCTACTGATTTTTATCCCCTTTTTCTTTTTCCCTCTCTCTGCCTACCTTTATTCTCTTCGTTGAGCTTATATCCCATTATTTGTCACCAAAGTCGCTACCTCGCCAGTCTTATCTATATTATACTCTGACAGATACCACTGCATTACTTCTATATTTTGATATTATGATTCATAGTTCTGTCCTGCGACTAATGTGCGGGTGGGTTGGGGAGAAGGGTGGTAGAATCTCTGCTGACATTGTTTTGGAGCTTTTCTTCTGCTTCAACTTTGATTGCAGAATTATTATTGTTATTATCATTATTGTCATTATTATTATTGTTATTATTGTTTACTTCTTTAGAGGTAGAGGTATGGACTGCGTACATCTTACCCCCCCAGACCCCACCAGGTGGGAATGCACTGGGTTTGTTGTTGTTGTTGTTGTTGTTGTTATTATTGTTATTATTGTTATTATCGGATATTTGGTGTCTAAGTTTCTTGTTTTCAGCAGGCTCTTTTGATTTAGAAATGAGTAGTCATAATTGCTAATAAACTCTATTGCAACCAGTTGTAAGTATATTCTTACTAGTGGCAAGCTGGAATAGATTGAAAATAACCTAGAATATTACTAAGCTGGTGAGTAAACACTTGCTTTCTTAAGAAGATCCCGTATTGAGGAGATGTTATTTATGTGACTTCGTATGGGTGAAGTTTAAACATATGATTATCAATGCCACATGATAAAGTGTAGCACAAAACATTACTTCGTTTTAGATTACATCCTACATCTACTGATACGTCATGTTCTCTAGTACTTAAAACACCAAAGAGATTTTTAAGGTAAACTCATCATGAAGCTATATTTAACGGAATAACATTTTTTTTTGACAATGGTAATTGTGCAGAATAACCGTGATACATTTGAGCCTTTTATTGAAGATGATGTACCATTTGATGAATATTGTGAGTCCATGGAGAAGGATGGCACTTGGGCTGGACATATGGAATTACAAGCAGCTTCTCTTGTTACTCATACCAATATATGCATTCACCGAGTATGTCTTCTACCCCTTATCCCTCTGATAAGCAGTTCTTGAAAATATAGAACAACTAGTTTTTAAATGTCAAAGTTGCCATTCAAGGGATTTTAGATTGACTGATTATTTAAATCCAATGTGGACAGCATATGTCACCTCGCTGGTACATACAGAATTTTGACAACCGTCAGTCTCAAATGCTTCATCTGTAAGTGCCGAAAGAGTATGCGATTTTGGTTTTCACTTTCTTATGCTTTTGTATGGTCTTGAGCTCCTCCACTGCATGATTTCTTTAGTTTTTATAACAGAAATGTCTCTTAGCTAGGATAGAATTATTGGAGGACTTATACGGCTCATTTTCATTACACTTAGATCATTTAGAATTGCCATTTATGGGAGATGAATTTTAGTATACTAGCTGTTGGAAGAAAAGACCTCTATGCGGAATGGACAATCTGGTACTTTACTTAAAAGTTGTTTTATTTTTGGTCTGGGTTTACATTCTCTGGGACTAGACTAGTTTTGTATTTTCTAACTACATCCATATAGAGAAAAAAGAAGATCTCATGTTCATAATTATCTTAACTGTAGGAGGATGAGCAAGTTCACTATAGTGCTAAGCTATTAAATGCCACAATGCTTCTCGTCCTTTCTCCTCTTTTTTGAAGCTTCTCTTCTGTCAAAGACCCAATTGAATGTTGCAACTTAGTCCCTTTATCAGTACGCTCCTGGTTGTTCTCACACCTGTTGTTTATTTCTTCACTTCAGGGTCTTCTTTCTTTTTTTGTGTGTGTGGGAGGGGGGGGGGGGGTGTTGGAAGAATTGTTGTTTCGGCTAATAAAAACACGTGTACGTAGAACTTTCTCTTTTAGCTGTTACGAGCGTTCTGAAAAAGTTCATGACAAGTGATGTGATTTTCTAAGCACTTGATCCTGCTGCATGAACTTCTTCGTCTCTCCTTCTCTTTTCTTGTGCATGTACACAGATGTTGCATACCAGACGGGGATTGGAGAAAACATAAGAAGCTCATTTTAAATAATATTTTTCCCATACTTCTCTTAATATGTGTTATTTTCCTTTTCTTTTCAAGTAGTTGTAAAGTTCACATCATTCTCTCTCTATGGTTGTTCGAGATATTTAAGGTTACATTCAGTATAACCCCTTCTTTCTCTTGTTCCAAGGCAAAAGTTTAATCCTACTCCTTCTGTTCCTAAATAAGTGATTTTTTAGCTTGGGTACACCCTTTAAGAAACTACTCATTCCTAAAAACAAAAAGTATTTTTACTAAATTGCCTTAATAAATATTGGTAGAGTTGAGGCGGAGGAGGATTGCGACTATTTTCGAGAATTAGTTTGATTTTATGTCAGGTCGCTCGACTATTGAGGCCATTCACCCCGTGAGGAGATTAATGGAACAGTTTAGGGAGAGGAAGAAGGACTTGCACATGGTGTTCATTGATCTTGAGAAGACATATGACAAAGTCCCTATGAAGATTCTGTGGAGGTGCTTGGAGGCTAGAGAGGTGTCCGTGGCGTATACTAGGTCGATTCCGGACATGTATGACAGAGCGCAGACACGTGTGAGGACGGTAGGAGGAGATTCAGTGCCCTTTCCTGTTTTGACAGGGTTGCACCAGGGATCGATTATTAGCCCTTTTTATTTGCCATGGCGATGGGTGTTTTGACGCGGCGTATTCAAGGGGAGGTGCCTTGGTGTATGTTATTTGCGAATGATGTTGTACTGATTGACGAGACTCGGGGAGGAGTTAATGCTAAGTTGGAGGTTTGGAGACAGACCTTTGAGTCTAAAGGATTTAGGTTGAGCAGGAACGGAGTACTTGGAATGTAAGTTTAATGATTTGTCGCATGAGGCTGATTTGGTAGTGAAGTTGAATTCTCAGGTCATTCAGAAGAGGAAGAGTTTCAAGTATCTTGGGTCTATGATTCAGGGGAATGGTGAGATTGACGAGGATGTCACACATCGTATTGGTGCAGGGTGGTTGAAATAGAGGCTCGCTTCGGGAGTCTTGTGTGATAAGAAGGTGCCTCCTAAGCTTAAAGGTAAGTTCTATAGAGTGACAGTCCGACCGACTATGTTGTATGAAGCGGAGTGTTGGCCAGTTAAGAACTCCTACATCCAAAAGTTGAAGGTGGCGGAGGTGAGGATGATGAGATGGATGTATGGACTTACCAGGAAAGATAAGATTAGAAATGAAATCATTCGGGAGAAGGTGGGAGTGGCTTCGATGGAGAACAAGATTCGGGAAGTGAGGCTGCGATGGTTCGGACATGTGATGAGTAGGTGCACAAATGCTCCAGTATGGAGGTGTGAGAGGCTGGCTATGGATGATGTTAAGCATCCTATATCGGAATAGGGTTAAGTAATTGGTCTCCTTATATGGACTTGGAAAATCCTCCACTCATGAGTTAGTTTTTGAGGTTGAGTTAAGACCCAAGATTTATTCTTTACATAGTATCAGAGCCAGACCCACTCCAAATCTTTGTTCACTGATGTTGGGCCCCCATATTATATTGTCCACGCTCTAGTTAATGAGGCTTGAACGTATGGGGGAATGTTAAGTATCCCATATCAGGAAAGGGATGGGTAATTGGTCTCCTTATATGGACTTGGACAATCTTTCCCTCATGAGCTAGCTTTTGAGGTTGATTTAGGCCAAAGATTCATTCTTTACAGATGGTTTTATGTGGGGTAGAGGTAGGCCGAAGAAATATTGGAGGGAGGTGATTAGGCATGATATGGAGCATTTACAGCTTACAAAGGACATGACTCTTGATAGGAAGGTGTGGAGGACGCGAATTAGGGTAGAGGGTTAGTGGTAGGAGTTCAACCGTTTTAGTAGGGAAGAGCTCTTTGTTTGTATCTGTGTTTGGAGTTTCTTGTTTGTGGTGTTTCGTGATGTCCATGATTTTGGATAGATAGTTTATAGTAGTACCTTGTTGTGTGTGGTTTTATGTTTTTTGTTTGGTATACTGTTATATGTTCTGAGCCGGGAGTCTATCAGAAACCACCTCTCTTCTTCATCTAAGGTAGTGGTATGGACTGCGTACACTTTACCCTCCCCAGACTCCGACTCCACTTTGTGGGAGTACACTGGGTATGTTGTTGTTGCCCTTAATAAATACTTGAAAAGGATGTAACTCTTTAGTAGTTTCTTGGCTTTGTAAAACGTTTTTTTATTTAAAGAAGGGATAAACGGGAAGAACATTATTAATGTTTCTTGATTATCTTAAACACCACTTATTTAGGATAGGAACAAAATGAAAAGGCTAAATAACCACTTATTTAGGAACGAAGGGAGTATATGACTATGGATATACACATTTTTGTGAAACAACAGACAAGTTTTATAAAAATCTTAGACCCCCCTTCCCCCTCCTTTTTTTCCTCAACATTAATGTCTCTCTCGGTCATGACCCAAAATCCAAGACCGTGATGACACCTATCCCAATCCAAGTCAACCTTTAAACACCCAATTAATTTGATAGAAAACATAAATTTAAATACTCAGAAGAAGAAGTAAACTTTAAATAAATTCTTTTGTAAAACCAATTAGAAATGCGGAAAAAGACAATATCATCATCCCTACCCTTGATGAAATAAGTACAAGCCTCTAAGAATCTCAAAATTTGACACAACCTACACTGTCTAAGAATGAGAAAGACAGGGACAAAAACATAAATATAGAGGAAATCTAAAGGCTGCAGAACATCCAAGCAACTACCTCTTAAGTCTAAATCTTGAATGCTCGGCTAGCATGAGGATAACCTACTAGGATCACCTACTACTGGTGCTTGGCTCAACACCTGCCTAACAAAGGTGCAGAAAAGGTAAGGATGAGTATGAAAACACGTGTACTCATCAGTCATCAGCATCATCGACAAACCCTAAAATGACGCGATGACGAGGTTTTGTTATACATTGCTTTGCTTTAATCAGTGCTCAACATGGATATTATTTCCTTTCTATAAGGGGTTGTTCGGTATGCGGGATAAAATTTGGGATTAACTTTATCCCATGTTTGGTCTGAGATATTAACTAATCACGAGATTATTTTATCCCACTATTTGTATTAAAATGGTGAGATTAGATCTGATAAAATAGTCCCATGGGATATCCCTCCTCACCCATTCTATTTACCAAACAACCCCTAAAGACCCGGACTAACAACTAAAGTTAACAACAATATATTCCACACAATAACAAACTCTTAATTAATGTCAAATAAGCTCTAAGCCAATTTCTCAACACTTAAGCATGTAACTTCATGGAATCCTTACAATAGCAGAACAAATGGCAATGCATATGCTGTGTATAAATCCAATTTCTCTTTCAGCGTAAGTCGCTGACTCTTCTCTATCGATGCCGCATCCGTGTCGGGTTCTCCAAAAAACACAACTTTTGGAGAATTTGTCACGCGCTTGCTGGCATTTTTGAAGAGTCCGAGCAACATGTCTGTCAGATTGTCGCTACCCACAGGGGACTCATAAGATCCATATACTTTGCAGTCGTGCCAATTTGATCCATGAATATATATATTGTACTGATGTGCCCCTCGATCCCAATAATATAGCTCGTGACGTGCAGACTGATCCCAATAACATAACATGTGCGGACGTGTACATCGATCCTAAAGAAATGCAATGTAGGCATGCAATATCGTTCCCAGAATAACGAATACACTTTCAAGACAATATAATTCATAGAAGTAAACCTATTCACTTATAAACCTATTCACTTATACTTCAAATTCAATTTTCAATCTTCCAGTTCATATAGAAAGTTAGAAACCTCATATTAGTTCAATGTACAATTAGGACAGCAGTTATCACTTGCTATTACCTTAATCCGACTCTGAATCCATAACGAAGAGAAAATCATAGACTAGCATGTGCATGAATAAAAGCAAGTCACAAGTTATATAAATCATGCTCACACGTCAAGGAATCATTCAAAACAAGTAAAATGATCACATAAACCTATAACATGGCATCGGTACCCGCATGAGTGCTCATCAAATAATAGTAGGGGCAGGCTTTCTTATGGTAGTTCCGCTGCGGCCTCTAAACGGCCATTCCATCTCATCTTTCTATTTATGCGGGACCATTCCCTCTTTATGAGTCAAACGATACACTAACTCCTCGTAACCCCTTGTTTGGATGGTGGTTTCCCATGGTATGGTATGGTATGGTTACTAAGGGAACCATGTTTGTTTTGATTGTTTTCTAAAAGGCATGGAATGGTATGGTATCTTTTCATGGTTTGGTAACCATGAAATCCCTCAATTTATAGAACCATCGATTTGGTGGTATCCCATGGTTTTGTTATTTTTTTCAAATTATGCCCTTATATAATATTATTTAATTCTATTTTACCCTTTATCCTATATTACTTCCAACCCTAATTTATTTTTATTTTTACGCTTTTCTGCTTATTCTCTCTTCTGCGTTGTTGAGTAATCCCTATAACGACCTGCTAAACATAGACATCATGCCTTATTTGAGAATATCTACAACTTCAACAATAATACCTGACGCCCTTCCCGGAGTCAAAGAAAGTCTCAAACTTAACTTAACCGTAGTCCTAACAAGTCCAATTAGAACTTTTCCCTTCCTTAAAGCCTCCGAATGGTCCCAGTCGGATCAAATATATAATCTAGGTGAGTAAATGAGTTCAGACACCCATGTTGCCATAAAAAGAATCAGCTCGAAATTGGGTCAAAAAGTCAACCTTGAGCTCTGACATTGAATATGGACATTTCTTTTAAAATGGTTTATCCATAACTTGGGGAACTCACTATTGAAAATAAGCCAAATCGGGCCACTAATTGGCCCCCAAATTAAAGAATTTCAGTAATTTCACTTTGGGGCAATAGTTCCCAATATTATCAATTTCTAACACTATATTTAATCACTAAGTTGACGATATATTAGCGAAGAACCCGTAAATTTATGGGTTAGGTTCATACCTCAGGGAGAAATCTCGAAAATCATCTTCTGAATCGTTCCAAACCAAGGTCCCAAGCTCCCAAAATCGAGTTTTGAAGTCTTAAGTTCGAAAATGGGGTTTTAAATTCTGTTCAGGTAACTTGTTCTTTGCGTACTCCATCATGAACGCGATCCAACCTGGCCAGACCCTTTGCGAACGCTGGCAAAGCTTTGCTAACGCAATCCAATCGGACTTGTTTGAATCATCAAATCACCGAGTCAGGTTGTCTTGGCCGAATGTTGACTGAGGTCAACTCTAAGTTTCTTGAACTTCAAAATTCCAATTGATGACCCGAATCACTCCCAAATGCATGAGACCCGATCCAACTTTCCAACTAATTCAAGAATCACCTTCCGGATTTAATGGAACCGTTGGAGTTCTATTACCAGCTTGTTTACCTGGATAATGACTTTGGTCAAACTTTCCAAATTTCAAACTTGAAAAACTCACCTTCGATCCCCTTGGGATTCGTGCCCACAATTACGCAGAAAATACAAAATGACCATGATGGTCGTTACACTCTTTATTTCTCCATTGTCGGGAGTGGTGTATCTAGCTTTTTACTGTACTGTGATTGACCGACTGTTCTGATCCACTTTCATTTACCCACAAAGGACACTTCCAGATCATGTAGAGGTTAACCTCAACTTCGTATTTGTTTATAAGTAATTGATTATTAGCAACGCTAATGATTATAGTGGTGGCATCTTCAACCTTCTGATATAATTGGTTGTCTACTGAAGCAAGAGCCGCTTATTTGGGTTAAAAAGGAACATCCTTTGGCATTTCTTCTGTGCTACTATTCCCCTTCACCCATTACTTCTTAGCTCCTTCTATTTTGTACACTTTTATTGCCTGACTTGCTTATATACCATCAGTTCTTATCATGACGGAGAGCATTACAATAGTGTCCGGCTGAAGGAAGATCCTTGCACTGGACCAGCTAGCCCAATTATTATCAAGGTTTACAACATTTCAAATTTTCATTTTTATCGTGACAGTTATAGCAATATTATAACAATGAGTTAGGATTTCTTGCAAGAATTCTAATAACCTTCAGTTATTTAAAGGCTGATGCTGATCTTTCAGCAAAATCTCGTGAAGCTATAGCTGCTGCTAAGTCTAAAGGAGACACTAGTCGAAATATGGTTCAAGCAGGATCAATCAAAGTGGTTATGGCTGGAAGTGGGTGTGATGATAGGGAAAAAGTGGAGCAGGTCATTTGTTGGTAGCTCTTTCCTTGGTCGATGATGTGGAACTTGTTGAGCATTAAAAGAAACTTACATATCTCTGTACTTGATATCTGTTTCTTATTTATCTGTTCTTCTCTAGGTTTTACGACAAGTTGGTGCTGATGTTGATGCTGCAATAGAATTTTTAATCACAGAACAAGGATCCGATGACCAGTTAAATGCAAATGATAACTTTTCTTGTCTGACAAGCATTTCACAAGGTAATGGGCAGTCAGTTCTTTTCCACTTGCTTTTGAAGTAATTATGCCTATTTCGTATCCCTGAGATTGCAATCCTTGTAAATTCTGGTTTTCATAATCATCGGGACCCCCAAGAACCTGAAAATAGAAACAGGAAGGCTGGTTATTCAACACGACTAACATACTCGTGTCAGCCTTTGCATATGAAGATATTTAACATTTAGTGAATTCTATTGAAAATATACGAACTTCTGTCCATATGGTAGTGGGTTGCCCAGGATTGACCATGAAACATCTTTGGCGACTCATTTCTTTTCCCCTTTTTCTCTACTTCTACTAGTCTTGATTTTTGATGCCTGGTCATCTTATTCAAATTGACTAACCTAGTTTAAATTTGTTTAAATTTTTAGACTTTGTGGCTATGTGAGTAATACCGGGATTTAACTTTAGGATTAGAAATAATAGAAAGGAACTTTAAGAATTGTGGTCAAGGAGGAACTTATTTGTCTCTTCATATACTAACCAGTTCGAAAAAAGGGGACAGATTTCAGTGCTGTGTAACGTCAAGTCGGAATTTTACGTTATAAAAGCTAGAGAACCATTAAGGAGCTAGAGAACCGTTCATTTTACTTCATGCTTTGCTAGTCGACTTTCTTGACCTAATTGAAAAAGCCAAATCACGTTTCCCTTTTTCTCCCCTTTTCTTTTTGCGGGGGTGAGGGGTGGTTCTATTATTGGATCTTTCCTTGACATCTGTTCCACCTTTTCCTACTGCTATGAAAAATCCATCTGCATGTGCCCGCATGAGAGAGAAGCTAATGTGCCATCTTAGATAGTGAGAGCCGTGGGATTTAGGTAGAAAGCTTTTTCTCCTATATACTCAGTAATGTTCGACGAGGAATCATCTGCACAGTAGCCCCTTTTTGGGCTGCCTCAATGCATAGTAGAAGGAGACAAGATACATTTCTGGTACCTTGGGTTTCTAGATATAAAAATGACATATTTTTCTTCATCTACTTATTATTATTGTCAAAACTTTGTTATTAGGTGGATACTCTTTCTACATTCTCTTTGATAATGGTTTTTACTCTGGGGAACCCATCCTTCTCATGCTTTGATGCTCAGTGAGCTGGAATTGTATTCTTAGCCCTGACTCTGTAACGGTGACCCCTTTCCATGCACCAGTTTCTCCAGTAATATTTAGGGCTTGCTGCTTTGGGATGAAACACCTTTATGTTAAAAAATCCACTTAGTTCTACCAGAATTTTGTCCCAGAGTAAGAGAAAAAGGTCATAGTTTTTTGTTAACAAACACTTGAAGTACCTTTCTATTGCGTCTATCATGGCTGGTGGTTCTGGCACTTTGTCTTCTCATACTTTTCACTCTTTTTAGGGTCTCCAGAAGAGCATGATATCAGATCTGGCGACTCACCTTGCAAAAAAGGTTCCTCGGACTGTAGTGTAAAAGGAGCTTCTGATAAACATACCTCCCAGGAAGATGAAAAGGTAAAGCAATCAGAATCCTTTTGTATCTTTTTAAAATATGTGTTTGTCTTTTTCTTAAGTGCATAGCTAATTGGAAACTTGACTTGGATTTAGTTTCTGAGACAATAAAAGCTTCATCTTCTTTTGATTCTGTAGAAAATTCCAAGAAATAAGGCCTGTCCCTGTGGTTCAAAGAAGAAATACAAGTCTTGCTGTGGATCTGTTGCTGGGAAACATCCCACTATCTACACAGTGTATGGTTGTCAAAGATCACTGTGTTTTTGTTTATTCATGGGTTTTTGTTGTAGTTTATTTTGTTAACTCTTTTTTGTGGTAAATTTTTTTCTACAGCTTAATGCCATTATCTTGTTGTAACTTGTGGGATGCTATTGGAGTTTTGCTTGCTCTATGCATGTGTTTATCTTCTCCTAATATGCATATATTTGCACTAGAATGTATTTGCAATAGTCTGCAAGGATATCTTGGAGAGCTTTTGATAGGATAATTTTTGAAATTGTGTTGTCTAAGTTCTTGCTCCTCAGGAAGGAAGGGTGATAGAGTGCTATGTAAAGACTGTAAAGTCATACCTAGCGAGAATCTTTCGGCCCAACATAAGCTTTTGGTGATAGACTTGAAAATCAAGAAGTGCAGAAAGAAGAGGGTTGTGGAGGATCGACCCAGGATTAAGTGGGGTAGCTTGACTTTGGCCATTGCTTAGTGCTTTGAAGATAAGGGAGAAGTTAACGACTAAAGGGGTTTGGGAGAGTAGAAGGGATGTGGATGGTATGTGGGAGACGACTGCCAGTTGCATCACACAGACAACTAGACAACTAGATAGGTATTGGGTGTCTCGAGAGGCCGATTCGGCAAGCACTGGGGGGATTGGTGGTGGAATGAAGAAGTTAAGAGAAAGGTTAAGAAGGTGGCTTATGCGAAGTTGGTAAAGAGCAAGGATGACAAGGAGAAGCGGACGAATGGGAAGGAGTATAAGTTAGCTAGGAAAGAGGCTAAGTTAGCGGTTACTACGGTTAAGGCAATAACTTTTGAGAGCTTGTATGCGGCTTTAGAGGAGAAAGGTGGGGATAAGAAGTTTTATAGGCTAGCCAAGGCGAGGGAGTGGAGGGCCCGTGATCTTGACCTAGTGTAGTGCATCAAGGGTGAGGATGGCAAAGTGTTGGTGGATGACACCCTTATTAGGAGGAGGTGGTCGTCTTATTTTCGTAGACTTTTGAACGATGGGGGTTGGGGGGGGGGGGCGAAGGTTTAGTGCTGGGGGACTTGGAGCACTCAGAGAGGTGTCACGATTATGGTTATTGTAGGCGTATTAAGATTGAAGAGGTCAAGGATGCTATTCGTAGGATACGTAGGGGTAGGGCGATTGGGCCAAACGAGATTTCGGTGGATTTTTGGAAGAGCATTGGCGGGGCAGGTATGGAGTGGCTGACAAAGTTGTTTAACATCATTTTTAGGACGGTAAAGATGGCAGAAGCTTGGAGATGGAGTACGATGATTTCTTTATATAAGAACAAGGGGGACATTCAGAGTTGCAACAACTATAGGGGTATCAAGTTATTGGGTCATACTATGAAGGTTTGGAAAAAAGTGGTAGAGTTAAGTCTAAGGAGGATTGTGACTATTTTCGAGAATCAATTTGGTTTCATGCCAGGTCGTTCGACTAACGAAGTCATTCATCTTGTGAGGAGATTAGTGGAGCACTATAGGGAGAGGAAGAAGGACTTGCATGGTGTTTATCGATCTTGAGAAGACGTACGACAAAGTCCCCAAGGAGGTCTTGCGGAGGTGCTTGGAGGTTAGCGGTGTGCCTGTGGCGTACACTAGGTCAATTTAGGACATGTACGAGGGAGCGAAGACGTGTGTGAGGACAGTAGGAGGAGATTCAAAGCACTTTCTTGTTTTGACTGGGTTGCACCAGGGAAGAGAGATAGCTTCAAGTATCTTGGGTCTATGTTTCAGGAGAATGGAGAGATTGTTGAGGATGTCATGCACCGTACAGTGCAGGGTGGTAGAAATGGAGGCTTGTCGGGAGTCTTGTGTGATAAGAATGTGCCTCTTAAGCTTAAAGGTAAGTTCTATAGAGTGGCAGTTCGACCAGCTATGTTGTATGGAGCGGAGTGTTGGCCAGTTAAGAACTCCCACATCCAAAAGTTGTGGATGACGGAGATGAGGATGTTGAGATGGATATGTGGATCTATTAGGATGGATAGGATTAGAAATGAGATTATTCGAGAGAAGATAAGATATGAGATTAGAAATGTGGATAGGATTAGAAAGGAGATTATCGGTGGAAGATAAGATGTGGGAAGTAAGGTTGAGATAGTTTGGGCATGTGATGAAGTGGTGCAAGAATGCCCAGTACAGAGGTGTGAGGTGTGAGGTGTGAGAGGCTCGCTATGGATGGTTCCAGACGGGAGAGGTAGGCGAAGAAATATTGAAGGGAAGTGATTAGATATGACATGACCCTTGATAGGAAGGTGTGGAGGACGCAATTAGGGTAGAGGGTTAGTGGATAAGAGTGCGTCCTTACTAGTAGAGAGGAGTATTTTTTTTGTCGATATACCTGAAGTCATCGTGTTATGTATGTATTTTGTAGTTTCTTATTCGTGGTGTTTTTGTAATGATTGGGATATCTGATAGATAGTTCATAGTATTACTCTGTGGTGTCTTGTTTCTTTTATTATCTAGTGGTGTGTTACCCCATTTTGTTGTTTGTTTTTATATTTATAGCTTGTTATACTGTTATTTGTCATGAGCCTAGGGTCTATCGGAAATAACCTCTCTACTTCATCTAAGGTAGTGTATGGACTGCGTACACTTTATCCTACCCAGCCCCATTTTGTGGGAATACATTGGGTATGTTGTTGTTGTGTTGTCCAAGTTCGTTCATACATGGAAGACATATTTTGGTTGTGAATTGTGAGTATGGCTTCTAGCACAGCCTCTGTGCTAAAGATATATTAGTGGATTTGTGGATATATTAGTGGATTTGTGGGCTCTTTAATTATGAAGTTTGTCAGCACAAGTATGACAATATAGCAATATTTCTCAGAGACATGGATCTATCTTCCGCCCATTTTCTTTTGGATTAAATAAAAAAAACCCATATATAGTGTTGGCTTAATGATCAATTGCTCCCTCTTCTGTTTCCTAACTAATTTAATGTTCCGGCCACTTGAATTTCAGATTCTCTTCATTTTCTCATGCAAGTATATTTTTTCAGCAATCACACAATTGGTTATGGAAAGGGCCGCAGAGACAAAAAGCAAGGAAAGAAAGTTCCACCTGTCAATGTTGTGAGTTCAAAACAATCTGATGGTAGGCCGCTTGACATGGGCGCTCTCTGTATATAGGCTGTATTTTGAGGTACTTTCTTTCTATAATCAGTTCTGTCCATGCTCTATTGTCTTGTCTTTCTTTTTATCTGTATGGCCAGGCCACTAATCAGGATTTTGGTTTGTGTGGCTTATAGCTTCAAAAATTGAGGCAAAACTGGATATCCTGCTAGATCAAATTTTTGGTTGATTCCCGACCCTAGCTAGTTTGTCAATTAGCACAACATTATTTTCAAATGGATCACGAAATCTTGTCTTGTATACTGTTGGTTAATTAATGCATTACTATGGGAAAATGAGGACTCAAAGCAGATCCTGGTGTTAACCTTGGTTAATGGGAGCTTCTCTATATCAAAGGTGAGGGAGGATATGGAGAGGAAAATCTTAGAAAGAGTTGGGAAAGGATATTTCTGCCATGGAAGTTAGAGAAGAAGGAAAGTGAAGGGTAGCTAGACTAAATAGGGGGAGGGGAGCAGGTTCGTTGAAAGAGTCACAGTGGTGCATGACAAGTGAGGGAAACAGATATGGTGGAGGAGATGATAATTTATTGTTGAATGGGAATGGAGATAGAGATATAACAAGAAGATATTGTGACTGCTTGTGGGGGGAGAGGGCTTGAGTGCACAGGGATATTCATACCCTATCTCAAGAGGGGGGGTGGGGGGTGTGTGAGGAAGAGGGAAGTATTTAAGAAGTGACGGAAAGGTTTAAGATGATAAAAGAGTGGTGTTGACAGGGGAAGAGAAGGCTGTTATATGAATTGATGCCCTAAGTGTAGTGATTCTATTTGATCAGTAGTATTAATTGGTAAACTTTGTCTTGTAGCCTTGTACAAGACAAAGGATATTTCTGCCATGGAAGGAAGTTAGAGAAGAAGGAAAGTGAAGGGTAGCTAAACTAAATAGGGGGAAGGGGGAGGTTTGTTGAAAGAGTCACAGTGGTGCATGACAAGGGAGGGAAACAGATATGGTGGAGAAGATGGTTGAATGGGAATGGAGATAGGATGATAATTTATGGTTGTTGCTTAGAGGATTGGAAGGAGTTTGTAGAGAATCATATCTTGTAGAGTCTTTATCTTTTGGTATAACCTGTGTATATGGTCTTTTTGGTCATGATTATGAATGAAAATACTTTTACTTTTAAAAAAAGATAAAGGGCAACCCGGTGCACTAAAGCTCCCGCTATGCGCTGGGTTCGGGGAAGGTGGTGGAAAAGGGAAGTATTTAAGAAGTGATAAGAAAGGTTTAAGACGGTAAAAGAGTGGTGTTGACGGGGAAGAGAAGGCTTTTATATGAATTGATGCCCTAAGTGTACTGATTCTGTTAGATCAGTAGTATTAATTGGTACACTTTGTCTTGTAGCCTTGTACATCGAAGATGTTGCAACATCGGCCTAGTCTGTGGCAAATGAATCGATATTATGAATTTGTCCACTCGCATATGGCTTATGACTAATGGGTAGGTAGTTAACAGTGGCATAAAGGCAATGTATTTCTTACATCAATGTCATTGTTTGCACTATTGTGTTGATAATAATGATGTTGGTGTTAGTGTGTTCCTTTCTTGAATATGAAAAAATAGTGTCCTTCCCCATGTATATTAGGAATGTCTTTCTAGGAGCTGCCGGGGTGAAGTCATAAATTGTTAAGTTGCAAGTCACTGTTGTCCTGAGCTTTGAAAACTGTAAGTTAAGTTGGATTGGTTTCTTGCCCAAGAAAACCTTTTTAATTTACAGAAGTGCATTCAGGCCCCAAGGATTGGGCCTCTGATCCCAGCAAAGTGCCAACTCTGACAATTCAATCTGTCTGTGTCCTTTTTATATAGTTCCTGACACGTTTTTTTGTGGCTCTTCACTCCAGCCCTAAATTTGAGACTTTGTAAAACTGCAAATAGTAAACTTAAACTATAAATCGTATTGGTTGGCTTGATGACTGAGGTTTTGCATGGAGGCAGCGTTGTGACCACAGGCTTGGATGTCACATAAACCACCCACTAAGGAAATAGTAAATAAGACAAGCCATCAAGCTGACACTGCAACTCGTGCTCCATTTTAATGGCGTCTCAACATTCTTTCTCCGAATTTCATCAGTTGCAGGCTCAAGTGCACGTTTCATCCATCTTTATACACTTAGGGCATCATTGAGACAAAAGGGGATCCGTTGTTTACATTCCCTTTGTACTTCCTCTATGTCCAACAACAACATACCTAGATAATCCCACAAGTGGTGTCTGAGGGACGCTAGGATGTAGAAAGACCTTACCCCTACCTTTGTGGAGTAGCCTGGGGTAAAGAGACTGTTTCTGATAAGACCCTTGGCTCAAACAAATGTAACCAAAACATTATAGAAATAAAAAAGCCGCAACAATATAGCAAAGATGAACAAAACAAATGAATCAAAAGGTAATAGCGAAACTTAGGAGAAAAAGATACTTCACGCTAACTAATACTACACTGGTCGTCTACCTATTACCCTTCTAACCTTATCCTCGACCTCCAAATCTTCCTATCTAGGGTCATGTCCTCTGTAAGCTGAAAATGTGTCATGTTCTGTCTAATCACCTCTCTCTAGTTCTTTTCCGCCTATCTTTGCCTCATAAAACCTACTATAGCCAACCTCTCACACGTCACTGGTGCATTTGCGCTCTTTCTCATCACATGCCCAAGCCATCCGAGTCTCTCTTCCTTCATCTTATCCGCTATGTAGGCCACTCCAATCTTATACCTTATCCTCGTTCCTAATCTTATATGACCACATCCATCTGAGCATCCTTATCTCCACCACCTCCATCTTCTGAACATGTACATTCTTGATTGGCCAACGTTCTGATCCATACAACAAAGTAGGTGTAACCACTACTCTGGAGAACTTGCGTTTAAGCCTTGGTGATACATTCTTAATCGATTAATCCATCATTGTACTTCTTTGTCTTAAAGTAGAGCAGTTGTTCTAATTCCAATCTGTGAAGATACTTGGTGAAGTGGACAGTTATAAGTAGGATTTATGTACCTTTTGAGTATAATTCATAAACTGAGGATATATTCTAGGTATGAATAAACTATGGGAACATTTCTCGGGGATTTTGCAGTTATAAAAAAAAAAATACAACAAGAAAACATTTCTTCAATCTCATTTGGTACCTAAGCAGGCGTTGTAGTCAGAGCAAAGTTTACCAAAGAGGCAAGGTAAGCATATTTCATGTCAAAAAGTTGATATTAGGTCGATTCACACTCTAAGGGGTCGTTTGGTGTGAGGTATAAGTTATAATAGTCCCGGAATAAAATGTAGGATTATTTTATCCCATGTTTGGTTGGAGGGATTAGTTAGCCAAGAGATTATTTATTGCACCATTTATGCTTTAGTGATGGGATAAGTTATCCCATATATATGGTGGGATAATTAATCACGGAATTAATTATCCGGGATAACTTGTTCCCAACCAAACGACTCCTAAAGGTTCTGGATTGAGTCATCAGTTAGGGGATCATTTGGTTGCTGGTTACAGTTGTGCACATATTAGTAATGTAGGAATGAGTTATGGAAATATTAGTTGTTCAAGGATTAATTATATATGTACTAGTTATATAGGGTTTGGTTATGCAAGGTTTAGTTATTCATGTACTTTCATGTGACCAGGATGATATAAAACGAGATACAAGATAAAGAGATTGAATGGATAATCAAGAAATAAATGGACGACAGAGAACAAAACATGAAACAATCCCACAATTGAAGTAAATTAGAGACAAATATAGATTTGTAATTCCCTAATTTGAACAAACAATTACATGATTGAGTTCAAGAGAGAAGAGAATTGAACTCATACATGAATAATCTTACCAAAAAATATTCAAGAGAGATTCAATGTAGAGACAAATGGATTCAACCCATAAACCTCACCAAGAGAGTTAACCTAAAAATATTGTCCAACCTAAAAGTGTTCATCATATTCTATTTATACTACTGGGGCTAACTTAAAATAAGAATAGATATAAATGCCCCTTAATTACATGTACATTACACTATAATCGAAAGAACCTAAAATATAATGTTTATCTTCTCTTGTATTGGTTCTTTGGCTTCCACACTCTCTTGACACACTCTAGGCTCTTGATATCAAGTTGAAATTTTTTAATGCAATAAGTACTAACTTGCATCATTCTCCTCTTGTTGAAAAGAATTCGACCTCGAATTCGAGCCTTGCAAATCATAGAGAGAAATTAGTACACAAACCAAAAAACTGTCTTTCAAAAAAGTTACATACCACTACCAAAAATACACACTTTTGTGATAGAGCCAAGAATCATGAAGTTCCATAAAATCAACTTTTCAAACATAGTATCAATAACTTTACTCAAAAGTAATACCACACTTATAAAAAGGTTAAAGAAACTAATAATTTTATATCTTAGAACTTTCAAATCAAAACTAGTTTCTTCAACAACTTGGACCAAATAGTTTCTTAATTCACAATTGAATTGTACTCTTCTAACCACATGATTAAGAAAACTAACAATATCATCCACAAACCTTGAATACAAGTATGCATTCCCGGAATCAAACACAAACATCAATCTCAAAACTTTCTTGTATTTCTCATTTAGTAACTCACAACATGAATCAAATAGCAACATCAAAAAATTCTCACTAATCATAATGAAGTTGCTACTATAAAGGTCAAAGGCATAGAAATTTACCTTTGTGGCTTTAGAAAGTCTAAAAATAATCACTAGCCATTCAAACAAATCATTCTTGGATTTAGAAGGCAAAGATACCTCAAATCTTTTTGTAGCCCAAGAAGATGCTCCCAAGTATCTTACCTTGTTGTAAATCCTCTCTTGATGGTGTTTCACAAATAGATCAACAAGGTTAGTATACTCATCATCAGAAGAATTGTCACATTTATGCCCATAGATATTTGGCAATACTTCAAATAGATCATATTTACATTTTCCTCTAGAAACATTTAAAAATTCAGCTCAAATTATATCCCCAAGGCAAGATTAAAGTAAGTAAATAAGTTGATACAAAAGCTAACATTTATCAATTTACTACAATCACTTGTGCCTCTCCCATTCTTTAAAAGATTTTCTTCAATTTTAGAGGACTTTTCAACATAAAAAGTACTTTCAACAAATAATTTGGGAGAGCTTGCTAACATCAAAACAATTAATACCCTCAAACAAGTCACAAGAATCTTTTTCACAAGTCATGCACTCTTTAAATTTTGGATCATCACTTTCATCAACTGCATATGAGTCAACAAGGAATGAATCATTCAATTGAAAATCACCAAAAAGAGGATTGTCAAAATTTTTAAAATTGACATTCTTTAAGCTCAAAAAGATTATCATCACACTTCTCATGCTTCATTTTACGAGTACTACCACCAAGAATATTCATGTCCTTATTAGATAAGAGTTGTCACAATAAAATTCACTTGCAAAGAGACAATCATCATCAATCACATTTTTAGTGTTCTGAGTAGCTAAAGAAAAAATATTCATCTTTGTTGGAGTCCCACATCGGTGGGTTAAAGGGTCCTTGGTCTCCTTATATGGTCTTAGGCAATCCTCCCCTCATGAGCTAGCTTTTGAGATTGAGTTAGGCCCAATGTCCATTTCTTTTGAGGTTGGGTTAATTTTTATTTTGTGGGTTGTGTGAAAAATACAGCACCAACAAAAGGATCGGAAAGATCAGGCGACAAAAAACCCGACGAAAACCGTTGAAAAATTACCTCCACGCGCCAGTCGGAATCTAGAAATTCCGGCGAGATCTGCGTCACGTGCCGGCGCGTGAGCCCATCTCCAATCGATTTTTGAGTTGTTTTTTTCTCTGTCGGGGTCGCCGGTCTAATCTGACTCCGACCACTTGCTCCTTTCCAAATTCCGACAATTATTTTGAGATTCCGACTGCCGGAACCCTAATTCCGGCAACATCAGTTTTTTTTTCGGGGATTTTTTTTTCCAGAAATTTAGATCTGGTTCTTGAAATTTTCAAGTCAAATTCCCAAGATATATTTTAGGCATGATATTTTTTTTTTTGGCTCCAAAAGTATTGAAATTGGAAATTCAAGTCTTATGATTAAATCTGAGCCCTTAATGAGAAGATCAAAAAATCAAACGTCACAGTCCATGAAGAATCGACGAGGGGAAGGTCGATTTGGAAGATCTCGTCCTAGGTGTAGTTATTGTAAAAGGCTTGGACATACTCGTGGCGTATGTTATTCTAGACTTAAGTGTAGTAATTGTAATAGGCTTGGACATACTCGTGGAATATGCTATTCTTTGCATGGTCAACCAACTAAAAATGCTCATATTGCTCAGTCTAACACCACAGGTGATCAACGGGTGTATTTATCTGATAAGGAATATAATGAGTATCTTCAGTATCAAACAAGTAAGAATATATTTCTACCAATAGCCTCAACTGCATAATCTCCTACCTTTGGATCATGGGTTGTGGACTCAGGTGCTTCTTCATTTCTGGTGATAAATCACTTTTGTCTGATATTGTTTATTCGCAATCTCTTCCAGCTATTACTTTAGCTAATGGAATTCGAACAGAGCCCAAAGGAGTTGGACAAGCCAATCCCCTATCTTCTGTCACTCTAGACTCTGTTCTTTATGTCCTTTGTTGTCTTTTTAATCTTGTATCTATTAGTCGTTTGACATGTGCCCTTGATTGTAGTATAACTTTTTTTGATGATTCTTTTCTAATGCAGGACCGCAAAACAGGATAGACAATTGGCATAGGACATAAATCACAAGGCTTTTACCATCTTACCGCTTCAAATTCTTTCACAGCATGCTCCACTACAGATCCTCCCAACCTTATTCACAAACGTTTGGGACATCCTAATCTATCCAAGCTACAAAAGATGGTGACTAGTTTGTCTAGCCTATCCACATTAGATTGTGAGTCGTGTCAACTTGGGAAACACACCCGTGCTACATTTTCATGTAGTATTGAAAGTCTCTCAGAGTCTATTTTCTCATTAGTTCATTCCGATATTTGGGGTCCTAGTAGAGTCAGTTCATCGTTAGGATTTCATTACTTTGTTACTTTCATCGATGATTTTTCAAGATGTACTTGGGTTTACTTAATGAAAGATCGTTTTGAGTTATTCTATATATTCAAAAGTTTTTGTGCTGAAATACAAAATCAATTTGGTTTTTTTATTCGTGCTTTTCGTAGTGATAATGCCTTAGAATACTTATCCTCCCATTTTCAGGAGTTTATGACTCATCAAGGAATCATTCACCAAACATCATATCCATACACCCCTCAGCAAAAAGGTATAGCAGAAAGAAAAAATAGGCATCTCATTGAGACTGCTCGCACTCTTCTCATTGAATCCCATGTTCCATTGCGTTTTCGGGGCGATGCGGTCCTCACATCTTGCTATCTCATTAACAGAATGCCATCATCTTCGATCCAGAATAAGGTTCCCCATTCCATACTATTTCCTCAGTCATATCTCTACTCTATCCCCCCTTGTGTTTTTGGGAACACATGTTTTGTTCATAACTTAGCCCTAATCAAAGATAAATTAGCCCTCGTGCTCTCAAATGTGTCTTTCTTGGTTACTCTTGAGTTCAAAAAGGGTATCGGTGCTATTCACCTGATCTAGGTCGCTACTTTATGTCCGTTGATGTCACATTCTTTAAATCTCAACCTTACTATACATCTTCTGATTATCTTAATAACTCTGAGGTTTTACCTATACCTCCAATCTTACCCACACCAATCTTTGAGGAATCTACGGTTACTTCTCCATCTCCAGCCACAGTGCCACCACCTTTGACCTATCACCGGCGCCCACGTCTAGTATCAGTCCTAGATGATTCATGTCCTGCGCCTGACGCTTCCCCTACTGCGGACCTGCCTCTTCCTAGTCAATTAGTTGCACTTCAAAAAGGTATAAGATCCACTCATAATGCTAACCCACATTATACTTTCTTGAGTTATCATCGTTTGTCATCACCCTATTATGCTTTTATATCATCTTTGTCCTCTATTTCCATTCCTAAGACTACAGGTGAAACACTTTCCCATTTAGGATGGAAACAGGCTATGATCGATGGGATGTCTGCTTTACATACGAGTGGTACTTGGGAGCTTGTTTCCCTTCCTGCAGGTAAATCTACTGTTGGTTGTCGTTGGGTTTATACAGTCAAAGTTGGTCCAGATGGTCAGGTTGATAGGCTGAAGGCTCACCTTGTTGCCAAAGGGTATACAGAGATATTTGGGGTTGATTATAGTGACACGTTCTCTCCCGTGGCTAAAATAGCATCAGTCCGGCTTTTTCCCTCTATGGCTGCCGTTTGTCATTGGCCTTTTTATCTGTTGGACATTAAGAATGCTTTTCTGCATGGTGATCTTGAGGAAGAAGTTTTTATGGAGCAACCACTTGATTTTGTTGCTCAGGGGGAGTCTAGTAGCCTTGTATGTCGATTGGGCAAGTCACTCTGTGGTTTGAAACAATCCCCTCGAGCCTCGTTCGGAAAGTTTAGCACAGTTATTCAGAAGTTTGGCATGATTCGTAGTGGAGCTGATCATTCAGTGTTTTATCGCCATTCTGAACCAAATCTGTGTATTTATTTGGTGGTTTATGTTGACGATATTATTATTACCGGCAATGATCAATTTGGTATCACTGACTTGAAGCAACATCTCTTTCAGCATTTTCAGACTAAAGACCTTGACCTTGGCAGATTGAAATACTTTCTAGGGATTGAGGTTGCTCAGTCCAGCTCAGGTATTGTTATTTCTCAACGCTAGTATGCTTTAGACATTCTTGAGGAAACAGGAATATGGGATGTCGACCCATTGACACTCCTATGGATCCAAATGCTAAACTTCTGCCAGGACAAGGGGAGCCACTTAGTGATCCTGGAAGGTATAGGCGGTTGGTTGGAAAGTTGAATTATCTCACAGTGACTAGACCTGACATCTCTTTTCCTGTGAGTGTTGTAAGTCAGTTTATGACTTCTCCCTGTGATAGTCATTGGGATGCTGTTGTTCGGATTTTGCGATATATAAAGTCATCTCCAGGTAAAGGACTACTCTTCGAGGATCGAGGTCATGAGCATATCATTGGATATACAAATGTTGATTGGGCAGGATCACCCTCTGATAGACGTTCTACATCTGGATATTGTGTTTTAGTAGGAGGTAATTTGGTATCCTAGAAGAGTAAGAAACAGCGTGTGGTTGCTCGATCTAGTGCCGAAGCAGAGTATTGAGCAATGGCTGCAGCAACTTGCGAGCTAGTTTGGATCAAGCTGAGAGAATTAAAATTTGGAGAAACTGGTAAGATGGAATTTGTATGTGATAATCAGGCAGCCCTTCAAATTGCATCTAATCCAGTGTTTCATGAGAGGACCAAGCACATAGAGATTGATTGTCACTTTGTCAGAGAAAAGATACTCTCGAGAGATATTGTTACAAAATTTGTGAAGTCAAGTGATCAACTTGCAGATATCTTCACCAAGTCCCTCACCTCGTATTAATTACATTTGTGACAAGCTTGGTACATATGACTTGTATGCACCAGCTTGAGGGGGAGTGTTAGAATAAGAATAGGAATAGCATATTGAATTCTACTTGGAAACAGATTGTAATGTAGTGTCCTATTAGGAATAGGATTGGAATGTAGTGTCTATAAATATGATCTCAATGTAATAATTTAGAGACAACAATTCAATAATATTTCAGGCCCACCCAGTTCATTGTTTCCGATGTTGGGCCCCTTGTCTTCTATTGTCCACGCTCTAGATGTCCAACCCTAGGCGTGCGGGGGGTGTTGGAGTCCCACATCGGTGGGTTAAAGGGTCCTTGGTCTCCTTATATGGTTTTGTGCAATCCTCCTCTCATGAGCTAGCTTTTGAGGTTGAGTTAGGCCCGAGGTCCATTTTTTTATCAATCTTCATTATAAGAATTCAAGGAAACATCATGTTTATTCGCGTTTGACATAACACTAGCTTGAAACATTTTAAGCTCACAATCAATAACAATTTTAGCTCCACAATCATATTCAACTAGTGTATGATCATCATTCATTTGTCTATTGACACAAAGTAAAGAATCATCAACCTCACCAAAAGATGGTCTAACATTCACACTCAAGTCACTATCAAGTTCATTTGAAGTAACTAAAGAGTTAAGATTGGCCTTTTTACCTTGCTGAACACTTAACGAATCTTCTTTACCTTGATTTTCTAAAATTAAGCTCACTTATTCTCTTGAAGTAGTCCTAACTTGACTTGCTTCTTTCGATTCTTGTGTTTCTTTCCATGTTGAATCGTTCTTTTTGTGCTCTTCTTCAAGAATACCTATAAAAGAAGTGGAAACACTAGAAGAAGAAAAATTCAAAATGGCAGAATTAGAACAAGAAGACTTCTCACTCACAATTTCTTATTTTTCTATTATCTCGTTTTTTTTTCTCACCTGCTTCACTTTTCTTCTTTTCTTGTGACAATTCACTCTAATTTTTCAACTTTCTTTTCTTTTGTGCTTGTAGCCACTCACTTTTCAACTTCCTTTTCTTTTGTGCTTGTAGCCACTAACTCACTTCATTCCAAATATATATATTTTTTTGCTCTCTTGAATTGTCACCATCCATTCCCTTATTCCTGTCTTTCTTTTCTTTTTCATTCATTTCATTAGGAGGGCAATAGGCTCCAAAGATCCCCTTTGAGTCATTGAGATGACACTTCACATCAAATTTCAACTTGGCATCTTTAGAAGCTTCAAAGACTTTACTTGAATTATTGGAATGACTTTGCATATCAAATTTCAAGTTAGTAGTCTACATTTTCACTTTCTTGACCTTCTCATTTGTTATTCCATGGGAGTTAAGACATGCTTTCTTTCCATAGAATCTAATGCAACAAACTTTTTCAAATTTCTATCAAACCAATATTTATTATGGTTGAACCAATGAGCTCCTAAACACATCAAACAAGTAGACAAATGATAGATATCGCACCAAATTCCCCCTTGTTAGCTCTCATGGTAAACAATGATGTTCGCCTTTTTGTCAACCACCCGCCCACCAAATTTGTATTGTGAACTTTTTGTATGACATGGTATTCCCAACCACTCAACCAAAGAAGGATTAATGAAAGTTGGTATAACACAATTTATATACACCTAAGATGCAATCAATGTGCAACTGCTTTCATATCCCTTTACAATGACGTCAAATTTAATCATAACTGCTTTCATATCCCTTTACAATGACGTCAAATTTAATCATACTTCTATTAGGCTCATGCTCTCTTATTCTCATAGAAGCACTATTATAATAATCATGAAAAACTTCACAGTAATTCTTACTAGAAGTAGAATTATAAGATGAAGTTCTCCTTTCTCCATTGAATCCAAACCTCCCTTTAAGATATAATTAAGACCAGAAAAGTGGTTAGTAAAATGGACCTCACAATTCACTCTCTCACGTGTATAACTCAAACGATGACACTCAATTTTCTTTCCGCTCGTGTATACACTCAAAGGTCGTAGGCTTTTAGGACCACCCTCAAATGATCTCACTACTCAAGCCTTTTACCACTCAAGGGTATTCCTTAGTCTCTTCATGGTTCTATAATCTCAAAGTAAGCTTTTTAGGATCGGTTCGGAGTAGAGTTTATATCAATAGAAAAGAATGACAAAACACACTAACAGACAAGAAATGGATTAAACACACAATGAAACTAAAAAGAGGCAAAAAAAAAGGGCAACCCGGTGCACTAAAGCTACCGCTATGCGCGGTGTCGGGGAAGGGCCCCACCACAAGGGTGTATCGTACGCAGCCTTACCTTGCATTTCTGCCAGAGGCTGTTTCCAAGGCTTGAACCCGTGATCTCCTGGTCACATGACAACAACTTTACCAGTTACTCCAAGGCTCCCCTTCAATGAAACTAAAAAGAGAAAAGTACGAAAGAAATTGACGCGAAATAAAATACGAACACAAGAATAACTAGAAAACACAAGTAGAACTAATACTCAATGTAATCTTGCTAAAGAAATTTACATACGATATGATTGACCCATAAATGAAACAATTCAAATATAGAGTTTGGGAAGAAAGATCACTCAAAACACCACATTCATCAAATCTATCAAGACCCAACTCAAATCAAGTTTACCCAATCAATATGAGACACTTTAAGCATCACCTAATAGTTTTCGAAGTAAGAATTTAACTCAAACTTCAAAATTTCACTATAATTCACACAAGAAAAGATTGCCCAATTTTTGAATCCAAAATTTACCCCAAATTCATCCTTAGATCCCAAAATTGAAAGCTAATATAATTTACCCATGATCAAAACAACTTAGATCCAAAAGATGGGGGTAAACACAAGAGAGCTCAAAAACTCAAAATTTTCACTCTACAAAGTACTGAAATTTCTGCTGCGAAAATGAAAGAAAATGAGGCAAAATCAACTTCAAATCAACTTTAAATGCTCCCGAATTTGATATTCAAGCACTTTAAACTATTCCCAACAATAACCACTGAAAATTTCTTCAATTTTCAGTCCAATTTTTTTCCTTTTTAAATTTTTTCTGATTTTTCTGTATTTGTTTGTGAATTTTCAAACGATACAAGCCTAAGATTAAGAATTGTAGGAACAATTCTTTAACCTTGCTCTGATACCAATTGATTTAAAACGAGATACATGATAAATAGATTGAATGGATAATCAAAAAATAGATGGAAGTTAGAGAAAAAAGAATGAAACAATCCCACAATTGAAGTAAATTAAAAACAAATATAGATTTGTAATTTCCTAATTTGAACAAACAATTACATTATTGCATTTAATGGCGAAGAGAATTAAACTCATACATGAATAATCTTACCAAAAGATATTCAAGAGAGATCCAATCCATAAACCTCACCTAGAGAGTTGACCTGAAAATATTGTCCACCCTAAAAATGTTCATCATATTCTATTTAAAGTTTTATACTACTAGGGCTAACTTAAAATAAGAAAAGACATAAATGCCCCTTAATTACATGTACATTATACTATGATCAAAAGTACCTAAAATATAATGTTTATCTTCTCTTGTATTGGTTCTGTGGCATCCACACTCTCTTGAACACTCTAGACTCTTGATGTTAAGTTGAAATCTTTTAATGCAATAAGTACTTCCCAAACTTGTATTACAGGAGGTCACGGGGTCAAACCTTGGAAACTAAGGCTGCGTACAATACATCCTTGTAGTGGAGCCGTTCTGTGGACCCTGTGAATAGCGGGAGCTTAAGTGCACCGGACTGCCCTTTTTTAGTTATTCATGTACTCCATTAATTATTCCATCTTCTATCCTGCATAAGATGATGCACATATTCACCCATAACTTATACATGTATTAGTTATGGGGGAGTGTAAATTGCAAATCATATACTGTATTTGTTGTATTGAATTTTATACATAGCAAAAGAATGCTACTGAACATGGTATAAATTATGCAGAATTTAATACATGAATAAGCACCTCCTAATCAGCAGCCAAATGACCCCTTAATGTTTACTCTTTTCCCTGAGCTTTGCTCAATGGTTTTATTTGTAAAACGGGAGTATAAAAATAAATGTCATTGTCACAGGTGCAGACCAAAACGGATAGCATTTGTGTGTGTTTTGGTTGAAACAGTGGCATTGGTTAAACAAGTGCTACTATATATTTCTTTCATCCTAATGGTCCCGTACTCCCGTTTTTATTGTAGCTAGTTTGTAATCTTGTTCATCTGATGTATCAGGCCTGTACTCACTGTTTTCAAACAAATAATGCCGTGTAGGTTTTTCCATGTTGATACCATCTTCTCCTATGATTTAGAGCATGGATGGGATGCCATATCTTTCCTATGGATGACTCACAAGTCACAAGCATGATTTCTGGAGGCTTGATCTCCTGAAGTACTATACTTTATATTTTGTAGTTGCTGATTATTTGATATATTGCCTTGGAGGACCATCAAAAATGCTACAGTGCTTTGTGATCCAAGGACTTGATTCATTGGAAGTGAGAACGTGGAGGTGAGAATCCAAGAGGAATTTGAATCAACTGATTATATTTGTGAGGAATGGACTTCCATTCATTTTCAGGAGTACCTTGGTATTCGATGGGGCAACACACGGATCCTATGTTATATTCTTCATGACTTAAACATATCTAGTTTCCAGTCCTATTTCTGCTTAGTTGCTTTGGTAAATTGGAGTGAGAAGTGTGAACTGGAACCAGCGCAATTGTTCTGGAGAACAGTGGACTTACTCAACAAAATCCAGCATTTCCTTGAGATATTGAACTAAATGAAATATGGAGTATGGGAGAAACTGAATTGGTTGCATGTAGAATGCTTGTTGGTGCCTTAACAGCAATTTTCCCTCTTAGACTGGTGGTATAGTTTATATTTTTAACGGCTTCAACATTTCTTCAATTTTTGTGATGTTTTAAGTATTTGCTTTAATGCATTGCTGTTGCCTCAGTGAAATAGGTAACTTGGGTCTTCGAGTGTTTCCTTCAAATCATTTGGTGGTGTTAAAATTACTCCCACGGTGGATCCTTCGATATCCAGCAATTCTAAGATTTATATTTTACATTAACGATGTAAATGATTTTTATACTAACAAGTAATTTTACCTGTTGTGATGCCTCACTTCACTTACTACGTTTTACTATAAAATAATTACCTGCAGCTAGCTATAAGTGATCCGGCAGCGTAAATTTTCAATGCACGGGGTTGTTTGGTAGTGTGTTAAATAAAGGAATAATAGTTTGAAAAATATTTGTACTTTGCTTAAATTTGCAGTTGCGCATACTAAACTTTGTGGGGGTCCTATGACTCCCCTGAACATTTTAAAAATGAAATTATTTGCTCCCCAAATGCTGAGGTGGCAAAGTGAGTGCATTTCACTCTTTCTGTGAGAACGAAAATTATATATTAAAAATTTATTTTTAATATTTTTTTACATAAATATATATAATTTCAATTATTATTTTTCTTTATTGCTCTGACTTCTATTTTTATGTGTCTTATTCCTTGTCATGTTATGCCACCCATCTTGCTTCTTATTTAATTACGCTTTGGTCTACTTTTCTTTATCGTGAGCTGGGGGTCTATCGGAAACATCCTCTCTACTTCTCTGGAGGTAGTGGTATGGACTGTGTACACTCTACCCTCCCCAAACTTCACTTGGTGGGAATACATTGGGTTTTTTGTTGTTGTTGTTGTTGTATTCAATTTCTTTTTTCTTTTTCTCTCTCACAAAACTAAAAAGCTTCAAAATTCATCAATGGTGTTTAAAATTAATTTCACATCTTCCTCATCGCCAATGAGTCTCATCAATTTCATTTTTTTTTTCTTTGACTCTCTTTCACCAAAACACATTTGCCATGTAAGCTTTTGATTATTTTTTATTTTAATTTTCTTTTCTCTATTCATCAATGTTCAAATTTTCAAGAATTCATTTTTATTCTTCCATGGCTTTATCTCAAATCTAACCTTTCACTTGCAAGCCCTATTTAAATTATAGTAATTTCTTATTAGTCCCTCAATCTAATCATCCTAATGTGTTTTCCTAAAAAATTTTGACCCAAAAATGACAAAAAAATGTGGAGAAGTTAAAGAAAAGGATGAGAGCAGGGTATGAAAAAAATAAAATGAAATGAAAATTTTTTTTTAAAAAAAATACAAAGGATAAAATATAATAAATAAAAGTAATCAGTTTTTTATATTAAAAAAAGTAATATTATGTGGAATTATGTGACAGAGCGTGCAGGTCACTACTTGAAACAAAATCTGGGTATGAGCTTTTAGACGGGTATATATTTTATTTTTAAAATATTCAGGGGGTAATAGGACCCCTGCAAAATTCAGTATGCGCAACTACAAATTTAGGCAAAGTATAAATATTTTTCGGACTATTAACTCTTAAATAAATAATAAATGTATTGAGTGTAGTATTATTTAATAACTTTGTATTGTGACAATTTTAACACTGTATAACTAATACATATATTAGTTGTACACCCTATTTGATATTATAGGGTGTATTATTAATACATTTCATTTGATGGTATTAGTAATACATAAGATAGGATTTGATACCATGAATTTATATATATA
This sequence comes from Capsicum baccatum var. pendulum, assembly GCA_030864225.1. NCBI lineage: Eukaryota > Viridiplantae > Streptophyta > Magnoliopsida > Solanales > Solanaceae > Capsicum > Capsicum baccatum. The sequence continues at coordinate 203,804,711 of CM061553.1, forward strand.
AAGATAAAAATATCCCTCAAATTCTTTTGCTTTTTCTCTATCCGTCTATTTTTTCAAGAAACAAATGATCTCGATTTTTCCAAGAAACAAAACAAAGCGATGGTCTTTGCTCTCTAGAGCACGGACGACTTCATTTTCACTTGGTTCCTTTTCTATATATTATTAAAAAGAGAGTACAAAGTCTTCACATTAAGTCAAGTGGCAACATAAAAATAAGCCACTTGACAGTTTAGGACAAAAAACTGGTTAAGTTAGTTTATACTTACTAATTTGAATTTACTTTTTTTGTTTAAAAGATAAAACAAAATTTGACAGTTAGTTAAATTGCATTTGAATTTATCCTCTAACAATTTGATAAGATCTCTCATCTTATCTGTTTGAAATTTAAATCTGATTACATAATTAGCCTTCCTTTTGATCAAATTTTAATAAAATCATTTCATACTTTTAAAACAAAGTAATAATAGCTTTTTAAAATGTTATGACTTCTTAACCTTGGTAATACTAATATTTTTATTGTTAAAAGAAAAAAAGTAATGGTACTATTTTTTAACAAAAATTAAATTACTAAACAAAAAAGTTAATTTTAGAACTGATTGTTAAAAAACTAATACTCCTATTTGTTATTTTAATTTATATTTTTTAAATTGGGAAGTTACTAATATCAAATATAACCCCCTTCCTACTTTCACGTTCCTCTACAACAGTGATGTCAGTTTTAAAATAAAACTACTAATGCATCTTATCTCTTTGTTGGACTTCTGTATTTTCAGCATTTTCCTTCTTCATGGGAAGTGTCTTTTCCTTCAATTAACTTAAAAACTTATTTTCCTCTTTCAATCGAAACCCTAATTACTCCTTCAAGCTTCTCTCTTTTCTGTAATTAAATAAGAAATAATAAATTTTATTTGCTTTTTAGAAGAAGGAGCAACAACAAAGACTGAAATTTAAAATATGCACAACCTCTAATTACTTGATTTCCTATTCTATCAGACCTTAGTTGATTTGTTTTCTCAAGTAGTTCTACTGAAGATAGTTGTAATTGATTTAGAAAATCATCATCTTTACATTGTTGGATTTAACAGATGAAAGGAAAAGTCTGATGATGCTGGTATACATTGTAATTCAGCACTTACATTTTGGAACAAAACTACCAATATCCTCATAAATAAGGATTCTTTGTGAATCTTCTGAAGATGATCACTGGTATGTCGTCTTACCTCTAAAGAGTTTCTTTACTTGATTCTTGCTCTTGCGTTTGGTGTACTAATCTATTTTCTCTTTCCTTTGTTTCTTATCAAATCTTATATTGGATCCACAAAAAGTCAAGCGGCTTGATTCTTTTTATTAGCTCCAAACTAGACAAGACGATGATAGTAAGCAAAGCAAAAATATATACAAGTGAATGGTCTAAATCTCAAAACAAATGTAATTCTTTTATTTCTGTTTAGATATATCTCTGGTGCAATACCTATTTTGTTTTAATCACACACAGTTCTTAACTCAGTTCTTGATAAATTCTTAGAAGAAATACCCCAGAAAGTGCTCTAATTCTGTCTGAACTATAATACTATTATATGTTGTAGCTTGATAACTGAAAATTATAACTACATTTGATTTTCAGTTGCAATGTGATTAGACGCCCTTTATCCTTTTGCCTCATCTAAAATTTTTCTGACATATGCATTTACCGCTATTGACATGGAATGCACACTACATTAAAAGTACGTTCATTATACTTCTCACTAGTAACTTTCTACAAATGGACAACGACATTGTATGTGTACTTATCTTTTATTGTAAGATCATATCACTCCTTTCTCTTTTTTGAAACATCCTTCAGTTTGTTGATTATTGACTCAGTATTTTATATTGTGTTAGCTCTCCATACTTGTTGGTTCTCACAACAAAAAGATACGAAAGTTCGCTGGACATAATAGTTTTTTACAAAAATTACAACAATCATCTTTTGGGTTTTATTGAGGCATGAATTAAGAGGTGCATTTTCAAATTCATTCATGATAAGGATATTTTATTTAGAGAAGATTAATTCAAATAATCATTACATATTCAGATGTTAACATCCAATGACAAATTAGTTGTTGGTCACTCTCAATATATAACAACCTTTCTTATTCATTTAATGACAAGTAAAGATTTTTAAAATATTTCATGTATGCCGAAAGCTTCCCAAGAGAAATGGAATATTTGACAACGACAGTTAATGCTTTGTGCGTAATCATATGTTTGGCTTCCACAGAAATTTGTAACTTGATAGCATGTGATGGTCAAACAATAAACAATCTTCCCCTCACCTCGCCTCACATTTTAATTGTTGAGGTGAGGGCGTTACTTTTCACAATATTGGGTTGCAGGTAGGAAACCAGGTACTATCTGTATTGTTTTTGATAGAGTTGGGAGGTGAAAATTTGAGGTTTAGTTCATCGTTCTGATTTCTTTATTTGATTCAAGATGGCTATGACACCAAGATAGAGTATTGTTACTGCTAATAGTTATCACCAAGTATAGAGATATTTATAAATCTTGGTGCATTAATTCCAAAAAAAAAGTTATCATATACGTATAACAATGTTATACTTTTCTATATACTCTAGCATAAGATATTTTATTGCAGATGTGCATATACTATAAATATTAGGAAGTTGTTTCATTATTTTATTTATACCATTTTTTAATAGAGTTCTTTCGTAGATAATTTACAGAAATAAAGTTAGATCATCTTTCAGCCCCTGTGGCACTATTGTTGATTTCAATTTACTCTTCTTAGTCATCAAAGGTAATTTCAATAACCACGTCTTTAACTTCTCCACACAACCCTCATCTTCTAAGTAGTTACACTTTGTTTTGTAATTCAGCCATAAATGTTTTTTGTATGTTCGTGCGATATCACAATTCAGTTTTTTATTGAACTTCTGCAAATCAAGAGGCATGTGATGATGAAAATATCAAAGGTCAAATCACCATTCTTCTTCTTCAACTTAATTTCTTTCTATTAACAGTGTAAACACCTAATTTTTGACCTAAACCTAATATTTTTATACCATTTTAATGTTCAATTAATTTTTACTTTATTTTATTTTTATTTTTAGGCATTTTAAATTTATCTTATTTTGAGGTTCGTTAAAAATTTTGAAAATTAAAAAAAAATAGAGTCACATTTTTAAATAATTTTTTATTCTATCGTTTATTTATTAAAAAAAAAAAAAAAAAATCTAAATTATATTTGTTTTCTTCTTTCAACTTTAATAAAAAATGTGTGATATTAATATTTCTTAGTCATATTCATAAGACTAGCTAATTAACTTATTTTGTATTTTTTTTAGTAGATTTTATTATTTTTATTTTTCCAAAATAAATAAATAAAAAAAAAAATGAAAATGAAGAAACCTAAACTACCCAAACCACCCACCAATCCCACTCCTATCCCATTACCTCCCCCACAAACCCACACACACACGACACAAACATAACACACTACATACACTATATAATGCACACCATGCACACATGCACAAAAAAAAAAAGAAAGGGAGCACATACGGGACAATAGAAAAAAGAAGAAAAAAAAACAAAAAAACAGCAAAGAAAAATACACGGAGAAGAAGAAAACCAAGGAAAAAAAGCAGACAAGTTAAACTTTGAGTTTGTCGTCCACGATTTCAAGTTCGTGACTCCTAGAATCAGTAGATCATAGTAATTTTATCGTTGGGAATCGACCTTCTCAAAGGTATAACTCAATTACCCTTGTATAATTCAATATTACAATTATTCGAGACTCGATTTCGATATATTATAAAGTCTTTTTATCACGTATCTATCTAACTTGCATTTAATCTTAATGTAATGTACAAAGCATGTCAGAATTACTATCACCAGATTTAGTAAAATTATTGTCATGTTCTATATATTATTGTATGTTCAGGTAAATATTTTTTTATTATTAGTTGGGGTAAGCTTCGTGAATGTGTGACGCGTAGGTTTGTATACTAGGTTTGTTTGTGTTTCATGTGTATATATTGTATATTCATTAGGGTAGTATTCTAAAGGGTTTGCATGATCCAAGCATTTTTTATTTTTTTTTTTGAAAGAAAAACTACAATTAGGTCAAACTGTAATATGTCACTCTATCTTGTATTATCGTTTAACTTGTCATGTTTCTGATATCTTGGACAAAGAAAGATTCTAAAGTATCAGAATAATATTTTTATGGACTGACAAATTAAAAAATAAGATAAGTTAAAAATTAAGAGAATGTACTTGACCAACGAAATTGAAACAATGCCTAACATGTCTACCTTTATTAATAAAAATATTTTTTCTTGACCGATAGTTAACTATATTTAATACAAATTCAACTTAGCACTGAATAGAATGTTAGTGTCCAATGTTGCATATTCTTCCATTTCCTAGAAATATTCTTATGTTAACCGTCGTTACCGTAACCTTACACTCTAAATATGATTTTTCTAATTATAACTTCAAATAGCTTTCAATTCATATACGTGAATAAATGTTGGCAATACAAGCACGTTTGACTAGCTGATGGTAAAACAAGTGATAAATTTTAAGTGTTGAAAAATATTTTTATTGTTGAAATCAATTACGTGTATTGTATAAAGATAGCAGGAACTGTCACTAATAAAGAATGAGTAAGTGTGATAAAATGTGCTAATAATAAGGCTCAATAAATTAGATTTATGTAACGTGTTGGTTCATTCTAAGGTCAATGATTCAAGATCAGATACATTGTAGGAAGGGGTTTTAATTAGACTGATTTATTTGAAAGCAGTTCTTTTGATTATTCTGAATTTGCAAGCGTTTTTTTTTTGATAATTTTGAAGCCGATTGAATTGAGTTGGGTAGGTTTTAAACCCATTAGGTGCTTATTTAGATTAGGAAAATGGGGATAACTCATAAATACCATAAAGGCGCAAGAAACGTGCCAAAATTTGCGGTGAGGCCGAAAAGTACTACTATCGGTAAACCACACGTCAATATAATAAATAATTTCAAAATAAATTAAAAGCGGGAGGTAAACAACTGTTAGGTCAACAAATATTTTAAATCCAAAAATTAAAAATTTATTTTAAGCCAGACATAAGTCATTAAAGCGACCGTGCTAGAACCACGGGACTCGAGGGGTGCCTAACACCTTCCCCTCGCTCAACAGAATTCCTTATCCAGATTCCTAGTTCGCAGACCAAAAATAAAAATTAAAGAGTCATTTTCTTTTGAATAGGGATTCAATAAGGTGACTTGGAACACCCAAACTCAATTTCAAGTGGCGACTCTGTAAATAAAATAATCCCTTTTCAAAACGTCACTTTAATTAGGAAAGCCCATTTTCTGTAAAACCAACTCCCTAGCGGGGTCGGATGCGGTGAAAAACACGGGGTGTGACAGATGGCGACTCTGCTGGGGAAACCACTAGAATTCAAGCTTTTATATTGACTTAATTGGCTTTATTTAATTTTGATATTGTATATTGTTGGCCTAAATATGTTCTTTGCCTACATGTTTATCGCTTTGATATTATTTGAATTGCAATATAAACTGTCTTTCTCTTGCGCACCCATCTGAGTCTTCTGAGATACTATATATTCGGAGATGCGGTACACGCTCCCGAGCTTGAGATACCAGAGATGCGGCAACGCTCCTGGGAAGGATTCTGTAGTCAATCATGATTTAGGACGGAAAGGGACCAACAGTGAGGCCGGAAAGTCCTGCTACCGGTAAAGCTGTCCCTTGCCGACTCGAGTTGTCCGCTCGTTTCATTGACAGTCTAGATACCTAACTCCACCAGGTTAAATCTAACATAACTGGAACTCAGACATGGCTATCCCTAATAGACTGCGTTTTACTTATACCACATGTATTTTTGACTTAGTAGGGCTCGACCCAGGGGTCGGGTCCGTCTAGGTCAGTTGTCGCCTTTTGAGACCGTCATGTGCATTTTATGTGCTACTTGTTGCATTATAGGAAATGTCATATCGAATGTTGACCGGCTTTTAAGTGAATTAATTGATCTAAAAAAGGGGGTTAAATAATTTTTTTTATATTTTACATAGAATTTTTTTTTTTTGTAAAGATTAAGTTGTTTTAACGTCGTGGTCTCGTTATCTCCGTTTTATTTGATTTTAAAATCTTTCTTAGGAATATCATAGAGCCCATTTTTGTCAAACACAATTAAAATTTTATTAAATAATTTGGTCCACCATTTTGTTTTAATAATTTAATTATTTCTAATATAACATCATCAGATTATTGTCTTTACTCTAGGATGTTCTAGAAGACTTGGATACTTCCTATTTTGTCAGTTATTATTTTCTCATGCTCATTTTGAAATCTTATTCCGTGTCGTTCCGTCAACTTCTTTCGAAAATTATGTTTATCCTGCTTTAGGATGTTTAAAATAGAATTCTTATTTGCCATCATTATCCTATAGGGCAATATGAACTCAGTCGGAAGGAGTGACAAGAGGCCGAGAGATGATGAAGTACCCCATTTTATGGTGTTAGATAAAGTTCCAAAGCTATTGCGGATATGGTATAACAATATGACTGACTATGGACAGGGAGAAGTATACAAACACTTGGGATTTTTAAGAAGCCTGTTGAATGTTGAACCACGAAGAGACGTGATAGAATCTTTGGTACAGTTTTGGGATCCTTCAAACAACGTATTTTGATTCTCCGACTTTGAGCTTACTCCCACACTGGAGGAAATAGGAGCATTTATTGGAAAGGAAAAGAACCTTCACCGAGGAGAACCCATGATACCGAAGCATGTCACTTCCGAAAGATTTTTCGAGCTATTGCACATAAAAAAGAAGAACATAAGAGGCTGCCTAGAAAATGGATGGGTTCGTCTAGAATTTTTGTATGAAAGATATGGTCAGGAAAGGGGATTCGAGCTGTTTAAATCAGAACTTAACAACGGGGGATGCTACCAAACCTGGAAAAAGCATGGTTCCGAAGTGTTCATAGTGGTTTTTTTGGGAATTATGGTATTTCCAAAGAGAGGAGGAAAAATCAGCACCAATCTGGCTGCGTTTATTACCGCTTTCGAGAAGAATCCTAAGGTCACCCTCGTGCCCATGATTTTAGTAGACATTTATCGAGCCCTGAAAATGTGCAAAAATGGGGCGGACTATTTTGAAGGATGTAACATTCTATTGCAGCTATGGATTCTCGAGCATATTCGTTACCATCCATTTGTCTTGGATTTTCGAGTCGAGTGGAATGATTATATCAAGGGCCATGAGAAGAGGATGGAGGACCAAAACTTTCCCGAAGGAATAAGAGCTTGGAAGGAGTACTTGGAGGGGTTGACGACGGACAAGATAGTGTGGAATTATCATTGGTTCCCCTCAAAAGAGGTGATATATATGTCTACTTTCCGACCCTTCATCGTCTTAATGGGTCTCCGAGGTGTTCAGCCCTATGTGCCACTAAGAGTCATGCGACAATTCGGTCGACGTCAGCATATACCGCCAGTCGAGGATATGAAAGAGTTCATGTACGAATTCCTCCCTGACATCCCTCTAAGGAAGACTGAGATACTTAAGATCTGGGGAGGATGTGTACTTTCAGGTTTTGATCACATGGTGGAAGACCGCGACAAGGGCGAGGTAGACTATTGGTATCTGCCATGGTTTCATGACCAGCCTCCTCCTAAAGCTATGCCAGAAAGGTCAGCCAGAGAGCCAGTGGATCGAGAAGCGGAGATTGAAGTCAGAATTAAGCAGGCTCGACGAGAGGTAGAAGAGAAATATCAGTCTACTCTGCACATCTTAAATAATGATTTGGAAAGGGCTAGAGAAGAATTGGTTCACCATGAGGCAAAATTTGAGGCCAGAATTAGGTCGGTTCGTAAGGAGATTGAGAGGGAGAACTGTGTTGCCATGCATGCCCTACAAGAAGACCTGGATATTGTCTCCGGTGCTATAGAGCAGCAATCGAGTGATTTTGGGAAAGAGAAGGCCTTGCTGACAAGTACACAGTCGAAGTTCCGAGCTCAGCTAAAAGCTTCCATGGAACGGGAAAGAGAAATAGCGAGACGCTTCACGGCTTTTCAGAAGGAAGTTGAAGTCGAGAAGAACTAGTGGATGACCGAACGACAAGCGCTTCACTATCAGATCGATGACCTTCATGAACGAGAAGGGGAACTAAAGCATACCATCCGCACCACGCAACATTGGGTGCAAAACTGCCATGAGAGTATGATCGAGGCCAGGGGAGAGGTACTTCAGCTCAGTGAAACCTTGATTAATGTTTATGCTAAGTATCTTCACCAAGGTGATGAAAATCTGGGACGTCAGGCGCGTGCTCTCGCTCCACATCTGCCAAAAGCATTATCCAGGATCTACTCAAGTCTGAGAGAGGATTAAGTTGCAAGACATCTTTGGAAGACATCTTGATGATAATTGTTAAAGTCCTTGTTTTCTTTGAGTTAGTTTCTTTTAGTATTTCTCCAGTATTCTGAGTCTGTTCTAGTTTTAGATAATTTTAGTTTCCTTTCATTAAAGCTTTGTTTTAAGAACAGTTGAAATGTATGAAAAATTTCGCATTTGTTTCAAGTTTTTATTCTCCTTATTTCTGAATATATATATATATATATATATATATATATATATATATATATTTACCATATCCATGAACTACGTGATGATCTGATTCATGTAAAACATGATACGTAGGCAACCCTCGACGGGTGCGATCAAATATTTTTTCAAGATTCAAGTTTCAAGTAACAATTTTAAGATGTTGGCGTTAAATAATGAAAAAAAAAAAATTAATTCACCAAAGCCGGGATGAAACAAGAAGGTTTTCCTAAGTCCATTTCAGAAAGAAAATTACTTAGGTGAATGACATTTGAGTTAGTTATGAATATATCAATATTTTTAAAGGCTCTAAATCCTAACATATTTGTTTCTGTTTCAAAGAGAGAGAGAATAAGGTGGTTGGTTGTGGTTAAGCTGGCTTCCCACCCATACAACACAAGGTATAAAGGAAAAGGGAAGACTCAAAAAGATGGAACAGAATCTGATAATGAAGAAGGTCGAGATCAGTTAGTTCCACGAGAGTTCGCATCTTTGGAGGAGAATAGGTTATTGAAGAAACAAATTGCGGAAATGTATCAGGCCTGGGCGAATGGACAAGCCCCACCTTCCTCGATTCCTGGCCTTTCAGATGCAAACCATCCCAGTTCTACTCAAGCCCAAGTCGACGATCCACTTTATCCTCCTGGATTTGGTCCATACGCTAATGTGTCTAGCGCTGCTGGCACATCCACCATGCGTCCTCCAAATCCATCATTCACGAACAACCCACTTTTTATTCCAGCCGTGATAACTAATATAAATCCTCCATCAATGATACAGAAGCCTATCAACGATCTAAATCACGATTAAGTCTATCCTCCTGAATTGGCATTTAAACCCATAAATTCATATCAGCCCACTCATCAGCCTGAGTCTCATATCGTGATCGAGAAGGCTATTATGAATGAAGAACGAGAAGAGATAGCTAGAAAAGTGAGGAGTCTGGAGCAGAGTATGAGAAACATACAAGGATTGGGAGGACACAAAAGCGTCTCTTTCAAAGACCTGTGTATGTTCCCTAATGTTCATTTGCCAATAGGGTTCAAGACCCCAAAATTTGACAAATATAGTGGTCATGGTGACCCAGTGGCCCACTTAAAAAGGTATTGCAATCAACTCAGAGGAGCAGGAGGGAAAGAGGAGCTGCTTATGGCCTATTTCGGAGAAAGTCTGACAGGAATAGCCTCCGAATGGTTTATCGATCAAGACATCTCCCATTGGCACGTTTGGGATGATATGGCTCAAGATTTTGTACAAAAATTTCAATACAATCTCGATATTATCCCTGATCGCACTTCTCTCGCTAATATGAAGAAAAAACCATCTAAAAGTTTTCGAGAGTTTGCCATAAAATGGAGAGAACAGGCATCTAGAGTCAAGCCGCCATTGAAGGACCAGGAATTGATTGAAGTTTTTCTCCAAACTCAAGAGTCCGATTATTTTCATCATTTACTAGCCGCGGTTGGTAAACCTTTCGCCGAAGCAATAAAAATTGGGGAAATGGTGGAGAATGGCATCAAATCAGGAAAGATCATGAGCCAAAATGCCCTCAGGGCCACTACACAAACCATTCAAAGTGGATCAGGTAGTTTCGGAAATTGAAAAAAGAAGGAGGAAGGATCTATGATGGCATCAGTACCAGGCAATGCCCAAAGGAGACGAAACTCCCCTTACGTTCATGTCCAACAGGGATAACCCAGCCCTCCTCAACATTATTATACACCTCAACCTGCTGTTCTTAATGCTCAAGTGTATGCCCGACCTCCTCAGCGTCCACAATGGCGGGCACCTGCGCCACAAGGTTTTCGTCCGCGGCAGCCAAATTTACAAGCCCCTCGTAATCCGTATGTTCCGGCAGACTATACAAGAGAACAGAGGCCAAAGGAAAACTTCACCCCAATTGGAGAATCATATACGAGCCTGTTGCGGAGATTGGTCAAATTAGGATGGATTGAACCTGTTTTGCCTTTCAAAGTGGATCCGAATGCAAGTTGGTTTGATCCTAATGTAAGGTGTGAGTACCATTCCAACGTCCAAGGTCACAGTACCAAAAATTGTTAGAGTCTGAAGAGAGCCATCGAAAAGTTAATCGAAAGCAAGGCAATCGTAATACAAAAAGAAGAAGCACCGAATGTCACCGATAATCCACTTCCTAATCACAGTAACACACACGTCGTGGGGATGATTTTTAATGATAGAGACTACAGGCCAACAAGCCAAGCAGTGATGGAAATAGGCGCCTTGAAGGAGAACCCGGGTGAAGCACTGAAGTGTATGCAAAGAGAACCACTGATCGTGAAAGGAGCGAGTTCCATTATAAGACCTCGAGATTCAGAAAAGATGGTATTGTATGTTCCTGCAAAGCTAATGGGAATAGCACAAGATGGGCTAAAACTATATGTTTCGAGTGGTCCCGCAGGGTTCGACCAACAGCGCAACAACATGAGAGAGATGACAGAGCCAATTGTCATAAGACACGCAGCGCAGCTCCCAGTAACAAGCTGGAAAACCATCCCATGGAACTACAACAAAACCACAGTGATGTACAAAGGAAAAGAGGTCATGGAAGAAACAAACGAAACGGGGGGTTTGACTCGATCAGGAAGATGCTATGTTCCAGAAGAATTAAGGAGACCAAAACAGTTTAAAGATAGTCAAGGGCCAATGAAAAAACCTGTCACAAACGAAGAGGCTGAGGAATTTCTGAAGAAAATGAAAACCCAAGACTATTCCATTGTCGATCAATTGAGGAAAACCCCGGCTCAAATATCGTTATTGTCCCTGCTGCTACATTCTAAAGAACATTATCAGACATTGATTAAGTTGTTGAACGAAGCATACGTCCCTAAGGAAACTACGGTATGTCAAATAGAAAGGATGGTTCATAGAATATTTGAAGCAAATAGAATCACTTTCACTGATGATGAGTTACCCACAGAAGGTTCTGGTCATAACAAAGCTTTGCATCTGACTATCAAATGCGAAGGATATTACATAAAAGGGGTAATGATCGATGGAGGTTCAGGAGTAGATATCTGTCCTCTCTCTACTTTGCAAAAGTTAAAAATCAGCCTAGATAGGATTCGGTCCAATAATGTATGTGTTCGGGCTTTTGATGGCGCAAAACGAGACACAATTGGTGAGATAGATCTTGCTTTGGTTATCGGACCAGTTGAGTTTACAATCACCTTTCAAGTAATAGACATAGATACTTCCTACAACTTACTTTTAGGAAGACCATAGATCCACAGGGCCAGAGCCATACCTTCTACTTTGCATCAAGTAGTTAAGTTTGAACACGACAATCAGGAAATTACTGTACACGGAGAGGATGACCTTTCCATACATCGAGATCCTTCTGTACCCTGTATCGAAATAAAAGGGGGTTGTGAATCTCCCATTTATCAAGCCTTTGAAATCGTGACAGCTGATCAAGTCGTGGAAGGTACGCCGATTCCAAGGTCTTATCTCTCTTCTACTTCAATCATGGTGGCTAGCCAAATGCTACTAAATGGTTATGAACCGAGAAAAGGATTAGGGGCTTCGCTGCAAGGAATTACAAACCCCATAGATCAATGTGGTAGCCACAACTCCTTTGGCTTAGGCTTTAAGCCTACCGCAACAGATAGAAAATGGGCAAAAGAGTAGAAGAAGAAGGCTTGGAAATTGACAATTCCGGTTCCACACATTAGCCAATCTTTCACGAAAGCTCAAAAGGAAGAAAATCAATACCCATATGCTAACAAGGATGTGGATGAAATATGTCAAGGCCTCAAGGAAATGTTTTATCAAGTAAACATGGTTCAGATGGGTGAAGGCCCTAGCCATGCGGATGTGCAGTTCGTCGGGCCAAATATCAAGCTCACTAATTGGGAAGCCACTCCTCTCCCCACAAAGAATGAGTCTTGGTAGTTTATTTTGTTGTTTCGTTTTTCTTTCTTTTGTATTTTGGACTATTCTCAGGTGGTAGTCCACATAGTTTAGTTTCTTTCATGTTAACCCTCCTATCCTTTCCGATTCAACTAAATGGAATTCAAGTTTCCTAGTAAATTTATCTTTTCTTCCCTCTTTTAATTTTTATTATTTTTATCTTATTTCAGTTATGTTAATACTGGCTCCGATTACATGGCATGTACATGGAGTTCACATTTAGATCCTAAAAAGTTGTCTAATCTCGAATCAGCAAACCAAACGGTAGATGAATACGATGAAGGTGAAGCTGATAAAGAAGTCAAAAAAGGATTGGATCAATTTGAGGATAAGCCCAAACCCAATTTAAATGACACCGAGATAATAAATTTGGGAACTGGTGAGGAGGTTAGAGAAATAAAAATAAGTATTCATGCGGATCAGAATATCAGAAATGATATCGTTCAGATTTTGATCGAGTATTAGGATGTTTTTGCTTGGTCTTATGATGATACGCCGGGTCTAAGCACAGATTTGGTAGTCCACAAACTGCCTACATACCCTGACTTTTCACCGGTCCAGCAAAAGCAAAGAAAGTTTAAAACTGACATGAGCGATAAAATCAAAGAGGAAATCATGAAGCAATTGAATGCGAACGTGATCAGGGTCGCTCAGTACACCACATGGTTGGCTAATGTGGTGCCCGTACCGAAGAAAGATGGCAAAATCAGAGTTTGTGTTGATTATAGGGATTTGAACAAAGCAAGCCCTAAAGATAACTTTCCGCTGCCCAACATTCATATCCTTGTTGATAATTGTGCTAAACATGAGATCTAATCTTTCGTGGATTGTTATGCCGGATATCACCAGATCCTGATGGATGAAACAGATGCAGAAAAGACTGCTTTCACCACCCCGTGGGGTACTTATTGCTACAGGGCCATGCCGTTTGGTTTAAAGAATGCGGGAGCTACGTACATGAGAGCTATGACTACTATTTTTCATGACATGATGCACAAGGAAGTAGAAGTATATGTTGATGATGTCATTATCAAGTCCAAGACACGAGTCGATCACGTAGATGATTTGAGAAAATTCTTTGAAAGGTTGCGAAAGTATAATCTTAAGCTCAATCCAGCCAAGTGTGCATTTGGAGTTCCATCCGAAAAACTTTTGGATTTCATAATTAGCCGCAGAGGCATTGAATTGGACCCCTACATCCATTCGAGAATTGCCGCCTCCGAAGAATAAAACTGAGGTCATGAGTTTTCTTGGGAGGCTGAATTATATAAGCAGATTCATCGCACAGCTCAGCACTACATGTGAACTGATATTTAAGTTGCTAAAGAGGGATGCTGCTATCCAATGGACAGACGAATGTCAAGAATCATTTGATAAGATTAAAGAATATTTGGCAAATCCTCCAGTACTGGTCCCACCGAAACCTGGTAGGCCTTTATTCCTATATCTGTCAGTGATGGACAATTCTTTTGGTGGTGTTTTAGGACAGCATGATATCACAGGCAAAAAGGAACAAGCAATCTATTATTTGAGCAAAAAGTTCACAAGTTACGAGGTAAAATATACTCTTCTAGAAAAGACATGTTGCGCCCTAACTTGGATTGTTCAGAAGTTGAAGCACTATTTTTCATTCTACACAACCTACCTCATATCTCGAATGGATCCTTTAAAGTATATTTTTCAAAAACCTATGCCCACAGGCAGATTGGCTAAGTGCCAGATTTTACTTACAGAATTCGACATTGTGTATGTTACTCGTACCACTATGAAAGCGCAAGCATTGGCCAATCATTTGGCTGAGAACCCAGTTGACAATGAGTATGAGCCTTTGCGAACTTACTTTCCTGATGAAGAGGTAAATTCAATTGAGGAAGAGGTTCAAGATGACATGTATGCATGGAAATTATATTTTGACGGGGCAGTCAATGTCAAAGGAGTAGGAATTGGGGCGGTTCTTATCTCACCGACCGGGCATCATCATCCCGCCATAGCACGACTCCATTTCTTTTGTACTAATAACACAACAGAATATGAAGCTTGCATCATGGGGTTGAATATGGCAATAAATCTGGGTGTACATAAGCTAGTGGTGTTGGGAGATTCTGAATTACTCATTCGACAAATTCAAGGTGAATGGGAAACGAGAGATATCAAGCTTATTCCATACAAACAGTTCTTAGAGGACCTTAGCAAGAGATTCAAGTCTATCAAGTTTAGACATATTCCCAGATCCCATAATGAGCTGGCTGATGCCCTGGCTACCCTAGCTTCCATGCTCCCATACCCAGGAAATACGCATCTCGACCCATTAGAGATATAGATACGAGATCAACATGGTTATTGCAATATAATTGATGCAGAACCAGATAATGAACCCTGGTACTATGATATCAAATGCTTCCTAAAGTCAAAAGAATATCCAACACACGCCAATGCAGATCAAAAGAGGACTATTAGGCGACTTGCTAATGGGTTCTTCTTAAGTGGGGAGATTCTGTACAAACAACCCCAGTCTTGAACTTGTTGAGATGTGTTAATATTCAGAAAGCTGAAAAAATCATGAATGATGTACATTCGGGGGTATGTGGTTCGCATATGAATGGCTATGTTTTAGCAAAGAAGATTATGCGAGCAGGATATTATTGGTTAACTATGGAGTGAGATTGCTTTCGCTTTGTTCGCAAGTGTCATCAGTGTCAAATTCATGGTGATTTGATTCACTCTCCACCTTCAGAGCTGCATCCTATGTCTGCTCCTTGGCCATTCGTAGCTTGGGGCATGGATGTAATCAGTCCAATAGAACCAAAAGCTTCTAATGGGCATCGATTCATACTGGTCGCTATTGACTATTTCACTAAATGGGTAGAAGCTGCTACTTTCAAATCAGTCACGAAGAAAATAGTAGTGGATTTTGTTCATTAGAACATCATATGTCGTTTTGGTATACCAAAGTCCATTATCACAGACAATGCAACCAATCTCAATAGTCATCTAATGAAGGAGGTTTGTGAGCAATTCAAGATCGTGCATCACCATTCTACCCCTTACCGTCCTAAAGCAAATGGAGTCGTTGAAGCAACAAACAAGAATATTAAGAAGATTCTTAGGAAAATGGTCCAAGGATCTCGACAGTGGCATGAGAAATTACCGTTTGCTCTTTTAGGATATCGTACAACTATCCGTACATCGACTGGTGCAACTTCTTATTTACTAGTCTATGGGACTGAAGCTGTGATACCCGCAGAAGTTGAAATTCCCTCGCTTCGAATCATTAGTGAAGTCGAAATTGACGATACTGAATGGGTCAAGTCTAGACTAGAACAACTATCGTTAATAGATGAAAAAAGGTTGACGACAGTTTGCTTTGGTCAATTATACCAGCAGAGGATGGCGCGAGCTTACAATAAGAAGGTACGTCCTAGAAAATTCGAGGCCGGCCAACTTGTTGTAAAATGCATCCTTCCACACCAAGAAGAGGCTAAAGGAAAGTTTGCTCCAAACTGGCAAGGCCCATACATAGTTAAACAAGTATTATCAAATGGAGCTTTGCAACTTGCGGATCTGGACGGAAAAATGACAGAAAAAGCTATCAATGCCGATTCAGTCAAAAGATATTATATTTGACACACTTGTGCTTAACATTCTCAAGTTGAGATGACAAAAGGCCATCATTCTACTTAACCAAATGTCATTAATCCCTTGTCAGCCCTTCGAGCCTTATTTACCTTTCCTTGTTTACCCTCTTTGGAGTAAAAAAAAATGCGTTACCATTGAACTACGTTCGACCTGATTCCTAGATGGATACGTAGGCAGCCCTATCTTGGGGTTCGGTCCGACAAAAAAAAAAATAAAAAAATCTTAGTATTTAAAAAAAAAAAAGGATGAGATATATATCCTATTGTCACTTTTATATGGCTCTCAAGTTGTAATCTACCCTAAAAATCTTTTTTCCTTTGTCCATTAAAGACCTTCCGATCAATTTTTGAGAATGTCTCAGAAGGAATGACTTTAGTCAAACAAAGTTTATCATGACAGGACAAAGATTAAGAAGGTTGATTTGATTTGATTGAAAGGTGCAGCCTAATTCGAGATTAGACAGTTTTGAAGGATCAAATATCTACTCCAAATTGTGTGTCATGCGTTATTGAAGTCAATATACACCTCCAAATAAGTTTTTTTACTTTACTGGTAGAAATACTTCCTATTCAAACATAATTCTTTTATTCCTTCTTTTGATTTTTCCTTATTTTTTTTACACATTTTTTATGGGTAAGTCTCGCACCAAATACAAAATAAAGAAAAACGCGCAAAATTGACCATGGTTCCCAGTGAAATTGAGCAGAGATTATTCGGCGTTCACCACCTTGACAAGGACAGAGAGCCAGTTAAGATAAGTGTTACGAGTGAAACATTTAAAAATGAAGAGCAGACTCGTACTGAAACAAACAGAGATGCAACAGAATTTGAAAGACAAAGAACCAAGCTCACCAACCAATTAGTTGGGTCAACTGTATCAAGTTGGGGCAAGGACGAGGCAAACCTCAAAGGGATTCAAGGCCACAAACCAACTACCAAGTTTAAAACTCACATTTTCTTTTTCTTTCTTTGCTTGAACAGGGGCAAAGCAATCTTGTGAAGTTTAGTGGAAAAAAAAACAAGTATAGCAAAGTTAAGTTTTCTTGAATTTTCTCTTTTTTTTTGTTTTTGTTATACTCTTATAATTTTAAGTTCATATCAATATAATTATAATAATAATAATAAAACCCCTCATATTCAAGGCTGGAGCATTTTTTTTTCTTTTCTAACAAAGAAAAAAAAATTATAATCTTTATTCGTCTTCATAGGGCACCATCCCCTAGTTGACATTTTATCTCGTCTTCATAGGGCGCCATCCCCTAGTGGACATCTTTTTCGTCTTCATAGGGCACCATCCCCTAGTTGACATCTTTTTCGTCTTCATAGGGCACCATCCCCTCCATCCCCTAGTCGACATTTTATCTCAGCTGCATAGGGCGACATCCCTTAGTCGACATTTTATTCGTCTTCATAGGGCGCCATCCCCTAGTTGACATCTTATCTTATCTTTATTGGGCGCCGTCCCCTAGTCGACATTTTAGGAAATAAACCTTCCTATTTTTCTTCTTTATGTCTTCATAGGGTATGAGAATCCCTAGTCATATTTTTAGAAGCAAAAATCCTAATTCTTTTGCATGCATTCATTAGGCATAACTTTCTTTGGTTGCATTATTAAGAATAGGGTTCTTATTTTATCGCACTTCTAGCCTAAATTTATACCCATTCATTTATTTATTCATCTTAAAACTAGAGTATAGTTTTTCTAATAACTCACAAAATTTTCCTAGTGTAAACTGGGGCAGAAAATTTTGTTTGTTTTGTTTCGTCTACTTTGATGGATTGCAGGTTTTTCTGCAAAGCACAGGGTTATCCAAGAATGGAATTTCATCGCCGGTCAGAATATAGAAGAATGATCAGGTTGAAGATAGGTAGAGTCAGCTCTGTATCTGTAGCGGCCCAACATCTCAAGAGACATCTTTTTAGCTTCTGATAAGGAGAATAAACATCCAAAGTATTCTATGAACTGTTCTTTGGCAGAGTGTCAATAGCTCAATCCAAGTTGCAGGTTCAAATCTCAAATCCTAACTTCAAGATCAAATCTTGAGATCGAGGTACCCACCAGAAGAAGGTGAGGCGATAACTGAAGATGCAAGAGGAGGATCTGAAGCAACGAGATCAAGACAAATAGGATAAATAGGATCTTGTATCTTTCATTTTTAGTTTCATTTTTCTTTTTCTGATGTAATAAAAGGAGCAACGAACCGGAAACTCGACGGGACCTCAACTCGACTCTCCAATTCATCCACTCATTCCTACACCTATTTGAACTACACGTGACCTGATTCTCTTATAACCCGAGATATGTAGGATGCTCAAAGCCAGGGCTCGGTCACACCTCTTTCCCACTTATTTACGTATTCATATTGAATAAAGAGTTGAGCCAAAAATTAGTCATGTTTACTTCTTTGCTTGAAAATTCTTCATATTTCCAAGCAAAGAGGGGCATTCTGTAAACACATAATTTTTGACCCAAACCTAATATTTTTATACCATTTTAATGTTCAATTAATTTTTATTTTATTTTATTTTTATTTTTAGGCATTTTAAATTTATCTTATTTTGAGGTTCGTTAAAAATTTTGAAAATTACAAAAAAATAGAGTCACATTTTTAAATAAGTTTTTATTCTATCGTTTATTTATTTATTTATTTATTAAAAAAAAATCTAAATTATATTTGTTTTCTTCTTTCAACTTTAATAAAAAATGTGTGATATTAATATTTCTTAGTCATATTCATAAGACTAGCTAATTAACTTATTTTGTATTTTTTTTAGTAGATTTTATTATTTTTATTTTTCCAAAATAAATAAATAAATAAAAAAAATGAAAATGAAGAAACCTAAACTACCCAAACCACCCACCAATCCCACTCCTATCCTATTACCTCCCCCACAAACCCACACACACACGACACAAACATAACACACTACATACACTATATAATGCACACCATGCACACATGCACAAAAAAAAAAGAAAGGGAACACATACGGGACAATAGAAAAAAGAAGAAAAAAAAATAAAAAAACAGCAAAGAAAAATACACGGAGAAGAAGAAAACCAAGGAAAAAAAGCATCCAAGTTAAACTTTGAGTTTGTCGTCCACGGTTTCAAGTTCGTGACTCCTAGAATCAGTAGATCATAGTAATTTTATCGTTGGGAATCGATCTTCTCAAAGGTATATCTCAATTACCCTTGTATAATTCAATATTACAATTATTCGAGACTCGATTTCGATATATTATAAAGTCTTTTTATCACGTATCTATCTAACCTGCATTTAATCTTAATGTAATGTATAAAACATGTCAGAATTACTATCACCAGATTTAGTAAAATTATTGTCATGTTCTATATATTATTGTATGTTCAGGTAAATATTTTTTTATTATTAGTTGGGGTAAGCTTCGTGAATGTGTGACGCGTAGGTTTGTATACTAGGTTTGTTTGTGTTTCATGTGTATATATTGTATATTCATTAGGGTAGTATTCTAAAGGGTTTGCATGATCCAAGCATTTTTTATTTTTTTTTTGAAAGAAAAACTACAATTAGGTCAAACTGTAATATGTCACTCTATCTTGTATTATCGTTTAACTTGTCATGTTTCTGATATCTTGGACAAAGAAAGATTCTAAAGTATCAGAATAATATTTTTATGGACTGACAAATTAAAAAATAAGATAAGTTAAAAATTAAGAGAATGTACTTGACCAACGAAATTGAAACAATGCCTAACATGTCTACCTTTATTAATAAAAATATTTTTTCTTGACCGATAGTTAACTATATGTAATACAAATTCAACTTAGCACTGAATAGAATGTTAGTGTCCAATGTTGCATATTCTTCCATTTCCTAGAAATATTCTTATGTTAACCGTCGTTACCGTAACCTTACACTCTAAATATGATTTTTCTAATTATAACTTCAAATAGCTTTCAATTCATATACGTGAATAAATGTTGGCAATACAAGCACGTTTGACTAGCTGATGGTAAAACAAGTGATAAATTTTAAGTGTTAAAAAATCTTTTTATTGTTGAAATCAATTACGTGTATTGTATAAAGATAGCAGGAACTGTCACTAATAAAGAATGAGTAAGTGTGATAAAATGTGCTAATAATAAGGCCCAATAAATTAGATTTATGTAACGTGTTGGTTCATTCGAAGGTCAATGATTCAAGATCAGATACATTGTAGGAAGAGGTTTTAATTAGACTGATTTATTTGAAAGCAGTTCTTTTGATTATTCTGAATTTACAAGCGTTTTTTTTTGATAATTTTGAAGCCGATTGAATTGAGTTGGGTAGGTTTTAAACCCATTAGGTGCTTATTTAGATTAGGAAAATGGGGATAACTCATAAATACCATAAAGGCGCAAGAAACGTGCCAAAATTTGCGGTGAGGCAGAAAAGTACTACTATCGGTAAGCCACACGTCAATATAATAAATAATTTCAAAATAAATTAAAAGCGAGAGGCAAACAACTGTTAGGTCAACAAATATTTTAAATCCAAAAATTAAAAATTTATTTTAAGCCAGACATAAGTCATTAAAGCGACCGTGCTAGAACCACGGGACTCGAGGGGTGCCTAACACCTTCCCCTCGGTCAACAGAATTCCTTATCCGGATTCCTAGTTCGCAGACCAAAAATAAAAATTAAAGAGTCATTTTCTTTTGAATAGGGATTCAATAAGGTGACTTGGAACACCCAAACTCAATTCCAAGTGGCGACTCTGTAAATAAAATAATCCCTTTTCAAAACGTCACTTTAATTGGGAAAGCCCATTTTCTGTAAAACCAACTCCCTAGCGGGGTCGGATGCGGTGAAAAACACGGGGTGTGACAAACAGGACTTTTCTTAAGTTTTAACAATTCTAACTGCAAATTAAAATATTAATGTCGTTACTTAGTAAATCTTATTTTCATCAGTTACTTTTTCAATTATTGTTTGTCTATCTCTATTTATTTATATAGAGATTATTCCTCAATGTTTGATCGAAGAAAGAGATCTTTGTAAATTTCGCAATGTTAGTTTTTCACTAATCAGATTTTCTAGACCTAAATATGAAAAACAATTTTAAGTTTGTGATTTTGATATATCTCCACATAGTTATCTCAACAGATTGCTACACTTTTGTTAATTTTCTAACCAAATTTGAATCATGAAATCCATGGGTATTCATTGAATATTACCGTTTGATTTTTCCGTATTTATGTGTTTGTTATGTAGTATTAACTCTTAACTGTATCTTCTTTTCACCATTGCACATTCGAGATGAAGGTATACAAGATAGTTTTGCATTTACTGTTGTTGCTGTAAAATAAAGTGATTCTTACATTTGAATAAAAATTAAGTAGAATATGATGCATAATAAATTTTTTCATGAAGACGTACTTTATAAATTCTTACCACTATTCTCCACTATGCTATTGTTAGACAACATTGGTGGTTCCCTTCTGTTTCGTGCATGTTTCCATATGTATCTCTATATGATCATCTTTTGAACTTGCTGTAATTTTATTCTTACCAAAGTATTGTTGTTTTTCCATTGATTTGAAAAAAATTTAAAATATGTATAACAATATTATAATTTTCTCTATACTCCGGTATAAGATACTCAATTGCAGATATGCATATGCTGATATATGTTAGGAAGTTGTTTCATTATTTTATTATACCATTTCATAACATAATTCTCTCATAGCTAATTTACAGATATAAATTTAGATCAAGTTTCAGCCCCAGTGACGTGATTGTTTATTTCAATTTACTCTTCTTAGTCATTTGATGTAGTATCGACAACATATTTTACAAATTTAATCTGTAAGTCGTAACATTCTATGATTCACTCTATATAGGGACAATTTAGAGGTTTGTATTTTGAATTAACATCTGTTTTTCAAATCTTTTGGAATTACTATCGAAATTGGTGGATTTTCACTAACTATTGAATTTTCTGAATTTACACGCGATGGTGCCACTCTGTTTTTAATTTTTTGCCTTTCTAAAAACACGTGAATCATAATCTACGAGCGATTTAATTCTTTCTTTATTGATCCTGTTTTCGTGATTATTTGAAGAATTTAATGGGTCAAAATCTTCCTACCAACATTTGAAGTATTGAATGATAGATCTTTAAACTGATTTCACAACGCCATGTGGGTGATAAGACAAAACAAAGAAATGTTATGGTTACTGCTCTACAGAATCACTCGGGCAATGCTGGCTTGTTTGCTGATGTGAGAGATGTTGTCATGGCATAATAACTTCAGTATGCTTGATTGCCACATTTGTCCTTTAATGGTGTTGCTCAATGCATGTTTTCAAAACTTGATAATGCAGATATAAAACCTCCATAATCTACTGTGTGTTTTCTACTTTCACTACAAGATGAAGATCATGTACTTTTTTTTAATCCAACTCGACAAAATTAGTAGCTATCATAAGTAAGGGTGTGTCCTCACCAATTTTTAGACCGGGACACTATGGATATAGAAGATTTTAGGTTAAAATTTAAATATATTGAATATTCAGATGTGCACTCATTGTCTTTAGATTACACAATAACACAATGTGATAGTAATCACCAAGCAATATTTCTTTGTTGCAGATCTTTTTTTATAAAACTCTCCTTCTACTACAATGGACAGTAAACTGCCTCATCTCTGGAATGGAGTGAATATCAGTATAATTCTCACGTCTAACGAATACTACCAGATTTGGTTGAACCATTTTGTACTTAATTATTAATTGGAGTCAAGTACGATTTACCTAATTTTTATCAGTTTAATGTCGATCCATAAAGAAATATTACATTTTTATTTTTACCTCTTAACTCCAACAAACTGTAAGACACTCCCTATTTGCTGGATTTCAAAAGATTATTTCATGAGATACATCTTTTCCTTTAGGTCAATTTTCTCTTTAATCATAGGTTTCTTCTTTCACATTGAAATATAAGTTCATATGCAAATAAATCATATAAAAAAGATTATTATTAATAATGTAGTCCGCGCATCGCGCGAGTACGAATTCTAATTGTTATTAATATTACTATCGGTATTATGTTAAATTGGCTACAAGTCCCGTATGAGAGAAACATAGGCAAGTGGAATTTATTAGAGAAACATAGGCAAATAAAATTTATTAACAAGTGCTACATTTTGTTCTTTTCTGCACAGTCTAATGAATACAGCTGTTGTTGCCTTTTATGTTGAGAATCTAGAATAAAAGAGCCTTGAAGATATGTTGCAAAAGAAAAAAAAACATTTGAGCAAGTTTTGCAAAGACTAAAGAAATTGGTGGATCATATCTTTTTAATTTATCAAGATGACAATGTACCCCCATATAATTCAAATGAGAATTCCATATTTTTTGTTTTCCATCTTTAAGAAGGAATAATGAAGCTTTGTTAAAACAATTAAAAAAATAGAATGTGGATGGTATTTTTGTAAATAAATAATATATTTTTTTTAAAATAAAAATATAATAGTATATGTTATTTTTAAAACGTCATACACACTGAACAAGAAATAAGTTCAACACTATTAATCTCATCATTGCTAATTCCAACATTACTAATACAACCTATTTAACATTATTCTATACGCAATAGTACCAGTAGTTTAACTCATATTTCAGACGCTTAGCAGTCATGTTTAATGTGGTGATTGAGCTTTTGTCTAACACTTATTTCATCGAATAAATTTGTCATTTAAAAGCCGTGTTTGATTACAGTTACAAGCGCATATAGTATTCACCAGTATCTTGTGGTTTTTATCTGATTAAAGTTACAAGAGCATGCCCTCGTTTGGTTGAAAAATAAGTTATGCTGGGATTAATTATGATGAGATAAATTATACTGGGATTAGTTATGCTGAGATTATTTTTTATTGAGTATTTGATTTGTTGTATTTAAAATAATATGCATGATATAATTTCTAAGAATAAATTAAGTGATTACAAAAATACCCTCCATCTTATTTAACTCTTTTTTATATAATTTCTTTTCAAGCTTTAAATAGTTATTTTTAAAAATAAAAATTTCATCTTATTTAGCTTTAATTTTTTAGCATGTGCCTTTCCATGATTATGTCGTATATGAAAAGTGATAATTAAAGGGTTTGGAGGGTAATTTTATGATTTTTTTCAAGGTAAATTATGGTGAGATTATTTATATTACCCTTTGGGTGGGATAACTTATCTCAGTACTATTTGTTAATCACGGGATAAGTAGGGGCAACTCAACGTTGACGGGGGCCTAAAGACTTTAATGAGAGGTCTTAAATAATTTTTTATTGAAGAATTTTTCTTTATTTGAATTATATTTTTCTAACTTTTTGAGATGCAAAGTTATGAATAATGGTTTTATAATCAATTTCTTCTAATAATTCTTTCTCGGTTGATAGTATACCTAATCCATTCAATCTTTCTTGAGACATTGTTCATCTTAAATAAGATTTTATTAATTTTAATTTTGAAAAACTTCTTTCAGCGAGGTAACTGTAGCAGGAACGGTTAACATTACTCTATGAGCAATGTATGCATTTGAAAAAGAATCTAGTCTTTTTATTTGGCTGAGAATATCGAGTAGATTATTATCATTTACTTATACTATTCTCTGTAACACTTTTAGTTCAGAATATAAGTCTAGACCATCTTATCTGAGTGATTATTATACTTTAAAAAACATTCATGATTAAGACAGTATTTTTTCAAAATCTCGTCATTTAGTGATTTCAATTTTTTACCACTAAATAAAAAATTAAAAGTACTTTCATAAGTTTCGAATTGTTCAAATCTATTTTGAAGTGAAGATATGGCTTGATCTACTATGTATAAAAAATAATCAGTTCTAAAAGATTCTTCAAGAGACTTTGTGATTTAATTTTGAGCATTATCATCAAACTGTCTCTTTTTATAAATTACACGTTTAGAATGAAATTTAGGTTCTATATTCATTTCAGATGGTATATCTTTAGCATAAATCATAGTAGTTATACATCTTTCTTCTCTATATTTTTTTTAAAAATAATCTAACCTTTTAATTGATCTATGACAACATCAATCTGCATATCTTTTGACTGTAATGATTTGCTAACCGAGTTAACCGCAAATAATATATCATACCAAATAATAATAATACCTAATAAAAATTTAAAATTTTCAAGCTCAAATATTGCTAAACAATTGGCTTCACTTTTTATTTTTGGATCCTCACTAACTTCTACTAATTTCAATAACACATCTCTAATTTTTAGAGTTTGAAATTGTATTGCTTTAATACTTTCAATACGACTTTTTCATCACGTTTGTGACAATGATTTAAGAGTTAGACTGGACACATTATCTTTTAAAACTTTCATCATTTAGTTGAAGAAGAAAATAGTGAATATATACATTGTACCACTCCAAAGAATGAAATAACTTTTATGCAAGAACTGACCATGTCACAAAGTACTAAATTTAGATTATGACAACCACATGGAGTATAAAATGCTCTTGGATTTATATCTAGAAGTCTTTTTTACACGCCCTAGTGTTTTTCCTTCATATTGGATCCATTATCATATCCTTGTCCTCTTAAATTATCAATATCAAGTCCAATATTTTTTATCTCATCTACAATAACTTCAAAAAGACCCTTTCCACTTGTATCATTTATTTTTAAAAACTCTAAAAGATACTCATTAATTTTTATTAAAGTTATTAAAATATCTGCACTTCGTAATATAAAAGACATTTGTTTTTGATGACTTGTATCTGGAGTGCAGTCAAGTATGATTGAGAAATACTTTGTTTCTATAACTTTTTAAATAATTCAATTCTTGATTTCACTTTCCAATAAATTTATCAATTCATTTTGTATATTATGTCCAAGATAATGGTTATGAATTTTGTCATTTTTAATTCGTCGATCATGCTCTTGCATGACTGGATCAAATTTTGCAATCATTTCAATTAAACTTAAAAAGTTTTCATTATTTTACTGATAAATCTTTTCATTCTTTCCTTTAAATGCCAAATTATTTTTTCCAAGAATTTTTGTGACAGCAACAATCCTTGACAATACATTTTTTCCAATGTTCTCTATCTCTATTAATTTGTTCTTGAACATCTTAGTAGCACATCTGTGGTGAGGCTTAGTGAAAAAACATTTGAAGATGGAAAAATAATTTATATCATTTTGTATATGTTTTGATGCTTTGAAGAAAGCATTCAAAGGTGGTGCTAGGAGATGTATTGGATTTGATAGTTTCTTTTTGAAAGATATTTGTAAAGGTCAACTACTTGTGGCTGTCTGTAAAGATGGGAATAATCAAATGCTACCACTAGCCTGGGCAGTGGTTGAAGTTGAAAACACATTTAATTGGTGATGGTTTATAAGACTTGTGAAGAATGATCTTGAGCATGGAGATGGGTCTGAAGTGAATACTATCACTGATATGCAGAAGGTAAAACATTTGTTGTTCATTTTCTTTATTTTTTTCTTTTAACTATATTTTCTATTTTTAACTATAAGCTCTAACATTTATTATTTCTTGAAGGGTCTTGACAATGCAATTACAGAATTGTTGTCAAATGCAGAACAAAAAAATATGTGCAAGACATATTCTAGCCAACTGGTCCAAAGTTTGGAAGGGTATTGAAAGGAGAAATTATTTTTGAAAGTGTGCCAAGTTCACCTATAAGCAAGAATTGAGAAGAAATTTGGATCATATGGAGCTTTTAGGTGATAATATTTGTGAAGATCTTTTATGGTACAACATATAAAGGTGGTCCAAAGTGTACTTCAAGTATCATAGTTGTTGTGACAGTGTTGACAATAATATGGTTGAAAGTTTTAATTCATGGGTATTAGGGCCCAGAAATAAGACTATCATCACAATGCTTGAAGAAATAAGGGTCAAGGTGATAAGAAGAATAGGACAATTGAGAGAGTTTGTTGATACTTGGATAACAGATATTTCTCCAATGTCATTAAAAATATTGCAAGAAAATACATCAAAACTAATGAAGTGTAACCTTGAGTGGATTGGTGAGTTTAGTTTTGAAGTCAAGGATAGCTGTGCCAATACTTTCATAGTGAATTTGAGAGATAGAACTTGTACTCATAGGTCTTGGGTGTTGAAAGGTATACCTTGTTGTCATGCCATAGCTGCACTACACTATAGGAGATTAGAGCCAATTAATTATGTTGCACATTGGTATACCAAGGAAACCTACCTCAAGACCTATAGTTACAACATCCAGCCTGCTACTAATATGCAAATGTGGTCAAAATCAACCAACCCTTCTGTTTTACCTCCAACAATATAAAAACTTCCAGGCAAACCTGGCAAATCTAGAAGAAAAGAGCAAAGTGAAAACAAGACTGGAAAGTTGTCTAAACATGGTGTTGAGATGAGTTGTAGCATATGTCATGCCAAGGATCATAATAAGAAGGGTTGTTCTTTGGCTACAAGTTCAACAAAATCCAATGTAGGTTCTTTTGTAGCATCAGGCATAAAAAGAGGAAGAGGAAGACCAAAAGGGTCTACAAAGGTAACAATTGGCTTGTCATCAACTACTAGTTTATTTCTCAGTTATTTTATTACATTTTTTGTTATATATTGTAGGCTGCTGCTACTGTTGCTGGTAGAAGAAGGGGAGTTGATACTGCTGATACTGGTAGAGGAAGGAAAGATGATGTTGTTGTTACTGATAGAGGGAGAAGAGTTAATGTTGTTGCTGCTAGTAGAAGAAGAAGAGCTGTTGTTACTAGTAGAGGAAGAAGAGTTGTTGTTGCTGTTACTGTAGGTAGAGCAAGAGGATCTGCTACTATAAATGGTGTTGGTAGAGGAAGAGGACCTACTGCTGCTGTTACTGTAGGTAGTACTAGTAGAGGAAGAGGAGTTAAACCTTCTACTATTGATGGTAATGGTAGAGGTAGATGAGCTGCAGCTTCTACTGTTATTTGTAGAGGTAAAGGAAGAGGAGCTGCAACTTCTACTGTGATTGGTGTTGGTAGAGGTAAAGAAAGAGAAGCTGGTGCTAATAAAGGAAGAGACACTAGTTGTGTCCCTGGTGTTGGAAGAGGTAAAGGGGCACCTTTTAAAAGACCTAGGATGGTTGGAATGGGGGTGTTTCAAATAGAAAGTGGTTATAAAATTCTCAATGTAAGTTAAATTTGATAAAATTTCTCTAGTTTAAAGTCTGTCTTTTAAAAGTCTTAAAATAAGTTAGCCTGAATGCCTATGAACTCCTCCATATTGACGGGACATCTTGGACATCACAAACCCAAATCCAGTGTGAAATCGAAAGAAAATAAAACTATGAACCAACAAGATCTTGAAGTCATGAGAGCACAGGAAGGATGAGGACAAGGTCAAATGCTGCTGAAGTGAATCATCTAAGCCAAACAAGTTCATCAACCTTTCAGTAGAAGCAACCTGATTTTTGTTTTTGTGTATTGATGTTGTGTACTGAAACATTAGTGGCTTCCACTTAAGCAATTTCTATTTTGATTAGTGACTTCAATTGTGTAGTTGTGATTGCACTAATTTGATGTGTAATTGCATGATGTAAATGTGACTGCACTTTTGGCCATATATTTTTGTGAGAAATATGAGTAGTTGTGGCTGCAATTATCATTTGACTATAAGCAGTTATGGTAAATGATAGTTTGTGTAGTCTTGCTTAACTAGTTGTGACTATAAGCAGTTGTGGTAAATGGTAGTTTGTGCAGTCTTGTTTAACTAGTTGTGAATATAAGCAGTTGTGGTTAACTTCATTACAAAAGAAGTTGCACCATTATCAAAGAAACAAATGCTTAAAATGCAATCAATTCAACTACCTTTCTTCATTTATATCAAGAGAACCAACAGCCGAATACATTACAAAAGAAGTTGTACTACAAAATACAACGACCAAGTGCTCAAGAGACAGTCACCAGCCAAAGTAGATTATAAAATAAGCTTAAAAAGGTTGTACCATTCACAAAATAAGTCAGATATCTTCTAACAAAAACAACCACCTTAAGGTAACCTCATTGAACCTTTCTTTATATATATATATCATCCCAAGCCAGTAGCTTATAGCTATTAGTAGTAGAGAACAACAAAACACAACAAATTTAGCAATTATTCTCCACTTCTTCCCTCTTTCTTTGATCTTCTTAACCTCTTCTTCCAACTTCTCCAATTTCATATCAATGCAATTATCATCTTTGGATTCTTTGGGCTTGTTTACTTCATGAGAAGGTTCCTCAACAAATTTGTTCAACTCAACTTTTTCAACTTCATTAACCGATGTATGATTGTCAATATATTGAGAAGACTCAACTAAACTCTCAAGCTCACCCAATTTCTCTATTAGTTTAGGAATCATATATTTGGACCTCGGATCAATATCTTCTCTATCCCTCCAACACCAAAAGTCGCAAGATGTTGAACCCTTCAATGGAGAAAAATCAAGAATGAATTAGTCTTTAGTAAGTCTATCGGAATAGTAAAAGCAAAAAAATTGATATCTACCCCATAATAAGGACATGCCCAAAATCTTCTGTCGGGATTCCTCGAAGTCCAAGATGTCTTCATATGCAATAAAAATCCATGATTACAACGAACTTCTTTGTACAAAGCATTATCATTTTCTTCCATACAAAGTTTAGTCAAATTAACCGACTTCATTGCATGCTAGAAAAATAGATACATTTGAAATGGAAGAGAAATCAATCTCAAAATTATGCTTAAATTTCGGAGAGGAAGGAGATTTTGAGAAATTAAGGAAGAGCAGAAGTAAATTAGAGTTTTGAGGATGAAATTGGGTTTATTCAATTTGGAATTTATAGCCATTATTTAATTTTAAAAGAATATTTTCATTTAAAAAAATAAATAAAAGGCAAACATAGGACTTCAACGCGTCCAACAACAACGACCTCACTTCGGCTTCTAAGGGGTAAAATAAATCCAGTTAAAAATTGTTAAGGGGGTAAATAATTGTCATACAAGTTTAGGATCTAAAGTAAATTTTTGCCACAAGTTTAGAGGTGATTCGATGTATTTTTCCAAGCTAAACAATGCAGAGTCTTTTAATAAACACCATAATGACACTGGTTTTTTGCTTAAAAAATAAAACCGTCATTTGGTTGTTCACAACCTCAAAACTCCTAGAGTTTGGAGAAGATTTTATTCTATCAACATCTTATAATTTACAAGAAATAAAGAGAGGGAGAGAGAAATCTCTTTGGTTCATCTATGTTTTAAGGTATATAGTGCTCAAATTTAAAGCTATATATGTTGTTGTACCCTTTAAAAATGTCGTCATAGGTGTACCGAATATGACAAACATTTTTGACTAAGTTCAAACAACATAATGTTTTAGTGATGATTTATTATAGGCTGATTAATGATTTGTGGTCTTTGTTACACGTAATTATTACATGACCTTGCGAGTAAGATTTCACGTATACCCTCAAGTCTCTGGCGGAGTAAAATCGATTCGGTTCGTAACATCTCGTTCTCTCTCTGGACAAGTTGGCAGTGACCGGTTATCAAATGAACCCGATTCGTTAAATCCTGATTTTCGACTTTAAGCCGGTTCGATTGGTTCCTCAAGTTAACTAAATGTGTTTGTTTTCTCTTGCGGGAGCGCCTGGCTGAATCGCGGTTCGAAATCATACGCTTTCGCTTTTTCTCACTTACAGCCAAATCATCCAAGCCTTAATTCGGGCTCGAATGATTCACGTTCACTCTAATTTTCTTAATATATCCTGACATTTTTAGTCTGTATAATATTCATCTGGATCTAAATAATATTGTTGTTCATAATATATGCGTAAGTTTTCTATACTGTTTAATAATTCTTCCTCCTCATAATCTTGTAATTTTTCCCATATTATTTTCTTTATGTCCATAATTTCTATATCTCTAAGTATATATAAAACAAGTATTTTAATATCTTCTGTCATTTAGGCTTGATTAAATGATTTTTCATAATATTTTTCAGTTGTTTGTTTTAGTCTAAGTAGTTCTTACATATTTTCATTAAGGAATTCTATATATTTTACATTTTTAGTTTCCATGTATTTGTCTAAATTTGTTTTTATTTGTTTTTCTACTAATTGTATATTTCTCATATCTTTTTTCCAAAATTCTAAATATACATAATTTATCATAGTTAGTGTGTGGGTTTGGCATGTAAGTATTTATAGGAGTAGTTCGGTAGGTGTGGTATATAATTAATTCTAGTCATAAAATATCTATCAAATATTTTTTCCAATATGATTTTTCTTATATCCACTATTTCTATATCCTTAAGTACATATAAAACTAGTATTTTAAATTTATCTACCATTTCATCAGATAAATAATTATCCATTTTTCATAAAATTGTTATTTTCAAAATATTCCCTTCAATCATACACATAACAAAATATGATCACTTTAGATTGCTATATACTAGATTTTTCTTAAATAACATATTCTTCGGTCACTATTAGCATGGTAATCTGGATACTTTTTCCTTAAACAGCACCTCTACTTTGGTTACTCCCCTATCACGGCTTTCTTGTCTCACCGGTTTCACCTTTAGGATGACATAGTTCTTAGGGATTTTACTCCTTTTCCACTTTGCTAATAAACTTCTTAACATGCTATTTTTCGAATAATTCTACTATAAAGCAACTACATGAACTTATTTTATCATATCATGATTGTTAGGAATTTATGAATTTAGCTATTCATAATAGTAAATGAATATACCTGTTCTGGTAGTTTTGATAATTCTAAGCTTTGTTCCTCCATAGATTTTTCCATTAAAATATACCTATTTTTTGATAAATAAGCAAAAATTTTTGTAGTGGACAAAAGATTTTTTGCTTCAATGTATGAAGGCTTGCCTTCATCTGAGCAAGTACTCATTTATTTATATGAAAATGCGTACACTATTTTTCTTTACATCTATCAGCTACTTTACAATAGTAAGAAAAACGTTTTTGCAAAGAGTCCTAAAGCTAATGTCTAATCCAATAATGGCACTAGTTGCCAAACATCTAATAATGACACTAGTTGCCAAAAATCTAATAATGGCACTACTTGCCATAAAAGACTAAGAAAAGTCAAAAATCTTAGTTACATGATATTTACGTAAAGCTATCTTCCATATTTCTTTTTCTCCTTGAATTACTTTCTTTGTCTTCTTTCTTTATCCGTAGTTATCTTCTTTTTATTGCTCTGTATCTCCATTATTGTTTCATATCTTGCATCTTTCAGTTGTCGCTTTTATCTTCGTCTATTCCAGTTGAACTTCTGGGACAATATTATCTTCTCCATTACATTTTGAACATTGATGGTCTGGATATTTATGTCCAATTAACTAGCAATATCTGGTTAATAATTCTTCCGAAATAAATTTTTCTCTAATGGCTCTGGCGATAGGTTTTTTCTCTGGATTGAGTAAAGTCAAGATCCATTGCCTAAAGTCTTCCATATCTGCTTCTCGTAGTTCCTTTGAATTTGAGTATACTATTACATTTCCTCTTGAATAACTCCATATGGGATTTCTGTTGCGATAAGTGTTTAGAAATAATAAATGATAGAATAAGCACAACAAAAATAATAGCTTATGAAAAACCAGAATCATCAAGTTCATAAAAAAGAACAAGTTATGAAACAAGTTCAACAACTAATTTAAATCAATATTACATAACAGGAATAATAAATGAAAAAGAATATTTAATACTCTTAAATACATGACAAAAAGAAAATTATATAGCAAGATATCTAATAAAAAGTGAGAAAATAAAATATGAAAATAATATATGCCCAGATCTACCAAGAAGCTTAATAAACACTAAAAATATAGTAGAAAAAGAAATAACAATAGGAGTTAGAAAAATAAAAATAGAATTTGAAATAAAGGAAGAAATGCAAAAATCAGACATAATATTAGGAATAAAATGGCTAGAACAAGTAAAACCATATAATATAGAGCATACACAATTAACTATAACATATAATAGAGAGAAATTATTCTTAAGAAGAGCTTTAACGTGATATGAAAATATATGTATTAATGAAGATAGTAGAAGAAGGGTATTACAGTAGATATTATACGCCTATGATAGATACAGGAGCAGAAGCTAATTTATGTAGATATAATTGTTTACCAAAAAGTAAATGAGATAAATTAAAGACACCAATAATAGTTAAATGATTTAATAATGAAGGAAGCTTAATTACCTATAAAATTAAGAATGTAAAAATACAAGTATGGGATAAAATATTAACAATAGAAGAAATCTATAATTATGAGCTAACATCAAAAGATATACTTTTAGGAATGCCGTTTTTAGATAAATTATACCCACATATAATAACTAGAACGGATTGGTGGTTTACAACACCATGTAAACAGAAAGTAAGAGTAAAAAGAGTTACTAATAAAATAAGAAAGAAAACTGATTGGATAGAAGGAAGTGAAAAAATTACACAAAAATTAGAAAATATAAAAAATACTGAAGATACAATAGAATTGATCGTATTTTCAATAAATAAAAAGGAAATAACTATATTTTCAATAAGTAAGATAGAAATAATTAAGAAAAAATTAGAACAATTATATAGTGAAGATCCATTAAAAGGATGGGAAAAACATAAAACCACTATAAAAATTGAATTAATAGATAAAAATAACATAGTAACTTAAAAACCACTAACATATAATTTTGACGATTTAAAAGAATTTAAAATGCACATAGAAGAATTATTAGAAAAACAATACATACAAAAAAGTAATAGTAAACATAATAGCCCAGCATTTATAGTAAATAAACATAATGAACAAAAAAGAGGAAAAAGTAGAATGGTTATTGATTATAGAAATTTAAATGCAAAAACTATGACATATAATTACCCAATACCAAATAAGATATTAAAAATAAAATAAATACAAAGATATAATTACTTTAATAAATTTGATTGTAAATCAGGATTTTACCATTTAAAGTTAAAAGAAGAATCTAAGGAACTAACCGTATTTACGGTACCACAAGGATTTTATGAATGGAATGTACTACCATTTGGATATAAAAATGAACCAGGTAGATATCAACATTTTATGGATAGTTATTTTAAACAATTGCCTAATTGTATAGTATATATAGATGATATACTATTATATACAAATACCAAAGAAGAACATTTAAAATTATTAGAATAATTTACGGATATAATAGAAAAATCGAAAATAAGTTTAAGTGAAAAGAAAACTGAAATTATGAGAAATCAGATAGAATTTTTAGGAATACAAATAGATAAAAGTGGAGTAAAAATGCAACAACATATAGTACAAAAAATAATAAATTCAAAAGAAGAATTAGATACAAAAAAGAAATTACAATCATTTTTAGGATTAGTAAACCAAGTAAGAAAATATATACCAAAATTAGCAGAAAATCTAAATCCCTTACAGAAAAAATTAAAAAAGAATGTAGAATATAATTATAACGAAGAAGATAAAAAATAAGTTCAGAAAATAAAAATACTTTGTAAATAATTACCAAAATTATAATTTCCAGATGAAAATAGAAAATTTATATGTATAGTAGAAGCAGATGTTAGTGAATGTAGTTATGGAGGAGTACTTAACTATAGATATGAAGAAGAAAAATTAGAACACCATTGTAGATACTACTCAGGTACGTTTAATGAAACAGAAATAAAATGGGAAATAAATAGAAAAGAATTATGCTCATTATATAAATATTTATTAGCATTTGAGCCATATATTGTATATAACAAGTTTATTGTACGAACAGATAATACACAAGTACATTGGTGGCTAACAAAAAAAATACAAAATTCAGTTACAATAAAAGAGATTCGGAGACTAGTCTTGAATATATTAAATTTCACATTTATAATGAAGTAATTAGTACTAACAAAAATTTTATTGCAGATTACATATCAAGACAAAGCTACACAGATTGATATATTAGAAGAAGATACTCTAGAAAAGATATTCAACACCCTAACTACGTTTTCAATGAAAGTGGACAATGTGGATAATGAAATAGAAAAGCTAAAGACTAATGAAGTTAAACTGAAGTCTATAGCTACAAATTAGCTAACTCAGCAGTGTGCAGAGTTATGTCGATCGGAAGACATTAAAATTCCAGAGCTAGAAGGAGACGTTGGGACACTCCATAAAACCCATAACGTTTATCAATCTACTTCTACAGGTACAAGCAAAGGAGTTAGGAAAAACACAAATATGAACCTAAACAGGCTATTTGATAAACCATTTATTCCAAATACACCATAAGATCCTATGTTCATACCCCCACAAATTACCACATACCGAGAAAGTTTAAACCAAAATAAAAAGACCTACAACTATATAGCCCGAACATACATAGAAATTATTTACAACATACAAACCTTCATAAACACCAACCCCAGAGCTATAAACATTAAAGAACCACATACGAATTATATAACCTAGAAGCTAACCGGATACAATAAGCTAATTGCTTTACCCAAAATCAAACCAAGTCTAGTTAAAACCTGTTACGAATATGGACTACTTAGTACCATATATACCCAAGACGGAAATGAAATATCCAATATACCAGAAATATATGATTCATTTAACACTTTTAAAAGAATAACCAAAGGTAATCTATTTTTTATAAATTTTACCCGACATCAGTAGAGATATTGTATGATGAAGTTAAATCACCTATACAAGTTGTAAATATAGGAATGACCCAAGATATGATTATACCAGAAGCTATTATTCCACAACCAGAAATACCTAGAATTGAGATACCAAATTTTTATGCAAATAAGAGAATTATCAGACTATCCACAATTCTTCAAGAGTTAGCAAGCAGTTATCGCGACAGAAATCCCATATGGAGTTATTATTCAAGAGGTAATGTAATAGTATACTCAAATTCAAAGAAACTACGAGAAGCAGATATGGAAGACGTTAGGCAATGGATCTTTACTTTACTCAATCCAGAGAAAAAAACTATCGCCAGAGCCATTAGAGAAAATTTATTTTGAAAGAATTATTAACCAGATATTGCTAGTTAATTGAACATAAATATCCAGACCATCAATGTTCAAAATGTAATGGAGAAGATAATATTGTCCCAGAAGTTCAACTGGAATAGAAGAAGATAAAAGCGACAGCTGGAAGATGTAAGATATGAAGCAATAATGGAGATATAGAGCAATAAAAAGAAGATAACTACGGATAAAGAAAGAAGACAAAGAAAGTAATTCAAGGAGAAAAAAAAATATGGAAGATAGCTTTACGTAAATATCATGTAACTAAGATTTTGACTTTTCTTAGTCTTTTATGGCAAGTAGTGCCATTATTAGATTTTTGGCAACTAATGTCATTATTAGATTAGACATTAGCTTTAGGACTCTTTGCAGAAACGTTTTTCTTACTTTTGTAAAGTAGCTGATAGATGTAAAAAAAACAGTGTACGCACTTTCATATAAATAAACAAGCACTTGCTCAGATGAAGGCAAGCCTTCATACATTATTGAAGCAAAAAATCTCTTGTCCACAACAAAAAATTTGGTATCAGAGAAAAAGAAAATTTCGGGTGATATAAGCTCCTTGGGGACAAGGGGCTAAAGCTTAGTCATGAAGAAACAAAATAGTGTGGGAGCCATTATGTGCTGCCGTGTGATTTCCCTATTGAATTCCACCTTGTGCAAATAACATGGATCCGGCTAAATAAGTTATTCCCTTCGTTTAAAAAAGAATGATTTATTTTTCTTTTTAGTTCATTTAAAATTTTATTTTTTTTCTTTTTTGACAATACTTTAATTTTTACTTTTCACATGACATATTTAGGACTACAAGATTAAAGGGTATTTTAATACATTTGATACAACTTTAATTTAAGGTCACAAGATTCAAAAGTCTTTTTCATTTTCTTAAACTTTATGCGAAGTCAAAGTAGGTCATTCTTTTTGTTTTGAAACGGAGGGAGCACTAGTTTTAACTTTTAAGCTAATTTAGTTAATATAAACGAATTTATGAATTGAAATCACATGTGACGTATAGTTGTATTATCTGTTTAATTCTTTATAGTAAAGACTATAGAGAATGAAAGAATTTGTTAAATTTGATGCGCTATAATCTGTCAATCATCATATGTGAAGTTTAGCTGTTTTTTCTTTGCCCGTTGTTATTAATTTATTAATAGTAGAGTGGAGTACTTGATAAGTGATTAGGTCATTTGGCTTACCTCTTTATGCTAATATTTTTCTTATCTTACTTCAACACGATTTTACTCTACGATATTCTACTTTAATGCATAGAGTGCTATTAAGAAAGAGTTACATATATTACGAATGATCTTTGAAGGATTTTTTTTCTCCACTTGTCAATATTTGTATTAAATCTATATGAAAGATGACATATGTTTGTTAGACGAAATTTATGTTTTATAAATATCATTTAACGATATCAATTTATTGTGTATTCAGCCTGCCTTTATTGATCATTATATAGAGCTATAATAAGTTTAACTTGGTGCAAATATCTAATTTAAAGTAGGTGATTGGAGGTTTCTTTTCTATCAAAAGTGTGCTATACATGATCAACTTTATATCTTTCAATCCATTCTTATCTGTTATGATTGTGAGAAGTGTTTGGAGAAAATATTGTCAGAAAAGAAGTGGTGTATTATAGGATTAAATTTGATTTATAATTAGGTCATAAGATTTCCCGATTTCTTGAGGTCAATTCTGAAGTGGTGTATTATAGTATTAAATTTAATTTATAATTAGGTCATAAGATTTCCCAATTTCTTGAGGTCAATTCTTATTGCAATGTGAGAAATGTTTGGAGAAAAAATTGTCAGAAATGAAGTGGTGTATTGTAGTATTAAACTTGATTTATAATTAGGTCATAAGATGTCCCAATTTCTTGAGGTCAATTCTTATTGCAATGTGAGAAATGTTGGGAAAAAAAATTGTCAGAAATGAAGTGGTGCATTACAGTATTATAATTAGGTCATAAGATTTCCCAATTTCTTGAGGTCAATTCTTATTACAACTTCAAATTGGCTAATTTAATCTATAACGTTATTATTATACTTAAAATAAAAAACACATAAAGTGCAAATAGTGGAGATAAATGAAATGAGATTTCCCTAAAGGGCCTCACCCACTAAATACTATTGCTGGTCAATTTGTTGTTTGCTAGTGATAATGTACTTTCGTAATCTCTTAGCAGTGGGTAAGTAAATCCAATTAATAGAATGTAATTATTGAGTTGTGCATAAGAGATTAGTGTGTGGTCCTTATCCTTGCACTCTCTCTTAGAAATCAACTAGTGAATTTGATCACGCTTCGCGCGATTATAAAATAACTTGTCAAATTTATGATATAATATTTTTAACGATGAAAATTAAAATAGTGGGATGTTAGTTCTAATCTTTGGCACACACCGGAAAAAACTATTTTCATGAAGCTATAAGATAAGAAAATTAAAATTCAAAATAAGTTATAAAAACTTATCCAATTTACAAGCCACGATTCTTTATTAATAAAGATAATCATTCATGGAATTAAATTTCACCATGGACTTGCTTTTTGAAACTCTACATAGTAACTTGAGAAAATTGAAGGAAATGTGTCTTTTAAGTCTTGAATGAAGGATTGGTGACATTGACTAACAGATAGGGTCAAACATCATTAGGAAACTTGATTAAGTTAATTGTGGACTTGATTAATATTTTTAAAACTTTCTAATCTTTTCAAAAATACAAATCAACCCAACCCACACCCCTCTTCAATCCAAATCAACCACTCTCTCCTCTCTCTAGACAACTTCTCTCAACTCTCTCCCAAACAATAGCACTGCAAAATTTCTCCCTTCAACCCCCACGAGAAATAGTTGGGCTTCGAGTTTTCCTCTTCAATTCAATCAACCTGTCTCTCATCCCTCTCTCGACAGCTTCTCTCAACTCTCTTCCAACCAACTGTTCTGTAAATTTCTTATTTCAATCCCCGGCAACTTCAATATCTGACTACAAATAGTTGGGATTTCAGTTCCTTTTCAACTTCAATCGACGTGACAGCCTTGCTCTCCGACCACAACATCTTCGAATTCTTCATCGGTCCTTTTCTTCTTTCATAGGTAAAAATTTATGGGCTTTTTAGTTTTGAAGAAAATGGGGAACTTGAGCCAATTTCTCTTATAGTATTGGATATTTGTTGCACTAATTTGAAATGCGGTTTGAATAAAACCCTAATTTCTGGTATTTCTTCTCTTCTCTTCTCTTTTCGAAGTGAATTATGATATTTTGTTGTTTTTTTGCATTTTTTTAAAGTTTGATTTTTATTGTTTGTGTTTATAAAAACAAAAGGACAATTTGGTTTGATTGTTCTGTTCTTGTTCTTGGTAAAAATAGTGAAATTACTGATTTTTGTTTAACAAAATCGTGCTATTGTTTTCTCCGACAGATGACCCATCTGGTGCAACATATTAACCATTTGATACAATAGATTCATCATATGATGCAACAGATAAACCATCTGATGTACCAGAGAAATCATCAGATTACAATTCTGATGCAACAGATTAATAATCTAATCCAACAGTTTTACCATATGTTGCAACAGATTAAGCTTCAGATAAAAAATCTGATGCAACTAATTAACCATCTGGTGCAATGGAAAAATCATCAAATTAATGATCTGATGCAACAGATGAACCTCCTGTTAGATAAAATCCTACCAAGTCTTCCTACAGGAAAAGTCCAAGACTTGATTTTTCCAACTAATCATTCATCTGCCGCGATAGACGACCCTATGTTGGAAGAAATCTAAATAATATTGACCGTTGATAACTGTTCCAACAGATCACTCATGTGTTGTAACAGATGTGTGACCTGTTGCACAGGCCATTCATCTTTCTCAACAGATGAGTGATATGTTTTGTATTGTCGCAACAGATTACTCAACCATTGCTATAGATTATTTAATTGTTCCAACATATCACTCATATATTACAACAGATGATGTCACAATAGTTGTGTGATCTGTTGAACAGACCATTCATTTGTCTTAAAAGATGAGTGATATATTTTGTATTATTGCAACAGATTACTCATCCGCTGCAACAGTTTGGTTATATACTGCAACAGATATACTACCTGGTGAACAGATCGGTGATCTATTGCAACTGTTATTTTACTATTTTGCTTGTTTGATTTACTGTTATCCTTTTTTAATGATGCATTAATCAACAAGAATATATTATTTTATGTTCCTATTAATTTTAGATAATATGGTTCCCAAAAAAATAGAAACCGAATCAAGTACAAGTAAAGGAACAAGTGAAGCAGCTAGGCTACATCCACTACTCTATGAGCTTGCTTTACAAGCGTTATCTCAATCTGGAGCAAAATATGATGAACACGGGGAGGAGGAATATTTTAAAAGAGATGATGCAGATGCTAATAGCCCTTCCACCGAAGAACTGGTCAAAGCCTTCAGCATTGAACGTTATCCTGTGAAAATGCAGTGCGATGGTACCGCAGATTTAACGGGTGATTTCGTGGTTAAGTCAGCCATGGGAAAATCTTTCGACGCCTTCAGAAAAATACTTTGAGAACAAAAATTGGATGCTTATTTCAGGGTCAGCTGCTTTGGGAAATATCTTGATTTGCTGGAGGACAACAATACTCGTTTCTAAATGAAAATGGTATATGAACTTCTTAAGCGTAGGTTTATGTATGAAAACAAAGATAAGATGGATGAGGTGTGGATAAATTATTGTGGCATGCCTGTTTGTTTTGGTTGGAAGGAGTTTGTCATAGTTATTGGACTAAAATATTATCCTCCTTCTCAAGTTATATCTATTCTAACCCAAAAAAAGCACCCCGCATACCCAAAAAAGGCAAAGTCAAGT
This sequence comes from Capsicum baccatum var. pendulum, assembly GCA_030864225.1. NCBI lineage: Eukaryota > Viridiplantae > Streptophyta > Magnoliopsida > Solanales > Solanaceae > Capsicum > Capsicum baccatum. The sequence goes on from CM061553.1 coordinate 203,845,838, forward strand.
CGTGTGATCGTGATGACCTGGTGTCCGTTGTTGGTCCAAGCTTCAAAAACAAAAGTTTGATAGAAACGTTGAAAGGTAAAGGACTTTCAAAGAAGCACAAGCAGTCATTGTGCTTGGTTTGGTTTGTACATAATGTTCTTTGGGCGAGAGACGTTAACAACAACATAAGCTTCGGTTTAATAAAGCTCTCCGAGGATCTTGAGGCGTTTAAAAACTATCCATGGGGGTATGAAAGCTTCAAAATGACTGTCAAATATTTGTTGACTCCATTAGCGCTAAAGACAGTCAACTTATATGGCTTCCCATGGGCTTTCATGGTAAATGTTTCTTTCTTCTATTATGATATCATTCATTTTTTCACTCAATAATGGTTTTGATTTATTAGCGTTATTTTATAGGCTTGGGCATTTGAAGCCATTTCTTATTTGAGACAACAAGTGAACTACCAGGAAGGAGTTTCCTGTCCAAGAATCTTGAGATGGTTGTCGGCCAAAACTTATAAAAATGCAAAATTTCTTGATCTCTTCAACCCCCCGAAGGATGTAGCAAGTATAATTATAATTAATTTTTTCTTTTAATTAATATTTTTTTTGAATAATCTAATTATCATTCTAATATATGTAATGATTTATGTTAGAATGTGCATCCGTCGCTAGTTCCGACCAATCGAGAGTTGAAGATGTCATTCTTTCTTACTTTATGGTCTGTGCAAACTTTATTGGACCCTAAGGTCATCGACAGAATAAAAATGGAATTGTTTGGAGCAACAACCATTATAAGAAAAATAATTTTGGAGGATGGGCTTGTTGTTGTTGATGGAGCTGTTGGTGGTGATAGTGGTGCTGCTGTTGGTGCTAATGATGCTTCTCTTACAGTATTTAAAGAAAACCATTATGAATATGATCATACTAATTATACAGATTTTGCCTCCCACAGCAAATGTTCTGCATGCAAATGTCAAGACTGCAGGATGAAACATGATGTAGTGATTAATGCTATTAATGCATTAACTGCTTCTGTAAATGAATTGACATCTAAGAGAGGTATCATTCTATCAAAGAGGATTTTATTTTCATCTGCTCCATTAGAGATTAGGGCTAAAAGGAAAAGGAGAGCGATTTCCATGGCATTAGCAGGCATCCAAAAAAGCAAAATTGCAATTCTTCTATCTGCGTGTTGCATTGAGTAACGTACAATGTCCAAAGAAGAGCAGCACGAGCTGAAGAAGGTGAATATATTATATGTTTTCCAACTGATAAAACAAACAGACACATATCTGTTTTAACAGATGACACATTTGCTGAAAATTATCAAACAGATATATACATCTGTTGCAATAGTTGACTAATCTATTACACCAGATACTTTATGTGGTGCAACATATGTCTCGTATGTTTTACCAAATCAAACAGCTCTTCGTACTACTTTTATTTGTAGCAACAGACAACCTATTTCTATAACAGATGATTTATATGTTGCAATGAATGGTTCATCCATTGAAAATTATCACACAGGGTGTTCCTCATGTAGAAATTTATCCCAACAGTTGATTCATTATTGCAACAGAAATATAATATGTTTGGAATAATTTTAAACGGGAGGAAGACCTGTTTGATTCGCTAGAAGAGATGAGTTATCCTTTTTCATTTTGTTGTATCTCCGTAATTAGCATTGACCAATTCTGGATTTTCAGGTGGATGTAGAAGACGCTACTGCTGAACAACATTGACAATATGCTACTCTTTTTATGGAAATACAGAGAACAGAAAGCGTAGAAACCGTACGCAAGCGACAATGAAGATCCACGATGAGCAAAGTCGAATTTCATAGCACCGGATGAAGAACAACTTGTCCATACTGTAGAGATCTTTATAGCTTGAGCCTGTCAAAGAAATCCTTGGCAATATACTTAAATTGTTGTTGATGTATTTGTTGAGATCTATACCCATAACAATTTTTTTACATTTCATTTATTCGTTGACTTATTTCAGCTAATTTATGAAGGCTTCGATTTATTTTATTTTGTCTACAAATTTTATTTATTTCTTAGATTTGAACTTATTAATTGAAAAGAAATACTAGATTCAAATATTACAACAGGTAATCTGTCTGTTGCCACAGATAATGTATCTGTTGCAACAAATGACATATTTATTGAAAAATTCGAACAGATTTAGACATATGTTGCAACAGGTAGGTGATCTGTTGGAATTTATCAAACAGGTATTCCCATTGTTGCAACAGATGAACTTTAGATAAAAACATCAAGATAAGCAACAGATGACACATCTATTAAAAAAAATAGATTTAGACATATGTTGCAATAGATGGACTTTATCTGTTGCAACAGATGACACATCTATTGAATAATCAAATAGACTTTTACATATGTTGCAATAGGAAGGTTATCTATTGGAATTTATCAAACATGTCTTCCCACTGTGGCAACAGATGAACTTTAGATAAAAATATTGAGATAATGCAACAGATGACCAACCTATTGCAAAAGATAAACTATATGTCAGAACAGGTAGGATAAGTGTTCTAACGAATAGAGAATCTGTTGCATTATAAAAATTTAACTTTTGTTGGACATAAAAAATTGCCATTAAGTTTAAAAAGGTTAAAGTGAATTGAAATAAAAAAGGTGCAAACCATCAACGGTGTTCAGTTCAAACACCTAAAATAAAATAGGCATCAAGTAGACATGTTCATTTTAAAGACGTAAAATAAAATAGGCATCAAATGTGTTAGTGTTAGTCCTGACACATTTCGCTGACTTGCCGTCACCTGGCCCTCCAACGGTCATTTCTCCCCCATTGTCTTATATATTCATCTTCTTACTAAAATTCAACCCTAAATTCCCAAATCTTCTTCTTCATCGTCATCTTCTTTTATCTATCCAAATTCTTCAAATTATTACTTTCATTTTTTCTAATTGACCTTGACAATGTCGAGCGCATCTTCCACTGGTTTTTGTAATAAAGATTTTCGATATTCTAAGTGCGGACATGAAGCTTTGTTAAAGACTTCTTGGACTCAACAAAATCTGGGTTGTAGGTTTTTTACTTTTATGATTTTAAAGGTAATATTTTTTATTTAATTAATTGATTAATTATTGACTTGTAATTATTTTGTAATTGTGTTCTTTTTTTTTTATAGAAATTGGGTGGATGTGATTACTTTGATTGGTATGAAGAACGACACCCTTCACAAGCAAATCGTGTAATCTGGGGTTTGTTGAACAAACTCAAGGCTTTTGACGAGAAACAAAATCGAGCAAGAAGATACTACATTGTTGCCGTTATTGCTACTAGTTTGGTGTTGCCGGGCACATGAATATTGAAGCCTAATTGCTAAAATTTTCATGGTGGTGTGTGTATTTGCTACTGGTTTGTTGTCGATGAGCACATGGATATTCAAGCGTAATATCACAAAAATTTAGGCATATGTTATAAAATTTAGGTCATCTGTGAAAATTATCAAACGGGTCTTCCCACTGTTGCAACAAATTAGACTTAGATTATTAGATTATTCAAATAGGTCTTCCCACTGTTGCAACAGATTGACAATTTAATCTATTGCATTATAAAAACTTAACTTTTATTAGAAAAAAATTATTGCCACTACATGTACATGTAATAAACTGAACGGTAACTTGAAATTAAAAATTTCTATTTCACAGGCTCTTCTATATACACAGGCTTCAAGCATCCAGTTAGTACCCCATAAGCCCAAACCTCTTACTAGTTTGCCACAATGTTGTCGCACAGAAAATTTGTTAGCTCGGCCATTTCTGTACCGGTCAGCAAACATTCGATGTGTGCAAGAGTGTGCGAGCTGCTCGCTTTAGCGGCATTATCTTTTGGAAGGATCATTCCCCTGTTTCAACCTTCAAAATCTCATGATTTCTTCATCAATACTTCCTTTGGCAAATGATTCATTAGTTTACTCTCCCTCAACAAGATGGGCAACAGCACCATCAGTGGCTCCACAAGGAGAAAAATATTGAAATCATCGATGAGAGGTACGTTGGAGTCATAAACATTGATCTTTCCCTCGTCGAGTAGTATCTCAACAGCCCGATAATGCATGTCGTTCACGCTAATGACTGCAAGAATCCTTTTTGCCTCGGTTCAGCTCTTGCCGTATGGATTTGGCCTGTCCCCTCTAACATATCTTAACGTTTCTTCTTCATCCAAGACTAACGTAGAAACTAGAAAATCAAGTCCTACGCCAAGGGATGATGCCTCTCTATTTAGTTGATCGTACCTATCCTTGAGCTTCTTGTAGAATTCAAGGTCCATTATCCTATCGAAAGCGTCATAATCTTCCCGGTACGTTAATTGGCTTTTCCTTATGAGGTAGAGAATTATGTCAACATGCAGTGAGATAAAAAGTCAATTTTTAAAGAAGTCAATTTTTAAATAGGTTAGTAATTGTAAAGATGCAACGGATGGTCCATTTGTTGCATAGGGTTCTCTGAATCAATAATCCATTACAACTTATGCAATAGATGGATAATAAGTTGCAACAGAACCACAACCAGTTGCACCAGTATACCCAGCTGTTGCAACAGATATGAAATCTATTGCGTAGCTTCTTCTTCATAAAGTAGATTAGAAGGGTTAGGTTAGGAAAAGTAAACTTGCCTTGTCCTCATATGGCAAACGCATATCAGTCATAGTTTGGAAGTCTTGGGGGGGAAAGGGAGGCCTGGGGTAATCTGGTGCGCTTGGCTTGGAATTCTTGGCTTGTCGCAGATCCCTCTTATCTTCGGTGCTAAGTTCCACGTATATGTCCACCTTCTTTACTAGCTCCTGAACTTCAACAGCTTTTGAAGAGGGAGGAATTGCAATTTCTTTTGATTTCTGAGTGGAGAGTACGTCTCTAATTGCCCTTTTCTTTCTCCTAACCAATGTTGTAGAAGTGTGTGGCTCCCTCACCTTCTTGGATGTTATGACACACCTCTTGGATTTGAATTCCTTGATAGCTTTAGAGATAGCCTCTACTTTTTCAAAGAGTTTATCCTGTCTGTCCTTGCACTCATCGCATTCGCAATGAGAACACGAGGGTGAAGAGGGGTGAGAGGGAATCAGTATGCCTGCCACCAACACCAATAACTCCACCAGAAGAAGCACCCAGATCTGCCTTAGTAAAAGGTTGGTCATGAAGAGCCTCAACATTAGGCTGACCTTTCCTAACTGCTCTTCTTATGGCTGTCGCTCCAGCCAATTCGTTCTTTATTAACTCTACCATTGGATCTGCAATAGTATCAACATGACCAAGAGTAATATAAGAAGTCATAACCGACTCCTCCTCAGTAGGCACGATCCATGGATGCACAACCTATAAAAAAGAAAAAAAGACAGATGCATTTAAATCATATAATATAATAATTTTCACAGTTGGGCTACATTTTAAAAAAAAGACCCATCTGTTGCATAGTTTGCAGTATATGGTTAAAATTTGTTTGAGTCTGGTTCAGAGAAATAGAGCAACACATGGATAATCTGATGCAAAATATCAATCATCTGTTGCAACAGCTGCACAAGATGGATAATCTGTTATGCAACAGATGATCTGTACATCGCAACAGATGAACAATATGTTATCAAATTACACATCTATTGCATAATTTGCAGTAGATGGTTAATCTTTTAGGAGTCAGGTTCAGAGAAGCAAAGCCACAGATGGGTAATCTGATGTATGATATACCCCATTGCAACAGATGTCCCATCTAGTACATTAGATATAATATCTCATGCACCAGATATAACATCTATTCAATATCTTTCTTATCTTTGAGTAGAATTATTTTACTTGAAGAAGACGTACTGCATCATTCGGAGGGTTAAAGAGATCAGCCTTTGAGTAGAATTATTTTACTTGAAGAAGACGTACTGCATCATTCGGAGGGTTAAAGAGATCAGCCTCCTTAATATTGGTGTTGCTCTTTGCAGACAACTACCTAAACATCCTTAGATAAGAAACCTCATCCGGTTAATCCATTAACTAGTTTCGGAGGAGAGGAATGGCTTCAAATGCGCAAGCCTAAAAAGTGTAAACAGGAAGCAAGCAAAAAAAATCATAATAACTATATTCAATATAAATTAATGGATGAGTAAACATGAAAGCCCAAGGAAAGCCGTATAATGTGGTCCTCTTTCTCTTTCTGACTCTCCAATTCCTCCTCTTTCTCACTTTTATTTTATTAATCACCATCTCTCAATGTTGTTTTCATATCTCTCCTTAGCTTCACGTTTCCCTGATTGAGATTGTTTAGGAAGCTCCTCCGAATCCCTCTGTACTGTAGCCTTTTTTTTGAGTGGTCAGACGTTGATCCACTTTCACTTTCTTTTCTTTTGGGAGACATGTTTTACCTACAAACAAACAAAAACAAAAATTACATTACAGTTGATGTATGCATAGATTTTAAAAAATACATTACAAACACCATGAATACCAACACACCAACAGCCACCACCACAAACACCACCAACCAATGCCAAAATACAAACAAACACCACGAATACCGACACCACCACAAATACCACCAACCAATGCCACCATCAGTGACACCACGACGACCACAAACACTACCACCACCACCACCACCAACACCATCCAACTATACCACGACAGTTAACGGAACACTGCAACAGAAACTAGGGATTTCTCGAGTTCTTTCTATGATTTTACCATCAAAACTTATAATTGTAAACCCATTCTCGAAGATAATATAACTAAAAGTTTTATTTTTCATCATTAACTTAAAATCTCTTATTTTTTAGAAAAAAAAAATATAGAGCTCTTCTCGAACTCTGTTGCCTACTAAGACAAAGAAAATGACTGATACAAGCAAGAATGATGTCAAAAATAACACCTATATAGTCGAAAATGAGAAGAAAAGTGATCTGTTGTGGAGGGTTAAGCAAATTTATTGAGTAGTTATTGTATGTACTGTATTATTGAGTGAGAATGAGAGAGAAAGAGCCAGACCTCGAGATTTGAAATGATGAAATATTTTGTATGGGTTGATTTGTATTTTGGAAAAGAATGACAAGTAGTTTTGAAAATGTTAATTTGGTCCGAAATGATCTTAAATATTTTTAAAATCATAAAATATATGCATAATTTTTAAAATCATATAAAAACAATTGAAGTTGTAGTTGACCGAGTACTCTAGGAGGTGACCCTATGAAACTCACTCCTGGTTCTAGATTAATCAATTTAGGAGTCTAACATATGAACTCAATTGAAATTATAAAAAACAAATGCTCAACATGTTGCATCAGATTTCTCATCTGTTGTAAATTATCAATCAGGTTAGGTAACAACAGATTATGAATCTGATATAAACTATCAAACAGATTAAGTCATCTTTTGCAACGAATTATCCATATTTTGTAAATTATCAAATGGATTGTCATATGTCGCAACAGATTACCCATATATTATAAATTATCAAATAGGCACTGCCATCTGTTATGGCTGACCCTATGACAACTCACCCCTAGTCCTAGATTAATCGATAGTTTACCCTATAAGAACTTACCCCTAGTTCCAGATTACTCAATCAAGGTATTAGTACCCTAGTTCTAGATTAATCAATTAAGGTATTAGTCTAACATATAAGGTAGTAAGAATTAGTTCGGCTTAGAGTGATCGATCGCCGACTCTGGTCGGGAGGAACGCAGTACCATTTCATCATGCAATTGACAAAAGACTCAATTGAAGTTATAGTTGAACCTATGAGAACTCACATTCAATTAAGGTATTAGTCTAACATATGAACTCAACTGAATTATATATAAACAAATGCTCAACCTGTTGCAACAGATGTCTTTTCTGTTGGATCAAATCAAATAGATTATGTAATCTGTTGCAACATATTACACATCTATTGTAAACTATCAAATAGATGAATTCATCTGTTGCAACAGATTACCCATCTGTTGTAAATTATCAAATGGATTGAGTTATATATTGCAATAGATTACCCATCTATTATAAATTATCAAATAGGCGCTGTCATCTATTATAGTTGACATTATGAGAACTCACCCCTAATCCTAGATTAATCAATTAAGGTATTAGTTGTACATATGAGGTAGTAAGAATCGGTTCGGCTCAGAGTGATTGATCGACGACTCTTGTCGGGAGGAACGCAGTCCCGTCTCATTATGCATTTGCCAAAAGACTCAATTGAAGTTGTACTTGATCCTATGAGAACTCACCCCTAGTCCCAAATTATTCAATTAAGGTATTAGTTGAACATACGAGGTAGTAAGAATTGGTTCATCTCAGAGTCATCGATCAATAACTCTTATCGGGAGGAATGTAGTACCGTCTCATTATGCAATTGCCAAAAAACTCAATTGAAGTTGTAGTTGACCCTTTGTGCTCATTCATCCATCCCTAATTCTACCTAGATTAATGTAGGTACTATTATTAATCTTAACATTAAGTTAATGAGAACACATTTCAACTCAGAGTGATCGATCGATGACTCAGATCGGGATGAACGCAATACTAACACCATGCAAATGCAACGACTCAATTGGATTTGTAATTGACCCTGTGAGCTTATTCATTCATCCCTCGTTCCACCTAGATCGATGTAGGTACAATTATTAATCTTAACATTAAGTTAATGAGGAGCTCATTCTTTCATCCCTAGTTTATCCTAAATCAATTGCAATGAAATTCATTGCAACAAATAACTGAGTTGTTGGAGAATTTCAAATAGATAACAATATCTGTTGCAATAGATAACAATATCTATTGCAACAGATGACATTTCTTATTTAATTATCAAATAGACATTTGCATCTGTTATGATGGATGACTGAGGTATTGGAAATTTTCAAACAAATATTGATATCTGTTGTAACAGATGACGTTTCTGATTTAGTTACCAAATGACATTTCCATCTGTTGTCACAGATGACTGAGCTGTTAGGATTTCTCAAACAGATATCTAAATTTGTTGCAACAGACGACATATCTGTTTGGAAATCTTTTTGTTTTCTTTTAATTTTAAAGCAAGCTACTGTCCGAGTAGATAAAGTATTAGTACTACTAAAGGCGGTAAAAAATGTTTCTTGGATAATTCAGAAATATCATTGAGTAGTCTTGTCCTGTCTTTTCAATGTCACCCATTTTCTTTCTCGTGCCACTCAAATTATTAGTGAATAGTAATTAATGAATATTAAAACCCCTAATACTTCTTCCTTTTCATATTGACTTGGCACCCCCATCAAGAAAATATTAATTAGGGGTTGATTTTACTACCAAATTAGTCTTATTAATTATGCTTTGTAAATATAAATTTGAATAAATACACTTTGTTTAGTCATTTAATATTAAGGGTAGTACATCTAGAAATTAGAATTATCTCATCTCTCCCCTCTTCTCCTTCAGCCCTAAATCTCTTATCTTTTTTCTTTCTATCCTCTTTAGGGTTATCACAACCTCTTTTTTCTCTTCTCTTTCTAAAATTTTTTCGTTCAGATCTAAACCGATCGATATCCATATCTTATATTCCTCAACTGAAATTATTGTTTTGACCCTCTTTTGACATTGCATGATATGATTCACTATTGCTCTTTCATTCTCCTCTTCTTCTTGCAACTTTATTTACATCTTTTTGTTTATTTAATTATCATTTTCTCATATCATATTTATTTAAAAAATTTGAAGGAACTTTTAATTGTTGAATAAACATACCGAGAATTTTTATTATAAGATGCGAAAAAAATCATCTGGTGGGAGAAGTTTAAAAGCCTTATTGACAGTATCATTTTTTTATGTATTTTGATTGTTTCTTTATTATTGATGTTGTTATTGATGTTGTTAGTGGAGTTGGCATTGTTGGAACTTGTGGTGTAGTGTTGTTGGTGGGTTTGACATCGTTGAAACTTGTGGTGTAGTGTGGTTTAGATGGTGGGTGCTTCTTAGCTTAAAAATAGTAGAGTCCGAACAATCAACACAAGGAGTAAGGGAGAAAAAAATAAAAAGTTTAAAGTGAATAAGAAGAGAAGAGTTGGTTACCAAAATTTAAAAAATATGTGTTGAGTGGGAATTGAACTCAAAACCAAAAGAAATAAATAGCCTTAAGCACCCATAAACAACAACTAGGCTAACCAAACAACTCTTACTATGGGTGCTCACTGATTAGATTAAATACATTTTTTTCTTTATTTCCACATACATATATAAAGGTCGATACAAGTTCAGTCTGTGCTCGCGCACCCGGAGGACTCCATATGGGTCCGTCCCTTGTTGTTGATGGTGTTGGAACATAGGATGTATGCTTCTTTGTAGTTGATGATGTTTTTGGAACAAATGTTATTGTTTTCTTTGTTGTTGACGTTTTTTATTTGTTGTTTGTAGTTTATGTTGTTGTTGATGTTGCAACAGACGGAGCAACTGATGGAACAAATCAAACCACCAGCAAAGCTGCTATGTATTCCAACAGACTCCATATCTGTTGCATCAGACTCCATATTTGACGCAACAGACTCTACATATGACGTAAAATATCCAGGATTTATGTGTTGTGTGTGGTGTTACTTAAATAAAACTGGTGACTTTATTAATATGTAAATTAAAAAATGGATCTAAATACAACATTTTATCTTTTTGTTGTATTTTCGAAAGAAACAGATTGGTAATTTGTTGCAAAATATATTCCACCTGTCAGATAACTTACAACATATGGACAATCTGTTGCAATAGATGTATATATCAGTTTGTTTTTCCATCATCTATGGCGTCTGTTGCAACTTGCTAATCATCTGTTTATTCAATTTCATTGAGAGCAATAGATTTTTCTATGCACTTCTTGGCCAAAGTCAATTTTTGCTCTTGGACTGCTTCTCTTTTTTTCTTTGCATCCTTCAAGCTGGCCTCCAAATTCAATTTTTTCTCTCAATCCAATAGCAAAAATTTAGTTTGGTTGAAGGATGCAAAGAAAAAAAGAGAAGCAGTCCAAGAGCAAAAATTAAATTTGGCCAAGAAGTGTTTAGAAAAATTGATTGCTCTCGATGAAATTGAATAAATAGATGACTAGCAAGTTGCAACAGACGCCACAGCTAAAGGAAAGCAAACTGATATATCCATTTGTTGCAATAGATTGTCCATATGTTGTAATTTATATGACAGGTGGAATATATTTTGCAACAGATTACTAATCTTTATCTTTCAGAAATACAACAAAAAGATAAAATATTGTATTTAAATTTATTTTTTTTCTAATTTATTTATTAAGAAAGTCACCAGTATTATTTAAGTAACACACACAACACATAAATCTCGGATAGTTTTAAAAAATATTGCATTAAATCCTGGATAGTTTGTTAATTATATTTTATCCCGAAATTTCGAATTGTGATACATATAGCATATGTATCACTAGTAAATATGAATCCGGGATTTTATGTAATTTCTTAAAATATTAAGGGATATTGTGTAATATGGTGTCTTAAATATGGGATTTGTGTATTTTTTCTTTTAAGGGATATGAACAGTCGTGGCTTTTTGTTTGACTAAGTCCAGTCCCTTCCAATTCTCAATCATTTTATAAATAGGTCCCTCCGACCTCCTCACTCACTCTCGTTCATTCTACTATACTTACAATACTAATATGTCAGATCTAGATTCTTACAAGAAGGTTCATATCGAGTCCTTGCAGGAATTTCAAAGGCAGTTTGATGAACTTCAGAGGGATTTGGCCGACTTCCGAGCAAGGCTGAGGAGGGCCCTGCTGCTTTCGGATGAAAATTGTCAGGTTGACAATAATAATAGTAGTAGTAGTAGTAATAATAATAATAATAATAATAATAATAATAATAATAATAATTAGGTTATATTTTTTCTTTCTTTTAGCATATGTATTTCCCTTTTTTATATCCGATCTACCAATAAGGGATTTAAAAAAATCCATGTATGTGTTTGGTATGGTTTGGTTTGGTTTGGTCGATTTTGAATTTTTAATTCTTATTCAATACTTAATTATCATTCTATTTATTCCCTATTCAAAACATGTCGGCGGTTGGAGTTAGGGATGCGGTCATGATGAGAAATTCTCCTAAAAATGGTTCATTAATAAATAATAAGGAACTAAATGATATTATAATCACAAAAGAAAGATTATTTAATTTAAAAAAAGTCACAACATTGGATTAATTTAATTAAGATATATATATGATGATATGATTTTTAAGAAAAAAGTTAATGAATAGTCGTGATTGTAACTTTTGTCTAAACACATTCAACAAACAAACAAAAACAAAAAATGCTTCTGATGCATCAAATTTCTCATCTGTTGCGACTTATGAATCAGTTAGAAGAAATAAAAAAAGCTCCTTAAACAGATGGTCGATTTATAGCAACAGATGGTATATCTGTTGAAACAGATGGGTTATCTAATACAACAGATATACAATCTGTTGCCATAAATCAATTAATAAAAATGGTTATTAAAGAAACGGAAAAATTAAGTCACCACCAACTTGATTTAATTAAGTTATTTCTTTTTACAGAAAAGAATAAGAAAATAAATGATAAACACAATTTAAACCGTAAAAATCTCACCAGAAATATTCTTGTTTTTAAATCTTCTTTATTAATTTATATAATTAAAAAGTCAGAAAATTTGGATGTCATGAAGATAATTTTTTTTTAAAAGATATATATATATATATATATATATATATATTATATTGCAACAGATATATTATCTAATGCAACAGTTGAACTATTTGTTGCAACGGATGATATATCTATTGTAATAGATAATTTATCTGATGCAACAGATATATAATCTGTTGTGCAACTCAGTGTAAAAAATAAACGGTTGCTGGAAAGAACTAATTATTTTAATAATTATAAAGCTAAGCTTCAAGCTGAAAAGTCATGACCTATCATAATATTGATTAATTTAATTAAGTCATAACTTTTTATAGTAATCAAGAATGTCATTAATAAATGGAGGTGAACAGTTGTACCTTTCAATCTGCTTTATTAATTTATATAATTAAAAAGTCAGAAAATTTGGATGTCATGAAGATAATATATTTTTTTAAAAAAATATATATATTATATGTTGCAACAGATATATTATTTGATGCAACAGGTTATCTATTTATTGAAAATCATGATATATCTGTTGTAACAGATGATTTATCTGATGCAACAGATATATTATCTGTTGTCCAAGTCGGTGTAAAAAAAATATTTCCTGGAAAGAACTAATTATTAATAATAATAAAGTTGAAAAGTCATGACCTATCATAATATTTATTAATTTAATTAAGTCATAACTTTTTACAGTAATCAAGAATGTTATTAATAAATGGAGGTGAACAGTTGTGCCTTTAAATGTGCTTTATTAATTTATATAACTAAAAATTTAGAAAATTTGGATGTCATGAAGATAATATATTTTTTTTAAAAAATATATATATATTATATGTTGCAACAGATATATTATCTGATGCAACAGGTTATCTATTTGTTGCAAATCATGATATATCTGTTATAACAGATGATTTATCTGATGCAACAGATATATTATCTGTTGTCTAAAACAGTATAAAAAATGGTTCCTGGAAAGAACTAATTTTTAATAATAATAAAGCTGAAAAGTCATGACTTATCATAATATTAATTAATTTAATTAAGTCATAGCTTTTTACAGTAATCAAGAATGTCATTAATAAATGGAGGTGAACAGTTGCAATTTTTTGCCTAATTCATTCAAGTTCAATCCTCTATAAACAGGTCCCTCCTTACTCAATCGTTCGTTCTACTACACACTATTTATTTCTCGCTTTTGTTACACCTTCAACTACTTTCTCTTCAAGGACTTGATAGTTTTTTCCTGTCTCTGGTAAGTTTTTTTTCTTGATTTTTATATAAATATACGTTGTATTACATTACATTACATTCAAATTCTTTCTTTTCTTTACTTTTGTATTTACGTGTATGTTTTGTCAACTTATGCATTTTTTAGATATGACTGATCGTGTGTGGGATGTCTCTATTTCACAAGACGCCATGAGGGAACTGTAGAAGGAGGTTCATGACCTGCATTGGGAGTTGGCCACCATCAGAGTATGGATGTTGCGGGAGATCCACAGACTGCGGAGGGCGCTGCTGCTGCCCTTTGAAGATTGGCCGGCTGGACACACAAATAATAATGATGTTAATAATGATGATTATAATAATTAAGCTTTTTTTTTTTCTGTTATCTATGTATTTTTTTGTTTGTTTTATAAAAAATTATGTTTGATGCACTTGACTTTTTATTTCTTATTTAATTTTTGTGTTGTCTATTTCTATTTTTTAAGGAATGACATGTCTACAATTAAGGAATAATTTGATTTCAGTATCAATACCAAGAACATATGAGTTATCTGTTAGGTTTTGTGTGTGACAGGAGCTGTATTTTGTTGTTCGAAATATATTAGTAATCTAATGAAACATATTATTTATCTTTTGAAGCAGATTACTAATCTGGTGCAACAGAATACCCATCTATTCGATTTATAATCATAGTACGGTCACCTAGAACCCTTAAACATGAATCCAACATGAGTCTACTGTTACAACGGAACATTTATCTAGTGCCGTAGATAATGGATCTGTTTAAACAGATTGCTCCTGTATTGCGTTCATGTTCGCATGCAAACTATTGTTGAAAAAACAACACACTAACAGTTACCCAGATTCAACTAAAAAGCATAATCTGAATTACCAAATTCTCGTCTCAAGTAAATTCCAAAGTTGAAAGTGATTTACGAAACAAAATTTGACATAAGAATTTGGTCAAAGAGCAGCAGTTGAGGTAACAACAACAACAACAACAACAACAATGGTCAACAAGAAGAATATGAAGTTGATAATGAAGTATAAGAAGATGATAATGAATCAGAAGATGATCAATAAAGCAGCAGCAACAATGAACAATAAATATCACGAAGAGAGAGAAAATAACAACGGATGAGGAGAGCAAAAAATATTTTTTTTTCCTTTGTTCCCCGTTATATATTAACTAACATTTGAATCAAAGTGTAAATTTAAAAACTTGTGGGTTATTTTAAAATTTTTCAAACTTTCTTAAACCATAATGAAGTAATTGTCACCTCTACTCAATTATTAAGACTCGTGTCACATACACCTCATTTTAAAACTCTTTTGTCACCTGTGACCCAAACCCCCTAGTAACTTAGAGTAATTATTTTAAGTCTAAATACCAACCAAAATTCATCAAATATTTGAAACGTATCGCCATAACTTGTCTTCACTACAAACTTCTTTTGATATTGTGTTCTTGTGTTGTTACCATTTGAAACTTTCAAATATATATTAAAATTTTAAATTGAAGACAAAGAATCAAAGATACATGTAAAGGAGAGGGAGACAGGGATACATAACGAAAGCGAACTTTGTTGAAAGAGTGCAATATTATATATATATATATATATATATATATATATATATATATATATATATATGAAAATACTATTTATTAATAAATTATTATAGTAAAAGTTAAAAATTGGTTAATTAAATTGTAGTTAAGTAACTTTTTTTTTCTAATAAAATTAAGATAAAAAGATAAAATGAATGTCAAAAGTCAAAAAGAAAAAAGAAAAGAAGAGAGAGCAAAAAAATAACACTGCTAAAAAAGGCTAAAAAATGACAAACAAAAAAAAAAACGACAAATAGTGTCACTTTTAAAAACGACACTGTCCGTCACTTTTTTAATTCAATTTTAATTTTAATTTATTTTTTATTTAAATCGTCGGCGAACGTCTTAATATCTGTCACTTTTTTCATGAATTATTATGCCAACTAATTAACAAATAATTTATAATTTTTTTAATAAATGCGACGGATAGTGTCGTTATTTATTTTTAAAAAATAATAATTTATTTTTAAAAAGCGACGTTGTCCGTCGATTTTTAAAATTTAATTTTTATTTTTATTTGCTTTTATTAAAATCGACGGACAATGTTGCTATAATTTTTTATTTTTAAAATATTAATTCTAGAAAAGAGATGCTATCCTTCATAATTTTTAATTATTTTTTTTTATATTTTTTACAAAAAACGACTAACAGTGTCACTTTTGTTAAACTAAATAAAATTTAACTTTATGATAAAAAGCGACGTTGTTCGTCGGTTCATAAATTAAATTTTTATTTTTATTAAAATCGACGGACAATGTCACTATAATTTTTTATTTTTAAAATATTAATTCTATAAAAGCGACGCTATCCGTCGCAATTTTTAATTATTTTTATTTTTTTCTATATTTTTTACAAAAAGCGACGGACAGTGTCGCTTTTGTTAAAAATAAATAAAAATTAACTTTATGAAAGCGACACTATCCGTCAATATTTTATATTTTTAATTTACTACTAAATAAATAATTTTTATGTTTTAAAAAATTAAATGTATTCAATTATATATTAAATACATTTGATATCATATAATATATTGATCAAGGAAATAATATACTGTTGAAGTGATAGTAGAATAATATAAGCTAAATTGAACGACAATTCATCAAAGTATATATGAAATACATTGTATTACGAGGTAATATACTCGTGTATGTGATGTATATAGTACATATTTTGAAGTTGATAGTCAATCATATATATATATGTGTGTGTGTATCTCGTGTAGTGATGTACATAACAGTCAAAAACTAGATAACTGACTTTATCTATCCAAATATTTTGAATAATACGTTAACATCGTATGATCGAGGTAATAATACACTATTGAGCTTATAATAATGAAGCTAATTAACTGATAATTCATCAGATTAATACGTTGTATTACGATATATATTTATATATATATAATACCATATTCAAAAATTAATTAACCAAACATTGTTTGTAGAATACGAAATGCATCGACATTATTATGCGATTGACATTATTAATTTTATTTACATAATTTATTTATAATTAATTTGAAAATAATCATTTTATTTATTTTTTAATATTAATTTTATATAGTTACTATATTTATTAAATATCAACCTAATTCCATTCAATTTTCTTAATTTATTTCAATTCTAGCCATTTATACTCAATTTATGTCAATTGGGTTTAATTGGACTCAATTGAAATTCCCAAGTCAATTTTTTTTAACCCAATTTCTAATCTCAATTGATTTATCTCCTCAATTTTAATCTCAACCATTCATCATATTTGATCAACGATTAATATTAAATCAATTTTTACTATATTTTTCTTGAAATTAGACTACTTCAAACTATTTTTCTTGAATCGAGGATTTATTAGAAATAACCTATCTACCTTAGTGGTAAGGTCTGTATACACTATATCCTCCGTAGACCTCAATTTATGTGACTAAATCGGATAGTTGCTGTATTCATTTTCTCAAAATCTCATTTAGAAAACAATAAAAAAATGTCACTACTAGTACTACTATTACTCAATCGATACCCAAATATCGCAGCACCGCCGTCGACAACCAAATCAAGACTCCAAATTGCGCTGTCGTCGCCGAAATCAAGACACCACCATCCGCACCACCGCCGACAGCTGCCAAAAATTCCAAAGTCACCCTCCTCCAGGCTTTCTTCTTTCTCTCTCTAAGAAGTGTAACGTACAAATTTCGTCAACCACAACCATATCTGCCCAATCTGCTTCTGCTATTTCCAAAGGACAAGTATAATTTTATTCTATTAAACATCCTCACATCTCATATTCTTATTGTATAATTTTTTTTAATTGTTAATTGTTGGAGATGAACGGGTTGATTTGTTGGATTTCGTAGACTGGTATGGTGTGGAATGCCTTAACCAAAGCGGTAGCCACACTATCTCCTATGCCCTAAAATAGGTGAACAACAAAAATAAAAGATTATGTATTTTATCAAAATTAGGGTTGTTGTTTCAATTAAGGGATTTCACTTTGGAAGTTTGAAGTTCGGGAAAGACATTAAGTTAATTGATGTTGATTATATACTTGTTCAGTTAATTGTAAAGACATTAAGTTAATTAATGTTGATTATATACTTGTTCAGTGAATTGTGGTTACTTACTCGATTTATATGTTGTGAAATAAGTTAATTGATGTTGATTATATACTTGTTCAGTGAATTGTGGTTGGTTACTTGATTTCTATGTTGTGAATTACAAAGCAAAGTAATTCTGGTAGTTGTTGAAATCTAAAGCTTTAACTGACACCTAATTTTTGCTTTTCACGGCTAAATTTAATTATGAGTTTCTTCAATTTTTAATAAAATTAAAATATTTATCTCATCTGAATAAAAACTTTTCAAAATATTTTTATACGTAATTTTTTCATTTTTAAGTAGCGATTATATATTATCGTATTTAATTATACGAAATTATATAATTTTGTTACCTAAATATTTATTTTTACAAAATATCGAATTTAATTAAGGCTTATCTTGAAATAAATTTTAATGATTAAATCTTAGTCTAAATAAAATTTATTCTCAAAAATAATTTATTTGGATACAATATGGGTTTGATTTTATTAAATGAAGAATCTCGAGATTGAACGAGGTTTTAATTCGTGTTGAATTTTAATGAAATTTAGTCAATTTATTTAATATGGCCGTAATTGAAATTAAATTGACCACAATTGCAATTGAATTGACCAATTGATTTTTAATTTGATAAAAAATTAAACAAAATTGATCAACTATTAAACTAATTGGAATTATTTTTTAAATAACAGCAAATCTTAAAACTAATTCCAGCAACCCATTCCTTCTACTGCCAAGCTCAAACACAATCAACAGACCATTTCATTTAAAAAACAAACCAACCCAGTTTCCTTTCTTTTAATCTCAACCAGCCCAAACCATCAACACTATTCCGGCCCATTACCCTTTTCCTTGCCCATCAGCCAACAGTTAACCGCCCCGGGCCCAAAACTAACCGACCCGGCCCAATCCCATTATCTTTCCCCCTTCACCATCAGCCAACAAGATCGGTTTTCAACACAGCAACAACGTCATGCGATTTAACCAATACCCGACCCGAATCCACCAGCCACCGTCGAACCACTCAAACCGACCCAATCGACCAGCAACCCAATTTTGCCTGACCCCTTTTACCGTTTTCGTCTATCTCCTTTCTTCGAGAAAGATGAAGAAGCTTCTAAAAATAGATTAGGTGGCAGCTGGACGAGGCAAGCGAATATTTCACGAGAAAATCCAACTTGGAACATTGGAATCGTACCATGAAGGTACAGATGTGCCCAATTGAATTTGGTTGAGAAGAAATTTTGTTTTTTTGATATTCCCAATTTTGAAATTCTTCAAGAAAATCCAAATTTTGGTACAAATTGTGAGCTGGAAATTCTTATCTTCAACCTTAATTTGATTTGAATATCCTACTTTGAAAATCCCTAAATTACCCCCGGTCAAATTGATCCCATATCGTTTGAAGACCTAAATGGAAACCCCCCCCCCCCCCCCCCCCCCCCCCCCCCCCATTTTTCTATATAAAGCTCAATATTGATCTGAAAAGACCAAAGTCTTGAAGAGTGAAAAACCCTTGGAGCAAAAATACAGTGCATTTTTTAGTAAAAAATTTTTGTCTCGTGAAATTCGTTGGCAAATCAAAGATTTTGAGTTGACGATGATGTTTTTCGGTGGTGGCTAATTCCGGTGAAGTTTGTGATCCCATTTTGCTACCCCAAAGGAGGTAAACACCTTCTTCCATTTGTATTTCTGTTATTGTTTCCTTTTTCTCCTTTATCTCTCTCTTTATAATGGTAATTATGGTGTTGCTTATTTGCTGGGAGTAGTTGTAGATGGCTATGAAGGCCATAGGATTAGTAGGTTATAGGATGTTATTTTATTTTATTGAATCGATAACTATTGCCGCTTTCAATTCGACTGCTTTTGAATGACTTCACTATTTCGTGTTAATAGTGTCATAATCGCTTCATCGTAATCGTGTGAGATTTGTTTGCTGTAGAAGGCTATAAGATTTTGTGATTGCTATTCTATTTCCATCGAGTCGATATTTTCTCCATAGTCGTTGTGCTTACTATCTAGCTTCTTAGTTGGTTCAACCGTCGGTTTGTTCACAGTTTCATTAGGCATATTAATGTCAAATATAAGTTTCGATGATTGCTTCCCCAATTTGCTGTAATCAGAGAGTTGGTCTCCATGCTTGGGTTACGTTCTATGTTTAATACTCATCTCGTGCCTAAGAATGATCGCAGTAATAATCTGTTTGAATTAACCCCATTATTGTGACACGTCCATACGCGAAAAGTTTGCTATGTTGATGCTTTCCGATGCCAAATTCTTCATCATGATTTGAATAAAATCTGGGTTAGCCGGCTATCTTAGTGATATTTGATTAAGAAGTAAAAAGAGTTGTTTTTTCTTGTTTGAGTTTAAACTATGAAGCCTACTTGCCTAATATACCTGTTGTCTTTGGGTTGTTCCTAATTATGTCGCTACTGCCTCAATACATATATGAAGGACCTTAATGGTATGCCTATTTCATCAATCATTTAGTTAGTTTCATCTCAAAAGTGCATTAGGCCATTTGGTTCAATCTTATTTCGACATGTTATTTTGAACTGCTTCAATCTTCATGACAAGTGTAACGTTGAAATTTTTATTTCTATTTGGTATGATGATTTACAGTGCTTCATTTGTCTAATTTGTGCATAGAGTCCCCTCTTCTTTTCTAGTTCGATCTGATTATTTGAAGTGTTTTGATTGTAAAGACTCTACATGCTTTATTTTTTTAGCTTTTTAAGTGTTGTAAAGGCTATGTTTTTGTCAAATTTTATTTCAATAAAATGTGTGATTACAATAATGGACTTGTTGATTAGCACAGGTCTCGATGGATTAGTTTAGCCTTCCTATTAATTGAACGGATTGGTTAATTTGGAAACAACTTCAAACAATGGTCATGTTCTGATAATTATGACGCTTTGAACTCAGGTGAATAGATATTGACCTTTGGTTTACTTTTTTTTCTCTTGGAAGAATAAGTTTAGTCTGAGCGAATTTTGAATTATGCATGACTTTTTTGGTTAGCTGTTCAAGTGCTTATGTTAATGAAATGTGTGATTACATTTTTGCGTGTTGGTTGAAACTTCAGAATGGTTATTAATTCCTTCATCTCTTCCTTTGCATGTGAATTTACTTTGGGAGTCCGAACGGACTCTCACCCCTTTGCATTTCATGATGGTCCGATTAGATCCATTCCTTCGAGTCAAGATTCGACTAAATCTAAAGTCGACCATGTGGTTTACCAACGCAAGGGACGAAAGAAGAAGAAAGGGTTAAAAAATCCATCTTTGAAGCGGTCAAGAGACTTGGAAGTCTCGTTTTTTCATTTTAATTATTTATTTATTATTGTCTTTCTTTCTTTATTTATTTATTTTATTTATTCATTTCATTTGGGCCTCGAAGCCAAAGTTGTAAATTAATACAGATGAAGCGGATTTTGGGCCAAAAAGACTCGAAAGTATAGACTAGGACAGGTGAAAGATGGGCCGAAAGCCAAATTAGATTAGGACAGGGTGATGGATTCAACCCAAATCATTTATTTCTTCTACTCCCTTTCCCCTTTTATGTGCTTATTTGCTTTTCATTTGCTTAGACTTGGTTAAATCCCCAATTAAGTCGTCAAAACTTATTTTTTATACAAATCTTTTCCTAAAATCACTTTCTTTTCAAAAATCAACTTCTCCTTTTCAAAGTTAGTCAAAGATGGGTTTCAAACAGTTTGGATAATCGCAAGTTAGCGGATGTTTTAGATGTCATAAAATTTTCCTAAAACGTTTAAAGGAATTGCTTACCTAGAATCTCTAACTTAAATGATTTTTCTGTTTTGGATCATTTAAAGTATCGTTAAAGGTTTTCTTAATTCCTTTTCAAATAAATTAAGTGGTGATGCTCAAATAAGTCAAATTTTTTGCGAAAAATAACTGTTATTATTTTGAAATTAGTAAAGTGTAATCACTTGAGAGTGTGAATTCATGACTTGAAAATGGTTAAGTTTAGTCACTTGAGAAGTGAATTAGAGAGTTGAAAACGGTTAAGTGTAGTGTTTAAAAATGTGTACTAGTGACTTCAAATTGATCAAAAGTGTTGTCATTTGAGAAGTGAATTAGTGACTTGAAAATGGTTTAGTATAGTTAATTGAAAGACAAACTTGTGTTTTGAAATTAGTAAAGTGTAATCACTTGAAAGTGTGAATTCATGACTTGAAGTTGGTTTAGTGTTGTTACTTGAAATATGAATACATGACTTGAAAATGGTTAAGTTGAGTCACTTGAAATGTGAATTAGAGACATGAAAATGGTTAAGTGTAGCCACTTGAAGTAAGAATTTGTGACTTAAAAATAATCAAGTGTAGTGTTTTGAAATGTGTACTAGTGACTTCAAAATGATCAAGTAGAGTCACTTGAGAAGTGGATTAGTGACTTGAAAATAATTTAGTGTAGTGACTTAAAAGGTGAACTTGTGTTTTGAAATTAGTAAAGTACAATCACTTGAATATGTGAATTCATGGCTTGAAATCGGTTTAGTGTTGTCACTTGAAATCTGAATTCACGACTTGAAAATGGTTAAGTTTAGTCACTTGAGAAGTGAATTAGAGAGTTGAAAATGGTTAAGTGTAGTGTTTTGAAATGAGTATTTGTGACTTCAAATTGATCAAGTGTGTTGTCACTTGAGAGGTGAATTAGTGACTTGAACATGGTTTAGTGTATTTACTTGAAAGGTAAACTTGTGTTTTAAAATTAGTAAAGTGTAATCACTTGAAAGTGTGAATTCATGACTTGAAATTGGTTTAGTGTTGTCACTTGAAATGTGAATTCATGAGTTGAAGATGGTTAAGTTTAATCACTTGAAATGTGAATTCGAGAGTTGAAAATAGTTAAGTGTAGTATTTTGAAATGTGTACTAGTGACTTCAAATTGATCAAGTGTAGTGACTTGAGAAGTGAATTAGTGACTTGAAAATGGTTCAGTGTAGTTACTTGAGAGGTAAACTTGTCTTTTGAAATTAGTAAAGTGTAATCACTTGAAAGTGTGAAGTCATGACTTGAAATTGGTTTAGTGTTGTCACTTGAAATGTGAATTCATGACTTGAAAATGGTTAAGTTTAGTCACGTGAGAAGTGAATTAGAGAGTTGAAAATGGTTAAGTGTAGTGTTTTGAAATTTGTACTAGTGACTTTAAATTGATCAAGTGTAATCACTTGACAAGTGAATTAGTGACTTGAAAATGGTTTAGTGTAGTTACTTGCAAGGTGAATTTGTGTTTTGAAATTAGTAAAGGGTAATCACTTGAAAATGTGAAGTGATGACTTGAAATTGGTTTAGTGTTGTCACTTGAAATTTGAATTCATGACTTGAAAATGGTTTAGCGTTGTCACTTGAAATGTGAATTCATGACTTGAAAATGGTTAAGTTTAGTCACGTGAGAAGTGAATTAGAGAGTTGAAAATGGTTAAGTGTAGTGTTTTGAATTGTGTACTAGTGATTTCAAATTGATCAAGTGTAGTCACTTGAGAAGTGAATTAGTGACTTGAAAATGGTTTAGAGTAGTTACTTGCAAGGTGAATTTGTGTTTTGAAATTAGTAAAGGGTAATCACTTGAAAATGTGAAGTGATGACTTGAAATTGGTTTAATGTTGTCACTTGAAATGTGAATTCATGACTTAAAAATGGTTTAACGTTGTCACTTTAAATGTGAATTCATGGCTTGAAAATGGTTAAGTGTAGTGTTTTGAAATGTGTAATACTGACTTGAAAATGATCAAATCACTACCACCACCGCCTCCACCTCCACCTCTACCTTCTCCTCCATCTCCTCCTATAGAAGAAGATATTGATGCAGATCTGATTGGTCTAGTTTCTGGAGATACGGACAGGCTTGGTAGAGTGTTTATCGAGCGTCATGAATCTTCGTAAGTTTATTTTTCAATTGATAGGTTTATTTTTTTCATTAATTAAATATTCAAGTTTACATACTTATTATGTTTTTTTACAGGTGGTATACCCCGTCAAAAGAAGTTAATGAGGTTGTAAGGGAGAGCGTTAGGAGACTTTTTACATATCCTTGGTACGGGTGGTGGGACATTCCAAGAGACTTTAAAAAAACCATGTTTGAAGAGTTTAAGGTATATTAGATTTAATTATTATTTAGTTAACTTTAATAGTAATATATATATATATATATATATATATATATATATATATATATAACACTAGTCAATTGATTTTCAGACAAAGCACATGACCAACAACACAATTCATAATTCATATATTGAAGCACTTCAACAAATTTGTGATATGCATAAGCTTGTACATACATGGGGATTTCATGATATCATACTAGTTGGGCATTGTTCCTTCATCTTGACATTTAATCATACACATGGTAGGCATAGCACATGTAGACAACATTATACAACAATTAATCATCATGATTCATCTCTAATTTCATCATCCTAGGGTTTATTTATAGGTTCACATGAATATACATCTATATAAATCAATTCCATATAAAATTGATCATCCAACATGGATTTGAATTCAATTGATCATTCTCAACATAAACAAAACAAACCCAATATGAAATTCATAAAGAAATCCATAAACTTAAACTTAGAAAAGAGATTCTCGGGTTTCATGGATGAAAGGAGTCCATGAATAAACACTACATATACTTGGGGTGTGATTTCTTGAGGATTGACGGTGAAACCTTCTTGAATTTGAATCCCCAATAGACACCCTAGCTTGTTCTTGAGAGAAACTAGTATATTTTAGGTGAAGAATGACTAAATACGTGTTATTGGGTATATATAGGGGTGGTAAATTGATTGTTTTAACCCTAGATGCGTCTCTAATTTCTAAGAAAATTTCCCGATTTTCAACCTTGGCGCGACGCGCCACTAACGCAGCAAGTCATTGAAAAGTTACAAATGGGAAATTGCACGGTGGCACGACCTGGAGCTATCGCATTGCCACCTTGTTCACGACCTGGAAGTTTGGCGCGACGCGCTACTATCGTGGAGCAACACTAGAAATTGACAATTGCCATTTGAGCTATCTCCGCGACACGCTGAAGGCTCAGATGATACACTGTCTCACTAAAAAGGCTCTAACTTTTCACTCGAGTATCGGATTTGGGCGAATTTGGTATCGATGGAAAGCTTATTCAATTCCCCACATGATTAGAAGGGAAAATCATAAAACTACCACGTGTACAAAAGTGGATTCATCTTTCAAAGAAAGCTTCTAACATTCTTGGAAAACTTTTCAAGTTAGGAAAAGTATGGGGTATTACAAAAAAAGAAATCAGAAGTTGGAAAAATAAGGGGCAGGCAATGGAGTGGGCAACCCGGGCTCTGGTGCGGTACATTGGAGTAGGCGTCTTGGGCTCCACTACGGTGCACTACAGGGAGCGCCATGAGCTTATCCCGACGCTGCTACTATTTTGTAAATCCAAAAATGCCATTAAGATCGTCTGAAAATTTTGAAACACACTAGAGATGTACCCTTGACATCCCTAATCATGATTCAACTTTAAAATCGACATTCTAAGGCCGGGAAGGTCAAAAATAAAATCATTGAAGTTGAAGGGGCTTTGGAAATGATTAATTTTTAACTCTTAGTGAAATTTTTCTAAGTCTTAGACCCCTTTATCATGCAATAGTAAGCTAAAACGAGCTAGGATCTTATGGGGTCTTACAGTAATACACGATCACCAACTACAAATCTCAAATCACAAAGCCGATGATCTATATAGGCTTTCTGCCTACTTTGAGCCGTACTCTGTCTATCCTGACTATATCAAGTAACTCCTAAAGCATATCCGCATCATGAGGGTTTACCCTTAGAAGTCTCAACCCATCCAATTGGAGAACAACATCTCCTACCATAAAAAGCCTCAAATCAGTCTCAGAAAACACGGCTGCACCTTGAAGCTGGTCAAACAAATCATCAATGTGAGACATAGGATAACGGATCTTCAGCGTTACCTTACTAAGCTGCCTATAATCCATACACATATGTAAAAGGGCCATCCTTCTTCTTCAAGAACAATATAGGGGCACCCCAAGGGGACACACTTGATCTAATAAAACCCTTATAAAAAGATTCTGAAGCTGAGAATTTAGCCCCTTAAGCTTGGTAGGAGCCATATGGTAAACTGCCATAGAAATAGTTCGGGTGTCAAGCTCGAGGTCAATACCAAACTCAAGCTCACGAACGGGGGGAATACAGACAGTTTAGTAGGGAACACATCAGGAAACTCACAAATAATAAGAACAGAGTCATGTGATAGACTCTCAAAACTAGCATCACAAAACATAAGCAAGACAAGACTCGCAACCTCTAGAGATAAGTCTCTTATCACAAACATAAGATATAATCCTGTTGTCTTAAGGCTAGCCGCTCTCTACTACATGATTGGTCTATACCGGGCATGGATAAGGTAACGGTCTAGGCAATATAGTCCCTGACTGTATGATAGTGGGATAATCAGTCCATACCCAAAAATCACATCAAAATCTACCATATCCCAAATAATAAAGCCAATATAAATATCAACATCACCGGCAGTCACACATATGATAAGAACACTCAATCCACTACTAAAAAATCACCCATGGAAGTGGATACCTGCAATGGCACGGATAATAAATCAATGGACAACTCAAATTGTGGTGTATAATAAGCATATATATATATATATACAAAAATAAGTGTATCCTGGATCAAATAAGGCAAGGACCGACTAGTGACATATTAAAGTCACACATGTAACTACAACATTTGAAGTCTAAGCCTCAAGTCTGTCAGGTACTGCATATAACTGGCCACGCCCGTCACTTGGCTAGACACCTAACCGACCTCTAGTCCTGTCTGTCTGAGAACCTCCTCAAGTAACCTAGAACCCACCCTTGTGACCCTAAGGATTACCACTAACTGAGGGGCTAACAACTCTAATAGAGAAATACTCTAAGTTGAACCAACCATCGCCCCACGACTAGGGAAATCCCATAAATAGTGACAAGAAAGTACAGTGTAAATCACGAAATCTGAGCAAAACTATAACCAACCGATTCGGCTGACCCAAAATTATCACCACGTCAAGATAAACTCGAAAATGAACCTCTTGAAGACTAACCACTACCCTTGCTAGGCTATCTTCTAGCACTAGACTGACCTCCATCAATAATCTAAAGAGCTGCCAGAACAGGTCGACTTAGCTGACTCTAAGGATGAAAGGATGAACGTTGAGGATACCTACTCTGAGAAGACATGCAAATGGAAAACCTCAACTTTCTAACAAAGTAGTGAACTATATTATACTCCATAACTGTCATAGATCCCTACTCTAATCTGGGGGACTGATCTCTAAATCAATCTCTAAAGCTGTGAGGCATATACTTTTCCAAGAACATCTCAAAAAACTGAGTCCATGATAAAGAAGAAAATCTAGCTGGTGTAGAATCCATAAAATCTCTCCACCAATGAAGAGCAGAAAAGTCTAAATGAAATGTGGGGTATCCTCACCACGAGTCTCAACAAGGTCAAACCATGAAACCCATCTTCACACGCAGGAACATGTGCATCCTCTCCAGAAGCACCATAAAATCTTAGCGGAGCTAATCTCAAGAATTTTCCAAACATCTTATACTCCTCAGAAGACATAGCAGGTTGGGTAACCACTGGTTGGGTGACTATTGGCTGAATAACTAATTGTGCATGAGGAATATCAACTCTGGGAGCCACAGCTACTGGTTGCGCCCCCACCTCAGTACCACTCTAATCTGTAGAGTATGCACCATCCAATGGAACACCACCAATAATACCCAACAACTGACATTATGCATCTCTGAACATTGCTGAAGAAATAAACCTTAGTGGATCCTAGGCTGGTTCCTGGCACACCGCTGACTGTAGCAAAAGAATCTCTAGCTCAGTTGCAAGAATAAGGTCTGGGTAAGGCGGCCTATCTTGGCCTCTAGCTAGGGATACATCTCTAGGCTTCCCATGACCTCTAAAACCTCTGTATTCAAAAGTAAGAGTAGGATCCCTAGGTTCGGTCTTGGGACCCTCATCTCGTATAGTGGTAGCATATGCCCTGGCCTTTTCCAGAAGAGTAAAGTCAAGAGAATATTCTATAAACAAACTCAGACTCTTAGCACAAAATAAGTGAAAAGGTGAAGAACTTTTAAGAATGTCCCATAGCCTCTCAAAGATAGGAAATGGACATCCATTCTTTGATCCGCAAGACTCTATTAGATACTTGTTATATCAATAATACTGGTGAAACCTAGGCTCTGATACTAATTTATAACGATCTAATTTATAAGTCATGATGGCACCTGCCAATTCCCACCTGTAAGTAAGCCAATACCATAACTCGAAGCTAATTCAATGGGTTAATCTGGTAAGAAAGGGCCAACATAGTCAAAATTCAAGAACATAACTTATTAACATAAGGGTTTTAGATGAAATGACAGTCAAATAAGATACTAATTCCAAAACATGGTAGAGCTATTACAAGAGAAACTAATAGTGTCGATACAATTCCAAATCCAGAATAGTTGACACATCTGTCTCGAATGCTAAAGACTACATACAAGAGATGGAAGGAAACTGGGTGACTCAAACTCTAAGAGCTCACCCTATCTCTGAAAATCAATCATTGCATAAACCATGATTGATGGCGATAGCTAATACTCAAATCTACACCAAAAAGGTACAGAAGTGTAGTATGAGTTACAAAATAGCAGGTACTTAGTATGTATGATCGGTCGACTAAGCTAAATCATTATATAAGAATGATATAGTGCAAGATAATCTTAATAAGTCAAGGTACAAAATCGAACCTGAATCATCTCCATCATCACTGTATATAATGAGTAAGTAGTTTGAAATAATATTATAACATAAGACATCAATACATATCAATATTGTTGTATATAATAAGCATCAAATATTGAAATTGCAATATAACATAAGGCATCAATGGATATCCGTATCGTTATGAATAAGGAATAAATGATTTGAAATCATAAATCAATACAAGTGCAATCATGAGAAAACACAAGTAAAAAGTTGGCGCCCATACACCAACTAGTGCGAAAAGTAAAGAATCCATCACGATATCCCATAGCACCGGAGAGTATACCCAAGAGATATAAAAGAGTCAAATTACCAATTTATGAAAGATTTGGATATATATATATATATACCACCATATATACTAATATACTCATAATCATAACCATACCACCATATAGGCACCTATCTCATCAATACAACCTATTAACTCATTATTTGCTAACCAATGCTTATTACTAAACTAATTACGTACTAGTCATCATACAACCCCTAATTATTTTTTATCCCTTATTCACCACATAATCACTATTCAAGGGTCAACAACTAACCATTATTCAGTAACTACCGAATATCAAGCATCTAGTCAAGATTCATCACTAGACCATATTCAATAATTAACAAATATTCATTTCAAGCCATCATAATCCCACTAGTAACCATTCACCATATGACAACTAATCACTACTTATTCACTATTACTATATCAACTAACATCTTTTAATAATTAGCATTATTAATCCACAAATCCTCATTTAGCAACTAATCAACATCATAAACTTAGTCATCAATAACAACTAATTATCACCATCGCTAAGCCCATTATTGATAACCACCATAATAAGTTAATCATCCCTATTAATAGCCATCAATGCCACTAGTACCTTTTATCACTAAGGTTCACAAATCCACTAGTCACTATTAGCCACTTAAGTAATATCCACAACTAAGCTATTTTCATACTTAAATCAACAACTATACCACTTTATACCTTAAATCATTAGAAATCTATAATAGACACCTCTAATATCAATATTATAGCTAACTACAGAAGAACAAATATTAAAAATATAATTGCCATGCATAGGGCTAGCCAGATTTGAATCGGGTATCATTATAACATCAACATATCCTTTGGCCGAATCGGGTGTTATAATATCATCAACATATCCTCCGACCTTTTCGTATATCATAATATCATCATCATATCCTTCGACATTGTCATGTATCATCATATCATAATAATATCCTCCAACTTTGTTGGTATCATCATATTATCATAATATCCTCCGATTTTGCCGGGTATCATAATATCATCATAATAACCTCTGGCCTTGCCTGGCATCATCGTCACATCAATATATCATATGGCCTTATCGAGTATCTTAATATCCTCCGGCCTTTTCGGGCATCATCATACATTAATATATCCTCCGGCCTTGTCGGGTATCATAATATCCTCCGACTTACTGAGCATCATAATCACATTAATATATAATAAAGAACAAGCCTCACAAGAGCAAAAGTAAATTACAAGTAAGTAAATGACAAGACCCATGAGGGATAAAGTAAAATACAAGCCCCACGAGGGCTAAAGTAAATGACAATCCCCAATAGGGCTAAAGTAAAAGAGAAGTAAAGAGAAGCATACCTGTATATCCCATTATTAGTCGTCAAGGAAAATTTATCCATAAATATATGCATATATATAGCATGAATATTACAAAGCATAAATTGGTTCAACATTGTTAGTAGAATAGCTTCTCATGTGGTCAATAAATATACCTTTTTTAACCCTTAGTATCATGGCAGGTAATATTAGCGACAGAAAGGCTTTCTAGCATAATCACTAGTTTAATTACTATACAAAAGAATAAAATGAGTAATATCATAGCCCAAGTCCCAAAATAGTATCTAGTTAATAGTCCACACAATAACATAGTCTTGGGCTTAATTAATAGCATAATCCATAGCCACACATCACAGTACAGTAATTTGGTCAATAATCATTACATCACTTCTAATCAGCATAATTCATAATATCTTTATTTAGACCGTAAGAATAACCATTAGTGATATCATGAACAATAACCCATTAGTAGCCTATTGTTGGCCTATTATTGTCCTATAGATAATATATCATTAGTATGAACGATGGCTAAAGAAAGACATAATATATAGTTTTTTCATAGCATGGTCAATAACATCATTTATAGTTTAGGCCATATTATAGTCAAGAGCTCATTAAATAGCATGTTCATTAGCCCAAACATTAGATAATTACAATAACATAATTAATAGTTTGACAAAAACTTTAGCCAACAAGGCATCCAAGGGCATAATCACTTGGGCATTACTCTCAATGCCGTTCTACATAACCAACAAGTACTAAGAATCATCAACATTGCCTCAAAAGGGCACTCTCTAGTCTATTACTAAGCGTAAGGTTCCAAGGGAACCAATACTCAATCTTTCCTTAAGGTGTGTCAACAACCCCACATCAAATCCTCGAAAAGCATTCTAAGTTAATTTCTACCCCAGACTAGACTATGGTATCTAAATCAAGCCTTAGATGTTTGACAAGCCATAATAGTCCTAAGGTCAAGGTATTTCTTGAGAACTACTCTTAACTTATCTATGAAAACTAAGGAAATATCACAAATATATGCAACTAGGGTCAACTTACCCTCAACTTGAGTGACAAGGTCCTCCCATCAAACTAAAACAACTAAAGCCTTCTCATGCTATCCAGGAGACAATAAGTCCAATTATAAAATGATCTAGATATAAGTCAAGCATCCCAATCTATGGTTTCAAAATGGCCTAAGTGATTTAACTAATCCCAAGTATTACTATTTATCAATCCAACACCTAGAATTTTCCCCAAATCTAACAAGATATCACAATTATACTATAACATAGCTCATCTAATAAGAAGTAAGTGTAACCTACCTCAAATTTAAAGGAAGATAACAAACCGGTAAATCTTAGACTTTCCTTTCCAATAAGATTCTTCAACGTGTCAAGATATCAAAAAGACAATCTACACATCATTACGTGAATATTGATACCTATATTACACTATTTTGCTTCGGGTCCCAAAATGACACAAAAAATGAGTCCCACATACAGAAAACACATTTTTGAGATCCACCCAATGTTCATAAACCAATAGGGAATCATAACCCTTAAGAATCAAGTATAAACCAAGCTTATTTGGGCTAAAATCAAGTCCTCAAGCAATTTGGGTTTTTAGTTAAAAATTCAAGAAATTGAAGTATGAAAAGGAAGGATTCTTACCTCAAATCCATTGTTAATCACAAATAAATATGTTAAACAAGCTTCCAACTCACACCTAAGACTTAGTTTGAAGTTATCATGTCATTTTAGGGTTTTTAGGGCTTAAAGGGAAGTGAAAAATGCCCAAATCTCGACCAAAGGGGCTACTTATAACCTCGCCAGGAAAAGTGGCACCATGTTCGCGCTACATAGGTCTGCAATCACACTCACGTGATTGCCTTTTATTGGTGGTGATCATCATACTCTGATGCCAGCACAGTCAAAACTTTTTTTGACCTCCGGGATTCATTCAGACTTTAATTTTTGCAACTGAGCTATGTAAACCTACTAAATTTGATGCTTCAGACGCATTGGTGAAGTCTTATTTTGGATCTAAGGTAGTTTTGAATAATTGTGGGACCCATACCCATATCTTTCGATATTTTGACTTTATGAATAATGGGTCAAAATGGGCTTGGGTGCAATGGGACTCAAACCAAAGGTCTACCTAGCCTAAAATGAATATTACAGAGCTACTAACATAATCAAAATTTACATCCGAGATTGTTTTACTGAGGTTGTCACTCAGTGACCATTTGCAACCAGTGAAGACTTCTAAATGAGGAATTGGCTCTAAAAACCCAACGAATTGCCTGGTAACCAAACTATCAATTTTAGCAAGTAATAAATGACTTGGGGCAGCTATGAAAAATCTTTAATGGAAAAAATAATTAAAATTGCAGAAAAAGACCTAGAGGGTCATTACACAAGTTATTAATCAAAGTTGCTTATAAAGTGACTGTTTGATTTAATTAAGGAAGTCACTCTACATTTCTTTAAGCATCTTGTCACTCCCATCAACTCCCATGAGAATTTTAGCAAGAACATCTTCCTTTTTATAGCTTTTTGAATCTATGAAGGTGAATTTTTTGTCTTTTTGTCAATCACGAGGTAGACATATCTATCATAATCATGCTCCTTATCTCTCTAATCATGCTTTCTCTCTCTCTCTTGTTCTTTGTCCTTTCAATTATGATCACAATCATGTCCAATCTCAGACTTTGTCCCTCCAATTTCTATCTCTATCATCCAACCTTAACTTTTACCTTTCATTTGATAGAAAAGTCGAGAACCCCCATTCTATTTTATAAGAAATGAATCTCCTCATCAAGTGAACAGAAACATCATCCTCATAAGCTCTATTTTCTCTTGAAGCTATGGTATTAACAATTTCGAGGGTTAACCTCATGAACTGCTTTGTCAAGAAATCCACTTGTATTATCTCTTTTTATCCTTTTTCCTTTGTTCTTGGTTTACATAAGACACGGAGGAAGCCCTCATGGCCACATCAATATCTTATATATGCCAAGTTTTAATTTAATTCATCATTTGGCTGAGCAAGCCTGTAACAATCCCAAATATTTGGTTAATCATAGACCCACTGATTAAGTTGTCCACTACGATCTTATTCAAAGAGTCCAAAGACCAATAGATGATTAGAAGCAACATTTTATTTGGTAGTTCATAGTTGGGGCAATAAAGTAACTTCTTCTCAAATCTTAGTCATGCCTTATGTAGAGCTTCACCACTTGGTGAAAATTTGTTATTTCATCTCGAAGTTGAATCATACAAGACAGAGGAAAGAATCTATCAAAAAAGGCATTCGTTATCTTAACCTATAAAGTGATGAACACTTTGGGAAACTCCCTTAACCAACTCACCGCCACTACCATCAAAGAGAGCAGGAACAATCACAACTGGATGGATTATTGAGAGATATTTGTGATATCAAAAGAGGTGTAAACATCAATGAAATTATTTAAGTGCATATTTGCATCTTCATGTAATTGACCACCGAACATCTCCTTCATTTGAAGCAAGTGAAACATAACGCTAGTAACATAGAAAGTTGCATTGCCTACTGTGGGTAGTTGATGAATAGTACTAGCCCTATTGGCATCTTCCAAAGGGTCATCATTCTCTTATTGCCCATCATAAGTCATGGTATCACTAC
The DNA here is from genome assembly GCA_030864225.1 of Capsicum baccatum var. pendulum. Taxonomy (NCBI): domain Eukaryota; kingdom Viridiplantae; phylum Streptophyta; class Magnoliopsida; order Solanales; family Solanaceae; genus Capsicum; species Capsicum baccatum. Next base: position 203,880,060 of record CM061553.1, read on the forward strand.
CATTTTTCCTCATATTACCTTTTTGGTTCATATTTGCACCTAAAAAACAAAAATAACAAACAAAGTAATTTCAAACTACGACTAATGCAAGTGATTCGCTATGCTATAAAAAAGTGAATTTTAACTATCATTCTCTGACAATGACGCCATTTTTATAACTCTCAATTACACTAGTTAAGATGTACATGAAGCTTGCACTATATTTATAGAACTCAATGAGTCAGGGTCGGTCTCATAAAAAATGCATACGAGAGGTACACCTTAGAGTGTAATAATTCACTAAATGTTTGATCGTATAATTAAAATGCAATAAAAGTAAATGGGGGTTATGTAACCAAGTTTTAACACTTTAGAATGTAGTTATTACATGAGAATGTCTACAAGCTGGTTGAGAATTTGAGGGTTAAAAAGCAATAAAAGTAAATGGTGGTTATGTAACCAAGAATTAGCACTTTAGAATGTAGTTATTTCAAGAGAATGTCTACAAACTGGTTTAGAACTTGAGGGTTATAGTCAAATAACAAGGAAACTTGGGGTTGTACTATCAAGAGTGTGAATTCATACATGGGCGAGCATATATTTATTTTGATTCAACTAAACTAATGGGAAGGCTAGGTTTTGAGTATTAATACTAATCTCTAGATTACATACCAGCTTTCACATATGGATTCTCTCAAACCCTTATATGTTTCATCGTTACCAACCTATTAACTCAACATTATAGACTTATCACTAAGATATATTATTTAATGAAAAGAATTAAGTTGTTATTCATTAATCTTAACCCGTATGTCCTCTCTTAAGAATGAAAAGAGATCTAATCACCACTAAAGTTTGTAGCCTTCAATTTTGGATTGAAAACATGGAGTAATGGTGAAACCCATAACATATAATCAATTAGAAAAGCAAATAAACAGTATCCATGCATTAATCACTACTCTATCATCACACAACCCCAAGTTGGGGGAAATTAGCCAAACATAGAGAGAAAAATAAAATTTATACCATTATACTCAACAAAAGCTTCCGTTAGATGCCAGAATTCAGCAATAAATTTTCAAAGCCAATGTATAAACTCAAGAAATAGGCTATCTCCTACCTTAGGGTTTGATTACAAATTTCTCAAGCTCAAACTTATGCAAAAAATAATATTTCAGAACCATAAAATCCTTTTTATAGCTGTAAAATAGTTTAAAGATAATTACAAGAATGCCACTATATAGAGTATTTGTTGGCGTAGATTCCAGCACATCTAGTGAGATACGGGAGAATGTTCCTCCATAACTTAAAAATTTTCTATTTTCCAGTGATCTGCCAACCTATCTACGAACCCCTTTTGCAGGGGCATGTGGCAGGATGCAGACACAAATGTTCACGCATATCCCAGATCTTCTTTTAGTGATTTGTTAGCCGATTCGTGGGCTCATTTGTAGGAGTATATGGTGAAATACGAGAGAAAACTCAAAGCAGATGGCTTTTTCTTCAACATCTTCTTTCAATGCATCGTTCTAGGCCTCTTTTTTTCATTGTTGCACTCTACTTAACTCGTAAGGTTAACTCATCTTCAAATTCCTCGAGTATCTGCACAAGTGAGCATTTTAATATAAGATATCCATCGAATAAAAAAAACAAAATGATGAGCATTTTAATATAAGATATCCATCGAATAAATAAAAACAAGACGATGATTCAAGCTTAAAAGACTAAAAGTTTACAAAATGACAACTTATCAAAGAACAGATAAAATTAAAAATCTCAAGGTAAAATAAGATGAAACCGGGGGGGGGGGGAGTTGGCTAAAAGGCCACATCCAAAACCTTTTTTTGACATTTAGACACTAGGTTTTTTTAATTGGATAAATAAACACCCTAATGGGACCACAAAAAAAATGCAACCCTAGCACTCAACTTACAAAATATACACTTTAGCCCCTCTCCCATTTCAACCCCATTTTTTTAAAACTATACTTAAGTCCATGTCCAAAAATATAAATATTGGATAATTAATTTAGAAAAAAATATCCCAAGCTTCTCAACCAATCCACTACTAGCCACCAAATTTTGGCGCCATTTCCTCGATTTTCCGGCCATTTTATGTTGAATTTTTTGGCATCCATCGAAAAGTGACATTATCTCCATTGTTTTAAGCCATTTTCGCATATTTTTAGCTCCTATTTTTCTTCCATTTTCATACGAAAAGCTTGAAAATTAGTCCCAAATTTCAAAATTGATTCTTGGCTCAATAGCAACATTCCAACACTTCTTAGGTTGTTTGTAAGCTAAAATTCATCGGTTTATTCCGGTGATCATCGAAAAAGGGTCGATTGTGTATTGTACAGACAACAGCTAAGAAGAAGACGACTAAAGTCTATTAAGTCTAGGCTCATAAACCACTATTCAAGTCTATTAAATACTATTATCAAGGTACATTATGTCTATTATAGATTAAGTGGTTGTTGGTGGTATATTTTCTGGTGAATGGGAGGAGACTCTTAACTGTTGGGTTTCGAAAATCGCGTCTAAGGAGATAGTGTCCATTGCCCTTCGTCGTAATGGTTCATACGCTGATATGGTTAAAAGCATAATGGAGATCAGTGAATTAAGTTGTGATCAAAGCGAGGTGGTAATTAGTTACTTGATGAACGAGAGGGGAAAAATCTATCCAACGTTCATAAGAAATGATAGACACGTGGAATTATACATACTTTGCATTGATTCTGATAACTCCAGACCTATATTATGGGTTAAAGTTGTTGGAAGGTCCCAGGAAAAAGCTTTCATATTAGCCCCACCCCACCTCCACCCACGACAGTGGATGATACGTCAACGGAATACAATTGCATAGGTGGTGATGAATAGGATAATAGTGAAGATTATAAAGAAGAGGAGTGTGGAGAAGGTGAGGACAGGGAGATCGAACCATAAATAATCCACTCTTTCTCGGACGACACCAATCTTTTTGTAGGACAAACATTCAAGGATAAGAAAATGTTGAATCTTTTGTTGAACCAGGTGTTGATGAAAATGTCATTCAATTACACAACGATAAAGAGTTGTAAGAAAAACATGAGGGTAAGGTGAGTATATCCTACTTGCCGGTAGATGGTGCGCGCATGTGCAATCGGAGAATCGGGTTGGTTTCATAACTATAAGTACGTGGGAGAGAATACTTGTGGCGTTGATCATGTCACGGGAAAGCACAATAATGCCACCGTGGAGGTCATTGCCTCACTTATTTTAAACTTTTTCATCGACAACAAAGGTCCAAGCCTAAAAGAGATGAGAGAATCGTATTTAGGGAGCTATATTGCAGGCCGGGCTATTGGAAGTATTGGATGACAGGCGTTATTAAGAAGAACATATTTCGAGGTACGCCCAAGCACGGATATGCAGTGCTTCCCGTATTTTTATATGTTTTCAGTGGCTTCAATCCCAGTCTATTAATTCCCTCATGGTAGATTAAGAGTCGAGCAGGTTTATTTACTACTTTATGGCATTTGGGGCTTCCATCCATAGATATACACACATGAAAAGGGTCATTGTTGTAGATGGCACATATTTTTTCACCAAGTACGAGGGCGTGCTGTTATTTGTTGTCGCTCAAGATACACAAAATCATATCTATCCCTTAGCGTATTGTGTCGTGGATAAGGAGAACGATGCATCGTGGGGCTTCTTCTTTGAGAAGCTTATGGCCTTTGTCATGGATGAACCAGAGTTGTGAGTTATCTCTAACAAATATGTAAGCATACACAACGGCCTCGCAAGACATTATCCGCTTGTGCATCACGGTGTTTGATGAGGAATCTCGATGAAAATCTCTGAAAAAATTACCATTGTTCTGATTCTCTCTATTTGTACTACCATGCGGTCAAAGCGTACACGTTGGAAGAATTTAATGAATACTTCAATGCCCTTACAGAAAGATGCCCCAGTGCAGCAGCTTGCCTCGAGCATAAATTTAGATTTGAAAAGCGGAGTCAGGCTCACTTTCTAGATTATCGATTCAATGTCATGACCTTAAACATCCCCGAGTCGCTCAAATCAATGTTGCGCGATGAAAGAGAGTATCTAGTGGTGACCATGTTCAATTCAATTGCACATAGGTCTGGAGAAATATTTAGGAAGAGGTATGCAGAGGTGGACAATTCGAAGACAACATTTGTTACTGTAGTCGAGACAAATTTGATGGAAAACATGACTGAGGGTGACAAATTATATGTGAACAACATAAATAAAAGCACCGGCCAATTCACCGTGCTTGCTTACGGTTATTCCGCCATAGTTAATCTTTCGATACTGTCATGTTATTGAAGAAAGTATGACTTGGTAAAATTGCCATGCGCTCATGTAATGGCAGCGTTGCATTTGAAGCACAGGGACGAATATGACACTAGCATTTAGAACTACTCTTCACAAATATATTCAAAAGAATCATACCTCCTTGCATACTTGGAACCTATTTGTGCAGTACCACTAGAGTCGGAGTAGAGTGTGGCGTGAGAGTATATAGAAATGCAAGTTCTTCCACCTGATTTTGATCCCAAACTCATGAGAAGGAAGGTGAAATGCGTTAAGAGTGTATTGGAGAAAAGAAACAAGTGCTCCAAGTGCAAAAGGCGGGGATATAAGAGAACAACATGCAACCTTAACGTAGGATAATATGATTGGCATTGTATTTTAAGTTTTTAGTTTTTTCAAATGCACTGGACAGTATGTAATGTGTATTCTATTTTGAAAACCACTGAACTGCAGTCAAAATCAACTTTTTTTATTGTGCATTATCGATTCCAGTTCATATATTATATACTACGTACTAAATAGATTATAGACTAAAATAATCGACCATCCTTATAATATATAATATATCGGTGTTTAGTCTACAGTAAATATTCAATACGCAGTGTATAATAAACCTACCTGGTTGTCTATTGAACAAATCCTTTTCTTCATACAATGTTGAATTCAAAATAATTATGACGCATTGAAAAAGTTTTATTTTGAAAACAGTCATCCCAAGTTATGAAATCGACTATACACATTACACATAGACTGGACTCAAAATATATAATGAGTCGATGCATGGTCTATGGGGTATATTTTAAACTACATAGTATATCATCAATCAATCGTGCAGTCGATTAAAGAAGCCCTTTTCCTCATACACTGAATCTTTTAATATAATTATTACACTTTGAGAAATGATACAATTTGAAATGCCTCGACAGCCACAACCGCTGCATTTTCTTGTTTACAATTCCCACACCCCTTCTCCCTTTACATCAACATGTGTACAACTCAATTGTCTCATGCTCTGGTCTATTTAAAGAGGCCTTTGTCAATTGTAAACTAAATTTCTGAAGAAAAGACTAAGGAAAGAAGATGATGGCAAGAAGGAGGTACACACTACGATCAATGCACAGAATGACAACCATCGACAACATAGAGTTACTTAGGCTTCAGAGCAACCTAGATTTCCTTTTCCTAGGTCATGCCTCCGATCAACGGCGGCTGGACAGAGAGCTTCAATGGATGACTCATTTTCTTTGGGCCATAATCGAGAGGCTCAACCTGGACCCCCGTGAACTCATCACCCCCTTCATCCCACTAGTATAGTTTAGTTTAGTTTGTTTTGTAGTTCATTGCTGAATGAAGATTTCATGGTAGGATTATGTAAATTAAATCTTTGATTTTGTCTCTTTTTTGGGATTTTTTTCCTAAAAATTGTAAATATAGATGCAATTAACTTTAAATATGTATAAACAAGTTTATGTTTTCATGATATTCTTTTTATCTATAATGATTTTATGTCTTTCAGTCTTTGTTGATGATTTTTCAGTAGTGCATGTTTAAAGATTTGCAAACAATGTTTAAACTTAGAGTACAGTATGAATATATAATCGACTACGCTAAATACAAATTATATACGGTCAATACGAATATATATTCGGTTATGTATGAATTATATACTGATATCAGTGTTGATGATCTTGTATATTGACCTATTATCAATTTAGTCTAATGTAGATTATAGACCTATCATACAGTCTATGATCAACTTACTAAATATATTGACAGCTTAAAGTAATGGCAAAAAAGGAGAAATTAAATAAAGTAAAATTAGCGTATGTCAATAACACCATTAAAATATTGTAAAGAAATTTTGATACATCAATTGTGACTCCCAATCATTTTTGGATGTGATCAAGTATTATCTAAGACACGGTGTAGTCGTAGATCATTGAGATGACACAAAAAAAGAGAATAAATAAAATAAAATAAAATAAATATTAACCATCCAAGCACTAAAGAGCGACTACATATCATGACAAGTGATTAGACTTGTGTGATGACCATAAGAAAGAGTGATGGTTGTCACTTGTGAGTGTTCAATGGACAAGTAGTGTATGAGAACAAGAAGTCCTTCTTAATAGAGATGCTTGTTTTAGGTAATTGGTTGATACTACCATTGCCCTCACCTATACTCATTTGATCGAGTGTCCAATTATTTTGTAATCTTATATTATGATATTTAGTCACTTTAGATTGCGTGAATGATGTTTATTTATTTTATTTCTCCTTTTTTTTAATCTCACCTCCTTTGAAAATAGATTCAATTGATCAATACATCACTAATAATATAGTCTGGTACAGATAAAGCTAATTGTTGATTCCCAATTTTGGCTTGCCCTTTTTTCTTAATTACTTTTCCAATGCTCCTCGGCCCTAAATAATTTTCAAAAATTAAATAAAAAATAAGACTCGTATTTTTATTTCTATTTCTATAAATTTTAATAAAAGGAGAATTTATTTTTCTATCATAATATAAAATATTTTCATTTAATATAATTAAATATTTTAACGAATAAAGAATATATATATCTTTTGGTATTCGCATTCACATCCTTTCAAACTTTAATTTTTTGGGAAATATTATGACCATATATATGTATATTTTTATTACATAAAATATATTTTTAAAATGTACATATTTTTATTATACTCTTGATTTTTACATATATCTTATTATACTCTTATTTTTACACACACACACACACACACATATATTGTTAATATTAGATCACAAAAAAGAGATATCAAATTGGACACTTATACAAATTATGTTTGTAATTTGTATACGTTAAACTAAAAATAATTTTAGAGTAGCAGGAAGCATCGATAAATTTAATTTCAGTAGAAAAAGAGTAATCAGGCTAACTATAATTCAACTTCAATTTCTTTATTTCATCCGAACCCAACTCTTACTTTATCAATTTCAGCCAAGAGCCCAAAAACTAGCCCGAAACTGAGTATAATTCCTATGTCTGCTTTGTCATTTCACATCAACAGATACAATTTAATCTTATCCGTTGATTTTCTTTAAATCCGAAGGATCCCAAAATTTTCAGTCATTTTTATATGTATGTAGACATATATATTTTTATTTATTTATTTGTATATTTTCTTTTCCTCTTCTCTTTAAATTAAAATTTGAACCATCCGATTAAGTGACCAAACGGATAAAAATAAATCAATTTTTAATCGGCTTTTATATTTATATTCATATATATATATATATATATATTTGTATTTATTTATTTTGAACCATCCAATTAAGAGATGAACCGTCCAATTAAGAGATCGAACGGATCAAAATTAGTCAAACGATGCAATAAATGCACACCCTTTTGACATAGCTTTTCCCTTCTTTCAAAATCATCTGCGTGAGTATCACTTTCCCAGACAAGACGTGTAGTCACCATCTCCATTTACCCTAAAAACACAAAAATCAAACCAAACCTCCATCTTTCTTCTTTTCCTCCTTTCCACCCTCACCAAATGAGAATGGCTTAGCAGTCATAGACAACGCAACATAGCTGCTACACCTGCACGAGAATCCCCCCAAATCTTCCCCTCCAGCCCATAAATATTTTCAAGAATAGAAAATCAGTCCCAAATCCGAATAACAGTAAAAATAAATTTCAAATCCGCATTAAAAATCTGTGATTCAACCAAATTGAGAGATGAGTCATCCCTTTCAAAGGTTAGAATCTAATTTCGTCATCTTTATCCAACGTTGGTTTCCTTTGAGATATGGGTTTAAAATCTAAATTTTGAAATCTGAATTTGCACCAATAAATAGAGGATCGGGCAGAGGTTTTGAGCAGGCTAAATTTTTGAAGCAAAACAAAAAAAAGGGTAGACAAACAACGTTGAAGATCTAGAAAGGGAACGAGTGGAAAATTGGAGAGAAAAGCAAAAATTGCTAGAGAAATTTTGGATCTTGTAAGAAAGAAATTTGTGAGAAAGCAAACCAAAAAAAGGGAGAAAGAGGGAGTTCAAAATTGGAAACTTTCTTTTCTAATTTTGGACCCAATTTAAAGTTTCGAAGTTCGAGTTTAGTGGCTGGGAACCCTTGACGTCGAGCCCAGGTTTGTTGTACCAGAAAAAGTGCAAACCCATTCTCCGTCTCACTTTTGTATTTCCTTTCCCTCAACTATTTTGATTTTTTGAGAGTATGTGATTTTGCGTCGATTTCAAGTTCACCTCTTTGATAATTCCCTTTGATTCTGCGGATAAAAAATGCATGTTGATTTTTTGATTATGTTGTGCTCATTACTTGCTGATGGAATTCATATATTTGGCTTCATCTTAATCCTCTTTCTTTCAAAGTATTGATGTCTAGTGTTCAGTTTGTGAAATTGAGTAAAAAGTGAGGATTCATCCCTTTCGAGTATTGGGATTCATTTGTGCGAATAAGTTTGAAATTGTGAAGTTTTGAGTGTGAATTCACTGCCTCTTGTTAACATCCATCTGCCTTCCATTCATCTTATTTTGATGTGTAACTAATTTGATTTGATCCCGAATGTTGAAGTTTTGTTAATATCAAAGTACTTAAGGCATGAGATTTATGACTTTTTCATGAATTTAAGTTTGTCTCGATTTTGGACCCATGGTACATGAATTTGATTCTGAAAAAAAATATTTTTTCCACAAGTTTGTCAACATAAATCTGATTTTTGGCGTAAATAGGTAGAAAAATTGTGGTCTGCTATCCTAGAATCCAACACAAAATATAATCTTTGATCGATTTATTTCAATTGTTGACTCTTTGCATAACTCGATAATTTATTCTTGTCCTTGGTCCCATTTTATTTTTTTGATATTGTGAATTCGAGTATTAAGTTAATGTTGAGATTGCATTTTTTCCTATGCGCCTAAAGGGTCATATGCCTATTTTATCCATTGAAAAATTAATAGCTCATTCTACTGATTGGTTAGTTCTTATTTTTTCTAGAATGTAAATATAAATGTTTTCTACACTAGGATCAATAGGATGATGGGTGAACTTGAATCAAAATAAGTCTCATTTCTATTTACTGTCAAATTCCCAATCATTTGGATTGTTGTTTGTTAATTAGTTATCGGCATGGATAGCGAGAAAAAAAATATCCCAACTTGCACGATATATGAATAGATTGTTAGTTATCAAATTTTTTTTCTTAACTTTTTATCATTTGTCTAAGCCTTGCCTAAGTATCATTCGGGAAAAAGTTTATACTTGCAGATAAATAATTTGAGCTCTTGATTATGGTTATTTAGATCATTCCTGTACTAGCATGTCTTTGCTTTCCAATTCTTAAAATTTTGGGTTGGTCTGTTAGTTACTAATTCTTACTTTTATTTTTATTTTTTCATGTAAACTCGAGTGTTGGAGTTCCGTAACGGAACTTGTTTTGACCCAACTAATCGGGTCAATCGCTATTAGGATCGCAGAGCTTTGGGACCGCATTAACTCAAACTCCGAAACGGAGTCTAGTGCCTCTCTTTAGTTTGTTCTTCATTAAATTATTAGTATTATATCTTTTTTATTGCAGCTAGCTTTATGTTCATATTGCTTTGTTAAGATAATTTTATTGATCGATTGTTTTATAATCTCTTTATTATGTGCCGATCATTTAAATGAGATATTATTGTCATATGGTTGGAATTAAATGCCTAACTAATTTATAGAAGTGATTTCTTAAAAAAGAACGGTGAACATTAAATTTAGCCAATAATTTAGGTAAGTCATCTGGCTTATAAAAAATTAACAAATAATCGACGTAGTGATTCTCATCTTTTTTTTTAGAATAAGAATGAATTTTTGGAATTAAATCAATAAGTCGCTAAATGTTAGATTTATCAAGAGAGTCCACCCACCAATTTAACTTTTTTTCCAATAAATAATTCTAATGTTTGGCGCTATATTTTACTGTAGTTTTCAGGATAGAAATGCAAGGTTTACATTTATCCGCTACCGCATACATGATATATTGTTTTATACTATAATAATTATTTTGCTACTATTATTGATCATTATTATTACCATTACTATTATTATTATCTTTATTATTTATACCGAAATTATCATCACTATTTTAATTTATTATTATTATTATTATTATCATTATTTTTTTTACATATTTTTGGCACATCCATAATTCAGCATCTATTTCTCACACTCTTGAAAGTATGTTTAACAAATAAACTCTCATGCCTAAGATACTTTATTTACTTAATACACAATTATATTTAGCTATTAAAATCCACATATCTCTTATAGAATTATACGATTTTAAATTTTCTAATATATAGAAATTACATTACCATCCTTTTAATGCTTAAAATGTATGTATATTTTTGCAATAATTGCATTACTTTCTTTGTACATGGTAGCGTCATGTCTGATATACCTTAAATTTTTCTTTTGAATAATAAATAATAATAAAAGTTTTCTTATCACTGTTTTAAGCAAATAATGAATAAATTTTTTTTTCCCTAATATTTTCCTAAACTAAGTGTAAGGACTATCTTTGGATAGGCTCTGAGGGGTGCCTAACACCTTCCCCTCGAGTAATCAAAACCCTTACTCAGAATCTCAAAAAATGTTTTCGATAGACTAAACAGAGTTTTACAATAAAAAATGGGTTTTCCTAATTTTTCATAAAAAGTTAGGTGGCGACTCTAAAAAATGAATTTTCAAATCCCAAGAGTCACGACACACCTCCATATGCCGTGTGTTGTTTCGATCATTTTTAAATAGGACACGATAGAATGTCGACTCTGCTGGGGACCTAATGAACTTAGGTTTAGATTTAACATGCTTAGTTTAGGGTTTTCGTCCTTTATTATGTTATTTTCTTACCTGTATTTATATCATGCTTTCTGTGGTAAGACGCAAGCCAAATCCGAACTTGCGTTCCTTATTTGATTGTACAACACTGTTTGTTACTGCTTTATCACTTGCACTGTTCCTATCGAGGCTTGGTCGTACACAATTCACACACTGAACACGTGAGGAGTGTACTGCACTCCTCCGAACCTTCTTTGGTTTCTTTAGTTTGAAAGTCGGTGCAGTTAGGCTAGTGCATCTTCTCGCAGCTATTCAGTCCCACTCTTGAATATTTAGGGAAAAAATATTAATCTAGTCATAGATCATATTGCATACACCTTAGGCGGAACGGTCCAAGGTATCATTTTTGCAGTTAGGGAACCACCCTTCGTGTCAATGGGTTCTTCATGGACCCAACGACTCTATTTGTGTGAAATGACTAATTGATCCAAATGCTAAGACCGTAATAAATTCAAGACATTATTCTTACCCTCCTTTTTTCTTTAAAAAGATGGAAATCAACCAAAACCTCGCCAACATCCACATACTGACTAACATACCACGTATCCTGAGACACTAGTGGGGAAATATTTGAGTGGCTCATGGGGAGGAGGTACTTTCACACTTGGGGTCTTTGACTGATCTTATGGAGATTAGGACAGATAAGCTGGTTATTCGATCGCTAATCGAGTTCTGGGACCCGACTACAGTCACTTTCAAGTTATGGACTTTGAGATCATGCCTACTTTTGAAGAGATCAACCAAATTGCTAACTTGCCATTGACAGGGCGGGTACCTTTGGCTCCACGCACTAATGCAGGGAGAGACTTTCTTTGTGATATAGGATTGAGAGTGGGCACAGGCTTAAGGATGGTCGAGGTAGGCTGGGTAATCCTGAGTTATCTTTTTGAGAGGTTCGGCCGAAGAGAGATTTATGATCGATTTTAGGATAAGTTCTTTTTCACCAGGGTAGTCTGGGAGAGACATAGAGCCATTTTTTTATGGAGGCATTCCTTGGAATTATGGTGTTCCCCATGAGAAGGAATCAGATCAGTATTCACCTACTCTACACGGTCATATTCATGTGTAGGGCACCAATCAGAACCACGATAGTGTTGATTATTCTAGCAGAGGTATTTCGGTCCTTGTCTGCATGCTCCAGGGGACACGATTTTTTCAAAGGTTGCAACCTAATGCTCCAAGTATGGGCATTATAACACTTTTATCGCAGGGGTGGCATCAGAGAGGCAGGTTTCAACCAAATTCGCAACCACAGACTCAGGATAACTATGTGGGACATACCGAGTAATGAGGAGCAGTGGCACGTCTTCCTAACCTATCTCACCGATAACATCATCCAGTGTAGGCTACCATGGGTTAGTGGTCGAGTGATGCTGAGGAGATATTATTTTTATTTCCTCGAGTTAATTAGGTTGGAGGGAATCCAACGATATACGCCGTGGAGAATTCTACGACAGTTTGGCATGATTTAAAATATGCCTTTATGGTCGAACATGGCGTTAGCAGAGGGAGATTATAAAGAAAGAATATCCATAGAGAGGCTCGGTAATCTAATCAATGGATGGGGACAAATCTTCAGTTTAGGAATGAGAGGTAACCCATACTGCACTCTCTAGTACTACACATGGTATATGTCGGGTTAAATTCTAGCCCGACCAAGCTATGAGACACTCCAGGGTCTTGCAGACATTCACAGAGCAGACCAGATTCAAGAGCATTTGCTGCACCTTAGGCCTATGACCATTACCATGTATGAGTAGGTGATTCGAGGATTAACGAATTACCTCATCCACACAGTAGATGATGGATCCGTGGAGGAAATGGATGAAGACCCTAAAGAGGACCCAGAGAAAAATCTGAAGGAGGATCCGATGGAAGAGCAGGAGGGGGAAATGACAGAGGAGATGGAGAAGGACCCCAAAGAAGAAGAATACGGACCCATAGAGTTTGGTGGCAGGGAAGAAGAAGACCACCAGGGGCAGCAGTCAGACGGGTCCTCAGAGTATCACCCAGGTCCCTATTATGACTTAGATGATGATGATGATGATCCCCTCAGCTGGCCTTAGGACCCATATGCTATCTCTGATTCCCGAAGGGTCTTGAACGAACTATTTGTTCTTTTGTCTTTCATTTCTATTTTCCCTAAAAGGTCATGCATAACCTCTGCTGATGTTGCTATATGCCTACCATGACGTAATCTTTAGTTCAAGACTTTCTCTCTTTGTAACTCGTGGTTCAAGACTTTGCCCTATTATTAATCAAATCACTTTGTCCTAAATTTTAAAAACAATTCAAACTTTGGATCAATTAATCATACTTGCATCGTAGGCCCACCACTATTAAAAAGAGGCTCTTTATTAGGACACGTTTTGGATGTCGCCTACTTGGTGTATATATGTGTAACTTACTTGTTACGTTTTCATTATCTCCCAAACTAACATAGTTTCCCTTTTAGTTTTCTTTCTTTCCTTTTGTTATTAATCCCCTCAAGATAAAGTTGTTTTGTGTCGATTGAAAAACTGGAGGAATCACAATACAACCTTCGATCAAAAGACAAAATGACTAACAGAGATAAGGCCACGATGATACCAGTGGATGACACCGAGAGTTCTCAAAGATCGTCAGATACTCAGAATAATGATCAAATGGCCAATGTGGCACAGGAAATTGAGGTCCTAAAATAAGAACTCTATCAAATGCGGGATCTAACCAATCTTACAGTAGCTAGATTTCCTGCTCAGTTGCAGGCTCCAAGTATTGAATTACCTCCTGGAGCTCCCACTAACCAAGCAAATATACCGCATGCTCAGGCCCCACCTGCTCTTCAACCCACTATTAGAACTGCATCTGTTTATTCATTTCCTGCTCAGAACTTTACTGTTCCAGTCCACCCAAAAATACAACACATACTCGAGGAACATATTAGTTGTGAGATACCTGTGCCACTTGTATATGCTTTCAAAGCTCCTACTTTCACAACATCTGCAGCAGTTAAGGTTCCATATTAGGTTGAGCGATATGTGGGATTGGGAAAGGATGTCTAATCAAGTGAAGAAGGGTCAATAGAAGCCCAACTCGAAAGTCTAAATAAGGCTTTTAGAAACATGAAAATCACCAGAGGGACTGAAAGTCTGGACTACGATGACTTATGCATTCACCTAGATATCGACATGCCCGTGGGGTACAAACCATCAAAGTTTGATGTGTTTGATGGAAATGGTAACCTACATGCACATCTGAGGGCTTACTGTGATAAGTTGGTCAGTGTGGAAAAAAAATGAGAAGTTGAGGATGAAGTTGTTTATTCGGAGCTTGTCAGGAGAAGCTTTGACTTGGTACACCTGAAAAGACCCCCGTAAGTGGTGTGACTAGCAAGAAATGGTTGAGGAATTTATGAATTGCTTCAGATTTAACACTGAAATTGGCCCAGATAGGTTCTCATTGGCTAACATACAAAAGAAGTCATCAGAATCATTTCAAAAGTACACATGGCATTGAAGGACCGAGGCTTCTAGGATCCAGCCTCCACTAGACAAAAGTGAGCTCTCCAAGTATTTTATCCGAGCTCAAAAGGGTGTTTATTTTGACAAGATGATGTCAATGATGGGACAAAAGTTTACAGAATTGGTCAAAATAGGAGATTTCATAGAAGAAGGCATCAAATCAGGGAAGATCCAATCTATGGCTACATTGCAAGCTTCAAGTAAGGCTATACAGACTAGTTTCATTAATGGTAACAAGAAAAAAGAGAAAAGATGTCTCATCTGCCACAGCATACTACCAACTTGGAAATTCTTCCTATCGTTACCCTAACAACCCCCAAATTATTGCACATGACCCAGTGTATAATACTGAACCGCATTATAATCCACCTCGAGATCCAGCATACCAAAATCCACTAAGACCATACGCCTCTATCCAAGCTCCATCTCATAAAAATAGACCAGCCAATGCACCCAAACCATGTCCAAACTATGAAACCAGAAATAATCGCACCTACATACCAATTTGCAGAACCTTTGGCCCAGTTGTTCGAGAGATTGAGGGCATCAGATTTATTATATCCAATTGAGGGAAAGGTACCTGATTTGACCTCCCAAAACTTCAACAGTAGCAAACGATGTGCCTATCACTTAGGAGTCCAGGGGTATCACACAGAAGACTGCTACAACTTAAATAATTAGATCGGGTCTCTGATAAGGAGGGGTATAATCAAATACACTGCCACAACCCTGAATGTGAACAACAAACCCTTATCAAATCATGGAAATTAGGAATTCAATATAATTACTCTAGAGGAGGAGTATGGTTTGGAATAAACTATTGTGCCCACATGGAACGCAGAAGAAATCACCATTGCATCCCCATCACAGCCATTTATCATATTCCAGTTAAGGAAACCTATAACTATTCATACTTATATGCCAAGAGTCGTAGTGAACACATTAGCCACTAGGAGGCTAGATTGTGACACTAAAGAAGTCTCGTGGGACTATCGAGCTAAAGCCAAGGGTAAAATGATAGAGGCTGCCACAGCTCAAGGGATGACCAGGTCTAGAAGGTGTTACGCGTCAGAAGAACAAAATCGTGGAGTTATAGGAAATGATCTAAACCCGAAGAGGAATATTACAGATGCTGAAGCTGCAGAATTTTGGAAGAAGATGAAACCCAAGGACTATTCAGTTGAAGAATAACTCAAGAAGACACCGGCCTACATTCCATTATGTCTTTGCTTATGAGTTCTGAAGCCCACAGGAACGCTTTGATAGAAGTGTTATGTCGGGTTAGCATACCAAAAGAGACCAATAACGAAACCTTGGCTACAGTAATCGGGTGAGTGGTGGAGGCAAATAAAGTCTCTTTCTATGATGATGAGTTACCATCAGAAGGGGTTGTACATAATAAAATGCTCCAAATTACAGTCAGATATCATGATAAAATTATGAACAGGTCTTGATCGATGGTGGTTCAGGTTGCAATGTTTTTCCGTTGTCCACTCTAAGGGATTTAGGTATGAATATAGAAGATATAAGGGAGAGTCGGGTGAAGGTCCGAGCCTTTGAAGGGTCACAAAAGAGTGTCATCAGAGAAATTTACTTGACACTACAGATGGGACCAGCAGAATTTCCTATCCTATTTCAGGTCATAGATGTGTCATCTAGCTACAACCTGCTATTGGGGAGGCCATGGGTCCACATGGTAAGAGCTGTTCCTTCTACTCTCCTTCAGTACGTGAAGTTCAATGGGGTCGCACAAAAGTTACTATCCATGGAGAAGTCAATCATACTATTTATTCTTTCAATTTAGTCCCAGTCACCGATGAGTTAAATGAAGCCATATTCCATACCCTAGAGATCATGTAAGCTACAAGGACCGATGAGAAGATAGAACTAGCTGAAGGGAAAAATCGAGTGCTAAAAAGATGGTCGTATCAGAGATGTTTAAATATGGGTATCAACCCAAGATAGGTCTAGGACCAAGAACCGATGGTATAGTTGAGCCAATCCAGCTAAAGCATCAGAGAGGTACTACAAGTCTTGGATATGAGCCCATTTTTGTAGGAGCCTATAGTAAAGGATCTGAAGTGACAGTATTCGTGCCAGCTCAAGTCCCAGTTTCAGAGCAAGTAATTGATGAAGACGTTATAGTAGGAATAGGAAACCTATTTATGGCTGTGATTGAAGGAGAATCAGAGATAGATTTCAAGAGGCTTACCATCCGTGATGCTGAACCTAGAGAAGTGCTGCAAAATTGGACCATTAGCCAATCCCTATTCTGACAAAAGTCTTGGAAGTATGGATTGTTGTTGCTTTTGAAAATTATTTTGTTTGCATGATCAATTGAGGCTTGAATCATCCCGAAGCTCTTTTTGCTACTAGCCTTTTGTCAAAGCCCAGTGCTTTTATTAATAAAAGTCCTTATTTTCAAAAACTTGTTTTTCTATTTCCAATATCTATTTACTTTACTCGCTTTTATACTTTTCAGCATAAATATTACTAAAAATTCTCGTTCCATGATTATGACATATAACGAATCCGTTGAGAAACATGTGAGTGATGAACAAGATTACGAGGAGTATGATGAAAGCATGATGCCTGAAAACCTGCCGCAGTAGATCAAGCAACTCAAAAGTTTCAAAAAGCCTAATATAGATGAAATTGAAGTCGTCAATTTGGGTAATGGAGAAGCAGTAAAGAAAATACGAGTCAGCATACAATTGGAGGCTGAAAGGAAGCAAGAATTAATAAGTCTGCTCAATCAATACAAAAATGTGTTTGCTTAGTCTTACGAAGACATGCTTGGTTTAAGCACTGATATCTTCTCGCATCGACTGCCGACTAACCCCTCATGCCCACCGGTAAAGCAAAAAATGAGGAAATTCAAAACCGATATGAGTTTGAGAATTAAGGAGGAAGTGACCAAACAGATAGAATCTAACATCATGCGAGTCACAACTTATCCCACTTGGCTTGCCAACATCATGCCAGTACCAAAGAAGGATGGGAAGATAAGGATATGTGTAGATTATCGGGATCTCAACAAGGCTAGTCTAAAGGATGACTTTCCGCTCCTAAAAATCCATATTCTCATTGATAATTTCACAAAACATGAGTTACAATCATTTGTTGATTATTTTGTAGGATATCATTAAATCTTGATGGACGAGAAAGATGCAGAAAAGACAGCCTTCATCACTCCGTGGGGAGTGTATTGCTATAGAGTAATGCCATTCGGACTCAAGAATGCTGGTGCAACTTATATGAGGGACATGTCCAACCTTTTCCACGATATGATTCACAAAGAGATCGAGGTATATGTGGATGATGTCATTATCAAGTCCAGAAAGAGTTCGTATCACCTAGATGATCTACAAAAGTTCTTTGAAATACTGTGAAGGTACGACCTGAAATTGAATCCAGCCAAATGATCCTTTGGAGTTCCCGCAGGAAATTTATTGGGATTCATTGTTAGTAGAAGAGGTATAGAGTTGGATCCATCCAAGATAAAGGCAATCCAAGACTTACCACCTCTTAAGACCAAAAATAAAGTAATGAACTTCTTCGGAAGACTCAATTACATCAGTCGGTTCATAGCCCAGTCCACGATAATTTGTGAACCAATATTCAAGTTGTTGAAGAAGGATGCTACCACCGGATGGACTAAAGAATGTCAGAAGGCTTTTGACAAAATCAAGGAGTATTTGTCTAACCCACTAGTATTGGTCCAACAAAACTGGAAAAGCCTTTGCTGCTATATCTATCTGTTCTAGATAATGCCTTTGGATGTGTGTTAGGGCAGCACGACAATAGAAGGAGGAAAGAGCAAGAAATTTACTACCTGAGTAAGAAGTTCACATTGTATGAAGCAAGGTATACATTGTTGGAGCGGACTTGTTGTGCATTGACTTAGGTAGTGCAAAAGTTAAGGAACTACCAGTCCGCATATACCATGTACTTGATTTCAAGATAAGATCCACTCAAGTACGTCTTTCAGAAGCCAATGCCTACTGGAAAATTGACAAAATGGCAGATTTTGTTAAGCGAGTTTGATATTGTGTACGTGACATAAAAGGCCGTCAAAGTACAAGCTTTAGCTGATCACCTCACAAAAAATTCTATGGATCAAGATTACATGCCGCTCAATACCTACTTTCATGATGAAGAAGTGTTGTTTGCAGGAGAAAGAATATCAGAGAGCTATGATGGATGGAGAATGTTCTTTGATGGAGCAGCGAACTTTAAAGGTGTTGGAATTAGAGTAGTTCTAGTTTCAGAAATAGGTCAACATTACCTAATCTTGGCGAAGATTAGGTTTCCTTGCACTAATAATATTGCAGAATATGAGACTTGCACTCTCGGTCTTAGGATAGCTGTAGACATGGACATCAAAGAGCTTTTGGTGATAGGAGATTCAAATTTGTTGATCCATCAGGTGCAAGGAGAATGGACTACCAAAAATGTCAAAATCCTTCCTTATGTACAATGTGTTAAGGAGTTGAGTAAAAGGTTTACGAAGATCAAATTCAAGCACGTCCCCTGAATTCAAGATGAGTTCGCCGATGCCTTGGCCACACTATCTTCAATGATTCAGCATCCGGATAAAAATTACATCAATCCCATCAAAGTAGAGATACACGATCAACAAGAATACTGTTTCTATGTAGATGAAGAGATAGATGGAAAGTCGTGGTACTACGTCATTAAGAGGTTACTCGAAGTAAGAGAATATTCAGAAGACATTACTGGAAAATAGAAGAGGACTTTAAGAAGAATGGCCAATCACTTCTTTCTCAACAGATAAACCCTGTATAGGAGGACTCCAGACTTAGGATTGCTACGATGCATCGATGCCTTGTAAGCCATAAGATTTTTAGAAGAGAAACACGCAGGAACTTATAGACCCCACATGAACGGTTTAATTCTTGTAAAGAAGATTTTGAGAGCTGGATACTTTTGGATGATCATGGAGAGGGATAGCATCCAATACGTGCAGAAATGACACCAATGTCAAGTTCATGGAGACTTTATACGAGTTTCACCAAACAAACTCAATGTGATGGGTTATCCTTGGTCGTTTGCTGCTTGGGGCATGGATATTACTAGTCCCATAGAACCTCCTGCATCCAATGGACACCGTTTTATCTTGGTCACTATTGATTAGTTTACTAAATGGGTTGAGGCTTCAACACATAAAGCTGTAACCCAGAAGGAGGTAACAGATTTTGTTCACAACAACTTAGTCTGTCAGTTTGGAATTCTAGAGTCAATCATAACTGATAACAGGGCCAATCTTAACAGCGACCTGATGAGAGAGATTTGTGAAAGGTTTAAGATATCTCATCAAAATTCCATGGCATATTGACCGCAAATAAATGGAGCGGTTGAAGCTGCAAATAAGAATATCAAGAGTATCTTGAGGAAGATAGTGGACGGTAATAGGGAATGGCATAAGAAGCTGCCGTATGCTTTCCTTGGAAATCACACCACAATCAGAACTTCAACTGGGGCAACTCCCTACATGTTGGTTTAAAAAAGCTTTACCATCCTCCATCGCTTTGACATATTTTGAATCACGAGAATAACACCCATAGTTTAAACCTGTGATAGCACAAACTCCTTCAGGCCAAAACATGCAGGCCTGTCATTGATGCCGAACCACATTTCATATAGCTTGTTGTCCTTTTCAACTTGGTGAAGAAGTGTATAGTGGACACGTTGTCCGTTGAACTTCATATGTTCTAGCAATTACCACAAACCACCAAAATAGGAATTCTTAAACCTACACTTCAGACGTTGATCAACCACAACTTGTTTGAATTCATAAAACATTTTCAAACTGGACCTAATGGATATCTTAGCCAAAAATTATCTGACATCATACATGACTGTGGCGAGGTTGTACCTCTCAGCTGAAATAAACCTTCCACAGTGGGGTAAGATCAATGCTTCCTCATCTATCATAGCCTCAATTTCTATTTCCTTCGTCTCATCTCGAACCGAAGCTTCAACAGCTTCCTCGCTATAATTTCTATTCTCCGATTCATCGACTTTTTTTTTCCTCGGACCTATCAACTTTTACAACCTTGTGTTTGTTACTTCTAGCCATTTGTTATGATCTATGGATAAAAAATAACATTTCTCAACTATAACAACAAATACAATACCTAATCGATCTAACAGTATATTAACATGACAGTAGTTGCAGCACCAAAAAAGTCTATTTGCAAAACAACAAAGTTTCTTCTAAAACAACTCCATCATCCACAATAACATGCATCTAAAGCACTGTTATATTGAACAAAAATAGGAACGAACCAAGATTTTTAACACAAAAACTGAGAATAATTGGCAAAAAAATCTAAATGCAATCGTCGAGGAAAATTAAAATTCAACAAAAACAATGCACAATCAAACCAATACCAACTTAAAAACACAAATTTTAAGTAAAATCAAGGCCCATTTTCCCCCCAAAATCAGTTTTTTTCGTCAAAATACGTAATACGAGTATCATTCAAACCAAGGAATCCCCAACATGAACATGCTTCTATAAAACCATTACATTGAACAAAAGTTTGAACAAAAATCACATTTCTTTGCACATTCTGATGAAATTAGCAAAAAAAATTCAACATGCAATCACCAAGGATAATCTATATACACCAATTATCTATCAAAAATTGAATAAATACCAACTAAAAATAATCAATTTCAGTAAAATCACGCCTCATTTTTTTTTTAAAATTCAAATTTATTTAAACCCCAACCATAATCGACAGAAAGCAAAACACCAAAAAAATAAAAAAACCCATCAATATGGAGCACAAATTACTCGGAAGATGAATATAACTTACCTGAAGTTGAAGATCGAAGTTCTTCAAGCTTTGAAAACATAGAAAATGAAAAATGGTGGAAGGTTGAGGAGATGCAGGAGAGAAGTAAAAGAAAAGAGGAGAGAAAAAAATTGGTATTTAATAAAAAAAGTGGGGTGAAAAAAGTATTTAATAAATACATAAGGGATGGAAAAAGGTTTATTTTTTTTTACACTTTAACCCATACCCCCATCACTTTTTTCAAAATCCTAAAAATTTAAATAAAAAAGTAAAGGGTGTCTATTTCCCAAAATAAGTTTTCAATGTGGACTTTCAACTAAATCTTCTCATGAAACTGACCGAAATAGAGGGATTTTCAGTATGGTTATCTCGAAATATATTTTTGACAATCGTAAGTTATTTTCAGTATGATTATCTCGAAATATATTTTTGAGAAAATTTCTAAATTATTGTATATCTTTTTTTTAGCTATCAATAAGTTTCTTGCTCTTTGTTACAAAAAGTTAACGCAAGTATAATATGCTTATTTAATGCCTTTTTGATAAATTTATAATATACAGCAAAATCATAAAAATAACTACCCAGTAAGTAAATGCAAATTCCAACATGATTATCGTTTCCAATTATAATCACTACTAAAAAAAATTGTTAAACGAAATCTAAAAAAAAGAAACCTCAAAAGCAGCTTCAATGTCAATTCGCTAAAATGTAGGTTGCTTTTTGTAAGTGACCTTACGAGGTCGCCAAAAAGTGACCTCATGAGGTCGTCATGTTATTTTCAAAATTTTGTAACAAGAGACCTCATGAGATCGCTATATTTATTTTTTATTTATTTTCTTTTTTACAAAAGGAGACATCATGAGGTCGCTTTTTTTCTCAATTTTTGGAAAATGAAAATGTAAAAAAGTTACCTCATGAGGTTCCTTTTCTACAAAGAACACTGGCAGCAATTGTTGCTTTTGCAGCTGGCCACCCGCTATTTTAGTTCAATCTAATAGGCTAAATTAAGCTTAGAGAGCTACCCACGATCAATCAAAATACAACAAACACATATCGACCAGTCAAAATACAACAAACACATATTCTAAATAACCTTCAATTTACACTACATCAAAGTCAACTTCATAGTACTTCAAAATTGAATGGAGAAGACATAATGTTAAGTTACATAAATCTATTTCAAAATACTTTAAAGTTCTCATACATTTACAAAAAAATTGCTAATTCTTATAAATCATCATAACGTACATAATCTAGCTTATCTAATTCAACAACTAAACTTTAATAATGTGACGATGTATTGTCGCATGATCCTCCTCCTCCTCCTCATCATCTTGGTGACCCTTCGGTCAAATCTTCAAGAATGCGGGTTAGCATGTTCTCACCTGTGGCATAATTGGTAATGGGTCGGTAAAATGTATAATCCCTTCCTCTCCAAAGATCTAAAAAATACTTGACAATTGCCAAAACCTGTGCTATATCAACAGAATAGAGTTTTATATGTTTATGTAGTCAGAAAATAAATCATGGTCTCCCTGAGAAAAGACTAACAAAGGCATGTTTTTAAATTGCATTTATATCATAAAGAGATACACGACAATTGAAAAAATTTAAACTTATTCAAGGGAATAATAGTAGAGTTATTAAAGGAAGGCCATATATTTCATAGACATAACCTGAACTCCAATTGTGCCAATAAGCAACTACCTGGAAGTAATGCCTTTTTCTATTGCAGTCACCGCCATTATTTCGACAGAATGTATGAAATTATAAGGTTAACATTTCGTGATGACTTCATGACGTGAGTAGGAACAAAAGGTTGTTGTAAGATTATGATTTCCCAAAAAAAGATTCAGCACATCTTTGTTGTCCTACAAATAGTTACAAATTTAGATGTGCAAATATACATGATCAAAGAGAAACAAAAAAATATATTCTGAAAGAAAGATGCATCGCTCGAGACTGATCATAGATCTCAATGATAGATATTTAATATGTATGTGATTGTAGGTTAAAGTAGTGATAGATAACCCAATTCTCACTTAAGACCTTCAGAGACAAAAATGTGTTACAATGCTTAGTCGATTTGAAAGTAAAGGTAGTAAAGGACAAAGAAAGTATGCCACTATATTCAAAAGAATAGATAAATGGAGAGCAAGGCAGACTTACTGTAGGGACATGACTCTGAGAACTATGCTGAGATATTCGGTGTAAAACACAGCCAGTTACTGTGGGGTTGTGACACATCCTTGTCTGTTGTTACCTTAGCCTGTGAATGATACACCTAAAAGAATAACATTAGAGAGAGTATGTAATCAATAATCATTTGCCTCTAACCCTTAAAAAGAAATTTGAGAATGAGAATAGAGAGAGGCCACTAGAGACCTCGTGATTCTCAACCAACTTTATTGATTACTCGATCACTATTTCCATTCATTAAAGCAAACCAACCTCCAGCAGATGATCAAAAATGGCAAGAAAGCTTGTAAAGAGTTATAGAAGAAAATAAAATAAAACACAAATTAATAATACAAAATTTTCATAGAGATTTGTCTGTCCATACATAATTTTGCAATTAACCCTTGATCATCCTACTGAAAAATATATATGTTTATATAATGCAAAAAATTTTAAGCTAATCTAATCCAACATGGTTTGAAGAATCAAGGACCAATGCCATTCTCATCTTTAAAGGAAAGACAAAATACCAAGAAGAACTTAACATGTTACATGGCAAGACCAAGAAGCGGCAATTCAATTATGTTTCCTTGCAACTAGAATGGCACCACCGAACACAAGCCACGAGACAACTAAATTAACCATTTTTTCTATTTATTTAAGAAAATAATGAATTTTGGCTATTTCGTTTTAATTGGTGTTGCATTCAAATTTTCATGACAAGCAAAACTTAAAATCAGTCGATGAAGGAAACAAACCATTTCCAAAGCAGTTTACATTATACAGTCTAATTTTTTCCACTTCCAAATAAATAAAACTATATATAAAGATAATAATCATATGGTTCAATAAAATATGTGATGTAGAGAGGAAAATGTACAACTAAGAGAGAGTAACTTGAGACTATTTCAAAAACTACCCACTTTGAAAACTTATTTTTAGGGTTAGACACCAAATTTCTTTTTGATTTATTTTTTTAGGATTACGGTTTGAAAAGGGCCAAAAGTGGGACAAGGTTGTGGGGTCATGAACTTCTTTAACATTTTTAAAACTTGAAGAAAAAATACAACTTTTTAAAAGATACAACATGGTCCCTTTTTATATTTATTAATTTTTCAAATATTTAGCAAAATTATTTTATATTTTCAACTACATTTCTCTCTCCTCAAAAACCATCCTTCTCCCGATTTTAGTTCATAATTTTTGGAATTTTTTTTTGCATGATTCTTTCTTCCTCAGGCGAAATTTTTTAGTATCTCTTGCTCAGGTAAGTTTATTCTTCTTCTCCATTAGTTTTAGATCCATTTTAGTAATCTTTTTTTACGTTTTGTGTTGGGGTTCTTCGATTTGGACAAAAATTGCATTGTTCTTCAGTGAATTAGTCAAAATTTGAGTTTTTTTAGTTAACATTGTCAATTCCGTATGTTTAATCGTGTTTTGCGTTGGATAATGAGTAGAGAATTTTTAAATTTTTATACTTTACTGCGTATCAATTTTGAATTTTTTGTACTGAATTGGATCTATTTTAATAAAGTTCTTGTTGTTGTAAATTGTACTGCCAGTATCTAGTGAAATAGGAACTTGATTTGCATGTTTGATGTGAGGCGTTTTCTCATTTTTCTTAATAGATCAGTGGTTGATAGATCAACCACTAAAGATTTATTTTTGATGCATTGTTTCATTTTTATTAATAGACCAGTGGTCGATAAATCAATCATTACAGATTCATTTTTTGTTGTAGATCATAAATGGTGAGAAGAGTTCATAAAATAGTTTAAAGGCTGATTTTCACTGGTTTTAGCAGTAGGAAACGAAAAGCCAAAGAAGGTTTGAAAACTTCCAAGAGGGAAAACCCATAATCGATGAGTTGGAGTTGAAATCGAATAAAAAATCCTTACCGATATTTTTGAATATGACGAAAGTAGTGCACAAGAGAGTGACGATGTTCAGGATAGTGAAGGTATAAGCGAGGGAGAAAGCAAAGAAGAAAGTGAAAGTGATATGGGGGAAGGTGAGGATAGGAGAGATATCAAAGACGGAGAAGAGGATCCCCTATCCTTGCTAATTTGTGCGAGAGATATCTCCTTTGAGTCATACGGCCTAACAACCTAGATGGATGATCTAGGTTCTTTTCCTGCAAAGATTTTTGTGAGAGAAATAATGGCGACGTATCGCGAGTTTAGACGAATTCTTGTTGAACAAAAGTTGTATTCTAATTTTAAGAAGACATGTTTTGGACACTTGAGGTATATGACGAAACATTTTAAGTTTAATAGACAGATGGTCCATTTTATGTTGCTGCAACATATAAAAAATTAGAAAAACCTGTAAGAAATTTGATTCTGTGTGAACGGTAAGTCAGCTTATTTCGGCATAAAGAAATTTGCTTTGATTACGGAGATGAATTATTCAGCATACTCTCTTGAATAAAAAAATAAACAAAGTTCTCCAAAATGGAGTAAGCTTTAATTTTAGGGTGACGAAGAACAAGAGCATTACTGCTACAAAGTTGATTTACCTGAATAATCAATAAAAGTTGAAGTGCACTTTGGTTTAGTCCGTACATGCGATGCTGCTTGCAAAGGACCCGGCAAAGAACGTGGATTTGGACCACATACAGATAGAAGATGATTTATAATTCTTCGGGGGGTATCCATGGGGAAAAGAGTCATTTGGACTGACCTTGAGCTATCTAAAAAAGAAGACTGATCTGGCCAAGTAGAAAGAAGCTTTTGTTAAGAGGAATAATGCATCGTATGAGTTATTTGGCTTTCCCTCGGCATTTTGGGTACTTATAATATACCATCTTATTGATTTATTATAGACTCTTACATATTTATGCATCATACATAGACACTATAATTTAATTATGCTTCTATTGATTGCAGGTTTGGATATATGAGGCCTTTCCTCATCTGGGAAAGTACACCAATAAGTTGTTGGATTCTCTTCTACACATACCCCATCTTATTAGATGACACACGTTGAAGTTCTATAACATAATGAAAGGCGACCTGTTTAAATATAAAGGAAATAACACAAAGGTAAAATTATACTTATTATGATATGAAAATAATATTATTATGTTAGTGAATGTCGTGTAATTTGTTTTTATTTTTTTGTAGCTCACCCGTACTTTACCCCTATTGTCCGTGAGATGGAGCAGAGATACATAAAAATATTTAAGCCATACATGAATGAAGTTAAGGTTACGACCATGGATGCGTTGAAGGCGTAGCTAAAAGGCATGACTGTCCTGACTTCATCAGCGGAGGTCGCAGACGAAGACGAAGATTTGGATGGCCACCATTATGTTCCAAGTCTAGCACGTGCTTGTGATCATGCTGGTTCAAGTGGAGTCAAAACTGCACCAATTGCTTCTAATGGCAATGACCTACGCGAGCGTGTTGCTTTACTTGAGAAAAGTCTACTTGATATTGCTTCTTTTGTTAGAGATAAGAGGTTGAGGAGAATCAAGAAGAATAAGAAGAAGCAACAAGATAAGGGTAAATTACTTTATTTTTGGCTCTTTCAATTTTCTTACATATTTTTGTAATCCTTTCAAACTAATGCAGTGCACCTCGACAGTCCCCCTCATAGCCAGCCTAGAGTAAACCTTAAATAACTTGAAGGCACAGTGACATACATTGCTGCAGTAGATAAATAAGTTGTAGAAGAGAAGAAAAAAGAAAAATAGAAGATGAGAATGAAACAGATGAAAAAAATGCAAAATAAGAAGAAGAAGAAAAAGAATATGGGGAGAAAACAAAAGAAGATGGTGATAAGAAATCAGAAGAAGAAGACAAAAATGAGAAGTTAGTTGACGAAAAAGTAGTGGTTGAATAGGAGGTTGAAAACATCGAAGAAGAGAAGAAATCATCAAAAAAAGAGAAAGAGGGAAATGAGAAGAAAGAAGTTGAAGAAGAGGAGAAAAAACATGAAGAAAAAGAAATGGATTAGATGGGCATTGTTGCGGAACTCAATCAAGAAATCAAGTAGTTTGGTAGATTTGGAACAAATGATTTTCTTAATGATTTGTTGTTTTTACTGATTTGTTTTTTATGGATAATTGAATTACATATATGTAACGCCCTGAATTTGGTACCCGAAATGCTACATGGTGCTCATGACCCCGAAGGACCACAAGCTAACCCATGACTGATATTTGTACCTGAACACAACAAAATATACTATATAAATACGGAAATAAAGGCTGTAAGGCCGTATGGTTCAAAACTGTAACATAACTTATTAAACATAACATATGGATGGGGTATGAAATACCCAAAACAACTGAAATAAACTATCTAAACATACTGTAGTCTGAAAAGCCTCTAACTAACTGTACTGTTTGAATAAGGAGTTGATGGGACTTGTCCCCAACTAACTCCAAGTACTAAAATAAAATAATTAATGAGATAATAAAGTAATGGTCATGTCGTTGAAGGATGAGAACTCACTACTAACTCTGACTACGGAGACTGGAATGCTACTAATACTCAGGAGCTCGTGCTTCTAAATCTATGGTATAAAATATGATAGCACAAATTTGTCTGTACATTTAAATGTACTGGTATGCATGTGAGGTAGGTTGTATTATGATACCGTAAATAGTGTTTATTTCAACTTTGAACCTTATGGCATATTTTTTCCTAATTTCTACAATTATTACAGAGTTATTATATAGATATTGCAGCAGGTACCACACATGGGTTAGCTTATGGTCCCTTAGGATTATGAGCACCGTGTAGCATCTGGGGTATAGACTCGGGGTGTTACAAACTTGGTATTAGAGCCTAAGTTTCAATAGAGTCCTAGGAAGTCTGGAAGCCATATCTACTAAAGTCTTGTGCATGTGTGTGTTGTGCACCACACTTATGGACAGGAGGCTATGCGATGTTTTAGGAACAATATCCCTTCTTACAGTATTCATGTTACATGGGTGAGTACAAGCTTAAGTTGAACTCTTAGTTTAATTCCTCTCTTCCTTATGCTTCCATAACATGCCTTCCAAAGAAGCTAATGAGAGAAGTGATAAGAATCAGTCAGCCCTTCCGCCTGTTCAGGCAGATCCCCTGAATGAGCATGTCTCCCACTCTGAATTTAGAGCTATTTTCACTTCCTTAGCTTATTCAATAGCTACTCAAAACAATTAACTAGCCATTATCCTATCAAGGATTATGGATCATGCATCACAGAGTGGGGAGAAGAGGCATAGAAAAGAAGGGAGCAAGAATAAGAGTGCCAGAATGCCTAGGCCAAAAAGTGGCCGAACAAATCCTCTCTGCCATCAGTGTGGAAAAAACCATCAAGGTGTCTACAGAGATGGTAGTGATGTATGCTTAAGACGTGGCAAGTCAGGCCATAAAATTAGATTGTGTCCTCAGGTGGGTTCGCAGAGTCAGCATACCCTTTTCCTAGCTTAGTTCGATCGCTTGAATCAGAAGTGTGCCTCTTCCAGTGCCACCAGTAGGCAACGTCCAAATAGCCTCTATGATCTTCTGTACTGACAAGATTAGGAAAGTTCTCCCGATCTGTTCACTGGTACGTTATAAGTTTATCATTTGCATATTTATGCTTTGCTAGATCTAGGAGCTTCATTGTATTTTGTTACTCCAAATATAATAGTTAATTTTGGAGTCAGTCTCGAAATTCTAGCAAAGGTCTTCTCAATTTCTACCCTAGTGGGAAAAATCTATCATAGCCTGGAAAGTATACAGGAACTATTCGATTATGGTATCTTAGAAAGTCACTTCAGCATACTTAGTTGAATTAGAGATGACTGATTTTGATTTCATTCTCGGCATATATCGGCTTTATTCCTGCTCTGCCTTAATCAACTATAGAAACAAAATTGTCCAGTTTTAGTTTTCAAA
Organism: Capsicum baccatum var. pendulum; assembly: GCA_030864225.1. Classification (NCBI taxonomy): domain Eukaryota; kingdom Viridiplantae; phylum Streptophyta; class Magnoliopsida; order Solanales; family Solanaceae; genus Capsicum; species Capsicum baccatum. The sequence continues at coordinate 203,909,619 of CM061553.1, forward strand.
TGAACATATCCTAGAGTGAAGGGGTAGTACTTCAGCACTTAGGGATCAGCTTATTTCTTACCTTCGAGCTAGAAAAATGATATCTAAGAGTTGATATTATAATATCGTTCGAGTTCAGGACTCTTGTTCAGAAACCCCTACTCTTGAATCAGTTTCAGTAGCATGTGAGTTCCCAGATGTTTTTCCCGAAGACATTCCCAGAGTTCCTTCCGAAAGGGGAATCGATTTCGAAATTGATCTTCTCCCAGACACAGCCTATCTCTATTCTACCATACAGAATGGCTTCAGCAGAACTCAGAGAATTAAAGGAATAGTTGAAGGATATCCTAGACTAGGGATTCATCATACCCAACGTGTCCCCATGGGGGCACCAATCTTATTCGTGCGTAAGAAAGATGGTTCTCTCAGAATGTGTATTGACTACCGTCAGCTAAATAAATTCACGATCAAGAACAAGTAGCCACTTCCCGTAAGCGATGACTTGTTTGACAAACTTTAGGGTGCCAGTCACTTTTCTAAGATAGACCTAAGATTAGGCTATCATCAGCTCAGAGTTAGGGAATGTGACATCCCAAAGACTGTTTTCAGAAATCAGTATGGTCACTTCAAATTCTTAGTCATGTCCTTTGGTCTTACCAATGTCCCAAAAACTTTCATGGACTTAATAAACCGTATGTTCAAGCTGTACTTGGGTATGTTCATTATAATTTTTATCGATGATATTCTTGTCTATTTTCGTAGAGAAAATGATCACGTAGATCATCTCAAAATCATATTTCAGACTCTTGAAACCCATCAGTTATCATGATATCTATCCATATCTTACATGTTAGCTCTATAATCATAGCTCACACTCATACACGTTAAATCATGTATGCTTATAGTTTCTAGTATAATGGGTCCAACTTAACTTAGTGTCACGAATCATATTCCATGAGCACAGAAACTCCAGACTCAGGTCATACAGCTCGTGACTCATGTACGTATGTCATGTTTTATAGTGGGCTCAGTACCCATGAATCATGCTACCCTCCTAACAAATTGGCTAAATTTAGATCATGACATGTATATCCTCAGCCTAGATCTTTTGGTAGATCCACCCACAATGTTGACATTTTATCCCTTAGGCCTCAATTAACTGTTGAGTCTAGGTTAGTATTCAGCAATTAGTAATTAGTATTCAACCTTAGAATTCAGTAAAGAACTCAGATAGTTCTACAGAACCATGGCTATCAGTTATCGGTTGCTTAGCCATTATAATCTAGTACTTCAGTATTAGTCTAAACCTCAGTTACCAGTATCCAGTTATCAAAACTTAGTATTTAGTTCTAGTATGATTCTCAGTTACAGTCCCAGTTATAGTCTCAATTACAGTCCCAGCTACCATTTTAGTTACGGTCCTAGTCCCATTCCAGTAATCAAATAAGTAGCTCGGTTCAGTTTTAGGTTTGCTTGACCATAGCATATAGTTATCAATTATTCCATTATCAGTGTTTCAATACCTCAGTTTGTAGACTATTTTGGAATCATATTATATGCTTGGTCTTGTATTTTTAAATAATACAGCCTTTCACGAATTCATGCTCATTATCTCATGTTCCTCAGTCATTCCTTACCTCATATACATAATACTCTATAGTTTTAGCCTAGTCATTCAGACTAAGAATAGTTCGATCCTGCATGACTAGTATTCAACTATCATCCATTCAGTTAATCAGATAAGACAGTATGTTCATGCGCTCGTGCTCAGTGCCCATGTGAATATTTTTAGCAGTCTCAGGTGAAGCACCATGCTAAGGTAGAAAATATAGTTGAGAGGGAATCTGAGGGATATGTCTAAGTTTGAAGAATTTAGTTGCAGTGCATGAGACTTAGTCACTCTATCTTAGATGAGGTTTTGTAGGCCTCATTGCATATTACAGAAATTTAGCTAAAATGTGATTTCTTATCCAGGCACTTCATTCAGCCTAGGTAAAGATTCTTTGCTCCCTAAAGTCACTAGAAACTCTATAGAAAGAGTGTCAAGGAAATGCTCCAGTCAAGTTGAGTTTTTACCAGAAGCAAATGTTCATAAAGCCAGTAATTCAGTTTAGCAGTCAGGTGGACAGATTCATATGGCTTGGTTTCCCATATTTTCCCACTAGTCACACTATCCGAAGTCCCATGAATGTAACTATTCCAAGATGGGGCATCCAGGTAGTTGTGTGATCAGCTCAGTTTATGTATCATGTCTCAGTTCCAGATCCCAGATACTTATTCACGACTCAGTACATAGGTGCCCTGTGCATTGTCCTAGTTTTCCTCAGTATCTCAGCCAAGTCATTATTCTTCAAGGGACATAATGTCCCAAGGGGGAGATACACTATAACCCCTTAATCTTTCATGTCCTAAACCACCCAGCTTCTCCTCACGTATAAAATTCAATTGGAATAGTGGGTGCTCATAGGTCGACCCTCAAGTTCCAATCTCAGCAGTAAGCCATGTATTTAAGGGGCTCTGTTCATCTCATGATATTAAGTTCACGTATCACACTCCAGGCTCAGTTATGTTCTTATATTCTCCATATGCGTGTTCAGTAAAGGATCTCGAGTTTGAGATTGGTAATTTCATATTCTTGAGAATCTCTCCTATGAAAGGAGTGAAGAGATTTGGCAAGAAGGTGAAACTCAGTCCCCGATGAGTCACTCCTTATCAAATTCTTAGTCGCTTCAGAAAGGTATCTTATGAGCTTGAGTTACCCTTAGACTTAGCTTCAGTGCATCCAGTGTTTCATGTCTCCTTGCTAAAGAAATGCATAGGTGACCCAGCAGTCTAGTCCCTATAGAGGGCATAGATATTCAGAACAGTCTCTCTTATGAAGAGATTCCAGCTAAAATCCTTGATTATCAGATTCACAGACTGAGGAACAAAGAAGTCCCTCTAGTCAAGGTTATTTGGCGGAATCAGTCCATTGAGGGATTCATGTTCAGATTCACGTTACAAACTTGGTATCCGTTACTATTACATGTTCAGTCATGTGTTCATGAGTTAGTTCAGTCATGTATTCATGCATCAGATATGCATGTTCAGTAAGAAAAAACTCAGCTTATCATTAATCCCAGTCAAACATTCATGAATCGTGTTCAGTTATGTACTCATACAAAAGATATGCATGTTCAGTATAATAATTTAGTATATCAATAATATCAGTCTTATAGTCATGTTCCAGAGGTTCATGTCCAGTAAGTGAGTCAGTTCATCAGTATTCTTAGCTTAGTCAGTATCATTCGAGGATGAATGTTCCCAAGGGAGAGATATTGTAAGACCCCACAAAATTCCTAGCTTAATGCAGTCCTTTAAGCTTGTCAAGGGGTCCCAAACTTATAATATTTTAGCTAAGTACTTAGACTTAGTGTCATTTTATCCTACAAAGGTTGTCAATCTTATTTTTCAACCTTTATATCCATTAAATATAGATGTTTAGGTTGATTCATGATCAGGAATGTTCGTAGGTGTTTCTGAACTAGTTTCAGATTTTTTGGATGTCATTTAAAGCTATTTTAGAATCTTAAAATAGTGGATCAATGTGATCTTGGAACGCCACATTGACTATCATGATGATTAATATTTTCCCCATCTATCAGTATCTAATTCTTATAAATCAATACGAATATGGCACGATGCGTTGGTTATCGCATCGATGGCATCGATGCGCCACATCAACTTGTGCGTCGGTGGCCCAGTTCTAAGTCATTAAAAGACCATATACTTGGGGGGTATTTGGGTCTTTTCCCACGTCATTCAGCCCCCAAAACACGAAATTAAGCCCTTTTGAGAGCAAATATACTCATTTATTCTCTAATTTGCCCAAGAACAAAACCCTAGGTGTTCAAATTTCAAATCAAGAACTCAAGAACACACCATCAAGTTTTCAAAATTCAGGCACTAAGGTATGTGAAGTGTTCATCCAAGGGTTCCTTCCACCCTTGGAGTCCAAGAAACTCTTTTAAAGTTCATGTAGATGATTTCATATTTTCCATGAGTTGAATTAAAGTGTATTCATGATTTATTGGAAGATTCATGTAGAGTTAATTGATATGTATGCTTTATCATGTGAATTCATGTTGAAACTCTTGGAATTATGTAATTGGAATTGAATCACGTTTCCTACATGTTGTTTTAGTATTATGTGCATATATTATGCCCCACAAGTGTTTAATGAATTGTCCATGTGAGTTGAATAGTAAAATTATATCATGTTCAGCATGTATGTAAGTATTCATGTCATGCAAGTTTTTGCTTGAATGCCCAAATGAATTAATGATGACTAAGTAGTTAGTTACCATGTCTCAAGAATTATGCCATGTCTTTTAAGTTTATGCTTTCGAGTCCTAGGGGTATTTAATACCCAATAATTTAGCTACTTGTCTAGAGCCATGGTCCGTCATAGAGTAGAATTAGTTATGTCATGATTAGTAGAATTCATCTAGTACAGAACTTAGGAAAACTCAGTGAACTCATAATCAGTCCAGTTCAGTTCAGTAAAATCAATTCGGTTCAGTTATACAGTACGATCAACAATAGTCTAGTCTAGCCTAGTACAATTAGGAATTTAGTCCAGTGTCTATTCAGTTGGGAGTAGGATTCAATATCGAGTGAACCCAAGGATGGGGACTCACCTGCCAGTAGAGGGTAGAATCCTTAGAAGCAGTCCTTGTATTCTAGAACTACGTAGCCAGCGTAGGTTGAGACATCAACCTGCTAGTTGAGGGTTGAAGAGGTGATCTACCTGCCAGTTGAGGGTACCATCATTCTCGTTCATAGTAACTTCCAGATGAGGGTGACTTAACACTTGTATTTACCCATGGGACGGTATTGACACCCTTTCAATTGGGGTTACAGATTGTACCCCAAATCAGTTAGAAAAGGGGTATGTCGGTTAGATGATTACCTCCCACAGTCTCAGTTTCAGTCTCAGCCTCAGAATAGAACTCAATTCAGTTCTATAGATTTAGGACTATCAGATATAGTTGTTCAGCTCAGTACGAAACTCAGTATAGTTCTACAAAATTCACGACTGTCAGATACAGTCATTCAGTTATCAAAAATACATTATCAGTAAACTCAGTATTTGTTAGTCAGTATTCAAACTCAGTATTCAGTATTTGTCATGATCTCAGTTACAATATACGTATTCATGCATGCACTCTGATTCAGTCATACTCATGTTATTCAGATAATATTGTTCATGCATATGAACCCATGTATTTCAGCCTACCTCACTGAGCATACCAGTACATTCAAAGTACTGACGCATGCTTTCATTTTTGCTATTATGTCTTATATCAATGGTTCTAACGCACGAGCCCCTGAGCACCCTTAGCAGTTCAGATTCTCAGCATAAAAAATTAGTGGTGAGTCCTCATAGTTCGAGGACATAACTATTTATTTTAGCATTTCAATTTATTTTCAGTAGTCGGAGTTAGTTGGGGACTTGTCCCATCAACTCCACAGTTTAGACAGTTTAGGGGCTTTCCAAACTACAGTATTTTAGACAGTTGTTTAGATTTCAGTATTCATGTTTCATTTTTAGTGGACCGCGGGATTTGTTAAGTCAACATGCTGACCACAAGTAGTACTTCTGGACCGCATGTTGGCAAGCAAGTGTCAGAAGTCCAAAATCTTGAGAAGCTAACTTACAGGAAATTTTGGTCTAGTACTTGCGGTCCCTACTTGTGCCCTCCTTGTAGGCCACAAGTAGCACTTGTACCCACCCTTAGGGAGCAAGTAGTGATCATAAGTAGCCACCGACCTCAACTTTTCTAGATCATTTTGAAATTATCTCCTAGGGTTTCCATGTATCCCAATAACACTCCTATGATGTTTCTAAGTCCTATTATGTATGGGTAATTAAGTTTTCCTATTTTATTTAGGATTTGAATTCTAGGGTTCCTTGTAATCTATAAATACCTTTTAGGCTTTCTTTAGTCTATTCATTCTGAAAAATATATTCACATATTGATTGATTGATTGAGAAGGAAGCCCCTTTGGGGCCAAGTTCACAAACATCCTGTTAGTCTTGGTTTGTTATTCAATTTAAGACTTTGGAATTTATTCTTTCCTTATTGTGATATTGCTTTTGTAATTTTGTCTGTGGATTCCATGATTGATCTCATAACTATGAGCGGCTAATTCCCTTAGCCAGGGTTGTGGGAACCCTGGGAGATTAACGAAGTAAAGGAAGTGACAAGTCATTCAAGATAAAGATTCTTGCATGTATTGTGTTTTCTTAATTCTTATTGATTTCTTTGTGGTGGACAACATTAAGACCCAACCTATATTATTTCTACTTACTCCAAAAGAGTAGTAGTGACTAGGAAAAAAAGATCACAACTATAATTTGAAGTTTAACTGTCGATCCACGCTACTAGGTATTATCTAAGTAAGATGGTTAGCTGTCATCTAATAAATAGATACTTAAAAGGTAACAGTTAACTGGGATAGAGATAAGGGTTAGTAAGGCGCCATCTTGAAACTTAAAAGGTAAAGGGTGAAATTTGTCAGCTCGTCCAAAAGACTGATGATGGTGCATAACTTATTGATTCTACATGCAAGATATTAGAATAGTTCGATAGTGCACAATAAGTCTACTGAGTTGAGAAGCCAGGGGGAACACAAGCCTAGTATTTTTGTTAGATTGTTTAGAATCAAGGGAAATGAATTCTTTTCCTTTTTCTATTTCAACAAATCCCCCCTTTTACTATCCCGCACTGTCTGGTGATTGTAACAAGTTCGATTAGGATTTATGACCTATTCCCTAAAGGATTGAGCCCAACCTAGTCGGGTTACTATATTTGACATCGATTGCTTCATCCTTTAATTTGAGGTGTATATTGGGTGTTACCAACCTCCCTAACAAGCTTGAAACAGTAGAAAAGAGTATAGGATATAGGGTCAAGATCTATGAAAACGTCCCACACACATTTTTTGATTTGCTCTACTATGTTGGTTGGGAAATGATCTTGCACACCTCTTATGTTAAAACCCTTTTCAATATTGAAAACCTGAGTGTCAACCTATTTGTCATATAAGTCACACACCCCCTTAACACCAAATTGAATTTTATCTACTTTCTTGGCCAATCCTTTAGAAAGATCGATGATGCTTTTAATCTTGGGGCCTCTAGTGGCCTCTTGATGAGCCATTACCTTGTTCTTTGATGTAGTATCAATGAACTTGACCTTATATTTAGTGATATCTTATTTACCGCACTTGGTATTTACTTCCTCGAAGTCAACCCTAAAAATAACACAAAAGAATCGAACAAAACAAAGAGGAAAGGTAAAACATGTTCTTGAGATTGTTATTGGTATATCACAAAAGAAATTAATGCTATTATAAATGATGTAAATGCAAGGTAAATATCATTTGAAAGAACATGAGATAAATAGTCTTTAAGAAATAAAACACTAAAAGAAAAAACATCCAAACATACTCCACATACTTCATATTATAGAACACACTTAGCTTATGACTATTACATTAACAAAAACAACCATTTTTCATTATGAATGACATCACCCAATTTATCATTAGGCAAATAATGAATTTTTGCAATAGGGTTACTTAGAATTCACCCAAAATATTCAACACTTATCAAACAATGCACCAAAGGTCACAAAAAAACCAATTTTAGAAACACACATCAACAACTTGAACTATCGGTTTACACTCCATAGAAGACAATGAAAGCCACATTATAACTCAAGAAATGACCAAATGATGCCCCAAAACTACCTTCACCGACTACTCATAGCGATCATTGCATAACTTCTCATGGGTATTTCAAAAAATACATGGTGCACATCATAAAACTAACAAAGGAAGTAATGAAAATGACACTTTAAGGGCTTTCCAAATTACACTACACAATTCCAAAAAACTATAAACGATTATTATATAATGGAATTCACTCAAAATATGCACAATAACTGTAAAAAAATTTCATTAGATCAACCACAATGAGAAAACCAAATGGTAGTTTCATATGGGAATTTCATCAAATATATGAAGTGCATGAAGTTGGGTACTCAAAAACTTATTTCTATAAAGAAAATGACACCCATTCCAAACAATCCATAAAAACCTCAATCTTATATCAAAATAAACTCAAATAAATTAAACCATCACAAAAATCTAGCACATGATATGCTTCACATTCTAAACCAAGATAAATTAAGCAAAAATTAGAAAAAGTAAACTTATCAAGCCAAGTAGAAATTTGAATAAATAGCAAGAGAATCATGATATCGAGATCCCCGTAGTTTTAGTTGATTTTGTAGGCATGTGATTTTGAAAAAAAATTGAAAAACTTCTGAAGTGTGAAGAAAGAGAAAACTTGAGAAAATGGAGAAGAGAAATCTAGTGTTTTTATATTTGTGTGTGTGGTGTGTATGTTTAAATATATAAGGTATAAGTGAGATTATAATTTATTTATTTACAAAATAATAATGGGATTACCAGGTTGGGTCAGCCCAAAATTTAAGTGGGAAAAAGTTGGATCCATGCTCATCTGTGCCCCACCATGCGCACACATGTGGTGGCCTGCGCACGCAGGTGAGCCAAGGAGCTTAGGGTAGATTGCCCAGGCATTCGGGAACTTTTCCAGTCGACTTATGTGGCCAACCATTGTATGCAGGTGCATGATCTGCACCCGTAGGTGGCTAGGCAATTTACCTGGCACTTGGGCAGTTTGGCAAAACCATTTGTGTGGCCGACTTGTGCATGCAAGTGCATGGACTACACCTTTAGGCGGCTAGACAATGTGTAGCTATTTCTTGTTGTCTTCATGCGCCCCAACATGTGTTATCATATGGGCATGCGCATTAGCGGAGCCCTAAATTTAGCCATAACAGCGTGTAATGGCTCTAATACTTAGAATTTTCTCTTGCATTCACCAATGATTTAGCATCCGAATAAAAATTACATCAATCCCATCAAAGTAGAGATACACGATCAACAAGAATACTATTTCTATGTAGATGAAGAGCTATATGGGAAGTCGTGGTACTACGACATTAAGAGGTTACTCGAAGTAGGAGAATATCCGGAAGACATTACTGAAAAACAGAAGAGAACTTTAAGAAGGACAGCCAATCACTTTTTTCTCAACAGATAAACCCTGTATAGGAAGACTCCAGACTTAGGATTTCTATGATGCATCGACGCCTTGTAAGCCATAAGATTTTTGGAGGAGAAACACGCAGGAACTTACAGACCCCACATGAACAGTTTCATGCTTGTAAAGAAGATTTTGAGAGCTGGATACTTTTGGATGATCATGGAGAGGGATAGCATCCAATACGTGCAGAAATGACACCAATGTCAAGTTCATGGAGACTTTGTACGAGTTTCACCAAACAAACTCAATGTGATGGGTTCTCCTTGGTCGTTTGTTGCTTGGGGCATGGATATTATTGGGACCATAGAACCTCCTGCATCCAATGGACACCGTTTTATCTTGGTCACTATTGATTAGTTTACAAAATGTATTGAGGCTTCAACACATAAAGCTATAACCCAGAAGGTGGTAAAAGATTTTGTTCGCAACAACTTAGTCTGTCGGTTTGGAATTCTAGAGTCAATCATAACTGATAACAGGGCCAATCTTAACAGTGACCTGATGAGAGAGATTTGTGAAAGGTTTAAGATATCTCATCAAAATTCCATGGCATATCGACCGCAAATAAATGGAGCGGTTGAAGCTGCAAATAAGAATATCAAGAGGATCATGAGGAATATAGTGGACGATAATAGGGAATGGCATAAGAAGCTGCCGTATGCTTTCCTTGGAAATCACACCACAATCAAAACTTCAACTGGGGCAACTCCTTACATGTTGGTTTAAAAAAGCTTCACCATCCTCCATCTCTTTGACATATTTTGAATCACGAGAATAACACCCATAGTTTAAACTTGTGATTAGCGCAAACTCCTTCAGGCCAAAACATGTAGGCCTGTCATTGATGCAGAACCACATTTCATGTAGCTTGTTGTCCTTTTCAACTTGGTGAAGAAGTGTATAGTGGACAAGTTGTCCGTTGAACTTCATATATTCTAGCAATTACCACAAACCACCAAAATAGGAATTCTTAAACCTAGACTTCAGACGTTGATCAACCACAACTTGTTTGAATTCATAAAACATTTTCAAATTGGACCTAATGGATATCTTAGCCAAAAATTATCTGACATCATCCATGACTGTGGCGAGGTTGTACCTCTCAGCTGAAATAAACCTTACACAGTGGGGTAAGATTAATTCTTCCTCATCTATCATAGCCTCAATTTCTATTTCCTTCGTCTCATCTCGAACCGAAGCTTCAACAGCTTCCTCGCTATAATTTCTATTCTCCGATTCATCGACATTTTTTTTCCTCGAACCTATCAACTTCTACAACCTTGTGTTTGTTACTTCTAGCCATTTGTTATGATCTACGTATAAAAAATAACATTTCTCAACTATAACAGCAAATACAATACCTAATCGATCTAACAGTATATTAACATGACAGTAGTTGTAGAACCAAAAAAGTCTATTTGCAAAACAACAAAGTTTCTTCTAAAACAACTCCATCATCCACAATAACATGCATCTAAATCACTATTATATTGAACAAAAATAGGAAGAAACCAAGATTTTTAACACAAAAACTGAGAATAATTGGCAAAAAAATCTAAATGAAATCGTCGAGGAAAATTAAAATTCAACAAAAACAATGCACAATCAAACCAATACCAACTTAAAAACACAAATTTTAAGTAAAATCAAGGCCCATTTTCCCCCCAAAATCAATTTTTTTCGTCAAAATACGTAATACGAGTATCATTCAAACCAAGGAATCCCCAACATGAACATGCTTCTATAAAACCATTACATTGAACAAAAGTTTGAACAAAAATCACATTTCTTTGCACATTCTGATGAAATTAGCAAAAAAAATTCAACATGCAATCACCAAGGATAATCTATATACACCAATTATCTATCAAAAATTGAATAAATACCAACTAAAAACAATCAATTTCAGTAAAATCACGCCTCATTTTTTTAAAAAAATTCAAATTTCTTTAAACCCCAACCATAATCGACAGAAAGAAAAACACCAAAAAAATAAAAAAACCCATCAATATGGAGCACAAATTACTCGGAAGATGAATATAACTTACCTGAAGTTGAAGATCGAAGTTCTTCAAGCTTTGAAAACATAGAAAATGAAAAATGGTGGAAGGTTGAGGAGATGCAGGAGAGAAGAGAAAGAAAAGAGGAGAGAAAAAAATTGGTATTTAATAAAAAAAGTGGGGTGAAAAAAGTATTTAATAAATACATAAGGGATGGAAAAAGGTTTATTTTTTTTTACACTTTAACCCATACCCCCATCACTTTTTTCAAAATCCTAAAAATTTAAATAAAAAAGTAAAGGGTGTCTATTTCCCAAAATAAGTTTTCAATGTGGACTTTCAACTAAATCTTCTCATGAAACTGACCGGAATAGAGGGATTTTCAGTATGGTTATCTCGAAATATATTTTTGACAATCGTAAGTTATTTTCAGTATGATTATCTCGAAATATATTTTTGAGAAAATCTCTAAATTATTGTATATCTTTTTTTTAGCTATCAATAAGTTTCTTGCTCTTTGTTACTAAAAGTTAACGCAAGTATAATATGCTTATTTAATGTCTTTTTGATAAATTTATAATATACAACAAAATGATAAAAATAACTACCCAGTAAGTAAATGCAAATTCCAACATGATTATCGTTTCCAATTATAATCACTACTAAAAAAAATTGTTAAACGAGATCTAAAAAAGAGAAACCTCAAAAGCAGCTTCAATGTCAATTCGCTAAAATGTAGGTTGCTTTTTGTAAGTGACCTTACGAGGTCGCCAAAAAGTGACCTCATGAGGTCGTCATGTTATTTTCAAAATTTTGTAACAAGAGACCTCATGAGATCGCTATATTTATTTTTTATTTATTTTCTTTTTTACAAAAGGAGACATCATGAGGTCGCTTTTTTTTCAATTTTTGGAAAATGAAAATGTAAAAAAGTTACCTCATGAGGTTCCTTTTCTACAAAGAACACTGGCAGCAATTGTTGCTTTTGCAGCTGGCCACCCGCTATTTTAGTTCAATCTAATAAGCTAAATTAAGCTCAGAGAGCTACCCACGATAAATCAAAATACAACAAACACATATCGACCAGTCAAAATACAACAAACACATTCTAAATAACCTTCAATTTACACTACATCAAAGTCAACTTCATAGTACTTCAAAATTGAATGGAGAAGACATAATGTTAAGTTACATAAATCTATTTCAAACTACTTTAAAGTTCTCATACATTTACAAAAAAATTGCTAATTCTTATAAATCATCATAACGTACATAATCTAGCTTATCTAATTCAACAACTAAACTTCAATAATGTGACGATGTATTTGTCGCATGATCCTCCTCCTCCTCCTCATCATCATGGTGGCCCATCTGTCAAATCTTCAAGAATGCGGGTTAGCATGTTCTCACCTGTGGCATAATTGGTAATGGGTCGGTAAAATGTATAATCCCTTCCTCTTCGAAGATCTAAAAAATGCTTGACAATTGCCAAAACCTGTGCTATATCAACAGAATAGAGTTTTATATGTTTATGTAGTCAGAAAATAAATCATGGTCTCCCTGAGAAAAGACTAACAAAGGCATGTTTTTAAATTGCATTTATATCATAAAGAGATACACGACAATTGAAATGGTTCAAACTTATTCAAGGGAATAATAGTAGAGTTATTAAAGGAAGGCCATATATTTCGTAGACATAACCTGAACTCCAATTGTGCCAATAAGAAACTACCTGGAAGTAATGCCTTTTTCTATTGCAGTCACCGCCATTGTTTCGACAGAATGTATGAAATTATAAGATTAACATTTCGTGATGACTTCAGGATGTGAGTAGGAACAAAAGGTTGTTGTAAGATTATGATTTCCCAAAAAAAGATTCAACACATCTTTGTTGTCCTACAAATAGTTACAAATTTAGATGTGTAAAAATACATGATCAACGAGAAACAAAAAAATATATTCTGAAAGAAAGATGCATCGCTCGAGAATGATCATAGATCTCAGTGATAGACATTTAATATGTATGTGATTGTAGGTTAAAGTAGTGATAGATAACCCAATTCTCACTTAAGACCTTCAGAGACAAAAATGTGTCACAATGCTTAGTCGATTTGAAAGTAAAGGTAGTAAAAGACAAAGAAAGTATGGCACTATATTCAAAAGAATAGATAAATGGAGAGCAAGGCAGACTTACTGTAGGGACATGTCTCAGAGAACTATGTTGAGACATTCGGTGTAAAACACAACCAGTTACTGTGTCAGTGAGATAAATAAATATCCTGGAATCCTCTGGGGTTGTTGAGCCAATGTCACCAGGAGATTTATGTGGAACAGTGGCCACAAACAACAAATTCTTAGATATATATATCTATGTGACACATCCTTGTCTGTTGTTACCTTAGCCTGTGAATGATACACCTAAAAGAATAACATTAGAGAGAGTATGTAATCAATAATCATTTGCCTCTAACCATTAAAAAGGAATTTGAGAATGAGAATAGAGAGAGGCCACTAGTGTATAGATTTGAGCCTTGCAAAGAGATTATTACAGAGAAACCTTAAGTTAGAAAGCAAGAGCTTTGAATTCTCATGCATATTTCTTTCACTATAAAGATTTTGATAGATATTTTTTTTTTATCAGAACTATGGCTCACCAGCTAGGACTTAGTCTCATCAATCAGTGGTATTCACATTAGATCTAAAATCAACCGACTTGACACTTTTCTTCAACTTTAACATTAATATCTCAAACTTTGCACAACAAACTTGGTATATTTAAAAACTTTGAAATCCATGATCTATGGTAGTGATGATAGGCGAATTTACACGCCTATATCAATATATTTTGCCCATATTTGTGCCACGTTTTGAGAACAAATTATATATTTCATGCACTTTTAGTCCTTTTTCCTGTAAGTGAGCTAAAGAACATGATTAGCAAAGTTTCAGGTATAAATGATGCAGAATTCAGCATTTTGTGGATAACTTGACGCCAAAGAAAGCTCACGAAGGAAGGAAAGGGAGCTTGGACGCCTAAAGGACCAAAAGTGATGCATGGAAAATCTGTCCCGGGCTAAAACAACATTTCTGAAGACTTTGGGGACTAGCAGTAACTTATTTGGATTAGGATAATAATACATTAACCTAGTACAATTGGGTTAAGTATTTCATTAGTTTAGTAGGATTTGGTTAAGTATTTTATTATCTTAGTAGGAATAGGATATGAGTATTATAAATACCCTATCTTGCTAGAGAGTTGGAGGCATTCCTCCCTTGGTGGAGAGATTCATTCACTTACTATTCCAACAATTCTAATTCTTCTATTAAATTCCACAACAAGAGATACGTTACTTTGCAAAGGACTTCACGCCATCCTCACCCTTACACCTAACGTACAAATCTTTATTGGGGTACAATGATCATGTTTATTGTGACTTCCTTCGCACTCATGGGTAACTAAACCTCTCTGTTGGGGTTATGAAAGCCGAATGAGATACTATCTATTGCTGTGAGTTTGTGAGTTCATGACACGTATGTTGCTTATATCATTATTCTCTTCATCTTAATGCAAATTCTTGTGGCTGCAGACGCATAGAATAACGCCAGTTTAACATTTAACTTGTTCAAAAGAAAAGTTATCTGTCTGGAAAAGAGATAATGTCAAGGTAGTAGGGTCCCATCCCCTATTAAAAAGTTAGTGCCGTAACTGGATTAACCTCTTGGAGAATTCGTACCGTTAGACACGCTTTAAGCTCGCGAGAGTTAAAGTGAAATAGTCCTTGTTTAGGTCACGAGACGCTTGGATTTACCATCGACTACAATTCTCTATAAGCAATTGCATGTCAAGACTCTACACACTCATAGCCAATAGAGACGTATAACTCAGAAGGTGGACATAACCCCAACTCCTCAATTCTCATTGATTCACAACCTACGAAATATTCTTTCTTTTTACTTTGCTATTTTCAGTTTTGCTTTAATAATTTGGTTACACATTGCAATCCCCCCTCATTACGAGACTTGCACTAAAAGTCTAGTAACCGTTGCTTACTTGTTGGCCAAGCTATTCCCTGTGGGATCGACACCCAACCCAGGTTGGGTTCTATATTTGCTAACGACCGCTTTACACTCCTACGAGAGCTGTAGATTGAGCGTTATCAAAAATTGGCGCCGTTGCCGGGGAATACGAGTGTCAACTAATTTTGTGATAGTTACTAGACCCTTTGGTCAAAGATTCTCGTACTTTTATTTTTAGTTGTTGTTTTTGTTTTATTCAGGTTTGTTCAGTGCATCAATGGATGCACAACGTGAACTTGAAAGGATGGCTGCTCAAGTGCATCAACAGAATATTGATAATCCAGGTCGGGCAACAAATCCTGATGATGAGGACCTGGGCGATGAGGAGCTACAAAACCCACGACATACTGCTGAGATGGCGGCACCCATGCAGAGAAGAGATCATCAAGCCAGGTTTAGGCCTGAACGCCGAGCTATGCAAATACCGTTCGATGATGATGATGACGATCTGGACGAAGCTGGTGCCATAGGAGCCATTATTCTTCCACCATTAGCGCCCGGAGCCAAGTTCAACATCACTAGCACCATGATTCAGCTTTTGCAACTCAAGGGATTATTTGGTGGACTAGCAGGCGATGATCCGAATATGCATCTGATCAACTTTATTTCTACAGGCAAGTCATTCGACAATCCTGGTGTTGGTTAGAATGCAATTCGATTACATCTATTTCCATTGTCTCTGTCTGGGAAGGCAACTCTATGGTTGAATGGGCTGACTCCTGATTCTATCACTAATTGGAGGCAGTTGAAAGACGCTTTCCTAGAAAGATTCTTTCCACCATCCAAAAGAGTACAATTAAGAGATAAAATTAGCAACTTTCGGCAGCTTCCAACCGAAGCTCTTCATGAAACATGGGAGAGGTTCAAGACGAAGCTTATGAGGTGCCCAAACCATCACATGACCAATGTCCACCTAATGGAGATACTATACAGAGCCTTGAATTCAATAACTAAACCAGTGGTGGATAATGCGGCTGGAGGATCATTTATGGACCTCACCTTTGGTCAAGCAAGCAATATGCTAGATCGTATGACGAAGCAAAGTAGAGCTTGGCATACCAGGAATTCTGATGTAGCAAGCCCCACTTTATCTATTGGCATGACTGCGGAACAAAGGAGAAGAGATGAAGAACGTGATCAAGACATGGCGCACATGAAAACACAAATGGATCTTCTTACAAAGCATTTATTATCAGGGAAGACCAAAAAAGTTAAGGCCGTGGTATCACATGGAAGAAACGAATCTGATTCAGAGAAAGAAGCCAACTACTTGAACAATCAGGGGGGTTTCCGAGGCAATGCCCAAGGAAACCAAGGTCGGAACTATTATGATAATTCAGGATATAAGGACCATGATCAAGGTAGTTGGAAGGATACGACTGACAGGAGTGGTTTGTATGTTCCTCCAGGAAGACGTGACGCCACTGCATCTGGTTTTGGAAATATGTCAATGGAAGATATGATGACTAAGCGGCTGAAAGGAGTGGAGGCAACCAATATGGGCATAACTGAGGTAAAGAACGATTTATCTTCAATGAATCAGTTGGTTGACTCACATTCCATTGCAATAAGACAACTAGAGCAGCAATTGAGTCAACTTTCAGCAGCAATTAATCAAAGAAAAGTCGGCACACTACCCAGCGACACTGTGCCAAATCCAAGGAACGAAGGATCATGCATGGCTATCACTACCCAAAGTGGTAAGGTGCTGGAAACTTCAGCAAAAGGCAAGCAAGTGGTTGACGAAGTAGTGGACATTGATGATAAGGCAACAGAAGGAGCATCCAGAGAAAAAGGCCACAACGGCCATGACGTCGACTCCAACAGATTGTAACCTGAAAAAGATAAAAAACGGAAGCAAGAGGAGAAGAAAGCCATGGCGAGAACAATTCCATACCCACCACCACCTTTTCCTCAAAGATTGAAGAAGGTGGCGGATGACACGAAGTTCAGCAAATTCATGACTATGTTGAAACAGCTGACCATTAATGTTCCATTGGTGGAGGCACTTGAACAAATGCCTGGGTATGCGAAATTTATGAAGGATCTTTCGACAAAGAAGCGGGCAGCAAGTTATGAGTTGAAAGATGATGTTCATCACTGTAGCGCAATTGCTACAAGATCGCTAGTTCAGAAAAAGGCCGACCCCGGTGCTTTCACTATTCCTTGCACTGTTGGATCTATGAATTTTGCCAAGGCATTGTGCGATCTGGGTGCTAGCATCAATTTGATTCCACTATCCATCTACAGGAAGTTGGGTTAGGCGATCCGAGACCAACCAATATGAGGCTCGTGATGGCTAATAGGTCGGTAAAACGACCTGTGGGTATCTTAAATGATGTGTTGGTGAAGGTTTCTTCATTCATCTTTCCGGTAGACTTCATTGTTCTGGATTGCGAGGTGGATTCTAACGTTCCCATAATCTTGGGACGTCCTTTCCTTGCAACTGGAAGTGTGCTTATTGACATGAGAGCTAATGAGCTTTTGTTTCGGTTGAATGATGAAGTGGTCCGCTTTGATATATGCAAAGAAATGAAGCAACCCAGCGATATGGATGTGTTCTCCGTAGCTTATGAGGATAAGAAAACATTATCTATAAAGAAACATCTTACTGTTAAGCCATTGGCTGCTGCACTGCTGAATGTTGAGCATGAAGATGATGAAGATTATGAAGAACTTATAGGTGCTCTAACAGGAATAAGGTCCTATTCTCATACTCCTAAACAGTTGGACCTTGATCTTACAAATCAACCTTCACATATAGCGAAGACTTCCATTGTAGAGCCACCAATGCTAGAATCGAAAGAGATCCCCAATTATCGAAGGTATACATTTTTGGGATATGGAAATACACTTCCGGAGAGTGTTGCAGATGATTTAAGTGAACAGCATGTAGAGGCTCTCATCTCTGCTCTGATGAGGTACAAGAGAGCTATGGGTAGGAAGATTGATGATATAATTGGTATCCCTCCTGGGATATGTACGCACAAGAGTCATCTTGACAAAGATTGCATGCCTACAAGTAAGTATCAACGTCGTCTGAATCCATTCAGAAAACGATGCCCCATCTATCTCGATGAAGTCTGAGTAATCGAGGTAACTATGTCGTGCCGCGATAATAAATAAGGCGCTAGATGGGAGGCAACCCATCATTTATCGTTTATTGTTTATCGTTTATCGTTTTACATTTTGTTTTTCTTTCATTCTAAGTACTTGTTTTGCTTTTGATAAATGAAAAATACAAAAATAGGAGTCGTGCCACAACCAAAACTAAGGCGCTTGGTGGGAGGCAACCCATCGTACTAATCGTTTTTATTGGGTTTTAGCAAATATAGGTGCAAGAGGTATAAAACAAGGAGATTGATTTCAAATGTCGATTTGGACGTATTGCATGGTAAAGGTGGTAAGTTAGGAATGAAGATGCATAAGGCTATGGATTGAGCATTGCTCGTGACAAAATAGGCATCGAGGAAGGCTAGGCCTAGGTAAAACTAGGCCACGAACAATGCAAAACCTATCCTATAGCCCAAGGTCTCGGAATCTAGTGTGCAAAGACATAGGCGCCGCGCATGCTCAAGTATGCTATAGCATAGACGCCACCTATGCTAAAGCATTTGGTCTCTAAATCTCATATGCTTTTCAAAATGCACCGCATATGGTCACTAAATGCTTTTCAAAATGCGCCGCATATGGTCACTAAATGCTTTTCAAAATGCATGGCATATGCTATGGCATTCTGCTCAACTAGGCAAAGCATTAGGCACCGCCTATGGTCACTTTTGGTCTCCAAATCCGATTTTAATGGGTCAAAACTCGACCCAACCTTTTCTTATAAATATGAGACTTAGTCTTGAACCAAAAACACATTGGAAACCTAGCTTATGCACCACCTATAGTCTCCAAAACCTATCAAAGAGTTTCCTTTTGCTCTTTTTCGTCACAAGAACATCATCCAAAGGCTTCAACCAGGTAAGTAATACTTTGTTCTTCATTTATATTTTGTAAGTACTACGTTACTACACCTATTATGAATTGCTAAATCTTGAAAAAGTATTGGTGATGTGAATGTGGTTGAATTAATGTGATACAACTAAGTGAGTGAATGAATACGTAAGGATGATCTTCACTTACTTCTGACTTGAATCTGATTTTAATGCATTGTTATACTACTTGCGAAATTGCTATAGTCATGAACATTGCATAATCTTGTCACTTTAATACTTGCATGTTAGAAGATCCCGTTCATCGGAATAAGACTTATAAGTGCCTACCGACATAGGAGGTTGAGATTATTAATAGAAACTATACCATGATGTAATCCCTGTGTAGTAGTCTTGTTATACCTAACATGAAAGTATTTCAAAGGTTCCAAGAAGTGATACATCTCTGATTTTCTTGTCGGAATTTAGCCTCTAAAACGTATGTCGATGAAGTCTAAGTAATCGACCACTTTCACTTCACTAGTTTGTGCCAACAACCTAAGTGTGGGGTGGTACCCCTACTGCTTGTTCATAGATTGTATCCATTGAGATGATGCTAAAATGACTCTATTGAGATCTCAGGTACAATGGCACCAAAAGACAAGGCAAAGATAAGGCTACCACGTCACAAAAAGGCAAGAAAAGAGGCCAAAAAGAGCAAGGAGAACCCTCCTCGATGCAAACACCTCGACTCACTCTTGGAATTAAGTAGGATACTTATGAGGAACTTCTAAGGATGATGACTCTGATGATGATTCCGATGCAAAGGGGTATGACCCCAGACATAACGAATGAGTCCGACTAACCAGGTTCTTCTTATTTATTTTCCACTGAGGACAGTGTGTCCCGTCTAAGTGTGGGGTGATGGTATTTGCATGCTTTACTTCTCTATCCGCATTTGCATTTGCATTCATGTTTGTTTGCTTAGTTTTTTGTTTTCTGTTTTTTTAAGTAGTTAAATTTTTTTTTTAACGTAGCTTGGCATGAAATTATTCTAATAGGCAGCATGAGATTATAACAAGAGTATGTGCTACAATTTTGACTATTGAGACATTTTAGGCTCTAGTTGTGACTCATTATGTGATATTGTGTGGTTCAATTCCTTCACCTGTTGGGTCAAGAGTCTATATTACTTCCAATAAAGTCGACCATGTGCCTTGTGTGTGTGAGATTAATAGTATATTCTATGTTTGGGGCTGATGCTAGAACTTTCCTGGTATGTATGCAAAGCGAAAATAAGGAGTGTAAGTTTAGGAGATGGTTTAGGCATTTCTTTGGCAACCTATATATGTTTACCTTCGTTTTACCTACCCATGGAAATCATCCTAGTTAAACCCTTTTGAGCTTTTAGCCTATTTTCTTTGACAAACCTCATATGTAAGCCTAATCCAATTTTTTTCAAGACCATAATTTGATCCAAATTCCTAAGCGCTTTAAAGTGAAAAAGTCATGTGACAAAATAAGAGGAAATTGGGTGAGTATGATGCTCTAAATTGTAGTGGTGCTTGAAGGTGTTATGAAAAAGAAAGTGCTATCATAAGGGGTATGTTATGAAAAGAAAAAGGAAAAGAAAGCTGAAAAGTGAGTTATGCTTAAAATTGCAAAACAAAAGAGGAGAACAAGGGTGGTAGAATAAAAGAAAGAAAGGTTGAAGAAAAGTGTCAATGATACAATGTGATGTATTAAAGTGCTTAGGAACTTAGTCACTATTTCTGGACAAAATAGTCCTACCCGTCCCTTAGCCTACATTACAACCATCAGAAGACCCATTTGATCCTAATCTTAGAATTCTGACATTTAGTGGAGTATTACACTAAGGGCAAGCCTATGGTCATC
Source organism: Capsicum baccatum var. pendulum (assembly GCA_030864225.1). Taxonomy (NCBI): domain Eukaryota; kingdom Viridiplantae; phylum Streptophyta; class Magnoliopsida; order Solanales; family Solanaceae; genus Capsicum; species Capsicum baccatum. The sequence continues at coordinate 203,930,672 of CM061553.1, forward strand.
AGTTGTTGCATACGAATTCTTTGTGAGAGCGAGAGCAAGGATATTTTGATACCCATGTTTGAAAAATATGCTATACTTGTGAGTGACTATGGGTAATATATTGTGAGACACACATGGTTGATGAGTTTTGGATAGTTGTATATGATTCTTTGTGCCTTAACTTTTGAATATGAGTTGACCACCATCACGAGTCTATGCTAGAGGTTAAATGGTTTCTATTAATGATCGGAAAACTACTCTTTGTTGATAATTGTTGTGCTTGTCTTGACGAATGTTTTGTGTTGTTGCTGTGAAACCCTAAGTTGATGTTTAGAGGGACATGATATTTTGTTCGAGGACGAACAAAGCTTCAAGTGTGGGGTGTTGATGATAGGCGAATTTTGATGATAGGCGAATTTACACGCCTATATCAATATATTTTGCCCATATTTTAGCCTAGTTTTGAGAACAAATTATATATTTCATGCACTTTTAATCCTTTTTCCTGTAAATGAGCTAACGAACATGATTAGGAAAGTTTCAGGTATAAATGATGCAAAATACAGCATTTTATGGCTTACTTGACGTAAAAGAAAGCTCACAAAGGAAGGGAAGGAAGTCTACACGCCTAAGGACAAAAACTGCTGCATGGAAAATCTGTCCCGGGCTAAAACAACATTTCTGAAGACTTTGGGGACTTACAAATACAAAGATGGATTTTGACAATGATACATTAACCTAGTACAATTGGGTTATGTATTTCATTAGTTTATTTGGATTAGGAGAATGTTACATTAACCTAGTACAAATGGGTTAAGTATTTCCTTAGTTTAGTAGGATTTGGTTATTTATTTCATTAGCATAGTAGGAGTAGGATAGGAGTATTATAAATACCCTATCATGCTAGAGATTTTTAATTAAGTCCTCCCTTAGTGGAGAGGCAACTCCTCCCTTAGTGGAGAGATACATTCATCAATTAATCTTCTTCCATCCCTCTCATCTTCCACCACAAACACTTCTAATCTATTCTTCTATTCTTAGATTCCACAACAAGAGAATCTTTACCTGCTAGGGAATCACCAAAACCACACGCCTATCACCTACTTCTCACGCCATCAACCATGCAAATTGTGATATTCTTCGCATTTATGGGTAACTAAACCTCTTAGTTGGGGTTATGGAAGCCGAATGAGTTACTATCTATTGCTGTGAGTTTGTGAGTTCGAGACACGTATATTGCTTATATCATTATTCTCTTCATCTTAATCTACATTCTTTGCGGTTGCAAACACAAGAATACGCCAGTCTAACATTTAACTTGTTCACGAGAAAGGTTATTTGTCTGGAAAAGAGATAATGTCAAGGTAGTAGGACACCCTTTCCTATTAAAAAGCTAGTGCCGTAACTGGACTAACCTCTTGGAGAATTCGTACCGTTAGACACGCTTTAAGCTCGCGAGAGTTAAAGTGAAATAGTCTTTGTTAAGGTCGCGAGACGCTTGGATTTACCATCGACTACAATTCTCTATAAGCAATTGCATGTCAAGACTCTACACACTCATAGCCAATAGAGACGTATACCTCAGAAGGTGGACATAACCCCAACGCTTCAATTCTCATTGTTTCACAACCTACGAAATACTCTCTTTTTACTTTGCTATTTTCAGCTTTTATTTTATTACTTTGATCCCCCCTTCTTACGAGACTTGCACCAAAAGTCTATTAATTTTGCTTACTTGTTGACCAAGCTATTCCCTGTGGGATCGACACCCAACCCAGGTTGGGTTCTATATTTGCTATCGACCGCTTTACACTCCTACGAGAGCTGTAGATTGAGCGTTATCAAAAATTGGCGCCGTTGCCGGGGAATACGAGTGTCAATCAAGTTCGTGATAATTACTAGACCCTTTGGTCAAAGATTCTCGTTCTTTTACTTTTAGTTGTTGTTTTTGTTTTATTTAGGTTTATTCAGTGCATCAATGGAGGCACAACGTGAAATTGAAAGGATGGCTGCTCAAGTGCATCAATAGAATATTGATAATCGTAGGCGAGCAACAAATCCTGACGATGAGGATCTGGGCGATGAAGAGCTACTAAACCCACTACATACTGCTGAGATGGCGGCACCCATGCAGAGGAGAGATCGTCAAGCGTGATTGAGGCCTGATCGCCGAGTTATGCAAATTCCTTTTGATGACGAAGATGATGACGATTTGGATGAAGCTGGTGCCACAGGAGCCATTGTTCTGCCACCCTTGGCACCTAGAGCAAAGTTCAATATCACTAGCGCCATGATTCAGCTTTTGATACTCAAGGGATTATTTGGTGGACTAGCAGGCGATGATCCGAATATGCATCTGATCAACTTTATTTCTACATGCAAGTCATTCGACAATCCTGGCGTTGGACAGAATGCAATTCGACTACGCTTATTTCCATTGTCTCTGTCTGGGGAGGCAACTCTATGGTTGAATGGGCTGACTCCTGATTCGATTACAAATTGGAGGCAATTGAAAGACGCTTTCCTAGAAAGATTCTTTCCGCCATCCAAAAGAGCACAGTTGAGAGATGAGATCACCAATTTTCGACAGCTTCCAACTGAAGCTTTTCACGAAACATGGGAGAGGTTCAAAACAAAGCTAACGAGATGCCCAAACCATCACATGACTAATGTTCACCTCATGGAGATCTTGTATGGAGCCTTGAATTCAGTAACTAAACCAGTGGTGGACAACGCAGCTGGAGGTTCTTTTATGGACCTTACCTTTGGTCAAGCAAGCAATATGCTAGATCGCATGACAAAGCAAAGTGGAGCTTGGCATACTAGGGATTCTGAGGTAGCAAGCCCCACTTTATCTATTGGCATGTCTGCAGACCAAAGAAGAAGAGAAGAAGAACATGAGCAAGACATGGCGCACATGAAAACACAATTGGATCTTCTGACAAAGCACTTATTATCAGGGAAGACCGAAAGTTCTTTCTTTTGCGTGGACAAATAGGAGAACAAGGATGGTATCATTCGACGATGTATATCCCATGAAGAAGTGCCTACTATATTGGAAGCATGCCACACTTCGCAAGTTAGAGGACATCATGCAGGGAATCGAACGTCAAGGAAAGTCTTGCAAAGTGGTTATTATTGGCCTACAATATTCAGAGATGCACACGACTATGCGAAGAGGTGTGACCAATGCCAACAGCAAGGTGCTATTTCAAAACACCATGAAATGCCCATGTCCAAAATTCTTGAGGTAGAACTCTTTGATGTGTGGGGTGTTGATGATAGGCAAATTTACACACCTATATCAATATATTTTGCCCATATTTTAGCCTAGTTTTGAGAACAAATTATATATTTCATGCACTTTTAGTCCTTTTTCCTGTAAATGAGCTAACAAACATGATTAGGAAAGTTTCAGGTATAAATGATGCAAAATACAGCATTTTACGGCTTACTTGACGTAAAAGAAAGCTCACCTACGATTATCAAAAAATTGGCGCCGTTGCCGGGGAATACGAGTGTCAATCAAGTTCGTGATAATTACTAGACCCTTTGGTCAAAGATTCTCGTACTTTTACGTTTAGTTTTTGTTTTTGTTTATTGTAGGTTTTTCTTTTACTGCATGCCCCATACTAGAAGTTCTGGTCAACCGTTATTACCAATCAATCCGGAACCACAACGAATTAGAAGAATGGAAGCACAAGCTGAAATTGACAGGATGGCTGCTCAAAACGAGCAAGCAAGATTAGCTACTCTTGCCGCTGCTCAAGTCCAACAACAGAACATTGATAATCCTGGGCGAGCAACAAATCCTGACGATGAAGATTTAGGTGATGACGAGTTACTAAACCCTAGGCGTGATGCTGAAATTATAACACCTGCCAATCGAAGAGGTCGACAAGCTCGTTATAGGTATGACCGCCAACCTTTGCAACTAGCTTTCGACGATGATGATGATGATCTTGATGGTGCCGGAGCCACTGGAGCTATAATTCCACCACCATTAGCGCCTGGAGCCAAATTCAACATCACTAGCACCATGATTCAGTTATTGCAACTCAAGGGGTTATTTGGTGGACTAGCAGGCGATGATCCGAATATGCATCTCATCAACTTTATTTCTACATGCAAGTCTTTTGACAATCCTGGTGTTGGTCAGAATGCTATTCGATTACGTCTATTTCCATTGTCTCTGTCTGGGGAGGCAACACTATGGTTGAATAGGCTGACTCCTGATTCAATTACAAATTGGAGGCAATTGAGAGACGCTTTCCTAGAAAGATTCTTTCTGCCATCCAAGAGGGCTCAATTGAGAGATGAAATCAGCAACTTTCGTCAGCTTCCCTCTGAAGCTCTTCACGAAACATGGGAGAGGTTCAAAACAAAGCTAACGAGATGCCCAAACCATCACATGACTAATGTTCACCTTATGGAGATCTTGTATAGAGCCTTGAATTCAGTAACTAAACCAGTGGTGGACAACGCAACTGGAGGTTCTTTTATGGACCTTACCTTTGGTCAAGCAAGCAATATGCTAGATCGCATGACAAAGCAAAGTAGAGCTTGGCATACCAGGGATTCTGAGGTAGCAAGCCCCACTTTATCTATTGGCATGTCTGCAGACCAAAGAAGAAGATAAGAAGAACGTGAGCAAGACATGGCGCACATGGAAACACAATTGGATCTTCTGACAAAGCACTTATTATCAGGGAAGAGCGAAAAAGTGAAAGCTATGGCGCTGAAAGGAAAAGACGAATCTAATTCTGACGAAGAGGAGAACTCTGACGACGACTCTTATGATGATTCAGACGAAGGGGGTATGACCCCCGACATTGATGAAGGGTCCGACTAACCAGGTTCTTCGAATTTATTTTTCCACTGAGGGCAGTGTCCCGTCTAAGTGTGGGGTGGCAGAATCGCATGCTATAGACGCTTTCCTAGAAAGATTCTTTCCGCCATCCAAAAGAGCACAGTTGAGAGATGAGATCACCAATTTTCGACAGCTTCCAACTGAAGCTCTTCACGAAACATGGGAGAGGTTCAAAACAAAGCTAACGAGATGCCCAAACCATCACATGACTAATGTTCACCTCATGGAGATCTTGTATAGAGCCTTGAATTCAGTAACTAAACCAGTGGTGGACAACGCAGCTTGAGGTTCTTTTATGGACCTTACCTTTGGTCAAGCAAGCAATATGCTAGATCGCATGACAAAGCAAAGTAGAGCTTGGCATACCAGGGATTCTGAGGTAGCAAGCCCCACTTTATCTATTGGCATGTCTGCAGACCAAAGAAGAAGATAAGAAGAACGTGAGCAAGACATGGCGCACATGGAAACACAATTGGATCTTCTGACAAAGCACTTATTATCAGGGAAGAGCGAAAAAGTGAAAGCTATGGCGCTGAAAGGAAAAGACGAATCTAATTCTGACGAAGAGGAGAACTCTGACGACGACTCTTATGATGATTCAGACGAAGGGGGTATGACCCCCGACATTGATGAAGGGTCCGACTAACCAGGTTCTTCGAATTTATTTTTCCACTGAGGGCAGTGTCCCGTCTAAGTGTGGGGTGGCAGAATCGCATGCTATAGACGCTTTCCTAGAAAGATTCTTTCCGCCATCCAAAAGAGCACAGTTGAGAGATGAGATCACCAATTTTCGACAGCTTCCAACTGAAGCTCTTCACGAAACATGGGAGAGGTTCAAAACAAAGCTAACGAGATGCCCAAACCATCACATGACTAATGTTCACCTCATGGAGATCTTGTATAGAGCCTTGAATTCAGTAACTAAACCAGTGGTGGACAACGCAGCTTGAGGTTCTTTTATGGACCTTACCTTTGGTCAAGCAAGCAATATGCTAGATCGCATGACAAAGCAAAGTAGAGCTTGGCATACCAGGGATTCTGAGGTAGCAAGCCCCACTTTATCTATTGGCATGTCTGCAGACCAAAGAAGAAGAGAAGAAGAACGTGAGCAAGACATGGCGCACATGAAAACACAATTGGATCTTCTAACAAAGCACTTATTATCAGGGAAGACCAAAAAAGTGAAAGCTGTAGCACTAAAAGGAAGAGACGAATCTGATTCTGAAGAGGAGGCCAACTACTTGAACAATCATGGGGGTTTCCGTGGGAATGCCCAAGGAAACCAAGGTCGGAACTATTATGATAAATCTGGAAGCAAAAACCAAGGTAGTTGGAAGAAAAATAATGAAAAGAGTGGTTTGTACGTTCCCCCTGGTAGATGTGATACCACCACATCTAATTCTGGGAGTATGGAAGACATGATAGCTAAGTTATTGAAAGGAGTGGAAGCAACGAGCGCAGGAGTTAAGGAGGTGATTGATGATTTGTCCTCCATGAAGCAACTAGTTGATTCTCATTCCACTTCTATCAGGCAAATAGAGCAGGAATTGAGCCAACTTTCAGCAGCATTCAATCAAAGAAAGGCTGGCATCGTACCAAGCGATACTGTGCAAAACCCAAAGAATGATGGGTCATGCATGGCCATCACTACCAGAAGTGGTAAGGTGCTGGAAACTTCAGCAAAAGGCAAGCAAATGGTTGATGAAGTTGCGGACATGGACATTACACCTAGTGACGTGCAACCTAAAAAAGTGGAAAAACAGAAGCAAGAGGAGAAAAAAACCGTGGAGAGAACACTTCCATACCTACCACCACCTTTTCCCCAAAGATTGAAGAAGGTGTCGGATGACACAAAGTTCAGCAAATTCATGAATATGTTAAAGCAGCTGACCATTATTGTTCCATTGGTGGAGGCACTTGAACAAATGCCTGGGTATGCGAAGTTTATGAAGGATCTCTTGACAAAGAAGCGGGCAGCAAGTTATGAGTTGGTGGATAATGTTCATCATTATAGTGCAATCGCTACAAGGTCGTTAGTTCAAAAGAAGGCAGATCCTGGAGCTTTCACTATTCCTTGCACAATTGGATCGTTAGATTTTGCCAAGGCATTGTGCGATCTAGGTGCTAGCATCAATTTGATGCCACTATCCATCTACAAGAAGTTGGGGTTGGGAGACCCTACACCAACCAATATGAGGCTCGTGATGGCTGATAGGTCGGTAAAACGACCTGTGGGTATCTTGAATGATGTATTGGTGAAGGTTTCTTCATTCATATTTCCTGCCGACTTCATTATTCTAGATTGTAAGGAGGATTCTGAAGTTCCCATAATCTTGGGACGTCCCTTCCTTGCAACTGGAAGTGTGCTTATTGACATGAAAGATAATGAGCTTTTGTTTTGAATTAATGACGAAGTGGTACGGTTTGATATATGCAAAACAATGAAGCAGCCCAGCGATATGAATGAGTTATATGTTCATCATGAGGATACGAAAGAATTATCTATAGAGAAACAGCCTACTGTTGAGCCATTGTCTGCTGTGCCACTGAAAGTTGAGCATGAAGATAATGAAGGTTATGAAGAACTTATGAGTGCTCTAACAGAGATAGAGCCTTATACTCCTAAGCAACCAGATTGTGATCTCAAGAATCAACCAACAGCGAAGACTCCCATTGACGAGCCACCAATGCTAGAATCGCAAGAGCTTCTCGATTATCTAAGGTATGTGTTCTTGGAAAGTGGAAGTATACTTCCGATAAGTGTGGTGGATGATTTAAGTGAACAACACGTAGAGGCTCTCATCTCTGCTCTGATGAGGTACAAGAGAGCTATGGGTTGGACTATTGATGATATAATTGGTGACTCTCCAGAGAAACGTAGGAGCCATCTCGAAGAAGATCGCATGCCCACAGGTAAGCCTCATTGCCGTCTAAATCCTTTCAGAAAACGATCCATCACTTACCTCAACGAAGTCTGAGTACTCGAGGTAACTATGTCGAGCCACGACAATAAATAAGGCGCTAGATGGGAGGCAACCCATCGTTTTATTGTTTTATCATTTTATCGTTTTCCTTTCATTCTAGTACTTATTTTGTTTTGCTAAATGAAAAATCCAAAAATAAGAGTCGTGCCACGACCAAAACTAAGGCGCTTGGTGGGAGGCAACCCATCGTACTAATCATTTTTGTTTGTTTTTGAGCAAAAATAGGTGCAAGAAGTATTCAACGAGGAGATTGATTTCAATTGACGATTTGGATGCATTGTATGGTAAAGTTGGTAAGTTAGGAATGGTGATGCATAGAGCTATGGATTGAGCATTTCTCACACCAAAATAGGCATTGAGAAAGGCTAGGCCTTGGTAAAACTAGGCCACGAACGATGCACAACCTATCCTATAGCCTGAGGTCTCGGAATCTAGTGTGCTATACACTATGCGCCGCCTATTCCTAGGTATGATTTTGACTATGCGCCGCCTATGCTATGGCATTTGGTCTCAGTATCTCATATGCCATAGACTATGTGGCGCATATGACTACAAATGCCATAGACTATGCGGCGCATATGTCCCATTATGCTATAGACAATGCGCCGCATATGTCATGACTATGCCAAGCATTATGCGCCGCATATGTAGCATTTTTGTCTCCAAAACCGATTGTAAATGGGTCATAACCCGACCCATTCTCTTCCTATATAAAGGGGACTTAGTCTTGAAACATAACCACACTAAAAATTGACCCAAAAGCACCGCACATCCATCCAAATCATCTCAAAACTTCTCCTTTTGCTCTTCCAATTCACAAGAACATCTCCAAAGGCTTCAATCACGTAAGTACTCTTTTATTCTTCATCTATTTCTAGTAAGTACTACGTTCCTATGCCTATTATGAATTGCTACATCTTCAAAGATCATTGGTGATGTTAATGTGTTTGGATTGTTGATACACAACCATGTGAGTGAACATATACGTTAGGATAATCTTGACCGGTCTCCGACTTGAATTTGGTTTTAATAAGCATTGTTATACTATTTGCAGAATTGCCATATGAACATTGCTTAAGCTTGTTACTTGGATACTTACATGTTAGACTATCTCGTTCATCGAGATAAGACTTATAGTTGCCTACCGACATAGGAGGTTGTGATTGTTGAAAATAACTATACCATGATGTAACCCCTATGTAGTAGTGTTGTTATACGTAACATGAACGTAGTGCAATGGCTGCAAGTAGTGATACATCACTGATCTTCTTGTCGGAAGATAGTTCCTAAAACGTATGTCGATGAATTCTGAGTAATCGATCACTTTCATCTCACTAGTTGGTGCCAACAACCTAAGTGTGGGGTGGTACCCCTACTGCTTATGTATAGATTGTATCCATTGATATTGTGCTACCATTAACACTATTTCAAGTCTCAGGTACAATGGCACCTAAAGAGAGACAAGGAAAGGAGAAGGCTACCACTTTCTAAAAGGGCAAGAAAAGAGGCCGCAAGGAGCAAAGAGAACCCTCCCCGCTGCAAACACCTTGACTCATGCCTGGAATTAAGTGGGATACTTATGAGAAACTTCTGAGGATGACGACTCTGATGATGATTCCAATGCAAGGGGTATGACCCCAGACATAGAGGATAAGTCCGACCAACCAGGTTCCTCGTATTTATTTTCCACTGAGGACAGTGTCCCGACTAAGTGTGGGGTGGTGGTATCGCATGCTATACTTCTCTGTTTGCACCTATGTTTGTTTGGGTGGTATCGCATGCTATACTTCTCTGTTTGCACCTATGTTTGTTTGTTTACTTTGCTTATTTGAGTTCATTTTTTTTGTTTCGTTTGACGTCTTTTTAAGTTTTTTTTAGGAGTAAAATCTTTCTAGCTTCGCATGAAATTATTTTGATAGGCAGCATGAGATTATAACAAGAGTATGTGTTACAATTGTGACTATTGAGACGTTTAGGCTCTAGTTGTGACTCATTATGTGATATTGTGTGATTCAATTCCTTTACTTGTTGGGTCAAGAGTCTATATTACTTCCAATCAAGTCGACCATGTACCTTGTGTGTGTGAGATAATAGTATGTTCTATGTGTGTGGCTGATGCTAGAACTTGCCTGGTATGTATGCAAAGCGAAAATAAGGAGTGTAAGTTTAGGAGATGATTTAGGCATTTCTTTGGCAACCTATACATGTTTACCTTTGTTTTACCTACCCATGGACATCATCCTAGTTAAACCCTTTTGAGCCTTTAGCCTATTTCTTTGACAACCTTGTATGTAAGCCTAATCCATTTTTTTTCAATACCATAATTTGATCCAAATTCCTAAGTGCTTTAAAGTGAAAAAGTCATGTGACAACATAAGAGGAAATTGGGTGAGTATGATGCTTTAAATTGTAATGGTGCTTGAATGTGTTATGAAAAAGAAAGTGCTATCATAAGAGGTATGTTGTGAAAAGAAAAAGGACAAGAAAGCTGAAAAGTGAGTTGTGCTTAAAATTGAAAAACAAAAGATGAGAACAAGGGTGGAAGAATAAAATAAAGAAAGGTTGAAAGAAAAAAGTGTCAATGATACAATGTGATGTATTAAAGTGCTTAGGAACTTAGTCACTATTTCTGGACAAAATAACTGATCCTACCCGTCCCTTAGCCTACATCACAACCATCAAAAGACCTACTTGATCCTAAGCTTAGCATTCTGACATTTAGTAGAGTACTACATTAAGGGCAAGCCTATGGTCATCAGTTGCTACATATGAATTCTTTGTGAGAGTGAGAGCAAGGACATTTTGATACCCATGTTTGAAAAATATGCTATATTTGTGAGTAATTATGGGTACTATATTGTGAGACACACATGGTTGATGAGCTTTGGATAGTTGTATATGATTCTATGTACCTTAACGTTTGCATGCGAGTTGATCACCATCACTAGTCTACGCTAGAGGTTAAACTGTTTCTACTTATAATCGGGAAGCTACTCTTTGTTGATAATTTTTGTGCTTGTCTTGAAGAATGTTTTGTGTTGTTGCTGTAAAAACCCTAGGTTGATGCTTAGAAGGACATGATATTTTGTTCGAGGACGAACAAAGCTGCAAGTGTGGGGTGTTGATGATAGGCGAATTTACACTCCTATATCAATATATTTTGCCCATATTTTAGCCTAGTTTTGAGAACAAATTATATATTTCATGCACTTTTAGTCCTCTTTCCTGTAAATGAGCTAACGAACATGATTAGGAAAGTTTCAGGTATAAATGATGCAAAATACAGCATTTTATGGCTTACTTGACGCAAAAGAAAGATCACAAAGGAAGGGAAGGAAGTCTACACGCCTAAGGACCAAAACTGTTGCATGAAAAATCTGTCCCGGGCTAAAACAGCATTTCTGAAGACTTTGGGGACTTACAGATACAAAGCTGGATTTTGACAATGATACATTAACCTAGTACAATTGGGTTATGTATTTCATTAGTTTATTTGGATTAGGAGAATGTTACATTAACCTAGTACAAATGGGTTAAGTATTTCCTTAGTTTAGTAGGATTTGGTTATTTATTTCATTAGCATAGTAGGAGTAGGATAGGAGTATTATAAATACCCTATCATGCTAGAGATTTTTAATTAAGTCCTCCCTTAGTGGAGAGGCAACTCCTCCCTTAGTGGAGAGATACATTCATCAATTAATCTTCTTCCATCCCTCTTATCTTCCACCACAAACACTTCTACTCTAATCTTTTATTCTTAGATTCCACAACAAGAGAATCATTACCTGCTAGGGAATCACCAAAACCACACGCCTATCACCTACTTCTCACGCCATCAACCATGCAAATCGTGATATCCTTCGCATTTATGGGTAACTAAACCTCTTAGTTGGGGTTATGGAAGCCGAATGAGTTACTATCTATTGCTGTGAGTTTGTGAGTTCAAGACACGTATATTGCTTATATCATTATTCTCTTCATCTTAATCTACATTCTTTGCGGTTGCAAACGCAAGAATATGCCAGTCTAACATTTAACTTGTTCGCGAGAAAGGTTATTTGTCTGGAAAAGAGATAATGTCAAGGTAGTAGGACACCCTTTCCTATTAAAATGCTAGTGCCGTAACTGGACTAACCTCTTGGAGAATTCGTACCGTTAGACACGCTTTAAGCTCGCGAGAGTTAAAGTGAAATAGTCCTTGTTTAGGTCGCGAGACGCTTGGATTTACCATCGACTACAATTCTCTATAAGCAATTGCATGTCAAGACTCTACACACTCATAGCCAATAGAGACGTATACCTCAGAAGGTGGACATAACCCCAACGCTTCAATTCTCATTGTTTCACAACCTACGAAATACTCTCTTTTTTACTTTGCTATTTTCAGCTTTTATTTCATTACTTTGATCCCCCCTTCTTACGAGACTTGCACCAAAAGTCTATTAATTTTGCTTACTTGTTGACCAAGCTATTCCCTGTGGGATCGACACCCAACCCAGGTTGGGTTCTATATTTGCTATCGACCGCTATACACTCCTACGAGAGCTGTAGATTGAGCGTTATCAAATTTACACGCCTATATCAATATATTTTGCCCATATTTGTGCCACGTTTTGAGAACAATTTATATATTTCATGCACTTTTAGTCCTTTTTCCTGTAAGTGAGCTAAAGAACATGATTAGCAAAGTTTCAGGTATAAATGATGCAGATTCAGCATTTTGTGGATAACTTGATGCCAAAGAAAGCTCACGAAGGAAGGAAAGGGAGCTTGGACGCCTAAAGGACCAAAAGTGATGCATGGAAAATCTGTCCCGGGCTAAAACAACATTTCTGAAGACTTTGGGGACTAGCAGTAACTTATTTGGATTAGGATAATAATACATTAACCTAGTACAATTGGGTTAAGTATTTCATTAGTTTATTTGGATTTGGATAATGTTACATTAACCTAGTACAATTGGGTTAAGTATTTCATTAGTTTAGTAGGATTTGGTTAAGTATTTCATTAGCTTAGTAGGAATAGGATATGAGTATTATAAATACCCTATCTTGCTAGAGAGTTGGAGGCATTCCTCCCTTAGTGGAGAGATTCATTCACTTACTATTCCAACAATTCTAATTCTTCTATTAAATTCCACAACAAGAGAGACGTTACTTTGCAAAGGACTTCACGCCATCCTCACCCTTACACCTAACGTGCAAATCTTTATTGGGGTACAATGATCATGTTTTTTGTGACTTCCTTCGCACTCATGGGTAACTAAACCTCTCTGTTGGGGTTATGGAAACCGAATGAGATACTATCTATTGCTGTGAGTTTGTGAGTTCATGACACGTATGCTGCTTATATCATTATTCTCTTCATCTTAATGCAAATTCTTGTGGCTGCAGACGCATAGAATAACGCCAGTATAACATTTAACTTGTTCGAAAGAAAATTTATCTGTCTGGAAAAGAGAAAATGTCAAGGTAGTAGGGTCCCATCCCCTATTAAAAAGTTAGTGCCATAACTGGATTAACCTCTTGGAGAATTCGTACCGTTAGACACACTTTAAGCTCGAAAGAGTTAAAGTGAAATAATCCTCGAATAGGTCGAAAGACGCCTGGATTTACCATCGAAGACAATTCTCTATAAGCACATGCATGTCTGAATTCAACACACTCATAGCCAATAGAGACGTATAACTCAGAAGGTGGACATAACCCCAACTCCTCAATTCTCATTGATTCACAACCTACGAAATATTCTTTCTTTTTACTTTGCTATTTTCAGTTTTGCTTTAATAATTTGGTTACACATTGCAATCCCCCCTCATTACGAGACTTGCACTAAAAGTATAGTAACCGTTGCTTACTTGTTGGCCAAGCTATTCCCTGTGGGATCGACACCCAACCCAGGTTGGGTTCTATATTTGCTAACGACCGCTTTACACTCCTACGAGAGCTGTAGATTAAGCGTTATCAGGTAGCACCCTCAAATCCGGTCTAACTTTCGTGCACCTCCACTAATTTTATAGGATACATACCACTAACAAATATATCAAGTAACTATATCCATCATTGCTAGGACAGAAAAGAAGAAATCACCTATTGTTTTTACCTTTATGTAGAGACCTCGTGATTCTCAACCAACTTTATTGACTACTCGATCACTTTTTCCATTCATTAAAGCAAACCAACCTCCAACAGATGATAAAAAATGGCAAGGAAGCTTATAAAGAGTTATAGAAGAAAAGAAAATAAAACACAAATTAATAATACAAAATTTTCATAGAGATTTGTCAGTCCATACATAATTTTGCAATTAACCCTTGATCATCCTATTGAAAAATATATATGTTTATATAATGCAAAATTTTTTAAGCTAATCTAACCCAACATAATTTGAAGAATCAAGGACCAATACCATTCTCATCTTTAAAGGAAAGACAAAATACCAAGAAGAACTTAACATGTTACATGGCAAGACCAAGAAGCGGCAATTCAATTATGTTTCCTTACAACTAGCATGGCATCACCGAACACAAGCCACGAGACAACTAAATTTAACCATTTTTCCTATTTATTTAAGCAAATAATAAATTTTGGCTATTTTTTTTAATTAGTGTTGCATTCAAATGTTCATGACAAGCAAAACTTGAAATCAGTCTATGAAGGAAACAAACCATTTCCAAAGCAGTTTACATTATACAGTCTAATTTTTTTCACTTCCAAATAAATAAAACTATATATAAAGATAATAATCATATGGTTCAATAAAATGTGTGATGTAGAGAGGAAAATGTACAACTAAGAGAGAGTAACTTGAGACTATTTCAAAAACTAGCCACTTTGAAAACTTATTTTTAGGGTTAGACACCAAATTTATTTTTGATTTATTTTTTTAGGATTAGGGTTTGAAAAGGGCTAAAAGTGGGACAAGGTTTTGGGGTCATGAACTTCTTTAACATTTTTAAAACTTGGAGAAAAAATACAACTTTTTAAAAAATACAACATGGTCCCTTTTTATATTTATTAATTTTTCAAATATTTAGCAAAATCATTTTATCTTTTCAACTACATTTCTCTCTCTCAAAAACCATCCTTCTCCCGATTTTAGTTCATAATTTTTGGAATTTTTTTTTGCATGATTCTTTCTTCCTCAGGCAAAATTTTTCAGTATCTCTTGCTAAGCTAAATTTAATTTTCTTCCCCAATCAGTTTTAGATCTATTTTAGTAATCTTTTTTAACGTTTTGTGTTGGAGTTATTCGATTTTGACAAAAATTGCACTATTCTTCATTGAATTAGTCAAAATTTGAGTTTTTTAGTTAACATTGTCAATTACGCATATTTAATCGTGTTTTGCTTTGGATAATGAGTAGAGAATTTTTAAATTTTTGTAGTTATAATGCGTATCGATTTTTAATTTTTTGTACTAAATTGGACCCATTTTAATGAAGTTCTTGTTGTTGTAAATTGTACTGTCAGTATCTAGTGAAATTGGAACTTGATTTACATGTTTGATGTGAGGCGTTTTCTCATTTTTCTTAATAGATCAATGGTCGATAGATCGACCACTAAATATTTATTTATTTTTGTATTTTTTCATTTTTATTAATAGACCAGTGGTCAATAAATCAATCATTACAGATTTGTTTTTTGTTGTAGATCATAAATGGTGAGAAGAGTTCATAAAGCAGTTAAAAGGCTGACTTCCACTGCTTTTAGCAGGCGATGATCCGAATATGCATCTCATCAACTTTATTTCTACACGCAAGTCATTTGACAATCCTGGTGTTGGTTAGAATGCAATTCGATTACGTCTATTTCCATTGTCTCTGTCTGGGAAGGCAACTCTATGGTTGAATGGGCTGACTCCTGATTCTATCACTAATTGGAGGCAGTTGAAATACGCTTTCCTAGAAAGATTCTTTCCACCATCCAAAAGAGTACAATTAAGAGATGAAATTAACAACTTTCGGCAGCTTCCAACCGAAGCTCTTCATGAAACATGAGAGAGGTTCAAGACGAAGCTTATGAGGTGCCCAAACCATCACATGACCAATGTCCACCTAATGGAGATACTATACAGAGCCTTGAATTCAATAACTAAACCAGTGGTGGATAATGCGGCTGGAGGATCATTTATGGACCTCACCTTTGGGCAGGCAAGTAATATGCTAGATCGGATGACGAAGCAAAGTAGTGCTTGGCATACCAGGGATTCTGAGGTAGCAAGCCCTACTATATCTATTGGCATGACTGCTGAACAAAGGAGAAGAGAAGAAGAATGTGATCAAGATATGGCACACATGAAAACACAAGTGGATCTTCTTACAAAGCATCTATTATCAGGGAAGACCGAAAAAGTCAAAGCTGTTGCGTTAAAAAGAAGAGAAAAATTTGATTCAGAAGAAGAAGCCAACTACTTGAACAATCAGGGGGGTTTCCGAGGTAATACCCAAGGAAACCAAGGTCGGAACTACTATGATAAATCTGGAAACAAGGACCAAGGTATTTGGAAGAACAAGAATGAAAAGAGTGGTTTATACGTTCCCCCAGGAAGACGTGACACCACCACATCTGGTTTCGGAAGCATGGAAGATATGATGGCTAAACTGTTGAAAGGAGTGGAAGCAACCAGCGCGGGAGTAACGGAGGTAATAAATGATTTGTCCTCAATGAAGCAATTGGTTGACTCACATTCCACTTCAATCAAGCAAATAGAGCAGCAATTGAGCCAACTTTCAGTAGCACTCAATCAAAGAAAGGCTGGCACCTTACCTAGCGACACTGTGCAAAATCCAAGGAATGATGGATCATGTATGGCTATTACTACCAGGAGTGGTAAAGTATTGGAAAATCCATCCAAAGGTAAGAAGGTAGTTGATGATATAGCGGATAATGTTATTGATGCAGATTGTGATGATTTTGGAGAAGCTGAAAATCAGAAGGAGCGCGTTCATGAGAAAACTATTCCTCTTCCACCCCCACCTTTTCCTCAGAGATTGAAGAAAAAGGCTGATGATACATCTGAAAAGAGTGATAATCGGAAGCAAGATAAAAAAGAAGTGGTGGAGAAAACTATTCCTCTTCCACCACCACCTTTTCCGCAAAGACTGAAGAAGAAAGCTGACGATACCAGGTTCAATAAGTTTATGACTATGTTGAAGAAGCTGACTATTAATGTTCCTTTGGTGGAGGCGCTGGAACAGATACCTGGGTATGCGAAATTTATGAAGGATCTTTTGACAAAGAAGCGAGTAGAAAGCTATGAGTTGAAGGATACTGTTCATCACTGCAGCACAATCGCTACCCGATCACTAGTTCAGAAGAAGGCTAACCCCAGTGCTCTCACTATTCCTTGGACGGTTGGATCTATGAATTTTTCTAAGGCATTGTGCGATCTGGGTGCTAGCATCAATTTGATGCCACTATCCATCTACAAGAAGTTGGGGTTAGGCAATCCGACACCAACCAATATGAGGCTCGTGATGGCTGATAGGTCGGTAAAACGACCTGTGGGTATCTTGAATGATGTGTTGGTGAAGGTTTCTTCATTCATCTTTCCTGCAGACTTCATTATTCTGGATTATGAGGTGGATTCTGAAGTTCCCATAATCTTGGGACGTCCTTTCCTTACAACAGAAAGTGTGCTTATTGACATGAGAGCTAATGAGCTTTTATTTCGGTTGAATGACGAAGTGGTCCACTTTGATATATGTAAAGCAATGAAGCATCCCAGCGATATGAATGTGTTCTTCGTAGCTTATGAGGATAACAAAGCATTATCTATAAAGAAACAGCTTACTGTTGAGCCATTGTCTGCTGCGCTACTGAATGTTGAGCATAAGGATGAGGAAGATTATGAAGAAACTACGTGTGCTCTAACAGAAATAGGGTCCTATTCTCATACTCCTAAATATCCGGACCTTGATATTAAGAATCAACCATCACCAACAGCGAAGATTTCCATTAAAGAGCCACCAATGCTAGAATCGAAAGAGCTCCCCGATTATCTAATGTATGTGTTCTTAGAAAGTGGAAATATATTTCCGGTAAGTATGGAGGATGATTTAAGTGAACAACACGTAAAGGTTCTCATCTCTGCTCTGAAGAGATACAAGAGAGCCATGGGTTGGACTATTGATGATATAATTGGTATCCCTCCCGGGATAGGCATACACAAGAGTCATCTCGAAGAAGATTGCATGCCTACAAGTAAGCCTCATTATCGTCTGAATCCATTCAGAAAATGATCCACCATCTATCTCGATGAAGTCTAAGTAATCGAGATAGCTATGTCGTGCCGCGACAATAAATCAAGCGCTTGGTGGGAGGCAACCCATCGTTTTTCATTTTTTTTCTTTCGTTCTACTAATTGATTGCTTTTGATAAATAAAAATCCAAAAAGAAGAGTCGTGCCACGACCAAAACTAAGGCGCTTGATGGGAGGAAACCCATCATTCTAATTGTCTTTGTTGTTTGAGTAAATGTAGGTGCAAAGAGGTGTAAAACGAGGAGGTCGGTTTCAAATTTTGATTTGGACGTATTGCATGTTAAAGGTGGTAAGTTAGAATGAAGAAGTAAAAGGCTATGGATTGGGCATTGCTTATGAAAATATAGGCAACGAACAAGGCTAGGACTATGTAAAACTAGGCCACAAACAAGGCAAGGCCTATCCTATGGCCTAAGCTCTCGGAATCTAGTGTGCCATAGCATAGGCGCCGCCCATGCCTAAGAATGCCATAGCATAGGCGCCGCCTATGCCAATGCCTTTTGTCTCTGAATCTCATATGCCATGGCATAGGCGCCGCCTATGCCCAACAATGCCATGGCATAGGCGCCGCCTATGCTCAACAATGCTTTGCAAAAGGCGCCGCCTATGCCAAGCATAGGCAAAGCAAAAGGCGCCGCCTATGGTCACTTTTGGTCTCCAAATCTGATTTTAAATGGGTCAAAACCCGACCCAAGATTGTCCTATAAGTAAGAGACTTAGTCTTAGACTAAAAACACATTACAAACCTAGCATAAGCGCCGCTTACCTCTCCAAATCCTCTCAAAAAATTTTCCTTTTGCTCTTTTACTTTGCAAGAACATCATCCGAGGTCATCAGCCAAGTAAATACTACTTTGTTCTTCATTTATATTCCATAAGTACTACACTACTACGCATATTATGAATTACTAAATCTTGAAGTAGTATTGGTGATTTGAATGTGGTTGATGTGTTGTGATACAACTAAGTGAGTGAAAGAATACGTAAGAATAATCTTAACATATTTCCAACTTGAATTTGATTTTGATGCACTGCCATACTTTTGCGGATTTGACATGGTCAAGAAAATTGCATAATCTTTTCAATAGAAAGCCTACATATTGGAATGACTTGTTCATCGAGATAAGAATTATGGTTGACTACCAACATATGAGGTTGTGTGTATTTCTAGATGCTATACCTTGAATCAATTTCTATGTAGTAGTCTTGATATATCAAACATGAAAGTATTGCCAAGATTTCATAAAGTATGACTGCACTGATTATATGGTTAGAACATATCACATAAACGTATGTCGATGAAGTCTGAGTAATCGACATCATTCACTTAATTAGTTTGTGTCAACAAATTAAGTGTGGGGTGGTGCCACTATTGTCTGTTTGTCGATTGAATCTTCCGAGATGAAGCTAACATGACTTTATTGAGATCTCAGGTAGAATGGCACAAAAAGAACGATAAGGAAAATAAAAAGCGCCCACCACACAAAAAGGTAAGAAAAGAGGAAGAAAAGAGCAAACTGAATCCTCCTCGCTACAAATACCTCAAACGCACTTTTGGATCAAGTAGGGTGCAATTTGAGGAAACTCTAAGGATGAAGACTCTGATGATGATTCCAATGCAGGGGGTATGACCCCCGACATAGAGAAGGAGTACGACTAATCCAGGTTCTTCTTGTTTATTTTCCACTGAGGACAGTGTGTCCCATCTAAGTGTGGGGTGCTGGTATTTGTATGCTATACTTCTTTATCTGCATTTGCTTATTTATTTTTGTTTTTTTTAGTAGTTAAAATTTTTTTTTTAGTTAAAGTTTTTTTTTTAGTTAAATTTTTAACTTTGCATGAAATTGTTCTGATAGGCAGCATGAGATTATGACAAGAGTTTGTGCTAAAATCATGACTATTGAGACGTTTAGGCTCTAATTGTGACTCACTATGTGATATTGTGTGGTTCAATTCCTTCATCTGTTGGGTCAAGAGTCTATGCTACTCCCAATAAAGTCGACCATGTGCCTTGTGTGTGTGAGGCAATAGTATATTCTATGTTTGGGGCTGATGCTAGAACTTGCCTAGTATGTATGTAAAGCGAAAATAAGGAGTGTGAGTTTAGGAGATGATGGACATCATCCTAGATAACCCCTTTTGAGCCTTTAGCCTATTTTCTTTGACAACCTCATAGGTAAGCCTAATCCATTTTTTCAAGACCATAATTTGATCCAAATTTCTAAGTGCTTTAAAGTGTAAAGTCATGTGACAAAATAAGAGGAAATTGGGTGAGTATGATGCTTTAGAATGTAATGGTGCTTGAATTTGTTATGAAAAAGAATTGCTATCATAAAAGGTGTTATGAAAAAGAAAAAAAAAGGGAAAGGAAAACTGAAAAGTTAGTTATGTTTAAAATTGAAAAACAAAGGTGGAAAAAAGGGGTGGTAGAATAAAAGAAAGTAGAAAGGTTGTTTAAAAGAAAGGTATTAATGGCATAATGTGATGTATTAAAGCGCTTAGGAACATAGTCACTATTTCTAGCCAAAATAGTCCTACCCGTCCCTTAGCCTACATTACAACCTGTAGAAGACCTATTTGATCCTAAGCTTAGCATTCTGACATTTAGTGGAGCATTACACTAAGGGCAAGCCTATGGTCATCAGTTGCAACATATGAATTCTTTGTGAGAGTGAGAGCAAGGATAATCCTATACCCATGTTCGAAATATATAAAATACTTGTGAGTGATTATGGGTAATATATGGTGAGACACACATGGTTGATGAGTTTTGGATAGTTGTTTATGATTATTTGTGACTTGACTTTTGAATATGAGTTGACCACCATCACGAGTCTATGTTGGAGGTTGAATTGTTTCTACTAATGATCGGAAAACTACTCTTTGTTAATGATTGACGTGCTTGTCTTGATGATTTTGTGTTGTTACTGTGAAACCCTAAGTAGATGTTTAGAAGGACATAATATTTTGTTCGAGGACGAACAAAGCTTTAAGTGTGGCGTGTTGATGATAGGCAAATTTACGCGCCTAAAGTACTATATTTTACCTATATTTTAGCTAAGTTTTGAGGACAAATTATATAATTCATGCACTTTTAGTCCTTTTTCCTGTAAGTGAGCTAACAAACATGATTGGCAAGTTTTCAGGTATAAATGATGCAGATTTCATCATTTTATGGATAACTTGACTCCAAAGAAAGCTTCACAAAAGAAGGAAGGGAAAGCTTACACGCCAAGGACCAAAACTGGCGCATGGAAAAACTGTCCCGGGCAAAAACAACAATTCTGAAGACTTTGGGGACTAGCAGTAACTTATTAGGATTAGGATAATAATACATTAACCTAGTAGGATTGGGTTAAGTAATGCATTAGCTTAGTAGGAATAGGACATGGGTATTATAAATACCCTATTTTGCTAGAGATTTTAATACATTTCTCACAATTCCCCCATTCCATCAATTCCCATCCATCCACCATCCATCCATCCATCAAAACAATTCTCTTTATTAATTCATTGTTGACATTATTTTTCATCTATTCGACTTTTAATTTTACAACAAGAGAATCGCTATTTTGCAAGGAATTCACGCCTAACACCACACCATACTACACATGAGATCTTTTACTGTGGTATAATGATAATGTCTATTGTGATTTCCATCGCACTCATGAATAGCTAAACTTCTCTGTTGGGGTTATGTAAGCCTTATGAGATACTATCTAAGGCTATGAGTTTGTGAATTCGTGACATGTGTGTTGCTTATATCATTATTCTCTTCATCTTAATGCAAATTCTTGTGGCTGCAGACGCATAGAATAACGCCAGTATAGCATTAACTTGTTTGAAAGAAAAGTTATATGTCTGGAAAAGAGATAATGTCAAGGTAATAGGGTCCCATCCCCTATTAAAAAGTTAGTGCCGTAACTGGATTAACCTCTTGGAGAATTTGTACCGTTAGATACGCTTTAAGCTCGAAAGAGTTAAAGTGAAATAGTCCTTGTTGAGGTCGAAAGATGCT
The DNA here is from genome assembly GCA_030864225.1 of Capsicum baccatum var. pendulum. Taxonomy (NCBI): domain Eukaryota; kingdom Viridiplantae; phylum Streptophyta; class Magnoliopsida; order Solanales; family Solanaceae; genus Capsicum; species Capsicum baccatum. The sequence goes on from CM061553.1 coordinate 203,952,784, forward strand.
TGGATTTACCATCGAATACAGTTCTCTATAAGCATATGCATGTATAAATTCCGCACAACTCATAGCCAATAGAGACGTACAACTCAGAAGGTGGACATAACCCCAACTTCTCAATTCTCATTGTTTTACATCTTACTAAACATTCTTTCTTTTTACTTTGCTATTTTTTGTTTTTACCTTACTATTTTGATTACATTATTTGCACGTTAAAATCCCCCCTTCCACGAGACTTGCACCAAAAGTCTAGTAATCCTTGCTTACTTATTGACCGGCTATTCCCTGTGGGATTGATACCCAACCCAGTTGGGTTATATATTTGACAACGACCACTTTACACTCCTACGAGAGCTGTAGATTGAGCGTTATCAAGTCATATGGCCTAACAACCTGGATGGATGATCTAGGTTCTTTTCCTGCAAAGATTTCTATGAGAGCAAGAATGGCGATGTATCGCGTGTTTAGACGGATTCTTGCTGAACAAAAGTTATATTGTAATTTTAAAAAGATATGTTTTGGACACTTGAGGCATATGTCGAAACATTTTAATTTTAATAGACAGATGGTCCATTTCATATTGCTGCAACATATAAAAAATTAAAAAATCCTGTATGAAATTTGATTCTGTGTGAACGGTAAGTTAGCTTATTTTGGCATAAAAGAATTTGCTTTGATTACGGAGCTGAATGGTTCAACATATTCCCTTGAATAAAAAAAATAAACAAAGTCCTTCAAAATGGAGTAAGCTTTCATTTTAGGGTGACGAAGAACAAGAGCATTACTGCTGCAAAGTTGATTAGCCTAATGAAAGGTAATAGGTTTAATAATCAACAAAAGTTGAAGTGCGCTTTGGTTTAGTTCACGGACGCAATGTTGCTGGCAAAGAACCTATCAAAGAACTTGGATTTGGACCACATAAAGATAGAGGATGATTTAGAATTCTTCGGGGGGTATCCATGGGGAAAAGAGTCATTTGAGCTGACCTTGAGCTATCTAAAGAAGAAGACTGATTTGACCAAGTAGAAAGAAGCTTTTGTCAAGAGGAATAATGCATCGTATGCGTTATTTGTCTTTTCCTTGGCATTTTGGGTACTTATAATATACCATCTTATTGATTTATTATAGACTCCTACATATTTATGCAATAATACATAGACACTGTAATTTAATTATGCTTCTATTGATTGCAAGTTTGGATATATGAGGCCTTTCTTCATCTGGGAAAGTATACCAATAAGTCATTGGATTCTCCTCTACCCATACCCTATCTTCTTAGATGGCACACGGTGAAGTGCGATAACATAATGGAAGGCAACCTGTTTAAATACAAAGGAAATAGCACAAAGGTAAAATTATACTTATTATGATATGAAAATAATATTATTATGTCAGTGAATGTCGTGTAATTTATTTTTATTTTTTTGTAGCACACCCGTACCTTACCCCTACTGTCCATGAGATAGAGCAGAGATACATTAAAATATTTAAGCCATACATGGATGAAGTTAAGGATACAACCATGGATGCGTTGAAGGCTTAGCTAAAAGGCATGACTGTCCTGACTTCATCATCAATGGTCGCGGACGAAGACGAAGATTTGGGTGGCCACCATTATGTTCCAAGTCTAGTACGTGCTTGTGATTATGCTGGTTCAAGTGGAGTCAAAACTGCACCAGTCGCTTTTAATGGCAATGACCTATGCGAGCGTGTTGCTTCACTTGAGAAAAGTCTACTTGATATTGCTTCTTTTGTTAGAGATGAGAGGTTGAGGAGAATCGAGAAGAATAAGAAGAAGCAACAAGATAAGGGTAAATTAATTTATTTTTTGCTCTTTCAATTTTCTTACATATTTTTATAATCCTTTCAAAACAATACAGTGTTCCTCGACATTCCCCCTCATAGCCAGCTTAAAGTAAACCTCGAAGAACTTGCAGGCGCAGTGACAAACATTGCTGCAGTGGATGAATAAGTTGAAGAAGAGAAGAAAGAAGAAAAATAGAAGATGAGAATGCAACAGATGAAAAAGATGCAAAATAAGAAGAAGAAGAAGAAAAAAAGATGAGTAGATGACAGCTGAAGAAGAAAAAGAATATAAGGAGAAAACAAAAGAAGATGGTGACAAGAAATCAGAAGAAGAAGACAAAAATGAGAAGTTAGTTGACGAAAAAGTAGTGGTTGAATAGGAGGTTGAAAACACTGAAGAAGAGAAGGAATCATCAAAAGAAGAAGAAAAGGAAAATGAGAAGAAAGAAGTTGAAGAAGAGGAGGAAAAACATGAAAAAAAAGAAGTGGATTAGATGGGCATTGTTGCGGAACTCAATCAAGAAAACAAGTAGTTTGGTGGATTTGGAACAAATGATTTTCTTAATGATTTGTTGGTTTTACTGATTTGTTTTTTATGGATAATTTAATTACATATATGTAACACCCTGAATTTGGTACCCGAAATGCTACACGGTGCTCATGACCCCGAAGGACCACCAGCTAACCCATGACTGATATTTGTACCTGAACACAACAAAAGATACTATATAAATATGGAAATAAAGGCTTTAAGGCTGTAAGGTTCAAAACTGTAACATAACTTATTAAACATAACATATGGATGGGGTATGAAATACCCAAAACAACTGAAATAAACTTTCTGAACATACTATAGTCTGAAAAGCCTCTAACTGACTGTATTGTTTGAATAAGGAGTTGATGGGACGTGTCCCCAACTAACTCCAAGTACTGAAATAAATTAATTAATGAGATAATAAAGTAATGGTAATGTCCTTGAAGGATGAGGACTCACTACTAACTCTGACTGCAGAGACTGGAATGCTACTGATGCTCAGGAGCTCGTGCTTCTGAATCTATGGTATAAAACACCATAGCGCAAATATGTCAGTACGTTTGAATGTACTGGTATGCATGTGAGGTAGGTTGTACTATGATACCATAAATAGTGTTTATTTCAAATTTGAACCTTATGGCATGTTTTTGCCTAATTTCTATAATTATTACAGAGTTATTATATAGATATTGCAGCAGGTACCACACATGGGTTAGCTTATGGTCCTTCGGGATTATAAGCACCGTGTAGCATTCGGGGTATAGAATCGGGGTGTTACAAACTTGGTATCAGAGTCTAAGGTTCAATAGAGTCCTAGGAAGTCTAGAAGCCACATCTAGTAAAGTCTTGTGCATGGGTGTGTTGCGCATCACACTTATGGACAGGAGGCTATGAGATGTTTTAGGAACAATAGCCCTTATTTAAGTATTCATGTTATGCGGGTGAGCACAAGCTCAAGTTAAAATCTTAGTTTAATTTCTCTCTTCCTTATGCTTCCAGAACATGCCTTCCAAAGAAGATAACGAGAGAAGTGATGAAAATCAATCAGCCCTTCCGCCCGTTCAGGCAGACCCCCTGAATGAGCATGTCTCCCACTCTGAATTTAAAGCTATTTTCACCTCATTAGATTATTCAATAGATAATCAAAACAATTATCTGGCCATTATTATATCAAGGTTTATGGCTCATGTATCACATAGTGGGGAGAAGAGGCATAGGAAAGAAGGGAGGAAGAATAAGAGTGCCAGAATGCCTAGGCCAAAAAGTGGCCGAACAAATCCTCTCTGCCATCAGTGTGGCAAAAACCATCATGGTGTCTGAAGATCTGGCAGTTATGTGTGCTTAGGATGTGGCAAGTCAGGCCACAAAATCAGACAGTGTCCTCAGGTGGGTTCGTAGAGTCACCATACCCGCCCTCCAGCTCAGTTCGATTGCTTGAATCAGCAGGGTGCCTCTTCCAGTGCCACCAGTGGGCAACGTCCAAATAGCCTCTATGCTCTTCAGTCCTAACAAGATTAGGAAAGTTCTCCTGATGTGGTCACTGGTATGTTATAAGTTTATCATTTGCATATTTATGCTTTGCTAGATCCAGGAGCTTCGTTGTATTTTGTTACTCCATATATAATTGTTGATTTTAGAGTCAGTCTCGAAATTATAGCAGAGGTCTTCTCATTTTCTCCCCTAGTGGGAAAAATCTATCATAGCCTGGCAGGTATACAGGAACTATTCGGTTATGGTATCTTAGAAAGTCACTTCAGCAGACTTAGTCAAATTAGAGATGACTAATTTTGATGTCATTCTCGGCATGTATTAGCTTCATTCCTGCTCTGCCTTAATCGACTACAAAAACAAAATTGTCCAGTTTCAGTTTTTAAATGAACACGTCCTAGAGTGGAGGGTAGTACTTTAACACTTAGGGTCAGCTTGTTTCTTACCTTCGGGCTAGAAAAATGATATCTAAGAGTTGTGTTTATCATATCATTCGAGTTCAGGAGTTTTGTTCAAAAACCCCTACTCTTGAATCAGTTTCAGTAGCATGTGAGTTCCCAAATGTTTTTCCCGAAGACCTTCCCGGAGTTTCTCCCAAAAGGAGAACGATTTTGGAATTGATCTTCTCCCAGGCACTCAGACCATCTCTATTATTCCATAAAGAATGGCTCCAGCAGAACTCAGAGAATTAAAGGAATAGTTGAAGGATCTCCTAGACAAGGGATTCATTAGACCCAACGTGTCCCCATGGGGGCCCCAGTCTTATTCGTGCGTATGAAAGATAGTTTTCTCAGAATGTGTATTGACTACAGTCAGCTAAATAAATTCACAATCAAGAACAAGTATGCACTTCCCATAATCGATGACTTGTTTGACAAACTTTAGGGTGCCAGTCACTTTTCTAAGATAGACCTCAGATTAGGCTATCATCAGCTTAGAGTTAGGGAATGTGACATCCCGAAGACTGTTTTCAGAAATCAGTATGGTCACTTCAAATTCTTAGTCATGTGCTTTGGTCTTACCAATGTCCCAAAACCTTTCATGGACTTAATAAACCGCATGTTTAAGCTGTACTTCGGCATGCCTGTTAGAATTTTTATCGATGACATTCTTATCTATTTTTGTAGAGAAAATGATCACGCAGATCATCTTAAAATCGTATTTTAGACTCTTAAAAGCCATCAGTTATCATGATATCTATCCATGTCTTACATGTTAGCCGCATAATCATAGCTCACGCTCATACACGTTAAATCATGTATGCTTACAATTTCTAGTATAAAGGGTCCCAGTTAACTTATTGTCACGAATCATGTTCCATGAACACAGAAACTCTAGACTCAGGTCATATAGCTCATGAATCATGTCCGCATGTCATGTTTTATAGTGGGCTCAGTACCCATAACTTATGCTATCCTCTTAACGAATTGGCTAAATTTATATCATGACATGTATATCCTCAGCCTAGATCTTTTGGTAGATCCACCCACAATGTTGACATTTTATCCCTTAGGCCTCAATTAACTATCAAGTCCAGGATAGTATTCAGCAATCAGTAATTAGTATTCAGCCTCAAAATTTAGTAAAGAACTCAGATAGTTCTACAAAACCATGGCTATCAGTTATCAATTACTTAGCCATCAAAATCCAGTACTTCAGTATTAGTCTAAACCTCAGTTACCAGTATCCAGTTATCAAAACTAATTATTGAGTTCCAGTATGATTCTCAGTTACATTCCTAGTTACAGTCTCAGCTACCATTTTAGTTACAGTCCTAGTCCCATTTCAGTAATCAAATCAATAGCTTAGTTCAGTTTTAGGTTTGCTTGACCATAGCATATAGTTATCAGTTATTCCATTATCAGTGTTTCAACACCTCAGTTTATAGACTATTTTAGAATTATATTATACACTTGGTCTTGCATTTTCAAATAATACAACCTTTCACAAATTCATGCTCATTATCTCATGTTCCTCAGTCAGTCCTTACCTTATACGCATAATACTCTATAGTTTCAGCCTAGTCATTCAGACTAAGAATTGTTCTATCCTGCATGACTAGTATTCAACTATCGGTCGTTCAGTTAATCAGATAAGACAATACGTTCATGCGCTCGTGCTCAGCGCCCATGTGAATATTTTTCGCTGTCTCAGGTGAAGCACCGTGCTAAGGTAAAAAATATAGTTGAGAGGGAATCTGAGGGATATGTCTAAGTTTGAAGAATTTAGTTGCAGTGCATGATACTTAGTCACTCTATCTTAGATGAGGTTTCGTAGGCCTCATTACATAAGTTTAGCTAAAATGTGATTTCTTATCTAGGCGCTTCATTCAGCCTAGGTAAAGATTCCTTGCTCCCTAAAGTCACTAGAAACTCTATAAAAAGAGTGTCAATGAAATGCTCCATTCAAGTATGAGTTTTTATCACAAGCTAGTTCATAAAGCCAGTAATTTAGTTTAGCAGTCAGGTGGACAAATTCATATGGCTTGGTTTTCCATCTTTCCCCACTAGTCGCACTATTCGAAGTCCCATGAATGTAACTATTCCAAGATGGGGCAGCCAGGTAGTTGTGTGATCAGCTCAGTTCATGTATCATATCTTAGTTACAGAATCCAGATACTCAGTCACAACTCAGTACATAGGTGCCCTGTGCATTGTCCCAGTTTTCCTCGGTATCTCAGCCAAGTCATTATTCTTCAAGGGACATAATGTCCCGAGGGGGAGATACACTATAACCCCCTAAGCTTTCATGTCCTAAACCTCCCAGATTCTCCTTACATAACGAATTTAATTGGAATAGTGGGTGCTCATAGGTCGACCCTGAAGTTCCATTCTCAGCAGTAAGCCATGTATTCAAGGGGCTCAGTTTAGCTCATAATATTTAGTTCACATATCAAACTCCAGGCTCAGTTATGTTCTCATATTCGTAATATGCATGTTCAGTAAAGGATCTCAGGTTTGAGATTAGTAATTTCATATTCTTAAGAATCTCTCCTATGAAAGGAGTGAAGAGATTTGGCAAGAAGGGGAAACTCAGTTCCCGATAAGTCGGTCCTTATCGAATTCTTAGCCACTTCAGAAAGGTAGCTTATGAGCTTGAGTTACCCTCAGACTTAGCTTCAGTGCATCCAGTATTCCATGTCTTCTTGCTAAGGAAATGCATAGGTGACCCAGTAGTCTAGTCCCTATAGAGGGCATAGATATTCAAAATAGTCTCTCTTATGAAGAGATTCCAGTTAAAATGCTTGATTATCAGATTCGCAGACTGAGGAACAAAAAAGTTCCTCTAGTCAAAGTTCTTTGGCGGAATCAGTCCATTGAGGGAGCTACTTAGGAAGCAGAAGCAGACATGCGGACAAAGTATCCTCACCTTTTCTCCACTAATCCAGACTCAACTCAAGGTAATAGTTTTCCTTAAGCTTATTCAGTTTCATGTTCAGATTCACGTTACAAAATTGGTATCAATTACTATTACATATTTAGTCATATGTTATGAGTTAGTTCAGTTATGTATTCATACATCAGATATGCATTTTCAGTAAGAGAAAACTCAGCTTATTATTAATCCCAGTCAGACGTTCATGAATCGTATTCAGTTTTGTACTCATACAAAAGATATGCATATTCAGTATGATAATTTAGTATATGAGTAATATTAGTCATATAGTCATGTTCTAGAGGTTCATGTCGAGTAAGTGAGTCAGTTCACTAGTATTCTCAGCTTAGTCAGTCTCATTCGAGGATGAATGTTCCCAAGGGGGAGATACTGTAAGACCCCACAAAATTTCTAGCTTAATGCAGTCCTTTAAGCTTGTTAAGGGGTCCCAAACTTATAATATTTTAGCTAAGTACTCAGACTTAGTGTCATTTTATCCTACGAAGGTTGGAAATCTTATTTTTCAACCTTTATGTCCATTAAATGTTGATGTTTAGGTTGATTCATGATCAGGAATGTCTGTAGGTGTTTTTGAACTAGTTTCAGATTTTTCGAATATTATCTGAAGCTATTTTAGAATCTTAAAATAATGGATCAATGCGATCTTGGCACGCCACATTGACTATCATGTTGATTAATATTTTCCCCAGCTATCAGTATCCAATTCTTATGAATCGACTCAAATATGGCACGATGCATTGGTTATCGGATCGATGCGCTGCATCAACTTATGCGTCGGTAGCCCAGTTCTAAGTCATTAAAAGACCGTGTACTTGGGGGGGTATTTGGGTCTTTTTCCACGTCCTTCAGCCCCCAAAACACAAAATTAAGCCCTTTTGAGAGAAAATATACTCATTTATTCTCTAATTTTCTCAAGAACAAAACCCTAGGTGTTTAAATTTCAAATCAATAACTCAAGAACACACCATCAAGTTTTCAGAATTCAGGAACTAAGGTATGTGAAGTGTTCATCCAAGGGTTCCTTTAACCCTTGGAGTCCAAGAAACTCTTTTAAAGTTCATGTAGATGATTTCATGATTTCCATGAGTTTAATTAAAGGGCATTCATGATTTATTGCAAGATTAATGTAGAGTTAATTGATATATATGCTTTATCATGTGAATTCATGTTGAAACTCTTGGAATTATGTAATTGGAATTGAATCACGTTGCCTACATGTTGTTTTAGTATTATGTGCATATATTATGCCCCACAAGTGTTTGATGAATTATCCATGTGACTTGAATAGTGAAATTATATCATGTTTAGTATGGATGTAAGTATTCATGTCATGCAAGTTTTTGCTTGAATTCCCAAATGAATGAGTGATGACTAAGTAGTTAGTTACCATGTCTCAAGAATTATGCCATGTCTTTTAAGTTTATGCTTTCGAGTCCTAGGGGTATTTAATACCCGACAATTTAGCTCATTGTCTAGAGCCATGTCAGTCATAGAGTAGAATTAGTTATGTCATGATTAGTAGAATTCATCTAGTACAGAACTTAGGAAAACTCAGTGAACTCAGAATCAGTCCAGTTCAGTTCAGTAAAATCAGTTCAGTGTAGTTATACAGTATGATCAGTAATAGTCCAGTCTAGCCTAGTACAATTTGGAATTTAGTCCAGTGTCTATTCAGTTGGGAGTAGGATTCAACATCGAGTGAACCCAAGGATGGGGACTCACCTGCCAGTATAGGGTGGAATCCTTAGAAGTAGTCCTTGTATTCCAGAACTACGTAGCCAGCGTAGGTTGAAACATCAATCTGCTAGTTGAGGGTTGAAGAGATGATCTACCTGCCAGTTGAGCGTACCATCGTTCTCGTTCATAGTAACTTCCAGATGAGGGTGACTCAACACTTGTATTTACCCATGGGACGGTATTGACACCCTTTCAATTGGGGTTACAGATTGTACCCCAAATCAGTTAGAAAAGGGGTATGTCGATTAGATGATTACCTCCCACAGTCTCAGTTTCAGTCTCAGCCTCAGAATAGAACTCAATTCAGTTCTATAGATTTAGGACTATCAGATATAGTTGTTCAGCTCAGTACGAAACTCAGTATAGTTCTACAAAATTCACGACTGTCAGATACAGTCATTCAGTTATCAAAAATACATTATCAGTAAACTCAGTATTTGTTAGTCAGTATTCAGACTAAGTATTCAGTATTTGTCATTATCTCAGTTACAGTATACATATTTATGCATGCACTCTGATTCATGCACTCTGATTCAGTCATACTCATGTTATTCAGATAATATTGTTCATGTATATGAACCCATGCATTTTAGCCTACCTCACTGAGCATACCAGTACATTCAAAGTACTGACACATGTTTTCTTTTTTGCTATTATGTCTTATATCATAGGTTCTAACGCACGATCCCCCGAGCACCCTTAACAGTTCAGATTCTCAGCATACAAAATTAGTGATGAGTCCTCATAGTTTCAGGACATGACTATTTATTTTAGCATTTCAGTTTATTTTCAGTAGTCGAAGTTAGTTGGGGACTTGTCCCATCAACTCCACAGTTTAGACAGTTTAGGGGCTTTCCAAACTACAGTATTTTAGATAGTTATTAAGATTTCAGTATTCATGTTTCAGATTTGGTGGACCGCGGCACTTGTTAAGTCAACATGCTGACCACAAGTAGTACTACTAGACCGCATGTAGGCAAGCAAGTGTTAAAATTCCAAAATCTTGAGAAGCTAACTTGCAGGAAATTTTGGTCTAGCACTTGCAGTCCCCACTTATGCCCTTCCTGAAGGCCACAAGTAGCACTAGAACCTACCCTGTAGGGCGCAAGTAGTGATCATAAGTAGCCACCGACCTCAACTTTTCTAGATCATTTTGAATTATCTCCTAGGGTTTCCATGTATCCCAATAACACTCCTATGATGTTTATAAGTTCTATTATGTATAGGTAATTAAGTTTTCCTATTTTATTTAGGATTTGAATTCTAAGGTTTCTTGTAATCTATAAATACCGTTTGGGCTTTCTTTAGTCCATTCATTCTGAAAAATATATTCACATATTTATTGATTGAGAAGGAAGCCCCTTTGGGGCCAAGTTCACAAACATCCTGTTAGTCTTGGTTTGTTATTCAATTTAAGACTTTAGGATTTATTCTTTCATTATTGTGAGATTGATTTTGTAATTTTGTCTGTGGATTCCATGATTGATCTCATAACTATGAGTGGCTAATTCCCCTAGCCCGGGTTGTGGGAACCCTGGTAGATTAATGAAGTAAAGGAAGTGACAAGTCATTCTAGATAAAGATTCTCTCATGTATTGGGTTTTCTTAATTCTTATTGATTTCTTTGTGGTGGCCAACATTAAGATCCAACCTATATTATTGCTACTTACTCCAAAAGAGTAGTAGTGACTAGGAAAAGAAGATCACAACTATAATTTGAAGTTTAGCTGTCGATCACGCTACTAGGTATTATCTAAGTAAGATGGTTAGCTGTCATCTAATAACTAGATACTCAAAAGGTAACAGTTAATTGGGATCAAGATAAGGGTTAGTAAGGCCCCATCTTGAAACTTAAAAGGTAAAGGGTGAAATTTGTCAGCTCGTCCAAAAGATTGATGATGTTACATAACTTATTGATTCTACATGCAAGATATTAGAATAGTTCGATAGTGCATAATAAGTCTACTGAGTTGAGAAGCCAGGGGGAACACAAGCCTAGTGTTTGTGTTAGATTGTTTACAACCAAGGGAAGTAAATTCTTTTCCTTTTTCTATTTCAACAAATCCCCCCCTTGTACTTTCCCACACTGTTTGGTGATTGTAATAAGTTCGAGAAGGATTTATGACCTATTCCCTGAAGGATTGAGCACAACCTAGTCGGGTTACCATATTTGACATCGATCACTTCATCCTTAATTGGAGGTGTATATTAGGCGTTATCAAGCTCCATAAAATGCTTCAAATAGTAGAAAGGATTATAGGATATAGGGTCAAGATCGATGAAAACGTCCCACACACATTTTTTGATTTTCTTTACTATGTTGGTTGGTAAATGATCTTGCACACCTCTCATGTTAGAACCCTTTTCAATATTGATAACCCGAGTTTCAACCTATTCGTCATATAAGTCACACCCCCCCTCAACACCAAATTGAATTTTATCTACTTTCTTGGCTAATCCTTTAGAAAGATCGATGATGCTTTTAATCTCGGGGCCTCTAGTGGCCTCTTGATGAGCCAGTTCCTTGTTCTTTGATGTAGTATCAATGAACTTGACCTTATATTTAGTGATATCTTATTTACCGCACTTGGTATTTGCTTCCTCGAAGTCAACCCTAAAAATAACACAAAAGAACCGAACAAAACAAATAGGAAAGGTAAAACATGTTCTTGAGATTGTTTTTGGTATATCACAAAAGAAATTAATGCATTTATAAATGATGTAAATGCAAGGTAATATCATTTGAAAGAACATGAGATAAATACTCTTTATGAAATAAAACACTAAAAGAAAAAACATCCAAACATACTCCACATACTTCGTATTATAGCACACACTTAGTTATGACTATTACGTTAACAAAAACAACAATTTTTCATTATGAATGACATCCCAATTTATCATCAGGCAAAGCATGAATATTTTCAATGGGGTTACTTAGACTTCACCCAAAAAATTTAACACTTATCAAACAATGCACCAAAGGTCACAGAAAAACCAATTTTAGAAACACACATCAAAAACTTAAACTATCGGTTTACACTCCATAGAAGACAATGAAAGCCACATTATAACTCAAGAAATGACCAAATGATTCCCCAAAACTAACTTCACCGACTACTCATAGCGATCATTGCATAACTTCTCATGGGTATTTCAAAAAATACATGGTGCACATCACAAAATTAACAAAGGAAATAATGAAAATGACACTTTAAGGGCTTTCCAAATTACACTACACAATTCCAAAAAACTATAAACGATCATTCTATAATGGAATTAACTCCAAATATGCACAATAACCATAAACAAATTTCATTAGATCAACCACAATGAGAAAACCAAATGGTAGGTTCATGTGGGAATTTCATCAAATACATGAAGTACATGAAGTTGGGTACTCAAAAACTTATTTCTATAAAGAACATGACACCCATTCCAAACAATCCATAAAAACCTCAATCTTATATCAAAATAAAATCAAATAAATCAAACCATCACAAGAATCTAGCACATGATTTGCTTCACATTCTAACCCAAGATAAATTAAGGAAAAATTAGAAAAAGTGAACATATCAAACCAAGTAGAAATTTGAATAAATAGCAAGAGAATCGTGATATCTAGATCCCCATAGTTTTAGTTGATGTTTTAGACATGTGATTTTGAAAACAAATTGAAAAACTTTTGAAGTGTGAAGAAAGAGAAAACTTGAGAAAATGGAGAAGAGAAATCTAGTTTTTTTATATTTGTGTGTGTGGTGTGCATGTTTAAATATATAAGGTATAAGTGAGATTATAATTTATTTATTTACAAAATAGTAATGGGATTACCAGGTTGGGTCATCCCAAAATTTTAGTGGGAGAAAGTTGGATCCATGCTCATCTATGCCCCACCATGCGCACATATGTAGTGACCTACGCACGTAGGTGAGCCAAGGTGCTTAGTGTAGATTGACCGGGTATTCGGGCAGCTCTTCCCGTCGACTTATGTGGACAACCATTGTATGCAGGTGCGTGATATACACCCGCAGGTGGCTAGGTAATTTACCTGGCACTTAGGCAGTTTGGCAAAACCATTTGTGTGGCCGACTTGTGCATGCAAGTGCATGGCCTACACCTTTAGGCAGCTAGACAGTGTGTAGCTATTTCTTGTTGTCTTCATGCGCCCCAACATGTGTTAGCATATGGGCATGTGCATTAGCGGAGGCCTAAATTTAGCCATAACAGCGTGTAACGACTCCCATACTTAGAATTTTCACTTGCATTTACCAAGATAACCTAAAGTTCATACTCAAATAAATACAGAATAACAATAATTAACCTTGGGTTTACTCCCAAGTAGAACCTTGGTTATTTTCTTGGAACAATATTGTTCCACATTAACAAGCATCTTTGAAATGGAGTATCTTAACCTTGATTGATCTAGTTCTACCTACATGATAAAATTTTAACCTTTGTCCATTTATCGTGTACCTTACCTTCTCATGATTCTCTAATTTTATAGACCCACTCGGATAGATATTCATCACCACAAAAGGGCTTGACCACTCTGATTTGAACTTTCCCGCAAAGAGTTATTACCTCGAATTAAAGAGTATCACTTTATCTCCCACACGAAACTCCCTTTTAATGATCTTAGAATTGTTTCATTTTTTATTTTCTCTTTGTATAACACTGATTTTCATACACCTTAATTCAGAATTCCTCTAACTCATGTAATTGGTCCACAGTTGACATGGAGGCATTCTCTCAATGCATGTTCAACTTGCATAAGGCCCATAATGCTTTGTGATCCAACTCAACAGGCAGGTGACATGCCTTTCCAAACACCAATTAATAAGGATACATATTAATAGGAGTCTTTAATGTGGTCCTATATGCCTAAAGAGAATCATCAAGTTGTCTTTCCTAACTCGTGTGTTAGAAATTTATGGTTTTCTCCAAGATTAACTTTATCTCTTGATTTGAAAGCTCAACTTGGCCACTCGTTTGGGGATGATACGGGGTAGCCACATTGTGCTTCAGCTCGTACTTATCAAACAATGCACCAAACAGCTAGTTATAAGAGTGTGATTCATCATTTCTAAGGATTGCTCAGAGAGTCTTGGACCCTGTAAAGATATACTTCTTTAGGAAGAATATGACACTCTTTCTTTTATTATTTGTTAGAGAAATATCCTCCTCTAATTTTGACACGCAATCAATAGCCACTAATATATACTTGTTCCTGTTCAAACTCATATAAAGACCTATAAAGTTGATGCCCACAGGATAAATAACTCTACCTTGAGGTTAGGCTTCAAGGGCATATCATGCCTTCTCAAAATACCCCCCTTACATATAATATTGTAGACACATTTTGACCAACTCATGAGTATCTTTATGGACTGTAGGCAAATAGTATCACTTTGAAAAACTTTTACAGCCTTTCTAACACCACCTCAATGGCTACCAAATAGAGATGAGTGGTAAGCCTCAAGAATTGCCCATATTCTGACTCTATCACACATCTATGGATTACTCTGTCTAAACACTCTCTAAATCAATATGGTTCATCCCAAGAGTATCTATTCATATTATATAGGAACCTTTTTGTTTGATAATGATTGATATCATCGGAAAGCAAGCCACTCACAATATAGTTAGCATAGTCAGCATACCAAGGATCTAAATTCCCCGAATATGAAATGATTAGTCCATCAAGAAAGATTTCCTCAATATCAATCTCACCCAACTCCTCATGATTGGACTCAAGGTGGGTTAGAAAGTACACCACTTAATTTTCACAACCCTTCTGATCCTTAGCCTGAAAATCAAATTATTAGAGGAGCAATATCCACCTAATTAATCAAGGCCTTACTTCTTTCTTTTATATAAAATACCTAAGAGTTGCATGGTTGATGTAGAATATGACTCTTGTACCCGATAAATAGGCCCAAAATGTTTTAAAACATATATCATCACAATCAACTATTGCTACATACCGTGTAGTTGTGTTGGGCATCATTAAATGATTTGCTAGAATTGTAGATCGGATGAATTAACTTATCTTTTCTTTGGCCCGACCTTGCATCTAATGGCATACCATTCATATTATACATCACTTCAAAAGGCTTTACCCAATTCAACACCATAATGACTGAAGTCGACTCTAGTATCTCCTTAAGATAATTAAACACTCTCAAACAATCACCATCAAATTTAAACTTTGTATCCTTTTTAAGAAGTTTACACCAAGGAAAAGCAATCATAGAAAAATTTTTGATAAATTGTCTATAGAACCCGACATGGCAAAGAAAAGTTCTAACACGGCTTATACAAATAGGAGGAGATAATTTAGAAATCACTTATACCTTTTCTTGATTGAATTGGATACCTTCTTCTAATATTTTTCGGCCAAGCATGATACCTCTTTAACCATGAAATGACACTTTACCTAGTTCAAAAAAAGATTTGTCTCCATACACCGCTTAAGAACCTTACTCAAAAGTTCGAGGCATGATTCTAATGATTCACTAACAATGGGAAAATCATCCATGAAAACCTATATGGTATCCTATATGATATCCAAGAATATATATAACATACACCGTTAAAAGGTAGCGGGTGAACTACATAACCCAAATGACATGCGTTTGATAGCGAAGGTCCCATAAGGGCAAGTAAAAGTAGTTTTCTCTTAATATTTCGGTGAAATACAAATTTTATTGCAACCAAAATATCCATTAAGAAAATATTACATCCCACACCCAACCAATCGATCTAGAATTTGGTTCATGAATGACATAGAAAAATGGTCTCTTTCGGTCTAAGAATTCAATTTTCTATAATTCGTACACACCCTCTAACCCGTGACCAACCTGACAGTTATGAAATCATTATTTTCATTTGAGACTACTATCATACCACCCTTTTTAGGAACACAGTGTACTGGATCACCCATATACTATCAGAATTGGGTATACAACACATATATCTAGCCATTTGATAATCTGTTTCTTGACCAACTCTTGTATTTGTGGATTTAGTCTTCGTAGGTTCTCTAAAATAGGCATATGATCAACCTCCAACTTAATTTTATGGGTATAAATACAATAAGAAATCTCAATAATATCCTCTTTGGTCCACCCTATGGCTTGAATGGACTTTCTCATAATAGATTTCATGGCCTCCACTTGCCAAGAAGATATATTGAAGATATATAGGCAACAACTTAAGTTCAAGTTGAGATGGTTTAACATTAGAGGGTTTAGCGGGTGGGTTTTCTTTATTCTTCAAGTCAAAATCCATATTGCAAGGATTCTTATTATAGGTGACAAGACCCATCAATGATGCAACTACTTCATCATATTATTCAATTTTCTCACTCCTCAAGTTCCAAAAAACACCCACCAAAGGATCACTCATAAAATCTACTTCCATTGCACTAGCCATTTTATCATTAATAACATCGATTATGGAGATAACATGTAAATCCATAGGTTGTTACAAGGACTTACACACTTGAATGAAACCTTCTCATTCCTTACTTGGAATTTTATTTCAACACACTCAAAATCAACTAAAGCTCTTTTGGTAGCCAAAAATGGCCTACCAAGAATAATAGGGACCTTATGATTAATTTCACAATCTAAAATAATGAAGTCATCCAAAAAAATAAAGTGGTCAACCTTCACAAGTACATCATACAACACACCCATGAGCTTATTGATGGATTGTTTGGCCATTCAGAGTCTTATATATAGTCGGATTGGGAACATCCAAACCTAACTTTTGAAAATATCAAATTGCATTAAATTAATTTGTCCTATGGTTACACAATAATTTTCTCAACTTGTATATCCCAATGTACTATAGGATGGTAAATGCCCTCAGATCTTTTTTTCTTCACAACCATTGTGCTAGTTAATATCATACTACAATTATGCTTTACTTTAAATATTTTAAAATCCTTGACTTATTTATTTATTACCACTAATGTATTGGGATTTTGCGGCACATTTGATGCTTGAAACAAAGAATTTATGCATGTACTTAGGTTATCTTGTTGGATATAATGTGTTTGTTGCATTATTGCAAGAAAATTAGGAAGGAAGTGGCTAAAACCAAAAAAATAAAAGAAAAATCTTAGAAAAGTTGAAGTATTGGTTAGGTTATGAGTTGCTAAGTCACTACATGACTCATATCCCAAACTCATAAGAAGAATAGTGAGAAAAGCCTAGGTCTTAAATTGAAGTCATAGAAGACTACGAGTTGTAAGGTTAGACTACGACTCATAGTGATC
Organism: Capsicum baccatum var. pendulum; assembly: GCA_030864225.1. Classification (NCBI taxonomy): domain Eukaryota; kingdom Viridiplantae; phylum Streptophyta; class Magnoliopsida; order Solanales; family Solanaceae; genus Capsicum; species Capsicum baccatum. The sequence continues at coordinate 203,970,024 of CM061553.1, forward strand.
AACAATATGGAGAGCAGTATGCAAATACCGATAGATTTAGGATCAAGTGATAACGAGTGAAGGCCATTAGTCATAAGGACTGACTATGACTCGTGGTGAGGAATCATAATGACAACATAAGCCGGAAGCCCTAAAGATGAAAGTACACTGGAGTGCCTACAACTAGCAACATATAACTCTTAAGGAGACCCTATGAGTCATAACTTCTACCAACTTAATTTTCCTATTTTGTTTTTATTAGGATCTTTTTATTGTTTTGAGATACTATAAATACTCTAGGGTTATTCCTTTATTAAGTTACACACTTTTATAATATTTTTGATACTTTCACATACTTTGATCATTGATATTTTTGTTTCATGTCAATTAAAGATTTTGGATTTTATTCCTTCATTATTGTGAAATTAAGTACATGCATTCTTTGTTGATTATCATAAATTGTTGCATAAGTATGAATGACTAAATTCCTTGACTAGAGTTGTGGGAACCCCGACAGATTAGAAATATAAGTTGTGGGAACATTGGTAGATTAGAAATATAAGGGAAGTGGGAGATTATCTAGTCTATTATAATTTTCTATATTTCAATCTTCTTCAAATTAATTGCATCAAACTACCAAAGAAGCTTGGGAATTTTCTGTATTCGAGAACATCCTCATAAGGGAGTTTCAAATTGGGAAAAAGAGGTTACAACAGTGATTCAAAGCTATCAACCCTCATCTAATAAACTTGAGACTCAAAAGGTGAGAGTTGTATTAAGTTTATAGACAAGGGACAATAAGTTAACGCTTTGAGACTCACAAGGTGAAGGGTGAGATTTATCCTCACATTTACAAGATGGTTGATAATCACAGTTGTCAACCTTAAATGTAGAGTAGTGAATTAGGTAGATTTAGCATGATAAACATATGGAGTTGAGAATCCTGGGGGAACACAATAGTGTTCATCTTCTATCATTTACAAATTCAAAGCATTCAAGTTTCGCTACTTGTTATTGTTGACTTCCAATTTGCCCTATTTACTTTTTCGCATTGCTCATGAGTTTTATCAAGTTTGAGATAGTGTTTATCATATTCCCTATGGGTTTGAACCCAACCTGAGTTGGGTTACTATATTTGTCTTCGACCAAAACATACTTCTTTGGAGGTTAGTTTTGGGTGACATCAAATTTTGGCATCGTTGTTGTAAAATTACGGTGTGAATTATTGATTAAAGTTGGTAGAGTTTGCGAGTCTTTATTTTTTGTTCTTAGGTTGGTATATGATGATGTATGCCTAGCACCAGGAGTCAAGGAAATCCTTTACTCCTTATTAATACTAAGTTAGAGAGAAATTTATAAACACGATGAAGGATATTTGAGCAAGTTTGTGATAGTGTTCCTATTATGGTTAGAGATCTTCAAAATCTACCTCTTTCTCCATCTCTTGATCCATATAATGGTTCTAGTAGGCACATGTAACAATTATTTTCAGAGGTATCTAAAGAGATAAGAGCAGTCGAGGAAGACCAATTGTCTCAATAGGTATATCTAGTTTTGCCAAGACCAATTGATAATCATCAAGCACCACTTATTGCAAATCATGATAGGGGGCATGGTGGAAGAGCCAGAGTAATATTAGCCTATCAATATTTACCACCATATGATAAAGATGAATACATGGGTTATGTAGAGCCTACTGAGTCTAGATCCATTGTTCCACCTGCTTTACCCCATAATGTGAAGTTCAATATTACCAGTGCAATGATACAACTACTGAATCTAAAGGGTGTATTCTCAAGGGTAGCAACAGATGATGTGGACATGCATCTTATAAATTTTTCTGGGATATGCACTTTATAAACCATCCCTGTGGTTGATCAAGAAGCATTGTGGTTATGATTGTTTCCTTTTTCACTGACAGGTAAAATATCATTGTGGCTGAGGGAACTTCCTAGAGGCTTAATCACAACTTGGCATGAGCTGTGTAGATAGTTTTTAAATTGATTCTTTCCCTCTGCCAAAGTACTAAAGGTAAAGATGAGATCCACTATTTAGCAACTACCTGCAATCCATATATGAAGTATGGTTTCGGTTAAAAGAAAGTTGATCATGGAACCTCATCACCGGATTCCAGGTTCTAACTTGTTTGATATATTCTATAGATACTTAAGTATTATCTCTAGGGCAATGGAAAACACAATATCTGGAGGTGCACTTATATTTCTGCATTGGGATATGGCCCAGGAAATGATAGATGAGATCTCTGTCACTAACCAAGAATGGTATACCCGAGAGGTTGATAGAGAAGATGGTACATAGCTATTAGAGCTACTAGTGACTATAGAGCTAGTGGTGATACAACAACATAAGAGGTTGCATAACTCATAACTGATATTGGGCTGCTTTCAAAATAATTTGCAGCAATAATGACAGAAAAGGTTAACATAATGGGGGCACAGTGATCTACTTTTAGAGCTTATAAGTCTGATGCAGATGAGGAAGCAGAGTATTTGGATTATGAATTGGCAAGTTTTTGAGCCAAAGGGCAAGGAAACCAAGGTCAGAACCATTATGGTGATAGGTACCGAGATAGGAGCAGAGAATGTGTTGGTGATTAGAGGCGCAAAGATGACTACAAATATAAAAGTAATAGATATGTTCCACCAGGTAGCCATGATAATGATTCTATAATGGAATCAATATTTTCAAAATTATTACAAGGCCAAGAAATTCAAAAGAGCTATCTTAAAGAGATTAAGGAAGGCCTATCAGGGATAAAATAGAAAAGTGAGTCACATGCCACAATAATTAAATAACTAGAGCAGCAGTTTGGCCAAATATCGACCACATTAAACCAAAAATAGCTTGGCACTCTTCCTAGTAATATAGTATAAAAACTAAAAAATGACAGTTATTTCCATGCCATTACCACTAGAAGTGGTAAGACCACCATAGATCTACCCGTGCATATTGTGAGTGAGCAAAAGAATAATGATAATCGTGCAGATGTTGAGAAAGCACCTAAAGTTAAAACTGAGAATTTTTTAGATGTTGAGAATAATAGTAAGAAGGATAAAAATAAGGGTAAGGTTGATGAACCTATTCTGAAGACTATTCCAACACCTCGCATACCTTTTTCTCAGAGATTGAAAAAGAAGCAGGAAGAGGTCAAATATCAGAAGTTCCTATCTATGTTAAAGAAGTTGTTTGTTAACATACACATTGGAGAAAATGCCTGGCTATGCAAAATTCATGAAAGACCTGGTTACTAGAAAAAAGACAGTGAGTTATGGACTACTGACAATTTTTATCACTGTAGTGTTGTTGCCTCTAGATCATTGGTAGAGAAGAATAAGGACCCTAGAACCTTCACTATTCTATGTACTACTGGGTCCTTCAATATTACTCTGGCTTTATGTGATCTAGGATCAAGTATTAATCTCATGTTGCTGGCTGTGTTTAAGTAGTCGGGGGTAGTAGAACCTAAACCAACATCAATGAGATTATTGATGGCCGACCAAACTATGAAAAGACCGATTGGTATTCTTTATGATTGTTGATGAAGGTGGCATCCTTCATTTTTCTAGTTGATTTCATGATACTCAATTTTGAGGTGGACTTCCAAGTCCCTATCATCTTGGGTAGACCTTTTCTAGCTATGGGTAGGGTGTTGGTTGATATGGAGTTAGGGAAGATAAGGCTCAGACTCAATGATGAACAAGTAACCTTTAATGGATGCCAATCAATGCAGCAACTGGATGACATGAAAGTTATGTCTATGATAGACACCATTGATAACGAAGTTGATATAGTGATGGTTTTAATTAAAGAGAGGTTGTTGTTGAAGCATTACACCGGTAATTATGAATTTTGATCATGATGGAATTGAGGAGTACGATAAGATGGTTGGTGCTTTGTATGGGAGAGGCTCATATAATTACGCTCCAAAGAAGGTTGATCTAGGTATGAAAAATAGAACCACTCCTCCCGCTCATCTGTCAATTAAACAACCACCAGTGTTAGAGTTGAAGGACCTCCCACCTTACTTGTACTATGTATTTTTAAGGGCCAATAATACCTTGCTTGTGATTATTGCTACTTTGATGGAGACTGAGGTATCACCTAAAATCTATACTCATAAGATCAAACTTAAATAAGACTGCATCTCGAGTATTGAGCATCGATGATGGTTAAATCCTCTTATGTAGGAGGTGGTGAAGAAAGAAATTATTAAGTAGTTGGCACTGGTGTGGGTCATTCTTGTTTAATACATCCCAAAGAAAGGCGATATTATAGTAGTGCCGAATGACAAAAATGAGACTGTGCCAATGAAACCAATCACAGGTTTGAGAATGTGCATAGATTACAAGAAGTTGAACATATAGACCCATAAGGACCACTTCCTAATGACCTTCATGGACCAGATGCTAGATAGACTTGGAGGAAGGGGTTGGTATTATTTTCTGTATGTCTATTTGGGTTCCAATAAGATCACAATTTCTCCCAAAGATCAGGAGAAGATAGCCTTTACCTGCCCATATGGGAGCTTTGCATTCAAGAGAATGCCATCTAGTTTGTGCAATGATCCAGCCATATTTTAGAGATCTATGATATCTATCTTCTTTGACATAGTTGAAGAAACCACTGAGGTATTCATGGATGATTTTTTTTTGTAGTTGGGGATCCTTTTGATAACTATCTAGTTCACTTGGAAAATTCTTTGAGACTATGTGAAGAATGCAATTTGGTACTTAACTTAGAGAAGTGCCACTTTATGGTGAAAGAAGTAATTGTGCTTGGGCACAAAATCTCAAAAAGAGGCATAACGCTTAACAAGGCAAACATTAAAGTAATTTTGAAGTTGCCATCACTAATTTATTGGTGACTCATTAAGGATTCCACGAAGATTGCTATACTTTATGCATGCTTCTTGAGAAAGATATGAAATTTGATTTTAATGAGGCATGTCTAAAAGCTTTTGAGTGCTTGAAGGAGCAGCTGGTGTTAGCTCCTATCATTGTGTCCCCTAATTGGTCTATGCCATTTGAGATTATGTGTGATGCAAGTAGTGTGGTTCTAGGTTCCATCTTAGTCCAAAGGCGAGAAAAGATTTTGCACCCTATCTATTATACCATCAAGGCTTTAAACCCTACTCAGAAGAATTATATTGTGACTGAACAAGAGCTACTAGCAGTGGTTTTTTCCTTTGAGAAATTTTGGTCTTATTTGACTGGAACTAAGGTTGTAGTGCATACAAATCATGTATCCCTGAGACACTTAATGGCAAAGAAAGATGCAAATCCTAGATTGATCCATTGGCTTTCTTGCTGGAAGAGTTTGATTTTGAGGTAAAAGACCAAAAGGGTACAGAAAACCAAGTTTCTAATCATTTGTCTAGTCTAGAGGATGAAACAATGTAGAAAGTAATAGGCTTGAAATCGATGATACTTTTCCAAGCGAGCAGATGGTGACAACATTGGAAAACCAAATTCCTTAGTTTGCTAACTTTGCAATTTACTTGGCAAGTGATCTCATTCCCAAAAATTTGTCCTTTTAGTAAAGAAAGAGTTTTATACATTAGGTAAGGAAGTTTGTTGGGATGAACCTTACCTCTTCTAAATCTGTGCAGATGGGGTTATTCATAGATGCATTCCTAAAGTGGAAATGATGAGCATTCTTGAGGTTTGTCATACTTCACTAGTTGGGGTTCACCATGGTGGAACCCATAAGATCTTGCAGTGTAGTTACTATTAGCCAAAAATTTGAAAATATGCTCATGACTTTGCTACAACCTATGACCAATGCCAGTATCACGGTAATATCTTGAGGCGCCATGAACTTTTTATGACCCCTATACTAGAATTAAAGTTGTTTGATGTGTGGGGTGTGGAATTCATGGGTCCATTTGTGAGCTCCTTTGGTATGTAATATATTTTAGTTGCAGTTTACTGTGTGTCCAAATAGGTGGAAACGGTAGAACTCCCTAACAATGAAGGAAGAAGTGTCACTACATTCCTGAAAAAGCATGTTTTTTTCTCAATTTGGCACTCGTTGTTCTATTATCAGTGATAGTGGGTCACATTTCTGCAATCACTTGTTCAAAAGTCTTTTTGAGAAATATGGAGTAAATCAGAAGGTGGCAACACCTTTTAACCCCCAAACAAGCGAGCAAGTTGAGCTTTCGAGCAGAGAGATCAAGTCTATTTTGGCGAAGACTATAAATACCAATAGGACTGATTGGTCTAGAAAGATAGATGATGCATTATGGTCCTACCAAACAAATTACAAAACTTCCATTGATGCCTCCCCGTACTAGCTTATATATGGAAAGGCATGCCACTTGCCTGTCAAACTTAAACATAAGGCACTATGGGCATTGAAAAAGCTGAATTTGGAGTGGCATGATGGAGCAAACTTGAGATTGAAAAAGACAAATGAGTTAGATGATCTTCAACTCTGTGCTTATAAGAGTTGTGCACTATAAAAGGAAAGAATAAAGCTACATCATGATAAAAATTTGAGAAAAGAGTGTTTGATCCTGGTGACTAGGTATTGTTATATAATTTGAGACTTTGCTTGTTTCTAGACAAGTTGAAGTATTGGTGGTATGGACCATTTACTATGGTGAGAGTGTTTTCATATGGTGCTTTAGAGATGAAGCATGATGGTGAAGCGATGTTCAAAGTGAATGGGCAAAGGGTCAAGCACTAAATGGGTAACACTGAGAAAATTAAGGTAATTAATGATTTGAGCATCAGTGAAGTCTGAGTAACCAAGGAAATAAGGGGTAACATGTGTGATCAGTGTGTAGGATTGGATATTGAAGGATTCAACTAAAAAATTTGCTGATATTAGGCCATACCTCTTTATGAGTTGTAACCAAACAACACGACTCCAGAGTAGGATTTGTAAGGACTTGAAACTCATATCATTTTCAGGTAATTGGTCTATAGAGTCATTACGACTCTTAGACTAAGTGGTAGTCAATTATTATGACTCGTCACCTTAAGTCCTAATAACTGGGGACCCAAGTGAGGTTCCCATCTTTATAGAGGGAGTCTATGACACCTAATATAAGGTTACAAGTCATACTTAGGAGTTGTAACCAGGCCTGACATTTCAAGTGTCGTAGGTCAACCCGATTCAAATTGCTAAGTTGGGTTCATTCATACAAAAGGGGCAACCAATTAGACACCTAATTTTTTAAAATCACGACTCCCTCTAATTTTCTTCAGCTACCAAAACATCAAAATACTTCATACTCATTCCTAAAATCACAATCAAATAATTAAAATCCTCTCAAAGTTTGAAACTCACAAAGATTAGGACTTAAAGTTGTTTGAAGTCAAGAAATCTGAATCTCAAGCGAACAATAAGTATTTTATGCTTAAAAGCTCTATTTATTGAGTTAATCCCTAAAAATGGTACAATATCCTTAGATATCTTGATTGAAATATGTGTGCATATAAGTAATAAAACCCTATTCTTGAGAATTGTGCTACGTGTTGTGGTAATAAGAGTGAAAATAGACTTTACGCTTTAGATTTGTTCTTAGGGATGAATGTATAGAGTATTGATTTGTGTTTGAATGTTTTATGTTGTGAAAGAATTGAGTATCGGAATGAACTAGCCTAAACATCCATGTTACAGTGGTTGCGGGCTTTGTTACAACTTGGAGGAAAACCTAATGAGTCATTATGTAACTCGTAACCACTAGTAACATCCCTATTTAGAAGAGTGGGGGTTATGGTAACATTATGACTCACCTTAACAAGTGGTAGTCAATCTTTATGAATCATAGAAAGGAGTCATAATGATTGAGAAGATTTATACATAATATAAAATATTTCTAGTCAGCATACGAGTGTTAGTAATGAGTCGTAACCTAACCTTATGACTCATTAGGAGGACTCATAATCTGACCAGAAACTACTAACCTAGACTCTATATATATTATGACTCATTCAAATGAGTTATACCCAGTGGTTGCGACTCGTACCTTTTAATCATAATAAATCCAATGAATTCATACTTACATCTAATTTTCTTGTTTTGTTTTCCTTTTCTTAGAAGTTACTAATAAATGTTGTTTTAATAGGGAAAATGACACCTAAGACTAATGAGGACAAAAGAAAGCGTCCACCAATAAAATTCCGAAAAAGCCTGTAGATCAGGCTACTCAAAAGCTCTGAGATAGTGATACTAAGTCGAGTGGCTCAGAAGATGTTTACCCAATTGAAAAGCATCCACAATAAAGAGAAAATCTTCCTAGGGGTTCCATGAACACCTCGGAGGAGTTACACCCCCTAGGAAAGCACAAAGAATGAAAAATCCCAGAACTCGCCACCACATTCACCATCATCTTCTGATGAAGAGAATGATGATGGTGATGACGAAGAATAAAATAATGATGATGATGATGCAGGTAAATAAGAATCAAGCTCCTATGATGAACAAGTTGGGAGAGGGAGTGAGGACTATTTTTCTCCCATTGATATCCAGTCGCTGCCAACACCACCACCTTAAATTCCATTATCCATTACGGATGCTCTAGTGCCCATTGTTGAATGATGAGGGTACCGCAAAATGCAGGATACATATAAAGAGGGATAAAAGTAAACCCATCTATAGGAAAAACTAGGAGGGGGATATATCTAGAGAGAAGGTTGACTGCGGTAAGCATGTTTGATATTACTGAGTTTGAGGCCCAGTTCTGGCACTATCATTTTTAATGGATGATCATAGCTTCCAAGAAATTCATTCCTGCATTAGTGCGGTAGTTTTATGCGGCTTACAAAGGGGAGATTAAGAGGCAATACACACACGACAACTTGTGAAAAGGTGGTGAGCCACTAAATTCATAAACTATTAGAGGAGTTCGGGTGAATATCTCCCTAAGGAATATTTATAAAATCCTGCATATATTTGAGTTCCAATCCCTGGTTAATACTGTTGATCTTGATAATTGCATGGATGAGATATGAAAGATAACCAAAAAGCAAATAAGTACTGAAAATAAGATGATGCATTTCCAGTCGTTGGCTGGTATTATCTATTCAAATGAAGAAGAAACTAATTAGGTAGTTGGTGGTCCAGAAGTGAATCCATAGTAAATTACCAAGAACACTTTAAACTTTGGGGAAAAGGCATGTTGGACTCTTGCCCAACATAGACTGTGTCCCAGAACTAGGGACAATGTGCTTAGTCTAGTCTGTGTAGCATTAATAGTTGGACTCATTACTAGATATGATTTTAATGATGCATAGTTTATTACAAGAGATACATGACCAATCTGTGGGTACTGATGTGATTCTGGCATTCCCATGCTTGTTGACTCAAATATTCTTGGAGTGGGGATGCAATAACTTACGGATATGGACTAGTTTATTGAGACAAAGAACACCATCAAATTTGGGTTGATTCAAGATGCAGGAAATCCCATGTCTAAGTTGGTAAAACAAGGAGAAGAAGTGCTAACTTAGGTACTGCAGAATAGAATCTCGAGTACCACCACTACTGGATTCACTGATGTAGATGATACTTCTATTACGATTGGGAAGTCTGAGAAGAGTGGGGGCCCGATCTTAGGGTCCTCATACTGATTTAGTATAAGATGGTTCCTAGGATGCCCAGGTATTTCCTCAATCCCTGTTTAAATTTCTAGATACACTCAGGACAATGCATAGGATTTAGTTAAGGGTAGGGGTACACTACATCGCCATGAGTTATGGTTGTCGTATTTCAAAACCCATAGGACACAATTTTAATGATGAACCGACAAGCTTGTATCTTTGTGTTGTTAATGATGCTCAAGTTAGAGAGAGAGAGAGAGAGTTATGGGTTGAAGGCAGTTTGTTTGATATATGCATAATTTGTGCTATGTTTTAGTTTGAAATTTTTTTGATACCCCTCCTACAAATTTTTATGATAAACTATGTGATCTATGTGCACGCGCGACTGAGTGAATCCCTTAATGGCATTAGAATTAGGAACAAAATAACTATGGCACGTATGTGCATGAACTGGATGGGTAGTGACTAACAATGTGACCATGTACAATGTGAGTGTAAGGCGCTACTTAGTTCCAAATTTGTATGGAGTACAAAACTTTCCCGGCTGCTTTTACCTAGATTTTAGGATGGTTGGTTAGGAGATGGTCATAGGCCATTTTTCTGATTAGTCCACTCAAGCCTAAAATGCCAAACAAAATAAGATATGAATCCTTTGATCCCAAATTTAAGCCTAGTAAACCTATTTTTTTGTTGTTTACACTAATTTTATCTTCCCGCTAGACTACAATGAACCTGGCGCTGGTCCTCCTTGGACACCGTACACCTTAACTCAGGTAAATTGCCTAAGGTGAAGGCGACTATCATCGGGGTGCGTAGTGAAAAGTGAGTCCGATGAAAGAGGTTTAGATAGACAAATAAATAAGGGTGACATGGTAAAAATAAAAGAAAAAGAAATATAAAAATAAAAATAAAATGAAAAACAAAAAGAAACCAAAGAGAAAATGAGAAAAGAGAACTACACCCGACCCAAATGAGGCATGAAAAGAATAAAAAGGGAGAAATAAGGGCGAATTGAATAAAAAGATGGTAGAAGAAGTGGACCTCAAAGAAAACGTACTGCGAAGGAGGAAAGTCACTAAAAATTTCCCAAATATACCATAACTAGACCTAAACCTACGTTACAAGCCTATTAAACCCCTATAGTTATCCTAACATGACTGCCCAAAAATTATGGTAAAAAGCTAAAGGGAAAGCCTATGGAATTTTATGTACACTGATTGGAATTTCTTTTTGAGTGTGAGTGTCTCTAAATCGTCCCTAGAATATTATTCTGACTCAAAATTAGCTATAGGGACTTTTTGACTGTGAGGGTGCATGGATTGCAATGTCAGATTATGTATCTATCTGGGTAGTGTATATTGCTTAAACTTTGTTTTTCGTTGCTAATATAATGCCATCACTGGATTCCTGTGGGTCACACTATTGTACCAGATCACTACACACAACAACATTTTCAACAATGAAATAGTAAGGGGATAGCATTTTTGTGCTGATTGATAAGTCGACTACCAAATGTGTCACAGACTCTCCAAAGTTAAGCATTGTGTTTTTTGGGTGTTGATTATTGTTTAGCCTGAGGACACACAAATATTCTAAGTGGAGGTTGTTGATGTCCCTAGATTTCACGACACATTCGATGCTTAAAAGAAATAATTTATGCAAGGACTTAGGTTATATTGTTGGATAGGATGTATTTGTTGCATTATTGTAGAAAAATTATGAAGGAAGTGTCTTAAACCAACAAAAAAATCAGAAAAGGTGTAGCACTAGTCAGGCTATGAGTCATTAAGTCACTACACGACTCATAGCTTTAACTCGTAAGAATAATGGTGAGCAAAGATGAGGTCCTGAATTGAAGTCATAGAAGACTACGAGTCGTAAGGTCCGACTATCACTCATTGTGATCAACCGTAAGGAGATCAGTGTGAAAATACTGAAAGATTGAGGATCAAGTGATAACGAATGAAAGACACGAGTCATAAGGAATGACTACGACTTGTGGTGAGGAATCATAATAAAAAATAGAAGCTTGAAGCCTTGAAGATAAAGGTTCACTGGAGTGCCTATGACAAGAAGTATACAACTCATAAGGAGACCCTACCAGTTATAACGACTGCCGACTTAGTTTTTCTATTCCATTTTTATTAGGATTATTTTATTATTTTGAGATACTATAAATACCTTAGGGTTATTCCTTTATTAAGTTACACACTTTTATAATATTTTTGATACTTTCACATACTTTGATCATTGAGATTTTGTTCTTATGATTTCGGTTTCGTATTCAATAGGAGATTTTGGATTTTATTATTTAATTATTGTGAAATTATGTATATTAATTCTTTATTAACTATCATGGATTGTTGCATAAGCAGGAGAGGCTAAATTCATGACTAGGGTTGTGGGAACCTTTGCTGTTTAGAAACATAAGGGAAATGGGAGATTTATCAAGTCTACTGTAATTGATTCAAGTTTATCAACCCTTGTCTAATCAACTCGAGACTCCAAAGGTGAGAGTTGTACCGGGGTTATAGATAAAGGATAACAAAGCGACACCCTAATACCCATAAGGTAAAGGGTAAGATTTATCCTCACGTTCACAAGACGGTTGATAACACACAACTTGTCAACCTTAGACATAGAGCAATGAATTAGGTAAATTAAGCTCGATAAACTTATGGAGTTGAGAAGCCAGAGGGATCACATTCCTCGTATTTGTCTTCTATTGCTTAGAAACCTAATTATTCAAGTTTGGCTACTTATTACTATTGACTTCTAATTCCCCCTTTTACTTTTCTACATTTATCATGAGTTTTATCTAGTTTGAGATACTATTCATCATATTCCCTGTAGGTTTGACCCCAAACTGAGTTGGGTTACTATATTTGGCATCGACCACAACATGCTTGTTTGGAGGTTAGTTTTGGGCGACATCAACCACGTCCTTCATGAATTTAGCATACCCGGACATATCATGTAAAGCTTCTAATAATGGTATATTTATCAATAGGTTACTAAATTCGGAAAGGAACTTTTTGAACTTGGAATTATTTTTTTCTTCTTATGTCTTTGCAAAAATGGAGGAGGTATTTTCATTTGTGGGCTTGAGAAAACCAAACTTTCATATGGTTTTGAAATATTACTAACAGCTGTTTGTGGTGTTTCTTCACTTTCATGCTTTTCTTACACTACTCTCAGCTTTTCAACACTTGTAATATTAGGATAAGTGGCATTTTCATGTGACTTATCTAGGCGCTTTCTATTTCTACTAGCTTGTTCTTCACTTTCCCTTTTATTAGGTTCTTTATCAAGACTCACAATATCATTACCATGAGTTCTACCACTCTTAGTAATAACTTTCATGATGTGAGAATCATTTTTCAAATTATCTACTTTGTTACTAGGTAGTCCACCCTTTTGCCTTGCATTTAGATGAGCTGAGATTTGGCCAAATTGAGTCTCAAGTTGATTGATAGGGGCAGAATGTGAAGTTCCCATTGGATTAAGTTGTGAAAAATCACTCTTCATCTCTATCAACATCCTATCGCTTCCCTCAACTTCCATAAGTATAGAGTAAGGACATCTTTATTCTTAAACTTTTCTAGATCAATGGAGGTTATCGCTTTACTTTTGGCCTGATAATTTTCAGGAATATACCAATTGTGGTGGATACTTATCTCAATAATAATAATCCCTATCTTTTTTCTTATCCCTCCAATCTCTATCTGGATCATGATCCTTTCATTCACGATCTTTCCATTTATGATCCCTTTTCTTCCAATGTTGATTCCTATCTTGCCTTTGATAGGTAGGTTGGAAAAATCCCCATTTTATTTGACATGAACCAAATTTCATCATCATGAGATTACACATCATCATCATCATAAGCTTTGGTGCTATTATAAGCAACAACATTGACTGTCTTTGGAACTATGGCCATCACATGTTTAGAGAAAAGATCTAATTCTCATTACTTTAGCCATGTTCTTATCTCTTTCCTATATTTTTTTCTTTGTTCTTGACTCATAAAATATGTGTATGGAGCCTCTATGGCCACCTCATCATCTACTGTATGCCAAACTCAAATTTTGTTAGTCACTTGATCCAATAAAGCCATTGCAACACCATAAGATTATTTCACTATAGAACCACAGACTGCATTATTGGCTACCATCTTATTCAATGGATCCAATTCCCTATAAAATATTTGGAGGAACTTTTTATCCAGGACATCATGATTTGGGTATTGTAATAACTTCTTGTTTAACCTTTCCCAAACCTCATGTAATGGTTCATCTCTTAATTGGCAAAATTTAATGATTTCTTCCCTTAATTGTAAAATCTGAGATAAAGGAAAGAACAGATCCAAGAATACTTTTGTTAATTCAACCCATGAGGCAATAGAACCCGCAGGAAACTCCTACAACTATAATATCTCTTCTCCTACTAATAAAAATGGGAAAAACTACAATTGGATTGATTCTTAAGATATGTGGGTGATATCAAATAGAAGACAAACGTCAATGAAAAGCTTTAATCGAAGATTGACGTCTTCATGAGCTTGAAACCCAAACAATCCTTTCATTCAAAGTAAATGAAGCATCATACTAGTAACATGAAATACTCCATTCCCTTCCACTGATGGCACATGAATGGCACTAGCTCGACCTACATCCTTGAGGTAATCCTCGTCCTTGAGATGCCCATCAAAAGTAGAAGTATTGCTGCCATTTTGGCTCATGGTATTCTAGAGACTTTGGTCGTCACTTAAAAGGTAACCAAAAAAAAGAAGGTAAAATAAACACTACGACAACTCAAAGTAACTTATAACACTAAAAAGAATGAAAGTTATATTTCATTCCCCGGCAATGATGCCAAAATTTAATGACGCTCATATCATACCTTGAAGGTATAAGAACTCATCATCAATATAATTTACCCAACAAGATTTAGGGTTGGATCCATAAGAAACAAGAATAAAATATTCAATCTCAAGTATTAAGAGAGACTAAAAGTTGGCTCATTATAGAATGAAAATCAAGCAAGAAAATAAAATGGAGGGTTTACTTAAAACAATTTTTGGTTATTAAGTTAATCATCGTTAAAATATAAAATTCAATGTTTTAGAGAAATATTGTTGTAGTCAAGTGTAGAATATGACATGGGGTTAAGCTATTATAAGTATAAGTACATTTATGGATGATTGAATATTTGTCTAAATTCAAGTAAAGGTCATGGATAGATGATGGGTATTTAGAGTTAACTTGTCAATGAAACACCAAAATTTCACAAGTGGGTTCTTTAGAACACCTTATAAGTGTATATATATGAGTAATATAACATCTCAATTAGCATCCTCATGTCTAAGAGACACTATTAAAAGATATACATCAAGTTATTATTCACTCCTATTCCTCACCCTTATCTTCTTTGTCAAGGATAATAAGGGTTGTAAGATTAACTAGAGGTTGAAACCTATAATAATAGATTGAAATATGTAATAAGAGTAAATCCAATGCCAATTAACTAATTAGGAAGAAAAATGAACAACACCTTGATGTCCCATTGTTTTACGATATTTTCGATGCATAAAACTAGAAAATAAGCACACACTTAGGTCCTTTTTGTTATATATGATGTGTTTTAGTGTTTTGCAAAGAACTATTTATGGAGTTCAAAATAAGAAAAATAGTTTAATTATAGCAGAGGACCCCACTTTTGGGCCCACTTACGGTCTATAAGTGGGACTTACGTTCACCATATGAGCCATCGTAAGTGTTAGGGGAAAAAATTCTGAATGTTTTGAAGATGCCAAGTTTTGCTTGAGTCTTACAGAGGCTACTTACGAGGCATAAGTACCACTCACGCCCCTCATAACAACCATAGTAAGTAGGTATTCTGCAGTATGGAGATTTGATCTAAGACTTATGAACCATCTAGGGGTCCATAAGTAGTACTTACGACCCGTAACTGGGTCTATAAGTTATTGGACGACTTAGTTTTCCTTTTTCATTTTGGTTAGGATTTTTAGGTTTCTGATGTATTCTATAAATGTCCCTTTAATGTGTTTGTATTAATTTACACACTCTTTATATTCACAATACTATATTGATTCTATGATTTGACTTTTGATCTTGGAATCCTTTGTTCTTAGTTGAATATTAATTTTAGATTCTAGTTTTTATTCTTTAATTATTGTAAGATTATTTATATGCTCTTTTTTATTAATTTAATGGATGGTCTTGAAAACATAAAAATCTAAACCACCTAACTAGGGTTGTGGGAACCCTGACAGAATAACAAAGCAAGGAAAGTGCAAAGTCGTTCTTGATCACTATTCTTACATGTATTGCAATTTTATTTTGTTTGGTTTCTTTCTTAATGATTGCATGCATTTAGAGTATGCTTGTATTTAATACGTACTTCAAAAGAGAGGTAGAGATTAGGAAAAGAAGTTCCCAACAATAATTTGAAGCTATCAACCTTTATTTATTTAACTTGACACTTAAAAGGTAATAGTAAATCTAGGATCGAAGACAAGTGTTAGTAAGGCAACACTCTAAGACTCAAAAGGTGAAGAGTGAAATTTACCAAAGACTTTACAAGATTTTTGGTGATACATAACTTGTCAGATTCTACATGATAGGTATTGAAATAGTTTAATAGTGCATAATAAGGCTATGAAGTTAGGAACTCAGGGGAGAACATAGTCCTAGTATTCATCTAATATTGATTTCAACCCAAAGCGATTAAGATTTGTTACTATTGATACTATTCTCACAAAATCTCCTTATTTACTTTTCTATATTTTTTGGCTGCTTCAACAAGTTCGTACCAAAGATTCATCCTATTCTCTGATACCAATCGAGGGTAGAATACTCAGGAGGCAAAAAGAGGAGCTGGTACCTATGCTATTGGTACTTCTAGTTAGCAAAGAATCTTAGATGATACAGTGGCTTAAGAGGTTGCACAACTGAGGATGGAGATTTGGTTACTGACCAAGAAATTTGCAACTATGAATTAAGAAAAGGTGAATGTTGTAGGCGTACAAGGTAAATCTTCTAGGTTGTATAATTTCAATATTGAGGAGAAAATAAAGGCCCTGGATAGAGAGATAACTGGTTTTTGATACAAGGGCCAAGGATCCAATTAGGACTCTTGGAACTTGAGGATAAATAATTATGCTTGGAACTATTATGGGGAAAGGCATAGGGATCAGAGCAGAGAGATATGGTGACTGGAGGTGAAAGGATAACTATAAGGAGAAAAGTGGTGCATATGTAAAGTTGGTTAAGGATTTAGAGAATCAAGAGAGTTGATTTCAAGAGATTAACATAGATATTTTAGGATTCAGCTAGAAGGTATAATCACATGCTTCTATGATTACGCAGCTTAAGCACTATTTTGGTTAGATATCAGTTATATTGAGTCAGCATCAACTAAGCATTCTTTTGAGTAATAGTTTGCATAATTTAAAAAATGACAGTTACTATTTATCCATCTCCACTTAGAGTGTTAAGGATACTGTTGATCCTCTTATGCCGCTAGTTGATGAGGTGAGGAATGATACTATTGATCTTAATGATGAACGCAAAGCTAAAACTGATAAGTTGCTGACTAATGCTGAGACATTACAGAAATTAAAGGGTGTTGAGAAAAGATTTGAAATTGGCAAAGGAAAGGGTAAGGAGATTGAGCGAGTTTTGAAAACCATTTGATAACATCATCTACCTTTTCCTCAAAGGTTCAAGAATAAGCAAGAATAGTGGATAAGAAATTTATGTCTTTGTTGAAGGAGCTATTTGTGAATATCCCTCTTTTTGAAAAATTAGAATAGATTCCTGGTTATGCAAAGTTCATGAAGGACTTAGTGACGAAGAAGTGGATGGTGAGTTTTGAGCCCATCGATAATATACACCATTTTAGTGCTATTACTTCTCAGTCTTTGGTTGAGAAGAAATAGGACCCCAAATCTTTCACTATTCCTTACACTATTAATTCTTTGAATTTTTCATTAGCATTTTGTAACTTGGGAGCTAGCATAAATCTATGCTGTTAGTGTTTTACAAGCAGTTGGGGTTGGGGACTCCTAAGACGACATCGATGAGATTATTGATGGCAGGTTGTACTATGAAGAAATCAATTTGTATTTTGTGTGATGTTTTGGTTAAGGTAGCTTCCTTTATATTCCTAACTAATTTTGTGATTCTTGACTATGAGGTGAATTTTGATGTTCCTATTATCTTAGGAAGGCCCTTTCTAGTTATGGGTAGGACATTGGTTTCCATGGAGATGGGATATATAAAATTTAGGCTCACTAATAACAGGTTACTTTTAATTTGGGTTAGTTAATACAACAACTGAAAGATATGAGAGTGGTTCCTGTGATATATATTGTTGATGAAGATGCATTAATTACACCAATTGAGGAGCGACTTGGTGTTGAGGCGTTAGCGGCGGTGATCATGAACTTTTGTATTGATGGAATTGATGATTATGACGAGACGGTGAGTGCCCTTATTGGTAGAGGATATTACATTTATGCGCCAAAAAACTTGGATTTGGGCTTGAAGAATAGAGCGACTCCACTAGCTCGACCATCTATTGAGGAGTCAACTGTCTTGGAACTACAGGCCCTACCTTCTCATTTGAGTTATGGAAATTTTGGTGGCCAACAATACATTGCCAATTATTTTTGCGGCTAATTTAGCTGATACTCAGGTTAAGGCCTTGGTTTCAGTATTGCAGAGGTTTAAAAGGGCCATTGGTTGGACCATTGTAGATTTTGTCAGAATTCCACCGGAATTTGTACTCATAACATTTATCTAGAATCAGAGTGTATACCTAGAATTGAGCATTAGTATCATCTTAATCCACCTATGCAAGAGGTGGTGAAGAAAGAGATCATCAAGTGGTTAGATACAGGTACGGTTTACTTATTGTAGACAACAAGTGGGTGAGCCTAGTTCAATGTGTGCCAAAAAAGGTGGGGTCACTGTGGTACCAAAAGAGAAGAATAAGTTGGTGCCCATGAGACCAGTTACGGGATGGAGAGTTTATGTCGCCCAAATAATACCTCTAAGAAAGTACAACACGGTCGATGTCAAATATAGAACCTAACAGAGGTTGGGTCAAATCAACATGGAATAGACTGAATCTCTATTAAGAACTTGTTGAAGTAGTTAGAAAGCACAAAAAGGTAAATATCACTACCCGAACCAGGGCCTAGTCGTAATGGGTATCTCAAGCCCTTCATTGGTCGGAGACCACCCGTTATCCTAACCACTTGAGAATAATACAGACCAAAGCTGAAGCAAAACCAAACCAAATAAAAATATTTATGTAAAACTAAGAGAGAGAATACGAGTCAAACACAGTGACTAACAATCCCCACACTTTTCTACAAAGCCTATAATGGCAAGGATTTTGAGAAGATGGAGGCTCACCACTTCATAGCAACTTAATGAACAACTGCACCACCTACCGTTGTACAGGGATAATAGAAAAGTCTTCCAACCTTACTTTATGAAATGATGTAGCATCTTAGGATAGTTAGTGGGATAAGCACTGGCATATAATTCAAGGAAATTGATAAAATAATGCCATGTCAAAAATTGGTCAAACCATATGAACACACTCGCATATACATAAATAAGATGTCAAGATAGGGTAGAGGGTCATGAACATGAGAGTTCAAAAACCATTAACCTAAATTGTGTAGCTCTATCCATCCTAAGGGCACCCACAAGCTATATAGGTTCAGCTCCCTCTACTGAAAGGTCCCCAACGTGTGTTAGCCACATAAATCAAGGAAATATGAATGAGGGCAAAAAACACCAGGGATCCATCTATCCCAAAAATATAATGTGTGAACCAAGCACATAGTCATATAGACCCCCACGCCGGAAACGTAGTTTCTAGTATTGGTCCCCCCGGGACCTCCACCTTCACTATGAGCTACACAACCCCCTTTAAGCCTAAATTAAAACCAATTTACACATAATCCCAACCATAAATAGAGGAGTCTTATATTAAGGCATTTACCACATGGTACCGTCATACCAATTACACTTGCAAGGTTACATAATTACGATCCAATTTGATTAACCAATTGACTCCCAAATTTTCTTTTAAAATAAAAACCATGGCCACCAAGGCCTTTTAATCCATGTTTTATTCATTTGTAAATTAATCCATTTCAACGACTTCAAAACCTAATTACATTATGCACCTATCCATGTTTGAAAGCCAAGTTTACAAATGGGTTGAGGTTAATGCCTATTCTAAGTCCAAAAATCCACAATTTGGGAAACCCATGTCCCCCATTCTAATTACCATACCAATGCACCCATTTAGTCATAAATCATCAATCAAAGCATAAACATTGCATTTAAACCATGGAAATCCAATTCAAATAATTATCATTAAAAATCCCTCAACCCAAATTTAAACCCAACCATTAAAATCACTTGAACAATGATTAAGCATATGCCATGGTATAAATTACAAGTAAGGGATGAGAGAAATGCCTGAATACTAAAGAAATTGAAAGAAAATCCAGAGTTTTGAAGCTTGGAGAATGAGTCCATTAAGAACCCTACATTTTATCTTGCTTTGGAGGGGGGTTAAGATGGAGAGAGTAAGTTTGATTTGATTAACTGAAGGTAAAAAAAAGCCATTTGATTATTTTTAAGCCGCAGGAAATAAGTGTGAGGAAAGGAAAAGGCCAAAATGTCAATAATGAAAACATGCAGGAAAATTAGGCCTAGTTGTCACAACTCAGGTAACGACTCATGAGGTCTGACCAAGAGTCATTTCCTAGACTTACGACCTGAACGTCAAAATTCCCATCCTTCACAATTATGATTATGAGTCACTCACCACGACTCCTTGTATGATGTCACAACTCATGACATCAACTCGTGGTCAAGGTAATATGTCTGGGAAACCTCACTGGTGAAACCACGAGTCTCACCCTATGACTAACGACTTATCACACGAGTTTTAGTCATGCAGCGTCGGCAGAAACCCAGAAATTTTAGAGTCTAAAATCTGGGGTAGTACATTACTCCTTCCCCACTCCCGAGATCATTCATCCTGAAATGAGAAGTTAGGGGCACCGTTAGCACGATATCAGAAAGAATACAACTAGAATCCAAGGACAATTCAAAATGAATCAAGAGGGAAACAAAACTCATACCTCAAATACCTGCATCCAAAGTTGGGAACAAGAACAGACAATTGGCCTTCATATGTTCCTCAGCTTCCCAAGTAGCTTCTTCCACCTTTTGATTCCTCTAAAACACCTTTACTGAAGCTACATCCTTATTCCTTAATCTACGAATCTGCATATTCAATTTCTCAATCAAAACTTCCTCATAAGACAAGGAATCTGTCACACCAATATCCTTCATAGGCACTATTAAATAAGGATCACCTACAAACTTTTTTAGCATAGACACATGGAAAACATGATGAATATAACCCAAACTCGTAGGCAAATCCAACTTATAATCAACATATCTAGTTCTCCTCAGATTCGATATAGTCTAACATAACGGGGAATAGGCTTTCCCTTCTTCCTAAATCTCACGACTCCTTTTATAGGAGACACCTTCAAGAACACCTAATCACTAACTTCAAACTCCGAATCCCTTCGCCTCATATCTGAATAAGACTTTTGGTGACTATGAACAGTCTTAAGTCTGTACCTAATCACTTTTACCTTCTCCATGGCTTAGTGAACCAAGTTAGGACCAAATAACCTAGTCTCATAAACCTCAAACTACCTAATAGAACATCTACACCTCCAACCATAAAGAGCCTTAAAATGAGCCATTAGAATGCTAGAATAGTAAGTATTGTTATATGCAAACTCAATAAGAGGAAAATGATCAACCCAACTCCCATTAAAGTCAATCACACAGGCCCTTAGCATATCCTCCAAAGTATTGATTATCCGATTCACTTGTCCATCCATTTACGGGTAGAAAGCAGTGCTAAGGTTCACCTGAGTACCCAAACTATTCTAAAATAAACACTAGAAGTGAGAAGAAAACTGCAAACCTTGGTCTAAAATTATGCACACTGGCACTCCAGGCAACTTAACTATCTCTTGAATGAAAAACTTAACATAATCCTTTCTTGAGTAGTTGTCCTCACGGTTAAGAAGTGAGAAGACTTAGTCATTATATCCCAGTGACCCAAATGGAATTATATTAATTGAGAGACCGCGGAAGACCTATACCAAAATCCATATTAATTATCTTCCACTTCCACATGGGCACCTCTATCTCTTGAGATATGCTACCAGGGCTCAAATGTGCAATCTTAACTTTCTGACAAACCATACATTTGGCAATATAATTTGCCATATCTCTTTTCATATTGTTCCACTAGTAGCTTCAAGTCATGGTACATCTTAGTTGAACCCAGATGAACTGTATATCAAAACTCATGGGCCTCAGTTAAAATTCTTTCTCGCATTCCATCAACTCAGAAATACACAATCTTCCTTGATACCTTAAGATTCCATCTCCCACAATATCAAATACCATAACCTTCTGCTGACCCACATCATCCTTAATTTGCGTAAGTAGGGGATCCAAAGTCTGTTTCTTCTTCACCTCAGCACCAAGAGATAATTCAACTACTTCTAGAAAAATCACTCCCCCATCTTTAGAGTCTAAAAGATAAACTCCCAAATTAACTAGCCTATGAATATCCTTTACCAATCCTCTTTTCTCCTTATGGACATAAGATAAGCTTCCCATAGATAACCCACTACGAGCATTAGCAATCACATTAGCTTTACCTAGATCATATTGTAATCTTTAAGCAATTCAAGCCATCACCTCTACCTAAGACTTCATTCTTTCTTAGTAAACACATATTACAAGCTCTTATGATCTAAATAGATAGCTATATGTACCCCATATAGATAATGATGCCAGATCTGTAAGGAAAATACCACAACTACCAACTCTAGTTCATGAGTTAGGTAATTCCTCCCATGAACCTTAAGCTACCTGGAAGCATAGGCTACTATTTTGCCATGCTACATCAGAACATAACCTAGACCCATACGGGATGTATCAAATATACAGTAAAACTATCAGTACCCTCGGGCAGGGTCAAAACTGGTGTATAAGTCAACTTATCCTTCAACTTCTCAAAACTACCCTCACAAGCATTGGACCACAAAAACTTAACCTTCTTCTGAGTCAATTTTGTCAACAGAGCAACAATAAAAGAAAAGCTCTCTACAAACCTCCTATAATACCCAGCCAAGCCCAAGAAGCTCCTAATG
Organism: Capsicum baccatum var. pendulum; assembly: GCA_030864225.1. NCBI lineage: Eukaryota > Viridiplantae > Streptophyta > Magnoliopsida > Solanales > Solanaceae > Capsicum > Capsicum baccatum. Next base: position 203,992,884 of record CM061553.1, read on the forward strand.
TTGGTTGGAGTCGTGAGTCTACACTACTTCTTAACCACCTCAACTTTCTATGGATCTACCTTGATCACCCACTATAAATAACATGCCCAAGGAAAGTTACAACATTCATCCAAAACTCATACTTATAAAATTTAGCATACAACTTCTTATCCTTAAGAGTCTACAATACAATTCTGAGGTAATTGGCATGATCCTTTTCACACTTGAGTACATAAAGATGTCATCAATGAAGACCATAACAAATAAAATTAGGAATTTTCTAAAAATGTAATTCATTAGATCCATAAAAGTAGCCAGATCATTAGTCAATCAAACCCATAGTGGCCATACCGGGTTTGGAAAGTAGTGTTAGGAATATCAACCTCCTTAATCTTCAACTAATGATAAATCGAATGAAGATCAATCCTAGAGAAACACATATCACCCTAAAGCTAATAAAAAAGATCATCAATCCTAGGAAGAGGGTACTTATTCTTTATTATAACCTTATTCAGCTGGCGATAATCTATACACATCTGAAGAGACCCATCTTTCTTTTACATGGAGAGCATAGAAGCACCAAATGGGGAAACACTAGGACAAATGAACCCTTTATAAAGAAGATATTTCAATTGTTTCTTAAGTTTTGTTTGTTCAGCTATAGCCATCCTATCAGGAGAAATGAAAATAGGATGTGTATCCAATAGAAGATCAATCCCAAAATCTATTTCCCTATTGGGAGGGATTCCAAAAAAAATCATCGGGAAAAACTTCCAAAAAATCATTAACCATAGGGTAAGATTGTAAAGAAGGACTGTCATAGTTAGAATCCTTAACCCAAAGTAGATAATACAAACACCCCTTGGAAAGTAACTTCTGAGATCTAAGATAGGAAATAAAACTCCTTTTTGGTAATAAATAACTCCCCTCCCATTCTAATTTTGGTTCATTAGGAAAGTGAAAACTGACCTTTCAGGTCCTACAATCTAGAGAAACATAGCACAAATGGAGCCAATCCATCGCAAGTCAACATCGAAATCCACCATATCCAATTATATCAAATCTATTAATGTCTCTCTATAAAAGATAGATACCACATAAACCCGATAGATTTTTCTAGCAACAATGGACTTACCAACTGAAATAGACAAAAAAAGGGGTCAAAAATATTTTCAGGACCAAAACCAAAGTGTACAACCACATAAGATGTCACAGAAAATAGGGTATAACCTGGATCAAGTAAATAATATACATCATGAGAAAAGAGTTATAACATACCGGTAACAACATCTAGGGATACCTTAGATTCCTTACAATTAGCAAGTGCATAGAGATAATTTCATCTAGCACCGATACCAATAGTCATGCCCTTAGGGGTAGGAGCTGAAGAAGTGAAAACCAAAACTTTATTAGCACCAATGGCAACCCTGGATGAAGGACAATCTCACTGCATAAACCCAAGTTAACCTTAATTAAAGCACCAGTTTCTCCCCTCTTCACAATAACCATTATGAAGCTATCTACAAAATCAACAAGGTGGATAGAAAGGGGCTAACTGAGCACCCTAGTCCTTAGGACTATAGGTAGCCTAAAAATAATGATCACCAGATGGATTAAAATAAGGAACACTAGCCACCAAATGTGAATATGAACTCCCCCTATTCTTCTTGTTAGTCCACTGTCTACCATCCCTCCCACTATTCTGCTAATTTGTGTCCTACTTTGAATACCTAAACTTCTTGTTCTGTCTCTCTCCTATCTCCACCTACTTTTTATTTTTATCCTTTACCTATTGTATATAAACCACTAGCCGTGAGATGTCTATATCATTGTTCAACATCGCAGTCTTACACTTTAATACTAGGTCACGGGATAGATCAGAAACAAACTTTCTCATCTTAGATCTCATTCTAGACGCCAACTCTGGAATGGGACAAATACTAAAATTTGATGGCGTACTCTTCACACTCATCTTACCCTGATTCAAATTCATTACCACTGGTATGTTATCTTTTAACTGATAAGTAAAAAAATCTACACCCTCTACAGTAGTAACTGTATTACCCTAAAAATTTCTCTATTTCATTAATAAATCCTTTATGGTCCTCTACCTTAAAGCCTTTAAAGGTTAGGGGATTAAATCTCATAAATTAGCCAAACTAAGTGACCTCAGTAGACTAGTAGTAGGACCAACACGGTTAGACTGATGAGGCTAGAATGCCACTAGCTGAATAATCATATGAATAGACTGATGGAACTCCGCATTAGAGATATCTCCTTAAGGCAGCCAATCATAAGTATCATCATCCTAAGGATCCCGAGACAAACTAGTAAAGACTGGTGGGACCCCACAAAGAGTAGTACAATCTAAAGCAGGGACCCTAGTTTGGGTCTACACTTCATACACAGGACGAGTTGCCTCCACATTGTCCTCGGGTAGGACAAAGGGTCCGACAGAGATTCTATTAACATCAAATCTTCAGGGAGGCATAATCTAAAATATGAGTAAGCTAGGAATTAGAGAAGTTTATGACACTAGACTCTATAGTCCAAAACAGAACATAAGAAGGGAAAATATTCCTAAATGTCATGTATCCTCACCCTTATAAGTGTGGTGCGCTACATACCCATAAATGGGACTATACTCGACATGACTTTGTGGATACCCAATGACCCTAAATCGTGATCCGATACTAAGATTATCATGATCCAAACTAGGGCCTAGTCATGATGGCTATCTCAAGCCCAACGTGGGACAGTGACTACCTCTTCACCTAACCACCTGAGCATAGTCAAGATCAAAGTAAAAGAAAAACCAAACCAAATGAAAATATTTATGTAAAACCAAGAGAGAGAACACAAAGCAAACACAATGACCAATAACCCCCATACTTTTCCACAAAACCTTTAAAACAAAAATACTAAATTAGGTTCGAACATGCCTTCGTCCATGACAATGGAACTCTTAAATTCCTGAAATATGAATAAAATCTAAGGAAATGGAAAGGCTTTTCAAAAGATAGAGGCTCACAACTTCATAGCAACTCAACGGACAATTACACCACCTAATGCTGCAAAGGGGTAACAAAAAAGTCTTTAAATCCTACACCATGAAATGTTGTAGCATCCTACAATAGTTAGTGGGATAAGACTTGTCATGTAACTCAAGAAAAGTGATAAAATAATTCCATATTCAAAATTGGTAAAAACACATGCACAACACTTGCATTTGTATATATAAGATGCTAGTATTAGGTAGAGGGTCATGAACATAAGAGTTTAAAAACCGTTGGACTGTATAGCTATATCCATCCTAAGGGAACCCATGAGATATATGGGTTCAGATTCCCCTGCTGAAAGGACCTTGACGTGTTTTAGTCGCACAAACCAAGGAAATTTGAAGGAGGACAAAAAACACCATGGCTCCATCAATCCCAAAATATAATGTGTGATCCAAGAACATAGTTATTAGATGCTGGCAAACGTGGTTTCCAGTATTTACCCCCATGGGACCTCCATCTTCACGGTGAGCTACACAACCCTCTTTAAGCCTATATTAAAACCATTTCGGACATAATCCCAACCATAAACCAAGGAGACTTATGTTTAGGTCTTTATCACATGGTATCGTCATACCAATTATGCTTGCAACCATACATAATGATACCGATCCAATCTAATTAACCAATTGACTTCCACATTTACATTTAAAATAAAAATCTATGCCCACCAAGTCCTTTCAATCCATTTTTTATTCATTTTTCCATTAATACAATACAACGGTTTCAAAAGACTAATTACATTATGCAATTATCCATGTTTAAAATCCAAGTTTATAAGTGGGTTGAGGTTAATGCCAATTCCAAGTCCAAATATCCACAATTTGGGGAAACCCATGTCCCTCATTCCAATTACCACACCATTGCACCCATTTAGTCACAAAAATCATCAATGCATAAGCAATGCATTTAAACCATGGAAATCCAATTCAAGTAATAATCATAAAAAATCCCTCAACCTAAATTTAAAAACAACCATTAAAATCACTTGAACAATGATTTAACTTATGCCACAATATAAATTACAAGTAGGGATGAGAGACATGCCTGAAACCACAAAAATTGAAAAAAAATCTAGAGTTTTGAAGCTTGGAGATTAAATTCCTTTTGAACCTTAGTTTTTCTCTTACTTTAGGGTTTATGATGGAGAGAGTAAGTTTGATTTGATTAACTAAAAATAAAAGGGTTATTTAAGTGTTTTTAAGTCGTGGTAAATAAGTGTGAGGGGAGGTAAAGATCCAAAAGCCCTAATAAAAATGTGCAAGAAAGTTGGGCACAGTCGTCATGACTCGCTAATGACTCATAAGGTTTGTCCATGAGTTGTTGCCTGGACTTGTGACCTGAATGTCAAAATTCCCATCCTTTATTATTATGACTACGAATCACTCACCACAACTCATTGTATGATGTTTTGACTCATGATGTTGACTCGTGGTCAAGGCAGTACATCCAGGCAAGCTCATTGGTGAGACCATGAGTCTCACCCTACAAATCATGATGAGTGATAATGACTTGTCACCTGAGTCGTAGTCACAACAGTGTTAGCAAAAACTCAAAAATTTTAGAGTCCAAAATCTGGGATATTACTATAAATAGGGGGAAATTTATAAAATCAGTAAAGTAGTAATAAATCTTGATTGCTTAGGTTAAAATCAATATGAGATGAATTCTAGAACTGTGTTCCCCCTAACTTCCAACTCGATAGATTTATCGTGCTCTGTCAAACTATCTCAATGCCTTGCATACAAAAATTGACAAGATATATATCACCAACCATCTTGTGAAAACCTTTGGTTAATTTGACTCTTCACCTTGTGAGTCTCAGAGTGTTGCATTACTAACCCCTGTCTTGGATCTAAGATAACTATTACCTTTTAAGTAACAAGTTAATTAGATGAAAGTTGGTAGTCTTAAATTACTGTTGTGATCTTTTTTTCCTAATCTCACCATTTTTTGTGTAGTAAGTATTGAATACAAGCAGGTTCTTATCTTTTGCAGGCATAAAGAAAGCAATGAAAATGAAGAAGATCATAATACATGCAACATCAACCAAGAACAACTTTGCACTTTCTCAACTTTGTTATTTCATCAGGGTTCCCACAACCTAAGTTAGGTACTTTAGCCACTCATGTTTGCAAGAACATCAATTAAATTAATCAAAGAAAATTTATGAATAATATTACAATAAATTAAGAACAAAATCTAGAATCTCAATTAATAATCACTTGTATAAACTGATAACAATAGATTCAAAGATCAAAAGTTGAATCAGAATCAATGTGGTGTTGTGAATGTAAAGAGTATGTAAAGACATTAAAGGGGTATTTATAGTTTTACAAAATAAGCTTAAAATCCTAACCAAAACAAAATAGTAAAATAAGGTCGGCAATGGCTACACCTTAGACAACAAGTCGTCTGGACTGATGATGACTCATTGTCATCTTCGTTTCCTGACTTCAATGCCCTTTGGTAATAACTCGTCAAGTCCCCTTATGGGTTGTTGGTTATCCTTGTTGTCTCTCTAGCGAACTTTCATCTTTTAGATCTTTCCTCATAATTCTTAGAATGGTCCTCACAACGATTCCTAGCCTGAAGTTATAACTCATCATCAGTCTCATCTCCACTGAGATCCAAATTGTAAACTCTCAGGAATTCTCACTATGTTTGCTCAGAAAGATCCTTTATACGACTCGTAGTCAGATTGTATGAGTTATAGCCCAAATCCACTTTGTTCTTCAACACTGAATTCATCACTAGTCACGTGATGACTTGGATGATGAGTCGTTTAGTTACTCAACGACTCATTGTATAATTAGAGACTTCATTTTCTAGAGCTTTTTCCTTCTATTTTGTCCCACTCACTTCCAACCCTATTTTTTGTAATATAAACTCAAAAATGCATTATATCTAATAAAAATGACCCAAGTACATACATATTTTCATGTTTAAGCATCGAAAGTGCCATGAAACCATCGCACATCAACACCCTCAACTTAGAATATTTTCATGTCCTCAGGCAGCAAACACATAACACAATGCAGCACGATGCTTAACCAAGAGAAACCTAAGGCACCAATGATAGTCAACTCAATTTCAACTCAAAATTCGCACCCCCTCCTATTTTCAACTTCAAAACCAACTTTGTAAATCTATATAAAACGACAATATGATACAAAAAAATAAAGCTATGGCATTACATTAGCAACAAATAATCAAGAAAAAATGCAAGTTACATTACCCGAATAGATAAGTAGCTAACAACACAATCAATGTACCCTAAAAAAAAGAACCCTACTCCTATAGTATAATCATGAATGTCAATGTAGGGACAATATCGAGACACTCACAAAAGAAGTTCCAATTAATGTGCATAGAATACCATAGGCTTTACCTTATTTTCTTTATCTTAGTTTTTCAAATAGTCGAACAAGGATCACTATAGGACTTTAATAGGCTTATAATGTAGGTTTGAGGGATGGTATGGTACATTTAGGGCTATAGTGACTAACCCTCCTTGACACTATAATTATATTTAGGCTCCACTTCTAAACCAACTTTTATTTTATTTCTCCTATCCTCGATATATGAGGACTCACTACTAAATCTATTATTGGCTGAATCTGGATCTATCTATGCGTGGTCAGGAACTTGAGCATCCGAACCTATGATATAAGACATCATAGCGCAAAAAAATAGTATGCATTAGTATGTGGAATGTATTGGTATGATAGATGTTGAATGCAAGGGTTCATATACATGAATAATAAATAACTAAATGTTATAGAGAAACTGAACTTAAGAGTACATGGATAATCTGAACTACTGTAAATATTGGGCATGCAATACTGTGCATTTATATATATACTGCAATTGAGCATTTTTGAATCTAACTACTGAGTTTTGATACAGAGTAACTGATAATATGAGATTTTTGATAACTGAGTTACTGATACTGATTGACTGTATCTGATAGTCCTGATTCTGTAGAACTGAACTGAGCTCTATTTTGAAGATTGAAATTGAAATTATGGGAGATAATTATCTAACTGACATGCCCCAAATAAGATAAGATAACTGAGTTGAGGTCAAATCTATTACCCCAATTAGAAGGGTGTCAATACCGTGCCACGGGTAAAGTCAACTAAAGAGATACCCTCATATGGCAGGTACTCTAATGAGAATGGTAGAACCCTCAACTGGCAGGTTAAAACACCTCATTAACTCTCAACTGACAGGTTTGATATCTCAACCTATACTGGCTATGTAGTTCTGGAATGTAAGGATTACTTCTAAGGATCACACCCTTTACTGGCAGGTGAGCCCCCATTATTGGGTTCACTCGGTGCTGAATCCTACTCCCAAATAAGAGATACTGAACTGAGTATATTGAACTGTCCTAGAATGATATTGAGTTTACTGAGTTTTCCTGAGTGTTGTAACTGGCTGAGTTCTATTGAGTCCTATAACTGACTGAATTCCACTGATTGTGACATGACTTATACTATTTTGTAACTGATATTAGCTCTAAGTAAATAGCTAAATTATCGGGTATTAAATACTCCCAGGACTCGATATCATGAAAAGTAAAGCATAATATGATCTTGCAAAGCATAACAATGTACAATTATTCATAATTCATCTATCGAGTCATTTTATCAAACACTTGTAGGGCATAAGCTTGTACATATACTAGCATATCATGATTTCATCAATTAATTTACATGGTCATTCTATCAAACACTTGGGGAGCACCACTTAATTCACATTATCATGGATAACATACAAACATTACAACTACTGTTCACCCCTGGCATGATGCGGAATTATCATGCCGTGTCTCTGGAAATTGAAAATTAGGAACTAAGGGCTTGGCGCGATGCGGTGAAATCACGGTGCCCCTTTGATTCTAAAATCTGGACTCATCGCGACATGGTGGGATCGCATTAGTAAATTGTAAATTGACAAATATGAAAATAAGCTTTGGCACGATGCACCGATATCATGGTACCTCACTAGAAATGGACAATTGCCATTTTGACATACTCCGCGATGTGTTACTGGACTGAATGATGTTGTTTAACGACTAAAGCTTAAAATAGTCGTAACTTCTTTCCCAATTATTGTATTTAGGCAAATTTTATATCTTTGGAAAGCTAATTAAATTTTCTACACAATGGCAGGCTCTAAACTGAAAAATACTGAGTATTTCAAAAATTTTATATTCGATAACTGATGGACTGAGAGTCAATTTAGGCTAGAGAAATATGAGGTATTACAAACAGATGAGTCTTATGTTGCAACAAATGGGTCATCTGTTCAAAATTATCGTACCAATATATTTTACCTATTTAAATTTATCCCAATAGATAATCCATCTATTACAACATAAGACTCATATATTGCAACAGATAGACAATTTGTTGTATATCTGTAATTAGCATTGACAACTCTGGCTTTCCAGGTGGATATCATAGTAGAAGCAATAATTTAAGAGCATAATATCATAGTTGATAATCCATCAACTACTTCCAAAAAAGGAGAGAAAATGGAGCCTATCAGTTTGGAAGAATGAAAGAATCACCTATTTGAAAGGTTCAACATCTCGGACGAGGCTCCAAAAAAACTTACAAAGTTGATCAATGACTATTCAGAATAGATTGCCGATGGGTTGTTAAAGCATCATGCCGGTAGGTACATAAATCTATTTTAAAGATATTGATTGATAACATTCTTTTTGTAAAAACATGACATTAACACATATAAATCATCATGTAGAAAATAAAAGGATGAATACTACAAAGTGAACGAATCGAGTCTTGGTTTTGATATGTTCGACTTTGTTGTTGCACATCCCAAAATGAAGAATTGGTTCTATTTGATGTCAGATCCCCAAATTTGTTGGAATTATAAGGTTCAAATGGTATACATATTACTATTAATTAATAATCTATTAATTGCATCTATGTATTAATTTTTTTTATCACGTAATTTGAAATATTTGATAATATGTGTAGCACATCGATATCATTTTTTACTACCTTCGAAAGAAGGCCAAGTTGCAAACATAAGAATAATACAAATGTATGACAGACAATTATTTGTTCAAATTTTACATCAATAATTCCTACGATAGGTATTGTCAACAACAACTGAAAGTTTCCTGATATGAGGATGCTTAATCAACATCATCAAAGGTTTTAGTATTCCAGCTGGCTTACCTTGACATTTGGTCGATGAAGTGTACATCCTAATCAATTGTCGTGATGAATTCCATTGGGTGTTGGCTGTTGTCATTCTAAAAGAGAGGTGCATCCGTGTTTATGACTCGATGTTGTGAAGGAGATGTTCTGGGACGTCATCTGAGATACAAAAGCTGGCCAAAATATTATCTACTTACCTTGATATGAGTGGATTTTTGGACAAAAAGGTTCGTACTAATTGGTCGACAATTGAAGCATACTGAGATAAAATGGGTAACCCATTTGATGTATAATATGTTGAAGGAATTGCTCAACAAACCATTGGTAGCCTATATGTATAAGTATCATGATTTAGTTTCATTTTATAAATTTTAGAACGCTTATATGAACTGCAAGATACGGATTATCTATTTTTTAAAATGCATGGACTGCGGTCCTTTTATTGCTGCTTAGTCCGACTATTTGAGTGATGGATTACAATTACTAAATGATGGACTTGATTCTGTATTACTCCACCAAACACATGTTGCTCTTTTATGGAAATATGGAGAAGCAAAAGCTCAAAAATCATGTGCAAGCGATATTAAAGATCCACGATGACCAAAACCGAATTTCATAACACCGGATGAAGAATAACTTGTCCATATTGAATAGATATTTATAGCTTGAGTCTTTCAATACAATAACCTATCCTCCTCGATTAACTTTGATTTATTTGTAGAGTATATTATTTGTACCCATAATAATTTTTTTAAATTTCACTTATTTGTTGAGTTATTTATTTCATGTAATTTCTGAAGGCTTCAATTTATTTTATGTTGTTTATGAATATAATTTAATCCTTAGTTTTGAACTTGTTAATTGAAATAGAAATACTAGATCTAAATATCACAATAATTAATACATCTACTACAACAGACGACATATCTTATCAAATAGATTTAGACATATGTTGCAACATGTAGGTCATCTGCTGGAAATTATGTAACAGGTCTTCCTACTTTTTTGATTTGTTTCAATAAATTACCCATCAGTTATAATAGATAGATTATACTTACAACAAATTATATATTTGTTGCAACAGACAGACATATATGCAACAAATGACCAACCTATTGCAACAGATAATAAATCTGCCACAATAGGTATGATATACGTTACAATAGATAGAAAATCTATTGCATTATAAAAATTCAACTTTCGTTAGGCAAAAAAAATTGCCACTACATGTATGTAAAGTGAAGTGAAGTGGCTTGAAAAAAAATCATTATCATTTTTGTCTTTATCTTTGTATATATTCTTCTTTATACATGGGATCCAACCATTTAGTTAGTACCCCATAAGCCCAGATCTCTTGAATCTTTTTCAAAAAAGCATCACATATATCGGCCATTTCTATGTCGGTCAGCAAACACTCGATGTATGGAAGGGAGTACGGCCCACATGCGGCACCGATTTTATTTTCTTGAAGTTGCATGCCCTTTTTTCAACATTTAAAATCCCATAATTCTTTCATCAAGACTTCCGCCGGCATATGATCCATCAGTTTACTCTGGGTCAATAACTTAAGGAATAACTTAAAGAGTGGTTACACGTGGGTTAAAAACTTTCCCTTTTTGAAGACAGATAAGTTGCAGTCAAAAACCTTAATCTTTCCCATCGTTGAGTAGTATCTCAACAGTGAGAAAATGTTTGACTTCCACGTTCATGACTGCAATGATTCTCTTTGCCTTGGTCCAGCTCTTGCCATGTGGATATGGCCTCTTCCCTCTAACATAGTCAATCATGTCTTCATCCCATTCTAACATAGAAATTAACTAATCAATTCTCCGTCCACCAGGACTAGTTTGACTACGGAGAATATCGTACCTACTCTTGAAATTGTTGTAGAATTTGAGGACCATTATCCTATCGGCAACATCATAAGCATCTGGGTATGCTAATTGCCTGCCCCTCATGAGGCAGAGAATTTCATCAACATACTGTGGTATAAAAAGATAATTTTTAAATAGGTTAGTAATTGTAAGGAATAAAAACACAGTGGAAAGATTTTATTGCAGAGGGTTCTCTGAATCAGTTCACAGATTACCCAACTAACATAACTTATGCAACAGATGTGTATTATGTTGCAACAGAATACCCAGATATTGTAACAGATTACACCTCCATTGCGTATCTTTTTCTTCATAGAGTAGCTAGGAAAGCTAGGTTAGCAAAAGTAAACTTACATTATCCACGTACCACTCACGCATATTTGTCATACTCATGAATTCTTTAGAGTTAAATGAATGTATGGTATATTCTTATGGAACTTTGGTCTTGTCAGTCATTATTTGTTGCAGTTCCTTCTTCTCTTTGTAGCCAAGTGCCGCATATATGTCCACCTTCTTTAGCGGCCCCTGAACTTTAACAACTCTTGGAGCGGGAGAAGTTGTAATTTTTTTTTATTTTTGATTGGAGAGTACTTGGCTAATTGCTCTTTTATTCATCCTAATCACCGCTATAGGAGTGCATGGCTCCCTCACCTTGTTAGATGGTATGACACCCCTCTTGGATTTTAACTCCTCGGCAGCTTCAGTAATAGCCTCTAGTTTTTCAAGAAGTTTATCCTCTCTGTCCTTACATATTTGCAATGAGAACATGAGGGTGAAGAGGGGTGAGAGAGATCTGTGCAAGAGGTGTTTTCGAACGTCATTATTTTTTCTTGAGCACCAACATGCTCATAATCATGATTAGCAGCAGCAACATAAGGATGGCTTTCACCATCAATAAGAACTCCACTAGCAACACCCCTAGAAGAAGTGCGTGGATCTGTTGTAGTAGGTTAGGCATGAAGAGCTTTAACATTAGGATAACCTTGCCTAATTGCTCTTGTTATGGCTATTTCTCTAACCAATTCATTCTTTATTAACTCCACTATTAGGTCCACTATTGTATCAACAAGACCTAGAGTAATAAAAGAAGTCATCCCCAACTCCTGCTCAGTAGGCATGATCCAAGTATACATAACCTATAAAAAAGGATAGAAGGCATTTAAATGATATCATATAATGATAATTTGCAGTCAGTTGGGTTATATGTTAACACAGCCAACTTATGCAATAGTGATCTATCTGCCACAATAGTTGATCTATATGTTGCAATAGATTGATAATATGTTGCATCATATTACCAATATATTGCATAATTTGCAGTAGATGGGTAATCTATTGGGGTTTAGGGAACCGAGCAACAAATGGTTAATCGATTGTAAAATATGGATCGTCTATCATAATAGATTACCCATCTATAACACCAGTTGCAGTTGATGGGTAATCTTTTGTAATAGATAGCTCATCGATTTCAATATCATTCTCTGAGGTAAATTATTTTAGTTGAAAGAAGACATACTCCATCATCTGAAGGGTTAAATAGATCAGCCACCTTAATTTTTTTATTGTCCTTTACAGCCAACCACCTAAGGATCCTTGGATAAGAAACGTCATCTTGGTAATCCTTGAACTGCTTTTGGAGGGGAGGAATGGATTCAAATGCTCAAGCTTAAAAATGTAAATAGGAAGCATGCAAAAAAAAGTCATAATAACTATATTCAATATAAATTAATGGATGAGTAAAAATAGTGATTAATTTTACCGTGAGAGCCCAAGAAAAGTATGATCATCCCTGTGGATAGCTTTGTCAATAAATATTGGACAGTCAAGTAGTAGCTGTCATATCCCAAGGAATAATCATTGAATTTCTCAAAATCGTAAGCAAGTGCCAAAATATCATCTTTTATGACTTTCCTGACGTCTCTTGCCAATAAAACAGAATGGACAAACCAAACTAAGTAGTGGCCTTATGTTGCATTCAAGCTTGGAAATGTTAGTTTCTTGGGACATCGAGGTCCTCGTGTGCCTACATAGGAGATAGGTGAACATTGTGTGTACTGCTAAGGGTCCAAGAGTGGAATAGGCTCTTGGGTTCTTAAGATTATACCATCTTTTGGTCTATCTATCTATCCCTTTATTTATGTTGTAATCGTTTATTTGTTGTTGTTTCAATGTTATTGTTGTTCATCTTGTGTTCTTCATCTTATTATTGGTTAACTTAGTTATCTTCTGATTTGGTGTCTAAAAACCTTGATATTATTGTTATATTGTTGTTCTTATTGTTTATTGTCGAAGACAAGACTTGGTCTCAATGGTCTCTCGGGTTTGGGAGATATTTGTGGACTATTTTGGGCTAATTTGTGTTGTCCCCTTTTTTGTAGTGTATCATTTGGTATCAGATCATGGCTTGATCTTTTTCCCACAAGATCAATCTTTGGATCGTAAACTTGAAAAACAAAAAAACATTGTTGGAAAACTAAAAAATTCAGAAAAGGTACAATTTACCCGTGTTGTGTTCTTGGCTGAGAATTGTGTTCTTGTTGTGTCTTGGATAAGATTTTTACTTGTATTGAGTGTTTCTAGTGTTAGTTTTGTTCTTCACTAACACTTTGAGTCTAAATCTAAGTTTGAGCTTACATTGTTGGTGTTGATGTTGTGAACATAAGACTTGGCCGAATTATTGTTGAAACATTATTGTGGTGGACTATTTTATCCTTGTGGTCTTTATCTTGTTTTTGTTCTAAGATTTTTCATATGGTATTGTTGTTCATTGGTGGCCTAAGAACCATCTTATTGAAGTTGTAGTTTTCTTGGCCAAGTGTTGAAGATAATGTATTGTGAAAATTGGAAGTTGGCCATGTGAAAATTGTTGGTGTTCTTGGAGATTGTTGTTGGTTGTTCTTGGTGATTGTTGATGTTGTTATTGAAGTTCTTCACAAACTTCATAGCTTGTTAAAATAAAGTGAACCTTAGATCTATAAAGGAGAAGGGAAAAAGGTGAAGCTTTGTTAGTCTTGAAAGACTTACCATCACTCATCCACTAGTCAATCACATCTCAACCACTTTCCAACACTTTTCATGATTCAAAGACCCATGTTTTAAGGAAAAGTACAAGTAAAGTCAAAGTCTTGAAACTTGCAATTGAAAAGGGTTCCAAGACTTATTTGAATTTCCCTCCTTAAACAAATTCCACCAAAGTCCAAATTGAAAATTGATCAAGACTTCAAATTAGACAACAAAATTGTGTGGGACCGTGACCAATTACATGACTTCCACATATCATATTTTTACATTTCATGCAACATAATTAAGCTCAAATTTAGAATTCTTAGTTTCATTTAATTATTTCTTAGTTTCGTTTGTTGGTTCAAACACTAATTGACAAGCTAGTAAACTCCTACTAGATTGTAAATTAATTTTGTGTCTGTTAGTTCGTGTTAATGTTCTTTGTGTACTTTTCTCTTTCTTGAATTTGTTGTTAGTTCTTGACTCAAGTCCTACAAGATTTAGTTTGAGTTTCAAACAAAAATCTATTCTGGAAAAGATTAGACTCAACCCTAAATCACTCACGAAGTACAAGCCATCTTTTAACACTTATGAAGCCAAGTGCGAGGTAAAACCTAGAGTGAAAGTGGTGAGGCAATTTTTGAGCTAACTATTTTATTTTATTTTGTTTGTTATGTCTTCTCTTTTAGGTACCATGTCTGCCAACAATTTTGATGCCACATTTGATCGCATCAATGACAATATTGAAGATATGAAATGGCACATTGAAAAGCTACGTCAATTGGTAACCACACTCATCTCGAAAAATCCAAAACCTAAGGTCCAAACACCATACGATGAGAGCTTCCCGAAGGGAGAAATGGACAGCCATGAACCACACCAAGGCGATGACCGTAGCTCATGTGAGCTACGAGGTAAAAATACTATCCCCTACACTCCTATAAGCTTAGAATGTTGTGATGTAGCTAGTAGTGGCCAATTGGATGTAGTTTCTGATTTACCTAGAGTAGAGGTGTTTGAGTCTTCCTATTGTGATACTCTTGGTAATGTTAGATCACGTAAGGACCAACCTCTCGTTGTAAGTACGCAAGCACTAATTGATCCTTTAGATGAAGAAATTGATTCTTTTTGTAAGAATAATTTATGTCCATCTAGTGCTACCCCTTATAACTTGAACAAGGTTCCATTACCAATTCACAAGAGTAATCACACACTATTGGACCCTTGAGAAAACCAAGGTGAGTCTACATTGGTATACGAGTTTCCAACAACTAGTCAGGGCGTGCAAAATGATCAATCCGATGAAGATGACCTTGATTTGTTTAAAAGTATAGGAAACCCAAATTGTAATTGTACTTGTGAAAATGGTTTTGTTTGTAACCCCTTGGCTTCCCGTGATGGTGTGAAGCGAACCGTGGGTTACTCTTTTGAAATGGAGTATGACCAAAACCCATGCCATGTATATTTCTCCCATTTGACCCTGGTGCCATCTTAGAGTATGGTAGGAGTAGCCTCGACCTTGGTTCTTTATTTCTTGAGTGTGATCCCTTTGCTGCCCATGATAGTTTATGTTTATGTAGGGACTACTCTCTTTAAAAAGAAAGTGTTGCATACCTAGAAATCCTATCTACTTCTTCTCATGTGTTTCCCATGTTGAGCATACTAATAACTCTGAACTTGAAAATAGTAAGTACTTGCATGAGGACACTATAGTTGGAACTGAGTTGTGTGATACGTTTCTCCACCCTCTTTGTGCTCATGATATTTTTCCTATTGATATAAAAGGTATGCCTAATTTTGAGGACGACACCTTAAAGGAAAGTGAGCTTGTCCGAGACCTAAGCCCTTAGTTACGACTACCATTTGATCCCGGTGCCAACTTGGGAAGGAAAAGGGTTATTTTTGTCTTAGGCTCATTTTATTTTGCTGTTTATCCGATACACTTTCTTTGTCATATTTGTACTAATCTTTTCAAGTTTAATACAAAGGACCCGTGGATATACTTCAAATTTGTTCCCCCTAGGCATGACATATTGATGTGTTTATTTTTGCTAACCCTAACCCTCATGTCATAAGGATGTGTGCTTATTTTTCTTCTCTTGATTTTGCAAGGTACAAATTTGAGGTCGAATCCTTTTCAATAAGGGAAGGATGATATAAGTACGATCACGTAGACGAACTTATGAGGGCGTATGTTGGACCCAAGACTTTGTGTGTGAAAATGAAGTGCAAAGAAGCACCTAAATTTACACCAAAACCGTCCATGCATAGCCCTCCAAGGCCACCTATTGAAGCATTTGACTAAGGAGTTATTTTGGACATTTCACACTTTATTTTGTAACCTTCTATAAAAAGAATAATGTAGGGTTTTATTCATTAGATTTGGACGATATTTGTAAGCTGTAACATTGAAACACTCTCTCTTGTGATAAAGGCCCCTATGGCCGAAACTTGTAACTAGGGCATTCACAAGTGTGGATTTCACTTGTGTTGTATTCAAGCTTGGAAACATTGGTTTCTTGGGAGATCGAGGTCCCTCTTGTGCCTACGTAGGAGATAGGTGAAAGTTGTATGTAGTGTTAAGGGTCCAAGAGTGGAATAGACTTTTGGGTTCTTAAGATTATACCATCTTTTGGTCTATCTATCTATCCCTTTGTTTATGTTATAATCGTTTATTTGTTGTTGTTTCAATGTAATTGTTGTTCATCTTGTGTTCTTCATCTTATTATTGGTTAACTTAGTTATCTTCTAATTTGGTGTCTAAACACCTTGATATTCTTGTCATATTGTTGTTCTTGTTATTTGTTGTTGAAGCCGAGACTTGGTCTCAAAGGGCCCTCGAGTTTGGGGGCTATTTATGGACTGTTTTGGGCTAATTTGTGTTGTTACCTTGTTTGTAGTGTATCATGTAGAAACAGAGGCTAATCTAATGTGACAGGTGGATTATATATTGCAAACAGACGATTATTAATAAAAAAAGGGTTATTGTTTTTATTGAGAGGGTAAAGAGACATGACTTTCCGATTATTTAATATGAAGAAACGCTTCGTAAATCAATAATAAGGAAATAAATGATAAACATAATTTATAACAGTAAAAGAATGATTATTTAATTTTAATAACTGTTTGTGACTTTTCACCATTTTATTTTTAAATTTGTTTTTTAAATTATTTATTTATTATATTATAAAAAAAGTCACAATATTGGATTAATTAACTTATATGATAATTGTTAGAAAAAAGGTGAACAGTCGTGACTTTTTGTCTAAAACACATTCAATGATGTTGCTGATGCATTAAATTCTCTATCTGTTGCGACTTATGTATCAGTTGTTAGAAGATATAAAAAAAGCTATTAAAATAGATGGTCGACTTGTTGCAACAGATGGTATATCTATTGCAATAGATGGTTTATCTGATGCAACAGATATACAATCTATTGCCAGAACTCTATAAAAATGATTATTATTTTATTAAAGAAACGGTTATTGAAAAGGTGTCTTCGATTTTTAAATTTAGAAAAAGGTTATTTAATAATAATAAGTTGAAAAGTCTTGACTTGTCACAATTATAAAAACCTCACCAGCTTGATTTAATTAAGTCATTTCTTTTCACAGAAAATAATTAGGAAATAAATAATAAACACAATTTATAACCATAAAAAATAATTATTTAATTTGAATAATTGAAGTTAATATTAAATAGGAGCCATTTCTTTTCACAGAAAATATTTTTGTTTTAAAATCTATTTTTTAAATTTATATAATAAAAAAGTCAGCAAATTTGGATTAATGATATAATGATAATTTGTTTTAATAAAATATAGATTATATGTTGCAACAGATAGATTATCTAATGCAATAGGTTTTCTATTTGTTGCAACAGATGATATATCTGTTATCACAGATGAGTTATCTGATGCAATAAATATAGAATATGTTGTCACAACTCAATAAAAATGGTTCTTGAAAAGAACTAATTAATAATCATAATCTACAAAGTCATGACTTATCATAATATTTCTTAATTTAATTAAGTCATAACTTTTCATAGTAATAAAAAATGTAATTAATAAATGGTGGTGAACAATTAGATTATATGTTGCAATAGATCGATTATTGGATGCAACAAATTTTCTATTTGTTGCAACAGATGATATATCTGTTGTCGCAGATAAGTTATCTGGTGCAACAAATATAGAATCTGTTATCACAACTTAATAAAAACGATTCTTGGAAAGAACTAATTAATAATAATAATCTAAAAAGTCATGACATAGTATAAAATTTCTTAAAGTCATAACTTTTCACAGTAATAAAAAATGTAATTAATAAATGGAGGTGAACAGTCGCGCCTTTTTGCCACTCATTCAAATTCAATCCTCTATAAATAGGTCCATCCTTACTCAATCGTTCACTCAACTACACTCTATTTATTTATTGTATCTTGTCTTTCATATTACACCTTCCAACACTTTCTCTTCCCTGACTTAGGTAAGTTTTTTTTCTTGCCAATTTGTAGTATACGTTGTATTACATTTGGATATTCTTTACTTTACTTTTGTTTTTACGTTTTTTGTCAATTCATATGTGTTCTAGCTATGATTGATCTAGTGTGGGATGTTTTTTTCTACAAGGCGCCGTGAATGAACTTCGGATGCAGGTTCATGACCTGCAATGGGAATTGAGAGCAGTTAGAGCAAGGATGCTCCATGAAATCCGCAGGCTGACGAGTGCCTTGCTACTACCGGTTGAAGATTGCCCGGCTGACAATAATAATATTAATAATAATAATCATAATAATAATAATTATTATTATTATTAGATTTTTTTTATTTTAGTCTATGTATATGTATTTTTATTTATTTTTGTTCAATAAAAAATTATGTTTGATTAACTTTGATGTTTTAATTCATATTTAATTTTCATTCTGTCTATTATGTTCTCAACAAATATGTCGACGATTGAACGTAAGGAATAATTTTGAATCCAATAGCAATAGCCAGAGTTAAAACATATTGGTTATCTGTTGGGTTTGTGGCAGGGGTTGATTTTTTGTTGTTCCAAATAGATTGCTCATATGTTGCAATAGATAATCAATCTGATGCAATATATAATCAGCCTGATGCAACAGATAACTAGTCTGTTGCACGACTTCGACGTTTTAATTCATACTCCCTCCGTCTTAAATTATTCATCCCAAATTGAGATGGCACATTAATTAAGAAAAGTAATTAATAACATGCCTACTTTACCATAATACCCCTATTAAATGATGTTATATTTTAATTTGAAGAAAAAGTAATTAATGCAAAGGGTAAACCATGAAATTTTTTTATGTCTCTTCTTGATTAATGAAAAAAGACAAGTAAAATGAGAAATCAAATTAGGAAATTTGGGACGAATAATTTGAGATGAAAGGAGTATTTAATTTTTATTCTATCTATTATCTTCTTAACAAATATGTCGACGATTGGACGTAAGGAATAATTTTGAATCCAGTAGTAATAACAAGAGTTGAAACATATTGGTTATCTGTTGAATTTGTGGCAGGGGCTGATTTGTGTTGTCACAAACAGATTACTCATCTGTTGCAACAGATTACTCATATATTGCAACAGATAAGCAGTCTGATGGAACAGATAATCAGTCTGATGAATAGATAATAAGTCTGTTGCAACAGATAACTATTTTGTTGGAATAAATAAATCTTCTATTGCAACGGATTACTCATCTGATGCACCAGATGAGCGATCTGTTTAAATTGTGGGCACTTATGTTGGATTCATGATCGGATTCTATCCATTGTTGGAAAAAACAGCAGTAACTGTGTACCCAGATGACAAGTTTGAATAAAAATTATAATTTTATTTACCAAAGTCACCTATGAAGTAATGCCAAA
Source organism: Capsicum baccatum var. pendulum (assembly GCA_030864225.1). Lineage (NCBI taxonomy): Eukaryota > Viridiplantae > Streptophyta > Magnoliopsida > Solanales > Solanaceae > Capsicum > Capsicum baccatum. The sequence goes on from CM061553.1 coordinate 204,012,900, forward strand.
GTGAAAAGTGATGTAGGAAACAAAATTGACCTAAGAAATTGGTCAGATAGCAGTAGTAGCGGTAACAAAAACAACAACAATGGTTGACAAGAAGAAGATGAAGATGATAATGAAGTAGAAGATGATGATAATGAAGCAGAAGATGATGAATAAAGCAGTAACAACAATGAACAACAATAATCGTGAAGAGAGAGAAAACAACAACGGATGAGAAAAGAAAGAAATGTGCCTTTTTTTCCCTCCGTTTTCTGTTATATTAACTAACATTTGAATCAATTTATAAATTAAAAAAACTTGTGGGTTATTTTCAAACTTTCCCAACTTTCTTAATCCATAATAAACTAATTGTCACTTACACTCAATTATTAAAACTTATATCACCTATAACTCATTTTAAAACTCTTCTGTTACCTGTAGACCAAAACCCCGTGATACATGCTTATTGGAATATACGGCTGGAAATTTTGGATTATTTGCACACATTTCATGAATATCAGCAATACGAATCTAATGATGAACAAGACCCTGCTCAATCCGAGGGTTATAGGTGGCAATCTTGCAACCCCTGTAGAGTCATATTCCTCATTGAAAGTCTTCTCTTCAACTAATTTATCTATTTGTACTGGCCGATGATATTTTACCACTGATAGAGCTTTCAACACAACTTAAGCTTCTTTATTACCTTTAACTATCATTAATTTTGAATTGTGAACTCCCTCCCCCTACTACAATCCACCTTTGTTTTTGTTACCATATGATCAACTTCTCAACTGGTGTTTAAATGTTTTTCATTCTTGTTTGCATTATCTCTCTTACCTTGATCTTCTTGCAGGTCCTATTTAAGATATGAACCGTCTGCTTCTTCCCTGCTGATCTTTGTGAGCTGATGACTATGATTCTCAAATCTATCTAGTGTGTCCTACTCTACGGCTGTCACTGGTCATTTGTACTTATTAATTCTACAACCTCTGTATGAACCAAGGCCAGCTATTTTGATGCTTGTTGAATATATATGCTAGTGTTCCACCTTCCTCTTTGTTTAAATGCGTTTTCTCCATATCTTCTGAAGACGTGGCCCTTTGTCCTATTATCTCATCTGTTTTATTTCTGCTAAAACTTTAAAAGCATTATCAGTTACAATATCTTTACTGGAAGATGACATAATTATTCCATTGTCACTTAGAAACTTTTCCGAATCCTTCTCCCATTTGAATCTTCTATTAGTAGGATTCTAGTTCTCTATCTTGCCTCTTTCTACAAAGATGTTGTTGCCCTTTGCCTATGAACCCTCTTTTCTTGTCCCTTAATTTTGCATTCTCACCTTGACTACCTTGCTCTATTTTGTTCCTCAATTATGTGTGTAAGTTTATGCATTCATCATCATTGTGGCCTTTTAGTTTACATGTCAAATAATACTTAGGGAGAAAATCATATTGGATTTTGATCCTTTCTACCATAACTTCACTATTGTTACAATATACCACTTCAATTTCAACTTGCGCCAGTAAATTAGTTACTAAATCTACTTGGACTTTCACTCTAGCATAACTAGGCCTTGTTTTTTTAATTGTAGACATGTAAAGGTGTAATTGATTTCCAACTACAGAGCCATGTGAAAAACGTGATTCCTTGAAAAAAAGGGTGGTTAATAGATCTGGGAGAGATCCAACCCATTGTTTGAGTATTCTCCCCTCATGGTTTGATCATAGCATCATAAATGATAGGGGACTTACTTGATATGCTAAACCATATTTTGTAACAACGTAATAAACATTCTTAGCCATTGTATTCAAAAAATCATCCATTCGGCTAAATCTCATCACGATGTTCCTATATCAAATCTTACAATTTCCCTTAATGTTGCATTGTTCGGAGATTTGTATTACATCTTCTAATTCAGGCCACCCAAAGGGAAGCTTACCCATAACAACATATTGAAGCTTTTTCATAAAATTAATCTTTTGTACCTCCTCCTCCATCCATGTAACTCTAGGTATACCAGTAATAAGCATACATCTTTATTGGAATTGTATCCATAGGAATGATTTACCCTATCGCACTACTTTATCCTTATTTGGCTTCACAAAATCTTCATATTTGATCTTGTCACTTTGAGAAGCAATTGGCATAAATTGTTGACAATTTGGATTATTTTTAGGCAAATCTTTAGGAGTAGTTATGTAAATAATTAGGGTTATTAATGGTTTATTGTGATAAAGACTAGGGAAAGTTGCTTTTAATGTAAGAGAGAAAATGTGTAAGAGAGAAAATGTGGCCAGCCACCGTCGATGGTTGTAAGCTACAGTTTAGAGGTTGAGGCATGGGTTAGGATTAGGGTGACATATTTTTTATTAAGGACCTTGGTGCTTAACATTTTTTCTAAGTATTGAAGTTATAAAACATGCTCATGGATTGACTCTCACACAAAGTAGCTTCATTGCAGAATACTCGGCAAGTTCAATATGTTGATCCAAACAATAAGAGCACTCCTTTGTCCACAAGTGACATTCTATCCTTGGATGGCGGTTTTTCTTCAGCAGATGCTACACTTTATACGTACTCCATTGGACCGCTGCAATGCTTCACCTTCAACCGACCTGATATATGCTTTCTAGTAAACAAGCTTAGTCAATTTTGACACTCTCCATCAACTAAACATTCACAGGGAACAAAGAGGATTCTTCGTTATCCAAAATAAATGATAACCTATGGACTTCACCTTAATCGTGGTAACTCTTGTCAGTTACATGCCTACTTAGATGCAAATTTGGGTGGTATTCCCGACACTAGACACTCCACTTCAGTATATGTTACTATTTTTTTTTATACACGATGCAATAAGTTGGTGCTCCAACAAGCAACCACGTATTGCTAGATCTTTCAAAAAAAGCAAAATACAGGGTTAGCAGGTGTTGTAGGTAGCTAAACTGGCTCGCCAACCTTCAATAAGAACTTTTGGTCAAGCTTCCTTGTCTTCCCAAGGTTTTTCGCACTAACATCGGTGTCATTTACCTATGTCACAATCCAGTCCTTCAGAGTCAAATGAAACATGCCACAATTGACTTTCATTTTTTCTATGACCAAGTGGAAAGTAGAAAATTTTTAGTACATTATATTCTAATTTGAGCTGAACTAGCAGATACATTAAATAATTCACTTCGAAGAAGGTCCCTTGACAACTTTGTCAGCAACATTGGTCACAAGAAAATTGAGGCCACGTTGAAGGGGCATGATAAGGATAAGGATGGATAGTTCTAGTACATTGGTATTTGTAAGGACCTCTAGGTTATTTTCTCTATTTTCTACATTTTGAACTTTTCTATAGTTGCTACAAGTTATTTATGACTTTTCGGGATAATTGGTCTTCTGCATAAGGTAGGTCATTTGAGTTTTAACCCAATTTCTATGTTTTGGAGCCTTTGAGTTGAGAAATTTGATTTTGGTCAAAAGTTTCGGAAAAAAACTTGGATGAGAATTTTGACAGTTTTGATAACTATGAAACATGGATTTTGGGTTAAAGGGACATTGGGTTTGGGTACGAGGTTTGTAAGCTAATTTTGAGATATTGAATGGATTTTATTTAAAAATACATAGAATGTACTTGGGCCCATATTTCATTGAAACAACCACATGTAACACCCAAAAAAAAATTCTAAGCTAAGATCTGAACCATTCTTTGAAGGTGTATAGAATCAAATCAGCTGATGTTTAATTTTACATAGGTTATTACATCAATTCTTTAGCGTGGGAATAGATTTGTACAGGAATAAAGGTCATACCAACCCTCTAGCACAAAGTTGAGTAGAACGTTTCTTTAACTATTGCATTTCCACAAAATATTCACTAGGGTCAACTTCCAATGACCATTCGACCTAGAATATGAAGAGCTTTGCGTTTCATTTCCCACCAAATAAATTGTTTCTGAGTCTTTTTCCAACGCCACCGATCGTTCGCCATTCGAAGTTCAGATTAAAATGTTATGAGAATTTTAGCGAGGAACTATACAAGGTATGTATTGGGGTGGTGCTAACGCTCACTCATACCACATGAATAGTACCGGATGGTCGTTGTTAATAACTCAACTTTCGTTGAGGTCGAATCCATAAGGAGTGAGATTCAAACTTCAAATACTATGGTGCTCTAATTACTAAAAACATACCTGAAATGTATACAAAAAAGAAACACGTAATAAAAAATGGGGGGATTGGTTTGGAGTAATAATTTGTCAATGCCGAGTCAAACCACACACTACAATAACACTTCTAGTTTAGAATTCGATTTGGGAGGAATCTTGGGATTATGTCTATCTAAGGGTAAGGTGCGTATGGGATCATGATGTCTTAATATGACTTCTAATTGTTGCGTACTTGGTAGGATAGGTCGAAAATCTTCGAAGATAGTTTGTCAACAAAACCTCAAGGATGTCACTCATTTGCTCCTTTGAGCACCTAACAAGTGTATTAATAACAACCACCCGAAACCTCAATTTGGGCATCCCTATTTCTAGGATGATGCCCATGACATGACTCACTCTCCATCTACCCGTATTTCTAAGATAGAAAAAGGAAGTAAGCCATGCTCTCAATTATCCACCATTGATTTGTCTCCCTACACCTTTTTTTCAAAAAATCTATGGGTTCCCAAGAGTTCACCCACATCCCTCTTTCAAGGATGGTAAGGGTTTTCATTCAACAAACCCATTTGGAGATTTGGGGTTTTCACCCACAAATTCCAACTACTAAAACCAAGCAATGGTGGAATCCATAATCAACAACTAAAGCTCATACAAATACACCATCACCCAAACACAATTACACCTTAGTTCAACATAATCACAAGACTAAAATAATTAGTTACTATGAAGAGGTGAGATAAAAATATACCATAAAGATTTCTTAAAGCATCCATTCTTCACAAAACCTAAAATTAAAGCCTCCAAAGTTAATTACAAAGCTTGCCCAATTTAGTGTTTTTGATTCAAATTCAAAAGTGTCTCAATGGTGTTCAATACCAAAAAAAGAAAGGGTTTTAGTCTACATGAGGATTTGGATTCGTCTTGGTAAAATGACAAAGTTGCCCTAGGAAAAATTCTCACATAGCCGCGATCGAAAAGGATTTTTCGCATTACAGCTAGCGCGATTGCAGTGAAGACTCTGTGATTGCCCCCTATTGACCGCGATCGCGGTAACTAAGGATTGCAACTTCTCCAAGTCTTTCAACTGCACTTCTTCCCCTTCTTTGGTTCATTCCATCTCAAGTCCACATATTTCATTCTTCTAGCTTGTATGCCTACAAAATGTGAAATTTAATGTATTTAATCAATCACTTGTCTCACTTAGATTTTCAAATCGTAGTAGCATGCACAATTATTTAGTGTAAATAAGTGGTAAAATCACCACTCATCAACACCCTAACTTAAAACTTTGTTTGTCCTCAAGCAGCACAACTTCTTACCAAGAGACAATGCACATGTATGCCCATATTTTATCACCCAATGACCTCAACTTGATTACTACCACAAAAAACTCTTCACATATAGGAAAAATAATTTAATGACACCCCTCGTCATAAAATACAATATTTAAGGATGCAAAAGACTTTTAAAGAGAAACCATGTAATAATCATCAATACTCTAGAAAAGACTTATCTTTTGACCTCGACTACTTTATACTCCTTTTGCCTCATTTTTTGGGATATGACAAGATAACCTACCTCAACTTGTTCACATGCCTCCTCACAAGAAAGAAAATTCCACATACCAAGTTACCAAATATGCAACAAGGAATTTAAGTGCAAACACTCTTTCTCTCTCAAGAACGCTCAATGCTACAAGTATCATACCATAGGCTTGCCCCTATATTCAATGGCCACTACAAGGACCATATTTTGTTGGAAATCATGAAGGACTTTTTGATATTGTAATGTAGGTTTTCGGGTAGGGTAGGATGTTAATTAATGACAACATGGTTATACCCTTCTTAAACTTCTACTTAACACTCTTTCCAACTTTTGGTCATGGGCTACTTCTTTTCTTTCACTAATGTGCCTACTTTTATTACCTTGGTTCACCCATTTTCTTTTCATTTATTTTTCTTGATATTTCATGCATTTCTTTTCTTTGTTGGGTCCTTTATTTTTCCTATTCATTTGGTTTCATTGCTTGAGCTCTTAAGGCACTTATAACTTTGTGGCCCAAAGTTACCTCTCTCAATTTTCACCACTCCCAACTTAGGACTTTAGCCTTAATTTTCATTCTTAAGTTCAAGGAGGATATGGTTCAATAGTGGTATAAGAATTGAAAAGCTTACGGCTTGCAATGTGTTTGCCAAAGAAAGGTATAAAGGCTCAAAGTGGGTAACTAGGGATAACATCAATGAATGGATAGGCCTTTTAGGATAAAGTAGACTTCCAAAATCACAAAGATGGCTTAGGATCATCTTACCAACCAAATACAATCAAAATTTGGTTTTGAGAGACTAATTGGGCAAGTTATAGATGATATAAGTATGCATGAGATTTGTACAAATAAGCTCAACACACATGGTATACAGATTTGCCAAAGGGGATCAATTGATTCTCCCGCTAAATACAAAAATAGAGCATTTACCAGTTTTCATAAGTCAAAATTTCAGAGTCGCAAAAAGAGAAAAAGTTTTGTTACAAGGTTACTCACATCCATGCCCTTTTATTTGAAAATTTTTGGATGGAAGGGGTGTTTACTTTGCATTGCACAACGCAAAATTTGCTAATTATAGCACCAACCCAAGTCTTTGTCTCACATTGTGATTTTCATACGGGCCAACCAACCATATAGTTACTTATTTTAAGCCATAGGTATGAATGCGAATCCAAATTTGAAATGCCACAGGTACTCGGACTTTTTTTCTATTTGTGACTTTGATGCCACGGGTACTCAGACTTCCCCTGCATCAATGGCTCAAAACCCAATCACGATGCTTTCTCCTTAACAATGTTATCACTCAATCTATTATAAGGAAAAGCTCATCCGATATTGCCTTAAGTAAAATAAATATAAAGTAGAAATCTAAGGACAAAATAACTAATCTGCGCAAATTTGAGTACCATTAAGTGCCCGAATATTACAACCCAAATAAAAATAAAAATCATAAAAAAATAGCAAAATATCCAAAAAAAATCAATAATACAGGCCCAAATCAAATGAATATGGCAATAGGCACCACCAACTAAAAAGGTAGCAGTGACCTCACTGTATAATAATTAAGCATAAAGAGAGATAAAGGTACTCCCTGTAATCCTATCAAGAGTTATTGTCACTCTCAGACTCTGCATCATTATCAACCTCCTCAGGATCGGACCACTCGGTTAGGGCGTCATCATTACTCTCCACTTGGGAGAAAGTAAGTCGATCATGGGGTTTTAAGACTAGGACCTTCACCCCCCTCCACATCTTATTGAGGAACCTATCTCTCTTCTTATGACCACCTTTTTATGTGCAACCCAGAAATCATGATGTGATGCTGCTAAGGATGAGTAGGCATTCTCAAGACTATTAATGGTAGGTCCCTGCTTCTTCTAGTCCTCCTGATACTTCACATAATCGACATGTGACACATATGAATGTTGAGTGGTAGAGGGATCTCGCAATCCCTAGAGTAAACTTGACATGAGCTCTATGATAGTCGTAATATCATCTCTAAGATCCTCGAGATGTCTAGTGATTGATGGTATATAAGACTCAGGCTCTTCACATGTCGACTTTCCCAAGCCGGTCTTTCTTTTTTTAGTTTTTCCTAGTGTGTCCTTTCCTTGAATTCTCAAAGGATAGATGGGGGAACTATGGCGTACCCAAGTATCGTCAGAGTATTCTTTAACCCCAACTTTCTTGCAAAGTTCAGTAATCAAAGAGGGGAATAAGAGATGTGTACCACCTAGTTTCTTAAAGTATTTCATATCAGAAACCACGAGCTAACCAACATCCAAAGGAATGCCATTTAAAATGCAAGCGACCATCCGAACCCACAAATCTGGGACTGATGTCATGTGGGTGCAAGGGAATAATCAAATACATATGATGTTCAACCAAATCCGAGCCTCGAAAATGAAGTTATTCTTGTGGATGTTACTCTTGGTTTCCATCTACGAGACTTCTTTCTGGGACACAATCTTTCTGCCAACCAGTCTCTTCGTTTACGCTTTTTTTCTTTGAACTTTCCCATATTTACATTTTGGATCCCGTAGATATAATTGATTTTCTCTGCCCCAAAGTCTACCATTTTCCCCCAAATCTTAATAGTCATATTGGATGGATCCGAGAATCACACTTTGCTAATGTTGGGATAGAATTCACGGACCTATTGCTCATTAGCCTTGCACGGATACGAGGCAAAATACTTCCATCCTATGGCATCAAGTTGGTCATGAAATGCTAGAATCGTATTTGTCCATGAGATTATCCTGAAAGCAATAGACAACACATAACAACCATTGTTGACATTTTAATGCACAACTATGCTTTATCATCTACTAAATCTCATTGGATGATTACTTGGTGGTGTTTGGACAAAAATTTGAAGTGCAACATTTTTGGGCATGGAAGAAAGTCAGTCTCTGTTACCGCGATCGTGGGCTATAGAGTCTCGATCGCAGTCTTGATAACTGCGATCACTGTATTTGAGTCTAGTTTTGAACTAATTTTCCATGTTCAAAATTGTTCCAAATTTTAAGACAGAAGCTTGTTCAACAACAGGCATTCACATTAAAATCACTGAACAAGACTACTAGGTACTCGATTATTCCCTTAAAATGTAAAAATCATTAGTGAGAATTAATTTGGGAAATATATCAAGCATTTGGTGTGCACTATTCATATGTCTAAATTTCACACATATTTTGGGTACTCAAGACTTTTCCACTTATGTGCACACCACATTCTAGTAACTAAACACCATACAATCACAATTTACTAAATAATTAAGCATGGCAATCATAGTTTCAGGCCTTCTCTACAACATGCATTTTATGGCCAATTCTCAACAACCAAAGGATGGATTCAAAGAACCTACCAGATAAGTAATGCAAGAGGGATGCAAGAATATTATTTGAGTGCTCACAATTTTGGCTAGAAATGGGTCCAATTAGAGAAAAAAACAAATTAAAAAGGGAGTATGAGGGAAATGGAGGAGTCAGATGGTCATAAAGCTGAGGTGACCACATCGCGGTCAGATTTCCTGATCATGGACACACGGGTAATAGAGATCATGGCTTAGGGCCTACAATCGCAGTAATTGAGGGCATTTCTTCACCCTTGTTTCCCCTATTCAGCTCATTTCACATTTGGACAGATTTTCCCTTGTTTAGTTAAAAGTGAAAAAATTTCACACTTTCCCCTTTTCAAGCTCATCCAACTCACTTTAAAGTTCCACAAATGCATGGGTCATTCAATAGCCAAAACTAAAATGTACACTACAAAAATGGAAATAAAGGATACGAGCCACTTTTGTGTCATTTGTGGGTTGCCTCCCATATAGCGCCTTAGTTATTATAATGGAACGACATATTCCTTCTTTCTTTGTCAAGTTTGGACCTCAAAGACCCCTTGTTTGCTTCTTCAGTATCAACATCTACCATAGATATCACTTGAAGTGACGCGGGTTGTTTTCTTATTTTGCATACTCGAAAGAGACCTCATACTCATGCACTCTAAACCTCATCTCCCCCAATTCTAAGTCAACAATAGCTCTTCTGGTGGCTAGAAAAGGTTGTCCAAGAATGATGGGCGCCTCTTGGTCCATTTCACAATCTAAAACCACAAAGTCTGCCAAAAGTATGAATTTGTTCACTTTGAATGAAATATCAAATAAAATCCCGATCGGCCTCTTGATAGAACGATTCTCCATGAAAAGTCTCATAGATATTTGGGGTAGGGTGTCCAATCCAAGATTCTTATAAATGAAAAAATGCATGAGGTTTATACTCGCACCGAGATCGCATAGAGTTTTCACAAACATATGTGTTCCGATGATGCAAGGGATGGTAAAAGCTCTAGGGTCTTTCTTCTTTTCCATAATTCTGCTACACATGATAGAACTATAACCATGGGTGACTTCAATTGTGTCAGCTTCGATGATCTTCTTCTTTGACATCAACTTTTTCATGAGATTAGCATAACCCAGGATCTCTTGAATTACTTTAAGCAATGGGTTATTGATTGAAAGATTGCTAAGCTTGTCCATAAATTTCTCGAGTTTGTCACCCTCCTCTTTTCTATGAATCTTTAGAAAATGGGGGAGGGACATGGATCGTTGGCATCACATCCTTTTGTGGCTTCTAACTTTCAACCACCTCATCATCAACTTTCATCGATTCCTTTTCATTTTCTTCTTTGTCATGAAATTGTGGTGGCATATCTTTTGGCTTAACCTTAGGCATCTTTTCACCCAAATCTTCTTTCAAGTGATCACCAAGGGTTTTCCCACTCCTAGTGACTATTGCTAATACTTGAGAATTATTCTTCAGGATTGCAATAGTGTCACTAGAAAGGCTACCCCTTAGCCTTGCATTTATTTGAGTAGAAATTTTCTCATTTTGGGTCTCTAATTATTTAATGGAGGTGGAGTGGGATACCACAGTTTGAGAAAGTTGTGAAAAATCTCCTCTTATCTCACAAACCATATTCTTTGTACCCTCCACCCATATCAAAATTCCTATCAATACATCCTCGATTTTGAATTTATTGGGTTCAATAGAACTTGACTCTTCGTTATTTTCCCGATCATGGGGAGTCACACAGAGGTCGTAGTCATGATATCTATCTCTCTAATCCCTATCATGATCAGGATCTATCCAATCATAATTCTCACATTGACTTTGATAGGCAAGGCAGGAATCCCACGAGTAATTTGCTAAGTACCGAATCTCCTCATCTAGATTTTGTATCGTCCTCATCATCTTTATAGGCTTTTGATTCCATGGAATTCACTACTTTCACAGGTGCACCCATCACATGTTTTGTCAAAAGCTCTAATTGAGTAATCATCTTTGCCATACTCTCCTCTCTTTATTCATCTCACTTCTATTGTTCTTTGTAAATCAAGGATTTAGTGGGAGAGCTTTTAAACACTTTGGCATCTCGAGTATGCGATCCCCGATTTTGATTTGTCACCTCCTCAAGCAAATTCATTGTCGCATGATAGTGCAACTTCATAAGGGAACCTTTCGCCGCATTGTCCACCATAGTTTTGTTGAGAGGATCAAGGGTCTGTAGAAGATTTGGAGAAGCATATTCTCTGGAACTTCATGTTTTGGACATTGCATTAGTTTTACATTGAATATTTCCCACACTTCATACAAAGTTACCCTACTCAATTGCCTAAAATAGATGATCTCATCCCTCAATTAGAGAATTTAGAAGGTGGGAAGTATCAATCGAGAAAAGTCATTGTAAAATTTTCCCAAGAAGTGATTGAACCGGTCGGGAGTGAACGGAGCCAAAAACTACCTCACGTGTCAGAGAAAATAAGAAAAGACGAAGACAGATAGATTCTTGAGTGATGTGTATGATGTCAAATGGTGCACACACCTCTACAAAATTCTTCAAATGAAGGTTGGGGTCCTCATAATCTTTCTCCCGAAAGAGTCCCTTTATTTGCAACATATGCAACATGATACTTATGAAATGAATGACACTGTTCCCATGAGTAGGTGGAATACGAATGGCACTTGTATGACCCACGTCATTGAGTTGTCCTTTATCATCAAGACACCATTGAAAGACACCCTGTGACTAGCATTGTCACTCATTGTTCTATTTACACAACGATCACCTACATAACAATAAAAACAACAACCAATATAAATAAAAACCACTATGGGTATATCCAAAGTAAAAATCACACTGCACAAGTGAAATCTAAATTTCACTTAACAACAATGGCGCTATTTTGATAACACGCACCAGTACCACATGAAGTAGTATAGGACGGTCATTGTCAATAGATCAACTCTCATTGAGGTCGAATCCTTGAGGAGTAAGATTTAAACTTCAAATCCTATGGGTTTTCTAATTACTAGAAAGACACCCGAAGTGTATACAAAAAAGAAACATGAAATATAAAATGAGGGGTGCTTGGTTTAGAGTAAGAATTTGTCTATGCAGAGTCAAACAAAACATTACAATAACACTTTCAGCTTAGAATTCAATTTATGAGGAATCTTGGGATTATGTTTACCTAGGGGCAAGGTGTGCATGAGATTATGATGGATAATTTGACCTCTAATTGATGCGTACATAGTAGGCTAGGTCGAAAATCATTGAAGTTAGTTTGTCAACAAAACCACAAAGATGTCACTCCTTGGATCTTTCAAGCACCTAATGAGTGTATCAATAATAACCACCCAAAACATTAATTCGGGCATCCCTATATCTAGAAAGATGCTTATAACATGACTTACTTTCAATCTACCGTTATTTCTAAGATAGAAAAAGGAAGTAAGCCACGCTCTCAATCGACTTCCATTGCTTTGTCTCTCTATAGTCCTTTTTCAAAGAAGCTATGGGTTCCCAAGAGTTTACCCACATCTCTCTTTAAAGAAAGATGAGGGTTTTCAAGATTTTGGGGTTTTCATTCAACAAACCCAATTGGAGATTTGGGTTTTTCATACACAAAGTCCAACTATTAAAACCAAGCAACGGTAGAATCCATGCTCAACAACTAAAACTCATACAAACACACCATCACCCAAACACAATTACACCTTAGTTCAACATAATCCCAAAACAAAAATAATTAACTACTAATAAAGAAGGAGAGAAAAATATACCAAAAGGATTGTCTTAAGCATCTATTCTTCACAAACACTAAAATTAAAGCCTCCAAAGTTAATTACAAAGCTTGCCCAATTTAGGGTTTTTGATTCAAATTCAAAAGTGTATCAGTGGTATTAAATACCTAAAGAAGAAAGGGTTTTAGTCTATATGATAATTTGGATTTGGCTTGGTGAAATTATAAAGCTACCATGTGCGAAATTCCCATGTAGACACGATCACAAAGGATTGTCTGCGATCCCAGCTATTTTGACCATGATAAAGAATCCGTGATCACGCTCTCTTGACCTAGTTGTCTAACTGTGATCGTGGACCACATACCGCGATCATGGTAACTGAGGATTGTGACTTATCCAAGTCTTTTAGCTACACTTCTTCCCTTTCTTTGGTCTATTCTAGCTCAACTTCATATCTTTTATTCTTCTATCTTGTATACCTGTAAAATGTGGAATTTAGTATATTTAATCACTCACTTGTCTCAGTTAGATCTTAAAATCATAGTGGAGTGCACAATTATTTAGTGCAAAAGAGTGGTAAAATCACCACTCATTAGGTAGCATGGCAGAAATATTAAGGGAGCCACTAGTTACCCTCCACATTGAGGTGTAAAACGAGGGGCACCAATCCTAAGCTTAAAAGTCCCATTTTCTCTTAGTAAATTAGGGATAAACAAGTTATTTCACCCTATGCACCTTTTTCAATCCATTTTTAATCCCCAAAATCATCTAATCCTATTAAAATTACCTCAACATTCCTTATTCCCCTTTTCAGCCAAAAGTCAAAAACTAATGAAAGATTTGTCAAATCCTAAGGTTCCAAAGCTCCCAAGTTAAAGAATTTCTCCAAGATTCCTCTTCTTTCATGTATGTATGTTTTTGTAACACCCTGGATGGTTAGGCACCTATATATAGCTAGAAACAAGTCTACATAACCTCTAGATTGGGTATAAAACACTTTGGAATGAGTTTAAAAGCTTTGGGGGAGTTTTAGTCTTGAAAATGGGTTGGGAGCCTGAAACATACCATTGTAACACCCCGAGATCCCATCCTGAGACGTCACATGGTTCTTATGGATCCGAAGGACCACAAGCTAACCCTTTTCTGATATTTGTACCTGTACACTACATAATATCTGAAAAAAAATCGGAAACTTACCATAAGGTTCAACATATCTATACATACTCAAAATTAAAAACTGAATACTAATACATCCATCTAAAAAGCCTCTAATTGTCTGAACTGTGGAGTTGATGGGACATGTCCCCAACTAACTTCATCAATAGAAAATAAACAAAGTCTGAAACAATAGTAGTAAACTAAGACTCATCCTCGAAAGAAGAGGACTCACTACTACTGCTGCTGACTGGGACCAAACTACTGAGGATAAACTGGATCTGGTGCCTCTGAACCTATGGTGCCAAATAAAATACCATAGCGCAAATGCGTAAATACAAAAATATACCGAGCATGTAGACGTGGTAGGCTAATGCAAGGGTTCATGCATGCACAATATCTAAACTGAATAATCATGAAAATGCCGCATAAGAACACCTAGATAAATACATAGAACATGAACACAATTATCGCAACTTTAAATGCTGAAACTCAAATACCACTTTACTGTAGACTGAACTCACTACTGACACTGAGATACTGAATCACTGACTCATCTGATACTAATAAATGAGGATCTGGATGTGCTTACATCAATGACTGAATTCTTGGACTTACTACTTTCGACTGACAGGATTAGAGATCAACCTTTCTAATAGATGATTTCAGAAGCTTTAACAGTGATAAAAAAATATGATTATATCTGAATCTGACAACAAGAATACTCAATAGAAATCTGATACTGTGATCAGTCCTGTCTGACAGCATAACTCTAAATATAATATCAAATAAATATATATGAAACCAAGTCTATCTGATGGGATGACCCATAAATCAGTAGAACTATCTGAGTTCCTCACAATGATAGATGACTGTATCTGACAATCTTGATTTCTGAAGACTGATTCTGAAACTGAGACTGAATCTAAAACTGAAACTATGGGAAGTAGTCACTTAAACAACATGCCCCAACCTAACACATGTGGGGTCCAACCTGTGACCCAGTTGGAAGGGTGTCATTACCGCGCCACTAGTAAAGATAACTCTATGTGACCCTCATCTAGCAGGTCCTCGAACAAGAATGGTGAGGCCCTCATCTAGCAGGTCAAGCCACCTCATATACCATCAACTAATAGGTATGATGTCTCAACCTACGTTGGCTACGTAGTTCTGGAGCACAAGGATTGATTCTAAGAATCACACCCTCTACTAGTAGGTGATTTCCCATCCTTGAGCTCACTCGGTGCTAGTTTCTACACCCAACTGAAAGACTCAGAACTGAATTCTCAACTGAACACTGGTTGAACTAAATCTGACACTGATCATATTACTCAACAGGTCTAACTGAGTTATGCTGAGTCACTTGGTTTCGTATCTAACGGAAAAGATATTTAATCATAGTATCTGACTGACGATACAGAGTTTGAATAAATTACTCGAATCACTTCTGAGATTAGGATTGAATAACTTGAATCCTATTAGAACTGAGCTGATTATAGGTCTGAGACTAGATTACTAGCGATATAGAGATTACAGAGATAACTGAGATTACTGAGCTTTATTAAGCTTCGCACTTGTTTGAGGATATAGAGTTCTATAGTTCACTGAGTTCTGAGAATCATGGCTCGATTGGAATTATCAAGAAACTGACACGGGCTCTAGACAACAACTTTATTTTTTGGTATAAATACCCCCATTACTCGATAACATAAAATTAAGACATAATCATTCTTCATCACAAATCATTCATGCATTATCACAGTCATCCATTTATCACTACAATAATTCATTCATTATTATAAGCATTCATTCATCATTACAATCATTCATGTATCATCACAATCGTTAAAGTATCACTTCAAGTAGTTTGGCATCATAACACACTTTCCTTCTCAAGATCCTTAGGACATTGCATTAAGAATTTAGGAAACATAGACCTCTATTTATCATCACAACCGCAAAAGGGTCACTCCAAACCTTTAAGGATCATCAACATCGGTTCACCATCATATACTAGCCTAGGAAAGACATGCTATCAGATTATACCCCATTCAACAAGATCTTACATCAAGTACTTTATACCTATATCGGTCTTGTCATGCATTTGGATATCACTTGATTTGGGGGAAACTTCATACTAACACGTCACTATTTACTTGCTAACCACTTGACATGTATTAAAAGCTTAGCATATATCATGAGCACAAAATCGGAGAATTTATAACCATCATATCTCAACATGTTCACTAGGGTCTTTCAACAACCACTACACATGACTGATTTTACACCTACTTGGGGATTCCATGCTATCTTGGAACATTTCACTCACTAAGGCATTTTATCAAACACTAGGCATACATGGACTAGCTCACAATTTGGGGTTTCCTATTCAACATACTATAGTGGCCCTTATGCTTTATCTAAGCTCTTTATCAAACCTATGGGGAACGTTCTTCACTTATTCAACCATTTTTATACCCAAAAGTCATGAACACATCACATGGAAAAACAACCTCAAAAGGGTCTATCACAAACATCACATGAATTCCATATACTAGGGTCAAAGCTCATAAATTTTGTAGGCAAAAATAAATCAAAATTCAACAACATATTAAACATCCATTTCAACTCATAAAAATCATTTACAACTCATAAACATAATAATCTTTTAGTTTTAAAAAGGGTTCTTGAGCTTCTTGGATGAAAAGGACCGAAGAATCAACATCTACATACCTTAACCTTTGAAATTGGATGAACTTTAGTGCTTGAAACTGTATCCACACTTGAAATAAATAAATTCTTGAAGCCCACACTATGAGGAACTTGATTCTTGAAGAAACCTTGAAGAATTTATTGATGAATTTTTGAAGATTAGGGTTTTTGAATTAAACCCTAGATATTATTGAAAGAAATTGAAAAGAAAATGATGGAATTAGGGTTTAAATGAGGGTTCCTCATATTTATAGAGGCTAAAAAAAGGTGGGAATTGACCAAAATACCCTTGAAAAAATTCCCTTGAATTGCTGAAAAAATATACTTGACGCCATCCATGATAGGCCGTCAGGTCCGTGATAGGCCGTCACGAATAGTCATCACAAAGGGGGTCCAAATTCTTGATTTTCTGCCCAGGGCTGACGACGTCATTAGAAATCTCGTTAGAACATGACGAAGTCATCAAAATATGATGACATCGTCAAGAATATCTTCAGAAATGTGATAGCCCGTCAGAAACGTGATCACTATTTTCTAGCTTTACATGCTGGAGTAAAATGGGCATAACTCTTTGCTCCGATATTGGATTTAGGCGAAATTGGTATCCTTGGAATGATAATTCAAAAATACTTCATTTGATATATAGAAAGATACCCAGTTCTTCATATATAATGAGTTATGGTCGATTTAAGTTGACCCAGATTTTAACAGTCACTAAAACTTAAACGATAGGAAAGTTTTCAACTCGTTCATGAGTTAGGGGACCTCTATGATATTAATTCATGCTCAAATAGATTCCCACATGATTCAAAGTATTTCATACTTGGGAGGATATTTTTGAAACATTTTTACTCAAATTTTTGCTTTACCAAATACACTCTAAGGCTCAGACTGGAAGAGGATTTTGTGGGGCATTACATTATCTCCCCCTTGATAATATTCATCCTCGAATGTCATTTGATAGACTAAGAATATGGATCAATAAAACTTACTCAGGAAATGGAAACATCTCAGATCAAGACTATGCAACTGGAACAACTGACATATTGAGTTCTCACACTGGGCATGCACATATGATGCATGGAATACTCGACTGATGATACTCATAGCTGAATTCTCATAATACACATGCATATATGACGCATAGACTCATAAATGGGATGATCTCATGAATACACGACTGAACACATGCTGACAAGCTGAACTCTTTTTACTAACTGCGCATATCTAATGCATGAATGTCCGGCTAAGCTGACTTTTGAAAGCACGACTTGACAATGTAACAATGATTGATGCTAACTTTATAAGGAAAATCTGAACAGGCATCGGGATAAATCTAATGGAATGTAACATCATAATACCCTGGGGTATCTCCCGCTTGGGACTCTATGTCCCTCTAAACACACTTTGCTAAAATACTGGAGCGATGCGTGGGGCACCTACAGACTGGGTCATAATTGACCGATCAAGATCTGAAACTTATGCATGACTCATGCTAACATATAATCTCAAAATGAGAGCAAAAGATCTATCAATGCATAACATAAATATGAAGGGCTCATAACATACCCGGGTCAATTTCAGGGGATCTTTCTCGATCAAAGAGAGCCTGAAGTGCATACAATCTATTATGAGCTGAAGGAAGACTATGCTGACTTCGGGGACCTAGCTTAGGATAGTCTCAAACTTTGTGAATGGTCACCCATATCCAAAGAATACATTACTATTGGATCTACATACACCCTTATGATTCTTACCACATTCTTCACACAACGGGTAGGAACAAACACCACTAGTATTACTCTGGGCTTTGGAGCTTGGCTCTCCCTCAAATCTGACACCCCCAAACGTAGGTGCGAGTACACTAGCTAAAGATGGAGCTAGAACTAAAAATGTTCGACCATAATGAGAACTACTACCACCTTGAGATCCTAACTGCGAGAAACCACGACTACCTGTCTTGGCTTTCTTACTTACCCTCCCTCTCTCCTTCATCTTATCTATCTTAATTTGTTATGCATGAATCATTAGCCTACAAAAATCCATATCTCTATTAAGCATGGCATCTCTACACTCTTTTAACACATCACTTGATACCCCAGTCAAAAACTTACTCATGCCCGCTCTAGGGTCAGCTATCAAGTCGGAGCATACTTAGATAATTGCTTAAACTTAAGACAATACTCTTTCATTGTCACAGAGCCTTGCCTTAGGTTCATAAACTCTTCTACCTTAGATTCTCTCATTTCTAGTGGGAAAAACCTATCTAGAAAGACACTTTGAAACTCTAGCCAAGTCACAGGAGCTGCATTCTCCCCTCTACTTTTCTCCTACATTACTACCCAATCATGAGCAATATCTTTCAACCTATAAGATGCTAACTCAACACTTTCCTTCTCTGACACATGCATAATTTGGGTGATCTTCTTCACCTCCTCAAGAAACAACTGCGGATCCTCACCTACTACTGACCCAAAGAATTCGGGCAGGTTTATTTTCATGAAGCTTCTAGTCCTGGCTGCGACAAAATTCCCATCTTGTTGAGGTGGGACTGCAGCCTGACGGTTACCAAAAATATTAGTCACCACCTGGGCTAGCGCTTAGAAAGCTTCCTGAAACTCTGCATGTGACAGACTCTCATTTTCAGGATCTACTGGCTGAGGGGGATGATCATCAACCCTATGGACAAAGTCTCTGCGAGGAGGCATACTCTGTAAATGAAAGAATGAAGTGGATTAGACTAAGGATCAACTTGATCTCATGCTCACTCGCACGAAATGATCACTGAAAGAAGAGGAACTGCTCCTAAGAACATCCTGTAGCCTCTTGTACATAAATATTGCACGCTACACACCCATGTACAAGACTCTACTAGTTGCGGCTTTTTAGACTCCCTAGGATACTCTTGAACCTTAGGCTCTAATACCAAGTTTGTAACATCCTGAGATCCCATCCCAAGATGTCACACGGTGCTTATGGACTAGAAGGACCACAAGCTAACCCTTTTCTGATATCTGTACCTGTACACTGCATAATATCTAAAAAAATACAGAAACTTTCCATAAGGTTCAACACATCTATATATACTCAAAACTGAAAACTGAATACTAATACATCCGTCTGAAAAGTCTCTAACTGTCTAAACTGTGGAGTTGATAGGACATGTCCCTATCTAACTCCATCAATAGAAAATAAGAAAATTCTGAAACAATACTAGTAAACTGAGACTCGTCCTCAAAAGAAAAGGACTCACTGCTACTGCTGCTGATTGGGACCAAACTACTGAGGATAAACTAGATCCTGTGCCTCTGAACATATGGTGTCAAATAAAATGCCATAGCGTAAATGTGTCTGTACAAAAATATACCAAGTATGTAGATGGGGTAGGCTAATGCAAGGGTTTATGCATGCATAATATCTAAACTTAATAATCATGAAAATGCTACATGAGAACACATACATGAATGCACAGAACATGAACAAAATTATCAAAACTCTAGATACTGAAACTCAGAGTCCACTTTATTGTAGACTGAACTTACTACTGATATTGAGATACTGAATCACTGACTCATCTGATACTGATAACTGAGGATTTGGATGTTCTTACATCAAAGACTGAATTCTTAGACTTACTGCTTTCGACTGACAGGATTATCGATCAACCTTTATAACAAATGATTTTGGAAACTTTATTAATGATAAAAAATATGATTATATCTGAATTTGACAATAAGAATACTCAATAGAAATCTGATACTATGATCAAGCCTGTCCGACAACATATCTCTGAATATAATATATAATAAATGTCTACGAGACCAAGTCTATCTGATGAGATATCCCATAAATCAATGGAACTATCTGAGTTCCTCACAATGATAGTTGACTATATCTGATAGTCCTAATTTTGGAAGACTGATTCTGAAATTGAGACTGAATTTGAAACTGAAACTGTGGGAAGTAGTCACTTAACCGACATGCCTCAACCTACCATATATGGGGTCCAACCTGTGCCCCAGTTGGAAGGGTGTCATTACCATGCCACTGGTAAAGACAACTCTATGTGACCCTCATCTAGCAGGTCCTCAAACGAGAATGGTGGAGCCCTAATCTAGAAGGTCAAGCCACCTTATCTACCCTCATTTAGCAGGTATGTGATGATAAGCGAATTTACACGCCTATAGTGCTATATTTTACCCATATTTTAGCCTAGTTTTGAGAACAAATTATATATTTCATGCACTTTTAGTCGTTTTTCCTGTAAGTGAGCTAACGAACATGATTAGCAAAGTTTCAGGTATAAATGATGCAGAATTCAGCATTTTATGGATAACATGATGCCAAAGAAAGCTTCACGAGGGGAGAAAAGGGAGTCTTGGACGCCTAAGGACCAAAAGTGATGCATGGGAAACCTGTCCCGGGCTAAAACAACAATTCTGAAGACTTTGCGGACTAGCAGTAATTTATTATGATTAGGATAATGATACATTAACCTAGTACAATTGGGTTAAGTATTTCATTAGCTTAGTAGGATTTGGTTAAATATTTCATTAGCTTAGTAGGATTTGGTTAAGTATTTCATTAGCTTAGTAGGAATAGGATATGGGTATTATAAATACCCTATTTTGCTAGAGATTTTAGAGATCTTCTGTCCATCTTTCTATTCTACATCTTTCCATCTTTCTATTATACATTCACTACTACTTCTAATTCTTCCATTAATTCTACTTTTTATTCCTCTTCTATTCTTCTATTCATCTATTCTTAATTTCCGCAACAAGAGAAATGTTACTTGCAAGAAATCACGCCTAACGCCTACCACACTTGTGCTACACGAAATTCTTATTGTGGTATAATAACAATGTCAATTGTGATTTCCTTCGCACTCATGGGTAACTAAAATTCTCTGTTGGGGTTATGGAAGCCGAATGAGATACTATTTATTACTATGAGTTTGTGAGTTCACGACACGTATGCTGCTTATATCATTATTCTCTTCATCTTAACCTAAATTCTTTTTGGTTGCAAATGCAAGAATACGCCAGTATAAAATTTAACTTGTTCGAAAGAAAGGTTATCTGTCTGGAAAAGAGATAATGTCAAGGTAGTAGGGTCCCATCCCCTATTAAAAAGTTAGTGTCGTAACTGGATTAACCTCTTGGGGAATTCGTACCGTTAGACACACTTTAAGATCGAAAGAGTTAAAGTGAAATAGTCCTCGAATAGGTCGAAAGACGCCTGGATTTACCATCGAATACAATTCTCTATAAGCACATGTATATCTGGATTCAACACACTCATAGCCAATAGAGACGTATAACTCAGAAGGTGGACATAACCCCAACTCTTCAATTCTCATTGTTTTACAGCTTAATAACTATTCTTTCTTTTTACTTTGCTATTTTCAGTTTTTACTTTAATATTTTGGTTACACATTACAATCCCCCCTTTTTACGAGACTTGCACTAAATGTCTAGTAATCGTTGCTTACTGGTTGACCAAGCTTTTCCCTGAGGGATCGATACCCAACCCAGTTGGGTTCTATATTTGCTAACGACCGCTTTACACTCCTACGAGAGCTGTAGATTAAGCGTTATCAAAAACTGGCGCCGTTGCCAGGGAGTACGAGTGTCAATTAAGTTTGTGATAATTACTAGACCCTTTGGTCAAAGGTTCTCGTACTTTTACTTTTAATTTTTTTTTTGTTTACTGCAGGTTTTTGTTTAGTGCATGCCCCATACTATAAGTTCTGGTCAGCCGTTATTACCTTTCAATCCTGAACCACAACGTATTGGCAGAATGGAGGCACAACATGAAATCGAAAGAATGGCTGCTCAACAGGAGCAGGCGAGATTAGCTTCTCTTGTTGCCGCCCAAGTACACCAACAAAACATTGATAACCCTGGGCGAGCAACAAATCCTGACGATGAGGATTTAGGTGATGACGAGTTACTAAACCCAAGGCATGACGCTGATCAACTAGTTTATGGGAAGGCTTGTCACTTACCTATTGAGCTTGAGTATAAGGCATTGTAGGGGTTGAAGCAATTGAATTTGAATTATGATGATGCGATGAATCTGAGGTTGGAGCAGCTGAACGAATTAGATGAGTTCCGTCTCCATGCATATGAAAGGTCAGACCTATACAAGGAGCGGATGAAGAAGTATCGTGATCAGCTGATTGTTCGACGAAACTTTCAAAAGGATGATATGGTGATTCTCTTCAACTCTAGATTGAAGCTGTTCCCAGGTAAGTTAATGTCTAAGTGCTCTGGTCCATACAAAGTTATCCAAGTCTACTCGTCTGGAGTAGTTGAATTGGAAGACAATAATGGTGTTGTCTTCAAGGTGAATGGTCAACGTGTTAAACCTTATATCGGTCCTCTTGACTCGATGAATTATATGGTCATCACTTATCTCGATGAAGTCTAAGTACTCGAGGTAACTATGTCGAGCCACGACAATAAATAAGGCACTAGATGGGAGGCAACCCATCGTTTATCGTTTTTCGTTTATCGTTTTATCTTTATTTTGTTCTAGTACCTATTTTGCTTTTGATAAATGAAAATCCAAAAATAAGAGTCGTGCCACGACCAAAACTAAGGAGCTAGATGGGAGGCAACCCATCGTACTTATCGTTTCCATTTGTTTTGAGCAAATGTAGGTGCAAGAGGTATTCAACGAGGAGATTGGTTTCCAATGACGATTTGGACGTATTGCATGGTAAAGGTGGTAAGTTTGGAATTAAGATGCATATGGCTATGGATTGAGCATTGTTCATGACAAATTAGGCATCGAGCAAGGCTAGGCCTAGGTAAAACTAGGCCACGAACAAGGAAATGCTATACTATAGCCTAAGGTCTCGAAATCTAGTGTGCAAAGGCATAGGCGCCGCCCATGCTCAAGTATGCTATAGCATAGGCGCCGCCTATGCTAAAGCATTTGGTCTCGGAATCTCATATGCCATGCTAAAGGCGCCGCCTATGGTCACTAAGGGCATTGTACTAGGCGCCGCCTATGCTAGCAAATGCTTTGCATTAGGCGCCGCCTATACCATGCATAGGCAAAGCTAAAGGCGCCGCCTATGGTCACTTTTTGTCTCCAAAACCGATTTTAAATAGGTTAAAACCCGACCCATCCTTTTCCTATATAAAGGGGACTTAATCTTGAAACATAAACACATTGAAATCTTGACCTAGGCGCCGCACATAGCATCCAAATCCTCCCAAAACTTTTCTTTTTGCTCTACCACTTCACAAGCACATCTCCAAAGGCTTCAATCACGTAAGTACTCTCTTGTTCTTCATCTATTTCTCGTAAGTACTATGTTTCTATGTCTATTATGAATTGCTACATCTTGAAGAAATATTGGTGATGTTAATGTGTTTGAATTGTTAATACAAACCCAAGTGAGTGAATATGTACGTTAGGATGATTTAACTTATTTCCGACTTGAATTTGATTTTGATACATTGTTATACTAATTGTGGAATCACTATAGTCATGAACATTGCATAACCTTGTCACTTGAATACGTACATGTTAGAAGATCCCGTTCATCGGGATAAGACTTATGGTTGCCTACCGACATAGGAGGTTGGGATTATTGTTAACTATACCATGATGTAATCCCTATGTAGTAGTATTGTTATACCTAACATGAAAGTATTGCTAAGGTTGCAAGAAGTGATACATCTCTGATTTTCTTGTCGGAATATAGCTCCTAAAATGTATGTCGACGAAGTCTAAGTAATCGACCACTTTCACTTCACTAATTTGTATCAATAAAACTAAGTGTGGGGTGGTACCCCTATGGCTTGTTTATAGATTGTATCCTCTTAAATGTGTTTAAGTCTCAGGTACAATGGCTCCTAAAGCAAGACAAGATAAGGCTACCACTTCCCAAAAGGGCAAGAAAAGAGGTTGCAAGGACCAAGGAGAATCATCCTCAATGCAATTACCACGCCGCATGTTTGGAATAAAATGGGTTCTTGAGGAGGAAGCCAAGGAATGGTATAGGAACAACAAGGAAAGAAAATATGTTCATGTCGACTTGATCAACAAGGACAGCCTAGCGAAGAAGGAGCCGCGTATGTTGGCGAAAATCATGGCACTAAATCTGGATTTCATCTTCCGCGACATGGGAGAATGTAATATTGATTTAATAAGGGAATTTTATGCCAATTGGTCACCGAAAACCACAGGCAGCGAAGTCAGGATTCGGGGCCAAGTTCTACAACTCAATGCGGATTTGATCAACTCCTTTCTTGGCTTACCTTCAGTCGATCCAGCACCATTCAAAGAGCTGTACAGTAGACCTCCTTATAGAGCAATTCGACACACACTTTGTGGAAGTAGATCCATGGCACGGTGGAGCAGGTAAAAAGACACCGGCCGACACAACACCTTCCCCTATGCTCCTTTGAATAGGGAAGCAAGGATATGGTTGTGTATTGTCAACTCTTGCCTGACACCAGGGACCTAGTACACCAAGATAACAAGAGATAGAGTGTGCCTGGTCTACGCTTTGATGACGAATGTCCCTATCAACATTGGGGCTATCATTCGCTCTACAATGTGGAAGGCCAGAATACACAAGCGGTCCCACTTCACCTTTTGCAACCTGTTGACAGCAATCTTGAGGAAGGAGGACATCGAAGAGGAACCAGCTGATCACAAACTCCCACATAACCCGAAGAAGGTTGACCTCACAAAGGTCAAAGATGCTGAAACCACACATGGCGTCAACCTTAATACTGCGGAGAGACATGCTCGAGATGAGAGTTTCTTCTGTCATCTTTATGGCATGACATGGTTCACCATGATGAGCGGAGGTCATGTTCCAACTGCTGCAGAGCTCCAACAGCTGGACCATGACTATCCAATGAATATGCATGCGAGGGAGATGTGTGGAGTAGGTACATACTTTGAGGAACATCTTGATGATGATGTGCCGACCGATGATGAGCGACGCATGCCAGACTCCGACGTGGAAGAGAATTCTTATGACGATGACTCCTATAATGATTCCGATAAAGGGGGTATGACCCCCGACATAGAGGAGGAGTTCGACTGACCAGGTTCTTCGTATTTATTTTCCACTGAGGGCAGTGTCCCGTTTAAGTGTGGGGTGGTGGTATTTGCATGCTTTACTTCTCTATCTGCATTTGCATTTATTTATGTTTGTTTGCTTAGTTTGTTGTTTTTCGAAATTGGTTTTTTTGTTTTTTTTCCGTAGTTAAATTTTTTTTTTTACTTAGCTTCGCATGAAATTATTCTAATAGGCAGCATGAGATTATAACAAGAGTTGTGCTAAAATCATGACTATTGAGACGTTTAGGCTCTACTTGTGACTCACTACGTGATATTGTGTGGTATAATTTCTTCAGTTGTTGGATCAAGAGTCTATACTACTCCCAATAAAGTCGACCATGTGCCTTGTGTGTGTGAGATGATAGTATATTCTATGTTTGTGGCTGATGCTAGAACTTGCCTGGTATGTATGTAAAACAAAAATAAAGAGTGCAAGTTTAGGAGATGATTTAGGCATTTCTTTGGCAACCTGTAATTGTTTACCCTCATTCTAACCTACCCATGGACATCATCCTAGTTAAACCCTTTTGAGCCTTTAGCCTATGTTTTTTGACAGCCTCATATGTAAGCCTAATCCATTTTTTTAAGACCATAATTTGATCCAAATTCCTAAGTGCTTTAAAGTGTAAAAGTCGTGTGATAGAATCAGAGGAAATTAGGTGAGTATGATGCTTTAGAATGTATTGGTGCTTGAATTTATTATGAAAAATGAAGTGCTATCACAAGAGGTATATTATGAAAAGAAAAAGGAAAGGAAAGCTGAAAAATTGCTTAAAAGTGAAAAACAAAAGAGGAGAAAAAGGGTGGTAGAATAAAAGAAAGTAGAAAGGTTGTTTGAAAGAAAAGTGTTAATGATACAATGTGATGTATTAAAGAACTTAGGAACATAGTCACTATTTCTGGCCAAAATAGTCCTACCCGTCCCTTAGCCTACATTACAAACATCAAAAGACCTATTTGATCCTAAGCTTAGTATTCTGACATTTAGTGGAGCATTACACTAAGGGCAAGCCTATGGTCATCAGTTGTTGCATATGAATTCTTTGTGAGAGCGAGAGCAAGGATACTTTTATACCCATGTTTGAAAAAGATGCTATACTTGTGAGTGATTATGGGTAAGATATTGTGAGACACACATGGTTGATGAGTTTTGGGTAGTTGTGTATGATTCTTTGTACCTTAACTTTTGAATATGAGTTGACCACCATCACGAGTCTATGTTGGAGGTTGAAGTGTTTCTACTAATGATTGGAGAACTACTCTTTGTTGGTAATTGTTGTGCTTGTCTTGACGAATATTTTGTGTTGTTGCTGTGAAACCTTAAGTTAATGTTTAGAGGGACATGATATTTTGTTCGAGGACGAACAAAGCTTCAAGTGTGGGGTGTTGATGATAGGCGAATTTACACGCCTATAGTGCTATATTTTACCCATGTTTTAGCCTAGTTTTGAGAACAAATTATATATTTCATGCACTTTTAGTCCTTTTTCCTGTAAGTGAGCTAACGAACATGATTAGCAAAGTTTCAGGTATAAATGATGCAGAATTCAGTATTTTATGGATAACTTGATGCCAAAGAAAGCTGCACGAGGGGAGAAAAGGGTGTCTTGGACGCCTAAGGACCAAAAGTGATGCATGGGAAACCTGTCCCGGGCTAAAACAACAATTCTGAAGACTTTGGGGACTAGCAGTAATTTATTATGATTAGGATAATGATACATTAACCTAGTACAATTGGGTTAAGTATTTCATTAGCTTAGTAGGATTTGGTTAAATATTTCATTAGCTTAGTAGGATTTGGTTTAGTATTTCATTAGCTTAGTAGGAA
The DNA here is from genome assembly GCA_030864225.1 of Capsicum baccatum var. pendulum. NCBI lineage: Eukaryota > Viridiplantae > Streptophyta > Magnoliopsida > Solanales > Solanaceae > Capsicum > Capsicum baccatum. Next base: position 204,040,454 of record CM061553.1, read on the forward strand.
TAGGATATGGGTATTATAAATACCCTATTTTGCTAGAGATTTTAGAGATCTTCTGTCCATCTTTCTATTCTGCATCTTTCCATCTTTCTATTATACATTCACTACTACTTCTAATTCTTCCATTAATTCTACTTTTTATTCCTCTTCTATTCTTCTATTCATATATTCTTAATTTCCGCAACAGGAGAAACGTTACTTGCAAGAAATCACGCCTAACGCCTACCACACTTGTGCTATATGAAATTCTTATTGTGGTATAATAACAATGTCAATTGTGATTTCCTTCGCACTCATGGGTAACTAAACTTCTCTGTTGGGGTTATGGAAGCCGAATGAGATACTATCTATTACTATGAGTTTGTGACTTCACGACACGTATGCTGCTTATATCATTATTCTCTTCGTCTTAACCTAAATTCTTTTTGGTTGCAAATGCAAGAATACGCCAGTATAACATTTAACTTGTTCGAAAAAAAGGTTATCTGTCTGGAAAAGAGATAATGTCAAGGTAGTAGGGTCCCATCCCCTATTAAAAAGTTAGTGTCGTAACTGGATTAACCTCTTGGAGAATTCGTACCGTTAGACACGCTTTAATCTTGAAAGAGTTAAAGTGAAATAGTCCTCGAATTGGTCAAAAGACGCCTGGATTTACCATCGAATATAATTCTCTATAAGCACATGCATGTCTGGATTCAACACACTTATAGCCAATAGAGACGTATAACTCAGAAGGTGGACATAACTCCAACTCTTCAATTCTCATTGTTTTACAACTTAATAACAATTCTTTCTTTTTACTTTGCTATTTTCAGTTTTTACTTTAATATTTTGGTTACACATTACAATCCCCCCTTTTTACGAGACTTGCACTAAAAGTCTAGTAATCGTTGCTTACTTGTTGACCAAGCTATTCCCTGAGGGATCGATACCCAACCCAATTGGGTTCTATATTTGATAGCGACCGCTTTACACTCCTATGAGAGCTGTAGATTGAGCGTTATCAGTATGATATCTCTTATTCACCCTCAACTAACAGGTGTGATGTCTCAACCTACACTGGCTACATAGTTCTGGATCACATGGATTGCTTATAAGAATCACACCCTCTACTAGTAGGTGAGTTCTCATCCTTGAGCTCACTCGGTGCTAGTTTTTACTCCCAAATTAAAGAGTCAGAGCTGAATTCTTAGCTGAACACTGGTTAAACTAAATCTAACACTGATTATATTACTCAAAAGGTCTAACTGAGTTATGCTGAGATCACTTGGTCCATATTTAACAAAAAAGATATTGAATAATGGTATCTGACTGACGATACAAAACTTGAATAGATTACTCGAATCACTTCTGAGATTAGGATGGAATCACTTGAATACTATTAGAACTGAACTGATTACAGGTTTGAGGCTAGATGACTAACGATATAGAGATTATAGATATAACTGAAATTACTGAGCTTTATTAAGCTTCGAACTTGTCTAAGGATATAGAGTTCTATAGTTCAGTGAGTTTTGAGAATCATGGCTCGATTGGAAATATCGAGAAACTGATATGGACTTTAGACAACAACTTTATTTTTGGGTATATATACCCCCAGGACTCGATAACATAAAAGTAAGACATAATCATTCTTCATCACAAATCATTCATGCATCATCACGGTCATCCATTCATCACTACAATCATTTATTCATTATTACAAGCATTCATTCATCATTACAATCATTTATGTATCATCACAATCATTAAAGCATCACTTCAAGTAGTTGAGCATCATAACATACTTTCCCTCTCAATATCCTTAGGACATCGCATTAAGCATTAAGGAAACATAGACCTCTATTCATCATCACAACCGCAAAAAGGTCACTCCAAACCTTTAAGGATCATCAACATCGGTTCACCATCATTTAATAGCCTAGGGAAGACATGCTATTAGATTATACCCTATTCAACGAGATCTCGCATTAAGTACTTCATACCTATATCGGTCTTATCATGTATTTGGATATCACTTGATTTGGGGGAAACTTCATACTAACACGTCACTATTTACTTTCTAACCACTTGACATGTATTAAAAGCTTAGCATATATCAAAGAGCACAAAATTGGGGAATTTACAACTATCATAACTCAACTTTTTGCTAGGGTCTTTCAACAACCACTAGACACGACCGATTTTTTTAACAACCACTAGACACGACTGATTTTACACCTACTTGGGGATTTCATGCTATCTTGGAACATTTCACTCACTAAGGCATTTTATCAAACACTAGGCATGCATAGAATAGCTCACAATTTGGGGTTTCCTATTCAACATACTATAGTGTCCCTTATGCTTCACCTAAGCTCTTTATCGAACCTATGGGGAACGTTCTTCACTTATTCAACCATTTTTACACCCAAAAGTCATGAACACATCACATGGAAAAACAACTTCAAGAGGGTCTATCACAGACATCACATGAATTCCACATACTAGGGTCAAAGCTCATAAATTTTATAGGTAAACATAAATCAAAACTCAACAACACATTAAAAATCCATTTCAAATCATACAAATCACTTAAAACTCATAAACATAAAAATCTTTTAGTTTTAAAAAGGGTTCTTGAGCTTCTTGGATGAAAGGGACCCAAGAATCAACATCTGCATACCTTAAACTTTGAAATTGGATGAACTTTAGTGCTTTAAACTTTATCCACACTTGAAATAAATAAATTTTTAAAGCCCACACTATGAGGCTCTTGATTCCTGAAGAAACCTTGAAGAATTTATTGATGAATTTTTGAAGATTAGGGTTCTTGAATGAAACCCTAGATATTCTTGAGAGAATTGGAAAAGAAAATGATGGAATTAGGATTTGAATGAGGTTTCCTCATATTTATAGAGGCTCAAAAAAGTGAAAACTGATCAAAATACCCTTGCAAAAATGCCCTTGAATTGCTGGAAAAATATACTTGACACCATCCGTGACAGGCCGTCAGGTCCGTGATAGGCCATCACGAATGGTCGTCACAAAAGGGGTCCAAATTCTTGATTTTCTGCCTAGGGCTGACAACATCATCAGAAATGTCGTCAGAATGTGACGACGTCATCAAAAAGGTCATCAAAAACGTGATAGCCCATCAGAAACATCGTCACCATTTTCCAGCTTGACATGCTGGAGTAAAGTGGGGATAACTCTTTGCTCCGATATCAGATTAAGGCAAAACTGGTATCGTTGGAAAGCTAATTCAAATATCTTTCATTTTATATACAGAAATACACCCAGTTATTCACATAAAACAAGTTATGATTGATTTAAGTTGACCCAAATTTTGACAGTCACTAAAACTTAAACGATAGGAAAGTTTTCAACTCATTCATGAGTTAGGGGACCTCTATGATCTTATTTCATGCTCAAATAGATTCCCACATGATTAAAAGTATTTCATACTTGGGAGGAAATTTTTGAAACATTTTGACTTGATTTTCGCTTTACCAAATACGCTCTAAGGCTCAGACTGGAAGAGGATTTTGCCGGGTATTACAACTATGTGTTGATCTCTAAGAATTTCTGAAATATAATCCTGAGTATCTTTACTATGACTTACCCTACGAGTCGTAGGGAGTTTTGATGAGTCGTTAGATTTAAATCATAGCCTAAACAGAGTATGTATAGATAAGTTTTGTTCTAAGTACGAGTAAAGACTTATTACGAGTCATTTTGTACAAATCATAGGATGTCCAATATTTAATCCAAATGGATTTTGTTCCTATTAAGATTGGACCCCTTGAGTCATTGGGTCCCACTACAAGTCGTAGGGTCAACAGTATATGTGTTGCCCTTGAAATTGTCTTAGCTATGATTAATGGTGATGAGTCAGAATGAGTCCCCATTAAAACCCCCATGTTCATAAAGCACTCAAGGGGGTTATTTCTCTTTCATAATATAATTAAAAACTCTCAAAACTCTCTCAAACTCTCTCAAGTAAGATACTTAAGGTTTTCAAAAAGTAGTTCATCCACGGTATCAAGGGTTGAATTCTCTTCATGATCTTGGGTCTTTCAGGCATGTTCCTATTCCTTATTTGCTAATTTGTTAAAAGAAAATATTTTAAAGTGTTTTTCATATGGTATTGATGTTGGTTTGAAACATGGGTTGAGGATTTTGAATTCTTATTGGTAGATAATGTTTCCTATGGTTTACTTATGATTGTCAATGCTTAAATTATGGTTTTGAACTTGTGGAGAGCATGGGTATGGTGAATAAATGAAGGAAATATGATTTTTCCCATCTTGTGACTTTTGAAGTGGTTATGAGCCCAACCCCATATTGTGAAAATGCATATTGAACTACTCTTGAACTATTGCATAATGTGAAAAGGTCAATAAAGTAAAATTATTCTTAATTGAACCTTATGGGGTTATGTAATTCCTTAAGCTAATGCATAATTAAACCAAGGAGGCTGTGAATTTCCCTAAATAAAAAAATTGTTTCAGCATATTGATGTACCTTGCAAGTGTAGTTGGTATGACGATACCAACAATGTATACCTATATGTGTATATTGGTTCAATGAATGGGAATGTGTGATAATTATTTTAATTTGGCTTTAATAAAGTTATGTAGCTGAGTCATCAAATTGGAGGTCCCGAGGGATCACTACTGGAAATTGTGATTACCGACGTGTGGGGTCTAAATGATTGGGTGGTTCGAGTCCCTCTTTATTTTTATCATATGATTGGGAGGTTTGAGTACCTCATATTATATTACATTATTGGTTGCTTATGTGACCTTGATATGTTTGAGGTTTGAGTCTCCCATAGTGCATATATATACCCATTTGGTTCGTGCGGCTAAACGCATTGGGCCATTCTAGCTAGGGGCGATTTGGACCTATATAGCCCATGGGGGTCTTCTTATGATATCACGGTTAAGCTACACAATCCATGCTAAAGTTTTAAAGGGAGTGCAAGGCCTTGTTTCCTACCCCGGTATGTGATATATATGTATTTGCATTTGATTATGTACATTGGATTTTTAACTGGTTTTGAATTGTTATCCATGACATTATCTTACCCCCTATACCTGAGTTATATTCTAGTGCTCAACCTATAAACCATCTTCAGATTTTGTATCCCTAGGTGGTGTAGGCATCGGAGATAATTTTAATTTTCCTGTGCTAAGTTAGGTTGATCGGCTTCGTTCGTTGGTTCGTTGTGGTGAAGTGGTGATCTTTCTTTCTCTGAAAGACTTATACATTTAATCAATTCTTATAATAGATTAGAATTGAGAGTTTTGTTATCATTAACATTGTCATTGTTAGGGTTGGGGGCATGTCCCGACACTTTATTAATTCTAATTTTCGTTTAGAAGGCTTTGTTGGATTACTGTGGACTTGGGTGATGATGTCCAAACAAAACCTCCTATCAGATGATGATACGGTCGCTATAAAAATATAGTAACCCAACATAGGTTAGGTTTGAATCTCAATGAAACACGTGGAATTACAGATCTTTACAGTCGTAGTTGGTGGGCAGACCAAAAAAGTAAATAGGGAGTTTTGATGTAGTAATCTCAAGCAAGTAACTATACTAAATTTAGTTGTAATAAGTGAAGGTGAACACTAGGTTTGTGTTACCCCTGGCTTCTCAACTCCGTAGGCTTATCATGCTTTGTTGATCTAAACGGATACTTCGCATGCCTAATCGATAAGTTATGTACCATCTATAATCTTTTGGACGAGAAGACGGAATTCACCCTTTACTTGTTGAACCTCAGGAAGTCGCCTTACTAACTCTCATCTTAATCCCAGTTAACTATTACCTTTTGAGTCTCTAGTTATTTGGTGAGATCTAACCATCTTACTAAGATAGAATTTAGAAGCATTGACCGATAGTTAAACTCCAAATTATTATTGTCTTTATCTTTTCCTAGTCACTACTCCTCTTTTTGAATAAGCAACAATATTGTCACGACCTGAGACTACCCCCTAGTCGTAACATGGTGCTCAGAACCATAAGTGATACCAAGCTAACCCATGAGCTGATTTACTGCTTGAGAAACTGATTTAAATTGTATAAAAACTAAATTTACTGAGCGGAAACATGATCTTGAGAAATTCTAAATAAATGAAATACTGATGAATTTTACAACATGACAAAACTGAGGAAAGAAACTTGAATTACATGTAACGACTCTGGGTGATTATCTATAAAGCCTTTACTATATTGACTATAGAGAGCTGGTACATGCCTCCAACTACCACTAGTCAATACATATGAATAATAACAATATAGTACATTAATTTCAACTAACTAGAGTTCCTGAAATAAGAGAACTCATCGCCTACTGGCTGGAAGCTACAAACTGTCTGATTATGATGTGTGGCATACAACTGATACTTACATTATGAGAAAATGTAGCACATTGATATATAAAAATATATGGATCACAACTTTGGAATGTACTAAGTAAGTGAGGGTGAATCCAACAAATAAAACTAAATAGATACATAATCTTAAAACATGCATGTTAAGTACAAGTAGACTCACCAAGATATTGAAATTGACAGAAAGCTGAAGTATCTTAAAACATGAGTAACAAATATAATCTGATAAGCTAGTGAGTCACTACAACTAGTTTCTTAAATCTTTACTTTTTGTAGAATAAGTACAACTGAAGTTGGGAAGTGGTAAAACATGAATACTATATGTACATCTCATGTATAGTTGAACATGCTGTAAAACTGAACTAAGGATCATGTATGGATACTGAACATGGAAACCATGAACATGTAAAGCTGAGAATGCAAGACCACGAATAAGAATATACTGACATGATCAGAATAACTGATATCTGAATAGCTGATGTTATAATACTTGGTCATGAAAACCTGAACTGAGACACTCTTAATACTGTACTAAGACTATGGGAGCTAACTACAATGATATGCCCCAATCTGAGATATCGAGGTCCAACCTATAACTCCAGTTGGAAGGGTGCTGGTACCTTTCCTGAGGTAACAACACATGAATGATGATGTGGATCCACAAGGTTGATGTCTCAAAGGATGAGGATGTCCAGCCTCTACTGACGGGGAACCTCTTATAATCTACAATGTCATCGTAGGTCTGTAACTTAGAGACTGCTACTAGCTAGTCATGCCTCTACTGATGGGGTAGTCGTCATACCTACATTTACTTGGTGATAAGTGTTACTCCCAATTGAAAGACTTTGGTATTATTAGCTATTTCACATGACATGGTATGGTACTGGTAAATACTCAGCATGAATATAATATTTTAAAGGTGGTAATAAAATAAAATAATCATGGTCTGACTTATTTATTTCTTAGAAATGAAATTCATGTAAAGACACATAGGTATCGGGTGTTCATAACCCACCAGAACTGAAGGATTACAAAAATATGATAACAATGCTTACAATAGTAGTGTGGAATCATATTTCAAGGACACAAAAACATAAGACGTTTTAAAAAATAGGTGAGAAATATGAATCTTGAACATGAGAATGTTCTAAAAATGATAGGGCAACATATTTACATCGTTTAATACATAATTTTCTATTATAATATGAAATCACTTGAATATAACATGGGAACTTGAAATTTAAAGCATGAAATAACCTATTTTTTCATGGGGTCATATAAGGACATGGATTGAGTCAATTTACTAAGGAAAAAAATGGATTGAATTCATCTTGAACAAGTGAAAATTCTATAATGAAGGAAAAACTCATACTTTAATCAAAGAGAGGGTTTTGGGGCTCAATGGGTGAAACAGACCCATTGATGATTACCCCACATACCTTAATTGAATGAATTCTCAAATAAATCTTGAAATAGAAGCCTGGATCCTTGAATTCTCAAATTAATGGGCAAATAATGCCCCTAAGAGTGTTACAAATCATGTTTTGGACGATTGGGGTTGAGGGGAAAGGACCAAATTACCACTTGGCCCTTACGAAGCTGGAATAGTAGAGGAATAGCCCTCGTGGTGTGAACCTTATTCCAAGGAAATAGCTCTCGTGACGCGACCTCTATTCTGGGGGAATAACCCTCGTGGTGTGGGGCTATCACGGACTCTTACTATTTCTCACAAAAATGGTCATAACTTTTTCCTCGGGTATCGAATTAAGGAGAAATTAATATCAGTGGAAAGCTATGAGTTAATTATCATTTGGTAGGTATTGAGCTTCAAAATTCCACTTATGTCAAAAGTTATACACGTTCAAAGTCGATCCTTGTAGAATCGAATACAAAAATTTGGCCGAATCAAAGGCTCTTAGCACAATTTTGCTCTAAGTAATTTATACGAAGATTTTTCACCTCATAAGCACTTAACATACTAGTATAAAGATCATGACAATTTAATTCAAATATAAATCATGGGATTAGAGTTTACACTCGCAGGAACGACCATTTATTGTCTAGCCTGAAAATGCGAGGTGTTACATTATTTCCCCCTTGGAAGCATTCATCCTCGAATAATGGATAGGAACTTGTTGAAGCCTTATAAGTGTGGAATGATGTACACATGACATGTCTGGTAATGAAGGATATAGCTAAGCTAAAACATTATGACTTTATCATGAAAATTATTTCTATGGTGACTTGACTTTATTTACTATGAGGAGCTAATTCATGCTGAGAGTTTAGAACTCACTTGAAATGTTCATATGAACTTACATATAGAACTGTGAAATGATAACTTATGCAACAAAATCCCCGGAGTTACTGAGGATGGAATAAGGTACCAAACTTATCATTAGGAATTGTCCCTTAGCAAAACACGTATAGGAATCAAAAGAAAAGGCTTAATGGCATCCTTAAGTACATTATATAAGCAGAATCATGAGATAACGAGACCAAGGTCGTATAATGGGTATCACAATGTCTAAGCTGGAATACTTGGAAAACTGATATCATGAACTGAACACTTATGAACTGAGTCATGACTAAATATCTGAATTAGAGACATGATGCATGGACTGAATTGAATTCAAAATTTGCATGGATGTGAATGAATTACCTCATGGATTAGATATTATCATGAAACTTCAGATAGTAAGATGAGATAGAATAATGGAAATATATAGGAGCTTATCTGTTTATTTGCTAAATTGAATTGTTGGTTATACCGACTGAATCATACTGAAAGTTTATACTCAAGTAGAGTATTTCTTCAACACCTTTTTCTAAGAAGTTCTAATAACATTAGGGAACAAAGAATTTTTGGCATGGTCTAAATAAGATATATGAATAAGGAATCTCAACATGGATATAACTATATAACATGGAACATAGGCTTATGAAATATAAGCTAGGATAGAATTACTAGGCCTTTGGTAATGCAACTGCTATCTTTCAAGCTTAGCCACACTTCTAAAATACTCGCATGGGTACATATAACTACTCTGGCCTAAGTTTAAGTTAAAATACATACCCTTATTATGTTCAAGCCTACTTGAAGTCAAAAGGTACCACACATAACACCATAATGCTAGTCTGAACCATGAATTTGATACCCCACGTGTTTTCATAATTTTTCATCTCGAGAATAATTCTCCTTACCACTTCTACAACTAAATTCATCCTCTTACTAGGAATTAACTAGCGTATAATGCACCCATTAACTTATTATCAACATGACATTCAAGTCTATCATTATAACTACATATGAACTTCCAGGCGAACACCCATAAGAGCATCTTTCTCATATTCTCTAAACCTCTATCAATAACAACTTCTATGCATTATCTCTATAAAGACACACATAGAATTCTCAATTAACCATTACATATACCAAAAACATTGTCTTAATTTTCCTTCACACTTATATCCTTAGATAAAATAAGCATACAACAATCTTTCTCCAATATGAAATATTTACTCTCTTCCATCTAAACAATTACTCATAACCACTATCATTTCATAAGGAGAGGTGATTGAAAGGTTAGAAAATGAAGACTTGAAGCATGTAAAAAATACCATGCATAACTTGGACACTTAATTGAGGCCTGAGGAATAGAGTATCCATGGCATGGATTTATTAAAGAGATACAAACTGAGGGCATACATGACATAATCTAAATTTTGCTGATCATTATGACATACCATGAGTTTTGAGAATTAAGCAAACTGTAAACCAAGAGTATATGTGTCATGAGCTGCATGACTTGAGTTTGGATTTCATAAATTTCATTTAATATAATTCATACTATTGAGTGAACTAGAACTCCTTATACTAGAAATGAGGAGCGCAGATGATTCTATATAAGTGCATGAACATAAACTATGATTATGGAGCTGACGTGTAAGGCATGAATAGATGTCATGATGACTGAAGTACAAAATTTTCACTGAGATAAGAATGGGTTGGGTATCTTCCTCCCTAGTGTTGTTTTACAATACACTGTCATCACTACTATAATTTGAGAGCCATACTTGGTTTCTTATTCTATCTTCTCCCCATAACTTTAAGCCATCATTTTAAGTTTGTGGACCCCTTTACTAAACTCTAAACAGAACTAACACCCCTTTACTCTCGAGTCCAAGATATAGTAATACACACTTATAATAAATTCACCCTAAAAGACTAAATCTGAAAGTGTAAAACCCACTTCTAGTACTTCCTTCTGAGATACAACTCTTAACTTTTTATATCCCCAATAGTCATCATATAATAACTTAAACACTTACTGACTTAAAATCTTCAGGAGCACTAGAATTTCAACTCTTCTTTCTATTAGCTCAATCCTCCAAAAATCAAACTTAGATTCTAACACTTAACATGGATATTCTCAAACTTTTAATGTACCATACTAACTTCCTTCATAGCCTACTAATATCACATCCCTAAACTTATATTTTTTCCTAAGTCATGAGAATTACCATTAGACCAAAATACCCAACATCACGACCTACAACCCATAACTTAGCTGGTAAAAACACCACATACTAAATAACTAGCCTCATTCGCACCTAACAACTCAGGGGTACTATGTAAGCATGCATACTATTAAAACTTAGAAATAATACAATCCTATATCACCTTGGGTATACCTCTAAATCAGACCCACATCATCATATTAAAATTCGAATCAACAAACTTAAATTCTTACATACACTATTTCAAGCTTATAAATTCACCTTTCATACAACTAGCCCCATTGATGCATAATCTACTAAATCAAGATAAATACTATCCCCACTTTACTACTACTAAATTTTTGGATTCATGCTTCTAACTCTAGATCATATACTGTCATAGGATTCTGAGAAGGGATCTGAGGTCACATATAACTTTGTCTGAATGCATGATTTTTAGGATCATGAATAAAATATTTCATGACCCGAGACTACCCCCTAGTCATAACACGGTTCTCAAAATCACAAGGAATCCCAAGGTAAACAATGAACTAGAATAGTTCTTGAGAAACTAATTTAAATTGTATAAAAACTAAATTTATAGAGCGAAAACATGATCATGAGAAAGTCTGAATAAATGAAATATTGATAAATTTCCAAACATGATAAAAATGAGGAAAGAAACTTGAATTACATGTAATGACTCTGAGTAACTATCTATAAAGCCTCTGCTATATTAACTATAGACATCTAGGACATGCCTCCAACTACCACTTGTCAATATATATGAATAATAACAATATAGTACATGAATTACAACTGGCTGGAGTCCCCGAAATAAGAGAACTCATCGCTTGCAGGCTGGAAGCTGCAAACTGTTTGATTATAATATGAGGCTAGAATTGGTACCTGTATTATAAGACAATGTAGCACATAGACATATATGTTGAACAATACTTCAGAATATACTGATTAAGTGGGAATGAATGTAACAAGTAAACTGAATAGATTCATAATCTTAAAACATGCATGCTAAGTGCAAGTAGACTCACTAAGAGTTTGAAATCGACTGAAAGCTGAAGTATCTTAAAACATGAGTAACAAACATAATCTGATAAGCTAGTAAGTCACTATACATAGTTTCTTAAATTTTTACTTTTTTTAGAATAAGTACAACTAAAGTTGGGAGGCGGTAAAACATGAATATTATATGTACATCTTATGTATAGCTGAATATGCTATGAAACTGAACTAAGGATCGTGTATTGATATTGAACATGAAAAAACTAATCATGTAAAACTAAAAATGCAATACCAAGCATAAACATGTACTGACATGATCTGAATAACTGAATAATTGATCTCTGAATACTTGGTTATGCAAACCTGAACTGACACCCTCTGAATATTGTACTGAGACTGTGGGAGCTAACTACTACTCACATGATCAAATCGGGGTCCAACCTGTAATCCCAATTAGAAGGATGATGGTACCTTGCCAGGGGTACCAACACATAAATGCCAATGTGGATCCATAAGGCAGATGTCCCGAAAGTCAAGGGTGTCATACTTGTATTGATGGGGGAATCCTTATAATCTATGGTGGCACCGTAGGTCTGGGACTTAGGGACTGCTACTAATGACTCATGCATCAACTGACAGGGGAGTCGTCATCCCTACGTTTACTCGCTGCCAAGTGTTACTCCCAACTGAAAAACTTTGGTACTATTAGTTATTTAACATGACATGGTATGATACTGGTGAATGCTTAACATGAATATATTATTCAAAAGGTGGTAATAAGAGAAAATAATCATAGTCTGGTTGATTTATTTCTTGGAAATAAAAATTATGTAAAGACATATAGGTATTGGGTGTTCATAACTCGCCAACACTGAATGATTACAAAAATACGATAACAATGCTTAAAAAAGTTGTAAGGATTCATAATTCAAAGACCTAAAACATAAGACATTTTGACAAATAGGTGAGAAACATGAAGTTTGAACATGAGAATGTGTTAAACAAAAGAGAGCAACACATTTACATAGTTTAATACATAATTGGACATTGTAACATGAAATCACTTAAATATGACAAGGGAATTTGAAATTTAAAGCATGAAGTAACCTAATTTTTCATGGGGTCATATGAGGACATGGATTGAGTCAATTTACTAAGGAAAAGCATGAATTGAATTCATCTTGAACATGTGAAATTCTATAATAAAGGAAAAACTAATACTTCAATCAAAGAGAGGGTTTTTGGGCTCTATGGGTGAAAGGGACCCATTGATGAATACCCCACATACCTTAATAGAACGAATTCTTGAAGAAATCTTGAAATTAAAGGTTGAATCCTTGAATTCTTGAGAGAAGAATATTGAATATTGTTCGTGGTAATAGGGAGGGTTTTTAGTTAATAATTTTGAGGTTAACAGGCAAATATTTCCCCTACGAGTGTTACGAATCATGTTTTGGATGATTAGGGTTGAGAGGAAAGGACCAAATTACCCTTTGGCCCATTGGAAGCTGGAATAGTGGGAAAACAGCCCTGATGGAAGAACCCTTATTCTGAGGGAATAACCCTCATGGTGTAATCCCTATTCTGAGGGTATATCCCTCGCGGCATGGGGCTATCGCGGACCCTTACTGTTTCTCATGTAAATGGTCATAACCTTTTACTTGGGTATCGGATTAAAGTAAAATTGGTATCGTTGGAAAGATAATCCAATTATCTAACATTTGGTTGGTATTAAGATATAAAATTTTACATATGTTAAAAGTTATACATATTCAAAGTCGGCCCTTGTAGAATTAAATACCAAAATTTTGCTGAATCAAGGGCTCTTAGTTCAACTTTGCTCTAAGTGATTCTAATGAAAAATTTTCACCTCATAAGAAATTCATAGTATAAAGATCATGACACGTGTATTTAAATACAAATTATGGGATTAGAGTTTACACACGTAGAAGTGACGGTTAGATATCTAGCCCATAAATGCAGGATGTTACAAATATCTAGGAAGGATCTTAACGTGTGCACCCATTAAGAAAACGATCATAACAAAGATAATGCAATGCATGCATGGGTATTATTTCAGAACAAAGAAAACACTTCCCCTACTTCATCAATATTCTAGGGTTTCCACAACTCTGGCTATGGGTTTTACCCACTCATGTTTGTGAAAAAATCTATAACATTCATAATTGAAATCGTTGATGAAATCATGATGACAAGAGTTAAAAAAACACCACAATTGTAACTGAATTAATGAATCAAAGTCAATACAAGAGCATCCCAAGATCAAGATTGGATCTTCGAATCAAAATATATTTGTGAGTATCAAAAGTGTGTAACTCCTACTAAAAACATATAAAGGGTATTTAAAGTACATGAGGAAACCCTAATACTAAATCCTAAATGACATAGGAGAAAATAGGGTTAGTGGCCATATGTGGTCTGTACTAGTGGTCTAGCACTAGGTGCAGGTACTATCTGCAGTCCTGATGCTAAGCGCAGGTACTATCTGCGGTCCTGACTGTGGGTGCAGGTACAGGGCGCAGGTAACTGATAGAAAAAAATCCTTCAAGTCAGCTCTCAGGATTTTAGACTTCTAGGCCTTGATTTGCCTACCTGTGGTCCATAGTTACTACATGTGGTTTGTAGGCTAACTTAGTAGGTGTCGGGAGTTATTTTTTAGCTTTTCTTTGATTCTTGAACATGCTTTAATCATAATCAAGCTAAAATGTGTCTCCATCATCCATAATTCTCCAAAAGTAGCCAAAAACACTTTTTTCACAAAATTATCATCTAAAACATAATTTCCTGCAAAACATAACCATAAAGCATAATATCTAAAAATATAACCTCAGAAACCTGCATATTTTCCTCATTTAAGCATCGAAAGTGCTATATTTCTATAGTACATCAACACCTTTAACTTAGAATGTTTGCATTTCCTCGGGAAACAAAACACAACAAAGCAAAAATGATGCTTAACTAGGAGAATCTAAGTTCTTCAAGGCAGTCAATCAACACTTAAAACTCAGAACAACATCACCCTCTAATTTATTTTTCAAAACCAACTGTGTGTGAACAAGAAGCATAATAATATGACACGATGTTATCAAGGTATGACAATTACATCAGCAACAGAATGTCCCACTCACTCATATAGATAGTAATATGACTCGCATGCCTTCACAACAAGAATGTCCCACTTACTCATATGAAATAATGCATGTTAATGCAGTGACGGTCAAGATACACTCACACTCAGAAGAGAAGTTCCAATCAATGTATGATAAATACCATAGGCTTGCCCTTATTTTCTTTACCTTAGTATTCAGATAGTTAAGTTAGGATAACTATAGGACTTTTCTCACCTTGTAATGTAGGCTTGATGCCTTGTATTGTACATATGGACATATCAAGTGACTAAGCCTCCATGGCACTATACTATCTGTAAGGTCTCACTTATTAACCAATTTCCTTTTATTCCCTCCTTATTTCTCCCTTTTATTATTTTATGCACATTCAGGCTGGGTGTGGTCTTATATTCTTTCTTTTTCACAATTTCACAAATTTTTATTCTTTTTAATTTTCTTTTCTTTTTCTATCACTCCCAGCCTTACTAACTTCTTCTCGTATTTAACCCTTTATCATACCCCTTTTACACTATGCACCCCTATCATAGCTACCCTCAACTTAGGCATGTTTCCAAAGTTGAGGTACACAATGTCTAAGGAGGTCTGACAGTGCCCAAGCGCATACGCAAGTGTACGTGTCCTACCAAGTAATATAGTGGCCATAAGGAAAGCTGAATGTCGATCCCACAGAGATTTGTTCAAATAACTATCAAATTCTAGTTCACTTATTAAGATTAACTTGATGTGAAGTAACCAAAAAGAGTTTGGAGATTTGTAAAACTAAATGTAAAGTAAATAGTACATAAAATAAAAGACTTGAGACAGTTAATAGAGTAAAGCCCAGGGTTAAAGTACTTCAAAAAATCATACTAAGTTATTGAACTTCATTCGTTAGATTACTTATCTTGGTTGTTGATTCGTAGGTTTTATTACGTAATCATGGACTCTCGACCTCTAATCCTTTACCTAACTTGGACATTAATAGTACATCGTTGAGCGGGGATGTAATAATCCAATTAAGTGAATAAAGTTATCATCCTACATGTGAACCAAACAAGGCTTCTAGGTACATCCTTTTCCTAGGCGCTAATTTGAATTCATTATTTCTTAAAGAAATAAGAACCATACTTTGTTTATCCCCACGTTCTATCTTCCTATTCCCCCTTCCAGGATTACAAGGTTGATAATATGTTTATTCTAAGGTTAGCTACTCCTTAAAATAATTAAAATGAGGTTAAAAAAACAACCAAAGTTGATAAGAAAGTCAAACAAAACTAATTCAAAATGATAGTAATATTCTTGGCTTTAACCCCAGAAAGAGGGCGTTTAGCCACTAATCGACATAATCATGATCGAAATACTTGAATACATAATCAAATCTATTAAAAAGCTAATGATTAAGGATAAAACCCCTAAAATAAAGTTTTTAGAAGACCCTCACAATGATCCAAGAAGTCCAAAGGTGATCAACAATTTGTTTAAAGCTTTGTATTTATAGTAGAAGAGGTTTAGGCCGTGTAGGATTTGAAAAGGCAACGCGGCCCTAGGAGCACCGGACTATGGCAGGTAACGCAGGATATTGTGCACCTCTCAAAGGTAGGTTGTGCTAGTGTTATAGAACCGGTACAGAGGGGGAAACTTAGGCTTAATTCCACCGCTCAAGAGGAGTCAATGCGTGCATATCACTTGAGCTCACTGGAAATTGCTTCCAAGATTTTGGCTAAGTGTTCTTCGTGGTCATTGCCTTATGGTGTTATTTTTCCCTCAATTCCAGCTTGTTCAACATCAATATATCATCTAATCTACTTCTCAATCATACTAGAACATTATACTCTACTAATTAGATCTCAAAACAACATAACATTCACAACGACAAGTAAGAAACATGTCCTATGACTAGGCTTGCTCACTTGATCTTTAACTTATTATTTTTGCTCTTTTCTTGACTCAATTACACTTTGCACATTACAAACAAGTTTTTCCACTCATAAATATACAATAATACCATTCAAAACTCATTTGACAATTTAGAATCCAACACGATAGATTAGACAACACCTAGCTCAAGCTAGTAAAACTTGTTTTCTTCGTTAAACTCTAAATGACGAATTTAAACCCACTCTTGTTTGAAAACATTTCTAAACATCATAATTACATACTTGGACACTTACATGCTTATTTATATCATCTTCCACACATAAATCACGTGAATTATCCTCAAAACAAGGCTAAATAAGCTAAGATAATGATACTAAAGTGCATAAATACACCCAACATCACCACCCTACACTTAAAGCCTTGTTCATCCTCGAACAACTCTTTACTCTAAGCATCATAAGTTGGGGAGACTCTACCCTTCTATTATATACAAGACACTAAGATTGTACTATAATGACTACACAGAATGCTAGTTTCTACTCTAAGCATGTTATGTACGCAATTGATAGTTCAAGAACACTACTTACAAACATCCTAGCCTCAAGAATTGACTCACCACATTGTCAAACCCGTGAACATTGTTCAATCAAGGACACCATACAACTCACCCACATTCGTCAAATAAGTTCCCTCACAATAAGATAGTTACCCATAATCACTCGTATAATTGTAATTCATAACACAATGGGTACAAGAATCAAGTTACGCTCACTCTGACAAGGAATTCACAAGTTACACATAATGAACCATAGGCTTGCCCTTATTGTAGTACTCCACTAATATCAGAACGTTAAATCTTGGTATCAAATAGGTCTTTATTAGCTATATTGTAGGATAAGGGACAGGTAGGAACTATTTTGTACAAAAATAGTGACGCTTTAATACATCACTTTTTACATTCAATTCAACTCTAACAACCAGATTACACCACTTTTGTCTACCCCATTCCTTTTTGTTTTTCGTCCCATCTTATTAAGCTCATTCTCAACACTATGGTGGGAATATTATATGTACAACTCACTCAATTTGAACAAATTTTTATTCTTTCCATTTCTTAACTCCCCACCTCAACACATATCACTTTCTAAGAACCTCAATAAATATCACTTTGGGGCTTCAATTTAAACTTTTGTTCTTTAATTTCACACTCCTTAACTCACTAATTTTACACTAAAGCGCTTAGGAGATTTGGATCAAATTAACGTCTATCAAAGAAGGGATTAAAGTAAACATGTGGCTACCAAAGAGAAAGCTAAAGTCTAAATAGGGTTTATGAGGATTAAGCACAAGGGTAGATCAAAAAGAAGGTATAAAACATGGTTATCAAAGAAATATGTATATCCTCTCCTAAACCCACAATTTTTATTTCTCTTTGCACACACACTAGGCAAGTTCTAGATATCACATACAACAAGGAATATCAAACATCACACATCGCACATGCTCAACATAAGTGGGATCATCATAGACTCTAAACTAAACAATCACATGAATTCAAATTTAAGCCAACAAGTACAAGAGTCATAAATATGAGCCTAGGAGTCTCAAAAGTAGTCATTCACACAATCAACATGCTTTTTTTTAATACAAACCCACTTGCATCATGCAGTCAAAAATAGCACCAACAAGAATATCTCACTTATTCCTAACACAAAAATTTTAAATTTACCTTAAAAATGGGAATTCCCCCACCACACACTTAAAAATCTACTATGTCCCCCAAGTATACTTTAAGAGTAGAGATAGAAGTTCTCTCTAAGACCTCTAGGCCTAGATAGTAGCATCTTATTGCATCAACAGGGTACGGGGACCCCACACTTAGTCTTAGTTATGCTCCTTTGCTCAAGTTTTTCGATACTCAAACTTCTCATCAACCTCCCAAGCAGCGCTTGATTTAGTTTTACGGCACGACCCTACTCAACTTAACCAAATTCCTTCACCCTTTTCTTCACACTTGGAGGCTATCTTCTTATTTGTTTCTAATCTCTTGAGTGTGAAATCTCAAGGTTAACAACTTTTCCACCTATAGCCTTTTCAGGCTCATCAATCTTCATCATATCGAGCATAGGTGGTTATTGCTTAGACTTCTCAATGAGGGTGTCCAAAGAGGTCTTTTACGGAAGCATCTCCACCACCCCACACTTATCCCCTTCAATCATAGTAATCATGCACAAGTTTTTGTAATGGGATAGTGTGTTCAGCGGTTTCTATTCTTTAATAATTGCCTCTTCATCATCCAACCTCATTGTGAGCGTGCCCTCTCTAACATCAATCAAAGATCCTCCTATCGCTAAGAATGGACGTCCTAAAATGATCGACACCTATTCATCTGCCCAAAAATCTAAAATAATAAATTCAACAGGAATAATAAACTTACCAACCATTATGAGAACATCCTCCATGACTCTTTTTGGACAAGCTGGGGTCTTGTTTGCTAGTTGCAATAGCACCAAGATTGGTCTAGGCTTTCCCAAGCCCAAAGTATTGAACAAAGATAGGGGCATCAATTTAATAGTTGCTCCTAAATTACTAAGTGCATAAGCCACCTCATTGCTGCTAATTTGAATGGGGGAGAACTTCTCAGGGTCCTTCAGCTTTTTTGACTTCTTTTGAGTCACCACAAAGCTAGACTCCTCAGTGAGTTCTACTGTCTTAGCATTCTGCAGCTTAATTTTATTAGTGACCACATCTCTCAATCACTTATCATACTTGGGCATTCCCTGCAAAACATCTAAAAGAGGTAATTTAATGTGAAGCTCTCTGAACATGTCAAAGAACTTCTTGAAGCATGCATCCTCCATTGCCTTTATATGCTTCTGTGGGAAATGTAGCGGTGGGATTTTCTTCACTATCTCTACAACTTTTGATTTTGAGTACTCAGACTTTCTCAAATTTTCAGCAACTTTGCCATTTACCTGTTCAAGCATCATATATGGATCTACCTCCTTAGTTTTCTTTGGAGGTTCTTCATGAAGATCTTTACCACTCCTCAAAGTGATTGCCATAGATTATTTTAGGTTTTCAGTATAACTTGGCAACCCACCTTAAGGCCTGGTGTTCTGTGTTGCTGCAATCTGACCGACCTGTAACTCCAAGCTCCTTATAGCCATTTGCTGGCTTTTTATCTCTGCTGCCAATTGTGCTTCTGTAGATTAAATTTGTTTCATCATCTCTTCCAGATTTTTATTTGCGGCCTGATTTGCTTGAGCTTGTGGTTGCTGAAACTGCTGGTACTGGGCGTTTCATTACAGATTTAGTAGTTAAGGCTAACACTTCATATTGTAGGCGTTTTTATAGTTAAACCTCTGAACATTGCCCATAAACATCACAGACTTATGATTTGTAGCACATATATTTGCAGAATGACCACTATTTCCACATACCAAACACTAAATCTTGTCCATTAAATTTCATTCACTACTGTTGTATGCTATGTGGTGCCCAATTTCATGTTGCTTAGCTATGTAGTCAACTGATTTTGTAATGCAACAATTTCAACAGATATTGCAGTAAATTGATCCACTTATAAAACATCTGTAACGTTTTTAGTAGCACTCCTTGAGTCTAAATGCCACTCTAGATTTCCTTGTCCAATCCGGTTCAATAAAGTATATAGCTCATCATAAGTCATCTCCAAAGCTTGACCACCTATAGCTGAATCTTGCAAAATATTTATGTTATGGTAAAGTGCCTCTAAAAAGGTATGAGCTAATACCTCATTAGACTGTTGATGGTGTGGATAGTCCCGTAGAAGAGCATTGAAACTCTCCCAAGCATAATATAAAATTTTGTCTGGCTTCTTCTTGAAACATACAATCTCACTGCGAAGTCACGCAGTCTTTCCATATGGGAAAAATCGGATGAGAAATATCTGAGCTAAGTCATCCCATGATGTGATTTAATTTTATTCCTTTTTATGCTCAAAATTACCTCTAGCAGTAGGTTTCTAAAAAGGGGAGGTCAAATTTGTGAGAAGTGGGATTGTCACTTCTCGAACTATCCTGCGTGTTGCTTGTTCTTCTGCCATGAGAACAGGATTTATTTGATCTTCTTCTATTTGCAAAATTCATGGGATAAGGATTTCTTCTCTCCTTCATTGATGCAACATTGCTCAAGTTCGGTACTTGGTTCAACCAATTCCCGATCCCTTTCTAGCTTACTACTTTGAAAACTATTTTCCTACAAATAAAAAACCAAGAACAAGCAAAAATCACCAAAGAAATCTAAAAAGTAAAACTAAAACAAAAATAGTTTCCAAATTACAAGTCCCCAAAAATGGTGCCAGAAACTTAATAGTGCACATGCAAGTGTGTGTGGTCTACCAAGTAATATAGTGGCCTTAAAGAAAGATGAATATCGATCCCACAGAGACTTATTCAAACAACTATCAAATTCTAGTTCACTTAATAATATTAACTTGATGTGAAGTAACTAAAAAGAGTTTGGAGATTTGTAAAACTAAACGTAAAGTAAACAGTGCGTAAAGTAAAAGACTTGAGACAATCAATAGAGTAAAGCCAGGGGTTAAAGCACTTCAAACAATCATACTAAGTTATTGAACTTCATTCGTTAGATTACTTATCTTGGTTATTGTTTCATAGGGTTTATTACATGATCATGGTCTCCTGGCCTCTAATCGCTTACCTAACTTGGACATTACAACTACATCATTGAGCAGGAATGTAATAAAACAACTAAGTGAATAAATCTATCATTCTACAAATGAACCAAGCAAGTCTTCTAGGTACATCCTTGTCCTAGATGCTAATTTGAATTCCTTATTTCATAAAGGAATAAGAACCATACTTTGTTTATGCATTCTATCTTCCTATTTCCCTTCTTGAGATCATAAGACCGACAATATGTGTATTCTAAGATTAGCTAATCCTTAAAATAATTGAAAAAATGATAAAAAAAACAACCAAAGATGATACGAAAATAAAACCAAATCAATTCAATATGATAGTATTCATGTTCATAGCTTTAACCCCGAAAAGGGGGAGTTTAACCACTAATTGATATAATCATGATCCAAATACCTGAATACATAATCAAATCTATTAAAAAGATAAAGTTCAAGAATTAAAACCCTAAAATAAAGAGTTTAGCATCCCCTCACAATTCTCCAAGACGTCCAAAATGATTAACAATTTTCTTAAAGCTATGTATTTATATTAGAAGAGGTTTAGTCCGTGTAAGATTTGAAGAGACGATGCGTCCTTATGAGCACCGAACTATGGCAGGCAACACGGGCTGTTGTGCACCGCTCAAAAGTAGGTTGCGTAGGCCTTATAGCACCAGTATAGAGGAGGCAATGTGAGCTTAATTCCACCTCTCAAGAGGAGGTGGCGCGGGCATATCGCTTGACCTTACTGGAAATTACTTTCAAGATTTTGGCTAAGTGTTCATTGTGGTCATTGCATTGTGGTGTTATTTTGCCTTTAATTCCATCTTTTTCAACATCAAAATATCATTTACATCCACTCCTCAAGCATCCTACAGTATTATACACCATGGATTAGATCTCAAAACAACATAACATTCACAACGACGAGTAAGAAAGATGAGCTAAGACTAGGCTTGCTCACTTGATCTTTAGATTATTATTTTGGCTCTTTACTTTATTCAATTACACTTTTCACATTACTAACAAGTTATTCCACTCATAACTATACAATTATACCATTCGGAACTCATTTAAAAAAATAAAAATCCAACACGATAGACTAGACAACACTTAGCTCAAACTAGTAAAACTAGTTTTCTCGGTTAAATGCTAAATGACCAATTAATACCCACACTTGTTTGATAACACTTATAAACATCATATTTACATACTTGGACACTTAGATGTTTATTTATATCATCTTCAACACATAAAGCACATTAATTATCCACAAAACAAGGCTAAATAAGCTAGGATAACGATACTAAAGTTCATAAATACACCTAACATCAAGGACTAGGGTCATCACAGGTTCATTGTGAATATAAATAGGCAGGTGAATGGTGAAACAAGAAAAATTGGCTACAAGTCTCAAAACAGGGATCAAGGGATACACATGGAAGTTCATTTAGGCTAAAAGTGGAGTAAGATAAAAAATTACCTATGGTCCTTTCCTAATCGACTTTCCTTCAACCTAGGCAAGACTAACCACGCATGTTCTAAATTCAACGCACAAAGGGAACTAGGTAGTATCTCACATACATATGACACAAACTCAATATCACAAACTACTACCTATCTGGTTCATGTAATTGTTAGTAAGTGATTATCATGTCCCTAATCTTTATGCCATAACAATATCCATAATGTTCACACATATTTACATTCACACAGTTTTAAGACATAAATTTTTGGAGGGGTGTCAAAAATCTATCAAAACATGACTACTACCCTAAATACTTAAAAATCTTCTTATTACATAATACTAAATTATCCTAGACATGTCAGTTCTACAACCATACCGCGACCTATAAGAAAAGAAGAATGGAAAGTGTGCATTGAGGAAAGTGTGCAGTCTTTAGTTGGGGGTGGGCATACCAAGGTATGCCCACCCCCAACTAAAGACTGCACACTTTCCTCAATGCACTAAGATAATGTAAAATAGAGGGAAGTGAGAACATACATGGGATGCACTATGCGACCAAATTATGAGCATCCCCAAATGAGGGTATATCAGCTAGCGAAGGCGGTGGTGGTGGTGGTGCACTACTAGATGATGCACCTGTTACTTTAAATGTACGTCTCTACCTTTCAACGAATGTAGACATCATTGAATCATGTCTGGCCTTTTTAACGGCCTAGTCATATGAAAAATTAGGGTCCTGAAATCATCTATGTGATATCTCTAGGCCCTAACTATTGGGACCTCCTCATCACCCTCTGTGAAGAAATCAAACTATCTCGGTATGTCCAGATAGGATATATGGACCACCTGGGTATAATTGATGTCGCCAAAAACTAAACTCCTAAAGAAGTATGCAGTGGTCAGTTTCAAATATAGTAACCCAACTAGGTTAGGGTCGATCCCTTAGGGAAGAGGTCAAAAATCCTTCTCACACTTGTTAAAATCACTAGGCAGTGCAGAAAACAAAAAAAGAGGGATTTGCTAAAATAGTAAAAGAGAAAAGAATTAGTTGCTCTTTGTTGTAAACCTGACAAGTTATGTATAGCCAACTATCTTGTGGACTTATTAGCAAATCTCACTCTTTACATTGTGAGTCTCAGAGTGCCGCATTAATAACCCTTTCCCTGAATCCCATATTAACTATTACCTTTTGAGTCTTAAGTTGATTAGAAAAGAAGGTGAGAATTATTTGATGGAAGGAGTTCTCAAATTAATATTGTGATGTCTTTTCCCAATCTCAACAACTCTTTTGAAGAAAGTAGTGAATAAAGTGGTTTTTTTAACATTGGCCACCGCTAAGAAATAAATTTAACTGAAGACAATCATAATACATGTAAGGATCTTAATCTAGAATGACTTAACACTTCCTCTACTTTTTTAATCCGCCAGGGTTCGCACAACCCTAGCTAAGGGAATGAGCCACTCCAAATTATAAAATCAATCATGGAATCCAAAAACAAAATTACAAAATAAATATCACAATAATGAAATAGTATATCCCAAAGTCTTAAATTGAATAACAAACCAAGAACAAACTAAGAATAATAAGAGCATAGGGTAGCCCCCAAGGGATTATCCCTGAATATATGAATAATCAATATATGCATGAGAACAAAAACCCAGTTTTACTAGGAACAAGACTATGGCAAAAAAATACACACCAAAAAAAATCCCACGATAAAATCAACACCCACAAGTATCCCTACCCTCAACTTAAACTCATGCATTGTCCTCAATACATCAAACTAAAAAAAGAGAGTTAGAAATATACACGTTTTACCATAGGTGTAAAGATCGAACGTCAATCATGAATATGAATACAAACAACAAAATACCTTGAGATGTCTCCCAATCAATGCCTAATTTTATGTCTCGACATGATGGGACTTGTTTGGGTACTTAGACTTCCCTAACCATCCCATGGGAACCTTGATTAGTCAAACTTCATCAAGGTAGCCTAATGTTGGCCTCTAGTTTTCTATTTTCACTTTGAACTTATAAACTGCACCCCCAATTGTTTTTCTAATTTACCATTATCCCATGGGGCCGAGGTATAAAAATAAAGGACCCAATAAATAGATGTGGCATATTTTAATACTTGGCCGTTACGTGAGAAATATAGTTCTTTGATTCTGGCTTAGCAAATTCAAAAATATAGAAATAAGTTTTCTCCTCCTTGCACTCTTCTTTAGGCTGGGATAGCTTGATCAAGATTTAACTAAAACAAATACATTACGGAAAAATGCTTAGAATGAGGTCCAATACATCTCAACTCATGATGTGCAGTCTTCTTTATACCCCCACATAACTCTAGTATTCTCACCTTAAGAGTAAAGCTATCCAAAAGAGCATGAGAGATTTTAGACTCCTTTAATTTTAGCTCCTTAAGTTGGCTTCTCAGAATCTTTTCAGTCTCACACCTCCCATAACTAGGTTGCTAGGCGTTATGCGAATCAACTTTTGCATCCAATTCTACTTGTAAGTGGTGAATATCCAGGACAAACCTATCAACCTTTTGAACAAGGTCTTACTTTTATTTTTCCAGGAGTGCCAATGTGTCAAGCATACTCGCATTATGTTCCAATAATATATTTATCACACACCTGCAGTAATGCACCATATCAAAAGGAAAAGGATTAATAAATTAAGACTCATAATCACTCCACACTTCCTATGGATAGGTTTTCATCTCAAGAAGAGTAGATAATAAATAAAATAAAATAAAATAAAATCCAACAATTCCAACAACTTTAATCAAGAACTCCAAAATTGTATTCCCCTGCAACGGTGCCAAAATTTGATGTCGACCAATACTAACCTACTAAAGAAGTATGCAATGGTCGATGTCAAATATAGTAACCTAACTAGATTGAGGATAATTCCGCAGGGAATAGGTCAAAAATCTATCTCAAACTTGTTGAAATCACTAGGCAGTGCAGAAAAGAAAAAAGAGGGGGATTTGCTAAAATAGTAAAAGAGAAAAGAATTGGTTTCTCTGGGTCATAAACAAACTAAGACAAATATGAGGATAGGCGAATTTACACGCCTATATCAATATATTTTGCCCATATTTTAGCCTAGTTTTGAGAACAAACTATATATTTCATGCACTTTTAGTCCTTTTTCCTGTAAATGAGCTAACGAACATGATTAGAAAAGTTTCAGGTATAATTGATGCAAAATACAGAATTTTATGGCTTACTTGACGCAAAAGAAAGCTCACGAACGAAGGAGAAGGAAGTGGGACGCCTAAAGGACCAAAACTGCTGCATGGAAAATCTGTCCCGGGCTAAAACAACATTTCTGAAGACTTTGGGGACTTACAGACACATAGCTGGATTTGGACAATGATGCATTAACCTAGTACAATTGGGTTATGTATTTCATTAGTTTATTTGGATTAGGAGAATGTTACATTAACCTAGTACAAATGGGTTAAGTATTTCCTTAGTTTAGTAGGATTTGGTTATTTATTTCATTAGCATAGTAGGAGTAGGATAGGAGTATTATAAATACCCTATCATGCTAGAGATTTTTAATTAAGTCCTCCCTTAGTGGAGAGACACATTCTACTTCTCAATTACAAATCTTCTAATCTTTCCATTA
Source organism: Capsicum baccatum var. pendulum (assembly GCA_030864225.1). NCBI lineage: Eukaryota > Viridiplantae > Streptophyta > Magnoliopsida > Solanales > Solanaceae > Capsicum > Capsicum baccatum. The sequence goes on from CM061553.1 coordinate 204,067,161, forward strand.
ATTCTATTCTTCTTCTATTCTTAAATTCCACAACAAGAGAATCGTTACCAAGCCAAGGAAACACGGCTAACGCCTATCACTTGATCTACACGCCATTACTCAATATCGTGATATAATAACAATGTCAATCGTGATCTCCTTCGCATTCATGGGTAACTAAACTTCTCTGTTGGGGTTATGGAAGCCGAATGAGTTACTATATATTGCTGTGAGTTTGTGAGTTCGTGACACGTATATTGCTTATATCATTATTCCCTTCATCTTAATCCACATTCTTTGCAGTTGCAAACGCAAGAATACGCCAGTCTAACATTTAACTTGTTCGAGAGAAAGGTTATTTGTCTGGAAAAGAGATAATGTCAAGGTAGTAGGACACCCTTTCCTATTAAAAAACTAGTGCCGTAACTGGACTAACCTCTTGGAGAATTCGTACCGTTAGACACGCTTTAAGCTCGAGAGAGTTAAAGTGAAATAGTCCTTGTTTAGGTCGAGAGACGCTTGGATTTACCATCGAATACAATTCTCTATAAGCAATTGCATGTCAGAATTCTACACACTCATAGCCAATAGTGACGTATACCTCAGAAGGTGGACATAAACCCAATGCTTCAATTCTCATTGTTTACAACTCACGTAACAATCTCTCTCTCTTTACTTTATTATTTTCAGCTTTTACTTTATTGTTTTCGTTACACATTACAATCCCCCCTTCTTACGAGACTTGCACCAACAGTTTAGTAATTTTGCTTACTTGTTGGCCAAGCTATTCCCTGTGGGATCGACACCCAACCCAGGTTGGGTTCTATATTTGCTAACAACCGCTTTACACTCACAAGAGCTATAGATTGAGCGTTATCAAAAATTGGCGCCGTTGCCAAGGAATACGAGTGTCAATCAAGTTCGTGATAATTACTAGACCCTTTGGTCAAAGATTCTCGTACTTTTACTTTTAGTTTTTGTTTTTGTTTCTTGCAGGTTTTTACTTTAGTGCATGCCCCATACTAGAAGTTCTGGTCAACCGTTATTACCAATCAATCCTGAACCACAACGAATTAGAAGAATGGAAGCACAAGCTGAAATCGACAGTATGGCTGCTCAACACGATCAAGTAAAAATAAGCTGCTCTTGCCGCTGCTCAATTCAAACAACAAAACATTGATAATCCTGGGCGAGCCACAAATCCTGACGATGAGGATTTAGGTGATGAAGAGTTGATAAACCCAAGGCATGTTGCTGAAACTACTACACCTGCCAACAGAAGAGGTCAACAAGCGCGGTATAGGTATGATCGCCAACCCATGCAGCCAGCTTTCGACGATGATGATGATGATCTTGATGGTGCCGGAGCCACTGGAGCAATAATTCCACCACCATTAGCGCCCGAAGCCAAGTTCAACATCACAAGCACCATGATTCAGTTATTGCAACTCAAGGGATTATTTGGTGGACTAGCAGGCGATGATCAGAATATGCATCTCATTAACCTTATTTCTACATGCAAGTCCTTTGACAATCCTGGTGTTGGTCAGAATGCTATTCGATTACGTCTATTTCCATTGTCTCTGTCTGGGGAGGCAACACTATGGTTGAATGGACTGACTCCTGATTCAATTACAAATTGGAGGCAATTGAGAGACGCTTTCCCAGAAAGATTCTTTCCGCCATCCAAAAGGGCTCAATTGAGAGATGAAATTAGCAACTTTCGTCAGCTTCCCTCTGAAGCTCTTCATGAAACATGGGAGAGGTTCAAGACAAAGCTAGCGAGATGCGCAAACCATCACATGACTAATGTTCACCTCATGGAGATCTTGTATAGAGCCTTGAATTCAATAACTAAACCAGTGGTGGACAACGCAGCTGGAGGTTCTTTCATGGACCTCACCTTTGGTCAAGCAAGCAATATGCTAGATCGTATGACAAAACAAAGTAGAGCTTGGCATACCAGGGATTCTGAGGTAGCAAGCCCCACTTTACCTATTGGCATGAATGCAGACCAACGAAGAAGAGAAGAAGAACGTGATCAAGATATGGCACACATGAAAACCCAAATGGATCTTCTTACAAAGCATCTATTAGGGAAGACTGAAAAAGTGAAAGCGATTGCGTCAAAAGGAAGAGACGAATCTGATTCGGAAGAGGAGGCCAACTACTTGAACAATCAGGGGGGTTTCCGAGGGAATACCCAAGGAAACCAAGGTCGGAACTATTATGATAAATCTGGAAACAAAGATCAAGGTAGTTGGAAGAACAAGAATGAAAAGAGTGGTTTGTACGTTCCCCCTGGAAGACGTGATACCACCATATCTAATTCTGGAAGTATGGAAGACATGATGGCTAAATTATTGAAAAGAGTGAAAGCAACGAACGCGGGAGTTATGAAGGTAATTAATGATTTGTCCGCCATGAAACAATTAGTAGATTCACATTTCACTTCAATTAGACAACTAGAGCAGCAATTCAGTCAACTTTCAGCAGCACTCAACCAAAGAAAGGCCGGCACTTTACCTAGCGATACTGTGCAAAACCCAAGAAATGATGGGTCATGCATGGCCATCACTACCAGAAGTGGTAAGGTGTTGGAAACTTCAGAAAAAGGCAAGCAAGTGATTGACGAAGTTGCGGACATGGATGACAACGCAAAAGGAGAAGATGTCGCAGCTACTACTCCTGACGTCAACAACGCCACATCCAGCACTGTGCAGCCTAAAAAATTGGGAAAACGGAAGCAAGAGGAGAAGAAAACCGCGGAGAGAACACTTCCATACCCACCACCACCTTTTCCCCAAAGATTGAAGAAGGTGGCGGATGACACTAAGTTCAGCAAATTTATGACTATGCTCAAGCAGCTGACCATTAATGTTCCATTGGTGGAGGCACTTGAACAAATGCCTGGATATGCGAAGTTTATGAAGGACCTATTGACAAAGAAGCGGGTAGCAAGTTATGAGTTGGCGGATAATGTTCATTATTGTAGTGCAATCGCTACAAGGTTGTTAGTTCAAAAGAAGGCAGATCATGGAGCTTTCACTATTCCTTGCACAATTAGATATTTGGATTTTGCCAAGGCGTTGTGCGATCTAGGTTCTACCATCAATTTGATGCCACTATCCATCTACAAGAAGTTGGGGCTAGGCGATCCGACACCAACCAATATGAGGCTCGTGATGGCTGATAGGTCGGTAAAACGACCTGTGGGTATCTTGAATGATTTGTTGGTGAAAGTTTCTTCATTCATCTTTCCTGCAGACTTCATTATTCTGGATTGTAAGGAGGATTCTGAAGTTCCCATAATCTTGGGACGTCCTTTCCTTGCAACCGGAAGTGTGCTTATTGACATGAAAGATAATGAGCTTTTATTTCGAATTAATGACGAAGTAGTACGGTTTGATATATGCAAAGCCATGAAGCAGCCCAGCGATTTGAATGATTTATCTGTAGCTGATGTTCATCAAGAGGATATGAAAGCATTATCTATAGAGAAACAGCCTATTGTTGAGCCATTGACTGCTGCGCCACTGAATGTTGAGCATAAGGATAATGAAGATTATGAAGAACTTATGGGTGATCTAACAGAAATAGAGTCTTATACTCTTAAGCAACCAGATTGTGATCTCAAGAATCAACCAATAGCGAAGACTCCCATTGACGAGCCACCAATGCTAGAATCACAAGAGCTCCCCGATTATCTAAGGTATGTGTTCTTGGAAAGTAGAAATATACTCCCAGAGAGCGCAGATGATTTAAGTAAACAGCACGTATAAGCTCTCATCTCTGCTCTAAAGAGATACAAGAGAGCTATGGTTTGGACTATTGATGATATAATTGGTGACTCTCCGGAGAAACGTAGGAGCCATCTCGAAAAAGATCGCATGCCCACAGGTAAGCCTCATTGTCGTCTAAATCCTTTCAGAAAATGATCCATCACTTACCTCGACGAAGTATGAGTACTCAAGGTAACTATGGCCAGCCACGACAATAAATAAGGCGCTATATGGGAGGCAACCCATCGTTTTATTGTTTTATCATTTTATCGTTTTATCGTTTCATCGTTTTTCTTTTGTTCTAGTACTTGATAAATGAAAATCCAAAAATAAGAGTCGTGCCACGACCAAAACTAAGGCACTTGGTGGGAGGCAACCCATCGTACTAATCGTTTTCATTTGTTTTGAGCAAAAATAGGTGCAAGAAGTATTCAACGAGGAGATTGATTTCAATTGACGATTTGGACGCATTGTATGGTAAAGTTGGTAAGTTAGGAATGGTGATGCACAAGGCTAAGGATTGAGAATTTCTCACACCAAAATAGGCTTCGAGGAAGGCTAGGCCTTGGTAAAACTAGGCCACGAACGATGCACAACCTATCCTATAGCCTAAGGTCTCGGAATCTAGTGTGCTATACACTATGCGCCGCCTATTCCTAGGTATGCTTTTGACTATGCGCCGCCTATGCTATGGCATTTGGTCTCAGTATCTCATATGCCATAGACTATGCGGCGCATATGTCTACAAATGTCATAGACTATGCGGCGCATATGTCCCATTATGCTATAGACAATGCGCCGCATATGTCATTGATATGTCGAGCATTATGCGCCGCATATATGGTATTTTTGTCTCCAAAACCGAATGTAAATGGGTCATAACCCGACCCATTCTCTTCCTATATAAAGGGGACTTAGTCTTGAAACATAACCACACTAAAAATTGACCCAAAGGCGCCGCACATCCATCCAAATCATCTCAAAACTTCTCTTTTTGCTCTTCCAATTCACAAGAACATCTCCAAATGCTTCAATCACGTAAGTACTCTTTTATTCTTCATCTATTTCTAGTAAGTAATACGTTCCTATGCCTATTATGAATTGCTACATCTTCAAAGATCATTGGTGATGTTAATGTGTTTGGATTGTTGATACACAACCATGTGAGTGAACATATACGTTAGGATAATCTTGACCGGTCTCCGACTTGAATTTGGTTTTAATAGCATTGTTATACTATTTGCGGAATTACTATGGCTATGAATAGTGCTTATGATTGTTGTGTGGATACTTACATGTTAGACTATCCCGGCCATCGGGATAAGACTTATAGTGCCTACCGACATAAGAGGTTGTGATTGTTGTAAGAATAACTATTCCATATGGTAACCCCTATGTAGTAGTGTTGCTATATCTACCATGAAAGTAGTCCAATGGCTGCAAGAAAGTTATGCATTGCTGATTTTCTTGTCGGAATACAATCCTAAAACGTATGTCGACGAAATCTGAGTAATCGACCACTTTCGCTTCACTGATTTGTGTTAACAAAACTAAGTGTGGGGTGGTACCCCTACTGCTTATGTATAGATTGTATCCATTGAGATTTTGCTACCATTAATACTATTTCAAGTCTCAAGTACAATGGCACCTAAAGAGAGACAAGGAAAGGAGAAGGCTACCACTTCCCAAAAGGGCAAGAAAAGAGGCCGCAAGGAGCAAGGAGAACCCTCCCCGCTGCAAGCACCTTGACTCACTCTTGGAATTAAGTGGGATACTTATGAGGAACTTCTAAGGATGACGACTCTGATGATGATTCCAATGCTAGGGGTATGACCCCAGACATAGAGGATAAGTCCGACCAACCAGGTTCCTCGTATTTATTTTCCACTGAGGACAGTGTCCCGACTAAGTGTGGGGTGGTGGTATTGCATGCTATACTTCTCTATTCGCATCTATGTTTGTTTTCTTTTGTTTCATTTTTGTTTCTCTATTCGCATCTATGTTTGTTTGCTTTTGTTTCATTTTTGTTTCTCTATTCGCATCTATGTTTGTTTGCTTTTGTTTCATTTTTGTTTCGTTTTGTTTTTTTTAGTAGTTAAAAATTTTTTTTTAGCTTCGCATGAAATTATTTTGATAGGCAGCATGAGATTATAACAAGAGTATGTGCTACAATTGTGACTATTGAGACGTTTAGGCTCCAGTTGTGACTCATTATGTGATATTGTGTGGTTCAATTCCTTCACTTGTTGGGTCAAGAGTCTATATTACCTCCAATAAAGTCGACCATGTGCCTTGTGTGTGTGAGATTAATAGTATCTTCTATGTTTGTGGCTGATGCTAGAACTTGCCTGGTACGTATGCAAAGCGAAAATAAGGAGTGTAAGTTAGGATATGATTTAGGCATTTATTTGGCAACCTATATTTGTTTACCTTCAGTTTTACCTACCCATGGACATCATCCCTAGTTAAACCCTTTTGAGCCTTTAGCCTATTTCTTTGACAACATTGTATGTAAGCCTAATCCATTTTTTTCAAGACCGTAATTTGATCCAAATTCCTAAGTGCTTTAAATTAAAAAAGTCATGTGACAACATAAGAGGAAATTGGGTAAGTATGATGCTTTAAATTGTAAATGGTGCTTGAATGTGTTATGGAAAAGAAAGTGCTATCATAAGAGGTATGTTTTGAAAAGAAAAAGGAAAAGAAAACTGAGAAGTGAGTTGTTTTTAAAATTGAAAAACAAAAGAGGAGAACAAGGGTGGTAGAATAAAAGAAAGAAGAAAGGTTGAAAGAAAAAAGTGTCAATGATACAATGTGATGTATTAAAGCGCTTAGGAGCTTAGTCACTATTCCTGGCCAAAATAGTCCTACCCGTCCCTTAGCCTACATTACAACCATCAAAAGACCTACTTGATCCTAATCTTAACATTCTGACATTTAGTAGAGTACTACACTAAGGGCAAGCCTATGGTCATCAGTTGCTACATATGAATTCTTTGTGAGAGCGAGAGCAAGGATATTGTTGATACCCATGTTTGAAAAATATGCTATACTTGTGAGTGATTATGGGTAATATATTGTGAGACACACATGGTTGATGAGTTTTGGGTAGTTATATATGATTCCTTGTACCTTAACGTTTGCATGCGAGTTGACCACCATCACGAGTCTATGCTAGAGGTTAAACTGTTTCTACTTATAATCGGGAAGTACTCTTTGTTGATAATTGTTGTGCTTGTCTTGATAAATTTTTTTTGTGTTGTTGCTGTAAAAACCCTAAGTTGATGTTTAGAAGGACATGATATGTTGTTCGAGGACGAACAAAGCTCTAAGTGTGGGGTGTTGATGATAGGCAAATTTACACGCCTATATCAATATATTTTGCCCATATTTTAGCCTAGTTTTGAGAACAAACTATATATTTCATGCACTTTTAGTCCTTTTTCCTGTAAATGAGCTAACGAACATGATTAGAAAAGTTTCAGGTATAAATGATGCAAAATACAGCATTTTATGGCTTCCTTGACGCAAAAGAAAGCTCACGAACGAAGGAGAAGGAAGTGGGACGCCTAAAGGACCAAAACTGCTGCATGGAAAATCTGTCCTGGGCTAAAACAACATTTCTGAAGACTTTGGGGACTTACAGACACATAGCTGGATTTAGACAATGATGCATTAACCTAGTACAATTGGGTTATGTATTTCATTAGTTTATTTGGATTAGGAGAATGTTACATTAACCTAGTACAAATGGGTTAAGTATTTCCTTAGTTTAGTAGGATTTGGTTATTTATTTCATTAGCATAGTAGGAGTAGGATAGGAGTATTATAAATACCCTATCATGCTAGAGATTTTTAATTAAGTCCTCCCTTAGTGGAGAGACACATTCTACTTCTCAATTACAACTCTTCTAATCTTTCCATTAATTCTATTCTTCTTCTATTCTTAAATTCCACAACAAGAGAATCGTTACCAAGCCAAGGAAACACGGCTAACGCCTATCACTTGATCTACACGCCATTACTCAATATCGTGATATAATAACAATGTCAATCGTGATCTCCTTCGCATTCATGGGTAACTAAACTTCTCTGTTGGGGTTATGGAAGCCGAATGAGTTACTATATATTGCTGTGAGTTTGTGAGTTCGTGACATGTATATTGCTTATATCATTATTCCCTTCATCTTAATCCACATTCTTTGCAGTTGCAAACGCAAGAATACGCCAGTCTAACATTTAACTTGTTCGAGAGAAAGGTTATTTGTCTGGAAAAGAGATAATGTCAAGGTAGTAGGACACCCTTTCCTATTAAAAAACTAGTGCCGTAACTGGACTAACCTCTTGGAGAATTCGTACCGTTAGACACGCTTTAAGCTCGAGAGAGTTAAAGTGAAATAGTCCTTGTTTAGGTCGAGAGACGCTTGGATTTACCATCGAATACAATTCTCTATAAGCAATTGCATGTCAGAATTCTACACACTCATAGTCAATAGAGACGTATACCTCAGAAGGTGGACATAACCCCAATGCTTCAATTCTCATTGTTTACAACTCACGTAACAATCTCTCTCTCTTTACTTTATTATTTTCAGCTTTTACTTTATTGTTTTTGTTACACATTACAATCCCCCCTTCTTACGAGACTTGCACTAAAAGTTTAGTAATTTTGCTTACTTGTTGGCCAAGCTATTCCCTGTGGGATCGACACCCAACCCAGGTTGGGTTCTATATTTGCTAACGACCGCTTTACACTCATAAGAGTTGTAGATTGAGCGTTATCAAAATACTTGGCTTTTCCTCTCTTGCTTCCCAACTCTGCAGATTTATCGTGCACTATCAAACTATTTCAATACCTTGCATGCAAAATTTGACAAGTTATGTATCACCAACTGTCTTTCGTACTTATTGGTAAATCTCACTCTTTACCTTATGAGTCTCAGAGTGTCGCATTATTAACCCTTGCCATAGATACCAGATGAACCATTACCTTTAGGCTCTCAAGTTAATTAGATAAGAAGGTGGGAATTATTTGATGGAAGGGGGTCTCAAATTATTGTTGTGATGTCTTTTCCCAATCTCTACCTCTCTTTTGAAAAAAGTAGTGAATACATGCAGTTCATTAACGTTCTCCACTGCTAAGAAATAAATTTAAATGAAGAGAATCATAATATATGCAGGGATCTTTATATAAAATGACTTAGCACTTTCTCTACTTTATTAATCCGCCAGGGGTACAACCCTAGCTAAGGGAATTAGCCACTCTAATTATGAGATCAATCATGGAATCCAAAGAAAAAATTACAAAATAAATCCCACAATAATGAAAGAATAAATACCAAAGTCTTTAATTGAATAACAAACCAAGAATAAACTAAGAATAATAAGAGCATAGGATAGTCCCCAAGGGCTTATCCCTGAATATGTGAATAATCAATATATGAATGAGAATAGTTAACACAAATTCTAAAGGACTTTTTTAGAAATCATATAAATCAAATCGTAAATAAAATAGGAAAACCCTAGAAATCAAATCCTAAATAAAATAGGAAAAAAATAATTACCACTACACAATAGGATTTAAAAATATCATAGTAGTGTAATTGGGATACATGAAAACTCTATGAAACAAATCCTAAATAAAATGGAATATGAAAACTAAGTCATCCAAACTTACGACTCGTATGGTCTACTGGTAAGTTCTCCTTATGAGTTGTTTGTTGCTATTCATAGGCATTCTAATGATCATTTGCAGGGATTCAAGATTTTGGTATCCTTATGGTTCCTTACAACGACTCGTAGTCACTTCTTATGAGTCGTATTCATCCTCTACTTAGCCTTTTTATCTTAGATTTTGCTACTACCATTTATGAGTAAAGCTACCAGTGGTAAAGTAATGTGATGACTCGTAATCTAACCAGACTTCAATATATTCAGATATTTTTGGTGACTTTAGATTCATATTAATATTAATATCACAAATAACTCTTACCTTATAGGTGTAAGACCCTAGAAAATTCTAAGCTTAACTCAGTTCTTTAAAGCTTGTTAAGGGGTCTCAGACTTAGAAAATTTTAGCTAAGTATTAAGACTTAGTGTTATTTTAGCCTTTGTAGGTTGGTGACTCTATTTCACAACCTTTATGACCTTAAAGTAATGAATTTTAGGTTGAATAATGATCAGGAATGTCAGTGGGTGTTCTTGGACAAGTTTTGAATTTTTTGAACTTCGTTTGGATCACATTTGACATCTCAAACTAGTGGATCGATGCGATCTCAATGCACCGCGTCGCCCATCGTATCGATGAATATTTTCCTCCAGCTGCTAGTACAAGTTCCAATGAACCAACACAGACTAGACGTGGCAGGTTGGCCATCTCATCGATGCCAACGACGTGGCACATCGATCTGCGAATTGCTAAACCAGTTTTTGGTAAAATAAAAATAGCGTCCATAGGGGTAATTGGGTCATTTTTCCACCCCTATTCATCCCCAAAAGCAAAAAATTAAGTCATTCCTAGGACAAAAATTCATTCTTTCTCTCAAATTTCTCTCAATAACAAAACCCTAGGACATCAATTATAAGATCAATCCTCAAGAACACTCTATCAATCTTCAAGAGTTCAAGTATTAAGGTATGTTAAGTGTTCATTCAAGGGTTTCCTTCTACCCTTGGAGTTCAAGAAACTCTTTTTGTAAATTTCAAGTGGATTATTTTCAAGAAATCCCATGTTGAACTTGAATATATTCATGATTATGGTTTCAATGGTGTTTAAATCCCATGATTTATCACAAGTCTCATGAAAACTAGTTAATAGTGGATTAATTGTATGGACTTTATGTTGAACTCTTGAATTACAAGTTGAATGTAGTATCCAAGAATGAATTACATGTTTATTGATATGTGAAAACCCATGCTCCCTAATTGTTTGTAAAATGCTAATTTAACTTGACTAGTGTAAGCATAGCATGCTATTATGTGATCTCATTCATGCACAAACTAATGGATATCAAGTGTTTGATAAAAGGTCTAAATGAATACATTGGTAGAGAGCAAGTATTCTATGCCACTAAATCCATACAATGTTTTACCTATCATGCTATCAAGTCCTAGAGGTATTTGATACCCAAAAAACCTAGCTGTTTATTAGAGCTATAACAGTTACAGAATAGTTTCAGTAGTACTCAATAATCAGTCTCAGTTCAGTAGTCAGTTCAAAACTTAGTCGTATTCAGTCCAGAACTCAATAAGCTCAGTCAAATCATAGAATCTAGTCTATAATCAATTCAGTACTCAGTGAACTCAGTTTAGTTCAATCAGTTATCACGATCAGTAACAGTTCAATCCAGCCTAGTACGGTCTAGAAATCAATTTAGTGTCTTTCAGTTAGGAGTAAGATTCAGCACCGAGTAATCCTAGGGATATAGTCTTACCCATTAGCTAAGACTGGGTCCCTAGAAGCAATCCCTAAGTTACAGAACTACGTAGTCAGTGTAGGTTATGAGATGTTACCCATTAGATAGGACTGACATACTCAGGGTTACCCGCTAGTTTAGGACTGATCTCAGGGGTTATCTATTAGATAGGACTGACTCCTCAGCAGATGTTAGTACCCATGGCATGGTACTATCACCCTTTCAACTGGGTTTATAGTTTAAAGCCTAATTAGTTTAGAGAGGGGTATGTCAGTTAAATAATTACCTCCCACAATCTCAGTTTTAGATTTAGTCTCATTGTAGAACTCAATTCAGTTCTATAGATTCAAGACTGTCAAATACAGTTACTCAGCTCAGTATAGAACCCAGATCAGTTCTTCAGAATTAGGACTGTCAGATACAGTCACTCAGTTATAAGATAAACAGTATTAGTAAACTCTAAGTGTTATCATGATCTCAATTACAGTTTACATATTCATGCATGTACTCTCATTCAGTTATACTCATGCCATTCAGCCAGTATTGTTCATGCATTTCAGCCTACCTTACTTAGCATACCAGTACATTCAAAGTACTGATGCATACCTTTTGTTTGTGCTATGATGTCTTATATCATAGGTTTATATGCACCTTCTCCCGATCATACTTAGCAGCCTAATCTATTAGCAGAAAACTTAGTGGTGAGTCCTCATAGTTCAAGGACAGACTTATTATTTCAATATTTTAGTACTCAGTTTATTTCAGTAGTCGAAGTTAGTTGGGGACTTGTCCCATCAACTCTTTATTCAGACAGTAGAGGCTTTTCAGACTAGAGTATTTCTAATAGATGTATCAGCATTGAGTTGTCATTATTTATTTTCAATTTGAACTTTATAGCATGTTCCTGCCTAAATTTTCACATAATTATAGAATTATTATTTATTTATTATAGTAGGTACCAGTCACGGGTTAACTCGTGATCCCTCAAGATTATGAGTACTGTGTAGCGTCCGGGGTACAGACTCAAGGTGTTACAAACTTGGTATTAGAGCGTAAAGTTCAACAGAGTCCTAGGAAGTCTGAAAGCCACATCAAGTAGAGTCTTCTGCATAGGTGTGTAGCGCGCCATACTCATAAACACGAGGCTATGAGATGTTTTAGGAAAAGTTCCCTTTCTTTTAGTATTTATGTCGTGCGAGTGAGCATGAGATCATTAAACTCTCAGTCTAATCAACTTTTTCCTTTCATTTATAGAAATTCCTCCCAAAAAGAATAATGGAAGATTAATAGAAAACCAGTCAGCACCTCAGCCCGTTCAAGCAGATCCCCTGGATGAGCATGTCTCTCATGTAGTATTCAGGTCTATATTCACTACTCTAGCCAATTCAGTGACAACTCAAAATGAACTGCCAATTGTTGTTTAGGCCAACCCAGTGGCCAATACTGCTGTAGTAAGGATTCGGGACTTCACCCAAAAGAATCCTCCCCTATTTTCAAGATCAAAGTCAAAAGAGAATCCACAGGAGTTCCTTGATTAGGTTTAGAAAGTTACAGATATCATGGGAGTAACTTCTAGTGATAGTGCTGAGTTAGCTGCCTATCAGCTATAAGATATAGCTCATACGTGGTTTAAGCAGTAAAAGGTAGACAGGGGAACAAATACAGTGCCCATAGAATAGAAAGAGTTTGCTATTGCTTTTCTACATAGATTCTATCCCTTAAAGATGAGAGAAGCCAAGGTGTTAGAGTTCATCAATCTCAGGCAAGGCAGTATGAGTGTGAAAGAGTATTCCCTTAAGTTTATTCAGTTAGCTAGGTATGATTCCCATGTATTAATAGACAATAGGTCCAGAATGAGCAAGTTCATGTCTAGGGTGTCAGATAGTGTGGTTAAGGAGTGCAGAATAGCAATGCAAATTAAGGAGATGGACATATCCAGGCTTATGGTCCATGCTCAACAAATTGAGGAGAAGAAGCTTAAGAAGAAGGAGAGAGAGAACAAGAGAGCTAGAATAAGTAGTTTTAATTTCAATCAACCTAAGTCATAGGGTAGTAACCATTCCCAGTTTCATAAAAAACCTTTAGTTCCAGCTCCATCCTCAGCTAGTGCGCCAGTACCAAAGTTTAGGAATAACAGTCACAATGGGGCGCGAGGCTCCAAAACTCAGGGTAGTGTGAGCAGTGGTCGTACCCATCTACATTGCAAAGAATGTGGTAGATATCACCTAGGTACGTGTAGAGATGGCAGTGATGTATGTTTTGGATATGGCAAGCCAGGCCATAGGATGCGGGAGTGTAGATTAATGGCTCAGAGGGGAAAAGATTTGCGCCAACAGGTTTAGTCCAACCGTTCTTCAGTTCAGTCCGATTACCCAAATCGGCAGGGTGCCACTTCCAGTACAGCCAGTGGGCAATGCCCAAAAAGGATATATGCACTTCAGTCCAGAAAAGATCAGGAAGGTTCTCCTAATGTGGTCACTAGTATGTTATAGATCTTCCATTTATATATTTTGTCTTATTAGATTTAGGAGCTTCTCTATCTTTCATAGCTCCTTACATAGAAGTCGATTTCAAAGTCAGACCGAAAACCTTAACAGAACCTTTCTTAGTCTCCACCCCAGTGGGTCAGTCTGTCATAGCCCGGCGGGTATATAGGAACTGTTCGATTATGATATCTCAGAAAGTCAGGCCTTCAGATTTTAGTAGTAATGTCAGCATGTGTAGAAAGGCAGTCGGAGTGGTTGATGCCCAACCGATCCTTACCTCAGTGCAAATTTTTGTACTTCAGCTATCACGATAACTACCCATGCCTTACATGTTAGCTTTATGCTCATATCTCATATTCGTGCATATTGAAAAAAATCATGTACGCTTATTGTTCCTAGTATAAGGAGTTCCAGTTCTTTCAGCATTATGAATCATGTTCCATGAATACAGAAACTCTAAACTTAGGTCATGTAGCTCATGGCATATATACTTATCGCATTCTTAACAATACGCTCAGTTCCCATGACTTATGCTATACTCCTAACGATCATCTAAACTCAGATTTTGTCATGTATATCCTTATTTTAGATCTCTTGATAAAATCCAGGATGTTGATGTCCTATTCCTCAGACCTCATATAAGTTTCAAGTCCGGTATAGTTCCATTCATGCTTCAGGTCCTCATGTTTTAACCTTCAGTGAACTCTTTTATGAAATGATGTAGTGATAAGTAGTTTCTTAAAAGGGAGAGAGTAAATATTTCATAATAAGAAAAGATTATTGCATGCTATTTTTACACGAGGCTATAGGTATGAAGATAGTCTTGAATGTCATGTTGATGTGTAAGTGGCTAAATGCATTTTGGAGATTTGAGTAGGCTTGAACATAATGGGAGAATTCAGTCCAAATCATACCTCAGCAGGTAGAGTTATCAGAACCCAGTATTCAGTTCTAGTACGGTCTCAGTTATAGTCTTAGTTACAGTCTCCTTCATAGTCCCAGTCCAGTAATCAGATTAGTAACTCAGTTCTATTTTAGGTTTGCTTGACCATAGCATGCAATTATCAGTTATTCAGTTATCAATATTTCAGGACCTCAGTTTACAGAATATTTCAAAATTATGTTATATATTTGGTCTTGCATTCTCAAATAATACAGTTCTCATGAATTCATGCTCAGTTACCTCATGTTCCTCAGTCATTCCTTACCTCATATGTATAATACTCTACAGTTCTAGTCCAGTTATTCAGCCTAAGTACAGTTTAATATTTCATGAACAAGTATTCAGCTATCATCCATTCAGATAATCAGATAAATTAGTATGTTTATGAACTCGTTCTCACCACCCAGGTGAAAATTTTTAGTAGTCTCAAGTGATGTGTTGTACTAAGCTGGAGAGTACAGTTGACAGAGTATTCAAAGGATATGTCTAAGCTTGAAAATTTATAGTTACAAGTGTATAAGTCTTAGTCACCCCATCTTAGATGATGTTTCGTAGGCCTCGACTCATATGACAGAATTTTAGCCAGGATGTGATTTTCTTATTCAGCCCATGTCAAGATTCCTTGCTCCCTAAAGTCTCTAGAACTCTATAGAAAAAGTATCAAAGAAATATAAGTTTTCAGCATAAGTTAGTCCGCAAATCCAGCAATTCAGTTTAGCAGTCAAGCAGACAAGTTTGTATAGTTGGTTTCCCCTCTTTCCAACTAGTTGCAGTATCCGAAGTCTTATGAATATAACTATTCCAAGATCGAGCAACCATGTGATTGCAAGTTCATCTTAGTTTAGGTGTCATGCCTCTATTTCAAATCCCCGATATGCAGTCACGATTTAGTTTATAGGTACCCTGTGTATTATCTCAGTTTTTCCTTAATATCTTAGCCAAGTCAGCATTCTTCAGGGGACATAATGTCCCAAAGAGGAGATGCACTAAAATCTCCTGAGCTTTCATGACCTAAACCTTCCATCATCTCTTCATGTAATGAATCCAGTTTAGAGTAGTGGGTACTCATAGGTGGACCCTCAAGTTCCCATATCATCCCTAAGCCATGTATTCAGGGCTCAGTTTAGTTCATGATATTCAGTTCATGCATCACGTTTCAGTTTCAAGTATGTTCTCATGTTCCCACTTATGGATGTTTAGTAAATGATCTCAGGTTTATCAGTATTCTCATATTAAGGTAACAGTCTTCCTTAGATTGTCTTAGTCCATGTTTAGTTACAATTATAAACTCGGTACGCATTACCATTGCATATGCAGTCATTTATTCACGAATTAATTCAGTCATGTACTCATGCATCAGATATGCATATTCAGTTTGAAAACTCGGCCTATTAGTAACTTCAGTCAGGTGTTTCATGCATCAGATATGCATGTGCAGTGTGTAAGCTCAGTCTATCAATACTCATAGCTCAGTCAGCCTCAGTCGAGGATGAATGTTCCCAAGGGGGAGATATTGTAAGACCCTGCAAAATCCTAATCTTAACTTAGTCCTTTAAAGCTTGTTAGGGGTCTCAGATTGAGAAAATTTGAGCTAAGAATTCAAACTTAGCGTTATTTTAGCCTTTGTAGGTTGGTGAATCTATTTCACGACCCTCATGACCTTAAAGTAATGATTTTTAGGTTGAATAATGATTAGGAATGTCAGTTGTTGTTCTCGGATAAGTTTTGTATTTTTCAAACTTCATTTGGATCACATTTGATAGCTCAAACTAGTGGATCGATGCGATCTCAACGCGCCACATCGCCCATCATATCGATGAATATTTTCCTCCATCTCCCAATACAAGTTCCCGTGAACATACATGGACTCGACGTGGTGTGTTGTCCATTGCATTGATGCCACTAATGCGGCGCATCAGTCTGCGTGTCGCTAAACCAATCTTCAGTAAAATTAAAACAGTGTCCAGAGGGATAAGTGGGTAATTTTCCCATCCCTATTCAGCCCCAAAAGCACGAAATTAAGTTTTTCCTGGGGCAAAAATTTATTCTTTCTCTCAAATTTTTCCTAAGAACAAAACCCTAGGATATCAATTTTAAGATCAATCCTCAAGAACACTCCAGCAATCTTCAAGAATTCAAGTATTAAGGTATGTTAAGTGTTCATCCAAGGGTTTTCTTCCACCCTTGGAGTTCAAGAAACCCTTTTTTTAAATTTCAAGTTGATTGTTTTCAACAAATCCCATGTTGAACTTGTATATATTCTTGATTATGGTGTAAATGGTGTTCCATTCCCATGATTTATCACAAGTCTCATGAAAACTAGTTAATTGTGGATTTATTGTGTGGACTTCATGTTGAACTCTTGAATTATAAGTTGAATGTAGTATCCACGAATGAATTACACGTTTATTCATATGTGAAATACCCATGCTCCCCAAGTGTTTGTAAAAATACTAATTTAACTTGACTAGTGTAAGCATAGCATGCTATTATCTGATATCATTCATGCATAAACTCATGTATATCAAGTGTTTGATAAAATGTCTAGATGAATGCATTGTTAGAGAGCAAGTATTCTATGCTACTAAATCCACGCAACGTTTTACTTATCATGCTATCGAGTCCTGGGGGTATTTAATACCCAAAAAACCTAGATGTTTATTAGAGCTATAGCAGTTATAGAATAGTTTTAGTAGTACTCAATAGTCAGTATTAGTTCAGTATTTAGATCAGAACTCAGTAGTATTCAGTCCAAAACTCAGTAAGCTCAGTAGTTCATAGAATCCAGTCTGTAATCAGTTTAGTAGTCAGTGAAATTAGTCCAGTTCAGTTAGTTATCATAATTAGTAATATTTTAGCCAATCCTAGTACAGTCTAGAAATCAATTCAGTGTCTTTCAGTTGGGAGTAGAATTCAGCACCGAGTAAGCCTAGGGATGGGGTCTCACTCGTTAGCTAGGATTGGGTTCCTAGAAGCAATCCCTAAGTTCTATAACTACGTAGCCAGCGTAGGTTATGAGATGTCACCCTTTAGATAGAACTAATATACTCAGGGATCACCTGCTAGTTTAGGACTGATCTCAGGCGTCACCCATTAGATAAGACTGACTCCACAGAAGATGTTAGTACCCGTGGCACGGTACTAGCACCCTTTCAACTAGATTTACAATTCGGACCCAAATCAATTCATAGAGGGGCAGGTCGGTTAAATGCTTACCTCCTGCAGTATCAGTTTTATATTCAGTCTCAGTATAGAACTCAATTCAGTTCTACAGATTCAGGATTGTCAGATACAGTCAGATATAGTCACTCAGCTCAGTATGGAACCCAGACCAGTTCTTCAAAATCAAGACAATCAAATACAGTCACTTAGTTATCAGATACACAATATTAGTAAACTCAAATATCAGTAAATTAATAATTCAAAACTCAGTATCCAGTGTTATCATGATCTCTGTTACAGTTTACGTATTCATGCATGTACTCTCATTTAGCTATACTCATGTCATTCAGTCGGTATTGCTCATGCATATGAACCCATGCATCTTAGCCTACCTCACTTAGCTTACCAGTACATTCAAAGTACTGAAGTATACCTTTTTTTGTGCTATGATATCTTATATCATCGGTTCAAATGCACGGGCTTCCGATCATACTTAGCATCCCGATCTATCAGCAACAGACTTAGTAGTAAGTCCTTATAGTTCGAGGACAGACTTATTATTTCAGTATTTCAGTACTCAGTTTATTTTAATAGTCTAAGTTGGGGACTTGTCCTATCAACTCCTTGTTCAGACAGTAGAGGCTTTTCAGACTAGAGTATTTCAGACAGATGTATTGGAATTCAATTTTTAGTATTTATTTTTAGTTTGAACCTTATGGAAAATTTCTGCCTAAATTTCTTCATAATTACAGAATTATAATTTAGTTGTTGCAGCAGGTATTAGTCATGGGCGAGCTTGTGATCCCTCGGAATTATGAGCATCGTATAGCGTCCGGGGTACAAACTTGGGGTGTTACAATAGGCAAGTGAAAACATCTCTTAAGGATTAAGTTTTTGTAAAGAGTATTACTATCATCATCTTCAACCGAGCATAAATTTATGGGTACTTAGAATTTTTGACCTCAAGACTCACCAAAAGATAGACAATTGACTTACTTTTTCAATGATACCAATTTTGATCCAAAATCGGGGTGAAAATATATAGCCAAAATACTGAAGCACTATCAAAGCTGTGTCGAAATTGTCCAAGATATGACTCATAAGGTCTCTGTATGGGTTGTTAGGAGGAAGTCATAAGTAGGGAAGTAAAGGATGAAAATGGGTTTCTAACTATGACTCAGCCCATGACTCATATCCAGACCTTACGAGTCATGACCGAAGTCGTTAGGACGGCTTCTAAATATTTGCTAGATGATTCCTAAGGGTTTTTTGGTATTTTCTCACTCTTTTAACCCCAAAACTACATCCGGTAAGTCCCACAAATGCCTTAAAATTCTCAAGTAGGTTGCCAAAAATTCCATTTTTCATAGTTCATCTTGAATTTTGCATCCCAAAACCTAATTTCCAGAAAAATACTCCCAAAAACACATCAAATCTAACAAAATAGCATTAAGTATATGAATATTCTCATAGTTTAAGCATCGTAAGTGCTATATTCCTATACCACATCAAGACCCTCAACACAAAATGTTGCATGTCATCTAACAACAAAACTTAATCAAAAAATACGATAATGCTTAACCAAGAGAAACACAAGATACCTATTCCAGTCAATCTTCAATTTTAGCTCAAAACACATTACCCTCTCCAAGTTTAATCACTTTAAAACAAACGATGTGTATTAATAAAGCACAATAATGTGACACAAAGGAATCAAGCTATGGTATTATATTAGCAACAAACAACAATGCATATATACATGTTACACTAACCAAGCAAGTAAGTAGCTAGCAATACAACCCATGTTCCCTCACAACAAATAAATCCCTCCCCACTCATATATGAAATCAAGTATGTCAATGTAGATCGGTCAAGAGACACTCACTCTCAGAAATAAGTTCCAATCAATGCATGTCAAATACCATAGGATTGCCCTTATTTTCTTTACCTAAGCTTTCAGGCAGTTAAGTTAGGATCACTATAGGATTTTTCTTTGGCTTGTAACATAGGCTTGGGAATGGTATGATATGTATGGATATTTAAAGTGACTAAGCCTCATTGGCACTACACTAACTTTTGGGGTCCACAATTAACCAATTTTCACTTTATTTCAGTCGTTATTTCTTCTTTTTTATTTTAATGCATATTCAGGTTGAGTGTGGTGTTTAGTATTTCTTTTTATCTTTTCACAAATTTTCCTTTCTTTTTCTTCTTCTTTTCTTTTTCTATGACACCCAGCCTTACTTTTTTTCTCTTATTACCCTTCTTCATACCAATTTTATATCACGCACCCCTATGATAGCCATCCTCAACTTAGGTGATTTGCCAGAGTTGAAGTGCACAACGTCCAAAGAGGACTAAGGTCAAAATAAGTTCATTGTAATACAAATGGGAAAGTCATAGGTGTGATAAGAAAAATAGCTTGTAAGGCTCAAAGGTCGGGATCAAAGGATACCAATTCACACATGGTAGGTCAATTAGGCTAAAAGTGGACTAATATAGAAAAACGGTCTATGATCCTTTCCCAATAGACTATCTTACATCCTAGGCAAGACTAGCCAGGCAAGTTCTAGATTTAACACACAACGGAAACAAAGTAGTATCTCAGACACACATGGCACAGAGTTAATATCCTAAGCTACAACCTATTCGGTTCATGAAATTATTATCAATGATTATCATGTTCTTAAAACTAATGCCATAAAAATATTCAAAATAGCCACATATATATACTTATCACATAAGTCAAAAATATACAATTGGAGATGTATTATCATTTATCTCAAATATAAAAAAAACAAGTCAACTGCCTTAGATAATTATTTTTCTCCTAGTTAACCACAAAATATCATGAAACAAAACACAATACACCTAAATATGTTGACTCTACTAAGAACAAGACTCTGAGGAAAAGAGACACAACGACAAAAACCCCAAAAGGACATGAAGACCCACAAGTATCCCCACCCTCAACTTAAAATCATGCATTGTCCCCAATGCATCAAACAACAACAAGAGAGTTAGAAACATGCCTGTGCACCATAGGTGTGGAGATTTGACGTCAATCACAAATATGAATACAAACAACAAAGTACCTTAGGATGTTTCCCAATCAGAGCCTGATTTTATGTCTCGGCATGATGGGACTTGGTTGGGTACTCAGACTTCCCCAACCATCCTATGGGTACCTTAATTACTCAGAATTCATCAAGGTAGCACAATAGTTGGCCTATAGTTTTCTTTTTCCACTTTGAACTTATAAAATGCACCTCTAATGTTTTTCTGATTTCACATTATCCTTATGGGGTCGAAGTATAAAAATAAAGGACCCAAGAAATAGATATGGCCTAATGTACTTCTTGGCCGTTATGTGAGAAATGTAGTTCTTTGATTCTGGTGCAGCAAATTCAAAAATATTGACATAAGTTTCCTCCTCCTTGCACTCTTCTTTAGGCTTGGATGGCTCGATCAAGATTTGACTATCCAAACACAATATGGAAAAACACTTAGTATGAGGTCCAATACGCCCCAACTCATGATATGCAGTCTTCTTTAAATCCCCACATAAGCCTAGTATACCATCCTTAAGTGTGAATCTATCCATAAGAGCATAAGGGATTTTAGACTCCTCCAATTTTATCTCCTCAAGTTGGCTTCTCAAAAAATTTTCAATCTCACACCTCCCATAACTAGGTTGTTGGGCATTACACGCAACAACTTTTGCATCCAATTCTACTTGTAAGTGGTGAATATCTAAGACAAACCTATCAACATTTTGAAAAATCTCTTTTCTTTCTTTTTCCAAGAGTGCCAACATGTCATGCATGCTCTCATTATGTTCCAATAATATATTTATAACACTCCTGCAGTAAAGCACCATACCGAAAGAAATAAAATCAATAAATAAGGAGTGATCATTACTCTACACTTCTTCTGGCCTGGTTGTCATCTCAAGAAGAGTACATAATAAATAAAACAAAATAAAATAAAACCCAACAATTCCAACAACTTCAATCAAGAACTCCAAAATTGCATTCCCCGACAACGGCGCCAAAATTTGATGTCGCCCAAAAGTAACCTCCTAAAGAAGTATGTAGTAGTATATGTCAAATATAGTAACCCAACTATATTAGGGTCGATCACATAGGGAGTAGGTTGGAAATCCTTCTCGAACTTGTTGAAATCACTAGACGGTGTGGTAAAGGAAAAAAAGGATTTTTTGAAATAATAAAAGAGAAAAAAATTGGTTGCTCTTGGTTGTAAACAAACTAAGATGAAAATTGGGATTGTTCTTCCTCTCTTCTCAACTCTTCAGATTTATCGTGCACTATCAAACTATTACAATATCTTGCATGCAGAATCTGACAAGTTATGTATCACAAACTATATTGTAGACTTATTGGAAAATCTCACTCTTTACCTTGTGAGTCTCGGAGTATCCCATTGCTAACCCTTGACATGGATACTAGATGAACCATTACCTTTTGGCTCTCAATTTAATTATATGAGAAGGCGGGAATTATTTTATGGAAGGGGGTCTCAAATTACTTATAATGCCCCAAGTCTGGTACCCCAGACGCTACACGGTGCTAACAATCCCAAGGGACCACTAGCTAACCCATGATTGATATCTGTAACTGAGTACTGAATAATAGTAATATTATAATAACAACATAACTATAATAAATGCAAAAATTTGGTGAAAAACTTGCCACAAGGTTCAAAACTAAAACATAACTAATAATGTGGTATATATCAAATCTAAAATAACTGTCTGAACATGATATAGTCTAAACATCTAGTCTGAAAGCCTCTAAACTATTTGAATAAGGAGTTGATAGGACATGTCCCCAACTAACTTCGTCTACTGAACTGAATGTGATGAATAAATGAAATAAGATAACATCCTCGGATAATGAGAACTCACTGCTAATCTGTTTGCTGAATGTCTGATCTGCTAAGGATGCTTTAAGCTCGTATGTCTAAACCTATGGTATAGAAAAACCATAGCACAAAAGAAAAGTATGCATCAGTACATGTGAATGTACTGGTACATAAAGTGAGGTAAGACTGAATACAAGGGTTCATATTCATGAACTATAACTGACTGGATATTATGAGAATAACTAAATAAGAATGCATGCATGACTATATAAACTGTAACTGAAATCATAAGAATTCTGAATATTGAGTTTTTCTGACAACATGGATTACTGATAATTGATATAACTAAAAAATGAGTAACTGTGTTTGATAGTCCTGATTCTAATGGAACTAGCTGAGTTTTGTACAAAGTTGAGTGACTGTATGTGACAGTTCTAGAATCTGTAGAACTATCTGAGTTCAATTACTAAGTCTAAGACTGTGACTATGGAAAGTATTCATCTAACCAACATGCCTCTAAGAAGATATTATAACTGAGTTGGGGTCCAATATATAACCCCAATTGGAAGGGTGTCAATACCGCACCACTGGTAAAAACAAGCTATGAGTGACCCTCATCTGGCAGTGTCCCCAAAGGAGAACGGTGAGACACTTATCTAGCAGTGTTAGTCTACCTCATCAAACCTCATCTGTCAGTATTGATATCTCAACCTAAGCTGTCTATATAGTTCTAGAATGCAAGGATTGCTTCTAAGGATCACACCCTCTACTATCAATGTGTGCCCTCATCCTTGGGTTCGCTCGGTGTTGAATCCTACTCCAAACTGAAGAGACACTGAATAAATTATACTGAGATAAACTGGACTGAGTTCTCTGAGTTCCATAGGCTAACAGAATAAAATTGAAGTCTATTAACTGACTGAGTTCATGAGATTACTAAATTTTCCTGATTCATGTAACTGACAGAATTCTACTGAGTTCTAAAACTGACTGAGAATACTACTAATCATGGCGTGAGTGATATTATCTTGAAACTGACACTAGCTCTAGGCACACAGCTAAGTCATCAGGTATTAAATACCCCCAAGACTCAATAGTATGAAAATAAATAGGACATGGAACTTATTGAGCTCATAACAATTGTTAACAATTCATCATACAACCATTAAGGGATTTCCTGATGCACTTGATACTCATAGTCTTGTACATGAATAGGAACCCATTCCAACATATCATAAGTTCACAATCTATTCTCATGAACATTCCATCAATTCATCACAAGACATAACATTAGCATGGGAGTCATTTTGAATATGTAGTTATAGCCTAAGTTCATAAAACACAATTCTACTCACTTAGGCATTTTATCACACACATGGAATGCATACACTTAGGATTAGGCATGAACATTACACTTTTACATCATGTCAATATTAATTAACCCAATTTCATGAAAGTCAATCCACATGCTAACACAATATCATGAGAACACACTAAAGATTCCAACTTGGGAATCGTACAACATAGCAACATGATTATAATCAATCCACAACATAAATATCCAAAACTTATAATTTATAAGTGGATTCTTGGACTTCAAGGATGAAAGGGATCCTTGAATAAACACTTTACATACCTTAGAACGTAAATCCTTAAGGGTTCTTGAAGGAATTCTTGAGCCTTGTTCTTGAATTTTAAAACTAGGGTTTCTTGCTTTTGAGAGAGAATGATGAATCTTGGGGAAAATTATGTGAATAATGAAATATTTAGGTCATTTTAGGATTAATTTCATGTTTGGGGATGACCTGGTTCATGGGAAAATAACCTATTTACCCTTAAAGATGCGGTTATTTAATGACTGAAAACTGTGCATCGACGCGATTGGTAATGCAGCGCGTCGATAGCATCGATGTGATACCAAATACGTCATGCCCTAATAGCGCTAAGGCTTAGAAGTTTTGACTCTGTCAACCTGCAACAATTTTAACTAACACAATAGGCAGTGTGGTGCGCCAAGATTGTATTGGTCCATTATTTTGGGACACCAAACATGGTCTAAACGAGTTATGAAATATCCAAAACTTGTTCAGAAACACCTAATGACCTTCCTGATCATGAATCAACTAAAATATAAGCTATTAAAGGAAATTAAGGTTGTGAAATGAGATTTCCAACCTTTAAAGGCCAAAAATAAACTAAGTCTGGAAACTTAGCTAGGATTTTCTAAGTATGAGACCCCTTGACAAGCTTAAAGGACTGGATTAAGCTTAGGAATTTTGTAGGGTCTTACAATATCTCCCACTTGGGAACATTCGTTCTCAAATAAGACTGACTGGGATGGAAGAAATGATAAGCTAAAGTACATACTGAACATGAACAACTAAAATATGACTACATGACTGACATTACTGAGGTTCATACTGGCATGCATATCTGATGCATGATTTCATGACTGAGTTGATACATGAATGCATGACTGAGAGTACTGATAAATTGATCACACATATCTGATGTGTGAATACATGACTGAACTGACTCATGAACATACGACTGAACATGTAATAGTAAAATACCAAGTTTGAAATAAAAGCTTAGCATGGAGCTGAATATCAAGTTTGTAACTGAAATTTGAACATGAAACTAAATTATCTTAAGAAAAGCTATTACCTTGAGCTGAGTCTGAGTTTGTGGAGAAGAGGTGAGGATACTTGGTCCACATGTCTACTTTTACCTCTCAAGTAGCTCCCTCAATGGACTAATTCCACCAAAGAACTTTGACTAGAGGGACTTCTTTGTTCTTTAGTCTACGAGTCTGATAGTCAAGAATTTTGACTGAAATTTCCTTATATGAGAGACTGTTCTAAATATCTATGCCCTCAATAGTGACAATGACTGTTGGGTCACCTATGCACTTCTTAAGCAAGGAGACATGAAAGACTGGATGAACTGAAGCTAGATCTGAAGGCAATTCGAGCTCATAATCTACCTTACCAAAATGACTGAGAATTTTAAAGAGACCGACATACCGAGGACTAATCTTTCCTTTCTTGCCAATCCTCTTCACTCCCTTTATGGGAGAGATTTTTATGTACACATAATCACCAATCTCAAACTCAAGATCTTTTTATTTATGTTGGCTCTGAGCTGTCTTGAGCCTATCTCTAAACAGCTGAACTTTCTTTAAGGTATCAAAGACCAACTCAGGCCCTACTATTCTGGCCTAACCCACTTCAAAACAACTAATTACAGATATGTATCTCCTCTTGAAGAGAGCTTCGGATGGAGCCATTTGGATACTAGAATGATAGTTGTTGATGTATGAAAACTCAATCAAAGGAAAGTGGCCATCCCAAATACACTTTATATCAATTGCACACGCCCTTAGCATATCTTCCAAGGTCTGAATGGTCCTTTCTGCTTGACCATCTGTATTAGGATGAAAGGTTGTACTTAGATAAACTCAGGTACCAAGACCCTTTTAGAATGCTTTCTAGAAATGAGAGGTGAACTGGGTACCTCTATCTAAAATAATAGACAACGGAACACTGTGTAATCTGACCAACTCCCTTATATGGAGTTTGGAATAATCCTCAGCTAAATAAGAGATGTAACCAGAAGGAAATGCGCTGACTTGGTCATTCTGTCTACAATGACCCAAACTGAGTTGTGCTGACGACGAGTACGAGCCCATCACGAAGTCCATGCTTACTTCTTCCCACTTCCAAGTAGGAATACTGAAATCCTGCATGGACCCACTAGGTTTTTTATGCTCAATCTTAATCTATTGACATGTAGAGCACTTAGCCATAAATTCTGCAATATCGTTTTTCATCCAACTCCACCAATATATCTCCCATAAATCAAGGTACATCTTAGTGTCCCTTGTATGAATCGAGTAACATGCACCCTATGCTTCTGCAAGAATTCCCTACCTTAAGTCATCTATACCTGGCACACAGAAATGACCCTGACAATGCAAAACACCATCTCCCCCTTGGGAGAAAACCTCTACTTTCTTTTCTTTGATTGCTTCTTTCAACTTGACTAGACTCGTATTTCTATATTGTTTTTCATTAATTTGAGAAACTAGAGATGATTCAAAACTATTCTGAACCCATATACTACCTTCTGCTAAGTTGACTAAGTAGACACCTAGTCTGGCAAGATGATGAACTTCCTAAGCTAATTTTTTTTATTGTCCTCAACATGAGCAAGACTACCCATAGACCATCTACAGAGAGCATCAGCCACTATATTAGCCTTGCCCAAATGATAAAGGACACTCATGTCGTAATCTTTCAAGAGCTTTAACAATTTTCTCTGAAAGAGGTTAAGATCTTTCTGAGAGAATACATACTAAAGGATTTTTTGATCTATGAACACATCTACATGTACCCCATATAAGTAATGCCTCGAAATCTTAAGGAAAAAACTATGGCTGCTAACTCAAGATCATGATTCGCATAATTTTTCTTATAGGGTTTAAGTTGCCTGGAGGCGTAGGCTATTAACTTACCATGCTGCATATGGATAGAACCCAAACCTACTTTGGATGCATCACAGTACACTACGAACCCATCTGAACCATCTAAAAGAGCCAAAAATAGAGCTGAGTTAAGTCGAGTCTTTAACTCCTGAAAACTCTTCTTGCAAGAATCTGACCACTGATACTTGACTTGCTTCTGAGTCAATATGAACATATGGGATGCAATAGAATAAAACCCCTTAACAAACTGTCTATAATAGCTAGCCAAACCCAAGAAGCTCTTGATATCAGTTGGAGAGACAGGGCTAGGCCAGTTTCTTACTGCTTCGGTCTTTCGTGGATCAACTCTAATACCATCATCGGAAATGATATGACCAAGGAATGCTACTTACCTTAGCCAAAATTTTCACTTACTAAATTTGGCGAATAATTGATGATTCTTGAGAGTTTGTAATAATATGTTAAGATGGTCTGCATGATCACGCTCATTACTAGAATAGACAAGAATATCATCTATGAAGACTATGACAAACATGTTCAAGTACTACTTGAACACACGATTCATCAAGTCTATGAAAGCAGCTTGGCATTGGTATGACCAAAGGAGATGACTAAGAATTTAAAGTGACCATATTGAGTTCAAAAGGCTATTTTTGTAATGTCATATTCTCGGACTCTGAGCTGATGATAGCCTGATTTGAGGTCTATCTTAGAGATATATCTGGCATCCTGGAGTTGGTCAAACAAGTCATTAATTCTATGAAGTGGATATTAGTACTTGACTGTGACCTTATTGAGCTGACGGTAGTCTATGCACATTCTAAGAGAACCGTCTCTCTTTTGCACGAGTAGAACTAGTGTACCCCACAGGGATACACTGGGTCTGATGAATTGCTTTTCTAGGAGATCCTTCAACTGCTCTTTTAATTCTCTAAGCTCTGTTGGTGCCATTCTGTATGGCAGAGTAGATTAGGCTGAGTATTTGGAAGAAGGTCGATGCCGAAATCTATTTCCCTTTCGGGAGTAATTCCTGGAAGATCTTTGGGAAAGATATCTGAATATTCATTCACTACTGGGACTGATTCAAGATTGGGAGTTTTAGAACTAGATTCCCTAACTTGAACAAGATGATAGACACATCCCTTAGATATCATTTTTCTTGCTCGTAGGTAGGAAATAAGCTGACCCCTGAAGACCTAATTATAACCCCTCTACTCTAAGATGGATTCATTTAGAAACTAAAATTGGACAATTCTATTTCTGCAATCGACTGTGGCATAGCAGGAATAAAGCCAATATATGCCGAGAATGATATCAAAATCAGTTATCTCTAATTCGACTAAGTCTGCTAAAGTGTCTTTCTAAGATATCATAATCGGACAGTTCCTGTATACCTCTTAGGCTATGATAGTTTTACCCACTGGGGTAGAGACTGAGAAGGGCTCTGTTAGAATTTCGAGACTAACTCCGACATCAACTGCTATATAAGGAGTAACGAAAGAAAAAAAAGCTCCTGGATCTAGCAAAGTGTAAACATGTATATAAAAGATCTGTAATGTACCAGTGACCACATCATGAGAATTTTCCTGATCTTATCAGGACTGAAGAGCATATAGTCTATTTGGGTGTTGCCCACTGGTGGCGCTGGAAGTGGCGCCCTGCTAGTTCGGGCGATCGGACTGAGCTGAGGAACGGTTATACTGACCCTAAAATCCTGACTGGGGACAATCTCCGACTCTACAGCGTGGCTTGCCATATCTAAAACAAAAATTATTGCTAGCTCTACAAATACCCTAATGGTTCTTGCCATAAGTCTGACAAAGAGGATGAGTGAGGGCACTTCTAACACTGCCCTGAGACTTAGAGCCTGGAGCCCTATCTTTGTTACCATTCCTCAACTTAGGAGGTGGAGCACTGGCTGAGGAAGAAGATAGAATGGATGACTTTAGGGGAAACTGAGAACAATTTCCTCCCTCTGACTTAGGCTGACTGAAATTAAAGCTACCTGTTCTAGCCTTCTTATTCTGCTTTTCCCTCTCCTTAACCTTATACCCATCTATCTATTGAGCATGGACCATAATCCTGGTTAGGTCTATCTCACTAATCAACATAGCAGTCCTACACTCCTTGACCACACTATCATTCACCCCAAAAACAAACTTACTCATTTTAGCCCGTTATCTACTACCACATGAGGAGCATACCTTTCTAATTGAGTAAACTTAAGATAATACTCTTTCACTATCATGTTTCCCTACTAAAGGTTGATAAACTCTAACACCTTAGCTTCTCTTAGCTCCAGGGGAAAGAATCTATCTAGGAAGACAGTGGAAAACTTCTCCCACTCAACGGACCCTGCACCTTCAGCCCTCTCTGCTTTTACTGTTAGAACTAAGTGTAAGCCATATCTTGCAGATGATATGCAGCTAGCTCAGCACTCTCACTAGCAGTAACCCCTATGATATTTGTAACCTTCTGAACCTGATCAAGAAATTCCTCAGGGTCCTTATTTGACTTATACCCAAAAAAAGATGGAGGATTCATTTGGGTGAAGTCCCGAATCCTAGATGCAGTAGTGTTGGCCACTGAGTTGGCCAAAACGACAGCTAGATGTTCATTCTGGGCAGCAACTGAATTAGTAAGAGTAGTGAATGCAGTTGTGAACTCTGCATGAGAAACGTAACGAGCTGAGGGGCTGACTGATTTCCATTCCTTCTTTCAATAGTCCTTTTGGGAGGCATGTTCTGTAAATAAAAGGAAGAAATGGATTAAACTGAGAGTTAAATTTGAGGTCATGCTCACTTGCATGACATTAATACTAAAAGAAGGAAAACTATTCCTAAGATATCTCATAGCCTTATGTACATAAATGTGGCGCGCTACACACCCATGCATAAGACTCTACTAGATGCGGCTTTTAGACTTCCTAGAACTCTATTAAACCATAGGCTTTGATACCAAATTTGTAATGTCCGAAGTATGGTACCTCGAATGCTACACGGTGATAAAAATCCTGAGGGACAACTAGCTAACCCATGACTGATATCTATAACTAAGCACTGAATAATAGTAATATTGTAATAACAACATAACTGTAATAAATGTTGAAATCTGGTGAAAACTATCCATAAGGTTCAAAACTAAAACATAAATAATAATGCAATATAACAATACCGAAACTAAAATAACTGTCTGAACATGATATATTCTGAAAGCCTCTAAACTATCTGAATAAGGAGTTGATAGGACATGTGCCCAACTAACTCCATCTACTGAACTGAATGTGATGAATAAATGACATAAAATAATATCCTAAGATGGTGAGGACTCATTGCTAATCTTTCTGCTGAACATCTGATCTGCTAAGGATACTCTGGAGCTCATACATCTAAACCTATGGTATAAAACACCATAATGCAAAAGAAAAATATGCGCTAGTACGTGTGAATGTACTAGTATGCAAAGTGAGGTAAGGCTGAATGCAAGGGTTCATATGCATGAACTATAACTGACTGGATAATGTGAGAATAACTGAATAAGAATACATATAAACTGTAATTGAAATCATAAGAATTTTGAATGCTGAGTTTTTCAAACAACATGGATTACTGATAACTGATATAAGTGAAATTTGAGAAACTGATTCTAATGGAACTAGCTATGTTCCGTACTGAGTTGAGCGACTATATTTGACAGTCCTAAAATCTGTAGAACTAACTGAGTTATATTACTAAGACTGAGACTGTGACTGTGGGAGGTAGTTGTCTAACCGACATGCCCCTACAAAGATATTATAACTGAGTTAGGATCCAATTAGTAACCCTAATTGGAAGGGTGTCAATATCGTACCACTAGTAAGGATAAGCTGTGAGTGACCCTCATCTAGCAGTGTCCCCAAAGAAGTGCGGTAAGACCCTCATCTGGCTGTGTTAGTCTATCTCATCAATCCTCATCTGTCAGTGTTGATGTCTCAACCTATGCTGGCTATATAGTTATGGAATGAAAGGATTGATTCTAAGGATCACAGTTTCTACTATTAGTGTGTGCCCTCATCCTTGGGTTCGCTCGATGTTGAATCCTACTCTCAATCGAATAGACACTGAACAAATTATACTAAGATAAACTAGACTAAGTTCACTGAGTTTCTTGGACTGACACAATATTACTGAAGTTTTTTAACTTACTGAGTTTATGAGATTACTAAGTTTTCCTGAGTCATGTAACTGACTAAATTCTACTGAGTTCAGAAACTGACTGAGAATACTATTGATCATGGCGTGACTGAGATTATCTTGAAAATGACACTAGCTCTAGGCACACAACTAAGTTATTGGGTATTAAATACCCCCAGGACTCGATAGTATGCAAATAAATAGGAAATGATACTTTTTGAGCTCATAACAATTGTTAACAATTCATATACAACTATTGAGGGATTTCATGATGCACTTGATACTCATAGTCTTGTAAATGAATAGGAATACATTCCAACATACCATAAGTTAACAATCTAGTCTAATGAACATTCCATCAATTCATCACAAGACTAACATTAGCATGGGAGTCATTTATAAGATGTAGTTATAGCCTAAGCTCATCATGTAGATCAATAAGGGTTAATAAAACACAATTCTACACACTTAGGCATTTTATCATACACATGGAATGCATACACTTAGGCTTAGTCATGAACATTACACTTTTACATAATGGCTACATTAATCAACCCAATTTCAAGAAAGTTAATCCATATGCTAACATAATATCATGAAAGCACACTAAAGATTTCAAATTGCAAATCGTATAACACATCAATATGATCATAATCAATCCACAACATGAATATCCAAAACTTATATTTTAAAAGTGGATTCTTGGACTTCAAGGATGACAGGGATCCTTTAATGAACACTGTACATACCTTAGAATATAAATCCTAGAGGGTTCTTGAAGGAATTCTTGATCCTTGTTCTTGAATTTTGAAACTAGGGTTTCTTGCTTTTGAGAGAAAATGATGAATCTTCGGGAAACTTGTGTGAATAATGAAATATTTAGGTCATTTAGGGATCAATTTCGTGCTTGGGGCTGACCTAGTTCGTGTTAAAATGACCTATTTTCCCTTAAAGATGCGGTCATTTAGTGACAGAAAACTGGGCATCAACGCGATTGGCAATGAGGTGCGTCGATGGCATCGATGCAATACCCAACGAGTCACTCCCTGATCATACTTAGCCTCAGTAGTTTTGACTCTGTCAACTTGCAACAATGGTAACCAATGCAATAGGCGATGCGGCGCGCCAAGATCGTATTGGTCCACTATTTAAAAACTCCAAATGTGGTCTAAATGAGTTTTGAAAAATCTAAAATTTGTTCGGGAATACCTAATGACCTTCCTGATCATGAATCAACAAAAATATAAGTTATTAAAGGACATTAAGGTCGCAAAATGAGATTGCCAAACTTCGAAGGCCAAAAATAAACTAAGTATGGAAACTTAGCTAGGATTTTCTAAATCTAAAACCCCTTGACAAGCTTAAAGGACTGGATTAAGCTTAGGAATTTTACGGGGTCTTACATTACTGTTTTGATGTATTTTCTCAATCTCTACCTCTCTTCTTAAGCTATTAGTGAATACAGGCAGTTTATTAACGTTGTCCACCGCTAAAAAATAAATTTAACTGAAGAGAATCACAATATATGCAAGGATCTTAATATAGAATGACTTAGCACTTTCTATACTTTGTCAATCTGCAAGGGTTCGGACAACCCTAGCTAAGGGAATTAGTCAATCCTAATTATGAGATCAATAATGGAATCCACAGATCAAATTACAAAATAAATTTTACAATTATGACAGAATAAATCCCAAAGTCTTAAAGTGAATAACAAACCAAGAACAAAAAAAAAATAATAAGAGTATATGATAGCCCCCAATGGCTTATCCCTGAATATGTGAATAATCAATATATGAATGAGAATTATTAATACAAAGTCTAAATGGTATTTATAAGAAACCCTAGAAATAAAAGCCTAAATAAAATAGGAAAACCCTGGAAATCAAATGCTAAATAAAATAGGAAACCCTAGAAATCAAATCAAAAATAAAATAGGAAAACCCTATTACACATACATAATAGGACTTAAAAATATCATAGGATTGTAATTTTTATACATGGAAACCCTGTTAAATAAATCCCAACTAAAATTGAATAGGAAAACTAAGTCGGCCAATTTTATGACTCGTATGGTCTACTCGTAAGTTCTCCTTACGAGTCACATGTTGCTAGTCGTAGGCATTCTAGTGATTATTTTCATGGATACAAGCTTATGTTGTCCTTACAGTTCCTCACCATGATTCGTAGTCACTCCTTATGATTCATAATCATCCTCCACTTAGCTTCTTCATCGTAGCTTTTGCTACTACCATCTTCACGAGTAAAGCTACGAGTTGTAAGGTGATGTGATGAATCGTAAGCTATCAATACTTCAACATTGTCAGAGATTTTTGGTGAAATTTTATGCATATTAATATCGCAAATAGCTCTTAGCTTATAGGCAAGTGAAAACATCCCTTATCGATTAAGTTCTTGTGAAGAGTATAACTATTATTATATTCAACCCAGCATAACTTTTGGGGAAATTAGAATTATTTTTATATCAAAACCCACCAAAAGATTAAAAATTGAATTACCTTTCCAAATAAA
Source organism: Capsicum baccatum var. pendulum (assembly GCA_030864225.1). NCBI lineage: Eukaryota > Viridiplantae > Streptophyta > Magnoliopsida > Solanales > Solanaceae > Capsicum > Capsicum baccatum. The sequence continues at coordinate 204,101,002 of CM061553.1, forward strand.
CCAATTTCAACTCAATCTAATATCGGGGTGATATTTTATGTCTGAAATACTGAAGCACTATCAAAGTTGTGTTGAAATTGTCCAAGCTACGACTCATAAGGTCTCCTGACGAGTTGTTGGGTGGAAGTCATAAGTTGGGCAGTAAAGGTTCAAAATGGTTTTATCACATTGACTCAGGTCACTACTAGTATCCAGACCTTATGAGTCATGACCGAAGTCATTTAGACGGCTTCCAAATGATTTCCAAATGATTCCTAAGGTTTTTTTTGTCTTTTCTCACTCTTTTAACCCCAAAACTACATTCAATAAGTCCCACAAATTCCCGAAAATTCTCAATTATGTAGATAAAAATTCCACTTTTCGTAGTTTTAATTGAATTTAGCATCCCAAAACCTAATTTCCTACAAAACAATCCCAAAAACATATCAAATCTAACAAAATAGCCTTTAGTCCATGCATATTCTCATAGTTTAAGAATTGTAATTGCTATGGTCCTATAGCACATCAATAATTGAGGGAGTGGCTACAACAAAACTCTCTAAGAAAGAGTGTACCTCTACCCATAATATATCAAACTCCTTCCTAATCTGAGCTAGATCTATTGCATCTATCTCTGTGAATCGGGTTGAAACTTGTCTCTCAAACTCATCGAGCTGTGTCTCGAAGTTGTCACATATCTCATACAGTGCAACACTCGTTGTAGCATCCAATCAAGTATGTGCCTGCTCAAATCTAGACCTAACCTCTAATCTCATCTGCTCATAAAAAGTAGTCATCTCAGTCTCGACAACCCTCACTCTAGCATCTGTGGCCTTCTGGCTGTCTACTAAGCTCTGTAAAAACTTTCTAGATACAGTGATCATTCCTAAAGAAATATTTGTAGTGGATGAGAAAGTAGGATCTAAAGTTACACCCACGGGTTCTGAGGTCGAAGCTAGGGCTAAAAAAGAAGTAGCTAGCGTCCTCTCACCCTGTGTGAGTCTGGTGCCTCTCTCTGCTTCCCTATCTCCATATCAATACTAATGCCCACATCACCTCGATGTGCCTCAACAGCCTTTGTGAAAACTACTGGGCCCTCAGTCTAGGCTTGTGGTACTATTTCCTGCCCTCTCGATCTCCTAGAAGAGCCTGGATGTGTTTGATCCCTCATAGTCCTAGTCTGTGCAGTCGCCGTCATAAGTACCTTCTTGTCAATACCTGGTATCTCAGGCACACAGTCCTCATAGAACATCCTATAAATCATGCAATGGAATGACAGATTAGTCAACTCCCTAAAGGTTCTGTCATGTAACTCATATCTGACGATGGCTGCAAAATCAACAGCATAACCAGCCATCATATAGGAAACCAATGTCGCTCTATTCCAGGTCAGCATATTATCCAAAGCAGTGGTTATCAGTTTTTATCTAAACAGAAACCCCCAAAACATGGCCTCAAATGTCAATATGCCTTTCTTGATCACAACATGCCCTTAATCCATGGGGTCACATCACCTAAAAATGAAATACAACTCGTTATCCACCTAGCCATCTCAACTCTCACTCATCAGTACTCAGTCTCCCGCATGATATATCGATCATATGTGATCCTCAGTCTGTGGTCACACTCAGCTATAGCTGCTGAAGTAATGTAATTTTGGCCAAAGATAACTCTACGGATAGTTTCTATCGAAATGTCAATTCTTGCCCCTTTAACCAGCGTGTACTCAAGTTGTAGCTGCCTTGCAAATTTAATCAGGACTGGATCTTTGCACTTAAGAAGTACTACGATAGCTCTTTAGGAAGCATAAAATTCTCATACCATAGCCAGGTTGTAAGAACCGAGTGGTCTAGTCATCCACTTTAGCTGATATATATCAAATGTCTCCCGTCACCATGGTACTCAATCTAGCCTCAATAGGTTAATCCGGTGCCACTCATAAATATACCTTGTTGGCCTGCCTTCCACCCAAATATGTTTTTTAATATTAAAGATCTCTCACATCCCTTCCACACACCATCTCTGATATCCCTCCTCATGAGGTGTATCTGAGGCATGTGTGGGAGTGGGACTCTGCCCCTGCTGTACTGATTCATTGTGGGTAGCCTGCTCTGTACCCTCCTCAAATTGGGGTACATCTGTTTAGTGTACATGAGTAGTGGTGCCCTAGTCTGAGGAAGGTACCACTACTGAACCACTGCTGGGGCACCACTGCTGGCTCCTCCTATTTTAACTCATTGGATGAATCTGAGGACCCCTCCTTAGACTAGGGGTCCTGAGCAGCAACCTATGGAGTAGACTTAGCTCTATCTCCTTATCGTCATCATCATCATCAAGTAAAGGAGCGTGTTGTGGTGACATCGTGGCTGAATTTATCCTCGGCTGATCTGCAGTTGATTCAGCAACTTCGCGAGTCTATCCTCTTGTGACTCTGTGTGACATCTCAATGACATTGTCTCTATGTTGCTACCTCGGGTACTCCTCCATTGAACCACTAGGATCGAGAGACTCAGCCCGTCTCCTCGAAATAGTAGCCATTGTCTTTTTCTTAGGTTTAGGTACCATATTTACCTGAAAACCCAGTTGTTAGTTTCCAATCATAGTAAGGGATAGCAAAGGTTGGAAAAAAAACTCAAAATTTGAGAATTTCAAATTTTTCCTCAATTTTTGCTCCCCTATGAACTATTTGAAATCCCAGCGAGTCCAATGTGCACACACTTATCATAAATCACATCTTTCAAAGAAAACAAACATGCTCAACTAATGGTATTTTACTTTCATTCATTCAAGTTCAACTTCCTATTGGGGCCTAACTTTAGATTTTACTTCTAAACATGGCCCTATATTATGATGTTAGGCTACTTCACGGATCCTACTTGCAAGCATGATAGTTTATATATATATTACAATGGAATATAGATATCAACTTGTCTAAATAGTAGATATATCAATACATGTCATGACCCGATTTCCTCAGGTCATGATGACACCTACCAAAACCCACCAGTAGGCAACCCAACCCATAGTCCAGAATGGCTAGGAACGGACTACTCTATAATATAAGGAAAAGAATGTGAAATATATGAAATAAAGATCAATACATAAAAGAATCCCCAAACCTGGTGGTATCAGTGTGAGAACTTCTAATATAAAAAGTGAACAAAAGTGAAATATCATGAGATATACATTGATATAACTTATCTCCGAATACAACTTAGAGACTAGTCTAATACATAAGAGAGAGATAAGTAATGCTCCGAATGTCTGGAGCTCACTCTAAGTCTCTGAACCAGGGTTGCCTTGCACGATGCAAACATCAACAGCAATAATCTGTACAATGATCTACAGGCTGCAGAAGTGTAGTATGAGTACCAAACGAATGGTACTCAGTAGGCTATTGTCGACTGAACTCCAAAGATAAAGCAAATATATATAGCATATAAATAGAATAAAAACTACACCCAATAGTCTAGAAATCATATGAAAATTCAATGAGATAATAAAGAATAGTTATCCCGTTCATGTCTAAGAGTCTAATATAATAAAACTAAGGAAGTATCAGGATGAACTATCCTGTTCCAACTACATTCAATGTATGTCAATGCTATACTGCATATCCCAGGTTAATATGTGAATAAAGAGCAAAAAAATATATAGTAATATACAAGGCGAAGAAATGACTATACAACATTAACAACGAAGGAAGGGATATACGGTAGTATTATAGCTTCATATAGCTAGATATATATCTATCGGTATATATACATATAAACACGAGGTCATCTCAAAGCATAACCTATATATATATCATAATATCGGGATTTAAATACTATCTTACTCGGGGTTTCTAATTCATATGTCTAGACATGAAATAATCGTTTATAATAATGCAATCATAAGATAAGAGAGGTAAAAGACATACCTCAAATCCCAATACTGGATCAAACACCAATCTATCATAAGCTAGCTATAATAATGATCATACCAATGATAATAACAATATCAATAATAGCGTGAATAATCAGTTACTCCAGACAACTAAATACCTAGTCAAGCCTATGCGTACCCCACTGCCCCAGGTTCGGAAGGTCTAATCAACATACAATAACACAAGGTATATTTTTCACCCGTATCTATCCAACCGTCCTATACCAGTTGATAGACATAGGTACATAATGGTGATAGGAAATGCTTATGTAGGAATGAATGCAAAGTACACAATCAATATCACAAATCATCATAACTGTCCTCGGCAGGACCATCATCATTGTAATCAACCTTCCGCCTTATTTGGAATCAACATGTCATCAATATATCCTCTGGCCTTGCTGGATATCAACATTATCACAATAGTATCCTCTGATATTTTTGGGTATCAATATCATCATAATAGTATCCTCCGATCTTATCGAGTATTAATATCATATCAATATCTTTACAATAGTATCCTTCTACCTTATCGAGTATCAATATCATTACAATAGTATCCTCTGACCTTGCCGAGTATTAATATCATCATAATAGTATCCTCCGGCCTTGTCAGGTATCAATATCATCATAATAGTATCCTTCGGCCTTGCTGGATATCAATATCATCACAATTACCATTACCGAATAAGATACGCTAAAATACTCATAGACATATCACCATAGAATATCTATCTAGTTGATACTCCCCAACTACTCGTAATTTTCTAACCAAAACTTATTATAATAGAATCACTAGTTCACTAATCATCACATAACCTCTAGTTATTAGCCTAAACATTATCCTTGCTCACGGGATAGCAACTAACCACTATTTACTAAATAGAAAACATCTATCATCTAGTCAAGGTTCATCACTAGACCAAAACCGCCATTTATCCACCATTCATTATTATCAACTAATCATTTTATATCTGTTAATAATTACTAGACAATGCCTTACTATTTGTCACCTAACCATATTTTATTAACTGGCAGCATTCATTAACTAACCATCATTATCTACCATGTTTTAACAAAGCAAGATTCATTAACTAATATATTAGATTCCTTGCCATCAAGTGTTATAGTCCCTTAATAGATAACAAGTTGCCACATAGCTTAACCGTCTGACAAGAAGAGTAGTCATAAGATCACATTTAAGATATAATCAAATTATTTATAAAGGTAAATAATCATGAACATACTAAATCTATGCATGCCATCACCAGTATTCAATTAGTTGAATAATAAGCATCATAATGTTTCTTCCTTTGTCCTATACCAGAGAAATATGTATACAAACATATACATATTCATATTTATAAATTATAATCATGTCATTTATAATGACAAACACTTCTCGACTATTCAATCAATATCATAACATGGACCTTGGCCCATTAATTTATACAAAATAATCACAAAATCATAATCACAGCCATAGGCCCATACACATATACGAGACTCACATCAATAATCATATATATAAGTCGCAGCATATCTCTAATCATCTCTTATATAGGCGGCATCTCACATATAGGATGCATAATATAAATAAGCATGTAATCATTTCTCACCCTAGAGGCATCTCATATATAGGAGGCATAATATATATAGACATATAATCATCTATCGGATATCATCTATCAATAGGTCATACATCATGACTATAAGAAATATCACTTCTCTAGGCCAATTTACATATCCAAGAGGAACATTATCTCTTTAAGTCCAACAATCATGACTAAAGGAAATAGCAACTTTATGGGCCAATCATCAAGTCTAAGAGAAAATAGAATATCTATAGTCCAATCATCAAGTCTAAGAGTAAATAGCATCTCTATAGGCCACATAACATATCTAGGAGGAATATCATCTCTAAATGCCCAATATCACTTCCACAGGGAGTATCATGACCATAACTCAAAAGCCACAATTTGGGAACATCAATACAAGTTACAAAGTTATGAAGTAATCTTATTCTAAGGTTTACTGGTCTCATCTATGTCTAACATCCATACTAAATCCAGAATACTTAACATAAGCTTCGGCCTAAGTGGGCCAAACGATCCCACTTCTAATCCATAATTTTCATAATTAGTTATAATATGCCCCAAACTAGGCTAAGGTATCTATTTCATCTTCTAGATGTCAAGTAAGTCATATTCAACCCTAAGATAGCAACTTCAACTAGAAACAAGGGTACTCAAGTCAACTTTACCTAACTTACGATATTAAGACTACCACACTAGCCCAATAAGGCTAAATATACAAATCATGCTTCAAAGGCTAAAACCATATTCCAAACATAACATTATATCATATCCATGTTATAACTAATCTAAACTAAAGAGGTAAGGCAATAGGATACAAAAGGGTTATAAACATGCCATCTTATGGGTCCAAAACCCTCATTTAATCCACAAACATCAATATATCAAGGCCAAGTTATCCTACTCATAATCAAGCCTAACATTCATATTCACATGTAACATATATCATACATCATCTATGAATAAAAATAGACAAAATCCTACCTCAAGGCCAAACTGCAAAACTTCACTTTATGTACCACAAGCTCGTCCTTACTTTACAATCCTCAAAATGCCATTACACTATCAAAACCATAATCTACTCATCAATTATGAGTATAATAATACCCATATTACACTATTGTTCTTATATTCTAAAAAAAACATTGAAACCCCAAGTGGGTCCTAAATATGGAAAATGAGTTTTTGAGACCAACCCCATGTTCACACATGAGTAAGGAACCATAACCCTCAAAGAATAGGTGAAAACTAAGCATACATTTGGATAAAATTAAGCCCTAAGATAAATTGGGCTTTTGGGTCCAAACTAAGGAATTCAAGAATGAATTTAAAAAATTCTTACCTTAATCTTGAAGATAATCGTGATACAAGATGATAATTAATCCCCCAAGTTACCCCTTGACCAATTTTGAGTTCTTACGCTTATTTTAGGGTTAATAGGTTTAAATGGTGAAGGGGAAATGCCCTAAATACGTCTTGGGGCCTTTATATATCCCTTACAGGTACTCAGATATTACAATTGCGGTCTTATAGGCCTCGATCGTACTACTCGTGATCAAACACTCTTGGACGCGATCACAGTTGCACCATATGACAACAAACTCAAAAATAAGTTTTTGACCCTCTGAACTCATCTGGAATCCAAAGAACATGATACAATAGTGAATTTTGAGTGTAAACCACATTTCAGATCCATTAGAATAATTAAAACTTTTATCAAAGATTGTTTTAGAAAAAATTGGGGCCCACACCTATAGTTTTATCACTTTTCATAAAACCCGCTCAATAGTCCAAAATAAGTCCGAGAGCCTTAGGACTTGAACAAAAGGTCTCCCAAGACTAAAATCAACATTTTGGATATAATGGCAAAGTCTGATTTTCAATGTGAGGTTGTTTCGACCAAATATGGGTCCCACACTCATTCTTTCCAATTTTTAACTTTTGACCAATAGGTCAAAATAAGCTCGGGTGAATTGGGACATGAACCAAAGGTCTACCTAGACTAAAATGGATATTATAGATCTGTTGGAACAGTTAGAATTTGCACTCGAGATTGTTTCACTAAAGTTTTTGTCGAGTGTCTATTTGGAACTAGCTAAGACTTTAAAATAGAGAATTGGCTCTAAAAATCAAATGATCTACCCAGTAACCAAACCATTAGTCCCATCAAGTCCTAAATGATTTAGGGTAGATATGGAGAACCTAAAATGGTAAAGATAAGCATAATTATAGAAAATGACCTGAAGGGTCATTACAATACATAACTATTAAGAGCCGAGAAAGTTACCTCTTTTATGAAGAATCGAAATAGAATAATGAAGAAGTCAAGAAAAAAAAGGTTAGAACATGTTTTTAGCATGTTGGAACAATTTAGTATCTCAAATAAGTGTTAATTTAGCCTTTACTTAAGTGTGAGAATAGTTTGATTTTTAAGAGGGAAGTTTGAATACAAAGAGAAAAGTGAAGTTTTAAGGATTAGAATGAGTTGGAATGAGTTTAAGGTTGTTTAAATATAGGTGGGGGCTGTTTTAGGTCATATATAAGTGTTGGTGGACCCAAAATTTAAATTAAAAATCATGCCCACAAATAGCCTACCCGCAATAGCTATATGCGACATGCATCGACGGTTAGGCTGTGGACACAGGTGCTACCTGCGGCTAGCAGGTATTACCTACGACCAATAGGTACTAGTCGCATATGCCAGGTCAAAAAAATTGACCCACTTTCCTGCAATTTGGACATGGCGCATCGAGATTTTTCCAGCTACTTTTAGTCCTGCAACCTAAGTTTGAGGTCCAAGAGTATGATTACATGCCAAAGTTCACAACCTTCTATTTTTTTCATTCTTAAAATTTCAACTTTTTAACTTATATATCAACTTACCATATGGAACTTGTGACCGTAATGGATTGATCACATAGCCCCTTTACCTTGAAATTGATGAATGTAGCAATTTTTTTACCATATTTTGGGTATGTCCAAGAGTTAAAAAACTACAAAAAGGAAAAACAACAAAAATGTGGACCCTAAAATTAGTGGGTTGCCTCCCAATCAGTGCTTGATTTATCATCGCAACGCGATATGGCTATGTTGGTTAGTTAGACTTAACCAATAAACCCATGGGTTGCTTCCCATGCAGAGCTTGATTTAACATCGCGGTACGACGCCGGTATCTTTACTACTCAAAATTCATCAAGATACCTATAGGAATATACTTCAGGATCATCAATACAATCAATCACCGATACTACCCTCATAGAGGTTGGCTGCTTCATTGACTTTCAGATGTTGAATGTAACCTTCTCACCGTTGACTTGGATTTTTATCTTACCTTTCTCCATGTCAACCATAGCTCTGCCTTTGGACATAAATGGTCTTCCTATGAAATGGGCATCTCTATGTCAACCTTACAGTCCAGGATGACAAAGTAAAAGCCGGAAAGATGAAGCTATCTACCCTCATAATAATATCAAAAGAGAATCCCACAAGCTTCATCATTGTGTGGTTAGCCATCAACATCTACATCGAAGTTGGTTATGGAGGGTTCAAACCCAATAGCTTGAATACGGCTAACGAAATAAAATTAATTTTGTCCCCTAAATCACACAAGGCTCTAGAAAATCGGGATGACCCTATGGTGTATGATATAGTGAATGCATCAAGATCATACTTTTTCTGCGCCAAAGTCCTAGTCTTGATTTTACTACAATGGTGCACATTATTAGAATTCTAGATTGTGACTTCTTTCTTTCTTGTGACCAATTGTTTTATAAACTTAGTGTATCCAAGCATCTACTCTAATGCCACTAGAAGAGGTATGTTCAAGCTCAATTCTTTCAGCATCTCAATGAACCACTTGAACTTATCTTCCTCTTTCTCTTGCCTCAATCTCTTAGGAAAAGGTAGGGGCGGTCTTGGAATTTGTCTAATTTTTGCCTCAATGATTGGACCCTTACCTTTATCTTCAGATGTTTTACCTTTATCACTTATTAACTTCTCAGACTCAATAGTAGGTATCTCATTATTAGTATCTTCTATAGCAGGTCGTGGGGTTTCCATAGTAGTAACACCACTTCCCATGGTAATATCAAGTTCATGACTATTATTTTTCATATTTTACATTGTGTTATTTAAAAGGGTACTTGGATGCCTTTGGTTTAGAATTGCTGACATCTGCCCAAAAGGGTGCTCTAACTTCTTGATAGTTGTGGCATGCGACTCGACCTTTTAGGTCAATCCTAAAATGTTGGCCTTAATCTCCTTAAGTTTGAGGTCTTGATTTCCTTGAACCTTCACTAGGTTAGCCAGTATCTCTTCTATTCTATATTTTGCATCTCATCTACCAGGTGGAATGTATCTATCTCCCTTCTTTATGTAGTCATCCTTTTTGCTCCAATCACCATCTCACTGTCTACTACGGTCTCTATATATGTCATACTAGTTAAGACCTTTGTTTCTTTTCCCTTAGGCTCAGAAACCCTCCATATGATGATCCAGATAATTTGTTTCCTTTTCCAATTATAACTCATAAGATTCAAAAGATGACACATGTCTTCTATTGCATTTATCTTCTCGAAAGTTGTTGATGTAAGTTGTTTTGCTAGTACTTTAAGATCATTTCTTAGCAAAAATATCTATTACAGTACAGTGTCATTAGCTACTTTCTAGTCACAGAAGGCACCAATAGCATAAGTGCCAGATCCCCTCTCAGACTCTCGAGTTTTCCACCCTTGGTTAGTGAGAGAGATGTGATCTAATAACTATGAAGCTACTTCCCAGTATAGTCTCATAAAAGCTCCTCCAAATATGATGTTTGTTATTTCTCTGTAGTTGATGGTCAAGGCATGGTAGAATATCTCTAATAAGCTCGTCCTTAATAACCGATAATTGGGAACCATGCTCATCTTCTTCTTAAACTTGAACCATGCCTCGTACATAGATTCTCACTGATGCTACCTAAAATTACAAATCTCATCCTTAAGCAGCAATTCCTTGATAGAGAAAAGAATGTATTCAAGAATTGCTCATGCAACTTATTTCATATAGTGATATATCCTCTTTGCAGTTCCCTTAACCATAAAGATGTTTCTTCTGTAATTGAGAAGGCGAATAGCCTCAGTCTATGTGCTTTCTAATTCAACCCTGGATTTTGTATACAAATTGTAGATCCTAAGGAAATTGGCAAGATGCACGTTTGCATCATCTATAGGCATACATGCAAATACACCTTTCATATTTAGAAGTTGAATTATTGCACTCGTGGTGTCAAACTTGATACCTAGGGGTAAAACAGAAGGAACCATTACTCCAGTCTCTGCTGGCTCAACATATCCCAAATCTTCTTCATCATCTATATATAGGTGCACATACTAATATGTTGGGATTACTTGAACAAGCGCACCTTTAGCTCTGTTCTTATTCTAACTGAGTGTTGCTCGGTGGTATGTTGTTTGTCTATACTCAGCTAGCTCTGCCTTTATAGCTACTCACTGAGCTTCTTTTATTATCGGCTTTAACTTGAGTTAATAGCTCACCAATTTTTCAATCAACAATATCTTATATTTCTTCAAGAGGACGGGGAGGTACAACATTATGAACCCCTTCAGGAAGTTCATCTCTTTTCTCCTCAAACATCCTACCAGGTGTTTGTAGGATCCTTTATGGATTTTGATTCAATGGGTGCAAGGGATTGCCTCTACTTCATATGCTATGTATACACCAGCGTATGCCTACTTAAGAACAAAAACAAAAAGAAGAAACTAAAAACTGCAACAACTTCAAATCACAAATAAATGGTGTGTTACCCTTCTAATCAGTGTAGTTGAACAATAGGATTGTGTTTCCCCTGGATTCTTAATTTCGTAGGCCTATCGTGCTTTTTTGAACTAACCCAATACTTTGCATGAAGAATCGATAAATTATGTACCTTCTACAGTCTTTTGGATGAGCAGAAGGATTTTACCCTTTGCCTTTTGAGTCTCAAGATGTCGCCATACTAACCCTTATATTGAACCTACTTAACTATTACCATTTGTGTCTCTAGTTATAATATAAAATCTAACCATCTTACTAAGATATAACCTAGAAGCATGGATCATCAGTTAAACTTAAAATTACTAATGTATTTATCTTTTCCTAGTCACTACTCCTATTTTGGAGTAAGCAGCAATATCTAAGGGGGATTTTAACATGTTCACCCATTAAGTAACCTATCATAACAGATATAACACAATGCTTAAATGGGTATCAATTTAAAACAACAAAAGCACTTCCCCTACTTCGTCAATCTACCAAGGATTTCACAACTATAGCTATGGGTTTTAGCCACTCATGCATGTGAAGGAATCAATAACATTTACAATTGAAAGCATAGATGAAACCACGATAATAATAAGTGAAAAAAACTACAATTAGAACTGAATTAATGAACCAAAGTCAATATAAGAGAAACCCAAGATCAAAATTGAATCTTGGAATAAAAATATGTTTGTGAGTATTAAAAGTACGTATCTCCTACAAAAAACACATAAAGGGTATTCATAGACATGAGGAAATCCAAAAACTAAAGCCCGAGTGAAATAGGAGAAAATAGGGTCGGTAGCCATATATGGTCTATATTTGCGGTCTGGCACTGGGCACAGGTAGTACCTACGATCCTGACTCAAGGTGCAGGTACATGGCACAGGTACTAGAAGGAAAAATCTTACAAGTTAGTTCTTGGGATTTTGGACTTCTTGCACTTTATTTGACTACCTGCAGTCTAAAGGTCCAATATACAGTCTATAGGTTGACTTAGTAGGTGTCGGGAGTCATATTTTTATCTTTTCTTCGATTCTTGAACATGCTTTGATCACGATCAAGCCAGAATATATTCCGATCATAGCCTAGGTTTGGTATTATTGGGTGTTCACAAAGTCGTATCAAGTAGAGTCACTTTTATAGGTGTGTAGTGTGCCATACTTATAATGGAGAGGCTACGAAGCATTTAGGAATGTTTATCTTTCTTTTTGTTTTATTTTGGGCTATAGATTCTAAGATCTCAAAATCTCCTCTAATCCCTGTATGGTCGCTTTTCAAATCTTACCTCTCAGAAGATCTGAGGTATGTGTAAACTCTAGTAGGATATAGGGTCTGTTTTTCTGATTACCCTAGTGGAGTTCCACCGATTCCCCTTAGTCCACTTTGGGCACCTCAAACTAGTGTGTCTAATGCTAAGTTTCGCAAGTCGATTCATTTGCTTATCTAGTTAGTGCCCTCTCAGACTAAGTATGTTGCTTTTGTTTCTCCATCCTCAGAGGTCACTAAAGTTGGACAATTTATGAGGTTGAGTCCTCCAACTTTCAATGGTTTAAATTTTGAGGAAGATCCTCAAACTTTCATTGATGAGGTGGAAAATATTTTTCATGTGATGCATGTTACTGGTGTGGAAGGTTTGGAGTTTGATGTTTACCAGTTAATGGATATGGCGTATCACTGGTATGATGAATGGGACCAGTCTAGGGGTGATGATGTTGAATCTGCTTTGGGGGGTAATTTCTCTAGTGCTTTTGTTGATCACTTCTTTCCTCGAGAGTTGCGGGAGGAAATGGCTAAGGAATTCATGAATTTACATAAAGGCAGTATGACAGTAAAGGAGTATGCCTTTGGATTTCACTAGTTGTCTTTTTATGCTTTGGAGTTGGTGTCCTCTATGAGACCTTAGATAAGGAAATTTGGTTAAGAATTGCCCTATGAATTGCTATTGGAATGTAAAGCTTCTTTGCGGAACAAATACATGGACATCTCCAGGTTGGTGGTGTACATGCAGCAGGTTAAGAAAGAAGAAGCTAGTTGAGATGAGTAAAAGACAGAGTAAAAATTTTTGGTATTTGTATCAGGGTTTAGGTGGTGACGTCCAAGCTACACCTCCTCTCAGAAGATGATACGATCGCTGCCAAATATAGTAACCCAACAAAGGTTGGGGTCAAATCCCCAGGGAATACATGAAATCTTGGCTCTCAGCTATTGTAATCAACGAGTGAACCTATAAAAGTAAATAGGGGATTTGAGTATCAATATCGAACAAGTAGAAACTATCAACTTCATTTTTACTCAGTCGTAACTAAAGATTAAGACTGTGTTTCCCTTGGCTTCTCAACTCCATATTCTTGTCAGGCTTTGTTGAATCAACTCGATACCTTGCATGCAGAATCGATAAGTTATGTACCTTTTACAGTCTTTTGGATGAGTAAAAAGATATCACCCTTTACCTTTTGAGTCACAGGATGTCGCCTTACTAACCCTTATCTTGATCTCAGTTAACTATTACTTTTTGAGTCTCTAGTTATTATATAAAACCTAACCATCTTACTAAGATAAAATCTATAAGCATGTATCAACAATTAAACTCCAAATTAATGTTGTCTTTATCTTTTCCTAGTCACTACTCCCCTTTTGGAGTATATAGCAATATCAAGGCGGCATTCTAACCTGTGCACCCATTAAGAAAACTATTATATTGAAGATAAAGCAATGCATGCAAAGGTATACATTTTTGAACAACATTAGTACTTCTCCTACTTCGTCAATCTACCAGGGTGCCCACAACCCTAGCTATGGGTTTTTAGCCGCTCATGCTTGTGAAGAAATCAATAACATTAATAATTGAAAGCATAGATGAAATCACAATAATAAGAAGTAGAAAAACCCACAACTGTAACTGAATTAATCAACTAAAGTTAATACAAGTGAATCTTAAGATCAAAATTGAATATTGGAAACAAAATATGTTTGTGAATATTAAAAGTCCATAACGCCTACTAAAAAACACATAAAGGGAAATTATACTACATAAGGAAACCCTAAAACTAAAGCCCAAACAAAATAGTAGAAAACAAGGTCAATGGCCACTTATGGACCCTACTAGCGCCCTAATACTGGGTGCAGGTAGCATTTGCAAACTGTAGGGTTGGCGCAAGTACCAGGCGTAAGTGCCAGACCAAAAATCCTGAATGTCAGCTCTTGGGATTTTGGACTTTTGGCACTTGCTTTTCCCATATGCGGACCACATGTACTACTTGTGATCCACATGTTGACTTAGAAAGTGTCAGGATTCATCTTTTCAGCTCTTCTTCAAATCCTGAACATACTTTGATCACGAACAAGCCAGAAAGTGTCCCGAATATCCATAATTGCTCCAATAAGTAGCCAAAAATAGATTTTTTCCTCTTTTTCACAAACTTAGCATCCAAAACATGATTTCCTACAAAACATACCTAAAATGCATCATATCTAACAAAACAACATCAGAAACCTGCACAGTTTTCTCGTTTTAAGCATCGAAAGTGCTATATTTCAATATCAAATCAACACCCTCAACTTAGAACATTTGTATGTCCTCGGGCAACAAAATACAACAAAACAAAATTAAAAAAAAAAACTAAATATGATGCTTAAATAGGAGAATCTAAGATATTCAAGGTTGTCAGTTGCCAGTGCTCCAGTACACATGCAAGTGTACGTGGTCTACCGAGTAATATAGTGGCCTTCAAGAAAGCCTGGTTATCGATCCCACAGAGACAAGATTTGGAAAGGATTTGATTTTAGTTCTCAATTTAGATTAAGTTGGTGCAAGAGTAACCAAATAAAGAGTTTGGAAATTGTAAATAAAAACTAACCAATGCGGAAAGTAAAGATCTTGAGACAATCAATGAGAGAAAACCCAGGGTTGAAGCACTCTGAACAATAATATTATGATATTGGACTTCATTCATTAATCTTATTATCTTGGTTTTTGATTCGTCGGGTTAATTGCATGATTACGGTTTCCCAACCTCTAATCTTTTAACTAAGTTTAACCTTACTCCTACATCGTTGAGCGGGTATGTAATAGTTCACTTAAGCTATTAACAAATATCATCCTACATATGAATCAAATAAGGTATCTAAGTACATCCCTATCCTAGATACTAATTCAGGTTTCTTATTTCATAAAGAATCAAAAACTATACTATGCTTATTCCCATGTTCTATCACCCTATTCCCTCTCCCGAGTTCACAAGGTTGACAATGGATATATTCTAAGGGTCGCGAATCCTTAAAATAGTAAGAACAAGAATAAACAAATAACCAAAATTGATAAGCAAGGAAAAAAAACTTAATCCATAGATATAATAATCATGTTCTTGGCTTCAACCCCAGAAAGAGGGTGTTTAACCACACATAGTAATAATCACAATCACAATGAGGTAATTAACGACTAAGAACCTATATAATCTTGTTTAAAATAATAAAAACCTAAGTGATGAAGTTGTAGCAGCCTTCTTGATGCTCCAAGACGTCCCAATATGAATAATAATGTTTGCAAAGATGTATTTATAGTGTCCAAGTAGTCCCCAGACGTGTAGGATTCAAAGCTGAACTTTTGCCCATATTTGAAATAGGGTCGCATCACGAGGGACATTTGACATAAGTAGGGCTCATAATGCGGGCCCATCGCAATGGTACACTATTTTAGATTCCTTCTGAGTATTGTGGTATATAGAACGCAGAAAGAGTGATTTCCATGCTCCTACACTCGCCCTGGACTTTCCAGGTATCCAAATTGAGTCCAAGTTGTGTATTGTGCTTTCGTTAAGCCATTCCAAGCCTTTTTGAGTTGTTTCCACTTGATTTGAAGCTTGTATATTCTTCATATATCATCATAATCCATTCAAAAAGTATCCTATATCATAAAACACAACAATTTAGAGATCAAAATAACACAACATCCAACACGATGAACTAGAAACACGGGCTAAGCATAGGCTAATATCACTTTGATCTTTAACTCATTGTTTCGACACATGTCTTGATCCAATTGACCATTAAACATTATAAAAAAGTTTTTTCACATATAAATACACAATAACAAATTAGGAACTCATTAAAATACATTAAAACCCAACACAATAGACTAGATAAGCACCTAACTCAAGCTAGTAACACTAGTTTTCTTGGTTGAACTCTAAATGATTAATTTGAATCAAAACTCGTTTGAAAACACCTTTAAACATTGTAAACACATACTTGGACACTTAGATGCTTATTTATATCATTACTAACACATATAGCACATGAATCATCCTCAGAACAAGGTTAAATAATTTAGAATAACAACGCTGGAATGCATAAATACACCTAACATCACCACTCCACACTTAAAGCCTTGTTCGTCCTCGAATAAATCTTAACTCTAAGTGTCATGATCTAAAGAGACTACACACTTCTACTTAATACAATACATTAAAACTATCACTACAATGACTACATGGAATGCAAGTTTCCACACAAAGCATGTTATTTACATAATTAAAAGCTGATAAACACTACTTTAAAATATCTTAGCCTCAAGAATTGACTCACCTAAATGGAAAAAACATGCCTATTGATCAATTAGGGAAATCTTACAAATCACCCACATTCATCAAATATGTGTTGCTCACACCAAGAGAGTTACCCATAATCACTCACAATAATGGGTACAAGAATCAAATTACGTTCACTCTCACAAAGAATTCACAAGTTACACACAATGAACCATAGGCTTGCCCTTAGTATAATGCTCCACTAATAGTCGAATGTAAAATTTAGGATCAAATAGGACTTTTCCGGGTTGTAATGTAGACTAAGGGATGGGTAGGTACTATTTGGGAAGAGTGACTAACCTCTCTAAGTGTTTTAATACACTACATTAAACAATTAAAATCAATCTCCCACAATCAAATTACACCATTTTTGTCTACCACCTCTTTTATTTTTACCCCATCTCTTTTAAGCATTTTGACAAACACTTGGTGGACACATAGCTTACTACCACAAGAATTAATTTTTCTCTTTTTTTCACAATCATGGCAATATTTATTTCATCAATTATATCACATCAATCCACCATACATCAATTATACACCAATAAATATTACCTTGGGGCATCAATTTCACCTTTTTCTTCTTCAATTTCTCAAACTCCTCACTAATTCAAATTTTGATTAAAGCACTTAGGAGCTTCTTTTTTTTGGATCAAATTATGATTTACCAAAGAAGGGATTAGACTACTTATGAAGCTACCAAAGAAAAGGTTAAAGGCTCAATGGGGTTTAACTAGGATACTGCACAAAGGTAGGTACAAAGAAGGTACAAAAGAAGGCTATCAAAAAAATGCCTATATCATCTCCTAAACCCACATTCTTTATTTCGCGTGACACACATACCGGGAAAGTTCTAGACATCATATACAACAAGGAATATACAAAATACTCACAAGCATATGGCACATGCTCAACTCAATAGGATCATCATATATTCCCAACCAAACAATAGCACAAATTTAAAATTAAGCCAACAAGTACAATAGTCAAAAACTTGAGCCTAAGAGTCTCAAAAATAGCAATTCACATAATTCAACATGCTTTTACAAACAAACCCACTTGCATCATGTAATAAAAAATAGCACCAACAAGAATATCTCACTTATTCCTAACCTAAAAATTTTTAAATTGAGCCAAAATTTGGGAATTTCCCCACCCCACACTTAAAAATCTACTTTATCCCCAAAGTGAACTTAAAAGTAAGAGATAGAAATACTCCCTGAGGCCTCTAGTCCTAGATAGTAGCATCTTCACACATAAATGAGGTCCATAGAACCCCACATTTATTTTTACCATACTTCAAGCTCAAGTTTATGGTACTCAGGCTACCCATTAACCCGTGACTCAACTAAAAACAAAAATTGTGTGAAATAAAAGCTAAAAAAATTGAAAGAAAACATACTTAATTAACTTAGGTTGACTCCTAAGCAGCGCCTGATTTATTATCGTGGCACCACCCATATCAACTCAACCATATTCCTTCACCCTTTTAGTCTCTTTTTAGTGCTATTGTTTTATTCATTTCAGACCTCTTTTATCTTTTAACGTGTTGGGAGTCTGTGATTTCATCTTAGGCTGCCCAATCAGGTAGTCAGAAGAGATATTTAGTGGCTTAGGCACCCCACACTCATCCCTTTCCAACATATTGATAATGCATAAATCTTTATGTAAGGAATTTTCGGCCTTGTAAAAATCAAGTACCACCTATTCATCATCTACCCTTATCTTAAGCATGCCTTCCCTAACATCAATCAAAGCCCCTCCAGTCACTAAGAGTAGACGCCCCAAAATAATTGGTACCTGTTCATCTACCGCAAAATCAAGGACAAAAAAGTCAGCAGGAATAACAAATTTACCAACCTTTATGAGGATATCCTCACTGATTCCTTCCAGATATGCCATGGAACCATCTGCTAGCTGCAAAACCACTATGGTTGATCTAGGCTTTCCCAAGCTCAATTTTTCAAATAGAGATAGGGGCATCAAATTTATGCTTGCCCCCAAGTCACTTAGTGCATGGACAGCTTTATTCCTAATTTGAATAGGGATAGTAAATTTCCCTTGTTCTTTTAATTTCTTAGGGATTTTCTATGTCATTACCATACTACACTCTTCAATGAGTGTTATTGATCCCACATCCTACAATTCACCTTTTTAGCCACCATATCCCTCAAGTACTTTGCATACTTAGGCATACTCTATAAATATTTAGCAAAGGTAAGTTAATATGAAGCTCTTTGAATATGTCAATGAACTTTTTGAACAAGGTATCCTCTTTTGCTTTTATGTAGTTTTGAGGGAAAGGTAGTGGTAGCGTCTTCTTCTTCTCTGGTTCAATAACTTTTTCTTTCAAGTACTCAGACTTCCTTAAATTTTTAGAAACTTCTCCGGGAACCTGTTCGATCACCATATCAGCATCAACCTTCTTTCTTGCCTTTGGAGGTTATTCATGAAGCTTCTTACCACTTCTCAAGTTGACTGCCATGACATACTTGGGATTTTTTGTATCAGCTAGCAAACTACCTTGTGGTCTAGTATTTAACACTTGTTGTATCTTCCCAACCTGCAACTCTAAATTTCTCTGCCCCACTTTCTAATTCTATAATTTTACCCTTTGACTATTCAGATCTGCAATCAATTGTATTTGACCAGATATGAGTTGCTTCATCATCTCTTCCATGTTGCTAGTTAATTGACTTGATTGGGCCTGTGGATATGGGGCATTCCATGACTTATTTGGTGGTTGAGTTTGCCACTTCATGTTGTAAGCATTATCATAATTTAGCCTTTAAGCATTGCCCACATACATCACAGATTCTGAATTTGAAGCACACATGGATGCTGCATGATCACTATTTTTGCATACCTCACACTAACCTTCGGCTTATTGTATAGAATTGACTGTGGCTACAGGTTGTACTGCTCCCAACTTTATGGAGTTGAATGTTGTGTTGATCAAATTTTGTAGTGCAGAAACCTAAGCTGATAAGGCAGGTGAATTGGTCCACCTCTAATATACCCGCAATTCTTTTTGTGGAATTTCAAGAATCTGAATTCCACTCTATATTTACTTGTGCTATGTGGTTCATCAATGTGTATATCTCATCATAAGTTAGCTCCAACACTTGACCACCTGTGGTTAAATCTAGAAAAATCTTCGTATTGTGATCAAGAGCTTCTACAAAAGTATGAGAAAGTACCTCATTCGACTATTGGTGGTATGGACAATCCCGAAGAAGGGCCTTGAAGCTCACTATCTCACTGTGAAGTCTCGTAGTCTTGCCTGATGGAAAGAATCTGATGAAGAATCTTCTGGCTAAGTCGTCCCATGTTATGATTGGATTGGTCGGATCAGCATTCAACCACTTTTTAGCTTCCCCAATAAGTGAATAGGGAAACAGTGTTAGCCTCACATAATCTGGAGTCACCCCAGTTGGAATGAATGTATCTGTAAGCTCAATGAAGGTCTGCAAGTGGACTTGTGGAACCTCGTGTAAAAGCCCTACAAACTGTCCACTGCTAATAAAAAGCTGCACCATATTGTATTTTAACTTGAAATTCCCCTAGTTGTCTGTCTTTGAATTGGGAAAGTTAAGTTCGTTGGAAGTGGGACTGCCACATCCCTAACCTTCCTACCGACTGCTTATTGTTCAGCCATAGGAACAGTATTCACTTGTTCTTCTTGGAATTGAGGAATTCTCGGGAGAAGGATTGCTTCTATCCTGCGTTGATGGTAAAGTTGCTCAGGTTCAGAGCTTGGTTCAACCAAGTCGTGATCCCTTGCCAGCTTTCTACTTTGAAAACCTGTTTCCTGCAAACACAAAAACCAAGACCAAGCGTAAAAACACCAAATAAATCTAAAAGTAAAACTAAAATAAACAATTACTAAAATACAAGTCTCCGGCAATGGCGCCAAGAACTTGACAGCGCTTCAGCGCACATGCAAGTGTACTTGGTCTTCAAGAAAGCTGAGTTATCGATCCCATAGAGACTAGATTTGGAAACAATTTGATTTCAGTTCACAATTTAGATTAAGTTAGTGCAAGAGTAACCAAATAAAGAGTTTGGACTGTAAATAAAAACTAAACAATGCGGAAAGTAAAGATCTTGAGAAAATTAAAGAGAGAAAACCCATGGTTGAAGCACTCTAAACAATAATACTATGCTACTGGACTTTATTCCTTAATTTTCTTATCTTGGTTCTTGATTCGTAGGGTTAATTTCATGATTATGGTTTCCCAACCTTTAATCTTTTAACTAAGTTTAACCTTACACCTACATCGTTAAGCGAGGATGTAATAGCTCACTTAAGCTCTTAACAAATATCATCCTACATATAAATCAAGTAAGGTATCTAACTGCATCCCTGTCCTAGATACTAATTCAAGTTTCTTATTTCATAAAGAATCAAGAACCATACTCTACTTATTCCTATATTCTATCACCCTATTCCCTCTTTCGAATTCATAAGGTTGATAAAGGATATATTCTAAGGGTCGTGAATCCTTAAAATAGTAAAAAGGAGAATAAACAAATAACCAATATTGATAAGAAAGGAAAAAAAAACTTAATCCATAGAAATAATAATCATGTTCTTGGTTCAACCCCAGAAAGAGGGAGTGTAGCCACACATAGTCATAATCGCAATCAAAATGAGGTAATTAACGACTAAGAACATGTATGATCTAGTTTAAAATAATAAAAACCTAAGTGATAAAGTTGTAGCATCCTTCTTGATGCTACAAGACGTACCAATATGAATAATAATGTTTACAAAGATGTATTTATAGTTTCCAAGTAGTCCCAAGACGTGTAGGATTCAAATCTGCACTTTTTCCCATATTTGAAATAGGGTCGCGTCGCGAGGGCCATTTGATGTAAGTAGGGGTCGAGACACAGGTCTATCTCGAGGTTACAATATTTTGGGTGCCTTATGAGTATTATGGTATGTATAACGCACCTAGAGTGCTTTCTATGATCCTGCACTCGCCCTGGACATTCCAGGTATCCAAATTGAGTCCAAGTTGTGTATTGTGCTTTCATTAAGCCATTCCGAGCCTCTTTAGTTGTTTCCACTTGATTTGAAGCTTGTATATCCTTAATATATCATCATAATCCATTAATAAAACATGATATAGCATCAAACAAAATAATTTAGAGCTGAAAACAACACAACATCGAACACAATGAACTAGAAACATGAGTTAAGCATAGGCTAATTTCACTTTGATCTTTAACTCATTGTTTTGACTCGTGTCTTGATCCAATTGACCCTTAAACATTATCAACAAGTTATTTAACATATAAATACACAATAAAAACCTTATTAACTCATTAAAACATATTATAACCTAGCACAATAGACTAGACAAGCACCTAGATCAAGCTAGTAACACTAGTTTTCTCGGTTGAACTCTAAATGATCAATTTGAATCAAAACTCATTTGAAAACACCTTTAAACATTGTAAACACATACTTGGACACTTAGATACTTATTTATATGATTATAAACACATATAGAACGTGAATCATCTTCAAAACAAGGCTAAATAAGCTAGAATAGCAACGCTAGAATGCATAAATACACCTAACATCATCAGTCAACACTTTAAGATCAAAACACAACACCCTCTCCAATCTCACTTTTTAAAACCAACTGTGTATAATCATGAAGCACAAAAAATTGACAGAATGGTATCAAAGTATGGAATTACATTAGCAACAGACAATCACACATATGTATAAGTTACACTATCGAAAATAAGCAAATAGCTAGCAATATGACTCAAGTTCCCTCACAAACAAAAATGTCCCACTCACTCCAATGAAATAATGCATGTCAACGCAGGGATAGTTAAGAGACACTCACACTCATAACAAATGTTCCAATCAATGTGCATCAAATAACATAGGCTTTCCCTTATTTTCTTTACCTTAGTTTTCAGATAGTCAAGTTAGGATCACTACAGGACATTTCATGACTTGTAATATAGGCTTGGGGGCTGCTATGGTGCATATGGACATATCAAGTGACCAAGTATCCTTCGTACTACACTAACCTTGGCATCTCACTTACTAGCCAATTCCCTTTTTATTCCAACCTTATTCACTTTTTTTATTCTTTATTGCACATTCAGGTTGGGTGTGGTCTTTTATTATTCGTTTAACACTTCTTTTCTTTTTCTCTTTCTTTTTATTTATCTTTCCTACCACACCAAGCCCTACTAACTTTTTCTCTTATTTTACCCTTCTACATACCTATTTTACATTACGCACCCCTATGATAGCCACCCTTAACTTAGTCATTTTACCTGACTTAAGCTGCATAGTATCCAAGGAGGAAGGAGGCCAAAATAGGTTCATTATAATATAAATGGGAAGATAAATAGGTGAAACTAGAAAAATAGGTTATGATTCTCAAAAGAGGGATCAAGGAGTATAATTTATACATAGAAGGTCATTCAGGCTGAAAGTGGCCTCAAATCAAAAAAGACCTATGATCCTTTACTAACCAACTATCCTACGACATAAGAAAGACTAACCGGGCATGTTTTGGATTTAACACACAGAGGAAACTAAGTAGAATCTGACACACACACATAGCATAGAGTTAGTATTACAAGCTACTACTTATCTGATTCATGCAATTGTCAGCAAGTTATTATCATGGCCCTAATCCTAATACCATAATAAAATCCATAATGTTCACACATATATACATTCACGAAGTTCTAAAACACAAATTTTTGAGGGGTATTATTTTTCTTTAAAATCTAAAAAAAACATGATAACTGCCCTAAATACATAAGTATCTCCTAATTTCACAAAAACAAAACACCATACTATACAAATTATCCTAGACATGTCTATTCTACAACCATACTGCAACCGACTGGAAAAGAAGCACAATAACAAAAACCTACAGTGGCTATGTTACATCCCACCCCTAACTAAAAAATTATACAATATCCTCAATATGGTAAAATAATAAAAAACAAAGAGAAGTGATAACATACCTGGGATGCACTAGTCGTCCATGCCATCAACATTCCTAGTTGGGGGCATATCAGCTGGTAGAGGCAGTGGTGGTGGCGGTACACTACTAGATAATGCACCTACCGCTATAGTTGCATGCCTCTACCTATCAATGACTAAAGTCTCCATCGAATCATGTCTGGCCCTTTAAATGGCCTAGTCATATGGCATATCAAGATCCTAGAAGTCTTCTATCAGACCTCTCTTAGCACCAACAGTTGGGACCTCATCATCATTCTCTACAAAGAGATTAAATTGTCATGGTGTATATGGAGGTGATATCTAGGCCACTGGGATATAAATAAGGGAGTGGCTACTGCACGTTTCTCTATAAGAGAGCGTACCTCTAGTCATAATATATCAAAATCCTCCCTCGTGTAGGCTAGATCCAGTGCATCTGTCTCTATGAATCATGTTGTAACTTATCTCTCAAACTCATCTAGACGTGTCTGGAAGTTAGCATGTAACTCAGATAGTGCAGCTCTCTGTGTGGCCTCCCAACTGTCCTCTTCATGCTTGAATTTAGTCTGAATTATTGATCTCATCTACTTGTAGAGGGTAGTCATCTAAGTCTTAACAACCCTCAACCAATCATCTATGACCCTCTAGCTGTCCATTGAGATCTATAAAAACTGTCTAAATATAGTAATTATACCTGTAGTAGGAGATATAGTAGATGGACGAATAGGCTCTAAAGATACACTAACTGGCTCTAAGGTCAAAGCTGGGGCTGATAAAGAAGTAGTTGGTGTCCCCTCACCCTACACACTCAAATTAGGAGTCTCTCTCTGCTCCTCTATCTCTATATCAATAGTAATATCCACATTGCCTCCATGAGCATCATTAGGCTCTGTAGAAACTGCAGGGCCCTTAGTACTATGGCTGGCTCTGTAGATCTCCTGGGAAAGTCTGGGTGTGCCAGAACCTTCATACTCTTCATCTACATAGTAGTTGTATCATGTACCCTCTCCTCTACTCTCGGTATCTCAGGTACATCGGCTTCGTCACATTGCATTTAAACCATGCAAGGGAATATCAAGTTAGTGATCTCCCCAAATGCTCTGTCATGGATCTTTTGCCAGAGGATAGCATCATAAGCAATAGAATATCCAGCCATTATCTAAGCAACCAGGTTTGCTTACTCCCAAGTCAACAAATTATCCAAAGCAGTGGGGAATAGTCAATACCGAATGAGCAAGCACCAAAACTTATCCTTAAAGATCAATGTGCCATTCTTTATCACACCATACCCCTCAGTCCATGGGGTAGCATCATCCAAAGGTGAAATATAGCTAGCTATCTACCTATCCATGTCAACTCTCTCATCCTTGCTCAGCCTCCCATATAATATATCAATCACATATGACTCTCAGTCTGTAGTCACACTCAGCTATGGATGTAGAAGTAATGTAATCTGGGTAAAAAATGACTCGATGAATAATCTCTACTAAAATATCAACTATCAACCATTTAACAAGTAAATGATAAAGTTGTGGTTGTTTCATGTGCTGCATCGGTCCTGGCAATATATGCATGGGAAGATCTACTGTAGCTCAATATAATGCATAAAAATCACACACTATAACAGGGCTATAAGAACCGAGTCATCTTGTCATCCACTCTAACTGATATCGATCAAAGAATTTTTGTAATTGAGGTAATCTCCTCAGTCTCGATAGACCAATCCTACTCTCCTTGTAGCTAAGTCTCTTGGGCTGACTAGTATCTGAGATACGACTGTCTATATCATAAAGTTCCCACATATCCTCTACAAAAAATCTCGGAGGTACCTCTATGGCATGTGCGGGTTCAGGACTCGGCCCCTACTGTACTGATGCATCATGGTAAGCCAGCTCTGTACCCTCCTAATACTATGGTACATTTGACTACTGTAACTGTGTGGTGGGAAACTACTCAAACTTAGGTACCACTAATGACTCCTCCTACTCATCATCCTCAAGTAAATCCTGGGACCTCTCCTTAGAATGGGGGTCCTGAGATACAACTTTTGGAGTAGACTCTAAATTTGTCTCATCATCATCATCATCATCTGGTGGAGCAGTGTGTGGGAGTGACATCCACACTGAATTCATCTGTGGTTGGGCTGCAACTGCTTGAGCAGCGTGTTGCATCTTTCCTCTAGTAATTGTACATGTCACCCCCAACTGCAGCGTTCTCTGCATCGCTGGTTCAAATACTCCTCCACTGAAGCACTAGGCTCAGGAAACTCAGCCCATCTCCATAAGGTATTTGAATTCTTATTATTCATATCATTAGGTTCCATATGTACCTAAAACCCAAGTTTAGTTTCCAACAAACATGAGGGATAGCAAAAGTTGAAGAAAACTCAAAATTTTAAAACGTCAAATTTTTCCTTAATTTTCACACCTCTTTATCCTATTTGAAATACCAACAAGTCCAATGTACACACATATGCCAAGAATCATAATTTTCAAAGAAAACTCAACATACTCAACTTGTGGTATTTCTCTACTCCTTCAAGTTAAACTTTCAGTTAGGGCCTAACTTAAGAATTTAATTCAAAACAAGGCCCTACATTATGATTATAGGCTACTTCCTGGATCCTACATACAAGCATGATAGACTCTATAAATTTAGAATGGTAATACACATATCAACTTGTTTAAACAATTAATAAATCAATACATAACCATTAGGATCCGAGAAAGTTACCTCTTTTATGATGAACCGAAAGTAAACAATGAAAAACTCAGGCAAAATCAAAGTTAGAACTTGTTTTTAGTGTATTGGGAAAAGGTTGTATCACAAACAAGTGTCAATTTAGCCTTTATTTAAGTGTGGGTTTAGTTTATTTTTTAAGAGTTAAGTTTGAATTCAAAGATAAAAGTGAGGTTTTGAGGATTTTAATGAGTTGAAATTAGGTTAAGGATGTTTAAATAAGGATGGAGGGTTGTTTTAGGTCATATACATATGTTGGTGGGCTCAAAATTATAATTAAAAATTAGGCCCACAACATGACCTAGCCATGGTATCCACTTGTGCCTACCACCAACGGCCAGGCATGGGGCGTAAGTAACATCTGCGGCCAGCAGGTGCAGCGCGCAAGTTCAGGACCAAAAATTTTGGCCCTCTTTCCTACAAGCCAGACTTGGCTTTTTAATATTTTTCCAGCTACTTATGATAATGTAACCTAATTTTATGATCCCAAAATTACTATTAGGTACCAAAGACCACAAATTTTCATTCTTATCCTCAAAATGTCAACTTTTCAGCTTATTGCTCAACTTACCTGGTCCGTGTGGGACTTTTGACCATGATGGGTATGTCACATAATCTCCTTACCTAGGAATCGATTAATGTAGCATTCTTACCATATTTCGAGCAAATACATAAGCTAAAACCTACAAAAGAAAAACAACAAAATGTGAACACTAAAATAGTGGGTTTCCTTCTGCTTAGCGCTTGATTTAACGTCTCGGCACGACAAGGCTGTATTGGTTACTTAGACTTCACCAAAAATCTCATAGGTTGCCTCCCATGTAGTTCTTGATTTAACGTCGTGGCATGACACTGGTATCTTGATGACATACCTTGACCTTCGGGCCATATCGTATGGGCACCTCAAGCTCATATGAACCAGAGATCACCCCGACAACCCGACCTAATCATCGACAATCATTCATAAGGGTCTGGGGTATCCCGACCATAAAATAAGAATAGAAGAAATATAAGTCTATAACCAACGCTAGAAAATTTCTATGATTTTAATAATAACAACAATCTAGCCAATATACCCAAGTCCACTACCATCCACAAAACCTCTAAACAACTGATCCAAAGATATGTCAAGACATTCCCCTGACAATAGCCAAGTACCAAGCCTATAAAAGTCTATGACATATCTCTAAGAGTTTGCAACATAATTATAAGGTGGTATGCATGATTATCCTCACTACGAGAATAGACAAGAATATCATCGATAAAGACTATGACAAACATGTCCAAATAGTGTTTGAACACTCGGTTCATCAAGTGCATGAAGGCTGGTGGGGCATTTGTCAGCTCGAAAGACATAACTAGAAACTTAAAATGACCATAACGGGTTGTGAAAGTTGTCTTTAGAATATCACATTCCCTTACTCTAAGCCGATGATAGCCGGATCTAAGGTCTATCTTGGAGAAGTAACTTATAGTTGAATAAGTCATCAATCCTAGGATAAGGATATTTGTTTTTTATTGTGACTTTATTCAGCTGATGATTGTCAATGCACATTTGCAAAGAACCATCTTTCTTTCACACGAATTGAATGGGAGTCCATGGAGAGTCACTGGGCCTTATGAAACCTTTATCAAAGAGATCTTTAAGTTCTTCTTTTTATTTATTAAACTCAACTAGAGCAATACGATATAGGGGAATGAAGATAGGTTGAGTATCTATAAGAAGGTCAATACTGAATTCTATTTCCATAGCGGGATGTACCCTTGGAAAATCTTTAGGAAAAACTTCAGGAAACTCATTGACTATACGGATTGACTTAACTGTTTGAGTCTCAGACTTAGTGTCTTTGACTTGAACTAGATGATAGATGCAACCTTTTGAGATCAAATTTTTGGCCTTAAGATAGGATATGAAATGACTCTTGGGAAGACACTAAATTAACTTCCCACTTAAACAATGGCTCATTTAGAAACTGAAACTTCACCACTCGGGTACGACAATCTATAGATGCATAAAGTAATGGAGCTAATCCATGCCCAGAATAACGTCAAAATCAACTGACTCACCCATTAGGTAGAAATTGAGAAGGGCTTAGAAAACTTTTTAGGACCTACTTCAAAATTTATTGCAACTAGTGGGGTCACATAAGAAAGATTTGACCCTAGTTCTAACAATACATAAATATCAAGATAAAAGACACGAAGCATAGTAGTAACAATATTTGGTGAACTCTCATGCTCCTAATGAGATGGTAAACCATAAAACTAATTTTGGCACTGACCGACACCGATACCGGATGATGCGCTCTGAGGAGGGACAGGGCGACCTAGAGGAGTTAGTGCACTAGTAGCCTGAGTCTGGAGACGAATATCTTTGCTTCCCTACTTAGCATGTGGACATTCTTTGATTCCATGTCCCAACTTACCACAACCATAACAACCTTTCTTTCCCAACAAATAATCACTAAGATAATTCTTACCACACTTAGCACATGAAGGATAACTAGGTTTTCTACTCATACTATTCTGAGATCTGGACATAGAAGTCTTACCCCACGACTCCTACCTAGCTCTAGGGAAGGGAGCACTGGCTAAAGATGTTGCTAGCATAGATGATCAACTCTGAAACTGCAAATGATTTTCCCCCACACACATGGCCTGACCATATTCAAACTGTCTAGTTCTAGCCTTTTTATTTCCCTTCTCTCTCCCTTTTAACTTTTTTGCCTTAATATATTGAGTAAAAATCATCAGCTTACCAAGATCTATAGCTCCAATAAGCATATAAGTCCTACACTCCTTAACTACCAAACCAGATAGTCCAGTAACAAACTTACTTATACTCTACCTAAGGATAGCTATCATATCAGGGGCATACTTAGACAAATGGTTGAACTTAAAGGCAGTACTCCTTTACTGTTATCCAGCCCTACCTCAGGTTCCCAAACTCTTCTACCTTAGCTTCTCTTATTTCATGCAGAAATAACCTATCTAGAAATGCGTCCTAAAATATCTGCCAACTTATAGGAGTTGTATCCTCACATCTACCATTCTTTCATATAACCACCAAATCATACACCACATCCTTCAACCCAAAAGATGCCAACTCTACACTCTCATCTTCAGTAACATGCATAATTTAGGTGATCTTCCTTACCTTATCTAAGTAAAGTTATGGCTCCTCACCTACTTTTGACTCAAAGAACTCAGGCGGATTCATTCTCATGAAGTCATGAATTCTAGTTTCTGCTAAATCACCATTCTGCTGAAGTGGTACTACCGCCTGATGGTTGCCCTAAACATTGGCACTCACAGCTTGGGCTAATGCCTGAAAGGCAGCTTGAAATTCAGTATGGGATACATTCTCATTCAGAGGGTCAGTAGGCTGAGGTGGCTAGTTATCATTTCTGTATGGATTAGCTCAACGAGGTGGCATATTCAACTATCACGTAAGAGCATGAGTTAAAAGCATAGAGAGACACTATAATCATGATAGATCAAGAAAGAAAGAGATGATTTTCTAAAATGTCCCATAGCCTCTTGCTCATAAATGTGGCGCACTTCATACCCATGATCAAGAATCTATATAACGTGGCTTGTTTGACTCCCTAGGACACTTATAACCTTAGGCTCTAATACCAAGTTTGTAAAGCCCCGAAAATGACTCCTGAGATATTGACGGTGCTCAAGACTATGAGTATCCTTAAGCTAACCCTATAAGCCTTATACTAAATTTGAAGCTCATAATAAAGAAATATAGATATATAATCAAAGCTAAACTGCAGAATTTTGTCTAAGCTAAGCTAAAATTATCCAAACATAATATCTGAAAATATTTGACTTAAAAGTCTGCACAATCAATACTAGAAATCTGAATCATAACTAGCAATCTGACAAGCCTCTACTACTAATAACTTGAGAGCCACTAGGATAATCCCCCAGGTGACTCAAACTGACTGAAAATACTAAATCAACAACTCTAATAAGCTAAAAAAAACTAAATAACTGGGTCCCCAAATGATGAGGACTCACCAACTATCAGGATGTAGATAGAGAAGATCGAAATCACTCACGCTGTTGAAACTGAGCACCTGAACCTACATTATGAGACAATGTAGCATATAAACGTATATATGGATCAGTACTTTTGGAATGTACTAAGTATATGGGGGTGAAACGCATATTAAAATAGTGAGAGAATACATATATCTTTCTCATAAGTAATACATGCTAAGTAGTAATGGCTCAGTTTGTCTTGAGTAGTTGAAAACTGCAATCATGATCATGAATAATAAAACATACTATATGAATGCTAGAACCACCATACTTAGTTCTAAATCTGTACTTAAAATCTGTTTCAAATTATACATGCTAAGTGTAAAAGGACTCACCTCTATATCTGTAAACTAAAAGTTGTAATCTCATAGCTAATGGCTTATGTAAAAAAATATCTGAATAAAATCATGAGCCTTTACACTTAGTTTCTAAAAGATTTTCTGTTATTCTTTACTCTTTATTATAGGATTTAGGGAGGTTCTTTTAACCAAAATAAATCATGTGATATAACATGGAGTCCAACATCTAGTTCCCTTATAGGAAATCCTTACGCTAGGGAGAGGTGTCATACTCTTACCAAGGAGTATAACCTAAGATAAGTGATCATAATCTGTAACTGTCATCCATATAGAAATGGGAATAATCTAATAATTTGAACCTACGTTACCTCGTAGTTCTGGGTCATGTAAATATACCCAACTCGATGCTAAATACTACTCCCTTTAATCTGTATGTTCATTCTGTAGAAAATCCACTTTTAAAACTAGTATAAGGGTTTACAATGGAAACCAATCATGCATCTATTTGCTATAAACTGAAATGAAACTGTAAAATGGATTCCATATCTAAGTTGAGGATCAAAGATCAAATCTTGTTCAAAAATTTGGATATAAACTAATCATGGGATACTTAAAAGCATAATCTTCTTGAAATATCAATATTCAAACTAGGTCTAATAACCTATGCATAAATTTCATGTCAAATCATCATAAAGTTCATGCTAAATAATGAAAATCTTGATAATTCAATTCTGAATCTGGAAAATAATGTCACACTTATAAAAATATGCAAGTAGACATAATATTCAACATCTAAATCATTTGTAATATCATAATCTTCAAATAGCAATATTTGGGTATAAACCCTAAATTGAAACTCATGTAAATTCATGTGAAATAAACTTCAAAAAATAACTTTGGACACAAGGATGAAAGAATTATCCTATTTAAAAAACCCCACATACCTTAATTGGTGAATAAATGAAGAAGCTTGAACTTTGAGTTCCTATTTGTGCTCTTGAAGATCTTGAATTGGGAATCTTGAATCTTGGGTTATCTTGGAAAAAGAATGGGGGAATTTGGATTTCTTGAGGTTTGAAATTTGAGGTTCTACAATGTCTTGGAGAGTAATTTGATGAAAAGTGAGCGTATAATTCTTAGAATAGGTTTAATTCTCTATTTTTCACAATTTGGGAGCTTTGGAAAAGACTAAATTGCCCTTTGAAATTTTAAGTTTGGAACTGGAATCCCAATTTTGGGCCTCAGCGCGATGCGATGCAATCGTGCTAGTTCACTGGAAAAGGACGAGTACCACTTTTAGCTCTGGAGCAATGCGATGCTATCACGTTGCGCCATTGAAAAAGGATTAGTGCGAAATTGCACTCCATTGCAATGCGATGTCTGTTCCATCAAGAATTTTGATGCAATATTGGCAAATCGCGGTGATTCAATTATCGTTGGAAAGCTGATTCAATTATCTACAATTTGATGGGTCTATAGCTGGAAAAATCTAACATTTCAAGAGTTATTCATTTTTAAAGTTGACCCTAGACACACTAGGAGCTAAACCGGACTAAGAAAAGTACAGGGTATTACATACAGCTACATAGTCATTTATTGAGACAAGGGCTCTACCCATATACCACAATCACTTAGGTGTGGAACTCTAATCACATAATCACATATTTAACCGGGCATGGAACTCTAATCATATGCATACACATTCAAGTTGGCATGGAACTCTAATCACATGCTTACACATTTAACGAGGTACTTTAACCTCAAGAGATCTAT
Organism: Capsicum baccatum var. pendulum; assembly: GCA_030864225.1. NCBI lineage: Eukaryota > Viridiplantae > Streptophyta > Magnoliopsida > Solanales > Solanaceae > Capsicum > Capsicum baccatum. The sequence goes on from CM061553.1 coordinate 204,133,751, forward strand.
TTAGGAGAGGGACTCAAACCATAAGACATCTATTAGACTGCAAAATCAAACCACTAGTCATTTAATTGGGCGAGGGACTTGAACCACCAGCCATTTTATTTGACTAGGGACTTGAACCACTCTTCATTTCTTTGAGCGAGGGACTCGAACCACAAGCCATTTTATTGGACTAGGGACTCGAACCACTAGTCATTTTATTGGGTGAGGGACTCGAACCATAAGCCATTTTATCAGTCAACATTTGAACTCTTGACCCATTAGTTCATGCAATAACATTCATACAATTTATATCACATTTAAGGGCCTTGGCTTACTTGGCCAAACAACCATTATACATGACAACATAGACCCCACGGGATCCTTCATTGCTCAACCATTTCAATAGACTGATGCCTTCATTTGATTCATCATACAATTCATTTTGTGGTCCTCAAGACCCACACAAGCCTTTTGACATGTCATTAGCAAGATCATATCATATTTTCACCACACTTGGTCCCATACACGATTCAAGTTTATATTTAGGGAATAGAACCCCTCTTCTTAGCCATCAAACCAACATGGTCATAGTTTAACAAATTACATAGCTAACCATACCAACACAGTACCAATGAACAAACATTCATACAAAAAGGGCCATTATCCCATTTTAGCCACAAGCTAACCCATTACACTCTTAATAAGGTTCTTATCAACCATTTACAAGCATTCACAATTATTATAACTCAATATATATCCAACAAGGCCTTAACAAACCATCTACAATTATTCATATCTATTAAGACATTATCATGACTCATTCATGTCTATTAGGCCAATTCAATAGATATACATTTGACCTTCACGAAACTATTTAACCATTGATAATTTCAATAGGTCACATGCCTTGATTAAACACATCATTACTATCATTTATGGTCACCAATACCCATATAACCATTTACAATTCATTAACAAGCTTTCACCACATGTAGGCTCAACATACATAATGAGATCATTTTCATGGTTAGGGTTTCAAACCCTTATTAGTCATTGGCCCAACAATATCATCAAGTACACACCACATGAATCACAATAAATTTAACATACTATTTATCAATCATTCATGTTTATCAATCCATTTCCCTAACTCAATACATCACTCACATGTAACTAAGCATTTCACTTAGATATTTTCACAAATACTTATTGTGCTACTTATATAAAGGTCATTTTTCATGGTAGATATCATCAAGACTAGGATTACTGAAGACTCTAAAGTTAAACATCATACAACAAGAATCCACATATGCAATATACCATCAATAATATGTACCAACATAAGTATAAACAAGAATCGTCATTATTCATTGTGAGGTAGTAAAACCCTTTTCATTTGATTCAAAACCACCATGTACACTTACTAATTCAAGTGTGAAATACATGGGCCTAGAGTTATTTAAAGAGGTTAATAAATACATGCCTTAAATAACTTGATTCACCAAAAAACTTGACCTCTTCCTTGACACTAGATGAACACCCCCAAACCCTACTCTCCAATCTTGCTTCCAAGAGCTTTTAGAGTATTTAGGATGTTTTAGTCTTGTAAAATAAAGACCTAGGAGGAAACTATGCCTTATATAGGGATAAGTATTAGGGTTTTAAGCATGGGAAATTACAAAAAGGTACTTGGTTAAAAGTTGGAAAGTCCACACGTGCAGGGGTACGACTCTCCCATACGGGTCCTATGGCAATTGTGACCTAGGGTATGAGTGGTACCCTAAATCATACCCTATCCTTCCCCTAGGTAAACCACACTATTGTGGGTAAGAAAGGAGACCTTTGAGTCATAACCAAGGGTAAGACTCACCCTTCAATCGTGAGCTCAATTCATGACCAAAATAGTCCACTCTAGGTTTGAGACTTTACTCTATATAGTTGGATAGTATACCACTCGTAAGCTTTGTTATGACCAAGGAATAACCTTGTATTATAAAGGACAGTATATTACCTTAATATGTTTCTTAAGATACAAAAGGGGAGGGCATGAAGGGTATGAGTCATGACCTAGGGTATGACTCAAGTACCCCCAACTGTATCCACTCCAGAGGCATCAAAAGTTAATGTTTTCTCAAAGGTTTCAAGGTCTAGGTGCTTCACTTCTTCCCACTTGGGATTATTCTTCCATGAAGGAAGGATAAATTAATCATATACACAAGTTAACACATCAATATACATCATGTCAACCTTCATACAAGTTAAAAACAATACACAACAATTATACAACACAACACATATCATGACCATCACCAATCAACCAAAAATTTTTACAAGGCTACAATATTGGGTGTTTCACTTAATTACTCAAGACTCTAAGGTTAAACAACATACAACAAGCATCCACATATGCAATCTACCATCAATAACATATATCAACACAAGTATAAACAAGAATCATCATTATTCACTGTGAGGTAGTAAAACCCTTTTCATTTGATTCAAAACCACCATGTACACTTACTAATTCAATTTAAAATACATGGGTTTAGAGTTATTTAAAGAGGGAAAGAGATACATGCCTTAATAAAGTTGATTCACCAACAAACTTGACCTCTTCCTTGAAACTAGATGAACACCCCAAAACCATAGCCTCCTATCATGCTTCCAAGAGCCTTTAGAGAGTTTAGGATGTTTTAGTCGTGTAAAATGAAGACTTAAGAGGCTACTATGCCTTATATAGGGAGATGTTTTAGGGTTTTAGGCTTGGGAAATGACCAAAAGGTCCTTGGTTGAAAGCTGGACAGTCCACACTTGCAGGGGTACGACTCCCCCATACGGGTCCTATGGCAATCGTGACTTGGGGTACAAGTGGTACCCTAACTCGTACCCTAGACTGCTCCTAGGTCAACCACACCGTTGTGGGTATGAAAAGGTACCTTTGATTCATAACCAAGGGTATGACTCACCCTCTAATCGTGAGCTTAAGTCATGACAAAAATAGTCCAGTCTAGGTTTGAGATTTTACTCTATACAGTTGGCTAGTATACGACTCGCAAGCTTGGTTTTGACCAAGGAATGACGTTGTCGTGTAGAGGACAATATTTTGCCTTAATATACTGCTTAGGATACGAAAGGGGAGGGCATAAAGGGTATAAGTTGTGACCTAAAGTACGAATCAAGTACCCCCAACCGTATCCACTCCAGAGGCATCAAAAGTTGATGTTTACTAAATGGTTTCAAGGTCTAGGTGCTTCACTTCTTCCCCACTTGGGATCATTTGTCCATGAAGGAAGGGTAAATCAATCATATCAACAATTTAACACATCAACATGCATCATGGAAACCTTTACTCAAGTTAAAAATAACACACAACAAGGATACAACACAACACATATCATGACCATAGCCAATCAACCAAAAATATTTGCAAGGCCATATTCCTTGTTGTTTCATTCTACCCCACTTAGGATCATTCGTCAGTGAATGATGGTGAAGACAAGATCATTCTCAATTTAACACATTAGCACTCATCAAAACAATCTTTACATAATTGAGGACAAGGCACACAACAAAGGTACAATTCAACACATATCATGGTCATTATCAATCAACCACTATATTTCGATATCCTTGGGATTCCATCCCACCATTTACCAAAAACACCTGACCAATTTGAAGCTTAAGGGATTGATCCCTTCACCTATCAAACATATAAAGCAACTCAAATGTTTAGGAACTCGAATCCCTTGTTCATAAAAGACATCAACTAATCACAAACATCGGGGATTTCAGCCCATTGTCTATCAAAGAGATAAACCAAGTTAGGAATACCAATATACATCTCAAACATGAGTTTCCAGAATGAGACATAATTGCAGATACTTGGGCTTCATGCCTCTTTCGCCACCCTAGTAGTTTCCATAGGCTATTTATCATTCCATAGAACCCTCACCAAAGTTATTCCTATCATTCACAACAGGCGAACTTACTGATCCAAGATCCTCATCGAGATCTATTCACTGGTCAAGGAACCCAAAACATCGACGTCCTCTAAGGAACCGACCATAAAAGAATCACCTACACATCCTCGCACATAAAGGCATAAATAATCAGGGAAAATAGAGTTCAATCTTGAATGCAACTCCAAATCATAGGCGACATTGCCAACCCCTCTTTCAAGATCGAATAGAATAGGGACTAACATAATGGGGACTAAGTTCTTTTTTTTCATCAACTTGCATCACTCCCTTCATGGGATACACGACACCATAGGTACGGAATGATTCATAGTAACCACCTAGGTCAAAATTGAGACTCATCCCGACACAACATACCAAAGGAGAATCCCTTAGGTACAGTCACCAAAAGATACACCACTGCATACCTTATGGGGAATCTACCATGATCCCCTTACTAAAGATAGATAACATGAACTAGAAAAGCCATGACTTCTAACAAAAACTCACCCTCAGAGAACTTGGCATACCAACGATGATTCCTCAAAGTTCACAACATATCATAAAGATGATCTACATAACCCGTCTTTCTCTTAGAATACGCTAAGTTATCATCAATAAAGACAATGACTAACATGTCCAAGAATGGATGAAAGACCTTATTCATCAAGCCCATGAATGCAGTCGAGGCATTGGCTACCCAAAGGACATGACAAGAAACTCATCAACCATGAAAACAAATTCTCAAGAAAACCCTTTCAAGTTGGGACCTTTAACTCCGATCAAAAGATATAAACACCCCTTTGATATTAACTTTTGGGCTTTGAGATAAGAAATAAATCTTTCCTTAGGCACTAAGGAACCACCTTCCCAAATAATAACCTACTTATTAGGGAAATTAACCACGACCCTAGGGGCTTGACAATCTAAGAATATCAAGAATGCAACTGATCTATCTTTAGGATGAAATCTAAATTGACCATGTGTAACTCTATCAAGTCAACAAGAGTATCTGTACCACTAACAGATATTAGACATCCCCTGTAGACTCTTTTAACAACCATAGAGTCTTCGATCAGGATAGAAATAGAAAAAAGGAGCCGATAGACTCTCAGGACCACCATAAAGATACACAGCCACATACGGGGTCACATAAGAAAAATAGACCTTGGATCTAGCAATTAATACACATCACAAAAGAAAAATCTCAATATACCCGCATCAGCATTAAAAGATGCCTCAGAATCTTGAGGGATATTAAGATCATTGAGACAGTCTCGACCAACATCGAAGCTAGAAGCGGCATCCCTAGGCGTAAAAGCAAAGAAGTAGTAACAAACATCCTTTGTCTCACCCAAGTGACAGCCACTATAGGAAACTCCCATTGTATGTGGCTTAATTGACTACATTTGAAACACTGATCATTCTTTTTCTCGCAACAAACACAATGTGTTTGACTACAAACTTGACAAAGACGGTAGGTGAATATGGATTTGGCTCCATCAGCCTAATATTAGGAACATTGTGCCCTATAAGCTTCACCAGTCCGAAGACGCCCATCTCCTAATGGATTCGAGTAGGGAGCACTAGTCGCGAAGTGAAAACTAAGACCTACCCAATCTTCCTCCTAGACCACTTTCCACCAATATAAGCAAATTATGTAATGGAGTGATGGAACCCAATATTTTGAGGTTACTGAGAAGAAGTGCCACCTCTCACAGTGGGGACAATAGGAACAAGTGGAACCCCATGAGAATAATCAGACATCATAACCCTTGATCAGGTCTGAATCTCAAAAAGAGGATGAGCTTTATCCATATTGCCTCCAGTTGGGATAGAAGAGCTTGCTTGAACATCAGATCCTCTTAGATATATGATTAGAAAGATGATCAAGCAGAAATTAGAGAAATCCAAGACCTTAGACTCTATGTAGCTTGAGATTGAAATATAAGAAAGGGAAACATTCCTAAATGCCTTATAGCCTCTTTTTTATAAGGGAGGCATGCTTCACGCCCATAAAGAAAAATCTAATTGACACAGTTTTATGGACTCCCAACTGACCATGAACCTAGGCTCTGATACCAACTTGACATGCCCTGGGCTTCGGGCCATATCATATGGGCACCTCAAGCTTATATAAATTGGAGGTCGCCCCGATAACCCAACCTAATCATCGATAATTATTCACAAGGGTTGGGGGGATCCCGACCATAAAATAAGAATAGCAAAAATTTAAGTCTATAACTAACTCCAGAAAATATCTATGATTTTAATAATAACAACAGTCTAGCCAATATGCCCAATTCCACAGCCATCCACAAAACCTCTAAACAATTGAGTCAAAGATATGTCTGGACATGCCCCCAACAATAGCCAAGTACCAAGCCTATAAAAGTCTATGACATAAAGTAAAATGACTATGAAAGGTAGGTCTTCTAGATAATAGAAACTCACCACTTCAAGGTCAATGCATAAATCCACTCGAACACCTGATCACTACATAGAAGAGAAAGAAGATGCTCTGCGCCTACGTCACATGGGGACATAGCATCCGGAGAATATTAGCGGTTGGAGCGCTAGCATGTAACTCAAAGATAAGGATAAAATAATATCATCATTCAACAACATGGAAATATATCATGTTCTACCATATTCACACATTTATCATTACACATAGGTATTTCACATGCAAGTCAAGAGGCTAAGACTTAACAAAATTTCATCAAACTCATTCATTCATAAAGTATAAGGTAGAGGACTCCAACAATCCCTATTTAGGTTCATACCATCCTGATTAGGCATAAGTCGTTAATCACCTTCTTAAATATATACTCATACAAGTAGACATATACAACATATTTATATTGTGCCAAAAAGAGAATAAGGCATAGCATGCATTCTTAATAATTCATTCATAAGACATGGACTGAAGAACTTTCAATCTTCCACTTTACCAATTTTTATAAACTTGAACTTTTTTGTTACCTTAGTCAAGGGGACCCAAACCCCAAACCAACTTAACCAAGTCAACCAATTAACCAATTTAACTAATTCAATCTATTTATTTGGAAAGGTACTCCATCCATGGTTATACTTCATCAAGCAAAGGGGCTACAACCACAGGCATTTATTGAGACAAGGGCTCTACCCATATATTACAATCACTTAGGCGTGGAACTCTAATCACATAATAACATATTTAATAGAGATTGGAACTCTAATTGCATGTATACATATTCAAGTAGGCATGGAACTCTAATTGCATGCTTACATATTCAACGAGGTATTTTAACCTCAAAAGATCTCTTTATTCAAAGGACTCAAACCAAAAGCCATTTATTAGACTAGGGACTTAAAGCACTAGTCATTTCATTGGGTGAAGGACTCGAACCTAAAGCCATCTTATTGGACTAGGGACTCAAACTACTAGTCATTTCATTGGGTGAGAGACTCGAACCACAAGCCATTTTATTAGACTAGGGACTCGAACCATTGGTCATTTCATTGGGTGAGGAACTCGAACCACAAGCCATTTTATTGGACTAGGGACTCGAACCACCAGTCATTTTATTGGGCTAGGGTCTCAAACCACAAGCCATTTTATCAGTCGATAATTGAACTCTTGACCAATTAGTTCATGCATTAACATTCGTATAATTTATATAACATTTAAGAGATTTGGCTCACTTGGTTAAAACAACATTATACATGACAACATGGTCCCCATATGAGCCTTCATTTCTCAACCATTTTAATAGACCGATGCCTTTATTTAATTCATCATACAATTTAATTTGTAGTCCTTAAAACCAACACAAGCCATTCACATGAAATTAGCAACATCATATTATATTTTTACCATACTTGGTCCCATACACAATACAAGTTCAAGTCTAGGGAATTAAACTTCTCTTCTTAGCCTTCAAACCAATATGGTCATAGTTTTATAAATTACATGGCTAACCACAACAAGGCCATAACCAATCATCTAGAATTATTCATATCTATTAAGACATTATCATGATTCATTCATGCCTACTGCGCTAATTCAATAGATATACATTTGACCTTCACAAAACTATTTAACCATTGATTATTTCAATAGGCCACATGCCTGGATTCAACACATCATTACTATCATTTATGGTCACCAATACCCACATAACCATTTACAATTCATTAACAATCTTTCACCATACTTAGGCTCAACACATACAACGAGTTCATTTTTATGGTTAGGGTTTCAATCCCTTATTAGTCATTAGCCCAACAATATCATCAAGTACATAATAAATGATTCATAATAACTTTAACATATAATTTATCAATTATTCAAGAGCATTAGTCCATTGCCCTAACTCAATACATCACCCACATGTAACTAGGTATTTCACTTAGACATTTTCACAAACACCTATTGTGCATATTTATATCAAGGTTGTTTTTCATGATAGATATCATCAAAACTAGGATTACTCAAGACTCTCAAGTTAAACAGCATACAACAAGCATCCACATCTGCAATCTACCATCAATAATATGCACCAACATAAGTATAAACAAGAATAATCATTATTCATTGTGAGGTAGTAAAACCCTTTTCATTTAATTCAAAACTACCATGTACACTTACTAATTCAAGTGTGAAATACATGGGTTTAGAGTTATTTAATTTAGGTAATAGATACATGCCTTAAACAACTTGATTCACCAACTAACTTGACCTTTTCCTTGACACTAAATAAACACCCGCAAACCCTAGCCTCCAATCTTGTAAAATGAAGACCTAGGAGGCTACTATGCCATATATAGGGATAGTGTTTAGGGTTTTAGGCATGGGAAATTATAAAAAGGTCCTTGGTTAAAATCTATAAAGTCCACAAGTGTAGGGGTACGACTCTCCTATATGGGTCCTATGGTAATCGTGAAATAGGGTACGAGTAGTACCCTAACTCATATACTAGACTTCACCTAGGTCAACCATACTATTGTGGGTAAGAAAAGGGACCTTTGAGTCATAACCAAGGGTATGACTCACCTAAAATTGTTAGCCCAGGTCATGACCAAAATAGCCCACTCTAGGTTTGAGACTTTACTCTATACGATTGGCTAGTATAAAAATCGTAAGCTTAATTACGACCAATGAATGACCTTGTCTTATGAAGGACAGTATGTTACCTTAATATACTACTTAGGATTAAAAAGAGGACGGCATAAAGGGTACGAGTCGTGACCTAGGGTATGACTCAAGTACCCCCAACTATGTTCACTCCAGAGGCTTCAAAAGTTAATGTTTTCTCTATGGTTTCAAGGTCTAGGTGCTTTACTTATTCCCCACTTGGGATCATTTGTCCATGAAGGCAGGATAAATAAAGAATATACATAAGTTAACACATCAACATGCATCATGGAAACCTTTACACAAGTTAAAAATAACACACAATAATTATACACCACAACACATATCATGACCATCGCCAATCAACCCAAAAATTTTGCAAGGCCACATTCTTTGTGTTTCACTAGATTACTTAGAATTCATCATGATACCTGTAGGACTATCATCTAGGGTCATCAATAAAATTAATTATAAAACCACCCTCGTATCGATAGGCTATTTCATTGATTTTTAGATGTTGAATGTGGCTTCCTTACCATTGACTCTAAATATCAACTCTTCTTTCTCCATGTCAACAATCACTCTACTTGTGGACATAAACGATCTTCACAATATAAAGAGTACTCGGTATCAACCTCACAATCCAGAATGACAAATTCAGCCAAGAATATAAAATTATCCACTCTCACAATCACATCCAGAATGACAATGTCAGCTAAGAACATAAAATTGTCCGCTCTCATAATCATATCAAATGAAATGCCAATAGGTTTCTTTATAGTGCAATAAGCCATAATCATCCATATTGAAGTTGGTTATGGAAAGTTCAAACCCAATTGCTTGAATATAGCTAGTGGCATTAGATTTATGTTGACTCCTAAGTCATATAAGGCTTTTGTGAAATGAGATAACCTAAAAGTACATGGTATAAATACTCTGAGGTCACTCTTTCTCAAATCCAAAAACCTTGTACTGACTGCACTACAGTGGTGCAAGCCATCAACACCCTCAATCATTGTCCTTTTCTTCTTTATGACTAACTGCTTCACAAACCTGGCATATCCAGGCATCTGCTCCAATAACTCAAGAAGAGAAATATTCAAGCTCAATTCTTTTAGGATTTTAATAAATCACTTGAACTTTTCATCCTCTCTTTTCTACTTCAGTCACTGAAGAAAAGGTAGGGCAGTCTTGAAATTTATCTTATTTCTTGCTCAACAACTAGACTCTTACCTCTTTTCTTAGCAATTACATCATCAAAACTTGTTGCCTTTTTTTGCTCCATAATAGGTGTCTCATTAGCATCAGCATCTACAGTAGGTAGTGAGGGATGCATAGTAGTAGTGCCACTCCTCTTGGTAATGTCAAGAACATGAACATTATCTTTTGGATTCTTTTTATTATTGCTTAGAAGGGTACCTAGCTGCCTTTGGTCCAAAGTTACTGACATCTACCCGAACTAGTGCTCCAACTACTTGAAAGTAGGTTCATGAGATTCAAACTTCTGGGTTAACCCTAAAATGTCAGCCTTAATCTCCTTAAGGATGGTAGCCTAATTTTCTTGAAACTTTACTAGCTTAGCCAATATCTCTTCTATTCTTGATTTTGCATCTCATCTTCCAGGAAGAATATGCCTATATACCTTCTTTTTGTAGTCATCCTTATTTCTTTAGTTACCTTCTTTGTCTCTACTATGGTCTCTGTATCTGACATAGTAGTTCCAACCTTAGTTCCCTTTTCCTTAGGCTCAAAAACCTACCAACTAATGATCCAGATAATTTGTTTCCTTCTTTAATTCTAACTCGTAAGCTTTGGAAGCTGGCCCCTGTGCTTCTATAATATTTACTTTATCCAAAGCCACCACTGCAAGATGCTTTGCTAGTACCCCTAGATCAGTTCATAGCAATGCAATCTCTTGCACTACTGAGTCATCAGCTACTTTTTGGTCACTGGAGGCACCAATAGCATACGTGTCAGATTCCCACTTAGCCTCCTGAGTCTGCCACCCTCGATTAGTGAGTAAGATCTTATCTAACATTTCTGAAGTTATCTCTCAGTGTAGTCTCATACAAGATCCTATGGATATGGTGTCTGCCATGGATCTAGAACTGATGGCCAAGGCTTGATAAAATATCTCCAATAATTTGTCCCTAATATCCAATGGTTGGGCACAATACTTAGCTTTTTCTTGAACCTGAACCATGCCTCGTACATAGATTTTGACTGCAGCTAGCTGAAATTATAAATCTCATCCTTAAGCTATAACGTCCTAGATAGAGGAAAAAAAATTTTCAAGAATTATCTGTGCAACTCATTTCATATAATGATAGAGCATTTTGACAGTTCTCCTAACCATAAAGATGCTTCTCTTGTAAGTGAGAAGGGGGATAACCTTAGTTCAAACACTTTGTGATTCACCCCTGGATTTGTATACGAACTGTAGGTCCCAATAAAATTAGAAAGGTGCAAATTTATATTATCTGTAGGCAGAATTGTAAAAATATCCTGAAGATTTTATAGCTAGATCATTTCACTTGTTATGTCAAACTTGATTTATAGGGGTAAAACAGGAGGAACAATGGGTCTAGTCTCTACCGGATCAACGTATCCCAAATCTTGTTCATCATTTATATATGGCTGGATATACTAACATGTTGGGATTACTTGAACAAGGTCACCTTTAGCTCTATTATGATTTTCACTGAGTGTTGCTCGATGGTCTGCTGCTTGTCTCTTCTCAACTATCTTTGCCTCTTAAGCTACCCGCTAAGCTTCTTCCACTACTGGCCTCTCGTTATCTGCTTGAGCTATAATTTGATCGGTCTATCAATCAACAATTTTCTATACTATTTTAGGAGAAGAGAGAGGTATAACATCACAAATCTCTTAAGGATTATTATCTTTTATATGTTCCACCATCCTACTAGGTATTTGTAGGATCCTCTCTAGATTTAGATTCATTAGGAGTATGGGATTACCTCTACTCTATGTGCTAAGCATACACTAGCATATGCCCAACTAAGAACAGAAACAGGAAAAATAAGACCCAATAACTATAGCAACATCAATTCATAAATCAACACCATATTACCCAATAATGACACCAAAATTTGGTGATGTCCAAGCTACAACTTCTCTTAAAAGATGACATGGTCGCTGCCAAATATAATAACCCAATAAAGTTGGTGTCGGATCCCAAAGGAATACGTAGAATCATGGCTCTCAGCTATTGTAATCAAAGGGTGAAACTAGAAAATTAAATTAGGGGATTTGAGTATCAATATCAAATAAATTACAACTATCAACTTTGGTTGTAATTAGTCCTAAGTGAACACTAGGATTGTGTTTCCCCTGTCTTCTGAATTTCATAGGCTTATCATGCTTTCTTAAACCAACATGATACCTTGAATGCAGAATCAATAAGTTATGTACCTTCTACAGTCTTTGGGATAAGTAAAAGGATTTTACTATTTACCTTTTGAGTCTCAAGATGTCACCTTACTAACCCTTATCTTGATCGCAGTTAACTATTACCTTTTGAGTCTCTTGTTATTATATAAAACATAACCTTCTTACTAATATAAAACCTAGAGTCATGGATTGATAGTTAAACTAAAAATTATTGTTGTCTTTATCTTTTCCTAGTCACTACTCCTCTTTTAGAGTAAGTAGCAATATCTAGGCGGGATCCTAAGTTGTACACCCATTAAGAAAACTATTATAGTAAATATAAATCAATACATGCATTGGTTTTAGTTTAGAACAACAATAGCACTTCCCTTACTTTGCTAATCTACTAGGGTTCCCACAACCCTAGATATGGATTTTTAGCCACTCATGCTTGTGAAGAAATCAACAACATTCATAATTGAAAGCATAGATGAAATCACAATAATAAGCAATAGAAAAACCCATAACCATAACTGAATTAATCAACTAAAGCTAATACAAGAGAATCCCAATATCAAAATTGAATCTTGAAATCAAAATATATTTGTGAATATCAAAAGTGTATAACTCCTACTAAAATCAGATAAAGGGCATTAATAGTACATGAGGAAACCCTAAAACCAAAGCCCAAATAAAATAGGAAAAAGCAGGGTCAGTTACCACTTATGGTCCCTACTTATACCCTGACCTTAGGTGCAGGTAGTACTTGCGGCCTGCAGGATATGCACAAGTGTCAGGACCAAATATCCTGTAGGTTATCTCTTGGTATTTTGGACTTCTTGTACTTACTTTGCCCATATTTATCCCATATATACTACTTGTTGTCCCCATGTTGACTTAGCAAATGTCGGGAGTCATCATTTCTACTTTTATTCAATTCCCAAACATGCTTTGATCACGAACAAGCGAGAAAGTGTCTCAAACATCCATAATTGGTCCAATAAGTAGCAAAAACACTTTTTTTCTCTTTTTCACAAACATAGCATTCAAAATATAATTTTCTACAAAACATACTTAAAATGCATCTTATCCAACAAAACAACCTCTGGAACTTGCATATTTTCCTTATTTGAAGAATCAAAAGTGTTATTTTTCTATAACACATCAAGAGGTCAGCAACAAAGTAGTAGAGATGAATGATAATGGTCAAAGAAGAAGTGGGTGATTTTGGTTCCTGCTCTACGGCTAGTTCTCCTTATCCAAATTCATTGGGTAATTATCTTTGCCAAAATAGTATGGGTTCAAGGGTACAGGGTGCCTATCCTCAGGATAGTAGGGCTCAGTTAGCTCCATCATATCCCACATATAGATTTTACAGTTAGGTGCATCGTAGTGTTTATGAAGAGAGGAGGAACAAGTACTTTAAATATGGGCTGATTGGACATATGCATAGGGGTTGTTTTTCTAGGGTTGCTTCTGGAGCAAATAAGGTTCTTGTGGCTACTTCATTAGCTCTTGCACCAAAGGGTGCTACTTTTGCTTCTGGATCTGACACTGGATGAAACCTTTTATACATTTTTGCCACGCGCCAGTATTTTGAGGTGTCCCCCAATGTTGTTACTATTACGATCAAACTTTTCTCTCATGATTTATATTTCCTAATTGATCCCAAATCTACTCTCTCTTATGTGACTCCTTATGTGGCTATCCATTTTAGTTTTGACCCTATGTGTATTTCAGGATCTATGTATATTTCGAATCCTTTCTCTGTGTCTACCCCAGTGGGTGACTTCATTATGTCTAGAATGGGCTATAAGGTTTATGTGATGTTAATTTGTGGTATGGAGACCTTCGTGGATCTGATAGAGTTGGACATATTATACTTTGATATGATTTTGGGGATGGATTGGTTATATTCGTTCTATACGTCTCTTGATTGGCAGCCCCGAAGGGTTAGTTTCTAATTCCCTAATGAGCTGGTGATCCAATGGTAAGGTAGTTCCCTAGTGCCTAATGAAAGGATCATTTTGTATCTTAAAGCTCAAAAATTAATTTCTAAGGGATGCCTCTATCACTTAATGTATGTTAAGGATTCTATGTACGAATGTCCTTTTTTGCAGACTATCCCTGTGGTCTATGAATTCCCCTAGGTGTTCCCTAATGGTCTTTTTGGTGTTTCTCTCGGTAGGGAAATTTATTTTGGGATTGATCTTCTTTCAGACACTCATCCTATTTTTATTCCTCTTTATAGAATGGTTCGGCTGAGTTGAAAATATTAAAGAACAAGTTGAAAGATCTTCTAGATAAGGGTTTTATCTTCCCTAGTATTTCTCCTTGGGGTGATCCATTCTATTCGTGCTTAATAAGGATGGGTCCGTAGAGATATGAATAGATTACTGCCAATTGAATAGGGTAACCGTGAAGAATAAGTATCCCTCCAAGGATTTATGATCTCTTTGATCAGCTTCAACGTGGTAAGTACTTTTCTAATATTGATCTTTGCTCTTGATACATATCAATTGAATATTAGGGAGGCGGATATCCCCATGACTACCTTTCAAACCCAGTATGATCATTTTGAGTTTTTAATGATGTCCTTTGGTTTGACTAATGCCCCAAAAGCATTTATAGATCTTATGAACTGGTATTTTGTCAGTTCATAGATTTTTCTTAATTTTCTTTATTGATGATATTCTGGTATATTATAAGAGTGAGGCAAATCTTACTGATCAATCTCTGCCTTGTGCTGCAAACCTTGTAAGATCAGCGGTTGTATGCAAAGTTCTCAAAGTGTGAGTTTTAGATAAATATTATGATCTATCTGGGTCATATTATTTCTAGTGAAGGGGTCATAGTGGATCCATAAAAATTGTGATGGTTAGACTCCAATTAATATTCAGAGCTACATGGGTTTAACTGGTTATTATAGAAGGTTTATGGAGAGCTTCTCTTCTATTACTGCCCCCATTGACTAAGTTGACTCAGAAAAAAGCAATGTTCGTATGGTCGGAAGCTTATGAGGGTAGTTTTAAGAACTTAAAGGATAAGTTAACTTCAGCTCTAATTTTGACCCTACCCAAGGGTATGAATGGTTTTTTTTCTATTGTGATGTGTCTCGGGTGGGACTGGGTTCTGTGTTAACATCGCATGGCAAGGTGATTTCTTATACTTCTAGAAGGTTAAAGGTTCATGAGAAGAATTATCCGACTCATGATTTGGAATTGTTAGCTATAGTGTTTGCATTGAAGATCTGGTGACATTATTTGTAAGGGGTCCAGGTAGATATTTATTCTAGTCATAAGAGCCTACAATATGTGTTCACTCAGAATGATCTAAATCTCAGGGAAAGGTGGCTTGAGTTTCTCAAGGACTATGAAATAAGTCTCCATTATGATCAAGGTAAAGCTAACATAGTTTATGATACCATTAGCAAATTGTCCATGGAGAGCTATTCCCATAAGGATGAGAAAAAATGGGATTTGGTGAAGGATTTTCACCATTTGAAAAATCTTGGAGTCAGTCTCTTAGATTTTGGGGATGGTGGTGCGATTATTTAAGAAGTGGTGAAGTCATCTCTTGATACTGAGGTTAAGGAGAAGCAAGTGTTGGACCCTATCTTGATGTGGATCAAGGAGAATGTAAGTAGGAAGAATATGATGGATTTCAAGATTAGTGATAATGGTATCTTGAGGTACCAAGGTAGGATATGTGTTCTTATTGATGGTTGCGGGAAAGAATTTTGGTCAAAGCTTATGAGTTGCAATATACTATTCATCCTCATTCTATGAAAATGTATCATGATGTTAGGGAAATTTATTAGTGGAATAATATGAAGTGGGATGCGGCTAATTTTTTTAGCTAACTGCATAGTGTGTCAGCAAGTGAAGTTAGAGAACTTAAGGCCTGGTGGATTGTGTCAAGAAATTGAACTACTTGTGCGGAAATGGGAAATAATTAATATAGATTTTGTTACCGGTCTTTCGCGGTCTCACAATCAGTTTAATTCAATTTGGGTCATCGTTGGTAGGATGACTAAGTTTGCTCACTTCTTGCAAGTGAGGACTAATTTCTCTTCTTAGTATTACACCAAAGTATTCATTCAAGAGATCATGAAGTTACATGGTGCAACTATTTCTATTATCTCTGATCGGGGTACTCAATTCTTTTCTCACTTTTGGTGTTCTTTTCAGAGAGGTTTGAGGACTAAGGTGAGCCTTAGCACTGCATTCCACCCGCAGACGGATGGAAAAGTAGAGAGAACCATTCATATATTGGAGGATATGCTAAGATCTTATGTGATTGACTATGGTGATTGTTGGATTGACCACTTTCCCCTCATAGAATTTTCCTACAAAAACAATTACTATTGTAGCATTGGTATGGCTCCCTTTGAGGCCTTGTATGGTAGGAGGCGTGGTCTCCTATTGGGTGATTTAAGGTTTGTGAAGATAGGTTATTTTTCACTAATTTCTTTCACCAAGCTATGGATAAGGTGAATGTGATTGGGGCATGCATACAACCACCCAAAGTCTTAAAAAGTCCTATGCTGATATGAGGTGAAGGGAGTTGGAGTTTAATATTGGTAAATGGGTGTTCTTAAGGGTGTCTTCCATGAAGGGCGTGATGCGATTTGGAAATAAGGGGAATCTTATTCCTCGTTATGTTAGTTCGTATTTAGTTTTGAAGAGGGTCGGCAATGTTGCATGTGAATTGGAATTGCCTTTTAGTTTTAGATCTATTCACCTTATCATTCAAGTCTCAAAGTTGAGGAAGTGTGTGGGTGATCCTTTGTTGGTTGTTCCTTTGGAAGGTGTGGGCATTTTGAATTCCTTGTCTTATAAGAAAGTTTCAATGGAGATCTTGGATCAACAAATCTGTCGGTTGTGGGCAAAGGATGTGTCTTCAGTAAATGTTCATTTGAGGAACCAAAAGTTTGAGGAAGCTACTTGGGAAGCAGATGAGTACATGAAATCAAAGTATTCATTCCTATTCCCTATTTTAGAAACTCATGCTTAAACTATGTGTGATCTGTATATCTTTGTTTTATATCTTTGTTAAAGGTAAGTGTAGGTGCATTGTGTGTTAAATCATGCTAAGGGATACCTTTACCCATCATTCGATAATGATTGATCCTGGGGGGAATGAAACACCCCAGGTGTTGATCTCTGAAAATTTCTGAAATTTTATCCAAACTGTCCTAACTATGACTTACCCATACTGACGACTAAATTTCAGCTTTTAATTTTAGGGCAGTTTAGAAAACTCCTTTCTTACCCTATAAAAAGACCACGTTCATAAAGCACTTAAGGGGGTATTTCTCATAAATAACGTAATTAAATATTCTTAGAACACTCTTAAACTCTCTCAAGCAAGATACTTAGGGTTTCAAAGAAGTAGGTCATCCGAGTGCTCAAGGGTTGAATTCTCTCCATAATCTTGGGTATTTCAGGCATATTACTCTTCCCTAATTAGTAATTTGTTAAAAGCACATATTTTAAGGTGTTGTTCATATGGTATTGACGTTAGTTTGAAACATGGGTTAAGGGTTTTGAATGTTTATTGTTGAATAATGTTTCCTATGGTTTACATATGATTGTTCATGCTTTAATTATGGTTTTGAACTTGTGGGGTGCATGGGTATGGTGAACAAATGAGGGATAGTGATTTCCCCCAACTTAAGACTTTTGAGTGGTAATGACCCCAACCCCATATTGTGAAATTGGTTTTGAATATGAAGAGTATGCATATTAAACTACTCTTGAACTATTGCATAATGTGAAAAGGTCAATAAAGCATAATGATTTTGAATTGAACCTTATGGGGTTGCATAATTCCCCAAGCTAATGCATAATTGAACCAAGGGGGCAATGAATTTCCCTAAATAATGAAATTATTTTGGCACGTTGATGTTACCTTGCAAGTGTAGTTAGTATAACGATACCAACAATATATGACTAAATATGTATCATGGTTCAATGAATGGTAATGTTTGATAAGTATTTTAATTGGAGTTTAATGAGGGTTGTGTAGTTGATTCATTAAAGTAGAGGTCCCGAGGGATCACTACTGGAAACCGCAGTTGCTAACGTAGGGGTCTAAATGATCGGGTGGTTCAAGGTTGTTCGAGTAACCCCTGATTATTATCATATAATTGGGAGGTTCAGGTCTTCCATATTATGTTACATGATTGAGTACTTGTATCACCTTGATATGCTAGGAGTTTTGAGTCCCCCATAGTGTATATGTATACCCTCTATTTCATGCAGCCACATGCACCAGGGCCCTTTCAGCAAGGGGATAGTTGGGCCCATATAGCCTGTGGGTGCCTTCTTATGTCATCACAATTGAGCTACACAATCCAGTATAAAATTTTAAAGGACATGCTATGCCTTGCTCCCTACCCTGGCACGTGATATATATGTATTTGAATTTGATTATATGCATTGAATTTTGAACTGCTTTTGAATTATTATCCATGACAATATTTACCCCCCCCCCCTTATACCTTAGTTATATGCTAGTGCTCAACCCACTAACTGTCTCCGAACATTGTATCCCTGCATGACGCAAGCACCAAAGATACTTTTACTTTTCCTGCACAGAGTTAGGTAGATTGGCTCGATTCGTCAGTTCATTGGGGTGAAGTGATTGGCTTCTATTCTTTGGAAGATTTAGACATTTCATAAGTTCTTATCATAGATTAGAATTGAGAGTTTACCTTCGCATTAACATTGTCATTGTCAGAGTCGGGGCATATCCCAACACTTTATTGATTCTGAATTTATTAAGATGAATTTATTAGATTACTATGGACTTGGGTGGTGAGTTACTTGGTTGTTTTAGCCGATTGTCGGTCATTGACATATCCTGAAGTCTTTGAGTATATCTTATACTATCTTTTTACATGTATGAAAGTCATCCGACATTGGGGTATTATGTTCTATTGGTTAGGTGCAGCGGGTGGTCTTTGGTACTTGTTAGACTTGAGATATCCATCACAGCTAGGCTCTGGTTCAAGTTGTGATACCATTGCAATGCGAGTATCACATGATGAACCCGTATCAGATGGGACACTGCATGGGACTACTGCCTCATCCATATGGTAGGCCCTGCGCCATAAGGGCCTGCCTCATAATGGGCCCCTCGCCATGAGAGGTTACCCTATGATGGGCCCTACACTGTTAGAGTGGATCCACGGAATGGGCCTCGCATTATGCCTGCCCCACCTTTTATTATCAAGATAACATTTTAGAGTTACAATAAGTGTGTTTGGGTCTTTTCAACCTTTTAAAACATTCTCCCTTCACCCAATGTGTCTCCAAGTCACTAAGTACGATAATTCTCCTCAAAAGTCTCATTTTATTTCTCCCCAACCAACTAGAAGCAAAAAGGTCTAGGATTTGACTCTTAAGGCTCTAATTCTTTTGCATTCATCAAGGATGGTCTATCAAAAAGGTATGTTGAATGCTCCTTACTTTAAGTACCACTATATTTTACCAATTTACTTGGTAATTACGTGTTACTTTAATGATTATTTGAAACTAGGGTTGAGGAGATTGTTGTGAAAAACTATATATTGATTTTTCCTTTTGTTTTAAGGGTTGTCTAAGTATTATTAATGGGTTTTGAGACTTAAACACAATATATGAAAATGGTGAACTTGTTAATGTGGATTCATAGCCTTAAAGATTATTCATGATGAAAATATGGCCCTCAATCCATTTCAAAAGCCTATTTTTAATAGGTATTTTATAATGTTTATGCCATATTTTAAGTAATGTAGGGCATAAAATGATGAAAGGTTTAATGAATCTTGAAAGCTCTTGGGGACTACGTTTATGAATTTAAAGATGAAACTAGAAGTCTTAAAATGTTATATGAACATGGTATGGAATAATTTTAATGGTTTGCAACTCTTCATATGACGATACCAATATGGGAATTCCTTAATAAAAGACTCCATGGATAAAACTTTATGAAAAAATTTTAATTGAGCTTAAATGGCAATTATGTAGTTTCACCGAGAAGGTATACGTCCTTGTGACCAATGCCATAAGACTATGTTTTGCCGACACAGAGATGTTGTACCTTAATTGGATGACGAACAATGTCCTTAACATGAGGATAAAATGGTGGTTGTACTATTGGTGATTTTAGCCTAAACTTAGTACTTGTAGTAAAACCCAGCTAATTGGGGAGTACCGGACCTATATATCGCGTGAGTTACTGGATGTTGGTGAAAGGCTACATAGTTTGGGGCTAAGTTTTAAAAGGCCATGTCTTTATGTCCCATGTCCCTTGTCCCTTACTTTATTATTATTATGGATAGTGAATATGAGTTTTGACTTTCCCTGGGTTTCATACCAGTAGTGACCATCTCCGTATGATATATCATTTTATGATTTGGAGGCATTTTCCCATGACTCTGTGCAGCACTAGGGGATTCATATTCTCTCTTGGATAGCTAGTGATAAATGGTGAGCCCTCCGTTATCCAAAAGGCATTTATACTATTCTCTTATGTTTTTATCCTAGCATATTTTGGTTTTTATGGTATAGTTGGGGCCATGTCCTGACCTAGAAGTTATTATTAAGGTTAGAGGCTTCATAATAGTGTTGGGTGATTTTTTTGGATTTTGTTCTTAAGACATGGGCATTACGTTATTTAAAATGTTGAACTTCTTTTCACATAGGCTTGTCTCTGAAACATTAGTTATGACTAGGTCTATGATTTAATGTTAAGGGATCATTCTAGGGCTTCATTTGTTTGGGATGCCCATTACGACTAGGGCCACAGTTCGAGTCGTGACAGTATTCAAAGAGGATTCTCATATCATCCTCATTCCCTAAACATCAGGTTTCTAAAAAAGTTGGTGAATTTAACCTATTGGGGTTTTTGCATAGAGTAGTTCATGGTCTCAAAATATGTTTCTTCTTTATCATTCATAATCTATCCACTTGTAAGAACTTGTGATTTTCACAACTGGCATATTATATCTCACATATTATTTAAAATCTATGATTTATGCACTTACATCCTTTGCAAGAAATTTCATTATCTGGGGTTTATGTGTATGCATATCTTCTTAAAAGTCGATTTGTTTATGTGCATTCATGATTTTAGTTCTTGTTAAAATTATTGTTCATGATTTCCATGGCTTTAACTCAATTATCATAATGCGTGAAGAATTATGCATGTTTTGTAGACTTCAACCACCTTTAGCATGAATTATGCATGCTTTGATGGATTTTAGTCTATGTTAGTTTGACATGACATATTTTTCCATGAAATTCAGTGTTTTTATACACATGTCATTTTACGGATCCTCTGTATATTGATATTTAATATTTTGAGCATTAAAGTTTTTTTGAATTCTTATTCTATTAGGAATATAGAATTTTTCATGAATAATGTGTTATTCAAAATGACGAGTTGTGAACACCCCAAGATTTAATTTATCATGCATTGATAATTGATTACTCATTCCCTTAGTCTCACGTGTTTTATGAGTTAGGATGCTTTCAGATAAATGTTTATAGTTTAGTCTTAGAATTCAATATAAATGAGCTTATCTATTATTAAGTATAATTTATTAGGGAGTAGTACTTATCACAGAGTGGATACAGGGATAAAGGATCATCGGACTGTTAGGTTGAGACAGTTAGTAGAAGTTCCTAAGTCCTACAAGTATGTTGCTACTGTAGTTTTAAAGGGTCACCTGCCAGACTAGGATTAACACCTTAGTGCTTTCTGGACATCAGTTAGTGTTTGTTCGCTTTGCAAGGTACATAGCCATCCTAGCTGGGGTACAGGTTGGACTTCATTTAGCTTAGATAGAGTATATTAGTTAATAGTATCTCCCATAGTTTCGGACTCAAAATTTGTACATGAGCCTCAATTTAATTTTACTTATTTTTAAACTATGATTTTTAAAATTATAATTTCGTATCAATATCAATATATATATATATATATGTTGAGTACAATGATACTAAATAAAGTGTGTGGGTGTGTACTTTAAATAGCGTCATTGTACCACAGATCAACTCTCTATATTAAGTTACCATATTGTATAGATTTACAACATATTAAACATTAGTTTTAAATGTCATGAAATATTTATGCTTCTACAACTTAAGTTTTTCAGGAATGTTTAGCTAATAATTTAGAGATTGCTTTATGTCTTACAACTTTTCAGCACAAACATGATTTAATTCATATTACAGTGCATGGTTTAGGTTGGTTTTAAAATAAGGATTTAAGTATAATTCATGATTATTCCATATCTCACATGGTTAGTACATTCAAAGTACTGATTGCATACTTTCTTCATGCTACCTTATTTCATAATACAGGTATCAGATCTAGTGTACAAAATCATGGCCAGGCAGATCACAACTTTCATTCAACAGGTGATGAGTTCTCTTTATTCGAGGACTCAAATCAATTTGTAGTTCGAATGTTTCATTCCTATTCTTATGCATTGATTAGGGATAGTTAGGGGTCTTGTACTGTCTACCTATAGTGAGTATTAATAGGGCTTCATAGATAGTCAATCAAAGTTATTGTTTTCAGTTCCTGATTCTCTTTTTTTTAGATTACAATTATTGTTGAGTTTTTAACAGTTATGTATTAGACCATTTTATTTCATGATAAGCTTGTGCTAAGTCATTTTATCTCTTATATATGTTCATATTTAGTTACTAATGTACTATTCCATATAAGATTGGTTAACTTGGGATCATGTATAGTTTCAAGCACCATATTGTAACTAGGGGATAGTCTCGTGTTGGGAAACCTCTTTTGGGAATTTCATCATTTTTTTTGAGTCTAGAATATCATTTCTGATAAGGAAGCATATTTTGGTTATGTGATACAAAATCCAAATTAATTTAGAGGGTCCATTTGGGGTCATTTTTTACTTAAAGATTTGTTGGTTTTTGAATTTTTTATGCAGGCCTATTTTACTCATTGTGATCATAATGAGTTCTTCATAATCATAAAGGGTAAGGCTATGTGGGTATTGCAATCATAAGGTGGGGGTTAATATCATGACCAAGGGGTCTAGCGGGTTGGCCTGGGTCCTTTTTGTTATCCCGAGAAAGGCTATTACAATTATGATAGCTTATAACCAGGTGGGCCTCTATCATAATAGGGTTCCCCATAATCACGATGAAGGGACCCATGGTAGTAGAAATACTTATCTTGTCAAATTTTAAATCATTTTCCAGGTTTATTTTCACTATTGTTGAGTTGGGAGCTTGGTAATTTTTGGATTTTCTTCAATATAGGTGAAGGTAAGCTCACTCCATTCCCCTTGATCATTTTTCCATTAATTTCCTCACTGATTTTCGTCCTATATTTTGTGAAAATCCTATCTAAAGCTCTTGTTATCTAAAACCTTTTTGTGTTATTTTGAGCCCCAACTCGGGCCCTAGTCTTACTTAAATTTTGAGTGTGTGTTCCTTCTCCCATGAGGGAGATAATTATGGGTCCAATTTGTTATTTTCACTATTGTTGAGTTGGTAGCTTGGTAATTTGTGGATTTTCTTTAATATAGGTGAAGGTAAGCTCACTCCACTCCCCTTGACCATTTTTCCATTAATTTCCTCATTGATTTCTTCATTGTCAGTTCTTTGTTTATCCTCCGAGTAGGTTACGTATTACCTACTATTAGACTTGGCTTTATTAAGGTATACGTATGATAATTTTCTAATTTGTGGTGGGACATTATAATTTTGGGGTGCTTTATTACAGTATTTATGGGATTATTAGCTTATTTAGGAGCCTTAGAGTAGGATTTCACTTTTGAACATTGGTTCAGGGTAGTTACTCCTCACTTAAGACTTAGTCTAAGGTTCTTGATAGATGTAGTGTTACTGCTGGAGGCTTTAGCCTAGGTTTGTGTAGAATGATTGCCTTAGGTCGGGTTTTTTGGTGAATTATTGATCCTTTTAGGTAATGTACCCTAGGTAGCATAGTTTCTTAGGCTTACAAGTCGTGAATATGTGTAGACATAGTGTTGTATTATATTCCCTTATATGGTGAGATATCCATGATTCACTATTATAATTAGTATTTGTGCTAATATTAGTTGATCCACTAACATTTCTACTTTATTCACGTACGTCATTCTCATGTGTTCCTGGTGTATGGCTGATTTGGTTTTAAAACATTGTATTAGACTTTAAAAGGGAGCTTGGATATATATATATATATAAATATTGTCTTTCAGAAGAAGAAAATGGATCATTTTAGTCTCAATTCATATTTGGGCATCTGCTATACTCATACTTTTTTGGGTTCGAGTCTAGAAAGTATTTTTTTTACTGATTATCATGTAGAAACCCTGAATCGAGTTTGAGTGGTGTCTACAAATATCGTAAGTCCCTTATAGGTCCTTTATTTTTAGCCACACATACTGGAGGGGGAGTATATGGTATTATTGGACATAGAATTCATCTCATTTTGCATTACATAATATTCATTTGCATTTAACTATTGATATGCATTGCATATAGCTAGTATTGTTTGTTTGTACCTATCGTGCTTTTGGGGGGATTTGGGTTATACTATCTATTGTCTATGCCTTTGGGGCTCATGGGCCCCAGTTAGATTATTATTATATAATTGGCCGTATCCTAATTGCTCATATTTTGCTTGGTGGTTTAGATAGTCCTTTCTTACTCTCCTTCCAGCATTATTATGTTTAGCCTTAACTCATATTCACATTTTGTCTTATTTAAACCTTATTTGATGAAACAACCTGGTTTCTGGTCCTTAAAAAATTCTTGAGCTTTGAGTTCATGATAACGCTCAATCTACAGCTCTCGCAGGAGTGTAAAGCGGTCGTTAGCAAATATAGAACCCAACCTGGGTTGGGTGTTGATCCCACAGGGAATAGCTTGGTCAACAAGTAAGCAGAATTACTAGACTTTTAGTGCAAGTCTCGTAATGAGGGGGGATTGTAATGTGTAACCAAAACAATAAAGTAAAAGCTGAAAATAGCAAAGTAAAAAGAGAAAGATTGTTACGTAAGTTGTAAACAATGAGAATTGAAGCGTTGGGGTTATGTCCACCTTCTGAGGTATACGTCTCTATTGGCTATGAGTGTGTAGAATTGTGACATGCATGTGCTTATAGAGAATTGTATTCTATGGTAAATCCAAGCGTCTCTCGACCTAAACAAGGACTATTTCACTTTAACTCTCTCGAGCATAAAGCGTGTCTAACGGTACGAATTCTCCAAGAGGTTAGTCCAGTTACGGCACTAGCTTTTTAATAGGAAAGGGTGTCCTACTACCTTGACATTATCTCTTTTCCAGACAAATAACCTTTCTCTCGAACAAGTTAAATGTTAGACTGGCGTATTCTTGCATTTGCAACCGCAAAGAATATAGATTAAGATGAAGAGAATAATGATATAAGCAATATACGTGTCACGAACTCACAAACTCACAGCAATAGATAGTAACTCATTCGGCTTCCATAACCCCAACAGAGAGGTTTAGTTACCCATGAATATGAAGGAAATCACGATTGGCATTATTATGATATCACAATATTGGTGAATGGCGTGTAGCTTAGGTGATAGGCGTGAGGCGTGATTCCTTAGCAAGTAACGATTCTCTTGTTGTGGAATAGATGAATAGAATTAATGGAAAGATTAGAAGAGTAGATTAGAAGTGTTGTAATGGAAGAAGAGAGGGATGGAAGAAGATTAATTGTTGAATGTATCTCTCCACTAAGGGAGGAGTTAATTAAAAATCTCTAGCATGATAGGGTATTTATAATACCCATATCCTACTCCTACTAAGCTAATGAAATAAATAACCAAATCCTACTAGGCTAATGTAATACTTAACCCAAATGTACTAGGTTAATGTAACATTATCATAATCCAAATAAACTAATGAAATACATAACCCAATTGTACTAGGTTAATGTATCATTGTCCAAATCCAGCTTTGTGTCTGTAAGTCCCTAAAGTCTTCAGAAATGCTGTTTTAGCCCGGGACAGATTTTCCATGCAGCAGTTTTGGTCCTTAGGCGTGTAAACTCCCTTTCCTTCCTTCGTGAGCTTTCTTTTGCGTCAAGTAAGCCATAAAATGCTGAATTTTGCATCATTTATACCTGAAACTTTACTAATCATGTTCGTTAGCTCATTTATAGGAAAAAGGACTAAAAGTGCATGAAATATATAGTTTGTTCTCAAAACTAGGCTAAAATATGGGCAAAATATATTGATATAGGCGTGTAAATTCGCCTATCATCAGTTCACTGTCCTATTTATGGCTTATCATATGAATCGTATGGTATGGGTATGAATCAGGTGATCCAAATCATTAGGTTTCCAGTGGATGGTGGTTAGCGTTGTGTTATGGAAATGGTTTAGTGGTATGAGTCATTAAGGCTGGTGTCGAGTCGTTAGGATGATCCATAACCAAATCAAAAACATAGTTACTTGACTTGGCTCTGAGTATGAGTGGATCACTTAGAGCCGTGAGATAGGTTACGAGTGGTAAGTTTGAGTCATATGTTGTCTAGTGTCTAATCCTTGAGTTCTGTCTTGCATACGATTAGACCATATGCGTTGTATGGTCAGTTCATGATTGGGAATCATGGAGTCGTATGGTGGATAGTGTATGGGTTTCCAACTCACTATCTTGGTGATGACTCATGGGTACAAGACATATGTTATGGTCAGGAGTCAAGGGGTTGACTCGTAACCACCTACAGTCTTTTTATAGTTTTTAGCTGGGGGTACTTTGGACATTTCTAACTTAAAATCCTTAAGACCCCATGTCCCTATAACACTTTTTGGTCATTCATTCCACACTTTACAAGATTAAAACGGCCTCTTTACTCTCTCAAAATCCTCTCAAGAATAATTAGCTAGGGTTTCTCCAAAGTGGTCATCTAAGGGCTCAAGGTTCAATTTCTCTTTGTGAATCTTTATAATTCAGGCATGTGACTCTTCCCTAATTATTATTTTACTAAAAGCATATGTTAGTGTATGGTTTTCATGGTATTTTTATGTTTTTGAAATAAAGGTTGGGGGTTTTGGATGTTCATGGTTTATTAATGTTTCTCATGATTTACTTATGGTTTTCCATGTTTTAATTATGGCTTTCCACTTGTGGGTGCATGGGAATGGTGATTTAATTAAGGGGCCATAGTTGATCCCTAAATTTGATGATTTTGGATTTGATAATGTGACACAACCCGAACTAGGGCCTTGTCTTAATGGTCATCCCAAGTCCAACAAGGATCGGAGACCACCCCTGATAAGCAACCCAACCTCCAAGCACATACCCTGAGTAAGATAAATTCCAAACATATAACAAGATAGAGTTATGTACCACTCAAGACTATGGGATAGGTCCATGACCATGACTAACCCAAACAAGTCAAACCATCCAATACAGAACCAACAACCATAACATAAACCAATCCATAACCATTCTATCACATAATAAAATGGAACAATCAAAAATCAAATACAGTCAATCGATATCAGCCATAATCCAATGGCAAGGCTGACAGGAATGTTGAAACTGCCCATACCAACCCATAGTAGTCTCACAAAGCCTCTATCCAAAAATAAAATAGTATCCGATCGGGACATGCCCCCGACCATAGATAAAACTAAAGTCTAAGAAATAACCATAGTATGATGACAAGACCATAACATGAAATGGATCTTTTTTTAGTATGGAAGCTCACCACTTCAATCCTACTCTAAGTTGTTCTTGAATCTAATTATTGACCAGGAGGAGGAGTATGGGCGGTTCCTGCATCGCATGAGGATACAGCGCTCGAAGACAGGTTAGCGGGTGAATGCTAGCATACACTTAGAATAAGGATAAAATAATGCCAATATTTAAAACCAAGTAAATAGTGCATTCATATCCATACATATATATAATCCACACCGGGAAGGGAATTAGGTTTAATATGCATTTAAAACCATTAACCTGGTATGCGTAGCCTAACCTTCCAAGAACTACCCACGGGCTATATGTTTCTAGTGTTACCCCCTTAATGGGCCCCAGTGCGTGTAGCTGTATGAACCAGAGATACAATTTGGGAAGGGTATTTCCGTGTACCCTTCACCCTCCATGATACATATATACAAGTATAACTTAGGGGATTCCTGTGTACGCACAAGTATATTATTGCCATGACCGATCCTTATGTTAGCAAACACGAGTTTCCAGTGTCCGTCCATTGGACTTACACCTTCACGGTTAGCTATCACAACCCGCCATTATTGACCAATTAAAACCATTAGCACACAAACAAACCACCAATTCCATTTATTATTAACCAAGGCTATAAGAATTGGTATCGTCATACCGACTATAGCTTACGAGCTATGTCCTTAGTCAATCATTTAGGGATTCCCATGTACCCCATAGATTCCATTATTAGGTTCACTTGGAGGATTTCCCTGCACCCCACAAGGTTTTTTAATTCAATCCATGGCCACCAAGTCCTTGCCATTTAGCCAGTAAAACCATTTAAACCAATTTAGGTTCCAACACCATATTATACCTTGCAAGTTTAAAATGAAAGTCCAACTATGTAATAAAAGCATTCCCATAGGCATTTTAACAAACATGTTGAGGGCATATAGTTTCCAAAACAAAAACCAAATACAAATTGACCATTTCCATGCAACCACATGTTCAAACTACCATTATAATATGAAAATCATAAGTGAAGACATGGGAAAACATAAATCAACCATTAATAACCAAAAAGCCCCAACATATGATTCAAAACCCAAAATAATGTAAAAATTATGCCATGAAAACCATTCATAAAACATGCCTTTAGTTGAACTAACAATGAGGGAGGAGTAACATGTGTTAGATTACAAAGAAATAGAGATAAATCACCCTTTAGATCCTTAATTGACCAACTTGAAGGAAACCCTAGCCTTTGCTTAACCCAAGAGCTTGAGAGAGATTTAAGAGTGTTTTTGAGTGTTTAAGATTAGAATAATAGGGTAAATGAAGTTCCAATAGTGTTTTAGGTCGTAGGGTCATAAGGGTTTAAGAGGGGAAATGTCTAGAATAACCCCAACTTAAACTGTTAAGGAATTCCTGCAGGTGGGTACGACTCCACCTCCCAAACGTACACAATCATATGAGTGGTACCCACCACTTATATCTTGGACCTCAAGTTGGACCCCTACACTATCTAACATACGACCACCAAGGCTTACTCGTATCTAAGCATACGACAAGTACCCACAAATTGTACCCTAGACGATCTACCAAAAGCATGACACACTGATCATCATACAAAATGGCTTCACTCACTCGTATCATCTCCATAAGATTCATATGGTGTCCAATCATACTTAATAACATACAACCAAGACCCCCTAAATTGTATCCACATCATACGACTAGTACCCACAAGTCGTATAATGTCCAGAAGCTCAAAACTCAGGAAAATTCTAAGGATCAAAACCCAGGGTGTTTTAATTCTCCCACACTTGGATCATTCCTCCTCAAATGATAGAATAAAGTAGTACAAGCACGATTTACACCCCAACATCTCGACTCTAACCATTAACTAAGTTAAAAAAACAAATATGCAAGGAAGTCAATCTTTCCTTTAACAAAGTTTGAAAACAAAGGTGTGATTAAGAACACATACCTTCCGCATGAATTTTGAGAGCAAAAAATAGGAACTGGTGCTTGGACTTCGTGTCCTCTTCCATTTCCGAAGTAGCCTCTTCACCCTTGTGGTTTCTCTAAGAACCTTAACCGAAGTTGTATACTTGGTCCACAACTAACGAACCTGTCGATCCAAGATCTCAACTTGGACCTCCTCATAAGACAAAGAATCTAAGATACCCATATCTCTAATAGGCACGATTTGAGATAGATCACCCATACATTTCCTCAACATAGAAACATGGATCACCAGATGAATGAAGCTCAAACTAGAAGGCAACTCCAACTCTTATGAAACCTTATCAACCCTTTGCAAAACCAACTAAGGACCTACATAATAGGGACTGAGCTTGCCCTTCTTACCAAACCGCATCACTCCCTACAAGGGAGATACCTCTAAAAACGCCTTATCCCTAACCTCAAACTCTAATTTTTTTCACCTCATATATAAATAGGACTTTTGATTACTTTCGGCAACCTAAAGTCTATCCCAAATCACCTTCACCTAGTCCATGGCTTGATAAATAAAATCCAGTCCAAACATCTCTGTCTCACCGACCTCAAACCACCCAATAGGAGATCTACATCTCCTACCATACAAGGCCTAGAATGGAGCCATCCCAATGCTGGAGTGGTAGTTATTATTATAAGAAAACTCTATAAGAGGTAAATGCTCAGCCAAACTACCACCATAGTCAATCACATATGAAAAAAGCATATCCTCTAATGTCTGAATAGTCCTTTCTTCCTACCCATCTGACTGTGGATGGAAGGCGATACTTAGACTCGCCTTAGTCAACAATATTTTTTGAAACGACTGCCAGAAGTGAGATGTAAACTGCATACCACGATTAGAGATGATAGACACCAGTACCACATGCAGCTTCATAATATCATGAAGATACAACCTTGTATAATCCTCAGTAGAAAAGTTAGTCCTTACTGACAAGTAGTGAGTCGACTTCGTCACCCTATCCATGATGACCCAAATTGAATCAAATTGATTCTGTGACTGAGGAATACCAGTAATGAAATTCATGTTTATAACTTCCCATTTCTAATCTAGCAATTCAATTTCTTATACAATCCTCCAGGCCTCAGGTGTTTAGCTTTCACATGTTGACACACTAAATACTTGGCGACAAAATCAGCCATATCCCGCTTCATAATATTCCACCAATACATCTTCTTAAGTTCATGATACATTTTTGTCAAACAAGTATGAATGACATAGCACAATTCATGCGCCTCAGCCAATATCCTTTGTCACAAACCGTTGACATCACGAACATATAACCTCCATTGGCACGTCAAAGTACCATCACCATTAATCTCTAAGGCCAACACATTCTTCCCTCTAACATTACCCTTGATCTTTATCAACATAAGATATGACATTTTCTTCTTCTTGATTTCATCACCAAGACATGACTACACCACCTTTTGAATGAACACATCACCCTCTTCAGAGTCCAAGAAGCGAACTATAAGGTTAGCCAAATGGTGAATATCCTTCACCAACTCTAGCTTTTCCTTATCCATATGAGCAAGACTCCTCATGGAAAACCTTCTAAGAGTATCAGCAATAACATTAGCTTCACCTGGATGGTAGTAAAGACTCATGTCATAGTCCTTGAAAAGTTCAAGCCATCTATTTTACCTGAGGTTTAGCTCTTTCTGAGTAAACACATACTACAGGCTTTTATGATTAGAAAATAAATCCATATGCACTACATACAAATAGTGTTTCCTGATTTACAACACAAATAGCATAGCTAACAACTCAAAATCATGAGTAGGATAATTCCTCCCATGCATCTTCAACTGCCTAGAGAAATAGGCTATCACCTTACCATGCTACATTAACACACAGACCAAGACAACCTATGATGGATCACAGTAGACCACAAACCCTACAGTGCCTTCAGGAAAAGTCAAAACTAAAGCCAGAGTTAGCTTATCCTTCAGCTTCTTGAAACTACCCTCACACGCATCAGACCATAAGAACATAAGTCAATTTAGTCAATGAGGAATCCATAGAAGAAAAAATCTCCATAAACCTCCTATAATAACCTGCTAAATCCAAGAAACTCTAAATATCAATTGGAGTCATGGGTCTAGGATACTTCTTTACCACTGCAACCTTTTGCAAATATACCATGATCTCCTCACAAGAAATAATATGACCCAGAAAAGTGACAGCGTTCAATCAGAACTCAGATTTAGAAAATTTGGCATACAATTATTGCTCCTTCAAGGTCTATAACATAATATGGAGGTGGTTGGTATGATCCACCTCACTCTTAGAGTACACCAAGATGTCATCAATGAACACAATGACAAACATATCTAAAAATTAATTAATGATCCTATTCATCAAATCCATGAATGTTGTTAGGGTATTGATCAAACCAAACGACATCACCAAAAACTCAAAGAGCTCATACTAGTATGGAAAGTAGTCTTAGGGTTATCTACCTCATAATCTTAAGATGATGATACCCAGATCAAAGATTAATCTTAGAAAAGAATTTGGCACCTTACAACTGATCAAATAAGTTATCTATCCTCGAAAGAGGATACTTGTTCTTTACCATCACCTTATTCAACTACCAATAGTCAATATATATCTGAAGGTAACCATCCTTATTACGCATAAACAACACTAGTGCACCCCATAAGGACACACTAGAATGGATGAAATACTTATCCAAAAGTTTTTTGTGTTGCTCCTTGAGCTCCTTCAACTCAGCCAGAGCCATTCTATAAGGGGATAAAAATTGGATGAGTATCCAAAACAAAATCTATCCCAAACTCAATTTCCCTATCCGAAAGAACACCAGGAAGGTCATCAGGGAAGACCTCAGGAAATTAATTCACCACTAGAATTGAATACAAAGAACGACCCTCTGGGTTAGAATTTTTAACCCAGGCCAAGTGATAGAGACACCCCTTAAAGATTAATCTCTGAACTCTAAGATATGATATAAACTTTTCCTTAGGAGCTAGGGAACCACCCTCACACTTAATAACTGACTCGTTAGGAAATTTAAAGACAAACATGTGGGTCTGACAATCTAGGGACGCATAGCATGAGTGAAATTAATCCATCCCTAAAATGACCTCGAAATCAACCATATCTAGTTTGTACAAATCCACCAAAGTTTTCTTACTGCTAATAGATACCACACACACCCTATAGACTCTTATATCAATCATAGAGTCACCTACCAGGGTAAAATAGAAAAAGGGTCTGAAACGCACTCTAGATTAAAACCAAAAGACACAACTACATATGGGGTCACATAAGAGAGAGTGGACCTCAGATCGATTAAATAATATGCATAGTGAGAAAAGAGCTTCAATAAACTAGTCATGATATCAAGCAATGCCTCAGACTTCTATCGGGTAAAGAGAGCATAAATATAGTTTTGACCAGTATCGAAACTAGAGGGTGCACCGTTTAGTGCTGGAGTTGAAGAAGATGAAATCAAAATCTTGTTCGCCCCAGAGACAACCTGACAAATAGAATAATTTCTAAGTATATGCCTTGGCTGACCACAGTCGAAGTATCTATCCCTTCCCTCATCACAGAAACTAAAATTCAAAAGAGAGGGTGAATTGAAAATTTCTATAAGTCAACTTTTGACTTCTCACAATTGACTTGCTTACATATCAGTATACTTCACAAAATAGGTTAGATTTAAAACAAGCAAGTAAATAAATAACTGGATTTAAATTAAAGAACACAATGATTTATCCTGGTTTGGACTACCAATGTGGTGCCTACTTTCTGTCACCTTAGGTTTCAATGTTTTATTAGATCTTTCAGTGTTGCCTCGAGTACAATAATGAGAAACAAGTTCTAAAGATTTATTATGTTCTTTAGATCTTGTGACACGGCTTTAGTTTGTATTACAAAGTTGACTTGGTCCTTCTCTGTATATAACAATTGTAAGCTACAGATTACAAAGCTTTGTGAGACTAAGATTGAGACACTTCGAGATTTCTTATTGAAGTTACGTAACTCTTATCTATCTTTAGTCTTCTTCTTTTATAGTCTTCAGTTTCTACTCTTCATAAGAAAACCCAAGAGATTTCTTCTCAATCAAGGATTTGAATTGATTTTTTGATTGAGGAATGTTACTGTATGGTATGTCCATATAGATATGTCCATACATGGCTTTCACTCACGTCCGTATAAGATACATCCATGTTCTTTTATTATTTTTGCTCTTGTAGTTATTAATTCTTTTCCAAGTTTGTTCGCGATCTTTTCTTCTTTTTTCTTCATTGTGAATGATCTGATATGCCGTGATTTCGGGACTGAGATTTCTCTTTCTTCTGCTCTTTATTTTAATTAATTTGCTTAAATATTGTAGATCATGATTTGATGTCCTTCCATTCCTAGAGTTGGCTTCTTCCATCATTAGTAGTCTTACAATATCCTGCAAAGATCACTCATTAGTTTGTAATTACTAAAATGTAAACATAGCAGGCTAATAATCTCCCCTTTTTTTATAATGACAAATGAGTGTAAACATCAGTTGACTTCTCTGTCTATCGGCTTTATCCCCCTGACTTGTACACATTTTTGTTGTTCTAATTTTCTTGAGTATCAATCGTCTTCCATTTATCTCTAGCCAACTTTATCCCCTTGACTGTCTTTCTCCATCTTTTGGCATAATCAAAAACAAAGAAAAATGAAATAGTAGACAAGCAGCAGATATATATAATCTATTAACTAGGAAGAGCACAAATATTTTAGCAGATAGTGTATTAAAAATCATCTTACAACCCATCAAAATAAGGGACAAGACCCCCTTTTGAATAAAAACAAAGTCATCATTATTCATATCTTCTTGAGAAAATAGGTCAGAGTGTTATGAGTTCTGGACAAAAATAGCTAGATCATCATCAGAGGAGTGGACATGGGTCTTGAGGGAATCCATTCAGGTGAACATCAGAGTAACCAATTTTATGCCCTTCTATATGAACCCATC
This sequence comes from Capsicum baccatum var. pendulum, assembly GCA_030864225.1. NCBI lineage: Eukaryota > Viridiplantae > Streptophyta > Magnoliopsida > Solanales > Solanaceae > Capsicum > Capsicum baccatum. The sequence goes on from CM061553.1 coordinate 204,168,891, forward strand.
AAGTGCTAACTGAACCACACTTCTGTCTGTGTTAGTGCTTTTCCTGAGGTTCAGAAGCTTCAAAGTCGACTCTTATAGTCACGCAACACTTTTCTTGATGGCTTTGAACTGATCCTTAATCTCCTCCAATTCCTTCAAGATAGTAATCATAGGGTTAGAAATAGATTTGCTTACCTTGGGAAGTTCTAAGTTTGACCGTGCAAAATCTTTCTTACTCCATTCATATTCAACTAAGACATAGCCCATACTTACAAACGTCTTGGAGTCATCAGTGGAAAAAACCTCTACTAGGTGGTAAGCAGATAGATCAATAGAATAGTACTGAAGAATCTGAGTAATGAGCAGCCCATACGACAAACTGGCATAGGCATGAATATCGGCTGCACTTTCAAGCATGTAGTCACTGATCCAAGTTGTCCAATTGATTTTAATTTTCTAAACCAAACAGTATAGTACAAAAACATCACGACTAGTAATAATGCTAAGGGATCCTTTCTGAGCAATCATGTAGTAGAAATTATGTAAGACAAAATGTGAAACTTAAAACAGAGGGATAGGGGACCAAAATTGGTTGAAACAGAGTTTGGGTCTGGCAGAAATCTCTTGTCTTCTTCAAAGCTAACCATAAAATCATCGGGATAGTTTCCATTCATAAAATAGATGTTACTAGAGAACTATGTATAAAAAGCATTCTCAAATAGAAAATCATTCTCAATGATTCTTGTGCCAAGCACAAGAGTATCAAGTTTACTACTATCAGGGGAGAGGTGAAGATTCTCATAAAAATGAAAACTGGATCCTCGTAAACCAGAAGTCCATAGAGATGAAAGACAAAGGACAAATCTTAAAACTTAAAGAAGTGACTACTTCACAGAAGGAGTCTTTTAATTGATGACGATTGATAATGTGACTGGGGACAATGCAGCAACTTTTAAACAAGGAGAATTTATCTTTATGAGAACATATCCAAAAGTTGTACATGTCCTCTGGAGGAAGGGAGTGGAGAGGGTTTGGATGAAATTTCTTAGCAAAGGGTTCTGGACTGGAATTAGAACAACATCTCTTAAAGAGAGTTGACTGTGAGCCCAATGAGGATTCATCAAAGGATTCAGAGAGAAGAACAAGACCGTATAAGAGGGAGTTTAGAATACATTTGGACATGGTCTCCATAGAACAGGTCCTAGACATAGGAAATAAGGAAAGGTGAATTTAAAAGGGGCAGATAAGGATAGGAGAGGACGGCTAAGAGGACTTGAGGAGAAAGGGGGAAGTATATGGCTATTTGAAAACATAGGGGAGAGAAATACAAAGAGAAGTAAAGGTAAAAAGTGACTAATAAAAGTGCAAGGGTTCCAGTCGGAGGAGTGTAAGGAAGGTAAAGAGTTACAGGAAAAAAGGCGTGAAAATGGTGAGAGTAATGATGACTTCCCTTTTTGAAAATCAAGTTTAATAAAATCTAACCATAAAATTGGAGCAAGTAAAAATATTTTTGTCCAAAAATAAAGATCATAAATCATTCATACTAAGAATACCAAGTCTTTTTCTAAGATAACAATGTCTTTCTTCTAATATGGATTTTGTAAAAATATCTGCCAGTTGATTTTCAGAGTCAACAAATATTAATGAAAAATCTCTATTTTTCACATAATCACAAATAAAATAATGCTTAATATTAAGGTTTTTTGGCCTAGAATAATGCAAAATATAATTAGATAGACTAATAGCACTGGTGTTATTGCAAATTATGGGAATAGACTTAAAAGACAAATTAAAATCAAGTATTTGATGCATAATCCATAAAATTTGAGTACCACAACTTCCAACGGCTATGTATTCGGATTCAGTTGGTGAAAATACAACTGAAGTTTGCTTCTCGTTGTGCCATGAAATCAGGGCATTACCAAGAATTTGACTAGTTTTACTAGTACTTTTTTTATCACATTTATCACCTATAAAATCAGCATCTGAATATCCAATTAAGTTAAAATAGAAAGAGAAAGGGTACCATAGTCTCACGTCTTGAGTTCCTATAAGGTATTGGATGATCATTTTGATGGCAGTCAGATGAGACTCTTTGGGAGTCGACTGGAACCTAGCACACTTACATACGCTGAAATGATGTCTGGTCGACTGGCAGTCAAGTAGTGTAGTGATCCTATCAATCCCCTATACATTTTCTCATCAATATTCTTATCAGACGAGTCCAAATCAAGGCTTGTGGATGGACTCCTTGGAATTCTATAGGCCTTTCTTTTTGCCATACCAAATTTTTTAATGAGCTCCTTCGTGTACTTGGCTTGACTGGTGAAAGTTCCTTTGGGAGTTTGTATGATTTGTAAACCCTTAGAAGAATGTGAGCTCACCCATAAGAATTATTTTGAATTCTCCTTTCATCAAATTATAAAAATTACTCACACAGAGAGATGTTAGAACTACCAGAAATTATATCATCAACGTAAATTTGCACATTAAGATTTCATCATAATTAATACCTTTTATTGGGAATAGCATTGATCTACAAGTATGGATTTATTTCTGATAACCTTACCTTCTTAATTCAATTTGTTTATGTAGACACATATAGTTTAATTTATAGAGCAGTTTCTTGGTCTTTCTACCAAAGTCAAAACTTGATTTCATTCAAACTGGTCTAATACTTCCTTCATAGATTTGACCCATGATTCATCTTTGAGGGCCTTATCAGTTTTCTTTGGTTAAATTTGAGATACAAGGGTGACAGACACTTGTTTTCTCAATGATGCTTTTGTTTTCACCCAATCTTTTGGATTTACAATGATAGGTTCATTTCAATAGATAGCATCGTGTTTCCATTCTCTAGGAACATTTGGATTCACTATTTTTATTGTGGAAGTTGACTTCGAAGGGGGTATAGTCAACTTGTCTTGTGATGGCTTAGAGATTATGCTATCATTTTCTCCAAATTGTGGATTACTTACCTTTTCTTTATCAATACTTAAACTCATAGGGGGTGATTAAAGATTCATCAAATACAATATGCATAGATTTTTCAACACATAAAGTTCTTTTATTGTAAACTCTGTAAACATGACTAGTAGGAGAATATCCAAGGAAAATACATTCTTTACTTCGTGGATCAAATTTTCCCAAATTATTCTTACCATTATTATGGATAAAGAATTTTGCATCCAAAAGGATGGAAGTAGTTGATGTTGGGGGTTTTTCCTCTTTGGAGTTTGTAAGGCATCTTTTTTAGAATAGGTCTGATCAGATATCTATTGATGATGTGACATACTGTGCTTATTACTTCTACCCAAAAGTGATCTGGGAGAATATGTTCTAACAACATGGTCTTGGCAGTTTCCTGAAAGGAACAATTATTTTGCTCCACCACACCATTTTTCTGGGGACACTGAGGTGATGAGAAGTTTTGAGAGTATTCTTTCTGAGCACAGTATTCCCCAAATGCCTTGTTTTCAAATTCTCCTCCTGATTGTTGTGAACATAAGTGATGAGGTGTCCATCTTTTCTTTGTACTTTCTATAAAAAAATGTCAAAGTTTGTGAAAGCCTCATGTTTATGATCAAGAAACATTACCCAAGTAAAATGTGAGTAGTCATCAACTATAACAAAACATTTCTCTTTCCACCAATACTTGCAGTCTTGGTGGGGAAAAATAGATTCAAGTGGATTGTTTGAAGAATTTTGGTAGTAGATACAATGTTTTTGTCTTCGAATGATGTCTGTGTATGTGTAATGTCCCAAGACTACCCCTAGTCATTACACGGTGCTCATGATTCTGAAGGACCACAAGCTAACCTTCTACTAATATCTGTACCTGAGCTCTGTAAAATATAATATAATAAATGCAGAAAACTGGCAAAAAACTTGCCATAAGGTTCAAAACATCTAAAATACCTGTGGAGTTGAGGGTACATGTCCCCAACTAACAACGTCTAGTAAAAATAAACTAAATCTGATGCGATAATAAAATAAGGTTCATCCTCAAATGAAGAGGACTCACTGCTATATCTACTTTTGTTGATTGGGACTGAGCTGCTAAGGGTACTCTGGATCTCGTGCATCTGAACCTATAGCGTAAAGTAAAACACCATAGCACAAATAAGTTAGTACGTGGGAATGTAATGAGTATGCAAGATGAGGTAAGGCTAAATGCAAGGGCTTATGCATGAACAAGTACTTAACTGAATAATCATGAGATTACTGAATGAGGACATATGCATGATGTACAAACCATAATTGAAATCATCGTGACTCTGAATACTAAAACTCGGGTACTACTTTACTGACGTCCAAATTCACTACTAATACTGAGATACTGAATAATTGAAACTTCTGTTATTGATAACTGAGTACTAAAGTTAAGATCAGTCTTATCTAGTAAGTGATCTCAGAAATTGATGATAGTAAAGTTGATTAACTGAATCTACTCATATCAATAACTGAGTTTTGAGCTTGCTATAATTGACTGACTAAATCTGAGATCAAACCTCTCTAATGGATAATCCCTGAATCTACTATCAATAATAAGAAATGATTATGTTTGGGATCAGACCTATCTAGCAGAAGATCTTTGTATCTGATAATGGGAATAATCAACTAAACTTGAGACTGAGATCAGTCCTATCTAATGGGTGATCTCTGGATCTATTAGTATTGATATTGATTAACTTTATGAGAGACCAGGCCTATCTAGTGGGTATCCATAAATATATGGAACTATTTGAGTTCCGTACCGAGATAGGTGACTGTATCTGACAGTCTTAATTTTTGAGTTCAAATTTGAAGACTTATACTGAAACTGCAACTATGGGAGTTCTCACTTAACCTACATGCCCCAAATTTAAATTGGTGGGGTCCAACCTGTAACCCCACCTGGAAAGGTATCAATACTGTGCCACAGGTAAATACCTCTACTCTGGTCAAGCCTCTCTGATGGGTGATCCTAAATAGGAAGTCAAGCCTAAGGCAGTATGATAGTCAAGCCTTTATCTAACGGGTGACTCCTAGTCCTGCACTGGCTACGCAGTTCAGGATTTCAGGGATTTTTGCTAACAACTCTACCTCTCTAATGGGAAAGTCATCATCCCTACACTCACTCGGTGCTAGCTCCTACTCCCAACTGAAAGACTTTGAACTGATTCTTAAATGAATTTAAACTGAGCTGAATTTATTATTGATCATATTCCTCAAATGATCTAATTGAGTTAAGCTGAGTTCACTTGATTCCGTTATCTGACAAAATACTACTAAATCTCATTATTTGACTAAATGATACTGAGCTCTAAATAGATTACTTGAATGTTGCTAAGCTCTGAACCGAACACTTGAATACTACTAGATCGGAGTTGAGTACTGAACTAAGGCTAGAGTGCTAACAATATTGAGGTTACTTAAGTTCTGTAACTGTCTGAGAGTACTGAGTTTTATAACTCACTGAATTCTGAGAATCGTGGCTTGACTGAGATTATCATGAAAATTAACATGGTCTCTAGACTTTAGCTAATTTGTCGGGTATAAATATCCCTAGGACTCGATAACACAAAAGTAAAACATAACCATTTTTTAATAATCATGACCATGGACATTCATTCACCATCACAATCACTAAAGCATCTCTACAAGCATTTAGAAATCATAAGCAAGTGATAATATAGGGAGATATGTTATTGGCTCATACTCCATTTAACAAGGTCTTGCATAAAAAACTTAGCAGGCATTAAAGAACACATAATTGGGAAATTTCATGCTATCATGTCACAATTCATTCACTAAGGTTTTTCAAAAAACACTTGGCAAGCATGGCTTTCACATAATTGGAGATTTTTAGTCAACATGTTATAACGGCTCTAATTCCTTCACATAAGCATTTTATCAAACATAAGGGGAGCATGCTTTGCTTATTCAACAATTTCTACACTTAATTGAAATGAACACATCACTTAACAAGCAACTTAAAGAGGGTTTATTATGAACATCACATACTAGGTCCAAAGCTTGAAGACCCTGTAATCAAAACATGAATTAAAACTCAATAATAGCATGAACTTCAATTTCAACTCACATGAATCATGAAAACTCATAAACATAGGATCTTTGAAATTTAGAAAAGGATTCTTGAGCTTCTTGGATGAAAGGGACCCAAGAATCAACATCTTCATACCTTAGGAAACTCTTTCTTGAAGGCTCTTGGAGAGATTCTTGATTTTTCTTGAAGAATGTTTTTGATCTTATTCTTGAGTTTTTGATCTTGAAAAAAACCCTAATTTGATGTTATAGATGAGAAATGAAGCCCTCAGCTTCGTTCAAGATATATAAGGGTAAAAATGGTGGGAAAAGACCAAAAATCCCTGTTTAAAAACAATTTAAAAATACTGAATGGGATTTGTAACGGTTGGAGTGACGGTCCATCACTAGTCTGATGGATCTTCGGATCTTCCATCGCATTTGGTCAGAAAAAGGCCACACTACCTCAGTTGTGACGATCCTAGCAATGGTCCGTCGCTAGCTTGATGGTCCGTCATCTTGGATGTTGCACTTGGGCTAGAAGAGAGAATCACTGCCTTGGTTTTGATGATCTGGGCGACAGTCCATCGAAAGCTCGATGGTCGGTCAACTTGTCCGTCGCACCTAGGTGGTTCCGATAGCTCTTAGTAAAACGGCCATAACTTTCTCATCCGATATCGGATTTTGACAAAATTTGTTTTGATGGAAATATTATTCAATTATATACCTGAAAAAAAGGCGATATTAGGGAAATTTTACACAATTTAAAATATTTCTCACTTGGGAAGTCACTTCTCAATCTTTTAGGGCCAGATTTATGCTTCACTTGACACACTCTAAGGGTCAGACTGCGAGAGAATTTTGTGGGGTCTTATAGTATGTTTACCCAATTGACAAGCATCATAGACGTGATCTTTTTCAAACTTGACTTTTGGCAAACCTTTCATCAATTCCAATCTGGACAACTTCTCAATGATATGCATACTAGCATGCCCAATCTTTCTGTGCCACAACCAAATATCATTGGTTTGCACAGTGAGGCAATTTAAGATATCAAATTCAAGAGTATTTAAAACATAAATATTATTAAAGCATTTACCAATGAGATGATGTCTCTTTTATCATGTTTGATGGAGAAACTTTCAGCTTTGAAGAAGACTCCAAACCAGCGTCACACAGCTGACTGATGGTAAGAAAGGTATTCTTGAGTCCATCGATTAAGTACACCTCAGTAAACTTATATAAGAAGTTGATCTTTACTGATCCGACTCCGATGACATTTCCTCTAGCGTTGTCACCAAATCTGACTGATCCCCTATCTACATTCTTTAAGGTAGAAAAGTTTTCTTTCTGTATAGCCATGTGTCTGGAACATCCAATATCAATTACCTACATTCTTTTTTTATAGCTTTTGCAGATATATTTCTTCAAAATAATAAAATTAATTTTTTTTAGGTACCTAAGTTGTCTTAGGTCATTGTAGGTTAGATGTTCTTCCTTTGGACTTCCAAACCCACACACTTTTACGCTTATGTCTGTAGTTGTAGGATTTGTGCCCTCTCTATCCATATATGAAATAGATAGGTCCTCGAGAGGTGAAAAAATTCTTGGCTAATTTAAACGATTCTGATGAGAAACTTGAATTGTTTTTAAAAGAGTTCGATCTCACAAAACTGTGTCTTAGCAATTTCATAAGGCTATTTAATTGTATCTTTAAATCATTAAAATATTCATGAAGTAACTCAATTTCAACTTGACATGCTTCAATTTCTATTTGATAGTTTCTTTGTTTCTTTTTGAGTTTTCATTTAAGTCGAGCTTCACAACTTTTCTTCTCTTAAGAAAGTTTGTTATATTCATCTATAATTTCTTGAAGCTCATCAGTTATCATATATAAATTAGACTCAATAATGTTACGATTATGACAATCATATGGTCTTACTTTGCTAGATTCACCTATGACCATGAAGCATATATTAGCGTCTTCTAATTCTTCTTTGGTTTTATCTTCATCGCTCCAGGCTCTAAAGTTTTGATTCTTTCTAGATAATCTTCTTCTTAATTTTAGATAGTTTTGTTTGAAGTGTCCATGCCTCCCTCGGTGATAACAACGATCATTATTTCTAGTGGAATCATTGTTCTTGGCTCCTTGGGATCTTTGTTGTCTCTGTCTCATGATCTACCTTACTCCACGATTTATGAGAGCCATTCCTTCTCTATTGACATCTTCTAGAATGTACTCTTCTTCATTTAGTGAATCATTGAAGGATATTGGTTTCTTTTCCTCTTTATGGTACCTAATGATATAATTTCATTTATATGTAATGAAATTACCTCGTAGTTCATCATATTTCATGTTGTGAAGATCTCCATCTTCTCGGATGGCTACCTAGCTTTCCCATATTTTTAGGAAACTTTGGACCAGCTTCTGGATCTACAGGATGTAGGGATAGATCATCCCTAGTGATTTCAGTTTGCATACGATCTTGCTGAATCTGGAAAACATTGTTTCGATGTTCTTATTCTCTTCTATTTTGAAAAGCTTTTATTCATTAACCACGGCAGCAATTTATGATTTTTTTACCTTTGTGGTTCCTCTGTGTGTCACCTCTAATTTGTCCTACATCTCTTTTTCAATCTCGTAGGTTAATATCTTATCATATTCTTCTCCACAAACTGTACACAGAAGCAAAGTTATAGCTCGTGCATTAGTTTTAATTACCTTTTGTTGTTCTTTGGTGACCTCAAAGCTGTCAAGGTCTTCTACATCAATACTGTTTGATTCTTTGTCTTTGTCCTTTTAATTTTCATTGAATCCTGGGATCGGCTTTGGTCCCTTCTTAATAACAACCCAAGCTTGGAAGTCATTTAATTAGACAAAGATTCTAAAGATATTCTTCCAGTAAGAGTATTGTTATCCATTAAAGTATGGTGTTCGTGTAGAGGAGTGAACATCTTGAAGAAGAGCATTGGAAATTTGATAGCTTTCCATTTGATCTTTCCTCATGTGTATTTAAGAAACACTATTGGTAGTACCTTCTTTGATCCAATTGAAATTCAAATGGGGTGAATTGAAAATTTTTGTGATTCGACTATTGACTTCTCACGGTCGACTTGCCTATAGATTAGTATACTTCACAAAATAGGTTAGAATTAAAACAAGCATATAAATAAATAACTAGATTTATAGTAAATAACACCAAGATTTATCTTGGTTTGGAACACCAATGTGGTGCCTACTTCCAGTCCCCTTGTGTTTCAACATTTCCTTAGATTTTTTAGTGTTGACTCTAGTACAATGATAAGAAACAAGTTTCAAAGACTTATTTTGTTCATCAAATCTTGTGACACAGCTTCAGTTTGTATTACAAAGTTGACTCAATCCTACACTTTATATAACAATTGTAAGCTACAGAGTACCAAGCTTTGTGAGACTAAGATTGAGACAGTTTGAGATTTCTTCTTAAAGTTGCGTAACTCCTGTCTATCTTTAGTCTTTTTCTTTTATAGTCTTTAAATGCTACTGTTCGTAAGGAAACCCAAGAGATTTCTTCTCAATCAACGATTTGAATCGATTCCTTGATTGAGGAATGTTATCGTATGGTATGTCCATATGAAATTTGTCCATACACGACTTTCACTCATGTCTATATCAGATATGTCCGTGATCTTTTCTTCATTTTGATTCTGTAGTGATTGATGATTTTCCAAGTTTATTTGCTATTTTTTCTTTCTTTTGTTTTGTTGTGATTGATTCGATCTATGGTGATTTCAGGACTGATATTATCCTTTCTTTTGCTCTTTGTGTTGATTGATTCGCTTGGATATTGTAGATCATGATTTGATGTCCTTCCATTCCTGGAGCCGGATGTTTCCATCAATAGCAGTCCTCCAATATCCTACAAAGATCAACTCATTAGTTTTTCATTATTAAAACGTAAACATAGGAGGCCAACAGAAACCCCATTGCAAACGACCACAAAACCTACAAGGAGGACATAATGGAGCCGACTGAGCCCCACTAGCTTAAGCTTGGGCACCCTGTTCCCTAAAGTTGTTGACACCATGGAAACACCTATCACCCAATAGATTTCGGTAGGGAGCACTAGATATCAAATAAGACCCAGAGTTGCCCCACTTCTTCTTGGGCCACTTACCACCATCCCTGCTACTTTGTTGTTTCCACTACCCTGCTCAGAGAATATAAACTTCTTTCCCTGCCACTTACTTAACTCAACCTACTTTTTCTTTTCCTCCTCTACCTGTTACATATAAACCAACCTAGAGATATCTATGTCCTTGATTAGAAAGGCAACCTTACTTATAAGGATTAACTCATGAGATAGTCCCAAAGTGAAATTTCTTATTTGGGCCCTCATATCAGACACCATCACTGGAGCATACCAAGACAACTGGTGAAACTTCAAGGCATACTCCTTGACCGATATCTTCCCTTGTTTTAGATTAAAAAGCTTCTCCACTTTCACTTCCCTCAACTCTTGGGGAAATAAGCGGTCCAAGAATGCATTAGTAAAATCCCCCCACAGTGATGACTTATCTGTGTCACCCCTTTCCTGATCTCATTCCTTGTACCATTGGTATGCCACATCTTTATGTTGGTAGACCGCGAACTCCATCCTTTCCACATTCTTGGAATGCATAACATGGAAAACCTTTTCCATCTCATCTAGAAAACTCTAAGTATCCTCCTCTACCTTAACACCCATAAAGGTCAAAGGGTTTAACCTCATGAACTAAACAACTTTTGTGGCCTCAGAAGATGGAATAACAGGAACAGCACGCTCATACTGAGTAGCTAAATATTGTTCCAAAATACGAATAAACTAACCAATCTCATCATTAGTCACATTAGCCTTAGAAGTTTGAGAAAGACTAGAGGGAACTAGTAGAACTCCAAGATGATTCGGAACTGGACCCCTAGATCGATTATGGATCCTCTGAGTAGAGCGTGTCCCATCAATATTTTTCCCAATTGGGAAAGAGAGTTTTTTTAGCATTAGATCATTGAGGCATGATATTGAAAGAGAACAAATGATAATTAGAGAAGATTTCAGTACTAGACTCCAACACTTGAAAATAGAACACAAGAAAGAGAAACATTCTTAAATGTCTTGTACCATCTCCCTTATGAATGTGGCGCACTACACGCCCTTAAAAGAGACTCTACTCGACTCGGCCTTATGAACCTCTAATTGAATATGAACCTAGGACTCTGATACCCACTTGACATAACCCGAACTAGGGTCTTGTTATAATGGGCATTCAAAGTCCAACAAGGACTGAGGATACACCTCGATACCCAACCCAACCTTAAAATACATAACCTGAGTCAGATGAATTCTAAACATATAACAATGTAGAGTTATGTATCACTCAAGAGAATAGTATAGGTCCATAACCATTACCAACCCAAACAAGTCAAACCATCCAATATCCGAACCAACAACCCTAACATAAACCAATCCCTAACATTATAAAATAGAATAATCACAAATCAACTACAGTTAATTGGTACTTGCCAAAATACTAATACTAATACCAAGTTGACACCAATGACGACACCGCCCATACCAACCCATAGTAGTCTCACAAAGCCTCTATCTAAAAGTAAAATAGTATTCGATCAGGACATGCCCCCGACCATAGCCAAAATCAAATTCTAAGAAATAACTAAACTATGATGACAAGATCAAAACTTGAAATAGAGCCTTTCGGAGCATGGAAGCTCACCACTTTAATCAAACGTTAAGTAGTTCCTAAATTCGATCACTGAGCAAAAGGAGTAGTATGGTCGATTCCTCCATCGCAAGGGGATACAACACCTGAAGATTGATTAGCAAGTGAATGCTAGCATGCACTCAGGATAAGGATACAATAATGCCAACACTAAAAACTAAGTAAATAACCATATCCATTCACATCCATACATATATATATAGTTTATGCCAGGAAAGAAATCGGGTTTAGAATGCATTTAATACCATTAACCTAGGTATGTGTAGCTTAACGATTCTAGAACTACCCATGGGATATATGGGTCCAGTGTTACCCCCTGAATGATCCCAATGCAGGTAGTGGCAAGAACAGGCACTACTATAGGGGCCGGGGATTCCCATGTACCCTCCACCCTCTATAATACATATATACAGTATCACTTAAGGGATTCTTATGTATCCCACAAGTATATAGTCACCATAACCAATTCTCATGTCGGCTAACATGAGTTTCCATTGTCCACCCATTGGACTCACACCTTCACAATTAGCTATCACAACCTGCCATTATTACCCAATTAAAACAATTAGCACACAACCAAACCACCAATTCCATATATTATTAACCAACGTTATGAAAAGTGGTATCATCACACCGACTATAGTTTGTAACCAATGTCCTTAGCAAATCATTTAGGGGATTCCCATGTACCTTGTAGTTTCCATTATTAGATTCACTTGGGGGATTCCTGTGTACCCACAAGGTTTTTAAATTCAAGCCATAGCCACTAAGGCCTTATCATTTAGCTAGTAAAATGATTTAAACAAATTTAGGTTCCAACACAATATTATACCTTGTAAGTTTTCAATAAAAGTTCAACTATGTAATAAAAGCATTCTCATAGGCATTTTAACAAACATGTTGAGGGAATATAATTTCCAAAACCAAAACCAAGTACAAACTGACCATTCCCATGCAAATATATGTTCAAACCACCATTATAATTATGAAAATCATAAGTAAAAACATGGGAAAACATAAATCAACCATTAATAAACAAAAACCCCCAACATATGTTTCAAAACCCAAAACAATGTAACAATTATACCATGAAAACCATTCATAAACATTCCTTTAGTTGAACTAACAATGAGGGTGGATTAACATGCCTTAGATTATAAAGAAGATGGAGAGAAATCAACCTTTAGAGCCTTAATTAACCACCGTGAAGAAAACCTTAGCCTTTGCTTAACCCAAAGCTTGAGAGAGATTTGAGAGTGTTTTGGAGTGTTTAAGATTAGAATAATAGGGTGAATAAAGTTCTAATAGTGTTTTAGGTCATGGGGTCATAAGGGGTAAGAGGGGAAATAACCAGAATACCCCCGACTTAAATTGTAAAAAAATTCCCACTGGTAGGTACGACTTCACCTCCCAAACCATACACAAACATACGAGTGATACCCACCACTCTATCCTAGATATCAAGTTTGACCCTTACAATATCCAACATAACACAACCAAGGCCTACTAGTATCCAAGCATACGAAAAGTACCCATAAATCGTACCCTAGACCACCCACCAAGAGAATAATGCATTGATCATCATACAAGGGGTTTCACTAACTCGTATCATCTCCATAAAATTTGTATGGTGTCCACTTGTACCTTGGATAGTAACTACCCAAGACCACACTAAGTACCATACAACTACGACACCCTAAATTGTATCCACATCTTACGACTAGTACCCACAAGTTGTATGATGTCCAGAAGCACAAAACACAAGAAATTTCTAAGTATCAAAAACCAGGGTGTTTCATAATGGTATGCTCGTAACCTGTTTGTGAAATTATCAATGAGAATGATTTTTGTCACTGTTTGATTATTCTTGGAATCTTGCATTGCATAAATGGTAAATGGAACATGAATTGGTTTTGGTTGGTTTCATATGGTTTTGGAAAGGCCTTGGTGGCCATGGTTTGATTATAAATAGTTTTAGTTAATTGGAAAGGATGGAGTCTATTTTAGTCTAATGGTTTATATGGCATAAGTTAATAGATTTTCAAGCTCTAACTTTTGTATGATGATACCATTAGTTAATGCCTATTTAAAAAACTCTTTGGTAAATGGTTAGGAATGTGTAAATGATTTAAAATAAGCTTTAAAGGGGTTGAGTAGCAAAGTCTTGGAAGGAGGGGGTCCCAGGGAGAACCGACACTGGAAACTCATGTTTGCCAATATGAGGGTGGTCTTGGTGACTATGTGCATGATGTCACACTTTATATTCTTAAGATGTACTATTCATCTTATTTTTTTCTCCAGTAGTGCGGCTAAAATACATTGGGGTCTTTTAGCAGGGGGAGCTGAACCCATATAGAGCATGGGTCATTTTAGAACGGTCAAGCTACACAACCCAGGTTAAGGTTTTAAATGCATGCTAAACTTTTTTCCCTACCACGGCATGATATATATGTATGTATCTATGTATGTATGTATATGTTTTTGCATATGTTTATTTGATTTGGTTTTTAATTATGGCATTACATTATCTTTATCCCTGAGTTACATGCTAGTGTTCACTCTGTTAATCATCTTTAGGTGTTATATCTCCACGTGATGCAGGAACCATCCATACAACCATTCCTTTTTCTCAATGCCTTAGATTCGGGGATAGCTTTGAGTCAGATTAAAGTGGTGATCTTTCATATTCCCAAATACTCCATTTCATTCTATGGAATTTTTTTCATTATTGGTATTTCTTTGATTTTGGTTTTGCTTATGGTCGGGGGTATGTCCCGACCAGATATTCTTTGATTTTGGATAGAGGCTTTATCGAACTACTATGGGCATGAGAGGTGTCAGTTTTAGTGTTATCCTTGGTATTGGTATTGGTATCGGCATGGGGATTAGTATTGGTTGGAAATTTGGTTATGGTTGTTTTTTTATTTTTATAGACTTCTTCTAATATCTTTAAATTATTTGGTTTTAGTCTCGAGTATATTTTAGACCCTTTTTCTGTTTCTACCCCAGTGACTCTGTGGTTTCTGGGAGAGTCTATAAGGGTTGTTTGGTATCAATGGGCGATTAGGAGACTTTGATAGATCTGTTTGAGTTTGAAATGGTTGATTTTGCTGACATATTAGGGATGGATTGGTTCCATTCATGCTACGCATCTTTAGACTATCAAACCCGTAAGGTCGTCTTTAAATTCCCTAATGAACTAATTATTGAATTGGAGGGTGGTTTATTAGATCCTAAGGAAAGGTTCATATCATATCTTAGAGCTCGGATATTAATCTCCAAAGGGTGTCTCTATCATCTGGTCTGAGTCAAAGATTCTAATTTGAAGGGTCCTTTTTTATATTCCATCTCGGTAGAGAATGAATTTCCTAAGGTCTTTCCTGATGAACTTCCTGGTGTCCCTCCTGATAAGGAGATTGATTTTGGGATTGATCTTGTTCTAGACACTCAACCTATTTCTATTCCCCCTTATAGAATTGTTTTGACTGAGTTAAAAGAGCTTAAGGAGCAACTAAAGGATCTTTTAGACAAGGGTTTCATCTATCCTAATATGTCTTTGTCGGGTGAACCAGTGTTATTCATGTGTACGAAGGATGGTTCTCTTCGAATGTGTATTGATTGCCACAATTAAATATGGGAACGTTAAAAATTAAATACCCTCTTCCAAGAATAAATGATTTGTTTGATGAGCTTTAGGGTGCCAAGTTTTTCTCCAATATTGACCTTCGATCTAGGTATCATCAGTAAAATATTAGGGAGGTGGATATTCCTAAGATGGCCTTCCATACCTGGTATGGTCATTTCGAGTTCTTAGTTATGTGTTTTGGGTTGACTAATAGCCCAGCAGCATTCATGGACTTGATGAATATAGTCTTTTGTGAGTTTTAGGGTTTGTTCATTATTGTGTTCATATGTGATATTTTGGTGTACTCTAAGAGTGAGGTAGATCATACTGATTGCCTCCGCATTGTATTATAGACTCTGAAGGAGCAGCAGTTTTATGCCAAATTTTTGAAATGTGAATTCTGGTCGAACGCTATCACTTTTCTAGGTCATGTTATTTATAGTGAAAGTATTATGATGGATTCATAGAAAGTTGCAGTGGTTAAGAGGTGGATTAGACCCAGACTCCAACTAATATTCAAAGCTTCTTGGGTTTAGTCAGTTACTACAAAAGGTTTTCATAAAGTTTCTCTTCTATAGATATCTTGTTGACTAAACTAAACCCAAAAGAAGGTAAAGTTCTTGTGGTCTGATGCTTTCGAGGATAGTTTTGAGAAGTTGAAGGATAAGCTGACTTTGACTCCAGTCTTGACTTTGCCCAAAGGCACAGATCGATTTTTGGTCTATTGTGATGTATCCCGTATGGGGATTGGTTGCATTTTGATGCAGCATAGTAAGGTTATAGCTTATGCCTCTAGATATATAAAGGCGCATGAGAAGAATTATCCAACTCATGACTTAGAACTATTGGTTATGGTGTTCACATTGAAAATATGGTGTTACTATTTGTATGGAGTGCATGTGGATATCTTTTCCCATTATAAGATCCCGCAATATATATTTACTCAGAAAAAGTTAAACCTCAGGCAACGAAGAATGCTTGAGCTACTCAAGGATTATGACATGAGTCTTCACAACCATCTAAGTAAAGTTAATATTATTGTTGATGCTATTAGTAGGTTATCCATGGGGAGTCTATCTCATGTGGATGAGAGAAAGTGAGAATTGGTGAAAGATGTTCACCGTTTGGCTAACCTTGGAGTTTGCCTCTTGGACTCTAAGGATGGTGGCGTGTTTATGAAGAAAAGGGGCATAGTCGTCCTTGGGTTCTGAGGTAAAGGAGAAGAAAGTGTTACATCCTATCATGATGAGGATCAAGGGTGATATGGGTGGGCAAAAAGTAGTAGCATTTTAGGTTAGTAGTGATGGTACCTTGTGGTACCAAAGAAGATTGTATGTTCCAGATGTGGGTGGATTGCGAGAGAGAATCTTGGTTGAGGGGCATAAGTCGCGCTATGCTATCCATCCTGGCTTGACGAAAATGTATCATAACCTTAAGGAGATATATCACTTGAATAATATGAAGTGGTATGTAGCTAGTTTTGTGGCTAAGTGCATGGTATGCCAACAAGTGAAAGTTAAGCACATAAGGCTCAGAGGTTTGAATCAAGAAATTGAGTTACCTATGTGGAAGTGGGAAGTGATCAATATGTATTTCATTATCAGTCTTTCTCTTTATCGAAATCGATTTGATTCGGTTTGGGTCATCGTGGATAGGATGACAAAGTCTACTCACTTTTTGCTAGTAAGGACAAATTTTTCGGTAGAGGATTATGCAAGGTTATGTCTCGAAGAGATTGTGAAGTTTCATGAGGTGCCCATTTCTATCATCTTAGATCCTGGTACGCAATTTTCATCTCACTTTTGGCAATCATTTTAGAACGGTTTGGGGACTAAGGTGATCCTTAGTACAGCTTTTCACCTACAGTTGGACAGGCTAGCAAAATGAACTATTCAAACATTGGAAGATCTCGATCTTGCATGATTGACTATGGTGGTAGTTGGGTTGAGCATTTTCCTCTTGTAGAGTTTATGTATAATAATAGCTACCACTCTAGTATTAGGATGGCTCCATTTGAGGCCTTGTATAGTAAGAGGTGTAGGTCTCCTATTGGGTGGTTCGAGGTTGGTGAGGCAGAGATATTTGGTCTGGATTTAGTTCACCAAGCCTTGAAGAAGGTGAAGGTGATTGGGGATTGGCTTAAAGCCGCCCAAAGTCGCCAAAAGTCTTATGTAGATGTGAGGCGTAGGAATTTAAAATTTGAGGTTGGGGTAGGGTATTCTTGATGGTGTCTACCATAAAGGGAGTGATGCGGTTTGGGAAGAAGGGAAAGTTTATTCCCCAGTATGTTGGTCTGTACTTGGTTTTGAGAAGGGTTGGTAACGTTGCTTATGAATTAGAGTTGCCTTCTAGCTTGAGCTCCATTCACCCAGTGTTCCATGTGTTTATATTGAGAAAGTGTGTGTTATTTGTTGCAAATTATGCCTGTTAAGGATATTGGTATTTTAGATTCCTTGTCTTATGAGGAGGTCCCAGTTGAAATCTTGGATCGGCAGGTTCGTTGGTTGCGGACCAAGGACATAGCTTCGGTAAAGGTTCTATAGAGGAACCACAGGGTTGAAGAGGCTACTTAGGGTGTTGAAGAGGACATAAAGTCCGAGTATCTATTCTTGTTTTCTGCTCTGGAAGAACGTGTATAAGGTATGTGTTATTATTAACAAATTTATTTTTAAACTTAGTTAAAGGTAAGAGTAGAGCCATTTGGGGTTTGATAGTGCTAGTCAATGCCTTGTTCCGTCATTCGGGGATGAATAATAATTGAAACACCCTAGTTTATGGACCAAGGAAAATTCTTAAGCTTTGAGCTCACTGTACTATTAACAACTCATCATACGAGTCGTATGGTGTGGGTACGGGTTAGGTGACCCAAATCATTAGGTTTCCAGTGGATGGTGGTTGGGGTTCTATTATGGAAATAGTTTGGTGGTACTGGTCGTTAGGTGTCTTTAGGATGATCCTTAACTAAATCAGAAACTTAGTCACTTAACTTGGCTCTGAGTATGAGTTGCTCACTAAGAGAAGTGAGTATAGGTTACGAGTGGTAGGTTTGAGTTGTATGTTCTCTAATATTTAATTCTTAGGGCTCTATCTTGTATATGATTAGACCATACGAGTCATATGGTCAAGTCATGATTGGGACTAATTGGCTAGGGTTTCTCCAAAGTGGTCATATAAGGGCTTAAGGATCAATTTCTCTCCGTGAATCTTTGTAATTTAGGCATATGACTCTTCTCTCATTTTTATTTTACTAAAAGCATATGTTTTAGTGTACAATTTTTATGGTATTATTGTGGTTTTGAAATAATGGTTGGGGATTTTGGATGTTCATGGCTGATTAGTGTTCTCATAATTTACTTATGGTTTTCCATGTTTTATTTATGGCATTCCAAATATAGGTGCATAGGAATTATGATTTAATTGTGGACCATGATTGAAACCCAAATTTGATGATTTTGGCTTTGATAATGGTATGCCCTCAACCTGTTTGTGAAATTGCCAGTAAGAATGATTTTTGTCACATAGTTTGATTATTCTTGGAATCTTGCATTGTATAGATGGTAAATGGAATAGGAATTGGTTTTGGTTAGTTTCATATAGTTTTGGAAAGGCCTTGGTGGCCATGGTTTGATTATAAATGGTTTTGGTTAATTTGAAACAATAGAGTCTATTTTGGTCTAATTGTTTATATGGCATAAGGTAATAGACTTACAAGCTCTAATTTTGGTATGACGATACCAATGTTTAATGCCTAATTAAAAGACTTTGGTAAATGGTTAGAAATATGTAAATGATTTAATATGGGCTTAAAGGGGGTTGAGTAGCAATATCGTAGAAGGTGGGGGTCCCAAGGGACCAACACTAGAAACTCATATTTGCCAATGTGAGGGTGGTCTTGGTGACTGTGTGCATGATGTCACACTTTATATTTTTGAGATGTACTAGTCATCTCAGGTTTTTTTCTCCGATCGTGTGGCTAACACGCACTAGGGCCATTCATCAGGGGGAGCTGAACCCATATAGCTCATGGGTTATTTTAGGATGATCAAGCTACACAACTCAGGTTAAGGTTTTAAATGCATGCTAAACCTTCTTCCCTACCCTAACACTATATATATATGTGTGTGTGTGTATGTATATGTGTGTGTGTGTATATGTATATGTGTGTTTGCATTTGGTTATTTGATTTGGTTTTGAATGATGGAATTTCTTTATCTTTAACCCCGAGTTATATGCTAGCATTCACTCCGCTAATCGTCTTTAGGTGTTGTATTCCAAGTGATGCAAGAACCAGCCATACTACCATTCCTCCTGTTCAGTGACTTAGATTCGGGGACAGCTTTTAGTCAGATTGAAGTGGTGAGATTCCATACTCCGGAAGACTCTATTTCATGGTATGAACTTGTTTTCAACTATGTTGTTTGGACTCTTCAGAAATGTCATCGGGTACGTGTCGGATCCTTCAAAAGTAGTGTATATTTGGAGGATCCGACATGGGTACGATAATTTTTTTGGAGAGTCCGAGAAACTTAGGTTTTCAAGGACAATTTGCTTGATGTAAAAAATATTTTTTGCTGACTCGAACCTCTTTTATTCCCATCCTCTGATAGTAGTGTTGGAGTTATTTGATATCCCGCTTAAAAGTTACTTCAAATATAAGTGCTAGATAAAGGCATCTTAAAATATTATAATATTAGTGTCCACTCCATTTTATGGGCAGACATGAGCAAGACAGGATGTGAAGTAAAAGAAACATAATATATGTCGGGGGAGTTCTTTTCCAATTTTTATTATGCTGACGTAAATTTCATAAAAAGAAGATTACCTGGGTTTGGGTTCCTCTTTGTTCAGTTTACGTTTTGGTTTTCTTTGAATAAGTAAACTAGAAAAAAAAGCACAAAGATAGTGTTGACTAAGTACGGCCAAGCTACAAAAATGTAACTATTTTAGTAAGGTAACAAGCGAACAGGGCAGCCCGGTGCACAAGCTGTCGCTATGCACAGGGTCCGGGGGAAGACTAGACCATAAGGAATTAAGCTAGTCAAGTATAATGTCTGTATTATACATCTTTAGTATACACCAAAAGGCTAATATTTACAACCAGCTCTATTTTAAGAGATGTACTGTAACAAGTGCTAGGCTTAATTTATTGCAGAGAAGACTATTGTTTGGACAATGGGTAGATTAAAATTAATGTTCGCCGACCTTGCTATCAATCAAAGGGATCATTAATTTGCTAATTAAAGAAAGTTTTGATTTTATTTTTCTTTCTTTTCTTCCCTTATTAGTTACCATGTTTTCTTTATAACTACTTATAATTTTTTCTTTTTCATAACTACTTTGATTTGATGCATTTGAGCCAAGGGTCTTTTGAAAACCGCCTCTCTACCTCGATGAGGTAAGGGTAAGGTTTGCTTACACTCTACCCTCTCAGACCACACTTGTGGGATTATGCCTATTCTGTTTTTGTTGAGGTGGGGGTGGGGTGGGTTTCTACCTCTTAATATGACTGACTCTTTTGTGTTAATTTGCAGAATACCAACAGTGCTGATGCGAGTATCTTCTGCCTTCTGATCTCTCTCTGGTACATGTACAAAAACCACTCAATGATGTGTTGATACTTATTTGAAAGCTCTAGGAACTGAAAGTATCCTGCAAATCTTGAATTTTACCATACAACAAAGCACTTTATTTTCTGATCTTCTTCTCTTCAAGTACTTTGATGCTTTGTATATGCAATTTGGCTTTTATTGCTATAAACTGGTAAATTTTCTGCAAATTAGCTTAAGATTCTAATGTTAGTTGAGTGACCTTAACTTTTTGTATGAAGTTTACTTTTGGAAGTGAGTAGAATGATTCTTGGTACTTTTCATGTTAGAAATAGTCATTGTGCAACCGCATAACTCACCAAATTATCAAAAACAACCTCTCTACCTTTGAAGTCTTGGTAAAATCTACATACATCCTACCCACCGTAGACCCTACTTTGTGATACTACCCTAGGTATGTAGTTGTACTGAACTTAACCAAATCAGTCACTCATCAAACTATATGTAGTCTCTATCTCTGAGGGGTACAAGATCTGCGTACATTCTACCTTAGAGATGACAAGGGTGTCAGAAAACAGTAACAGTAAATACAAAACCTATTCCTTCATCTTTCATATTTATAATTCTTAGTGTCTTTAATTGTATATTACTCATTGAATTATTGCATTACTAATTTATTGTTGACCCTCATTAATCATGTCTATCATATTCCTCATTTGTAACTGCAGAAACCTCTAGTGTCGATTAATTTATGAATTTATGAATAATTATATTGCTAATTTATTTTTGTGTCCTTTCATACTCTAATTATATCATTATAAATAGATTGGAAGTAAAGTATATATATACTGTAATATCCTTTGATTGTATACCATTTACTTGAGATTTTACAATGACATATTCTTTTCTTTCATAGTTGGTTTCTGGCAGAAATGCTTTCATGTCTTGGAAATTTCAACCTTAATCCATTCTATTCCTCTTTTCCTCCAATGGGCCATTTGGAGCCTTTTTTGCTCTCTGGAGGTTGACCGACCCATCATTAAATGTTGTCTTCACTTTTGTGAGCTTTCTTGAAAGAGTGCCTCTTTAATATAGTTTTAGGAGGGAGCGGATTTGGAGTATCATCAATCTTTGAGAACTTGCATATTTAAGATTGAGAAAAAATAAACAAACAATAGAAGAGTTGTTCTCCCTATAATAGTTTCATCATCTTTTAACAGATGTTTAATATGTTGATGCTCGACCGATGGTTATTTCAGTTTAGATGGTTACAACGCATGTATCTTTGGTAATGAATAAATCAATTTGACTGGGAACTTTCAACCCTCTATATATAAGTCTTTTTAAAAATAGACTTATTTTTGTGAAATCCTCTTCTTTTTGTGTTTTTGCCCTCTTTTGCTTAAAGCAAGTAAACTGCATATATATCTTTCAAGGAATACTTTTCTCTCAGTTTTTTTCAAAATCTAACAGACATGGATATTTTATTCAACCTCTCGAGGAAGTTTTATTTCCTTTTCTTTAAGACATTTTTTCTATGTTATTTTTTTACATTAATTTGATGTTTTGGGAAAGTCGTCGTAATAATTAGTTTTCTTGCAATAGTCCAGTTTCTGATATATATCTCGATCTGACTCTAATCTAAAGTTTCATTACTAGCCTGCTATATACAAGAGCAAAAGCAACTTCACCATCCTTTTCTAGACAACGGTAAACTAAGCAGTTCATATCTAGCTTGGTAATCGAAATCTTCATAGATATTGTACAAAAACTGAGGCAGCGATGCAATTCTTGGCAGATTCATCAATAGCTCCCCTACCGAGTTTCTTCTTGACATAGATGGAGCTGGATTATTTGATTTAACATCTGTTGCAGAACGATCCTCAACCTTCTTTCCACTTGCAGCAGATGGATAGAAACTGATCAATTCACCAGTTCTCCTTCCTCCAACTGCAACACACCATAATTCTCACCCTTATGTACAATAAAGCTAATTCAATCATGGATTTATTTTTGTAGGGAAGGATAAATCGATTGTTCTATGGATCATTCATAATCAAGTGTTTATTTTGGCAGCACACAGATACAAAATCTCTGGGATCTGGATCAAGTAACCCGAAATCTTCTGTAGAAGTCCCTACTGTTCAAGCTAGAGGTTTTTTCCAAGGACATGATGATACTGTAGAAGATGTTCCATTTTTCCCTTCCAAGTAGCTATAACATCTCCTCCCACATTATATAAGATATTGAGTTTAGTCCTCTAGTATTTTGTTATGAGTAGTGTTACTTGATGTTGCTTGGGTTAAAAAAACTTCATGTAACGTGAGCATGACTAAATAGGAGCTAATACTCACATAAGCTATCATGTCACATGTCAAGCTTCTATTTCTTCTAAATCATGTCTTGGAAATTTCAACCTTAAGCCATTCTATTCCTCTTTTACTCCAATGGGCTATTCTAAGCCTTTTCTGATCTCTGGAGGTTGACCAACCCATCATTGAATGTTATCTTGACTCTTGTGAGCTTTCTCGACAGAGTGCCTCTTTAATATAGTTTTCGGAGGGATCGGATTTAGAGTATCATCAATCTTAGAGAACTTGCATCTTTAAGATTGAGAAAAAACAAACAAACAATAGAAAAGTTATTCTCCCTATAATAGTTTCATCGTCTTTTAACAGATGTTGACTATGCTGATGCTCACCCGATGGTTATTTTAGTCTTATACGGTTACAACGTATGTATCTTTGGTTATGATAAATCAATTTGACTAGAAACTTTTAACCCTCTATATGTAAGTCTTTTTAAAAATAGACTTATTTTTGTGAAATCCTCTTCTTTTTGTGTTTTTGCCCTCTTTTCCTTAAAGTAAGTCAACTGCATATATATCTTTCAAGGAATACTTTTCTCTCAAAAAAAAATTCAAAATTTAACTGACATGGATATTATATTCAAACTCTCGAGGGAGTTTTCTTTCCTTTTTTAAGACATCTTTTCTATGTTATCTGTTACATTGATCTGATGTTTTGGTAAAGTCGTCATAATAATTAGTTTTCTTGCAATAGTGTAGTTGTCTAATATATATCTCGGTCCAAATCTAATCTAAAGTTTCATTACTAACCAGCTATATACAAGAACAAGAACAACTTCACCATCCTTTTCTGGACAATGGTAAACTAAGCAATTCCTATCTAGATTGGTAATCAGAATCTTCATAGATATTGTACAAAAATTGAGGTAATGATGAAATTCTTCGTAGATTCACCAACAGGTCCCCTATCGAGTCTCTTCTTGACATAGATGGAGTAGGATCATTTGATTTAATGTCTAATACAGAACGATCCTCAACCTTCTTTCCACTTGCTGCTGGTGGAAAAAAATTGATCAATTCATCAGTTTTCTTTCCTCCAGCTGCAACATCACCATAATTCTCACCCTTTTGTACAATAAATCTAATGCAATCATGGATTCATTTTTGCAGTCAAGGATAAATCGTTTGTTCTATGGAGCATTCATGATTAAGTGTTTATTTTGGTAGCATAGTAGGAAGATGCAAAATCTCTGAGATCCGGAGCAAGTAACCCTAAACCTTCTGCAGAAGGCCCTACTGTTCAAGATAGAGGTTTTTTCCAAGGACATAATGATACTGTAGAAGATGTTCAGTTTTGCCCTTCCAGGTAGCTATCACATCTCCTCCCACATTGTATAAGATGTTGAGTTTAGTCCTTCAGTTTTTTTTGTTACGAGTTGTGTTACTTGATGTAGCTTAGGTTAAAAAAACCTTCATCTAACGTGAGCTTGACTGAAAATGAGCTAATACTCATATAAGTTGTCATGTAACATGGCAAGCTTCTATTTCTTCTGAATCATGTCTAGGAAATTTCAACCTTAAGCGATTCTTTTCCTCTTTTCCTCCAATGGGCCATTCTGAGTCTTTTGTGCTCTCTGGAGGTTGACTGACCCGTCATTGAATGTTATCTTGACTTTTGTGAGCTTTCTCGATAGAGTGCCTCTTTAATATAGTTTTCAGAGGGAGAAGATTTGGAGTATCATCAATCTCTGAGAACTTGCATCTTTAAGATTGAGAAAAAACAAACAAACAATAGAAGAGTTGTTCTCCCTATAATAGTTTCATCATCTTTTAACAGGTGTTGACTATGTCGATGCTCGACCGATGGTTATTTGAATTTAAGACGGTTACAACGTATGTATCTTTGGTTATGAATAAATCCATTTGACTGGGAACTTTCAACCCTATATATGTAAGCCCTTTTAAAAATAAACTTATTTTTGTGAAATCCTCTTCTGTTTGTAATTTTGCCCTCTTTTGCTTAAAGCAAGTCAACTGCATATATATCTTTCAAGGAATACTTTTATCTCAAAGTTTTTTTCAAAATCTAACAGACAAAGATATTATATTCAACCTCTCGAGGGATTTTTGTTTCCTTTTTTTAAGACATCTTTTCTATGTTATTTGTTACATTGATCTGATATTTCAGGAAAGCCCTCGTAATAATTAGTTTTCTTGCAATAGTGTAGTTGTCTGATATATATCTCGGTCCAACTCTAATTCAAAGTTTCATTACTAGCCTTCTATATACAAGAACAAGAGCAACTTCACCATCCTTTTCTAGACAATAGTAAACTAAGTAGTTCCTATCTTGCTTGGTAATCGGAATCTTCATAGGTATTGTACAAAAACTAAGACAACGATTCAATTCTTGGTAGATTCACCAACAGCTCCCCTACCGAGTCTCTTCTTAACATAGATAGAGCTAGATCATTTGATTTAACGTCTGCTGCAGAACGATCCTCAACCTTCTTTCCCATTGCTGCTGGCGGAAAGAAACTGATCAATTCATTAGTTGTCTTTCCTCCAACTACAACATCACCATAATTCTCACCCTTATAAGTTATTGCAGGATCCTTCTGAAGAAGATAACACAGAGAATTGCTTGTCATGAGAAATTTCTCATCTGATGCTAGCATATTTTGAGTGTCGCTAAACAAGTACCTCGAAATCTCTTCCAAAATCTCCAAGATTTGTCATTCATCACTGGACAGGTTTACACCTTCAGACGTTCCCTGCTCAGGAAAACGTTGTCCAAAGTGGCTCAACAAATATTTCATTGATATTGAAGGATAAAGACCGGGCACTCAGAGCTGATCTGGGTTACCGAGGCCTTTCAATTGCTCCATATCTCTACTGACGTCTTGAATTTCCCTTGTATCCCTCACTGCAACAAGATGAAAATATATCATTTATTCATATAAATTTTTAAATGTATCATAAAGAAGCATGTGTAGAGAACTTAGTTGGTCCAATTAACAATAGTTACTTTCGTTCCATTTTGTTTCGCACAATATTCAGGGAAAAAAATCTTAAAGATGATTGGATCGATAGAATATATGATTGATAACAGAGAGAATAACAACATAGTCGATGTAGTCCTACGAAGTAATATAATTGATAATAGAGAGAACTGACCAAAAACTGTAAAATATGAAACTAATGCGAGAATAACAAATAAGTAATTCAATTGCTCACATCAAATAGGCAAATGAGGAAAGTTGCAAACGGAAAGGGGAAAACGACATATCCCTATAAAAAAAACTTAAAAATAAATAAGAATCCAATAAACAAAGAGCCAAATCAAAAGTTTACTAGCATAAAGATCAACATATACAAACTTTGCCCAACTACATGCAATTGTACAGCATACCAAAAAAATGGAGAAAATTGTCATCAGTACTAACAAAACTATCACTACATTATTTTGGCTTTTGCAGTTGTCCTAGGGGTAGGTACTACAACTAGGTAGAGGCTAGATCTCTCTCTTATACATGATGTAAGTTGGTCCATAGATAATGTCTTTTTTATTAGTTGACTATGTCAAAGTAAAGTTTCTTTGGAGGATATATACAAAACATCAACACCTTGAGTCTACACGTGAAATAGGTACCTTTCTACTACAATATAAATTTCACCTTATTCTTATGTCTCCACCAATCAATATGCATCAAGTATGATCAAGAATCGATCGCTACAACTAAACATGAATCCCAATGAACTACAAACACTTTTCAAGATCATGGAATCCATTTGCAATGACCAAAACTGGAGAACCTCACATCCAAATACATGCCAACAAGGCTCATCTTGGATTAGTATTGAGTGCAAAAAAAACAATCTTGATGACATTTACCATGTCCCTAGGCTTGATTTGGGCACACATCCAAGACCCACTTGTATGAAAACAGCAACATTCTCATCTCTCATTTTACGATCCCCAAATCTTGAATCTGTTTTCTTCATCCAATGCATCACATACACACAAATCAAAATCTCTTTTCGAGCAAACAGTACTATTATTCTTCCCTCGTCACTACTCCAACGACTCAGTTTAAGATTAAATCCTGCACTAATTACTACAATCCCATCGTAAATTTCATCACTTAAATTACTCGAAATCCTCACATTGTCACAAAACCAGAATAAATTTTGACCCTTAACTTACTTGTACATCTTGATTTAATCTACAACAACCTCACAGGAAAACCCCCAGACCAAGTAGGAAATCTTAAGAATCTTGTTCGCTTAGATTTCAGCTACAATTCATTCACAGGTCCAATCCCAAAAACAATTGGATACCTTACTACTCTTCAAAAACTTGACCTCGGCGCGAATTCCTTCACTGGAAAAATCCCTGAGACAATTAAAGATCAAGCATAAGTTTCATGTTGTGCAGCCTCTCCCTGCCTCAAAATCACAAGTGCATAATGGTTCTAATCCCGCTAAAGTTCATACTAAATAAGAGAAGCTAAATTTTTCTCTTGAGTTATTAACCAATGGAAACATCAGCACCCTCGCAAAATGCAAAGAAATCAGTAGTCCAACATACATACAAATAAGTTTCAGGAAAGGGATGCGAAAGTATATGAATTGTAATTAGGAATAATTAATAGGCAAGAGGGGACTATGAATTGTAATTAATTAAAAATTAAGCTTTAAGTGGTAAAAAAAGCCCAATAGTGGCTAATCCGGGTAATTTTCTCTATATTACCCGGATTACCACTATTGGGCTTTTATTACCGCTTAAAGCCTAATTTTTAATTAATTATAATTCATAGCCCCCTCTTGCCTATTATTATTCCTAATTACAATTCATATCCTTTCTCATGTATTTTCTCTCTTTTTCTATTTTCTATTATTCTTTTCTTCTTTTTTTCTTTTTCTGTTTTTTTTCTTTAGTTTTTCTTTTCCTTTCTTTGTTGCTTTCTCTTTATTTTTTATTTTTTCACCTTTTTTACTTTTTTGTTTTTATTTTTTATTCTTTTTTTTTCTTTTTTTTCCTTTTCATTTTTATCCTTTTTTCTTTTTCATCTTTTTTTGTATTTTTTCTCCTTCTTTTCCTCTCATTTTTCTCCTTCTTCTTTTTTTATTTTTAATTTTTCTCCTTTTTATTTGTGCGAACTAGCAAACACAAATACAAGTGCAAACTATAAAATACAAATACAAATGTGAACTATAACATACAAATACAAGTGTGAACTATAAAATACAAATACAAATACGAACTATAACATATAAATACAAGTGTGAACTACCATTAATACAAATACAAATACGAACTATAACATATAAATACAAGTATGAACTACCATTTATATTTTTTAATTGTTGAAAAGGAACGATTGATTTTCTTTCTACGAATACTTGTTTGTATTTATTGATACTAGTTGTACTTATTTATATAAATAAATACAAATCAATTTTTTATACAAATACAATATATACAAATACATATTGTATTTGTATTTGGAAAATCATTTGTTTTATTTGTTTGTCATTGTATTTGTATCAAGTGATATTTATTTATTTACAAATATGAATGATAATTTTGATATACAAATACAAAATGATACATTTGTATCAAATGATACATTACATATTTATATATTTTAGAATCACAAAAATAAAATTAATGCACTTACTTGTTTGTAGACAAATACAAATGATAAATTGTATATAGACACGGCTAAATACAATATGCAATCAACTTACAAATACAAATACAAAATAATTTCTTAAAAATAAAAAGGTAATAAAGAAAATAGAATACAAATACAAGTATAATCCAAATATAATCAAAATATACAAACACAATAAAACCATAATATAAATATAATCCAATATACTATACAATCAGTTATAAAATACAAATACAAAATAGTTCTTTAAAATACAAGTGTGAATTATATAAAATATAAATGATGGCGCAGACTAACAAATACAAATATAAGTGCGAACTATTAAATACAAATAAAAATATGAACTATAAAATATAAATAAAAGTGTGAACTTTAAAAAACAAATACAAATACAGTTGTGTCAATAAATACAAAAATATAAATGGCGGTATGACTACAAATACGATAAACAATTGTGATATTTACGTTATCATCCATAACTTGTGCTCGACTAGTCATATTTTTTGAAAATACAAAAAATATAAAATAGCACAAAAAAATAATAAAGAAAATAAAAAAATCAAAGAAGAAAAGAAAAGAAGAAAGAAAAATAAAAGTTAGAGATTAAAGTAAGAAAAAGGAAAAAAAATAAAAAGAAAGAAACGAAAAAAATAAAAGTAGGAAAAATAGAAAAAAGAAGAAGAAGAAAAAACAGGAAAAACATAAAAAATAAAAAAAGATCATGATAGTGTTAGGCAAGAAAATATTCAGTTCAACAAGATAAGTGTGATTGAGATTTTTTTCAATTTAAAAATATTGAATTTCATTTTTTGCGCAACTAAATAGGGACTGTATTCATATTTTATATAAATACATACTATCTGTAAAATTGAATACAACGGGCATAAATCGAATACAATGGCTATAAATGATAATTATGTAAAATGTGGCTATGGAAGGTGGATTTTATAGCAAAATGCTACAATTTTTTAAATATCCTCTTTTATTATTTGTTTCAATTCTCATGCAGTTTTGAAGTCCTTCCAATATAATTGATTTAAGAGCTTTTTAATTTATGGACCATATACTACTTTTTTGTTATAAAATTTTAGCGTGGAATTTTTTTAAAAAAAGTTTCTGAGTCTTTTTCTTAAGTTTACCAATATTTGTTTATAAAACTTTATGAGTTAAATCTTATGTCGCCATACTATTTCTTTCATTATCAATGAAGTTGAGCTAAGAATAAGTATTTAAATTACTTTCTTGAAAAAGGTGTAAGTACTTGAAGGGCAAAGATGAATCAGTTTTATTAATTGTGATGCTTCAGTTAAGTTTTCGTATTTTTTTTATTATATTATTTTTAAAAAAAATATCGAGTCTTTTTCTTATTAAGTTTCCAATGCATTTTTGGTTATAAAACTTTATGAGTTAAGTATTATTTTGTCATAGTATTTCTTTCATTATCTATGAAGTTGAGCTCAAAATTATTTAAATTATGTTTTCGAAAAAGGTGAAGTACTTGAAATTGAGTAAAGAGGAATGAGTTTTCATTATTTTTTTTTTTAATTACATTGTTTTAATTAATCTGAGAATTACCTTTAAAAAGGTGATTCAAATTTTTTACAATCACTTTGAGTCCTTCATTAAACTATTCTATAATACTACTCCCTCTATTTATTTTTATTTGCTCCTTTTAAGTTAGTCACATCCCTTAATAAAGTCCTTGCTCCTAAAAAATTAAGTAATTTTATCAATAAATTCTTAATTAATTTTGTACCTCTTTTCAAATTAGTAGTTAAATCCGTTGAAAAAGAAATTCTTCATTAATGATGCTGATAATTTGAACAAGGATAAAATAGAAAAATATTGATCAAATTATTCTTAAAAGATTAAATGAGCACTTAAAGAAAATATAAACACACACTCAAAAGAAACAAATAAAAAGAAATAGAGGAAGTAGTAGACAAAATCATACTTGTACAGTAACTTTATATTGATCATATTTTTCGTATTAAATATTTTCTTATTTTAACTAGGTAATTTTATTTTTTTTCAATACCTTATAATTTTAGATTTAAGACTTCTTTATATATAGAGAAAAAAAATTCTTCATTGTATTTTGTTGTCTCATACATACACCCACCATGGATGCAGTAGAGGCTTCATCAACATAAATTTATCCATCAAAGATGAATAAATTTTAGATAAATAAAGAACCAAGAAATTAATTGTTATTTTTTATATATATATATAATTTATTTATTAACATGAGATACACGTAAAGGTGTCAAAATGAATTCAAATTGAGCCGATCACTCAATTCGTTCAGTATTTAATGAATTGGGTTCAAGATAATTTACTATTAGATAAATCTTAACCTATTTTTAAATTGGGTTCAAATGAGCCCAATTTAATCTTCGCTTCAACTTGTTTAATAGAAAAATGTTTTTCTTAATGATAATAGGAAAAACAAGCAATAATGTGTCCTGCACTCTCAAAATGATCCGCCTTATCTCACTCCCATCTCACCCCAACCCCACCACATCCCCAGCTTACCCCACCCCACCTCGCCTCTATTAAATATATTATTTTTATTTTTTTAAAAATATTTTATAAATGTTTTTTGCCCTCACCTCACTTCATCATCATCCCCCCTACCTCGAACCCCGCCGCCCATATTTATCCCAAAGAATTATTTCTTTTAATTTTTTTTAAAGGATTTTTTTCTTACCTCATGATCAAATCCTACCCTTCCTCTTCACCGCATTTCCTATCCCTCCTCCAAAAGATATTCTTTTAGAAATATTTTTTAAAAAAAAAAAAAAATTTAGAAAAAAATCTTACCCTAACTCCATCTCTCCCTATCCCTGCACCCCTTATACGACAATATTTCATCTCCTAAAAAAATATAATTTTTTAAAAAAATTAATTTATTCTTTTTTAGAATTTTTTTTATCTCAAACCCCCATCCCTTTTCTATCCCTCCACACCCCACATCCCACGCCTCGTAACCCCATCCCTTCACCGCTTTCAATTTAAAAAAAAAAAAAAAATCTTACCCCACCCCATGACATACCTCTTTTTCAAAAAGTTTTTTTTTAAATAAATATTTTTATAAAAAAAATTCTTACCCCAATCTCATCCTAACCCCCGATCCCCTAATCCACAACCCTCCCAAAAAATAATTTTTTATTTTTAAAAAATTAAATTAAAAAAATTCTTACCTTACCCCACTCTCTATCCACCACCCAATTTTCTATTTCCATTCAAATTTATTTTCTTGAATTGAATGTACAAGGAATAAATATTAATATGTAATATTTTTTAGATTAAACGGTAAATTTATTTTCTTGAATTGAGCTTACAAGGAATAAATATTAATATATAATATTTTTTTAAATTAAACGAATTAAATTAGACAGATCAAGGAATTATGACCCAACTCAATATGTAATTCAATCCATTCAATATTTTCAATCCCCAACTCAATTCATCCATTTGACATCTCATATACACGTACAAAGCTCCGCTCATTTGAAATGGTTTCTATTGACATTGTCTCTGTAGGAAAATTATTTAGTTATTTCAAAATAATTTACATTTGAAGTGTATTGATGTATTTTAGAAGCTATCAAGAGATGGACTTGAGAAGGCTTACTCTAGAAGCCATTAAGAGATATTTTTGAGAAGGCTTACTCTAGAAGTCATCAAGAGATATACTTGAGAAGACTTACTCTGGAAGCCATCAAGAGGTGTACTTGAGAAGCTAAGTCTTACCTATAAATATTCTAAACTTACTGCAATCATGAGGTATTCCAAAAAGAAGAATTCAAAATTTTCCTCTTTAGTATTTCTCTTTTTTATATATAATCCTGCTTAATGGTTCAACTATTATTTTAACTTAATGGTATTTGTATCAATGATTTGTTTGATTCCTGTACCCTCTGGTTAATTAGGGAAGACTTATTTAACCCAGAATATCCTCTAATTAATCAGGAAAGTGCTTGTTTAATCATGGGAAAATATTTCACACTGCTGAAATAGTTTCTTAGGACAGTGCCTAGCACGACTCAAGTATAATTAATATATTAATTTGTTAAAAAGTAGTTAGATTATTACTATTATAATTGTCATATTGATTACAGTATTATCACTAAGGTAGCAATAATATTATACACTGTTATTTTATTGTATTGTTAATATTATTAATATAGTATTTTGTCAATAGTTAAATAATATTGTTGTTATTATTATTTTTTCATTGTGGTTATTATTATTATTTTTCCATTATTCCCCAACAATCTAAGAAACTATTGCATATAATTTTGCTCCTAAGACCGTTGATAATACTGATGTTGGTGTTGCTCTGGCTGTTTTCATTCCAGCCAGTTTATCAGAAAATTATGGTACTACAGAACATATGTATGAAAATAAACTTAGTCACATGCCTAATAATAAAATGTTTATAAAAAATGCATCTCAATGCAAGAGAAGATGTGAAAGAAATGACAATCCCGCTAAGTCAAAAATAAATTTGACTGAAACGGATAATATAATAATTGCGGTTATTTCAGAAACGAATATTGAGACCAATGTGAGAAATTTGGTGGTAGACTCTGGTGCTACTAGGCACATTTGTATAAATAAAAATAATTTTATATCATACACCCAAGTTGAGAAAGAAGAAGAAATTATGTATCTTGGGACCTCGAGAACTATTCAAGTTCTTGAAAAAGGTAAAGTTCTTCTTAAACTCACATCTGGTAAAACTTTGGAATTGAGTAATGTAATGCATGTTTTTAATATCAGAATTAATTTGATTTTTGTGGCATTATTAGAAAAAGCTGGAATAAAGGTTATGTTTGAAAATAATGATGTCATATTAATTAAATATGATATTCTTATTGAAAATGGACGTTGTAATCATGGATATTATGTACTTAAATTACCAATGATAATGCATTAGCTTCTGCTTATATGATTGAGTCTATTTCTTTATGGCATGTTAGATTAGGACATGTTAATATTAAATATGTAAAGAATATGCAATAACTTGGTTTAATATCTGGCTTAGACTCAAGTGATTTTGATAAATATGAAATATGTGCTGAAGCTAAAATTACTAAAAAATCATGTTTTTCAGCTCATAGAGAAACTGAACTGTTATCTTTGATCCACACTGATTTGGGTAATTTAAAACAAACTATGACTAGAGGTGGTAAAAGATATTATGTGACATTTATTGATGATTTCTCTAGATTTACTAAGTTGTATTTTCTTAGAAATAAAGATGGTGTATTTGATGCTTTTGTGTCTTATAAATCTGAAGTCGAAAATCAACTTAGTAGAAAAATTAAGAGAATTAGATCTGATAGAGGTGGAGAATATGTATCTTTGAATGATTTCTGTGAAAAAAAAAAGGTATTATTCACGAAGTTACTCCGTTTTATTCTCTTGAGTCTAATGGTGTAGCTGAAAGGAAACATAGGACATTGAAAGAAATGATGAATTCTATGCTAATTAACTCTTATACACTGATAATTTGTGGGGTGGAGATATTTTATCTGCATGTTATTTACAAAATAGAATTTCTCATAAAAGAACTAGCAAAACCCCTTATGAATTGTGGAAAGGTTATAAGCCTAATTTGAAATATTTAAAAGTGTAGGGTTATCCTGCGAAAGTTCTAAAACTGTTGATTGCATGTTTATTGAATATGTTGAACATAGTGCCGCATACAAATTTTTTGTCTTGAAATGTGATGTACTTGATAGTAATACTATAATCAAGACAAAGAATGTTGAATTCTTTGAACATATTTTTTCACTATGTGATAAAATCTCTCATGCACCTGTTGAAAAAGAGAATGAATCTACCTCTAATATTGAGGAACTGAGAAGGAGTACAAGGCCTAAAAAAGAATATTTTTTTAATGGAAATGATTTTCAAATTTTTCTTGTTGATAATGAACCATTAAATTATTTTGAAGCTATATCTTCTTCTGATGCTAAATTTTGAAAAAAGGCAATAAAAATTGAACTTGATTCAATTATGAAAAATAATACATGAGTTTTAACTGACTTACCTCCTGGTGCAAAACCGATTGGTTGTAAGTGAATTTTCAAAAAGAAACTTAATACGGAGGGATCTATAGATAAATATAAAGCTCGGTTAGTAGCTAAAGGATTTTCACAAAATAAAATATTGATTATTTTGATACATTTGCACCAGTAACAAGAATTTCTTCTATTCGAATATTAATTGTTTTAGCATCAATTCACAAGTTGTTTATCCATCAAATGGATGTAAAAACAGCTTTCTTAAATGGCGATTTAGAAAAAGAAATTTATATGGTTCAACCTGAAGGATGTGTAAGTTCTGGACAAGAAAATAAAGTTTGTAAATTAATTAAATCTCTTTATGGCCTTAAAGAAGCTCCAAAACAGTGCCATGAGAAATTTGATCAAGTCTTAATAAAAGACGACTTTTCTTCTATTGAGGTGGATAAATGTGTTTATACAAAGGTGGTAGAGAATGATTATGTGATAATTTGCTTATATGTTAATGATATGTTTATATTTGGTACATGTTTAAATATTGTGGAACGTACCAAATTATTTTTGTTTACTAACTTTGATATGAAAGATCTAAGTGAAGTGAATTTGATAAGGAGTGAAGATGGTATAATGTTGTCACAAGAACATTATCTTGAAAGACTTCTTAAGAAGTTTGAATGTTGGGAGATAACTCCTGTAGCCACTCCTTATAATGCTAATTCTAAATTAAAAAGGAATAATGGTGATCCAGCTGCTCAGTCTAAGTATGCACAGATCATTGGGAGTTTGATGCATTTAATGAATTGTACTAGGCCTGATATAGCCTATGTCATGTGTAGATTGAGTAGATATACTCATAATCCCAATAATGAGCATCGGTCTGCATTAATGCGATTGATGAAATATTTGAAAGGAACCGTGGATTATGGTATCTTGTATAGTGGATTTCCTTCAAATTTAGAAGATTATTGTGATGTAAATTGGATCTCTGATTCAGACGAGACAAAATCTACTAGTGGTTATGTATTCATGCTTGGTAGAGGTGCAGTATCATGGAGATTAGCTAAGCAGACGATCATTGCTAGATCAACTATGGAATCAGAGTTTGTGGCTCTATAATTAGCTGCTGCTGAGGCTGAATGGCTAAGAAATTTTTTAGAGAATATCCCTTTTAAAAAGGATAATTTGTTGCCTCATAGCCCTTTTAAAAGGGATGATCTGTTGCCTCATAGCCCTTTGAAAAAGGATGATCTGTTGCCTCATAGCCCTTCAAAAAAGGATGATCTATTGTCTAATATCCCTTTAAACAAGAATGATCTGATGCCTCCTATATATATACACTGTGATTGTCAAGCCGCAATTGCTATTGCGAAGAATAAATCTTACAGTTGTAAGAGCAGACATATGAAATTGAGGCATGATGTTATTAAGCAATTGTTGAGAGATGGAATAATTTTCATTGATTATGTGAAGTTAGAATTGAATTCAGTCGATTCACTGACTAAACCTGTGGGAAGAAAATTAATTCTTCAAACATCAAAAGAGATGGGGTTAAGGCCAATTTGATTGTCAATAGAGATGGTAACCCAATTTATGTGATTAGAGATCCCATGAAGTAGGTTCATATGGGTAATAACAAGTTGATATTGACTCTGCGCACTTATTGAGAGTGCTTGAACTGCTACTAAAATAGAGGGATGAGTTATTAACTCTTAATAAATTCATAATCCGTATGGATGGTGTATTTAAAGCAGTGTACACTTGATGAATTCACCTATATGAGAAGTGGAATGAGGTCGTTCCTATGAGACTTTTGGCCTTAGTCTCTAGAGCTCTTATGAATACTAGGCACGTGCATGACCTATTGGCACAAAACCGCGTTGAACAACAAAATTACGGTCAAAATGTGATTGATAGTCTCTGGCTTACAACAAGAGTTATTCGGTTCATAGAAATATTATATTTCATTGGTAATTCTATAAGTTAAATTTTATAGGTCTAAGTTTGGTTCATAGTTCAGAAGACACCAAACCTACTGCGTTTTGTCCATGCAAACCCACCAAGTTAAAATTCTTTTTTTATAAATTATTTTGAAATAATGTGGGGATTGTAGGAAAATTATTTAGTTATTTTAAAATAATTTACATTTGAAGTGTATTGATGTATTTTAGAAGCTATCAAGAGATGGACTTGAGAAGGCTTACTCTAGAAGCCATTAAGAGATATTTTTGAGAAGGCTTACTCTAGAAGTCATCAAGAGATATACTTGAGAAGACTTACTCTGGAAGCCATCAAGAGGTGTACTTGAGAAGCTAAGTCTTACCTATAAATATTCTAAACTTACTGCAATCATGAGGTATTCCAAAAAGAAGAATTCAAAATTTTCCTCTTTAGTATTTCTCTTTTTTATATATAATCCTGCTTAATGGTTCAACTATTATTTTAACTTAATGGTATTTGTATCAATGATTTGTTTGATTCCTGTACCCTCTGGTTAATTAGGGAAGACTTATTTAACCCAGAATATCCTCTAATTAATCAGGAAAGTGCTTGTTTAATCATGGGAAAATATTTCACACTGCTGAAATAGTTTCTTAGGACAGTGCCTAGCACGACTCAAGTATAATTAATATATTAATTTGTTAAAAAGTAGTTAGATTATTACTATTATAATTGTCATATTGATTACAGTATTATCACTAAGGTAGCAATAATATTATACACTGTTATTTTATTGTATTGTTAATATTATTAATATAGTATTTTGTCAATAGTTAAATAATATTGTTGTTATTATTATTTTTTCATTGTGGTTATTATTATTATTTTTCCATTATTCCCCAACAATCTAAGAAACTATTGCATATAATTTTGCTCCTAAGACCGTTGATAATACTGATGTTGGTGTTGCTCTGGCTGTTTTCATTCCAGCCAGTTTATCAGAAAATTATGGTACTACAGAACATATGTATGAAAATAAACTTAGTCACATGCCTAATAATAAAATGTTTATAAAAAATGCATCTCAATGCAAGAGAAGATGTGAAAGAAATGACAATCCCGCTAAGTCAAAAATAAATTTGACTGAAACGGATAATATAATAATTGCGGTTATTTCAGAAACGAATATTGAGACCAATGTGAGAAATTTGGTGGTAGACTCTGGTGCTACTAGGCACATTTGTATAAATAAAAATAATTTTATATCATACACCCAAGTTGAGAAAGAAGAAGAAATTATGTATCTTGGGACCTCGAGAACTATTCAAGTTCTTGAAAAAGGTAAAGTTCTTCTTAAACTCACATCTGGTAAAACTTTGGAATTGAGTAATGTAATGCATGTTTTTAATATCAGAATTAATTTGATTTTTGTGGCATTATTAGAAAAAGCTGGAATAAAGGTTATGTTTGAAAATAATGATGTCATATTAATTAAATATGATATTCTTATTGAAAATGGACGTTGTAATCATGGATATTATGTACTTAAATTACCAATGATAATGCATTAGCTTCTGCTTATATGATTGAGTCTATTTCTTTATGGCATGTTAGATTAGGACATGTTAATATTAAATATGTAAAGAATATGCAATAACTTGGTTTAATATCTGGCTTAGACTCAAGTGATTTTGATAAATATGAAATATGTGCTGAAGCTAAAATTACTAAAAAATCATGTTTTTCAGCTCATAGAGAAACTGAACTGTTATCTTTGATCCACACTGATTTGGGTAATTTAAAACAAACTATGACTAGAGGTGGTAAAAGATATTATGTGACATTTATTGATGATTTCTCTAGATTTACTAAGTTGTATTTTCTTAGAAATAAAGATGGTGTATTTGATGCTTTTGTGTCTTATAAATCTGAAGTCGAAAATCAACTTAGTAGAAAAATTAAGAGAATTAGATCTGATAGAGGTGGAGAATATGTATCTTTGAATGATTTCTGTGAAAAAAAAAAGGTATTATTCACGAAGTTACTCCGTTTTATTCTCTTGAGTCTAATGGTGTAGCTGAAAGGAAACATAGGACATTGAAAGAAATGATGAATTCTATGCTAATTAACTCTTATACACTGATAATTTGTGGGGTGGAGATATTTTATCTGCATGTTATTTACAAAATAGAATTTCTCATAAAAGAACTAGCAAAACCCCTTATGAATTGTGGAAAGGTTATAAGCCTAATTTGAAATATTTAAAAGTGTAGGGTTATCCTGCGAAAGTTCTAAAACTGTTGATTGCATGTTTATTGAATATGTTGAACATAGTGCCGCATACAAATTTTTTGTCTTGAAATGTGATGTACTTGATAGTAATACTATAATCAAGACAAAGAATGTTGAATTCTTTGAACATATTTTTTCACTATGTGATAAAATCTCTCATGCACCTGTTGAAAAAGAGAATGAATCTACCTCTAATATTGAGGAACTGAGAAGGAGTACAAGGCCTAAAAAAGAATATTTTTTTTATGGAAATGATTTTCAAATTTTTCTTGTTGATAATGAACCATTAAATTATTTTGAAGCTATATCTTCTTCTGATGCTAAATTTTGAAAAAAGGCAATAAAAATTGAACTTGATTCAATTATGAAAAATAATACATGAGTTTTAACTGACTTACCTCCTGGTGCAAAATCGATTGGTTGTAAGTGAATTTTCAAAAAGAAACTTAATACGGAGGGATCTATAGATAAATATAAAGCTCGGTTAGTAGCTAAAGGATTTTCACAAAATAAAATATTGATTATTTTGATACATTTGCACCAGTAACAAGAATTTCTTCTATTCGAATATTAATTGTTTTAGCATCAATTCACAAGTTGTTTATCCATCAAATGGATGTAAAAACAGCTTTCCTAAATGGCGATTTAGAAAAAGAAATTTATATGGTTCAACCTGAAGGATGTGTAAGTTCTGGACAAGAAAATAAAGTTTGTAAATTAATTAAATCTCTTTATGGCCTTAAAGAAGCTCCAAAACAGTGCCATGAGAAATTTGATCAAGTCTTAATAAAAGACGACTTTTCTTCTATTGAGGTGGATAAATGTGTTTATACAAAGGTGGTAGAGAATGATTATGTGATAATTTGCTTATATGTTAATGATATGTTTATATTTGGTACATGTTTAAATATTGTGGAACGTACCAAATTATTTTTGTTTACTAACTTTGATATGAAAGATCTGAGTGAAGTGAATTTGATAAGGAGTGAAGATGGTATAATGTTGTCACAAGAACATTATCTTGAAAGACTTCTTAAGAAGTTTGAATGTTGGGAGATAACTCCTGTAGCCACTCCTTATAATGCTAATTCTAAATTAAAAAGGAATAATGGTGATCCAGCTGCTCAGTCTAAGTATGCACAGATCATTGGGAGTTTGATGCATTTAATGAATTGTACTAGGCCTGATATAGCCTATGTCATGTGTAGATTGAGTAGATATACTCATAATCCCAATAATGAGCATCGGTCTGCATTAATGCGATTGATGAAATATTTGAAAGGAACCGTGGATTATGGTATCTTGTATAGTGGATTTCCTTCAAATTTAGAAGATTATTGTGATGTAAATTGGATCTCTGATTCAGACGAGACAAAATCTACTAGTGGTTATGTATTCATGCTTGGTAGAGGTGCAGTATCATGGAGATTAGCTAAGCAGACGATCATTGCTAGATCAACTATGGAATCAGAGTTTGTGGCTCTATAATTAGCTGCTGCTGAGGCTGAATGGCTAAGAAATTTTTTAGAGAATATCCCTTTTAAAAAGGATAATTTGTTGCCTCATAGCCCTTTTAAAAGGGATGATCTGTTGCCTCATAGCCCTTTGAAAAAGGATGATCTGTTGCCTCATAGCCCTTCAAAAAAGGATGATCTATTGTCTAATATCCCTTTAAACAAGAATGATCTGATGCCTCCTATATATATACACTGTGATTGTCAAGCCGCAATTGCTATTGCGAAGAATAAATCTTACAGTTGTAAGAGCAGACATATGAAATTGAGGCATGATGTTATTAAGCAATTGTTGAGAGATGGAATAATTTTCATTGATTATGTGAAGTTAGAATTGAATTCAGTCGATTCACTGACTAAACCTGTGGGAAGAAAATTAATTCTTCAAACATCAAAAGAGATGGGGTTAAGGCCAATTTGATTGTCAATAGAGATGGTAACCCAATTTATGTGATTAGAGATCCCATGAAGTAGGTTCATATGGGTAATAACAAGTTGATATTGACTCTGCGCACTTATTGAGAGTGCTTGAACTGCTACTAAAATAGAGGGATGAGTTATTAACTCTTAATAAATTCATAATCCGTATGGATGGTGTATTTAAAGCAGTGTACACTTGATGAATTCACCTATATGAGAAGTGGAATGAGGTCGTTCCTATGAGACTTTTGGCCTTAGTCTCTAGAGCTCTTATGAATACTAGGCACGTGCATGACCTATTGGCACAAAACCGCGTTGAACAACAAAATTACGGTCAAAATGTGATTGATAGTCTCTGGCTTACAACAAGAGTTATTCGGTTCATAGAAATATTATATTTCATTGGTAATTCTATAAGTTAAATTTTATAGGTCTAAGTTTGGTTCATAGTTCAGAAGACACCAAACCTACTGCGTTTTGTCCATGCAAACCCACCAAGTTAAAATTCTTTTTTTATAAATTATTTTGAAATAATGTGGGGATTGTAGGAAAATTATTTAGTTATTTCAAAATAATTTACATTTGAAGTGTATTGATGTATTTTAGAAGCTATCAAGAGATGGACTTGAGAAGGCTTACTCTAGAAGCCATTAAGAGATATTTTTGAGAAGGCTTACTCTAGAAGTCATCAAGAGATATACTTGAGAAGACTTACTCTGGAAGCCATCAAGAGGTGTACTTGAGAAGCTAAGTCTTACCTATAAATATTCTAAACTTACTGCAATCATGAGGTATTCCAAAAAGAAGAATTCAAAATTTTCCTCTTTAGTATTTCTCTTTTTTATATATAATCCTGCTTAATGGTTCAACTATTATTTTAACTTAATGGTATTTGTATCAATGATTTGTTTGATTCCTGTACCCTCTGGTTAATTAGGGAAGACTTATTTAACCCAGAATATCCTCTAATTAATCAGGAAAGTGCTTGTTTAATCATGGGAAAATATTTCACACTGCTGAAATAGTTTCTTAGGACAGTGCCTAGCACGACTCAAGTATAATTAATATATTAATTTGTTAAAAAGTAGTTAGATTATTACTATTATAATTGTCATATTGATTACAGTATTATCACTAAGGTAGCAATAATATTATACACTGTTATTTTATTGTATTGTTAATATTATTAATATAGTATTTTGTCAATAGTTAAATAATATTGTTGTTATTATTATTTTTTCATTGTGGTTATTATTATTATTTTTTGATTATTTCCCAACAGTCTCCTCATGAGATTCAAACTTCTCTCCGATCTAAATTCCCACCACAACAAATCCCTCTACAGAAACTTTTCCATGGACACTCAAATCGTAAATTACTCCTCTAACGACGACGACGATAACCGTCTTGAACTGAACCGTGCGAACGGTTACTTGAAAGGGGAAGCACCGATTGAGAGAGCATGTGCTCATTGGAAGAAGATAGGAGAGCCGAAACTTCTTGTCGCGCCTATGGTTGATAATTCGGAGCTGCCGTTTCGATTGCTGTGTAGAAAGTATGGTGCTGATGCTGCTTATACACCTATGCTTCACTCGCGTATTTTCAGTGAAAATGAGAAGTATCGCTCTCTTGAATTTAGTACCTGTAAGGTATCTTCTTTTTCGGTGTTGAATGGAAATTCAGATATCTAAACTACTTTATTATTTATTCGTTTACCTCAAAGTAACTTCTTTTGGTATCGGAAAATGTATGATTTAGAGTGCTCATGGTTTTCCAAATATTGAGTATAAGAAAAAAAAACAAGTCAAGTGAATGGAATAGAGATAGAGGATTCATATAGACGTTCCAACTAGTTCTGGATCAAGGTGTAAGCTTTGGAAGTTGCTTTTCAGTTGTCTGTTACTGTTTATTTTTCTCCTTTAAATTGTTTAGCAGGGTTAGGCCAGTTGATTTATTCAGTTCCATAAATTGTACTCATGGGTTCCCTTCATAAAATGTTTTCAAAAGTAATTGTATTCATGAACCTTGTTTCAACTATAGGTGACAAATGGACAGGGTTGAGCTGAAAATTTGGACGGCTCAAGATTGGTTGAGTTAATAAATGGGCGGGTTATAGACCCGCTGAAATGGGCTAAAACGCAGGTCAAAACTCAACCTGTCTAATTCTTACTAAGTTTTAAAATTATTTTATTTGTTCTTATATTTTTTTAGCACCTAACAAATTATTATTTTTAACTATAATAAAAGATACATATATGTAGCCTAATGATTGGACACATGTCCAAATCTTAACGGCTCACTTATTTTTATTAATTTTATTTATTTCAAATAATGAGATTACCCAAATCCAACCCAAACCCAATCCAGCCCGACCCAAAAATATGAAATGTTCAAGAGAAAACCACTACAAACACATCACACTTCTCTTTTTCTCCTCTCGCTCTTTCACTTCTCTAAAAAAACAAAAAAAAAAAGACAGATCTCAAACTACTTGAACAAACCAAAACTCCATTTATGCGTATTGTAGAAAAAGAACTATAGAGAGAGAGAGAGATTGCAGACCTAGTACAAAATGGTACATATAGCAAACCATAACAAGAACTGCTTTCTGACTTTTACCCTTCTCCTGATACACCCTAATGTGAAGATCGAAATTGCAGACTCGAAGCTGATCATCAGAGAAGAACAGCAATCCAAGACAATATACATAGTTTGATTATTTTGACCTCTAGTCTAGGCTAAGAACACTGAACTTCATACAGTTTTGTATTAAACAGACTTTTGGATGATTCAACTTTGTGTAACCTCTTGAAGCATTTCTACCACCTTCTTCATTCTTGGCCGTTTTGCAGGAATGGTGTCCGTGCACATCAATGTGACCTTTAGAGTTGCAACCATTTCTTTCCTCCAAGCAAAAGAAATGGTGCTAAGTTTGGCATCGAGTATCTGCTCTGGTGTTTCTCCTCTCGCAGATGCACCGTGAACCCACCTGACCAAATCAACTCCTTCACCAAAAGCTTCATCAACAGGTTCATCTTAACCCAATTACCACCATAACGGCTCAAAAGTGATGCAAATCAGATCCAAAGCAATCCAAAAACAGACACAAAGCAGTCCCAAAACAAATTAGATCCGGGGTTCGATGTAGTTCTTGAAGTGAAACAACGAGTAATTTCACCACAATGACAGATAAATGCACAAACCCCATAATCAACAACAGTAAATCCCTAAAATCGAACCCAAAAGCTGCTTCTTTAACAACTACGATGTTCCGATGGACCTAAAAATCGCACCCACTCTATTA
The DNA here is from genome assembly GCA_030864225.1 of Capsicum baccatum var. pendulum. Taxonomy (NCBI): domain Eukaryota; kingdom Viridiplantae; phylum Streptophyta; class Magnoliopsida; order Solanales; family Solanaceae; genus Capsicum; species Capsicum baccatum. Next base: position 204,213,320 of record CM061553.1, read on the forward strand.
CGATTTTCCAGAACAAGAAAGCATTTTCTAGAAAAAAAAAGAAGTAAACGAAAGGGAGAATTAACATACATGAATCTCTAGTCGCTCCCAATGGATTGAAACAACGATTTGAAGAGAGTTATTAGGTTTTCTTTTTTTTCTTTTTTTTTTAGAGAAGTGAGGGTGAGAAGAGAGTAGAGTGAGAGAGTGAGAGAGTGAGAAAGACGCGTGTGTTTGTAGTGGGTACATTTCATATTTTCGGGTCGGGTTTGGGTAATCTCATTATTTGAAATAAATAAAATTAATAAAAATAGGTGAGTTGTTAGGATTTGGACACGTGTTTAACCATTAGGTTGAAGGGTATATATATACATAAATATTAAAGGAAAGGGTATAAATGCACCCAAAGTATAATGAGGGTCATATATATATCTTTTATTATAGTTTAAGGGTATATATATGTACCTTTGCCATTTTTCTTTTATGGTTATATATAACATATCAAATGGAAAAAGAAAATCAAAATATTTTGACAAGATTTTTCATAGATCAATTTGGGCAAGATATCAGATCAATAAGTCGGGTTGAAATGAGCTGAGCTAATAAATGACAGTCAGTAATCAGCCCAAACTTGGGCAGGTTATGATATAATGGGCTAATTTCGCCACCTTTAGTTCACCTAGAATGCTTTTATGGAATGTGTTAATATCTTCATTTTCCACTTTAGTTGCTTAAGATGAGAGAGGTGTTATCTACATTCTAACTAAACAATGGTACACAAATATGTTTGACTTGCAGAATTTACATTGTAATTTGTCAAGTTCTTGCTTACCTTGTTTTGTTTATAATTTGTTACCTTTCGTTTTTCAAGGCTCTGATCTTGTACTTTATCCTATATCATTTGTAAACTGCAGGAGGACCGTCCACTTTTTGTTCAATTCTGCGCAAATGATCCAGACATTTTGCTAGAAGCGTCTCGAAGAGTAGAGCCTTATTGTAACTATGTGGACATCAACTTGCGGTAGCTTTCTTTCCCATTCTTTTCCTTTGTCTAATCTTAGGATTTGTTATTGATTACAGTGGATAATTTGTTATACTCAGTTTGTGTAGCCTTTTTCAGCAGCTTAGATTGTTGGCAGTTATATTTCGTGACATCAGACACTCTCTATTGGGATTAAGGAATATAATGTATTTGAACGAAGTATATATGTTCGATTTATTTGTAGTTCGAGTTAACAAGTCAACTTAACCGAGGAATTAGGGATACGGATACTACATTCTAGTTTATTGGAGTTTCTCGAAGACCAGACTCTGTTTGCTTGAGAACTATTTATCCACATCATGGGTTCTATCTTCAACTTGAAATTAACTGAGGTACAGGAATGTCAATTAATGAGAATGAGATCTTCAACTTGCAATTAACTGAGGTACAGAAATGTCAATTAATGAGAATGATTTTTTGTTTGCCAAGGACAATTGTGTAACTGAACCCTAGATGTCATCTAATCCATCACTCTCCTCTGCTTCCACCCTCCTTCTCTACCTAAACTGACTATTTTCACTTTGATGGCTTACTAATAGCAGCCACCTAACGTGATCTTTGTCCTGCTTGAAGTCAAATCTGTGGTTAACTAGAGTAGAACAGTTGTTTTTATGAGGTATTGCATCTTGAGAATCCTATGTTAAATAAAGATATATAACCAAGGCATCGCTGATAGAGTTTCGAGGGAGATTCTGTGGAGGTGCTTGGAGGCTAGAGGGGTGCCCGTGGCGTACACTAGGTTGATCCAGGACATGTATGATGGGGCGAAGACTCGTGTGAGGACGGTAGGTGGGGATTCAGAGCACTTTCCAGTTCTGATAGGGTTGCACTAGGGATCAACTCTCAGCCCATTTTTATTTGCCTTGGTGATGGATGTTTTGACGCGACATATTCAAGGGCAGGTGCCTTGGTGTATGTTATTTGCGGATGATGTGGTACAGATTGACGAGACTCAGAGAGGAGTAAATGATAAGTTGGAGATTTGGATTCGGTTGAGCAGAACCAAGACGGAGTATTTAGAGTGTAAGTTTAGTGAGGTGTCGCAGGAGGATGGAGTGGTGGTGAAGCTGGACTCGCAGGTCATTTAGAAGAGGGAGAGTTTCAAGTATCTGGGGTCTATGATTCAAGGCAATGGCGAGATTGACGAGGATGTCACGCATCGTATTGCGGCAGGGTGGTTGAAATGAAGGCTCGCTTAGGGAGTCTTATGTGATAAGAAGGCACCCCCGAAGATTAAAGGTAAGTTCTACAGAGTAGCAGTCCGGCCGGCTATGTTGTATGGAGCGGAATGTTGGCTAGTTAAGAACTCCCACACCCAAAAGTTGAAGGTGGCGGAGATGCTAATATTACGATGGATGTGTGGACATACCAGGAAAGATAGGGTGAGGAATGAGATTATTCGGGAGAAGGTGGGAGTTGCTTTGGTGGATGATAAGATGCGAGAAGTGAGGTTACATTGGTTCGGGCACGTGATGAGGAGAGGCTCGGATGCTCTAGTGCGGAGGTGTGAGACACTAACTATGGATGACTTTAGGCGGGGTAGATGTACACCGAAGAAATATTGGGGAAAGGTGATTAGGCATGATAAGGAGCAGTTACAACTTACGGAGGACATGACCCTTGATAGAAAGGTGTGGAGGACGCGGATTAGGGTAGAGAGTTAGGAGGTGGGAGTGCGTCGGTAACAATAAGGGAGCGTTCTTTTGTGTCTGTAGTTTTTTATTTGTGGTGCTGTGTGATGTTTATGATTTCGGTTAGTTAGTTCTTATTTTTTATCGTGTGGTTGTAGTATTATCATGTTGCTAGCGGTGTTAGTTTATTTTGCACTTATCTATTGTGTTTGTTATACTGTTATCGGTTTTAAGCTGAGGGTCTACCGGAAACAACCTCGGTAACCTCTCTACTTCACCTGAGGTAGTGGTATGGTCTGCGTACACGCTACCCTCCCCAGACCCCACTATGTGGGAATATACTGGGTATGTTGTTGTTGTTGTTGAACAAAGCATCGCTGCTCTCTATTTACAAGTAACAGAAATATCTTAAACGGTTCTATTAGGACTGGTAGGTGCCAAAATATTCTCACAGTGAAAGGGCTAATATCAGGCTCAATGTTGGGAGAATAATATCCTTTGAAGTTTGATCCACCAAATTACCTTCTGGTCGAGTCTCTGACTGAAATTCATGAAGATAACTATAAGCTTGGTCACATCTTGGACTTGGTAATTTATATGGTGTAGTAGCAAATTCTTGTCCGAGGAGCCATAAATCTGGTACTGACCTAACTTAACTGGATGTAGGACAAAGAAAGGGATCTCTGACCTAGAATAAAGCGGAAGAGGATGAATAAATTTGGGAGTGAGTATTCTGTTCTAAGGGGTTGAAAGACGCTGAAAATAATTGAGCTTTGCAAGGTTTCAGCTAGTAGAAGTGATTGGGGCGCGACGTCCTGGTCACCGAATGAGCAAGCATTGCTTCTTGACGACCTTCAGATGTTGGGAAGCAGAATAATGACAAATTTGGGATTGCTTTAGTTCTTTTATTGGGTTTCAAGATGCAGAAAACTGTGAGATTTGCAAGTTTTTAACTAGTAGAATTCAGAGAAGTACTTCGGTTTGATGGATTGAGCCGTTGCAAGAGCATAGATGCTAATTTGAAGTATAAAGAAGTATTAAAGTCAAATTAGGAGTAAAGAGCTCAGGGACAAAGCAACTTCTCTTTTTTGTTGCAGTTCAAGATGGGCATGTCCTTTTATTGTTATGTTTTTACCCCACTTCTAAGCAGACCGTTTTATGCATGTTACTGTAGTTTGTGTGTTGCTTCCTTTACTGGACTATCTTATTTGATCATTTACCATGCATCTTTATCAGTTCAGTTGGCTAACTTGTACTTTCCACACAGGTGTCCCCAGCGCATTGCAAGACGCGGGAATTACGGAGCATTCCTCATGGATAATCTTCCCCTTGTAAAGTCTCTGGTAAAAAAGTTGGCTAACAATCTTGATGTTCCTGTGTCATGCAAAATCCGAGTTTTCCCTAATTTGCAAGATACACTTAAATATGCAAAGATGTTGGAGGCTGCTGGTTGTTCTCTTTTAGCAGTGCATGGACGAACAAGGGACGAAAAAGATGGAAAGAAATTCAGAGCCAAGTGGGAGACCATCAAGGCTGTTAGAGATGTTGTCAGGATTCCTGTCCTTGCTAATGGTGATATACGGCACATGGATGATGTACAGAACTGCTTGGAAAAGACTGGTGCTGATGGAGTACTTTCTGCAGAATCTCTTCTTGAGAATCCAGCTCTATTTGCAGGATATCAGGAATCGGGGGGATGATAAGCTGGACCAGGCTGAGTTACTCATAGATTATTTGAAGTTATGTGAGAGATATCCAGTGCCATGGCGAATGATCCGTTCTCATGTGCACAAAATGTTGGGAGAGTGGCTTAGGATCCAGCCAAGCGTTAGAGAGGATTTCAACCAACAATCCAAACTCACCTTTGAATTCCTCTATGATATGGTAAATCGATTAAGGGAACTTGGAGTGAGTGTACCACTTTATGTTAAGGGGACTCGGGAGGAAGCATTATCTACAAATGGAGATGCAGCATGAACACTTGGTTAAACAATCAAAATAGATTGTCATTCTTTACTACAGATTGATTGCAGGTGAGCAATATCTAGAGTGTTTTCCTCACTAGGATTGGTCAAAGTTGTTGCAGGTTTAAAAGTATCTCAACGACTCAACCCTTCTTCAATTTTTGTTTAATGTATATTCTACGAGGACATAACTGGATTCGCGGGAGTATTGTATTTCAAAGTAATCTGATGTGATTCTGCACACGGTTAGAACTTAATGGCTGTCAAGTGGGCTGGGCCGGGCCAACTTGGAATTGGCCCGTTAAAATTAATCGGGTTGTGGGCCGGGCTGGGCCGGGTTGGTTTTAAGTGGGCCGGTTCGGGTTCAACAATAAAATTTTCAAAAACCACCCTAACCCGGCCCACTTAAATCAACCCGATCAAATCCACCTAAATTCGGTTAAAAATCTGGTCAAACCCGGTCAAAACAAAAAAAAAAAACTTTTTTTCAATATACACAATATATACCCACTTATAAACATTTTAAATACGTTAAACAATATATATAGTATATACTACATTAGAATTTAAATAATATATACACATACACAATTACACATATATACGCACCACTCAATATATATATGACTACACATACTACTTTAAATAAAACATACAACAACATATATATACTACTATATATATATATGATAGTTATATACTAATTTATAAAACACATACGCATGTATACATTAAATATGCACGTCTATAGAAGATATATACACAAATATACGCACCATTCAATATATATGTCCTACTTTAAGTAAAACATATACTTCAATATATGTATATACTACAATATATATATAGTTATATACTAATTTATAAAACATATACGCATGTATACATTAAATATGCACGTCTATAGAAGATATATACACAAATATATGCACCATTCAATATATATGTACTACTTTAAGTAAAACATATACTACAATATATGTATATACTACAATATATATATAGTTATATACTAATTTATAAAATATATATGCATCCATACATTAAATATGCACGTCTATAGAAGATATATACACAAATATACGCACCATTCAATATATATGTACTATTTTAAGTAAAACATATACTACAATATATATATAGTTATATACTAATTTATAAAATATATATGCATGCATACATTAAATATGCACGTCTATAGAAGATATATACACAAATATACGTACCATTCAATATATATGTACTACTTTAATTAAAACATATACTACAATATATATATAGTTATATACTAATTTATAAAATATATATGCATGCATACATTAAATATGCACGTCTATAGAAGATATATACACAAATATACGCACCATTCAATATATATGTACTACTTTAAATAAAATATATACTACAATATATATATATATATATATATATATATTATATACATAGCAATATATATACAATTTATAAATATATATACATGTATACATTAAATATACATATCTATAGAAAATATATATATAAATATACGTACCATTCAATATATATGTACTACTTTAATTAAAACATATACTACAATATATATATAGTTATATACTAATTTATAAAACATATATGCATGTATACATTAAATATGCACGTCTTTAGAAGATATATACACAAATATACGCACCATTCAATATATATGTACTACTTTAAATAAAACATATACTACAATATATATATATATATATATTATATACACTACAATATATATACAATTTATAAGACATATACACATGTATACATTAAATATACACATCTATAGAAGATATATACACAAATATACAAAACAAATGCTACTTAATATAATAAATTATTAATAATACTTGGTAGTAAATTAATAATATATTAGAAGTAAGTTTTAAATTTAAACTAGAAATTCAATTTAAATCATTAAATGAAAAAAATTATAAAGTAAGGACTAAGGAGTTAATGAATGTTGAATTTTATTGATTGCAAATTACGAAATGATCCAAAATTTATAATTTACATGAATGAAAAATCTACAAATTATGCCTCATTTTTTCCAACTCATTCATGTTAATATTAACGGGAACTTGCATAGGATAGTCAAAGTCAACGGGGGTAAAATCATGCATTGGACTTGATTCTGCTGAGTGCTCCCGTGAAGACATAATTTCTTCAAGTTTTAGCTCGTCGCTCGGCTCCCGTTCCATTTTATGGTTTCTTCTTTCCGCTCTGATCCAATCTCTGAGGCAAACTAGAACATTCATTGCATTGCTTCCCAATGAGTGTCGGTTGTCTCCAAGCTGCTATCGTCCCTAACTAAAGGCGCTCTCTGATGCAACGGTGGACATTGGAACATTCAAGATATCTCTAGTTAATCTTGAAAGCACAAGATATTGTGTTTTATTACTCCTCCACCAATTCAACGTGTTGATCCGTCGTCTGCGATCCTCTGGTGGCGATCGAAGATAATATTTCAGCTCTTCCCGATAAGTTGAGTTGTAAGTTCTCTCATCAACACTGTTCCAACAAGGTAAATCATAAAAGAAATCAGAAAAAACACTATGTGCCGGCCTTTTAGAAGATATGGCTTCTCGGGAGGATGAGGAATGACAGTTGGAGTGATATTTGTAGGTACAACTAAGTCAAATAAATCAGCATAGTGATAGTATAATTTTTCTATGTATTCATTCGCATCACTCATAGCCGTCCACAAATCAGGTTGTACTTGTTCAGAATCATTGTTAGTATTTATTTCTAAGTTAGCATAAATAATAGTACTAAAGTGGCACATAGTATTATATTTAATGCACGGATTTAACATAGCACCAACCAAGTAAATAAGGGAAATAAAAAAAAAACATTTTTTAAATTTAGTAAACATGACACCAACAGCTTCTTTATAACCATCTTTATTTTTATATTCTTTAAGCAAACCAGAAATATCGGCTATATATTACAAACAGTAGGATAATACGCACCGAAAAATTCAACCGTAGCTACATAAATTTTTTCTAAAAACTTAACAAGATCATTAATTACAACCCAATCAGAATCATGTAGCACGCAATCAGCAGAATCAGTAAATGAATTCCAACGTTGGTTAAAAGCTAGTGTAATAGGAACTTTATATTTATAACAAGTTTTTAAAAAATCATATGTAGAATTCCATCTAATATCAATTTCCTCAGGTATCGATATCGGTGCAAGTCCATTTTCTTGACATTTACTTTTAAATTCTCTAATTCTTTTTCTCCGATTATTTCCTTGAATAAAACCAACAGAAAGACGGATTTTTTCAATATAAAGCTCAAAAAATTCAAGACCATCTTTTACAATTAAATTATATATATGACATGCACACTTAATATGAAAAATTTCAAGCAACGACGGAGATAACATAGATTTTATTTTTTTGATAGCAGTCTTGTTGTTAGAAGTATTATCAAAAACAATACATAAGATTTTATTTTCGATATCATAAAATCCGAAAACTTTAATAGAATCAACAATAAAATCTCCAGTATGTTTACGATCTTCATCATATAAAAAAGAAAGAATACGTTTTTGCATCACAAAATTACTATCCATCTAGTGACAAGCAACAGTTAAATAATTATTTTTATTTACAACACGATCAAGATCAGAAGTTAAGGACAATCTACATTGAATATTTTTTAACGATGTTGATAAATAAAAATAATATTGTGAATGAATTCTTAAAATATCAGATCGACAAGTACTTCTAGCAACACCATTAAACATAGGATTATAAATAGCTTGAATATAATGAATAAATGCATCAGAAGAAGGAAAACTAAAAGGCAAACAACCCACAGCTACCATTTTAGTTGTTTCTTCCCGGTCCCTCAATTTATTATACTTCTTCATTACCTGATCGGTTGCTGGGTCCATTCTAGTTTGTGTTGGCCCATCAACATCCCCACCACCTCGTACAATTTCTAACTCTCTTTTGTAAGCATCACCTATATGTCTCATTAACGTACCCATACCCTCTTGCTTGCCTCCACTTTTATGCTTATATATTTGTTGACAAATATTGCATTGCACCTCAGTATATGATATACGTTCAAAAAATTGTCATGCAATACTAGTTGTTTTACGAGGTCTTGGGGCACGGGGAGGACGGGGAGGGAGATTAACCGATTCAGATCTAACGTTAGCATTTTCTACTGTGGGTGTCTCATCAATATTTTCATCATCTTCGTCTAAATTAACCGCATCTACTTCATTTTCTTCTTCTATACCGTAATTTTTCTGAGCTTCTACATAATTCATATTGTGAATACCTACACCTATTTCTTCCTCAAAAGGTGTACCAAGTGATACCGGAGATGAAAGCACGCGAGTATATCTACTACTTGAAGTACCTCTACCACTAGTAATTCGCTTTTTACTATCACTACCACTTTCGGGACAAAATATTTTAACACCTTTAGTAGCGAGGTTTCTTAATTTATCCATAGTATAAATTAAATTAAACTAAAAAAATTTAAAATACACAAATATAATAAAATTAAATATTCAACAATTAATGCAATAAATAAAAATTATACGTAAGAGATGGAACGACAATACCAAATTTTGAAAGTATCTGAAGGTTGCGAATTTAGAAACTTCCACTCGTACTTTGTAAACGCAAAATTAAAAAATTAAAGTGAGCACTTTAGGAAATTAAATATATTGAATATTTGAGAATTGAGATTTGAGAGAGAATGAGATTTGAGAGAGTGAAAAATTGTGTGAAAAATGATTTGAAGGTGTAGGGTATTTATAATTTTTTTTTTTGGATTAAAAAATTATTTTAAAAGTAATTTTTTTTTTAATTAATAGGCCCAAACTAGCCGTTTGGACCCAAAAACGGCTATATAGCCGTTGGGCCAACGACTGGTTTTGCCCAAAATCCAAAATTTTCAAAAAAAAAGAAAAAAAAATTATTCTGGGCCGGGTTGGGTCGATTAATCAGCGGGCCTATATCGGGCTTGATCCGGGCTGGGTTAACCGGACCCAAAATTTAAAAAAAACTGGCCCGGAACCTGATATTCTAAAGCCCTTGAACTTATCGGGCTGGGTCAAATCGGACTAATTTATTTAGACGGGCTGATTCAGACCGGTTCAGCCCGACCCACTTGACACCCTTACTTAACATGTAGATATCTTTTCATTGGCTTTTTACTTGGGTGACAAATCGACATTATGAAAAGTGTTCGATGTACCAGGTACTAATGGAATTAAAATAAGGGAAAACATTATTTGCTAATCCACTTAAACTGATGAGCAAGTTAAAATTCCGTAATAGCGTAAAATTATTTACATTTTTTATATAAAACTTAAAATACATAAAAAGAATCCTTATATTGTATCTTGACTTCAACAGTGTTTTTCAAAGGGTTAAAATGTTTACACCTCCAAACTTTACTGTAAAGATCAATTCCCTCAATTTTAAACAATAATCACTCCTTTTTTTTTTTCTATTTGATTTTATAAAATACCTATTTTACCCTTATATTTATATCAACATTTGTACTCTTTTTTTTTTTAAAAAAAAAAAAAATTATAAAAATATTTTCTTTTGTTTTAATCTATGTACCATATTTTCTATAAAAGTTAAAAAATATTTTTAAAATAAAAAAATAAAAGTGAGAAATGTTAATTGAGTATATAACTTAATGACAAACTATAATATTATACATGAGCAAAATAGTAAAAATTAATTTTATTAAAAATCAAAAATCTAATATATATTTATACGTGAAAATAATAGGTAATTATAATTTTATAAATATATTTCATTGTAGGTATGTCTCGTGTCTTGAGCCGGGGGTCTATCGGAAACAACCTTTCTACTTCTTCAGAGGTAGAGGTATGGACTGCGTACATCTTACCCCCCCCCAGACCCCACTAGGTGGGAATACACTGGGTTTGTTGTTGTTGTTGTTGTATTTCATTGTAGGTATACAAAATAATTAATAGTCGAGGATCTTTTGGAAACAATCTCTCTACCTTTCCGAGATAGTGGTAAGGTTTGTATACCCCTACCCTCCTCAGACCTCACTTAAAAAATTTCACTAGATATGATGTTGTAGATGTATATTTTTTACAAATCAAATGATTGTTGTTGATGAATTTTAAATTATAATTTAAAAAATAATTCATATTAACAATCAAAACTCATTTATCTATATCGACATTAACGAATAAGAGAAAATAAAAATATGCATCTATATACGTAATTACATACTCACATACATATTTAATACATATAATATAAAAAATTTGAATGTAAAAAATACCTTTAGATTTTGTAATTAATTATAAGAGAATTTACTGATAATGTTAAAAGGTGGGCTTGAGAATTTGTATACCTACATTGAAATATATTTATAAAATTATAATTACCTATTATTTTCACGTATAAATATATATTAGAGTTTTGATTTTTAATAAAATTAATTTTTACTATTTTTTGCTCATTTATTTCATTGTAGTTTGTCGTTAAATTATATACTCAATTAATATTTCTCACTTTTATTTTTTTATCTGAAAAATAATTTCTAACTTTTATAGAAAATATGTTATATAGATTAAAAAATAAAAAAATATTTTTATAATTTTTTCTTTTTTTAAAAGAGATACAAATGTTGATATAAATATAAGGGTAAAATAAGTATTTTAAAAATCAAATAGGAAAAAGAAGGAATGATTATTGTTCAAAATTGCGGGGTATTTTGACTTTTACAGTAAAGTTCGTGAGGTGAAAATGATTTTAACTCATTTTTCAAAGATACTCTTTTTAGTGCAAACTGTTGGACTCTTTGTAACAAACAACAGTAATATAAGTACCATGTATAGTCCAACATATTGAAAGAAAACGCGTGCGTAGAAAAAATTCATATAACATCATCTTAAGATAGATTACGCAGCTCCTTTAGACTAATAAAACACCATTAACACTAGACTCAATTTAGCCTTCATCTTTATAAGATCTAATTAAACAACCAATAGCCTTCAAACGTTATAGTATTTGATTAAACAACCAAACAAAAAAAAAGAGATTGAGTTCACCACCAAAGCTAACAATTTTCCCAATATTTCACTTCCTCATTCTCCTTCCATGATCTCCCCAAAATAGAAGTCCAGTCCGTCTATTAAATCCCGCTGTTCGCTGTATGCCCGGAGAATGACAAGAACACACTAGGTTCTCCACTTAACTTTGCATTTCTATAGAAATTATTTTCATGGCATGAATCACAGCAACTCTTAGTCTTGCACCAGCTTCCGTTCCATGACATCTCGGTGTAATAGAAAATAAATTAAGAAATAATGAGCGCTGTAATATGATGCAAACTGCAATGGACTCGTAAGTTAGCAGTGGTTCTAGATGGTTTACACTGACAAAGGCAACTATGGGAGGAGAGTTTCTTATCATAAAAAGGTAAAATGAACAAGGAAGCTGACTTAGGACCCAAAGCACACAGTACATAATGAGATCAATACAGAACAAAAGTTAGGTATAGTAGATGAACTCTGATAACACAAAACAAAATAACAATGTCAACATGTCTCCATCGTCTGAACCAATTGTAGCTTTGCATGTTAATACACATAAGATGACTAAGAACAATGAAAAGCAGAATCAGGTATAAATTCCAACTATAAAGGATTTACTTTGCTGCTGCAACAAAAACCACTCAGCATCATTTTGCCAGAAGAGTGTCAGCTATCAGCAGGCTATGAACAGCTTACTTTGAAGTAGCATTAGAACACACACAGACACGATTTCACGAACATTATTTAGACTACACCAGAGGTGGATATTGCTTGGCCTGCAGCTTAACCCGCTTCTTGTACTCAATAGCATCCTGCATAAAACTCGACCATAAGCATGCAATATATGTTGAAGTGTGTGATTATACACAACAACAACAACAACAACAACAAACCCAGTATATTTCCACACAGTGGGGTCTGGGGAGGGTAGAATGTACGCAGTCCATACCACTACCCCCGAAGGAGTAGTGAGGCTATTTCCGATAGACCCCCGGCCCAAGACAAAGGACCGTAGACCAAAAGAAGAGCAACATGATAAAGTAACAAAGAAGGATCATCCACAAAAATGAAGTATAATCAACAAACCAAGGATCCCCCTCCCCCAAAACTAGCACTACCCACCAAGCTATTCTTAACCCTCCTATCTACAGACTACCACTCGACCACACACCTTAGCCCTCAAGCTTAATACTTTTCCTCCAAACCTTCCTATCAAGGGTCATGTCCTCAGTAAGCTTTAACTGCTCCATGTCACGTTTAATGACTCCTCTCCAGTACATCTTCGGTCTACCCCTACCCCGCTTGAAACCCTCCAAGGCCAGCCTTTCGCACCTACGAACTGGGGCATCCGTGGCCAAACCATCTCAACCGCACTTCCCGCAACTTATCCTCCACTGAAGCCACTCTCACTTTCTCCCGAATAGTCTCATTCCTAACCCTGTCAGCCCTCGTAAATCCACACATCCAACGCAACATTCTTATTTCCGCCGCTTTCAACTTTTGGACGTGAGAATTCTTAACAGGCTAACACTCCGTCCCATATAACATGGCCGGCCGGACTGCAACTCTATAAAATTTACCTTTAAGCTTGAGAGACACCTTCTTATCGCATAAAATTCCCGAGGCGAGCCTCCATTTCAACCACCCTCCCCCAATACGGTGGGAGACATTCTCATCAATCTCTCCATTCCCCTAGATCATAGACCCAAGATACTTAAAACTATCCCTCTTACAAACCGCCTGCGACTCCAACTTCACTACCACCTCGTCCTCCTGCCTCGAGTCACTAAACTTGCACTCCAAGTACTCTGTCTTGGTCCTACTCAACCTGAATCCTTTAGACTCCAGAATCTGTCTCCAAACCTCCAGCTTATCATTAACACCTCGGCGAAACTCATCAATCAAAACTACATCATCCACAAAAAGCATACACCAAGGTACCTCCCCTTGTATATTCCGCGTCAATACATCCATCACCAAGGCGAATAAAAAAGGACTAAGCGTCAATCCCTGGTGCAACCCTATCAAAATCGAAAAATGTCTGGAGTCCTCTCCCACCGTCCTTCTCTGAGTTTTCTCCCCCTCATACACGTCTTTAATCGAACGAATATACGCCACTGGGATTCCTTTCGCCTCTAAGCATTTCCAAAGAACCTCCCTAGGGACCTTGTCATACGCCTTTTCCAAGTCAATAAACACCATGTGCAGGTCCCTCTTCCTCTCTCTATACTGTTCTACCAACCTCCGCACTAGGTGAATTGCCTCAGTCATCGAGCGACCAGGCATAAAACCAAATTGATTCTCTGAAATAGGTGCTATCTTCCTCAACCTCTGCTCCACCACCCTCTCCCAAATCTTCATCCCCAAATCTTCATCGTATGACTCAACAATTTAATACCACGGTAGTCGTTGCAACTCTGAATGTCACCTTTGTTCTTATATAAAGGAATCATCGTGCTCCATCTCCACGCCTCGGGCATCTTAGCGGTTTTGAAAATATTGTTAAGCAAATGTGTTAGCCACCTCACTCCTGCTCCGCTAGCAAACTTCCAAAAATCCATTGGAATCTCATCAGGCCTCGTCACATCTTGCAAATAGCCTTACAGATCTCCTCCACCTTAAAACGCTGACAGTAAGCCGAAATCGCGAGATTTCTCGGTGTGCTCCAACTCCCCTAAAACAATACCCCTGTCCTCCGCATCGTTCAAGAGCTTATGAAAATACGACTGCCATCTTTCCTTAATTAGAACGTCCTTCACCAGAACTTTGCCATCCTCCCTCTTAATGCACTTCACTTGGTCCAAATCCCAACCCTTACGCTCCCTAGTTTTGGCAAGCCTATACAACCTCTTTTCCCCGCCTCTCTCCTCTAATCCCGAATACAGTCTCTCAAAAGCTGCTGTCTTAGCAGTCGTAACTGCTAACTTAGCCTCTTTCTTAGCTAACATGTACTCCCTGCTCACCCGCTTCTCCTTTTCATCCTTACTCTCAACCAACTTAACGTAAGCCGCCTTCTTCGTCTCCACCTTCTTCTTAACTTCTTCATTCCACCACCAATCCCCCCGATGCCGATCAGACCAGCCCTTCGAAACACCCAGAACCTCTCTAGCAGTTTCCTTAATGCACCCCGCAGCCCAATCCCACATACTATCCACGTCCCCCCGACACTCCCACGCCCCCATCCCTTCCAACTTCGCCTCTATCTCTAAAGCACTGACCGGAGTCAGGCCACCCCACCTAACTTTAGGTCGACCCTCCCCACCCTTCCTCTTCTTGACCATCTTTATAACCAAATCCATCACCAGGAGTCTATGTTGGGTCGCAAGATTCTCATAAAACCTTACAATCCTTACACAGAGCTCTATCCCCCTTCTTAAGCAGCAAAAAGTCAATTTGAGTCTTGGCTATCCTACTACGAAAAGTAACCAGATGCTCCTCTTTCTTTGAAAATTTAGAATTCACTACCACCAACCCAAAGGCCTTCGCAAAATCCAATAGAGCAGATCCCTCGTCATTCCTATCCCCAAAACTAAAGCCTCCATGCACATCATCATACCCTATCAGCAAAGGCCCGATGTGCCTATTGAAGTCCCCTCATATGGAAATCTTCTCCGAACTAGGCACGCCTCGAATCACCTCGTCTAAAACCTCCCAAAATCTCCTCTTCTCCTCCTCGCCCAGGCCCACCTGAGGCGCATAAGCACTAAAGACGTGCAACGTAAACCCTCCCATGACCAACTTAATAGTCATCACCCTATCACTAACCCTATTAACCTCCACTACCTGCCCCTTAAGCTCTTCGTCCACTAAGATACCTACTCCATTCCTGCGCCTCTCACTACCCGAGTACCACAACTTATACCCATCCACATCCCTAGCCTTAGAACCCACCCATTTAGTCTCCTGGACACACACAATATTGATCTTTCTCTTCCTAAAAATCTTAACTAGCTCTATCAACTTACCCTGAAGGGTCCCTATGTTCCATGACCCTACCCTCAACTTATCATCTCTCGACTCTCCTCTCCTAAAACCCCGGCCTCCGCGTCTCAACTTCAACCCAACACCAGGCCCCGACCCTACCCCCAGCCCCTCAGGCCCCCAAGGACATGACCCTACTTCACCATTTACCACCCCAGCCACTACTCACCAGATGTAACAGAAAGGTTCAAAAATAGCAAAACAGTAAAAACACCCTCAAAGCACACAGTAAATCCAAATTTTAAGAACGATAACTACTAGAAACCCACTTAACAGATAGAAAATCCCACACAAATTACAGGCAACGCAAATACCAAAAAAATTACACGAATACAATACAATAAAATAAAATCAAGTTCAAGGGTTAGAAGTCACTGGGAGTACTCCTGCTATTGCTGGATACTACAATTTTGGTGTCGAAAATTACTGCCGGAATAGGTTCATTGGAAAAGATACCACCGGAATGTCGCCGGAATTTCACCGGCGTGTCTCTTTGTAGTTGCCGGACGCTGGCCACCGATTGTCGTCGGACCAAATATTTTCACTGGTTCAGACCGGTGCCGCCCTTAGTGCCGCTGTGAGAAAGGGGCTTGGAGAAGAGAGTGCCAGGGAGAGGGAGAACTGGGGACTGGGGAGGGAGAGATCGAAGGAGAGAGAGTAGACCTTACCTGTTCTGGGACGTCGACACTGTCGCCGGCAGTCAAAAGTGACTGTTTGATTGGAACGTTAAAGGAGAAGGAGCGTTCAAAAAAGGAGAGAGAATAATATCATATCATAGAGGATAGATATCAAAAGTGTGTGATTATCTAAACTAAAAGAGCTTAAACTTTTAAAGAGATCAAACTATTAATACTTTATTATGTTGTCTTCAAAAATGTCCCCTGACATGCAAGAATGATTCCATTTTCATAGACCAAGCACATAAAATTTTTCTTCTTATTTTTATTATTATATTGATAATTGATAGGCGATGACACTCGAACCCAACAGTAGGATCTTGGCCTGCGAAATGTGTGACTATCCCATTTAAAAGTTTAAGCTATTACGATGAACAAACCTCTAATTGCTTAATATTGTTGTCTTCAACGTTATATAGCCAGTAACAAACTCCTAATTTCCATCAAACAGTTTGAGAATTCGAAATTGAAACAATTAGTGTAAGCACAAAATGAATAGTAAGTCCTTGTTTTCCATCTGATATAATTCAGATAGACAATTATTTGCTCCAAGGATCTCCAAATTCCTTCAATAATATAGTAGTCAAACCATTAGTGTCCCTAACAAGTAACCACCTACAAAAGCCAAAAGTACACTTTTATACCCAATGCATAGGGGACTACTGTTGAGACATAATGGCGCTACAACACTAGCTGATAGTGCCAACAATAAAAGTTATGACAACACTACTCCCATACTAATAGGCAATAGCCTTTTTGGCCAAGCTTTTGAAATCAACTTATTTTGAGAAGTGCTTTTCAAAAAGTAATTTTTTAAAGTGCTTCAAGTATATTTTTCTCAAAAGTATTTTTCTGAAAACTACTAGCTTCACAATTATTTTCTCCCAAAAGCTTGGCTTTCTCTCTTCCTTTTTCCTTTTAGATAAGTAGTATTTTCTTAAACAAGCACTTTTGGCATTCCAAAAGCTTGGCCAGAGAGGATATCCATGGCCTACACTGACTCGACTTGGTTAAATTGTCCCCTATTAAACTGTCTCATCCGATCCACCACGGTTATCCCTTATCAGTGTGAAATATGAAAATTAGTGTATTTTAAGGAAATATTGGTCCATGGTTGAAGCTTAAAAATGTAGTTACCACCTTTTTTGGGATGCCTTGTACTCCCTCTGTCCCAAATTAGTTGTCCATTTTCCCCTTTACACGCCCCTTAAGAAATCATAACCCAGTGAAATCCCATAAAGTGGGGTCTAGGGTGAGTAGAGGGTACGCAGGTGTTACAATTACCTTCTGGGTTAAAGAGGCTGTTTCCAAAAAGACCCTTAGGCTCGGCTCAAGTGAAGCAAATCATAGTAATTAAACGAAAAAAATGGCGGTGGAGAGAAATATGACAACTAATAGCAAAACAATGCGGAGCATATATCAAAGAAACGGACATCCACAACAGGGTGCGATCATCTAAACATAGTAAACAACCAGCAATATAAGATACCAAAAGCTAAAGACTACATGACTAGGCTAATACAATGAAAACACGATGCTCTGCACTACCATCAAGTCAAATACATGAATAGGTGAGTACTAAGACAACACACAACTACCTACTAACCTTCTACCCTTATCTGGGACCTCCACATCTCCATCTAAGGTCATGTCCTCGATAAGATGAAGATGCTCCATATCTTGACTAATCACCTCTCCCCAATACTTCTTCGGCCTACCATTGCCTCTCCTCGTCCCCACTAAATCCAACCTCTCACACCTCCTCATTGGGACACCCGCACATCTCTTCACATGCCCACCACCTCAATTTCCCTTCCCACTAAGAAATCATAAATAAGATGAGTAGTTTTACTAATTTACCCTTTATTCACTCCTTTGAAAAAGAAACTTTTTGGAATTTATACACTTAATTAGTTTTACTGATTTGAGGAAACAAAAATTACCTGAATGAAGAGATGATAACCTTCAGTTTGAGCAGGATCAGCAGGGTTTGGTTGATCTAACAGGTCTTGGATGCCAACTAGTATCTGTTTCACTGTAATGGCTGGTCTCCACCCCTGCCCATGATAAAACACACAATTAACAGCCCTCATATTAGTGTAACCACAAAAAACAAGAAATAAAATAGTACAGAAAAATGGTTACACTCCACATACACTGTCTTCATTGAGGATCGACAAGCAAACAGTTCCTGATGGGTACACATTCGGATGGAAGAAGCCTTGTGGGAATTTGCACTTTGGTGGTTTACTAGGATAATCTTCACTGAAGTGAATCGTAACTGGATAACATCCACCTTCCCAATCTGTCTGCATGTACTCAAAAAATGTTAATGACCCAAAAAACTCCTACTAAAAAGGTGCACAATTAAGAATCAGAAAATGGGATGTTTAACCAGCATCATATGGTTCCTTTTTTTTCCTCATAAGGTAAATGATTTGTTGGTGTTGGGCAAAATCCTGTAACAACCATCATATGGACTTAAGACACTTAGAATGGTAAGGAAAATGAAGCTACTTGCGTCGACAATGTGATTTCAAACCAGTCATGCAAATGCATCCACAAAGATTTCTTTTTGAGAATTGTAACAGTAAATGCATCCACAATGTTCTCATCCCTAAATGCAGTTTATACACTTCTTACCGAATAGGGCTAATGAATAACCAGATGTAAAGTTTCAAGATCTCATGCCACAGCTTAAAGCATCTTAAAACACTTGCTACTACCATGTTCTACAAACATATGAGGTAGATAATTTTTAAAACTTGACTCATCCATTTCAGACAATAAATGCGTTCATTTCCGTCAAATGAAAATGAGAAATAAAGCTAACCCTCCAAATGATTTGGTTTCAATTTGCAGCCAACAGAACTTGTTTCTTAAGTATGAAGAAAACACAAATCCTAATCATAAGGTGATAGTCGTATATTGACTTGATGTAAAGATTTCAAACTAATTAGAAAACCATGAGGTATAGCCCAGTGGTAGAAACAGCAGCAACTCATTGAACCACATCTAAAACCCTCAAGATTCCTGTTCACAACTATGATAGACGAAACACCAATATGGTACAATGTCTGTATGTTGCACCCCAAGTATACCATACTTGTTGAGATTTACAAAACAATGAGAAACCATTTCTTTAAAGCTACTAAGAAATTCAAGAAAAAGTTGTGAATTCCAAAAGTCATAATGGCATTGGTAAAAGTTCCATTAGTGAACTACTAAGGGTATACATAGATGGTTCATAATCACAAAAAACCTAGTCAATGTCGAGAAGCATTGTGATCAACATCTACATCCAAAATCTTGCAGGGTCTTAATTGAGCATAATGCTTACCAAATCAACAAAACCCTGGAAACTAGAAGCTACAATTAATGCCTTTCCAAAGGCTTCAATCCATAAATAAGGAAAAACAGATGTTATTCAACAAAGATTCATAAGAAACTGTAATATCAATAAAAGGAACCAAATTGGCTGGCCCTTTAACTGATAAGTCACTCTCTTCTTTTTGTGATAAGTGTGGTGTATGTGCCAGCTTGAGCGCACCTCAACTAATTCCAGGAGATATCTGTGACACGTCCCACCAGCAACAAGTACCATGTAACTCTATCTACCAACAGGTATAGATAACTCCATCTACCAACAAGTATCAGATAACTCTATCTACCAGGGGTAGGACAGACGAGTAGAAATCATCGTAGTGTTTTTATCTCTACTGGGATTTGAAGCTGAGACCTCACAGTTTTTGCCCACTTAATTAACCAATAGGCTGCCCCTTGGGTGCTTAACTGATCAGCCTTTCTAATCATCAATTTTGTAGGAAATTTGAAATCTTTAAATCCTCATAAGAAAAAACAAGAAAGGAAACTAACTAAATAGTGATGGGGTCGATAGTAAATTGAAAACTTACCCCAGTTTTACCAGGAATAGAGCAGTGCCACACCATCAGGTTCACTGACCCATCTGCTAGTGTCTCCGGTTTAGCCACAAACCCCTACAAAACCCCGAAAAAAACATCAAAAACCAAATACAAAATCAAGAAAACTGAGCTTATAAGTTCAAAAGAGGAGAAGAAATCAAACATGGGGGTGATTTTTGCGCCAAGCTTTGCGTTCCTCAGCAAGACGGCCACGAGATATTCCTCCCGACATTGCTTGTCTTTGTCTTTGTCTCTTATCTCAAAAAAGTAATAAGAGCAGTCGAAACTTCGTTGGCTGCGCTGCCATTTTAAAAGAGACAAATTTCTTGGGAGTTAGGAAAGAAAAAAATTATGGTCAAACGCATATATGACCCTTAATTTTGTTCAAAACTCTTATTTATACAGTTAAATTTTATCTTATTTTAGTTGAACAAAAAATTATTTATAAGTATGCTCTCATCAAACAAAAAAACTGATTTAAAATATTTCATAAATAGACGCATATATTTATACAACGTGAAAAAAATTATTTTATATATTTTTAAAATATCATATAGAAAAATTATTTCATATATTTTAAAAAATGTCATATAGAAATAATGGCAATAAATATCTATGGGAGATGTATTCAACGAGTTTGATAAAATTGACATAAAAATAATTCTGACAGAAATTAAAGACAAAAATCAAAATAAAATTCTGAACAAGGGTCTAAAAATATGCAAATAAAAAAAAAATTAAATAACATTCCTTAGATTGAAAATTATAACTTATAGCAATATTTTTAACTTTGCAAGTTACAGCAAAAAATGATTTAATAAGAAGAAAAAATATTTTTTTAATTATTATAAAGAAAAAAATAGAGATTACAGTTATTGTCAGGATGTCAATCATCCCCTTAATTCTCTCTGAAACGATTTTATTTCAACTTCATTAACAAATAAATAGTTTCTTCTTTTAAAAAAAAATATTCAACTTGCGATTTTTACTATTTCATCAGAATTATAGTTTCTTCAAAGTTTTCTCTTCTTCTTTTTGAAAAATATCCTGATATAAATGTAATTTTGTTCTTTATTCGATCTAATGGATGGTGATAGGTTACATTCACTACTAGTAAGCTATGGAGAAAGATGAGGTGTTAACGGTATTTAATTTGTTTAATTCAATTAGTATTTTTTATTTAATTTGTTCTATCAGAAAATTAATAGTTTAGTAATGAAGAACATACCAAAACATGTAACAATAACATTGTTCATAACCTTTTCATAGATTAATCGTTTAATGTAATTCTATTCTGATTAAATTGAGCAGAAATAATTTTGACATTTGCAAATTCATTTTCGATATTTTTTATTTATTTTATGTGTATTTTTTTTCAATATTAAACTATGTTGACATTCTGAAATTTCATATTGTCAAATTATCAAATATCAAAAAATTACTACTAATAAAATATGTAATATGTTTACAGGGAGACCTAAAGATTTTGCTATACATAGGATTATGTATGATGCAGATATAAAAATATAAAGATTTGGTTAATGCAATAGCAAAAGAATTGAAGATTAACATTAAACTTAATTTAAATTAAGATAAAGTTCTTGATAAGTGATAGACGTCCACTAATGCTCATACACAATGGTACAGGAGTAATGGCGTATTTAGATAAAAAAAAAGTATTGTTGATTTCTTTGTTAAATATCCATTATATGTAACAACAAATGATATGTCAATGGATGTTACAGAACAATTTGAACAATCCGTTGTTTGTGTTGGTAACAACATATGCAAGGATTTAAATATAGATCAGCAGAATTTGTACTTAACAAATCCAGTTAGATTGTTTGGATTATCTCCAGGGGGTGAAATTTTGGATGAAGATAAAGTTAAAATAATTAAAGAAGCTACAAATTCAAAAATTACAGTAAAACAGATTTACAAAAATAAAGAAATATTTTTCAAAGTTATGAAGCTGCACACATTTTTACATCAATTTTCATTTCGTACGAAGAGATTAAATGCCACCAGATATTGATTTTGTAATCATTCTTTTAGAATTGAAAATTTATTTATACATGACTTTGGTATTAAATTGGTATGTCGTTCACTTTCTAATTGAGAAAATGGTCAAATACCTCCCAATCTTTACCCCAAATTTCAACTACACACCTATACTTTGAAAGGGTCCTATGACCCCCCTGAACTATTTAAAAATGGAATATATACCCCTCCAAACGCTGACGCCCAGATGCGTAATGGAAAGTGAGCAACGCGTACCAGCCATGTAATGCCACCTAATTTCCACATAAAATTATTTTTTTTATATAAAAAAATTAATTATTATTCTTTAATATATATATATATATATATATATATATATATATATATATATATATATATTCTTCTTTTCTTTCCCTTTTCATTTCCCTTTAATATTATTTTTTTCTTTCCCAGATTCTCTCTTTTTTCTTTCCATTGTTCAGATAGCAATCTTAGCCATAACTTTTAGAAAAATTCATTAAGAAAGAGAATTATATCAAATGCTTGATGGAGATAAAAAAGCTAAAAATAATAGCTTTTGCTACCTCAGTTAATGCTAAGTCGATAACAATTTTTCTCTTTTAGGATCAACAATCTGAGTTAAATTGCCAAAATCAATTTTAATCAAGTGAGTGTCACCGTTGGGGATGACCAATTTGGTGGTTTTGATGAAATTGAAGATGACCAATTTGGTGATTTTAGAGTCTTTGGTAGAAGTAATTGTTAATTTTGTTATTTTGATGGAATTGAAGATGACCCATTTAGTGTTTGTGTGTTGAAATAATGATTAATTGAGTTGCTTTTTGATAGAATTACAAAATTTGGGGTGTATGTGTAGAGCAACCATAGTGTGTTATTTTTTATGGACTTTCATAATCTAGTGTGTGTGTGTAGAACAGTCATGGTGTTTTCTGTTTTGTTGAAGAGAAGAAAGAAGAAGAAGAAGAAGAAGAAGAAGAAGAAGAAGAAGAAGAAGAAGAAATGCCATTAATGAGTTTTTGGTGCCATTGTTTGTGAAGAAGAAGAATTGAAGAGGAAGAAAGAAAAATGCCATTGATGAGTTCTTGAATGTCATTGATGCCATTGTTTCTGAAGAAGAAATAAATTATTGTTGTTGTTGTTGATTTTGCAAAGAAGGAAGCTCTTTCTTTCTCTCTCGTTATTTTTTTTTTGTTTCAAGAAAATTTAGTGCTTTAGGCTTATTGGTGTGGGTTTTTGTTCTGAGAAGAAAGAACAAACCTCACTCCTTGTAACTTAACAAATTACGGTACAATCAATTTAGTGCTTCAGGCTTTTGTAACTTTGTATCATTTCTTATGAAATTTTGAATTTCCTTTTTAAAGTGAAATAAATGGATTTTTTTTGTGGGTTTTATATTTGGACACATCCATGAATTGAAATAGAGAAAGATGAAGAAGAAAATGAATTGGAGATGAGGAAGATGAGAAATTAATCTTGGACACCATTGATGAGTTCTTGAATCTTTTTTTCTTGAGAAAGAGAAGAAGAAGAAACAAAACGTATAAGACAACAAAACCTTTTTGTTTTGAATCCTTTTGAAGAAGATTATGAACCCTAAAGCTTCAATTTTAGAATGGAGGTTACTATTGAAAGTTTTGAAATGGTAGACAATAAAATCCAAACTTCAAGCTTTGAAAATGGCAAAAATAAAAAGGAAGAAGATGGAAGATTTAATGGCTAACAAATGAGGATTTTTTAAAAAGAAAATTAAAAAAAAATATTTACACGTGGCTTAAAAAATGCAGATTTGTGTACTGTAGGCAAGTCCTACGCGCCTAAGGGAAGTAAATACACTTTCTTGGACATGTTAGCATTTTAAGGTCATAAAAAATCAAAAATAAAAATTTAGGGGGGTAATAAATTCAGTAAAAATAAGTTTAGGGGGAGGGGGGGGGGAGGTAATAGGTCACCTTTAAATGTTGAGTGTGTAGTTGAGATTTCGACTAAAGGTTGGAGAGGTAATAGACCATTTTCTCCTTTCTGATTCAACTGAAAATATTTGAACAACTACTACCTTGTATGTGTTATGGAAGACTGTACATGATTTCTTAGAACTTCATGTACAAACAAATTAAAGATTTTTAAAATAAGAAAATATTGTAAAATACATACATGTTCGGTAAGAGATCATAACTTGCAAAATGTCAAGGAATGAAAAAAGTTATTGCTGGATTGGTATTGCTAAATTTTGTAAACACAAATAGAACATACAAACCAAATGATCTTGCCTTGACATGTTGAAACAATATGGTGTGTTGTTAAATTATAATCAAGCATGGCGTGTAAAAGACCAATCAGTTAAAATGTTGCATGGTGATCCTGCCGAGTCATATCAAAAACTTCCTAGTTATTTGTATATTTTGAAAAAATATTATCCTGAATCAGTCATAAGTTGAGAGAAAATAGAGAAAAATCGTTTCTTGTATGCTTTTGTTTCGTTGGATGCTTCAATTCATGGATGAAAATATTGTAGACCAATTATTGTTGTTGATGGTGCTGACCTAATATCACTTTATGGTGGGACAATACTATTTGCAAGCTCATTGAATCTCGAAGGTAAAATAGTATTTTATTTGTTAGTTTCTAGTCATAAGGTATACTGCATTAATATAATGCTATGACTTAAAGTATGAAATAGGTATATTACTGATATTATTTTTTGATATTTTATTCTAAAATTAAATTTAGTTAAATCATTTGTTGTTGCGTGCGCAAGTAGGTCATATTACCATTGACTTATCTGTTGGTTGATTATGAGAATATAGCATCTTGGATTGATTTTTTGAGAAATTTAAAGAAAATTTTGAAAAGACTGTTAGATTATGGATCATGGGTCGCTCATGTAGACCGACCCAATCTGGTCCGACCCATTTTTTAATGATCTGATAAAAGGAAGATAAGAAGAGAGCAATCTATTTTTTGAAAAATAAGAGGAACAATTACTGAGTAACTATTTATCCGCCCACTAATCCTGTATATATACTACTTCTTCTTCTTGAAAAGAAAACAGATGAGAAAAACAAATCCTGGAACAACTAAAAATACAAAAAAAAGAACACCAAAGAAAGCATTTAGTTTATGAAACAATACTCCATTTTCACGAGAGCCAAAGATCGACTTGAGGCAATTCTGTCAGTAGCAAATTCAATGACTTTTCCTACAACATATTAAGGTATACACACTATTTTTACTCTGAATTTGCTTTTGATGGAATCGAAGACAGGTTTATTACCCTAATTTTACATGTATTATCTCAAGTTTAAGTATGATAAACTCTAAATTATGTATGAATATACCTGTGAGAAAACAATTACGTTATGGATTCCGTCAGACGCCTACAATTGAGTTTTGAATCCGGCATTTTTTTTTCTTCTCTCAAAATTCTGTTAAAGAATTATGTTCATTCTAATTTTTTTTTTAAAAAAAGTATTTATTTTTCTGTCGTTGATGTTCTTTGAAGAAGATAAGAAATGGGACATTTGGGTGGAGAAGAAATTTAATAAATAAGAGTTTTATGAAAAGGAAAGAAAGTGTTGTGAGAAAAACATTTGTGTTGGAGACTTTTGGTCTTTGATGACTTACACTACTCTCTAAAAAGTTCTGAGCACTATGAATCCTTTAATAATATTGGAAATCGTGTTTCTTTTGTATTGAAAAGGAACAATAATTATTACATTCTTTAAATAAATGTTGTACTAGTTATCCTTAAATGAAAAAAAGAATAGTACTACTAGTGACAGTGTTTTCTGAAACATAGCCTATTATTTTATAATAGTGTTATTAATTTTGAGAAATTGTGATATGTATTTTTGTTTGAAAGTGTAATTACTTTCTTTAATTATCTAATTTTATTATCAAGATTATTCTTTTATGTGTGGTTAAAATTGATCTTTATATCCTTGTTTTTTAATTAATCCCTGATTTAAAAAAAACAGATTTTGCCTTCTACAATAAATTGTGATATGAAAGGTCACATTGAATGGTTCAACCATTTTTATTATTTCTTGGTTCCTCTTTCAGACATGGCTGAATGGGGACAAACTCAAATCACTCCAAGTGAGAGTTATGAATGTCGAGCAAAGAGACAAAGTGGAAGAGCAAATCGTCAAAGGATATGTTTTCGAGGTCGTGAGATCACACGAAATGATTTCCCCAGAGCGACAAAAAATGTATTACGACATGAAAGGTATATGTGAAGGGAAAGAGAGAAGAAACTGAAAGAGTTCTAGTCTTTTAAGATGTCCCCTAGTATTATGGTTGCTATTCTTATACCTTTTTTTGAATTAAAATATCTAGAACTAGAAAACTATATCTAGAACTAGAAAACTATGTAGAAATCTCGTATTGGGAAGCTTTGGCTATTTTAGCAATTCTCTTCGTGATTCTTGGGACGAGAGCTTAATTAATGTTTACCACGAGATTTGGCCTAGCGAGCCTTTTTGGGTGTATATAAGTCATCTCGAATATTTGTGGGATGACTTCTATCTTTAGATTGACTTGTAACATGAAGTTCTTTATTAACTTTATATTATAAATATATTAAGTTGTTTATGAATTTCATTCATTTACTTGAGTTTATAACGGATTAATTGAAAGCTATCGTTCATTCTAATACACATTAAGAAATTAATTTCTAATTTTGGTCAAATATTTAGCTCGTAAAAGATGATCGAATTCTTAAATGTCCTTTCGATTATACACTAAACATGTAAACTTTATGTGAAATGATTTGATTAAATTTGTAACTTGCATGCATAATTGATAAAATACTTTCTCGATTGCCTCTTAATAACATACATGACATCAAAAAACATAATTGCCGACTTGAACAAAGGAGAAAACTAAATGGAGATAACTACGATATTTGAAGTCGTAAAATATGGTATGTATTGGAAGATCAAAATGCTATTGAAGTTATTAACCATGTCTTATGTCTACCAGAAAGGGGTAATACTGCACAACACAGAAGATACTTTGAAGCTTATACGACTTGAAAAAAGTCTGATTCCATTGCACGTTGGATTATTGTGAGTTCTGTGGTTGATGACCTCATTCATGAGTGTGAGAAATTTCCTACTGCTAATGCTATCTGGGCACACTTGGGAGGAGAATATGGGGGTACTTCAGTCACCCACCTCAGACAACTGACTATCAAGTTTGACCCTTACAAGAATTGCCATGATCAAAATATTAAACAACACCTTAGGGTTATGTCCAATGTGATAACTCAACTCAAAAATGTTGGTCACGTTCTCTTGAATAAACAGTAGGTTTAGATAGTGATTCGATAGCTTCCTAACAGTTGGAAACACTTGAAGGTCAACTTAACCCACATTGATAGCATCAAAACTTTTTCTGATATTGCCCGTCATGTTGAACTTAAAGATGAGCGGCTTGGTGCTGCTAAAGCTACTTCTAATGCCTTTATGGCAGAATCAAGTGGTAATAAGTCTTTAGAATTCAAGCATAAGAAGAAGTGGAAAAAGAACGGGAAGGGTAAAGAGATCGAAGAAGGACCCTCTGAGAAAAAGAACAAGTCAAATTCCAAGAAGGGAAAAAGATTTTTCAAGTAGAAAAACAAGAGCAAGATGAAGTGCTAAAATTGCCATTTCGGGGAATTTTTCTCATGAATGCCTAAGCAGAAAAAGGTATCATTTCTAAACACAATTCTAAGTGCTACTTATGTTTCTAGCATTGCTTTATAAACTGAATCTTATCCTATATGGATTGTAGACTCAGGAGCCACCGACTATGTGAGTTGAGATCGAGAAGTGTTTATGGAGTTCCGTCGAATTTCACCTGGATCAAGGTAAATCTATATAGTAAATAATGCAAGACTTGAAGTCAAAGGGATTGGCACTTACCAGGTATATTTGCGGGGAGGCCGGTCTCTGATGTTGCATGACGTCCTATATGCTCTAGAGATTTGATGAAACTTAGTGCATGTGTCTGTTCTTTTTGATGTTGATTTTCATTTGTTTTTTAGTCACAATTGTGTAAGAATAATTCTAAATAATATTTTTTTAATTATTAGGACATCGTTATGATCACTTTATTGTTTTAGATTATAATCCTTTAACTTATGATTATTATGTTGACCATTGTATAATGTCATGTTATTCTAGTAATAATGATGTTGATATACTTACATGGCATGATAGATTGGGTCACATTGGGCAAGATCGAATGAATAGATTGGCAAAAAAGGGATATCCAGGTTCTTTCTCCAAAATTAAAATGCCAACTTATGAAATTATCTTGCCGAAAAGATTACACGTAAACTATTTGGGAAGGATAAAAGAGCTAAATACCCATTGCAATTTATCTATTATGATATCTTTGGTCCAATGAATATGAGGAAAAGGTCCGATGCTTTATATTTCATTACATTTATAGACAATTTCACGCGCTTTGGTTATGTTTATTTGATATCTCATAAATTTGAAGCACTTGAATGCTTCAAAAGATATATGAATGAAGTTGAGATCAATTGGACAAAAGTATAAAGGCATTAAGAACCGATAGAGGTGGTGAATATTTGTTAAAACAATTTGAAGAATTGTAATACCTCATAAGATCCTATCTCAATTCAGCTTACAGTTGCATGTTTAAGGGGTCAAAGACTTGGAAATTTCACTAAGGTTTGAGGACTTAGTAATTTTCAAGAACCCTAAACTTTGATGATTTTTATTTTGGTCTTCCTGACCTCGAGATGTTAATTTTGAGTTGATTCATGATCGGCGTTATTCAGAGTATATCTCAGGTATGTTTAGAAATTTTCAAATGAGTGTAGGAGTGTGTTTGGAAAACCAAACTAGAAGCACCACTGGTATAAGCAGGTGCCACCCTCTTTAGTCCCTCGATCTAAGGCTGGCGCCGCTCCGACCGGGTTAGTCCGCCGCTTCAGAGACCATGTCGCCCCCTCCCTATTCCTTCCATCTCTGTTCTCAACAGCTTAAGGGTATCTGGGTCAATTTCCTTCACCCAATTGATCCATAATACAAATTTGGGACTCCCAAGGAGCATTATTTGTCCTTTTACTCACAAATACTCTCAAGAAAAACCCTTTTTTCCCCAAGAAAAAACCCTAACTCTCTCACAAGAAATCAAGGAACTCAAGCTTTAAGTTCAAGAAATTCTCAAGGAATCTTCAAGAATTCATCTAGTGTGGTATGTGCGATGTTTATCCATGGGTCCCTAATGTGTGAGCAGATGGTAACACATTTGAGGCTTTTAACTGAGAATAATTGCAAAGTCTTAAGTAACTTTTGTCATTTTTGAGTGTTTTATCTTTGATTTTGCAGTAGAAGCTAAGATGCTAGAGAACCAACAAGGAAGAAAGCAAAAAAGTTGAAATCTGAAGCAAAAAGAAGAGAAGTATGGCTATGACATTTCTGATAAGTCGTTAGCCCTGTGATAAGTTATCAGCTTCATTGTCAGCCTTAGACAGAGAATGGACCTCAGCTGAAAGTTGTGACGACATTTCCTGATAAGCCGTCAAAGAGTTGATAGGACATCAAAGTTTCCATCAGCCTAAGGCAGAACATGGGAGCTGAGGTAGATAAGTTATGACATTTGTGATAAGTTATCAAAGATCTGATAGGACATCACATTTTATCATCAGCGTAAGGCAGCGAATGTCAAAATCAAAGAGGAGCTGACGACATTTGTGATAAGTCGTCAGCCTCCTGCTAAGTCGTCATGAATGGCGTCACCTGTTGGAGAAATTGCTGCACTCTATGATTTTGTTTCCATAATTAGGGTGAACTCACTAAAGCATTGTTTAGGGTTTTCAAAGGAGTTTCCAAACATCTTTGGAGACACGTATTTTGTTACTTTTCTCTCTAGTTTCTTGGCTTGAAAAATAATTTACTTTGAAGAGATTTCCATCAATACTTTGGGGATTCCTATTATGATCTAATCTGAGAATCACTAGTTATTATTCATCTTGTGGTAAGTTTATCTTTCAAATTATGAATTCATCTAGTTGTTTCGATCATTACATCATGAGTGGCTAAACCCCTCTAACCCAAATTATGGGATCTATGGGTTAAGTTTTGGTAAGATGCTAAGTGTTTAAGATTCAAAAGGTAATAGGACTCCTTGATAATTTTAAGATTTTTATCATTGTATATTGGTTGCAAATAATAGATAGCACCTACTTTGATTTGCTTGGGATAAGAAATAAAATACAGTAGGAAGTGAATTATTGACAGGGACTTGGAAACACTAAAAACTTTCATTTAATAATTGACGCTGTAACAAGGTTGATTAGCCTGAGGTAAAGTCTGGTCAGTGAATATAAATTCCCTAAGTCCGAGAGGATTAGGTAATTAAATGCTTAAGTGGGTCGAGAGATATTTAGGCATAACTTCGATAAAGATAATCTGTTGTCCTACCTACTCTGAGAATCTTGAATCACTATTCGCATCAGTCAAGTACCAAAACCCCTAGTGAACATAATTCTAGTTTTTCCATAAACTCTTGATTACAAATACCAAAGCTAAAGTGACCAACAATTATTTGTTAATATCCAAAACCCCCATTTTATCTTTTCGTATCATCTGTTTGAATTCAACTTGTAGCTATAGTTTCAAATTAGTTTAATCGCCACTTACATTGTTCCCGGTGGATTCGACCCTAGCTTTAAAAGTTGGATAAATATATTGACGACGACCGCCTTGCACTAGATTGATGTGTAAGTTGAGCGTTATCAAAAATGGCGCCGTTGCCAGGGAACAATTTAGCGTATTGAGTTGGTTTGGAATTTTAGCCTACTTGCTTGAATTCAAACTTGTAAATATTTGTTTTTAGTTTTTTTTTTATTTCTTGTATTAGGTAGATTTTATTTTAGTTTACTTATTACTATGGAATCATGGAATGAACATGATCTTGGTGGTTGAAAATCTTATCTTGATGGCCCATGTCCATATTGCGGTGGACCTCACTTTTGGTAAGATTGTAGATATGCTCCCCGGAGAGAGATGTGTGCACCATCTCCATCTTATCATTGTTCTTTATTATATGGTCAATATGGACATTGGAGTAATTGCCCAAATTCCCCTTCCCCCTATTGCACTAACCCAAATTCTAGTTTTTCTTATGAGTTTGATAGGTTTTATGGTCAAGAAAAGGAAGAACGAAACACCGAAAAGAGTGGCATTGAAGTTATGCTTCAACTAATGTTGGATCATATGGACACAACGAATGATATCATATGTGATATATGATAACGCTCAATCTACAGCTCTCGTAGGAGTGTAAAGCGGTCGTTAGCAAATATAGAACCCAACTGGGTTGGGTATCGATCCCACAGAGAATAGCTTGGTCAACAAGTAAGTGAAATTATTAGACTTTTGATGCAAGTCTCGTAAGAATGGGGGGATTGTAATAAGTAACCAAAATAATGAAATAAAAGCTGAAAAATAGCAAAGTAAAAAGAGAGTATTTCGTAGGTTGTGAAACAATGAGAATTGAGGCGTTGGGGTTATGTCCACCTTCAGAAGTATACGTCTCTATTGGCTATGAGTGTGTAGAGTCTTGACATGCAATTGCTTATAGAGAATTGTAGTCGATGGTAAATCCAAGCGTCTCTCGACCTAAACAAGGACTATTTCACTTTAACTCTCTCGAGCTTAAAGCGTGTCTAACGGTACGAATTCTCCAAGAGGTTAGTCCAGGTACGGCACTAGCTTTTTAATAGGAAAGGGTGTCCTACTACCTTGACATTATCTCTTTTCCAGACAAATAACTTTTCTCTCGAACAAGTTAAATGTTAGCCTGGCGTTGGTCTATGCGTCTTCTTTTCTAGACAAATAACCTTTCTCTCGAACAGGTTAGATGTTAGAATGGCGTGTTCTTGTGTTTGAACCGCAAAGAATGTGGATTTAAGATGAAGAGAATAATGATATAAGCAATATACTTGTCTTGAACTCACAAACTCATAGCTATAGATAGTAACTCATTCGGCTTCCATAACCCCAACTAAGAGGTTTAGTTACCCATGAATGCGTAGGATATCACGTTTTGCATGGTGAATGGCGTGTGACAGAGGTGTTAGGCGTGTGGATTTAGTGATTCCGTAGCAAGTAACGATTCTCTTGTTGTGGAATTTAAGAGTTGAATGTTTGTGGTGGAAGATGAGAGGGATGGAAGAAAATTAAATTGTTGAGTTGATTATTGAAGAAGTGATTAAAAATCTCTAACATGATAGGGTATTTATAATACTCCTATCCTACTCCTACTAGACTACTAAAATAAATAACCAAATCCTAATATACTAATGAAATCCTTGACCCAAATGTACTAGGGTAAGGTTACAAAATTATAATCCAAGTAGAATAATGAAACACATAACCTAATTGCACTAGGTTAATGTATTATGGCAAAAATCCAGCTTTGTGTCTGTAAGTCCCCAAAGTCTTCAGAAATGCTGTTTTAGCCCGGGACAGATTTTCCATGCAGCAGATTTAGTCCTTTATGCGTCCAGCTCCTTTCCATCTCGTTTGTGAGCTTTCTTTTGCGTCAAGTAAGCCATAAATTGCTGTATTTTGCATCATTTATACCTGAAACTTTCCTAATCACATTTGTTAGCTCATTTATAGGAAAAAGGACTAAAAGTGTATGAAATAGATAATTAGTTCTCAAAACTAGGCTAAAATATGGGCAAATTATATTGATATAGGCGCGTAAATTCGCCTATCATCAACACCCCACACTTAGAGCTTTGTTCGTCCTCGAACAACATATCATGTCCTTCTAAGCATTGACTTAAGGTTTTTACAGAAACAACACAAAACATTCTTCAAGACAAGCACAACAATTATCAACGAAGAGTAGCTTTCCGATTATAAGTAGAAACAATTTAACCTCAAGCATAGACTCGTGATGGTGATCAACTCGCATGCAAACGTTAAGGTACATAGAATCATATACAACTATCCAAAGCTCATCAACCATGTGTGTCTCACAATATAGTACCCATAATCACTCACAAATATAGCATATTTTTCAAACATGGGTATCAATATATCCTTGCTCTCACTCTCGCAAAGAATTCATATGTAGCAACTAATGACCATAAGCTTGCCCTTAATGTAGTACTCTACTAAATGTCGGAATGTTAAGATTAGGATCAAGTAGGTCTTTAGATGGTTGTAATGTAGGCTAAGGGACGGGTAGGACTATTTTGGCCAGAAATAGTGACTAAGTTCCTAAGCACTTTAATACATCACATTGTATCGTTGACATTTTGTTCTTTCAACCTTTCTTCTTTCTTTTATTCTACCACCCTTGTTCTCCTCTTTTTGTTTTTCAATTTTAAGAACAACTCACTTTTCAGCTTTCTTTTCCTTTTTCTTTTCACAACATACCTCTTATGATAGCCCTTTCTTTTTCATAACATATTCAAGAACTATTACAATTTAAAGCATCATACTCACCCAATTTCCTCTTTATGTTGTCACATGACTTATTCACTTTAAAGCACTTAGGAATTTGGATCAAATTACGGTCTTGAAAAAAATGGATTAGGCTTACATACAAGGTTGTCAAAGAAATAGGCTAAAGGCTCAAAAGGGTTTAACTAGGATGATTTACATGGGTAGGAAAAACTGAAGGTAAACATGTATAGGTTGCCAAAGAAATGCCTAAATCATATCCTAAACTTACATTCCTTATTTTCGCTTTGCATACATACCAGGCAAGTTCTAGCATCAGCCACATACATAGAATATACTATTACCTCACACACACAAGGCACATGGTCGACTTGATTGGTAGTAATATAGACTCTTGACCCAACAAGTGAAGGAATTGAATCACACACTAACACATAATGAGTCACAACTAGAGCCTAAATGTCTCAATAGTCACAATTGTAGCACATACTCTTGTTCTAATCTCATGCTGCCTATCAAAATGATTTCATGCGTAGCTAGAAAAAAAAAAATTACTCCTAAAAAAAAACGTCACACACAAAAAAAAAAAATCACAAAAAATAAACAAAATAAATAAGAGCAAACATACAAACATAGCATGCAGATTCTGCCGACACCCCACACTTAGACTAGACACTGCCCTCAGTGGAAAATAAAGTCGAAGAACCTGATTAGTCGGACTCTTCCTCAATGTCGGGGGTCATACCCCCTTCGTCCGAATCATCGTAAGAGTCATCGTCAGAGTTCTCCAAAATTTCTAGTCCATTGTGCAAGCTATTGGAGAAAGACGCGAAGTTTGACTTTAATGATGATTGCTTAAAGGCATTTGAATGCCTTAAAGAAAAACTCATTGAAGCCCCTATCATGGTAACACCAGATTGGACGCTCCCGTTCGAAGTCATGTGTGATGCGAGTGGGGTAGCCGTTGGTGCTGTTCTTGGACAGAGAAAGGAGAAATTATTTCATCCTATCTACTATGCGAGTAAGGTCCTCAATGAAGCCCAAAGGAACTACACCGTCACTGAACAAGAGCTATTAGCGGTCGTGTATGCGTTTGAGAAGTTCCGCGCCTACCTATTAGGTACTAAAGTGATCGTTCATACAGACCATGCAGCTCTTAGGTATCTAATGACAAAGAAGGATGCAAAACCAAGGCTGATTCGATGGGTGTTGCTGCTGCAAGAGTTTGATTTCGAAGTTAAAGATAGAAGAGGTTGCGAGAACCAAGTGGCTGATCACCTATCTAGACTTGAGAAAGAATATGTGGCGCAATCAGAAAATCAGATTGGCGATGCATTCCCTGACGAGGAGATACTAGCGACAACAATGGAGAACTTACCATGGTATGCCGACTTTGCAAATTTCGTGGTGAGTAATGTGTTACCTTCCAATTTATCTTACCACCAGAGGAGGAAGTTTATGCATGACGTTCAGCACTATTATTGGGATGAGCCTTATTTGTTTCGAAGATGCGCGGATGGTATCATTCGACGATGTATATCCCATGAAGAAGTGCCCACTATATTAGAAGCATGCCACACTTCGCAAGTTGGAGGCCATCATGCAGGGAATCGAACAGCAAGAAAAGTCTTGCAAAGTGGTTATTATTGGCCTACAATATTCAGAGATACACACGACTATGTGAGAAGGTGTGATCAATGCCAACGTCAAGGTGCTATTTCAAAACACCATGAAATGCCCATGTCCACAATTCTGGAGGTAGAACTCTTTGATGTATGGGGCATTGATTTCATGGGACCATTCGTGAATTCGTTTGGAATGAAGTACATCTTGGTTGCTGTGGATTATGTGTCGAAATGGGTTGAAGCTGTAGCATTGGCCGATAATGAAGGAAAGCGTGTTGTAGCGTTTTTAAAGAAGAATATCTTCTCTCGCTTTGGGGTACCTCGTACTATCATAAGTGATGGAGGATCTCACTTCTGCAACAAGCTATTCAAATCTGTATTGGCCAAGTATGGAGTCAAGCAACACAAGGTAGCTACGCCTTATCATCCCCAAACTAGTGGACAAGTAGAGGTTTCCAATCGTGAGATCAAGCAAATCCTGGCCAAGACGGTTAATGCGAATCGGAAGGATTGGTCTCGGAAGCTAGATGATGCACTATGGGCGTATAGGACTGCATTCAAGACACCCATTGGCATATCACCTTATCAGCTAGTTTATGGGAAGGCTTGTCATCTACCCATCGAGCTTGAATACAAGGCATTATGGGCATTGAAGCACTTGAATCTGAATTGGGATGATGTGAAGAACCTGAGGTTGGAGCAGCTGAACGAGCTAGATGAATTCCGTCTCCATGCATATGAAAGATCAGATTTATACAAGGAGCGGATGAAGAAGTATCACGATCAGCGGATTGTTCGACGACACTTCCAAAAAGGTGACATGGTACTACTCTTTAACTCCAGATTCAAGCTCTTCCCAGGTAAGTTAAAATCAAAGTGGTCTGGTCCATTTAAAGTCACCCACGTCTACTCGTCTGGAGTAGTCGAACTGGAAAATAATGAGGGTGTTATCTTCAAGGTGAATGGCCAACGTGTTAAGCCATATATCGGTCCTCTTGACTCGATGAATGACATGGCCATCACCTATCTCGATGAAGTCTAAGTACTCGAGATTACTACGTCGAGCCACGACAATAAATAAGGCGCTAGATGGGAGGCAACCCTTCGTTTTATTGTTTTATTGTTTTGTCGTTTTAGTATTTTTTCTTTTTGATAAATGAAAATCCAAAAATAAGAGTCGTGCCACGACCAAAACTAAGGTGCTTGGTGGGAGGCAACCCATCGTACTAATCGTTTTCATTTGTTTGAGCAAATATAGGTGTAAGAAGTATGCAACGAGGAGATTGATTTCAATTGACGATTTGGTCGCATTGTATGGTAAAGTCGGTAAGTTAGGAATGGTGATGCATAAGGCTATGAATTGAGCCTTTCTCACGTCATAATAGGCTTCGAGGAAGGCTAGGCCTTGGTAAAAATAGGCCACGAACGATGCACAACCTATTCTATAGCCTAAAGACTCGGAATCTAGTGTGCTATACCCTATGCGCCGCCTATTCCTAGGTGTGCTTTTGACTATGCGCCGCCTATGCTATGGCATTTGAGATACTGAGACCAAATGCCATACCATATGCGCCGCATATGCCTAGATATGCCATACTATGTGCGGCGCATATGTCCCATTATGCCATGGACAATGCGCCGCATATACATGTGATATGCCGAGGGATATGCGCCGCATATAGGGTGATTTTGTCCCCAAATCCGATTGTAAATGGGTCATAACCCGACCCATACTCCTCCTATATAAAGGGGACTTGTTTTTATTTCACAAACACATTAGAATCAACCCTAAAGGCGCCGCATATCATCCCAAATCCTCTCAAATTTTTCTTCCTTTGTTCTTCCAATCCACAACAACTTCCCCACAATCTTCAAGCAAGTAAGTGCTCTCTTAATCTTCATCTATTTATAGTAAGTACTACGTTGCTATGCTTAGTATAATTTGCTAAATCATGTGAGATTAGTGGTGATGTTCATGTGATTGGATAATTGTTGCAAAAATCGTGTGATTGAATGAATACGAATGGAATTCCTGACTTGTTTCCGACTTGAATTTTGTTTCAATGGCATTGTTGTGATACTTGCTGAACATACGTGGCCATGAATATTGATTGAGAGTGTTGTTTGGATGCTTGCATGATGAACCATCCCGGCCATCGGGATAAGGTTATAGTGACTATCGATTTAGGTGGTGGTGTTTGTTGTTTGAATAACAATTCCATGTGGTAACTCCTATGTTGTAACGTTGCTATATTCCCCATGCACGTCGTCCAAATGGCTGCTCATGAGTGATGTAATACTGATTTTCTTGTCGGAATACAATCCTAAGACGTATGTCGACGAAGTCTGAGTACTCGACCACGTTCACTTCACTGATTTGTGCTAACAAGATTAAGTGTGGGGTGGTACCCCTAATGCTTGCATATAGATTGTATAAAGTGCGATTGTGCTGCATCTAACATTATTTCTAGTCTCAGGTACAATGGCACCGAAAGCAAGACAAGGCAAGGAGAAGGCTACCACAACCCGCAAGGACAAGAAGAGAAGCCGAAAAGACCAAGGCGAATCATCTTCAGCACACCTACCACGCAGAATGTTCGGAATCAAATGGGTTCTTGAGGAAGAAGCCAAGGCATGGTACAGCAGCAACAAAGAAAAGAAATATGTGCACGTCGACTTAATCAACAAGGAGACCTTAGCAAAGAAGGAGCCGCAACTGTTGGCTAAGATTATGGCTTTGAAGTTGGATTTCATCTTCCGTGACATGGGAGAGTGCAATCTTGACTTGACAAGAGAGTTTTATGCCAACTGGTCGCCAAACACAACAGGCAACGAAGTCAAAATTCGGGGCCAAGTGTTACAGCTTACAGCGGATTGGATCAACTCGTTTCTAGGCCTACCTTCGGTCGACACTGCACCATACAAAGAGCTGTACAGCAGGCCTCCTTACAGAGCTATAAGACACGCGCTTTGTGGAAGCAGATCAATGGCAAGATGGGGCAGACATAAGGAAACAGGCCGTCACAACACATTCCCCTATGCTCCACTAAATAGGGAAGCAAGAATCTGGATGCGCATCGTCAACTCATGTCTTATTCCTGGGACGCAATACACAAAGATATCGAGAGATAGAGTGTGTCTGGTTTATGCATTGATGACAAATGTCCCTATCAACTTTGGGGCAATCATTCGATCCACCATGAGGAAAGCCAGACTCAACAGCAGGTCCCATTTCACATTCGGCAATTTGTTGACAGCAATGTTGCGGAAGGAGGATATAGAAGAGGAACCAGCTGACCACAAACTCCCACATACCCCAAAGAAGGTTGACCTCACCAAGGTCAAAGATGCTGAAACAACGCATGGAGTCAACCTTACCACTGCGGAGAGACATGCTCGTGACGAGAGTTTCTTCCGTCATCTCCACACATCTCCCGGGCATGTCTGTTCATTGGGTAGTCGTGGTCCAGCTGTTGGAGCTCTACAGCAGTTGGAATACGTCCACCACTCATCATAGTGAATCTCGTCATGCCATAGAGATGACGGAAGAAACTCTCGTCACGAGCATGTCTCTCCGCAGTGGTAAGGTTGACTCCATGCGTTGTTTCAGCATCTTTGACCTTGGTGAGGTCAACCTTCTTTGGGGTATGTGGGAGTTTGTGGTCAGCTGGTTCCTCTTCTATATCCTCCTTCCGCAACATTGCTGTCAACAAATTGCCGAATGTGAAATGGGACCTGCTGTTGAGTCTGGCTTTCCTCATGGTGGATCGAATGATTGCCCCAAAGTTGATAGGGACATTTGTCATCAATGCATAAACCAGACACACTCTATCTCTCGATATCTTTGTGTATTGCGTCCCAGGAATAAGACATGAGTTGACGATGCGCATCCAGATTCTTGCTTCCCTATTTAGTGGAGCATAGGGGAATGTGTTGTGACGGCCTGTTTCCTTATGTCTGCCCCATCTTGCCATTGATCTGCTTCCACAAAGCGCGTGTCTTATAGCTCTGTAAGGAGGCCTGCTGTACAGCTCTTTGTATGGTGCAGTGTCGACCGAAGGTAGGCCTAGAAACGAGTTGATCCAATCCGCTGTAAGCTGTAACACTTGGCCCCGAATTTTGACTTCGTTGCCTGTTGTGTTTGGCGACCAGTTGGCATAAAACTCTCTTGTCAAGTCAAGATTGCACTCTCCCATGTCACGGAAGATGAAATCCAACTTCAAAGCCATAATCTTAGCCAACAGTTGCGGCTCCTTCTTTGCTAAGGTCTCCTTGTTGATTAAGTCGACGTGCACATATTTCTTTTCTTTGTTGCTGCTGTACCATGCCTTGGCTTCTTCCTCAAGAACCCATTTGATTCCGAACATTCTGCGTGGTAGGTGTGCTGAAGATGATTCGCCTTGGTCTTTTCGGCTTCTCTTCTTGTCCTTGCGGGTTGTGGTAGCCTTCTCCTTGCCTTGTCTTGCTTTCGGTGCCATTGTACCTGAGACTAGAAATAATGTTAGATGCAGCACAATCGCACTTTATACAATCTATATGCAAGCATTAGGGGTACCACCCCACACTTAATCTTGTTAGCACAAATCAGTGAAGTGAACGTGGTCGAGTACTCAGACTTCGTCGACATACGTCTTAGGATTGTATTCCGACAAGAAAATCAGTATTACATCACTCATGAGCAGCCATTTGGACGACGTGCATGGGGAATATAGCAACGTTACAACATAGGAGTTACCACATGGAATTGTTATTCAAACAACAAACACCACCACCTAAATCGATAGTCACTATAACCTTATCCCGATGGCCGGGATGGTTCATCATGCAAGCATCCAAACAACACTCTCAATCAATATTCATGGCCACATATGTTCAGCAAGTATCACAACAATGCCATTGAAACAAAATTCAAGTCGGAAACAAGTCAGGAATTCCATTCGTATTCATTCAATCACACGATTTTTGCAACAATTATCCAATCACATGAACATCACCACTAATCTCACATGATTTAGCAAATTATACTAAGCATAGCAACGTAGTACTTACTATAAATAGATGAAGATTAAGAGAGCACTTACTTGCTTGAAGATTGTGGGGAAGTTGTTGTGGATTGGAAGAACAAAGGAAGAAAAATTTGAGAGGATTTGGGATGATATGCGGCGCCTTTAGGGTTGATTCTAATGTGTTTGTGAAATAAAAACAAGTCCCCTTTATATAGGAGGAGTATGGGTCGGGTTATGACCCATTTACAATCGGATTTGGGGACAAAATCACCCTATATGCGGCGCATATCCCTCGGCATATCACATGTATATGCGGCGCATTGTCCATGGCATAATGGGACATATGCGCCGCACATAGTATGGCATATCTAGGCATATGCGGCGCATATGGTATGGCATTTGGTCTCAGTATCTCAAATGCCATAGCATAGGCGGCGCATAGTCAAAAGCACACCTAGGAATAGGCGGCGCATAGGGTATAGCACACTAGATTCCGAGTCTTTAGGCTATAGAATAGGTTGTGCATCGTTCGTGGCCTATTTTTACCAAGGCCTAGCCTTCCTCGAAGCCTATTATGACGTGAGAAAGGCTCAATTCATAGCCTTATGCATCACCATTCCTAACTTACCGACTTTACCATACAATGCGACCAAATCGTCAATTGAAATCAATCTCCTCGTTGCATACTTCTTACACCTATATTTGCTCAAACAAATGAAAACGATTAGTACGATGGGTTGCCTCCCACCAAGCGCCTTAGTTTTGGTCGTGGCGCGACTCTTATTTTTGGATTTTCATTTATCAAAAAGAAAAAATACTAAAACGACAAAACAATAAAACAATAAAACGAAGGGTTGCCTCCCATCTAGCGCCTTATTTATTGTCGTGGCTCGACGTAGTAATCTCGAGTACTTAGACTTCATCGAGATAGGTGATGGCCATGTCATTCATCGAGTCAAGAGGACCGATATATGGCTTAACACGTTGGCCATTCACCTTGAAGATAACACCCTCATTATTTTCCAGTTCGACTACTCCAGACGAGTAGACGTGGGTGACTTTAAATGGACCAGACCACTTTGATTTTAACTTACCTGGGAAGAGCTTGAATCTGGAGTTAAAGAGTAGTACCATGTCACCTTTTTGGAAGTGTCGTCGAACAATCCGCTGATCGTGATACTTCTTCATCCGCTCCTTGTATAAATCTGATCTTTCATATGCATGGAGACGGAATTCATCTAGCTCGTTCAGCTGCTCCAACCTCAGGTTCTTCACATCATCCCAATTCAGATTCAAGTGCTTCAATGCCCATAATGCCTTGTATTCAAGCTCGATGGGTAGATGACAAGCCTTCCCATAAACTAGCTGATAAGGTGACATGCCAATGGGTGTCTTGAATGCAGTCCTATACGCCCATAGTGCATCATCTAGCTTCCGAGACCAATCCTTCCGATTCGCATTAACCGTCTTGGCCAGGATTTGCTTGATCTCACGATTGGAAACCTCTACTTGTC
Organism: Capsicum baccatum var. pendulum; assembly: GCA_030864225.1. NCBI lineage: Eukaryota > Viridiplantae > Streptophyta > Magnoliopsida > Solanales > Solanaceae > Capsicum > Capsicum baccatum. The sequence continues at coordinate 204,255,199 of CM061553.1, forward strand.
CACTAGTTTGGGGATGATAAGGCGTAGCTACCTTGTGTTGCTTGACTCCATACTTGGCCAATACAGATTTGAATAGCTTGTTGCAGAAGTGAGATCCTCCATCACTTATGATAGTACGAGGTACCCCAAAGCGAGAGAAGATATTCTTCTTTAAAAACGCTACAACACGCTTTCCTTCATTATCGGCCAATGCTACAGCTTCAACCCATTTCGACACATAATCCACAGCAACCAAGATGTACTTCATTCCAAACGAATTCACGAATGGTCCCATGAAATCAATGCCCCATACATCAAAGAGTTCTACCTCCAGAATTGTGGACATGGGCATTTCATGGTGTTTTGAAATAGCACCTTGACGTTGGCATTGATCACACCTTCTCACATAGTCGTGTGTATCTCTGAATATTGTAGGCCAATAATAACCACTTTGCAAGACTTTTCTTGCTGTTCGATTCCCTGCATGATGGCCTCCAACTTGCGAAGTGTGGCATGCTTCTAATATAGTGGGCACTTCTTCATGGGATATACATCGTCGAATGATACCATCCGCGCATCTTCGAAACAAATAAGGCTCATCCCAATAATAGTGCTGAACGTCATGCATAAACTTCCTCCTCTGGTGGTAAGATAAATTGGAAGGTAACACATTACTCACCACGAAATTTGCAAAGTCGGCATACCATGGTAAGTTCTCCATTGTTGTCGCTAGTATCTCCTCGTCAGGGAATGCATCGCCAATCTGATTTTCTGATTGCGCCACATATTCTTTCTCAAGTCTAGATAGGTGATCAGCCACTTGGTTCTCGCAACCTCTTCTATCTTTAACTTCGAAATCAAACTCTTGCAGCAGCAACACCCATCGAATCAGCCTTGGTTTTGCATCCTTCTTTGTCATTAGATACCTAAGAGCTGCATGGTCTGTATGAACGATCACTTTAGTACCTAATAGGTAGGCGCGGAACTTCTCAAACGCATACACGACCGCTAATAGCTCTTGTTCAGTGACGGTGTAGTTCCTTTGGGCTTCATTGAGGACCTTACTCGCATAGTAGATAGGATGAAATAATTTCTCCTTTCTCTGTCCAAGAACAGCACCAACGGCTACCCCACTCGCATCACACATGACTTCGAACGGGAGCGTCCAATCTGGTGTTACCATGATAGGGGCTTCAATGAGTTTTTCTTTAAGGCATTCAAATGCCTTTAAGCAATCATCATTAAAGTCAAACTTCGCGTCTTTCTCCAATAGCTTGCACAATGGACTAGAAATTTTGGAGAAGTCTTTGATGAATCTACGATAGAACCCAGCATGGCCAAGAAAACTACGAACTCCCTTCACCGAAATTGGAGGTGGTAGCTTCTCAATTACCTCTATTTTGGCGCGATCAACCTCTATTCCTTTTTCGGAGATCTTGTGCCCAAGAACAATTCCTTCTTTTACCATGAAGTGGCACTTCTCCCAATTCAGCACAAGGTTGAACTCTACACATCTTTGTAATGCCATGCTTAAATTCACCAAACATGCTTCGAAAGACTCCCCAACAACTGAAAAGTCGTCCATAAATACCTCCAAAGTGTCTTCTACCATATCAGAGAAAATAGACATCATACATCGCTGAAAGGTGGCTGGTGCATTACATAACCCGAATGGCATACGTTTGAAGGCAAACGTACCATATGGGCATGTAAACGTGGTCTTCTCTTGGTCTTCTGGTGCAATAAAAATCTGATTATAACCCGAATAACCATCAAGAAAGCAAAACCATCCTTTTCCCGCTAATCGATCTAGCATTTGGTCCATAAATGGCATGGGGAAGTGATCCTTGAGAGTCCAAGAATTCAGCTTGCGGTAGTCCATGCATACTCTCCATCCAGTGACGGGCCTGAGTGGAATAAGCTCATTCTTTGCATTCGCAACCACCGTCATACCTCCTTTCTTGGGAACACATTGTACTGGGCTTACCCATGTACTATCAGAAATAGGATACACAACTCCTGCGTCTAACCACTTGATAATCTCCTTCTTCACCACCTCTTGCATTGGTGGGTTTAGACGTCTTTGGTGTTCGATGGTGGGTGTGCACTTTTCTTGGAGCTGAATTTTATGAGTGCAAATCCCAGGTGGAATACCAAGGATATCCGCAATGGTCCACCCAATAGCTCTAATATACTTGCGTAAAATTGCAATAAGAGCTGCAACTTGTTGCTCACCTAAATCGGCTGCCACTATGACTGGAAGAGTGTTTCCGCTTCCTAAGAATGCATACTTCAAATGGCTTGGCAGCTCCTTTAATTCTAATGTGGGTGGTTCTTCAATAGATGGCTTAGCTGGTGGTGTGGGTCGATTCTTGAGATCAAGATCCAGCTTCTTAGGAGGATAGCGATATGCTCCTAATCCCGATAGAGCACAAATATCATCTTCAGAAATTTCAGCATCATCATCATCTTCTTCCATGAGCAAAACCTCCAAAGGATCATCAAGAATTTGCTCTTCAGCAAGTAACTCATCCTCGTCATCAACGACAACATCAGCCACAGAAAATACACTTAGATCTTTGGGTTGCTTCATTGATTTGCAAACATCAAAGCGCACCACTTCATCATTTATTCGGAATGAAAGCTCATTAGCTCTCAAATCTATGAGCACACTTCCCGTAGCAAGGAAAGGGCGTCCCAAGATGATGGGAACCTCTGAATCTGCTTCGCAATCCAAGATGACAAAGTCTGCTGGAAATATGAATGAAGATACCTTTACCAAGACATCGCATAGAATACCAACCGGTCGTTTTACCGACCTATCCGCCATAACAAGCTTCATATTAGTTGGTGTAGGATCTCCTAACCCCAACTTCTTGTAGATTGATAATGGCATCAAGTTGATGCTGGCTCCTAAGTCACATAATGCCTTAGCAAAGTCCAAAGATCCGACGGTGCAAGGAATAGTGAAAGCTCCGGGGTCGGCCTTCTTCTGAACTATGGATCGGGTAGCTATTGCACTACAATGATGCACATCTTCTTTCAGCTCATAGCTTGCTGCCCTCTTCTTAGTCAAAAGATCTTTCATAAACTTCGCATACCCAGGCATTTGTTCAAGTGCCTCTACCAATGGGACATTAATAGTCAGCTGCTTCAACATGGTCATGAACTTGCTGAACTTAGTGTCATCGGCCGCCTTCTTCAATCTTTGTGGAAAAGGTGGTGGTGGGTATGGAAGTGTTCTCTCCATGGCTTTCTTCTCCTCTTGCTTCCGTTTATTATTTTTTTCAGGCTGCACGTCACTAGGCAACACGTCCTTGACGTTGGAAGTGGATATTGCGGCGTCTTCCCTAGTGGCGGCACTAGGTGTGGCGTCCATGTCTGCTGTTCCGTCAACTACTTGATTGCCTTCTGCTGAAGTTTCCAGCACCTTACCACTCCTCGTAGTGATGGCCATGCATGACCCATCATTCCTTGGGTTTTGCACAGTATCGCTAGGCAAGGTGCCGGCTTTTCTTTGGTTGAGTGTTGCTGAAAGCTGACTGAATTGCTGCTCTAGTTGCTTGATAGAAGTGGAATGAGAATCAACTAATTGCTTCATGGAGGCCAAATCGTCAATCACCTCCTTAACTCCCGCGCTCGTCGCTTCCACTCCTTTCAATAACTTAGCCATCATGTCTTCCATAGAATTAGATGTGGTGGTATCACGTCTACCAGGGGGAACGTACAAACCACTATTTTCATTATTTTTCTTCCAACTACCTTGGTCTTTACCTCCAGATTTATCATAATAGTTCCGACCTTGGTTTCCTTGGGCATTCCCACGGAAACCCCCCTGATTGTTCAAGTAGTTGGCCTCCTCTTCCGAATCAGATTCGTCTCTTCCTTTTGACGCAATAGCTTTCACTTTTTCAGTCTTCCCTAATAGATGCTTTGTAAGAAGATCCATTTGGGTTTTCATGTGCGCCATATCTTGATCACGTTCTTCTTCTCTTCTTCTTTGATCTGCAGACATGCCAATAGATAAAGTGGGGCTTGCTACCTCAGAATCCCTGGTATGCCAAGCTCTACTTTGTTTCGTCATACGATCTAGCATGTTACTTGCTTGACCAAAGGTGAGGTCCATGAAAGAACCTCCAGCTGCGTTGTCCACCACTGGTTTAGTTACTGAATTCAAGGCTCTATATAAGATCTCCATGAGGTGAACATTAGTCATGTGATGGTTTGGGCATCTCGCTAGCTTTGTCTTGAACCTCTCCCATGTTTCGTGAAGAGCTTCAGAGGGAAGCTGACGAAAGTTGCTGATTTCATCTCTCAATTGAGCCCTCTTGGATGGCGGAAAGAATCTTTCTAGGAAAGCGTCTCTCAATTGCCTCCAATTTGTAATAGAATCAGGAGTCAGCCCATTCAACCATAATGTTGCCTCCCCAGACAGAGACAATGGAAATAGACGTAAACGAATAGCATTCTGACCAACTCCAGGATTGTCAAAAGACTTGCATGTAGAAATAAAGTTGATGAGATGCATATTCGGATCATCGCCTGCTAGTCCACCAAATAATCCCTTGAGTTGCAATAACTGAATCATGGTGCTAGTGATGTTGAACTTGGCTCCGGGCGCTAATGGTGGTGGAATTATAGCTCCAGTGGCTCCGGCACCATCAAGATCATCATCATCATCGTCGAAAGCTGGTTGCAAAGGTTGGCGATCATATCTGTACCGAGCTTGTCGACCTCGTCTGTTGGCAGGTGTTGCCAAATCAGCGCCATGCCTTGGGTTGATCAACTCGTCATCTCCTAAATCTTCATCGTCAGGATTTGTTGCTCGTCCAGGATTATCAATGTTTTGTTGTTGGACTTGAGCAGCGGCAAGAGCAGCTAATCTTGCTTGCTCGTGTTGAGCAGCCATCCTGTCGATTTCCGCTTGTGCTTCCATTCTTCTAATTCGTTGCGGTTCCGGATTGATTGGTAGCAACGGTTGACCAGAACTTCTAGTATGGGGCATGCACTAAAAGAAAAACCTGCAATAACCAAAAACAAAAACTAAACGTAAAAGTACGAGAATCTTTGACCAAAGGGTCTAGTAATTATCACGAACTTGATTGACACTCGTATTCCCCGGCAACGGCGCCAATTTTTGACTCTCTCGAGCTTAAAGCGTGTCTAACGGTACGAATTCTCCAAGAGGTTAGTCCAGGTACGACACTAGCTTTTTAATAGGAAAGGGTGTCCTACTACCTTGACATTATCTCTTTTCCAGACAAATAACTTTTCTCTCGAACAAGTTAAATGTTAGCCTGGCGTTGGTCTATGCGTCTTCTTTTCTAGACAAATAACCTTTCTCTCGAACAGGTTAGATGTTAGAATGGCGTGTTCTTGTGTTTGAACCGCAAAGAATGTGGATTTAAGATGAAGAGAATAATGATATAAGCAATATACTTGTCTTGAACTCACAAACTCATAGCTATAGATAGTAACTCATTCGGCTTCCATAACCCCAACTAAGAGGTTTAGTTACCCATGAATGCGTAGGATATCACGTTTTGCATGGTGAATGGCGTGTGACAGAGGTGTTAGGCGTGTGGATTTAGTGATTCCGTAGCAAGTAACGATTCTCTTGTTGTGGAATTTAAGAGTTGAATGTTTGTGGTGGAAGATGAGAGGGATGGAAGAAAATTAAATTGTTGAGTTGATTATTGAAGAAGTGATTAAAAATCTCTAACATGATAGGGTATTTATAATACTCCTATCCTACTCCTACTAGACTACTAAAATAAATAACCAAATCCTAATATACTAATGAAATCCTTGACCCAAATGTACTAGGGTAAGGTTACAAAATTATAATCCAAGTAGAATAATGAAACACATAACCTAATTGCACTAGGTTAATGTATTATGGCAAAAATCCAGCTTTGTGTCTGTAAGTCCCCAAAGTCTTCAGAAATGCTGTTTTAGCCCGGGACAGATTTTCCATGCAGCAGATTTAGTCCTTTATGCGTCCAGCTCCTTTCCATCTCGTTTGTGAGCTTTCTTTTGCGTCAAGTAAGCCATAAATTGCTGTATTTTGCATCATTTATACCTGAAACTTTCCTAATCACATTTGTTAGCTCATTTATAGGAAAAAGGACTAAAAGTGTATGAAATAGATAATTAGTTCTCAAAACTAGGCTAAAATATGGGCAAATTATATTGATATAGGCGCGTAAATTCGCCTATCATCAATATACGTCAAGAAATTAGGGCATTTAACAAGGAAAGAGAAAGGATAGGGGAGATGGATATCGAGGTCAATCATCCATAACACTCTTATACATTATGTTTAGATGATATCTTATCTGTAGAATCATTTAGACTAATCAAAGAGTGTGAATATGAGGAGAAAAAAATCCTATACTGATGATGAGCTTGATGTTGATCAACCCTTGGATATTTCCCAACCAACCGAACCAACCATGAGGGATGATGATGCCAAGATTGGGGAAATAGTACTAGAGGCAAAAGAAGAAATCAAGCGCAATCCTTGTGAAGACTCTAGTCTATTTCGGGGTAAAGATACTAATAGGGATGCTACTCCGAAAGTAAGAGTTAGTCCTCATTTGAACCACTTTTCAACATTATGCCTAGTGGATGTGAGGAAAGTCGAATCACCCAAGAAAATGATGAATTTTGAAAATGAGGAAAAAATTCTTACATTTTGGAGTTTATCTTTCCAAAAGGGTATACCACAACCCCAATCATAAAAGCCAAGAAGCTTAAAGATCGATGTCTATTTAGTGGATTTTTAAGATCCTCACTGCTTCCCAATGATCCCACATGAAAGTTTGATGCAAAATTGGGTAAGCGGTTCAAGTCTTCGAAGTGGCGTGATAGAACATTCCTTATCATACCCTTACCTTTGCCCAACGGACCTAAAAGAAGTAAATATCGAAAGATGGGCTGACAATTTAAATCGTCTAAGTGGAGGGATAAAGAATGAAGCACTTTCAAGGTATCTTGATGAATTCTGATTAGTCAAGATAACCTGGTCATCTCGCGACATTAAATCAGGCGCTGCTTGAGAGGCAACCCAAGGTATTTTGTTGTTTGTATTCGTATTATGTGATTTACATCAGATCTTCGCACCCATGGTGCCACATGTGTGTTTCTAAATGGTGCCACAGGTATGTTTCTAACTCTCTTGTTTTGGTTTGACGCATTGGGGACATTGCATGATTTTAAGTTGAGGGTGGGACTACTTGTGGGTGTTGATTTCCGCTTGGGGTTTTTATTGCCATGCCTCTTTTCCCCAAAGTTTTGTTCCTAGTAGAGCCATGTTTAGGCGTATTATGATTTGTTGTAACATTTTGTAGTTGACTAGGAGAAATACAAGTACCTAAGGCAGTTAACACGATTTTGTTATTTTGTGAACACCTCTCAAGTGATCTAATTCTTTAATTGTGTGATTTGCATCTAATTGTGAACTTTCTAAGCAGTAGAAAGTCAATCTAAGTCTTGGTTATTGCGCTTCGGAAGGTGACCAGGTGATCCTCTTTCTTCAAAAATCTCAAATTCACTACCACCATCCTAAAGGCCCTAAAAAAATCCAATAGAGCATCTCCCTTTTCATTCCTCTCCCCAAGACCATAACCACCATGCACATCGATAAAGCCTCCCGGTAACTCCCTAATCTGCCCATTAAAATCTCCTGCTACCACAATCTTCTCAAAGCTAGGTTCGCCTCTCACGACCTCATCCAAATCCTCCCAAAACCATTTTTTCTTCTCACCGTCTAAGCACACCTGTGGCGCATAAACACTACACACATTCAGAGTACACCCCCCAATGATCAACTTAATAGTCATGAACCTATCGTTGACCCTCCTAACCTTCACAACTTTCTCTCTAAGATCTTTATCTACTAGGATACCTACTCCATTCCTACGTCTCTCACTCCCTGAGTACCAAAGCTTGTCACCATCCACATCCCTAGCCTTATAACCTACCCACTTGGTCTCCTGGACATACATAATATTAATCCTCTTCTTTCTAAGAATCTTCACAAGATCTATGGACTTACCCTAAAGGGTCCCTATGTTCTAAGACCCCACCCTCAACCTATCTACTTTTGCAACACATCTACCTCTACCACTCCTCACTCCATACCCTAACCCCATCCTACCCCCAACATCGCCCCCTATCCCAAACCTACTGTCCCCTCTTCCCCCACCCCTAAACCACCTCTCCCCTCTTTTCCCAACCTAAAAATAGCCTCTAGCCCCAACCCCCTCAGACATGACCTACCCTATCATTGACGCCTAAAGCCACTACTCCAAAAACAAATAGAAATAGAAACAACACTAAGCTCAGATAGGAACAAAACTAACAGTAGGGAATATAGAGCACACTAATGGTCTAACACTAAGAGCATCAAAATAAATCATAAAAAGCGGTGCAAGTTACCAATATAATACATCACACAATCCCAACAAATTACATGCAAGTCAAGATACAAGAAATAATATGAGAAATAATGCGGAGAAGTAAATAGCAAAGATTAGAAATCACCGGGTTACGCTTGTAGACTAAGTCCTTTTCTCTTGCGTGGTATGTTGGATCCCGACAAATAGATAAAAAAACTGGTCGTCGGGATATTATCGCTGGAGTGTCTCCAGAACCTGATCTGATACTGTCGGGATTTGATCTGACCAGGACCACCAGAACTTGGTACCTGAACCCACCGGAATCGGTCGCCTATGATCAGAGTTGTGCGCTGACTATATCACTGGGGTCAAGTCGACGGTGACTCTAAATGATCGGCAAAAGTAGTGGAAGGTATGAAACAATAGGGAGAAGAAATAGGGGGAGAGAGAAAATCTCAAAGGGAGAGAGAGAGAGGTAGTATTGTCTTCTTACCTGGCGCCAGCCCTACTGATCCAGCGCCGGTGCCGGAGATGCCCGATTCACTTCAAAACGACCGTTAGAAATGAATTATGTTTTTTCTATATGTATTTGTGGTTATCTTGTTACCCTAATATAGAGGATATTAAAATCATCAATAAATTAGAGGGTGTAAAATAATGCATATTTAAAATCACCAAATCTTTATAGTGTGACTCAACTCAAGATAAAGAATTTCAAATTTACCAACTCGAGAAGCGATTATAGTAAAGACCACCTTTCCTAACTCTCTACTCAACTTTAGACAAGAACCATATCACACAAAGAACAGAGCATCCAACTCCACACAAATAACAATGGAAAACCATCACTAGAAGATGAACCTAACAAATCTCAAAAATGAATCCAAGACTTCTCGATATCAATATCAAACAACTATCGATCAATGAAATAGTGACAAGCAAAGAATGGACCCCAACTTTGTCAATCACAAAATGGCTATATAGAGATGGATAGCAATACCAAAACCTTCAACACTCAATAGGCAAATCTAAGAATTCCAAACTCAAGAACATGCAATATAGCTAAATTGCAAACTATAGGACAATAATAGAACCACAGAAGGTCAACTTACCTTCAATACCATAATTATTCCACAACAAGTCTAGCACAGTCAGCAAATGAGAAAAACAATGAACCTCACCTCGCTATAGAAAATAAATCATCTAACCAAACTATAGTTGTCCGAGCTAATGAATAAGAACTGCATAGAAGGTACAATTCTAACTAGATGCCACTAGTCTAGCCATCTACCAACGAGGGTCAATTACATAAAATAGAAACAATAACAATGATATGATCATCAATATTATGAATATGTAGTACCAAAATAAAAGTCAATAGCAAGTACAACTCAAGGGCCCCAATAAGGCTAATGTGCCAAGGCAATGGGACTTGAACCCAAGTCTTCACCAATAGGGATAAAATATTAGTAAAGATTTACTCTACCCACTACTAAAAGAAATAAACCATGGGTTAGCCACATAATTATGAACTCAATAACAAGGCACACGATAACCAATATGAACTTATCAAGGCATATAATAATTAGTGGGTATAGAAACCTCAATATACACAAATAAAAAAGGTAAATACGGGAAATAAAACCAAACCTATCATGGTGAAATCCATAGTCTCATGCTTGACATGTCTAAGGGAGAATAAATCTGAACCAGTCTAAATTTGGACCGACCATCTAAATCATCAACCGAGTCTCCAACCTCACTATCTCTAAATAAAGGTGCCACAACATTATGATGTTGATTTAGATAAGTTGGCCAACCAATAAACCCTCATCATGGACGCTATTTTGACCCATGTACCATCTCACCAAAACCAAAACATGCTTCTGAAATACCTTGAGGTGCTACACACTCTGGTCTAGAATGATCAGCACGACTAACCTGAGAGTCAACCATAATCTCAAATGCTATCTACATTGAATTTATAGGCTGCTAGTGAAGCTGACCTCCTCCAAAAGTATCCTCAATTCCAAATGAATGACCAATAGCACTATGTTGCTGGCATGTACTCTTACCACCACCTCCACAAGTCACAATACATGCTCTATTTGTAGTCTTCACATAATTAACAACCTGATAAAAGAAAAACTCAACTGCTATTAAGTTCTTCAGCACCAAACAAAGTGCCAATTCTACAACTATGATAAATCCACAAACCATGTCCGGATTAAAAGAATATTATATAATAATATGCCTCGCCCAATCTTGAAATCCAGTCTCAAACTAAAACTTTTAAAAAACACTAATGAACACCAATAAATCCAACTTTGACCTTATAACATAATTGATGAACTAAATTTCATCGCTGGATAATGCTGAATATATTTAATATCCATACCTTACTCTCTGGTCTAACGTTGTGCTGAAACTCTAGAAACGTATGTTGAAGTCTCATCCGAATCTAACGATAACCTCGCATCATCTGTCTTGGGCAAAATAAAGTCAAGAATGTTCTTGAGGCTTATAAGAATATGGACACATGATAAGGACACAAGAAATGAATTTCCTAAGAATGCCCTATTAACTCTCGAAGATAGGTTACAGATGAATCCATACCGATCTGCAGGACTCTACTAAACACTTAACTCTTGTACAAACTCATCGGTGAACCTGTCGGACTCTCATACCAATTTGTCAAGACCTAATTTCACAAGTCATGATGACGCCTATTATAACCCACCAGTAGGCAAGCCAAATCCCATAGTTTTGAACTGCTAGTAACGGACTACCAAAGAATGGAATGAATACTGCAAAATAGGTAAAATAAAAGACTAGTATACATAATTTAATCACAAAACCTAGTAGAATTAGTACAAGAGCTTCTAACATAATAAGGATACAAATGAGGATTTAAATGTAATATTCTGAATGTCAGGAGCTCACTCTGTGTTTACAACTACAGAGACTAGTCTAGGAGCTCCAAACTAATATTACATTAAATACAGAGTAATCCCTTAATAAAACATATAGACTAGTCTAGTACATAAGAGAGAGAAAAGTAATATTCTAAATGCCAGCAGCTCATTCTGTGTCTCCAATCTATGGTTTTTGTGCACAATGCACACAACACTAACAATAACCTGTACTATGATCTGTAGGCTACAGAAGTGTAGTATGAGTACAAAACATATGGTACTTAGTAGACAACTATCGACTGAGCCCCAAAGATAATGTAGATATATATAACATATAACCATAATGGAAATCTACACCCAAATATCTAACAACCACATAAGAAAGCCAATGAGAAAATAAGGATAAACTATCTTATTCATATCCAATAAACTAACATAATAAGGATAAGGAAGTATTAAGGATGAACTATCTTATTCTAGCCATATTCAGGAATCTCAATACTATACTGTATATCACCGATCAATATATGAATAAAGGTCTTATGAAAGATATACAATAGTATACAAAGCCAAGAAATGAATATACAATCTTTATAATGAAGGAAACGATATATGGTAATACATAGCTACATATAGCTAGATATAAATACATATATATATATATATATATATATATATATATATATATATATATATAGGTTAACTCAAAGTACATCCTAAATAATTAGACTAACATTTTATGACCTCATAATCATAGCAAGAACTAGTGGGAGTATACTTGGGTTTCTATCACACACATCTAATCATGAGGTAATCAAGCATAATAATGTAATCGCCAGATAAAAGAGCTAAAATCATACCTCAAGTGTAAATATTAGATCATTAGCAAAGCTTCCACAAATTAATAACAATAGAAATTACATCTCGAGTAACTGGCTAGCCCGAACAACAAATACCTAATCGAGCCTTTCATGAACCCCTACTGCCTCAGGCTTAGAAGGTTCAATCAATATACAACACACCATAACTCATACTCATCACCATAGCTATGTAACCCTTCATAAGGCTGATAGATATAGGTTCATACTGGTGATAGGTAATACACATGGAAGAATAAATGCTAAGATACAATTTGTATCATCCTAACCAATCTAAAACACCATAAGTAACCAATGTATATCCTTACATCATGTATATTACAATCAATAACCAGACACAAACTAAAAAATATATAATCAATAGTCGGACTCAAATTGGTAAATATTTAATCAATAGCTAGACGTGAACCAATAAATATATAACCAATAACAAAACTCAAATAGTTAAAAATATATATTAATAGCCAGACTTGAACTAGTAAATATATAATCAATAGCCAGAATTGAACAAGTAAATATATAATCATTAGCCCTCAGTATCATCAACTATCAATTATTGGGTTCAACCTAAAATTAGTATCATCCATACTATCCTCAACCTCCATCCAATAACAGAGAGATATGTATATAGTTATATAATAGGTGCACGAACTTAAGTCATGGATGACAAAAATGTGTATCTGAAAATCCATTACTCGGGGTAAACTTTGGGAAAAAATTAATATAAAAATGTAGAAAGGGTCAGAATCTTTCATGACTGAAGTAATTAATGGTATAAATTTATAGACCAGAATCTGTCTCAGAATAAGCATTAAAACATCAATGTTTTTATCTCTTTACACATAGGTTATTAATCAAGATGACAATTATTGTTATGAAGAAATCTGTTTTAAGGTGATACTTTAACCAAAATTTAGGAAAACAGTAGTAAAATTATATTTTAGTTTGAATCATTTAATTTACTAATTTAACTCTCATGAATGTATAGATTCTATGCATGCCATCATTAGTATTCAAACAATGATACCACATAACATCAATATATCTATAAACTACAACCATATCCTTTACAAAGATAAACACTTCCCGGATGTCCAACTGATATCATAAAATGGTCGTGGGCACAATAACGTGTCATAAATAAATACAGCATCATAATCACAACCTTAGGCCCACATACATATCCAGAACCTATGTCGATAATCATATTCGTAAGCCATCTCGTTTCTATAAGCCATATCATGTCTATGAGGCATATCATATCTATAAGTCCTAAGTCCTTATACTTAAATAGTCAAGACTAAGTCACACTTTTCTACCCATAATAAATCTTACCATTCACATTCATACGTAATATATATAAAACAGATCATCTCGTAAAGAAAAGTCAATAGAATCCTACCTCGAAGACAAATCACAAATCCTTGAATCATCCATAAAAGTCTGTCTTACTGCAAGAATTCAAAATACTACAATATTTTCCAAATTGTAATCTACGTGTCATTAGAAGTAGAATGAGACCCATATTGCCATATAATGGGGTGCGACAAAATTTTGGGTCAAGAAACAACCTCACGGGGCCAACTAACAAAACCCAAAATTAAAATGATTATGAGGTCCCTCGAAGGACAAAGAAGTTTTGCTCAAAATATGAGCACAAACGGAGCACAAATCGAGTACCAAACCAACCTTTAAAGTATTAAGAATTCAAATTCCTAATTTCTAAGAATTTATCAAGAAATTGAAGGAATCTTACCATGAATTCAAAGGAAAACCACAGAATAATCATTAACCAAGATCCCCAATTACCTACAAGCTTGAATTTTAATCCCTCACATTATTTTAGGATTAATCTTTCAATGGGAAATATGAATAATGCCCAAAATTGTGTAAAAAGGCTCAATTTATACCAAGACCAGATACTTGAGAGCCATTATCGCGCCTCTGAGGTATGCAATTACAGTATCTCTGCCCTGCTACACAAGTTGCGATCGAGGCATACCTACAACAATCACACTATCTCCTTGCCAAGGGTACCACAATTGCGGCACTTGGCTGGCGGTTGCAGCCATATAAGTTGACAACTAAAACTTGGAAGTTTTTCCAAGTTTCTATCAAGCACTCGAGATTCATTTGGAATCCCTTATATGTAAATAAACTATGAAACCATACCAAATTCAATATTCTAGACTCAATGATGCTTTCAGATTTTCCATATGAGGTTGTTTCAACTAAATATGGGTCCCATAACCATATTTCATTTTATTAACTTTCCAACCAATAAGTCAAAATGAGCTCGGGTGCCTCAAAATCCTAACCAATGGTCTACCTAGCCTAAAGTGAATATTCCAAAGTTGATGGAACTGTCAAAATTCTCATTTAAGGTCATTTGCTAGGATTTTTTGTCCAAGACTAAATCCTAAATTGTGGAAGCTCTAAAATAAAAAATTGAGCCAAAAATCCAAACGAACTATCCGATCACAAAAATGATAGTTCTGATAAGTCATAAATGAATTTTAGCCACTTTGGGAAGGCTCGAAATGCTAAAAATGCAAACAAATAAAGAAAATGACCTGAAGCTTCTTTATAGTCGATAAAATAACATTATTTTCTTTGATCGAACATTGAACAGTATGCCCACAATTTTATTCATCATACAATATGCCATCAGTGACTACATATTTGTAGGTTCTATTATTCTTAAGCCTAGAAGTTTTAACAAAGCCAACGACATCAAATTAATACTGGCTCACAAGTCCCACAATGCTTTGGCAAATCTTGATGTCCCAATGTTGCATGGGATTGCGAATGGTCAAATATAACCATTCATTTGATCTAGAGATCTATAAGTAAATGCACTATAGTGGTGCAACCCACTAACGTCCTCAAAATCCATATCCATCTCACTCGTCACCAAATCCTTCATAAACATGGCATAACCTGCCATATCTTCATGAGCCTCAAGAGTACGAATGTTCAAGCTTAACTCTTTTAGAATGGAAATAAACTTATTGAACTTTCCATCTTCCTTATTATTTTTTAGCCTTTGAGGAAAAGTTGGGGGAGCTCTTGGAATTTTTTTCACTATATGCTCATTGACTTTCCCTTACCTTTGTCCTTCTCAACATCATAATAAACACTTGTAGACTTTTTTGACTTTGCTTCAGGTGTCTTATCAACCATAGCACTCTCATTATGTGGCTCATCAATAGTTGACAAAAGAGGATCAATAGTTCCCTTACCACTACGAGTGGTTATAGCTAAACAATGACCACTGTTCTTAGGATTCTGAACTGTGTTGCTAGGAAGAATGCATGGCTGCCTCTAATTCAAAGTTGTTAAATTTTGTCCAAAGTGATTCTCCAATGCTTTATCGCAGTAGCATGAGATTCTACCTTCTGGGTTAATCTTGAGATGTCTTCCCGAATCTCTATAAGGGAACTTTCCTGAACCTTGACCAACTTGGAAAATATAGCCTCTATCCTTGACTCAGTATCATGAATGTCAGTTGGAACATACACACCACCCTTCTTCTTTTAATAATCTCTTTGTCTCTAGTCACCATCCCACTCTTTTATCCTATCTCTGTATCTATTCTCATAATATTTTCAAATTTGGTGTCCTTGTCTCATGGCTCAAAAACCTGCCAACTCTCGATCTAGGTACTTTGCCTTCTCTTCTAAATCAGAATCATATGATCTAGAGGCCTTACCCTATGATTCAATAGCATTCACCTTCTTAGAAATCATTGTTGGGAACTATTATGTCAATAGCCCAACCTCTGTCCTTATTTGAGCAACCTTTTGCTCCACTGTGTCATCAATAACTTTGTGCTCACTGGAAGCATCAATAGCATAGGTGCCGGTGCCTCTCTCTTTCTCCTTAGTATGCCATCCTCCGTTGGTAAGAGAGATCTGGTCTAAGATATCAGATGTTGTCTCCCAATGTACATACATGAATGCTCCACCAATAATAATGTTAGCCATAGCTCCTTAACTGGTGTTAAGGGCACGATTGAAAATCTTAAGCAAGATCTACCATGAATTCAGGTGGTTAGGCACCATCATTAACTTTTTTTGAATCATAACCATGCCTCATATATCGACTTAGAGTCTAACTGACTGAAATAATATATCTCATCATTCAACTAAAGCATAATAGATCGTGGAAAGAAATATTATAAAACTGTCCCCATAACTCATTTTGAGTAGTGATTAATACTTGAAGAAGTTACCCTAACCAAAATGTAGCTTCACCAGTCAAAGAAAATGGGAAAAACCTGAGTCACAATGCTTCTTGATTTACCCTAGGTATAGTGTATGAAGAGCAGATCCTACTAATTTTTGTAAGGTATATGTTTACATCATCTATCGTCAAGCTTTCAAACATACCCTTAAGATTCAATAGCTGGATCATGGCACTAGTAATGTTGAACTTCATACACGATGGCAATACGGGGGGTTGATAGCTCCTGTGTCGGTAGGCTTAATGTATCCCAAGTCCTCCTCTGGATCATCATATAGAGGAAAGAACTGATAGGCTAGGATCACTTGATATCGACCCCTTTTATCTTTATATTGATTTCCTCTAAGGTCTGCTGGATAATCAACTCTTAGTTACTATCTAGCACGATCTACCTCCTAAGCTATCATACGAGCCTTTTCTTTCCTCCACTGATTATCAACTACTTTTGCTAATAATTGTTATATCCTTTGATTAACAATATCTTGAACATCTCTGGGATAAGCAGAGGGCACATCATTGGGGTTATTCTGAACCCCTTATAGCTCACCTTCTCAAACATATTCAGTTATTCAACTAGACGACTGTAGGATTCTTTCTAGATCGGGATTAAGTCAAAGTAAGGTCTTGCCTCAACTCCTAGTGTTAGGGATAAACCGGCGTACACCCAACTAAAAACATAAAAACAAAATCCAAAAACTTCAATCAATAATCACACTGTATTCCGCAACAATGGCGCTAAAATTTTGATATCTCCTAAACTACACCTTAAATTAAAGATAAAGTGATTGATGCAATATATAGTAACCCAAATCAGGATGGGGTTGAACCCATAGGGAATACATTAACTATCTCTGAAGATTTCTAAAATCATCGGGCAGTATAGAAAACCAAATGGGGGGATTGTAGTTGTAATCAGTGAAAAGTAACAAGCTATGGAATGCTTTTGGTTGTAAATAGTCAGAAACAAAAACTAGGCTTGTGTTCCCCCTGGTTTCTAATGCTATAGGTTTATCGTGCTCAATCCAACAAATAAACTATTGTGCATGTAGAATCTGCCATGTTTTGTATCACCAAAAACCTCGCGACACAGTCGTGAATTCGCTCATCTCCTATCAGTCTCAGACTGTCTTAATACGAACCCTTGCCTTGGACCCCAGTTTCAACTATCTTATCTCAATATCATGTTGATTATATGAATATCATTATCATAAGTAGATAGTGATAATTAGCTTATTTTGACAATTAACTTAAAATAGCTGTTATGATTTCCTTTTCCCAATCCCTACCTCTCTCTCAGGTTCGTAGTGAATGCATGCGGGATCATAATGTTTGCAACCATTAAGAAATCAATAAGCGCACAAAAACCATAATACATGCAGCAACAATAATCTTGAAGGATTGTTCACTTCCCCTACTTTGTTAATCTACTGGGGTTCCCATAACCCTAGATAAGGGAATTATCCACCCGTCTTTGGAAAAAAATCAATAGAATTCACATTTGAAGGGCTAAATACATCGAGAAACACCTCAATTTGGCTCAAACATTCACTTTATCATTTAAATTAGTTATTGTTCATTTTTGGTACCTTAACTAGTATCCAATTGTGACATTTTGAAACTTTTGCTTACATGGCAGCGTGAGAGAATTATACTTTTATAATTGGAGCGTGAATGATGATTTAATCAATTTTTATTTTTTCCTCTTCTTCTTCTTCCTAATTTTTTGAGCCGTTATTCCAATTTTTTTTAGGAATTTTTCCTCCTTTGCATCAAGCTTAAACTCAAATATTCTATTCAAATCTCTCAATAGTAGTAATCCTTTCTCCCAACACTATTATCTCTTGTTCTCTTGATTAGAAAATCAAATTTTCATAAAAAAAGAAAACATTTATAGACTCACAAACAAATCTTAAAAAAATGATGTCAACGATCGAAATGATATATAAAGCCTCAAATTTTTTCACACCCATGTTTAATTTTTAGCTTTTCAAGTTTTTTATTTGTTTTGAGCTTGAAAAAATATCAAGAATGGTTGTAATTAGAAAGATGTGTTGAATAAGACATTTTTTTTGCAGGTGGGTATTGTGCAAAATGGAGAAATAAAAAGATAACCAAAGAAGATAAGATAACTAAGTAGTAATAGTTGTAGTTCAGATTAATTTTTATGGTCAAAAAGTCTAAACAACAGGGAGAAATGGAGAAATTTACTTGATAAGAGGGGGCGTGAGGGGTAAATAAAGAAGATGAGATAGCGGGTGGGGGTTACCGGGTGAAGGAGAGGAGGGAGAAGATGACTTTGGGGTTTGGGGGTGGAGGAGAAAAGGGGCTGCTAAATGGAGAAAATGACTTCGGTGGGGGGTTTTGGAGGGTGGGAATGGAGAAGATGACTTTGGGGTTTGAGGGTTGGGGGTAGAGTGGAGTGGGCTTGTCTGTCAAATTGACTTAAATAATTTTATAATTATTAAATTCCATGTGTCAACAATTAATTAGTTAGTTTCTTATGTGCTTTTACCTTTATTTTATCCTTTAAGTTAATCGAGTATATATTAATGAGTTGGATAATTACAATTAGTTGGCATAATTTTAACGGTCAACTAATCCACGCAAGAAATGATTATAACTACGCACATGAGGATTTACACTAGTTTGTGACAAGTTGAGGGGCTTGTTGATCTGTTTAGCCTATTTGAAAGCATTACATGAATGGTATAATAATTAACAAATAAAATCCAAAGTACTAATTAAATAATCAATGAAAATCAAGAACAAAATAATCCCAAGATCAAAATCAAATCTTGAAATCAAATATATGTTTATAAGTAGTAAGAGTGTGTAAACCAACTAAACATGTCAAAAGTTTATTTGTAGAATACAAGGAAACCATAGGAAACCAATCCTAAAAAAAAAGAGGAAAATCAAAGTCAATGGCCACCTACGTGGCGTAGGTGGTCCCACTATAGGTGGCAGTGACCAAAACTCCTCCGCACTCCCGAAATCTTCGTGGTTTCTAATACCTTTGAGGCATAGGTACCATCTACAGCCCATAGGTAGTCCACCGTATGTGATAGACTAAAATCTTCAGCTTCTGAATCTCTGAACTTCAGCTTTCTGGCACATATTCTGATACCTACTTAGTGTAGGTACCCACGTGGGTGTCCTAATATCTTCAATTTTCATATCCTCTAATTTTTTAGTAACAAAACCTGGTATCATGCAAAATATAACACAAAACACACCATATCTAACAAAAAAAATCTAAGTAACATGCATATTTTAAATGTTTTAAGCATTAATAGTTCTATCAAACCTTTGAACATCAGAGCACAATCCTCAAATATTGTGCATGCTCCTCTCTATTCCTTGAATACCCAAGGATATTGTCATTGAACACAATCACGGCGAAATCCAAAGAAGTTTTGAACACTCAAATCATCAAATCTATGAACACGGCTGGGGTATTAGTCAACCCCAAAGACATCACTAGGCACTCATAATGACTGTAATGGGTCCTAAAATTTGTCTACAGGATATCCTCTTCCCGAATTCTCTATTAATGGTAATCAGACCTCAAATTGATCTTAGAAAACACCGATGCACCCTTAATCTTGTCAAACAAATCATCAATATGAGGCATAGGATAACGGTTCTTCACCATCACTTTATTAAGTTGCCTATTATCAATACACATACGCATAGAGCCATTTTTTTCTTCACAAACTGTACAGGAGCTCCCCAAAGGGATTTACTGGGTCTAATAAAACCCTTGTCAAGATGATCCTTAAGCTGATAATTTAGCCTTTTAAGCTTGGCAGGGGCCACACCGGAAGGTGCTATAAAAATAGATTGGGTGCCAAGCTTAGATCAACTAAAAATTCAACCTCATGAGTAGGAGGTATATAAGGCATATCTATAACGAAAACATCAACTAACTCATGGACTATAGGGACAGAGTCAAGCGATGAAATCTCCAAACTAATATCATGAATATAAGAAAATAATACTCACAACCCCTCAAGATAAGTCTCCTAGCAGACATAGAAAAAATAATCTCCATCAGCTCATGGCTAACAACTTTATGCAACACGACTAGTGTTACGTCGGGCATGGCTAAGGTAACGATCTTAGCAAAACAATCCATGACTGCATGATATTGGGATAACCATTCCATGCCTAGAATCACATCAAAATTTACCATGTCTAATATAATGAGATCAACATAAGTATCAACATCTGTAACTGTCACAACACATAATTTGAACACTCAATCCACAACTAATGAATCGCCCACGGGAGTAGATACTCATAAAAGCACAGATAATGAATACCAAGATAACCTGTGGGGCAAAATAAGTAGACACATAAGAGTATGTGGATCCCAGATAAAATAAAGAAAAATTCGACTGACAGCATACCAGAATTATACTAGTGATAATAACATCTGAAGACTCAACCTCGCGTCTAGCAGGTACTGCATACAACTTACCATGTCGGCCACCTGGTTAGGCTCCTGACTGATCTCTAGTACTACCTTTTATAAACTAATCTAGTAGTGGGAACACTCTTAGTGCAGTAATAATCTCTCCGCAACTATGGTACTTTCGCAAGTAATGACCAATATATCCACAACCATAGCATGTCACATAGGCTAAACAAGAACTGGAAAATCCAACGAAACCAAAATAAAAACCGCAACTAGAAAAACCAGAAGACGAGCCCCTCGACGAATGAACACCTCCCTGACTAGGAGGATCACTAAAACATGACTGACCTCTATCATTAATCTGAAGTGTTGCCTAAATGGGTCTGCTAGGCTAACTCTGAGGCTGATACGGCTGACACGGAGGGTATCTACCCTTGCAATTGCCACCTCTAAATCAGCAGATACTATGACTCCCACTGAAACTACCCTAATATAGAGATCTATTATCTCTCCCCCTTAGGCCTCAAAATACATCTCCTCCATCACTTTACCATGATCAGAAACCTCAAAAAATACCTACCCACAACAACAAAACTCTGAGTAGACATACGATGGGGAAGTCTTAATCCACGAACAAAGCAACAAAACCTCTCATACTCAACAAAATGAATAGAAGTAGAATGCCTATCCAACTCATAAAAATGATCCTGAAACTCTACAACCATCACGGAGACCTTCTCCAATATCGAGAACTGATCCTTGAAATAATTCCTAAGGATGTGAGGTATGTGCTTCTCTGAGAAGATCTCATAGAACTGAGCCTATGTCAAATGAGAAGATCTATTTGGCCTGGAATCAAGATGACCTCTCTAAAAAATTCCAGCTACCAAGTCCAACTGAAAAGTAGTGTAGCCCACATCACGAGTCTAAACTAGGCTTAAATTATGAAGTCAATCCTTACAAGTAATCAAAAACTCATATGCATCCTCGCCTAGTGCCCCAAAAAACCTAGGTTGAGCTAATCTCAAGAATCTACCCAATAATTTATGCTCTTCAATAGACATAACAGGTTGGGCAACCACTGGTTGAGCAACTACCGACACAAGAGGTGCTTCAACTCTTGGAGCCACAACTATAGGTTGCGCCCTTGCCTCAGTACTACTCTGATCTATAGACTATGCACTATTATACGATGCACCACCAACCAACCTTAGAAGGTGAACAAAAACATCCCTGAATACTGAAGAAGAAATAAACTCCATTAGAGCCTTTGCTGGTCCCTTGACTATGGCTAGCTAGGGTAGAAAAACCTCTAGCTCGGGAATAGGAATAGGGTCTGGTGAAGGCCCACTATTATTGCCCCTAGTTAGGCATACAAATTGAGGGTGTCCACAACCTCTAGGTCATTTATGAATAGTGAGAAGATCCCTAAGCTCAGTCTTGGGACCCTCATCTCGTATAGCGGTTGCACGTGTCCTAACCATCTGCAGGAAAATGAAATCAAAGGAATGTCTTAGAAACCAACTTAGACACTTAGCATGAAATGAGTGAAAGAACTGAAAAAATTCTATGAATGTCTTATAGATTCCCAAAAATAAGAAATGGATGTCATCATTTTGATCCACGGGACTCTACTAGACACTTGCTCTTGTACCATCAATACCGGTGAAGCCTGGGCTCTAACACCAATTTGTCACGACCCGATTGGCGATTCATAATGGCACTTACTAAATCCTTCAAGTAGGTAAAACAAACTATAACTTGGATCTATTTGCAATGGGTTGAATTTGTGGAAAATGCCCCAAAATGGTAAAATAAATGAAACAATCAAGGTAATAGAGATAGTCCAAAAATTAGTCATAACATAGAAAATCATTCAACGACCTGGTAGATTAAATACAAGAGCTAATACAACACACCATAAGTTCTAGAATAGTCAATACAATCTATCTCTAAGCAAAAAACTAGATATAGATACATAGGAGGAAATGGAGCAACTCCGAATCCAAGAGCTCACCCTATCTCAAAAATCAATCATAATATGATTCTCGAATCAGCGATGGCAACAAGTTCTTAAATTTTCTCCAAAAAGGTACAAAAGTGTAATATGATTACCAAAACCATGAGAACTCAGTAGGCATCATCAACCGACTGAGATAAAATATATAATAGGTGCAATAAAATGCAAGATAACGTAACCAAGTCAATAAATAAGGGGCAAACCTAAAAGTCACTCCAACGTCATTGTACATAAGTAAATAAATAAACTAGAACAATATCATAAAGAGCAAGTTATTGACAGGACCTGAACCAGGGCCTAGTCGTGTTGGGTGCCCAAGTCCAATTGGGACCGGAGACCACCCCCATTACCGAACCATACCTATTTTGCAATCTATGTCAGATGAATTCCAAACATATAAAGAGATAGAACAACAATAAATCAAAGACATTAATAAAATGCATTACCATAACCAACCAAACATTCAACCATATCCAACTTGTGTCAATATCAATGCCAATACAAATACCAAGGCTGACAGCAATACCGACACTGCACATGCCCATAGTAGTCACACAAAGCCTCTAACGGAAAACACGGAACATCCGATCTAGACATGCCCTCGACCACAGAAAAAACCAAAGTCCGAGAATCAAAAACAAAGTAAAGAAGTCCATAGCATGAAATAGAGTCTTCTGGAGTATAGAAGCTCACCACTTTTGTTTAACTCTGAATTGTGCACTAATATATGTCATTGAGCAGGAGGAGTAATGTAGCCGGTTCCTGTATCACATGTGAATACAATGCCAGAAGACGGTTAGAGTAACAAATGCTAGCATGTATTAAGGAATAAGGATAATATATATCAATTATTCAAAACTAAAGTAAATAACCATATTCAATCACATGCATATGTACATATATACCATGTCGGGAAAGGAACCGGGTAAAGCTTGTATTTAAAACTTTAACCTAGGTTGTGTAGCTTGACCATGCTAAAACCACCCAAGGGATAACTGGGCCTAATTTTACCCCCTAAATAGGCCTAATACATGTAGACGCACAAAATAGAGATATCATAGGAGTTGGGGATTACCATGTATCCTTCACCCTCCATGATACTTATATACAAGTATGAACTTAGGGGATTCTCATGTACCCCACAAGTATATGGTCACCATGACCATCCCTCATATCGGTAAACATGAGTTTCTAGTGTTCGTACATCGAACTTACACCTTCACTGTTAGGTATCACAACCCGCCATTATTGCCCAATTAAATCCTTTACCACATAATCAAACCACCAATTCAAGAATTTAACTACTAAGCCATTATGAGGTGGTATCATCGTACCAACTATAGCTTGCAAGAAATGTCATTAGCCAATACTTTGGAGATTCCCATGTACCCCACGAGATTTCTAATTAAACTAAAGCTATGACAATTAAGGCCATTCCAAACCATTCAAAACAAAACAAACCAATTTATGTTCCATTACCATATTATGCAATGCAATGATTTCAATGAAAGTCAAACTATGTGACAAAATCATTCTCATTGTCATTTTCTCAAACATGTTGAGGGCATGTAGTTTCCAAACCAAAACCAAGCATCAATTGACCATTCCCATGCAACTATATGTTCAAACCACCATTATACCATGAAAACACAAGAAAAACATAGGGAAAGATTATCCAACTAAGAACAACCAAAAACCCTGACCATATATTTAATAATCAAATCAATACCACAATATTACCATGAAAACCATTCATTAAAATGTGTTTTTAGTTGAACAAACAATAAAGGAGGAGTAACATGCCTTAGACACCAAGAAAGACAAAGAGAAACCAACCTTGAGAGCCTTAATAGGTCACCATGATGAAACCCTAGCCTTTTTTTGAACCAAGAGCTTGTGAGAGACTTAAGTGTACCAAGAGAGTGTTTTATTGAGAATAATAGGTTAAGAGAGCCTCCAAAGATGTTTATGTTGTGGGGTTAAAAGGGGTTGAGGAAAAATGTCTATAATACCCCAAACTTAAATTATAAAAATTCCTACAGGTGGATGTGATTGGACCCCTTAACTCATACCCACATCATACGAGTGGTACCCTCTAATCGTATCCAAGACAGAAAGTTGGACTCCATATTTTGTCCAACATATGACTTACTTTCCCAACTCGTAAACAAACCATACAACTCGTATGGCCAAATCATATTCAAGATAGAATCAAAAAGTGTTTGGACACTGTACAACATACAACTAGATTATACCACTCGTACCCTATCCTCACGACTCTTAGTGAGTCACTCATACTCAGAGCCAATTCAAGCTACTATGTTTTACAGTAAGTGAAGGATCAACCCAATGACCCATCACCAAACCATACGACCCATACCAACTAAGTCATAACCACAATAGAAAACCTACCATCACCCGTTGGACACCTTAAGAGTTGGGTAACCTGACTCATACCCAAATAATACGACTCATATGGTGAGTTGTATAATTAATAAAAGCCTCAAAACCCAGGGAATTTCCAAGGACCGAAACAAAACTTGTTTTAATTCTCCCCCACTTAGATCATTTATCCTTGAATGATGGAACAAGGTAGTGCAAGAAGAATATACACCCCTATGGCTCTATTATGACCCTTAACTAAGTTAGAAAACAAGGATGCAAAGAAATCAATCTTTTCTTTAACTAAGTTAGAAAACAAAGCTGTTATGCAGAACATATAGCTTCCACATGGATTCTTAGAGTAGAAAATAGGAAAGAATACTTGTACTGCATCTCCTCCTTATCTTCCCAAGTAGCCTCTTCAACCTTGTGGTTCCTCCATTGAACCTTTATTGAGGCCATATCCTTGTTCAGCAACCGACAAACCATTCAATCTAATATCTTAATTGGGATCTCCCATAGGACAGAGAATCTGAAATACCAATAACCTTAATAGGAACAATTTTCAATGAATCACCTATACACTCTTTAAAATGGAAACATAGAACACCAGGTGAATGGAGCTTAAACTAGAAGGCAACTCCAACTCATACTCAATATTCCAGCCCTCTTCAAAACCTAGTATAGAACAACATACCAGGGACTGAGCTTCCCATTCTTACCAAAATTCATCACTCCCTTCATGGGAGACACCTTCAAGAACACCCTATCCCCAACCTTAAACTCTAACTCTCTATGCCTCACATCCATATAGGACTTTGGGCGACTTTGACAACCTTAAGTCTATCTCGAATTACCTTCATCTTCTCTATGTCTTATTAAACCAAATTTATGCCAAACATCTCTGCCTCATCAATCTCGAACCACCCAATAGGAGACCTATATCTCCTACCATACAAAGATTCAAACGGATCTATACCAATTCTAGTGTGGTAGATATTGTTATAGGAAAACTCTATAAGAGGCAAATGCTTAACCTAACTACCACCATAGTTAGTGACATAAGCACAAAGCATGTCCTTCAATGTCTTAATAGTTCTCTCTTCTTGATCATATGACTACAGGTGAAAAGAAGTACTTAGACTCACCTTGGTCCCAAACCTTTCTAAAACAACTATCAAAAATGAGATGAAAACTTCATACCATGGTCTGATATGATAGAAATAGGTAACCCATACAACTTCACAATAGATACAACCTCGTGTAATCCTCAGCCGAGAAGTTATTCCTCACTGATAATAAATGAGTAGACTTTTTCATCCTATCTACGATGATCCAAGCTGAATTATACTAATTTCAAGACGAGGAATACCAGTAATGAAATTCATATTGATCATTTCCCACTTCCACACCGGCAACATAATTTCTTTATACAATCCTTCGGGCCTCGTGTGTTGAACTTTCACTTGTTAACACACCATGCTCTTTACCACAAAACTAACCATATCTTGCTTCATATTGCTCTGCCAATACATCTTCTTAAGGTCAGGATATATTTTTGTCAAACCAGGATGAACAACATAACACGACTCATACGCCTTATCTAATATCCTCTCTCACAACCCATCTATATCAGGAACACATAACCTCCTTCGGTACCGCAAGGTACCATCATCACTAATTTTAAATACCATTACCTTTTATCAACACATAACCCTCGATACTTATCAAGACATAATCTAACACTTGCTTTTCCTTGATATCAGCACTGAGAGACGACTGTGCCACCGCCTGTACAAATACACCACCATCCTCACAGTCTATAAGATGAAGTCCAAGTTTAGCCAAACTGTGAATATCCTTTGCCAACTTCTTCTTCTCCTCATCCACATGAGATAGACTCCCCATGGATAACCTACTAAGAGCATCAACAACCATATTAGCTTTACTAGGATTTAGTGAAGACTCTGGTCATAATCCATGAGAAGCTCAAGCCATTTTTTGTGTGCAGTTGAGTTCTTTCTGAGTGAACATATACTTCAGGCTCTTATGATCAGAAAAGATGTCCACATAAAGACCATACAAATAGTGATGCCAGATTTTTAATGCAAACACCATAGCTAATAATCCTAAATCTTGAGTTGGATAATTCCTCTTATTCACCTTCAACTGCCTAGAGGCATAAGCTATCACCTTAACATGATGCATCGAAATCAAGCTAATCCCCACATGGATGCATCATAGTAACCACAAACCTATCAGTACCTTCAGGCAAAGTCAAAATTAGAGTCGAAGTTAGCTTATCTTTCAGCTTCTCAAAACTTCCCTCACTAGAATTAGACCACAAGAACTTTAACTTTTTCTGAGTCAATTTAGTATATAGGGAAGGTATAAAGGAAAACTATCCACAAACCTCCTATAGTAGCCAACTAAACCAATGTGAGAATTAGATAATATAGGCACCCCTTAGAGATTAATCACTGATCTTTCAAATATTATTGGAACCCTTCCTTCGAGCTAGGGAACCACCCTCCCACTCAATAATCGGCTCACTAGGAAATTTAAAAAAACCTTATGGGTTCGAGAATATAGAGAAGCAATGCATGAGTACAACCAATCCATCCCTAATATGTCATCACAATCCACCATATCTAATTTAAATAGATCAACTACAGTTTTTTTATTACCAACAGATACCACACACCCCCTATAGTCTCTCCTAGCAATCACAGAGTCATTTACTAGAGTAGAAATATAAAAAAGGTCCAAAATACACTCAGGACCAAAACCAAAATTCCCAGCCAAAAATGGGGTCCCATAAGAGTGAGTGCACTTCGGATTAAATAAACAGTACACATCATGAGAAAAGGTTTTGTGGCCTTATAAGATAAAGTAACTGGAACACCACTCTTAGACTGAGAAACTACCAATTATGCCAATATATGACTAGACTAATGAAACTCAACATTTTTCGCTTCAGCTTGAGGAGCTTTGGAAGGACTATAGGGATCTGGTCGAACTCTAGGTGGGAAATAAGGAGCTGGACCTCTAGACCAAGTCTGGATCCCATATATAATATGGGTCCCATTAATATTGTCCTTAGTTGGGACAAAAGAGTTTCTGATTATTGAGGAGGCATGATCTGAAAGGTGTACAAATAGGAATTAGAGGAGAATTTAGGACCTTAGACTCTATAGCTCAAAAATAGAACACAAAAAAGAGAAATATTCCTAAATTCCTCGTAGACTCTCCATTTTGAGTGTGTCGTACTACACACCCTTAAAAGAGACTCTACTTGACACAGATTTGCAAACACTTAATTGACAATGAACCTAGGGCTCTAATACCAATCTGACATGACCTAAACTAGGGCCTAATCATATCGACTGCCTCCAGTCCACTCGGGACAAAAACCACCCGAATACCTAACCATACCCGTCCTACAACCTATGTCAGATGGATTTCAAACAGATAACAAGATAGAATAATATTAAATCAAAGACATTAATAAAATCTAAAACTATAACAAACCAAACATCCAACAAAATATCCAATTGGTGTCAACCCCAATGCCAATACTAATACCAAGGCTGACACTAATACCAACACAACCCATGCCTATTGTAGTTATGCAAAACCTCTAACTGAAAACAAACAACATCCAATTGGGACATGCCCTCGACCATAGACAAAACCAAAGTCTAAGAAACAAAATAAAATTAACGAAGTACATAGCATGAAATGGAGTCTTCCAGAGTATGAAAGCTCACCACTTTAGTCTGACTTTGAGCTATCCCTGAATGTAAGTCACTGAATAGGAAAAGTAGTGTGGTCAGTTCCTATATCGCGTAGAGATACAACACTTAAAGATAGTTAGGGTATTGAACTCTATCATGTACTCAAGAATACAAATAAAATAATGCAATTATTTAAAACCAAAGTAAATAACCATATGTAATCACGTACATATATACATATATACCATGCCGAGAAAGGGAATCGGGTTTAGCATGCATTTAAAAATTTAACCTAATTTGTGTATCTTGACCATCCTAAAACCACTCACGGGCTATATGGATCCAGTGTTACCCCTTGAACAGGCCCCAGTAAGAGTATCCGCATAAACTGAAGATATTATAGGGGCAGGGATTTCTGTGTACCCTTTGCCCTCCATGATACATATATACAAGTATGAACTTAGGGGATTTTTGCGTACCCCATAAGTACATGGTTACCATGACCAACACTTATGTAGAAAAATATGAGTTTCTAGTGTACATTCATCGAACTCAAGCCTTCACGATTAGCTATCGCAACTCACCATTATTGCCCCATTAAAACGTTTAGCACATAATCAAACCACCAATTTAAGAATTTAATTACCATGGCATTATGATGTGGTATCATCATACCGACTATAGCTTACAAGCAATGACGTTAGCCAACACTTTGGGAATTCCTATGTACCCCACAAGATTTATAATTAAACCAAAGCCATGGCTACCAAGGCCTTTCTAAACCATTTAAATCCAACAAAACCAATTCAAGTTGCATAACCATATGCAAATATTTTAATAAAAGTCAAACTATGTGACAAAATCATTCTAATAGGCATCTAATCAAACATGATAAAGTCATGTAGTTTTCAAAACCTAAATCAAGAATCAATTGATCATTCCCATGAAACCACATGTTCAAGCAACAATTATAACATGAAAACCATAAGAAAAACATGGGAAAATAGTATCTAATAAAGAACAATGAAAAATCCCAACATATATTTCAAAAGTGAATCAGTACCATAATATTTCCATGAAAGCCATTCATTAAAATATTCTTCTAGTTGAACTAACAATGAGGGTGGAGTAACATGCCTTAAAAGACAAGGAACAAAGAAACAAACCACTCTTGAGAACCTTAATTGGTCACCTTGAAGAAAGCCTAGCCTTTTTTTGAACCAAGAGCTTGAGAGAGGTTTAAGAGTGTTTGATTGAGAATAACAGGTCAAGGGAGCCTCAAAAAGTTTTATGTCGTGGGGTCAAAAGAGGTTAAGAGAAGAAATGTCTAGAATACCCCCAACTAAAACCATAAAAATTCTCGTAGGTATGTACGATTGGACCACTCAACTTGTACCCATATCATACGAGCGGTACCCTCCTATCATATCTAAGAGATAAAGTTAGACTCCACATTCTGTCCAAAATATGACTTATTTGCCCAACTCATGACAAAACTATATGGTTCGTATGGTCCAGTCGTACACAAGATAGAATAAAAAAAGGGTTGGACACTTGACAACATATGGCTAGACTATACCATTCTTACCCTATCCTGATGGCTCTTAGTGAGCCACTCATACTTAGAACAAAGTCAAGTTACTTAGTTTCAGATTAAGTGAAGGATCAACCCAACCTCCCATCACAAAACCATATAACCCGTACTTACCAAGTCGTACTCATAACAAAAAACCAACCATCACTTACTAGATACATTACGAGTTGGGACACCTGACTCATACCCACACTTTACGACTCCTGTGGTGAATCAATAGAAGACTCAAAACCCAGGGAATTTCTAAGGAC
This sequence comes from Capsicum baccatum var. pendulum, assembly GCA_030864225.1. Classification (NCBI taxonomy): domain Eukaryota; kingdom Viridiplantae; phylum Streptophyta; class Magnoliopsida; order Solanales; family Solanaceae; genus Capsicum; species Capsicum baccatum. The sequence continues at coordinate 204,286,022 of CM061553.1, forward strand.
CAAAATCCAAGGTGTTTCAGTTATTATAACTGTAAAATTGCCCCCCATAAGTTGATAAGTGTGAAAAAAGTAAATAGCCCAACGCAGGCCCCCATAAGCCTTGAGGGTTCAATGGAGTAAAGCATAACCCAACCACCATAAGTTACCAAGTTATATGATACAACTAGAAACCATTCATATCATGCCACACTATAACACTTTCCCATTTTCAGACATGAACCAATATCCATATTATTAATATCATGTTCCTTAGCCGGTCATTAACTAGTACACGTATTATCATAGTCATAATCAATATCAGGACTCAAATCGATAATTATACAATAATTATCATGGCCAATATTCAGACTTAAATAGTTAAATATATATAATCAATCTCATAAACAATACCAAGACTCCAATTGATATATATATATATATATATATCCTTATCATAATACCAATAAGTATCCACTCCTCATACTAACCTATCATAACCGTCAAGTGTCAACTCTCTTCAATAAAACTCTAGGAGGTATTTTAAAGCTATATAACAAGTGTATAAATGGTGACAAGGATCAACACGAATCTTGACCTAAGGTGGGTCAAAGAACCCACTTCTAGCTCCCCAAAAATTACAAGGCATATTCTACAATGTCCTAGGTTAAGGTATCTAAACTTATTTTAAGATTTTAACTAAGCTGCAATTAATCCTAAGATTGATATTTTTCCTAAAGCATGAGCAACTAAGATAATTATGTCAAAGTTACGATTTCGAATAGCCTAAATGGTCAACCTAACCTAAGCACTTTCAATCACACCACGAACACTTAAAACCCATCCCAAATCTAACATAATATCATAAATATATTATTAATTAATTCAATATATGAAGAGAAAAAATGTAGCATACCTGGATTTCGTAGAAAGCTCGATGAATACTTTAAATCACTAATTTACCCATCCTGAAAGATTCTACAAGATGCAACACTACTAAAATCACAATATACTCATTAACACGAGAATAATGATACCCATATTGCACCATTTTTCTTTGAGTCCAAAGTTATGTAAAAATCCCATACGGGTCCTATCTACAAAAATCGAGTTTCTGAAACTAACCCAACGTCCCCATATGCTCAAGGAACATTTACCCTAAAAAGTAGGTGATCTTTGAGCTACATTAGTGCTAAAATCAATCTACCAATGTTTAGGGATTTATGGAGAAGAAAAGGGGAAATCAACTATGAAAATTAAGAAATTTTACCTAAAATTTGAGGTAAAATCACGTAAATAATCGTTACCTAAGCTTTTAAATCACTCACAATCACTATACCCAAACATTTCCATTATTTAGGTTTTAAGTCTCTTGTGAATTGGTGAGAAATAAGATGGTTTGAAATAGGGATATTTTTACCCTTTCCAAGTATTTGGGAGTCACTATCGTGACCTGTCTGTAGGTATTGGGACATTCGTTGCCTGCCAGGGTAGTACTTAATATATGGTACCACAATCGCACTACCTGAAGATTTCCAGAGGAAGTCGCTTTTACATAGACCAAATTTGTCTATCATGACACTCGTCTGGTGCCTTCCAAATCGCGAACATGATCCCTAGCTTGTGGTTAGCGAGTGACCCAGCACTAGCTGAGACATGGAAATTTTTAAGTCTCCCAACCCCTCAGGATTTATCTAGAATTTGGTATATCTAAACGGATTATGCTACCCTATAAATTTTGATGTTCCGGACTTAATAGAACAGTCAAAACTTCTATCAGATGTTATTTTGTCAAAAAAATGGGTCCCACACCCAACTTGTCATTTTCTTAACTTTTGACCAATAGCTCAAAATGATCTCGAGTGCCTTGCAACCTAAACCAAAGGTCCACCTAGCATAAAATCAAAATTCCAGAGCTATTGGAATAGTCAAATTTTGCATACGAGATTGTTTGACTAAATATTTTGCCAGGTACCCATTTTAAACAAGTGAAGACTTGAAAATAGAGAAGTGACTCTAAAAACTAAACAAACTGCCGAGTAACCAAACTGTCAGTCCCAGTAAGTCATAAATGACTTGGAGCAGCTATAAGAAAACTCTAACAATGAAAATAAGTAAAAATACAAAAAATCACCTTAAGGGTCATTACATCATCCATGTATTCATAATTAGTTTGATTTGCTTTTGGATTTTTTGTGTTTTCTTATATTGCATTAATATTTGGTTATCATTAGTTAAACATTAGAGCTTTGGCTATTTTTATGATATCTTTTTTAGATGCAGTATGGCCATTATCAGTCCTTGGTGTTTCTTTTAGGCCGACTGATAAAGCTCAATTACACCCAAGAAAAGGATGTACACAGTCATTATAAAGATATTAACCCAACTATAAAGTCAAGGTAGATCAAACTTGGAACATTTTGACTAGCAATTCAAAAAATAAGGAATAAAAATAATTCACTCAAATCCAAACAATTGATACATTTTTTGGGGGTGTTCAATATAAAAATGTAGCATGAATAGAACTAATTATACTATGAATAATTTGATCAATGACTTTCATAAACTAGAGATGACAAGGTGGATTATAATAGAGAATTAATTTATCGATGGTCCATTATATTTAGATCAAGTACTAACAATTAATCATGGATTAGAAAATTAACCTTGGAACCAAAAGCATTCTCCTTGTCTGTCGATTAAATGGAAAATATTTCTTTGCTAAATTCTATCAAATATTATCCAAGTGACAATATAAATAGTTTAAATCTATGGCTACACTTGCATTTTACAATTTCAAGTATCAAATTCATTAAAGGGGTCATACGTGCCAAATTATGCTTAATTAACCTTTGCTAACCTTACTTAGATTTTTCTAACATTATTCAAAGTAGATGGTCAAATCCTTCTCTAATTTCCTCTTTGAAACTCAATTAATTTAGAAATGTATAAAGCATTAGATTAATTTAAACAAGCAAAACCCATTCATAAATCAAGAGTAGTGAAATAATATAAAAGCATAAGATAAAACTAAAACTCATATTCAAATTATAAGTATGGAATTATCTCTAAATTCAATATCCAACTTTTAATTTGCCTACACCCAAATATAGTCTCTACATAGTAAGGAGTTGAAGAAAATTAAGATACAGTCTTTACAAAGCTTCCTCATTTTCACTCCAAGGATATTGGATCAAGAACTCTAGCCTCCAATATTTAGAAAATAGGGAAAGATGGTTTTCATGGAATAGGGTTAAAGATGTGAATTTTTAGACCTTCCCCTAGCACCTAATACCTTTAATATATGAATTTGCGGTCAAATTATCGCATTCACAACGTTTAATGAATGTTGACTTCTACATTCGTGGTCCATTAGCCATGTTTGCAAAGGTTTTCCGAGTTTGACCTTTGTGTTGCCACCTAGAGCTCCACGTTCGCAAAGCATAAATGTACAACATGATATGTTTTCTTCAATTTAGCTCCATTTTCCCTCATTTCCACTTCTTTTTAACAAAATTATTTTATAAGATCAAAATACGTAAAATAAACACCATTTAAACAAAAATTGACCTCATACTAAATATTTAAAACACAAAAGCATAAGAAAAAAGATACAAATAAGTGAAAAAATTACCACTTCTCAACAAAAGACTTTGTTTGTCCTCAAGCAAAACAAAATAAAAACTCTATAAGGTCAATCAACTTAATCTTAAAAACCAACATTATCATTTTCACATCACATTATAAAATTAGGCACAGTGACAATGACTTTTATTAGTACTAATAATTAGTCAACAACATTTGAGTCTTACCCAAGCAACACCCTCAATTTAAACACAATTTAGAGAATAGAATGGTGTCTCAAGAAAAATCAAGTAACAGTAACATATTCTCAAGAAGTGACTCAAACAACTAGTCAACCAAACATAATCCACTGACTTATTTTCAAAAATTATCAACTTCGCCAGTCTATCCTAGTTCACATGCTATCACGAGAAAGAAAGTTTGGAAACTCACAATAGTTACAACACTTAGAAAAGGGACAAATGCGCACTCACACTAAATAAAGAATTTCTAATGCAAACAAGTACCATATAGAGGCTTTCCATTATTTTCAATCGTAAATCAAAAGCACTCATTTAGAGATCTCAAAGGACTTTTTCTAGCTTGTAATGTAGGCTTACGGAAGGGTAGGATAAGCATTTGTGTTAAAAGTGATTACATCCTATTGAACTCTACACAACACTTTACAATGCAAGACTTTCTTTATTTTCATCTTAATTTCTATACAACACAAAGCACCATTCTTTTTTATTCTAGTTCACGCACTTATTGAATACTTCTTTTTCCCCTTATTTTCTTTGATTCTAATTTCTTTTTCTCTCTTTTTATTCAATCATTGATTTGGTCTTATGACATTTACTTATAAAATTACGATGCGTGATCATCTCTTCCAAGTTCCACCACCCCAAATTAGGATTTTAGCATCAAGACAGACTTTTTAAGTTCAAGGATGGTAGTGTTCAAAAGAGAGAATTTTTAAAAGGATTCAAGGTTTGCAATTTGTTTGTCAAAGAAAGTAGATAAAGCTCAAACTGGGTAACTTGTGATAACATGTATGGATAGGTGGGATGTTAAGGCTAATAGGGTTTCCAAAAATCACAAATAAGGCATAAGATCATTCCTCTGACCAAAAACAATCAAGACAACATTAAAGACCAATCAGACGAGTTCTAGATGATATAAGTAAACATAAGAGTTATTAATTAAAACTCATTTGACATGGCATGCAAATTTCAAAAAGGATAAATTTCATTCCCTAAATAAGAACAAAAGAAGTTATTGTCCAATACACACTATCACTACCTAAAGAGTGTGGAGTCATAAAAAGAGTCAAAGTTTTGTCACAAAAAAATAATTCACTTTCATGCACTTGTTTTTACAAAATTTTCAGAGGGGTATGCTTATTTTAACCTTTCAGAATGCAAGGAAAACTTTATTTGTACCAAAAAATATATTGTCTCACTTGAATTCCAAAGGTAAATAATGCAATGGATACTTAAACTTCAACATAGTTGTTGGTTATTCATACTTTACTATAACAACAATCACAATCCTAACTCATAATGGTTGCAGATACTTAGACTTTCCCTTCACAAATGACACCACTCCCAATGAAGTGACTATTTTTTGTAAGAAAGTCATCTCTCAATGTATCATCCAAAATGGTCACTCAAAACCACTAAACGGAAAAACTAAAAGAAGCTAATTTAGAAATTAAAATGTGAAAAACGACTAATCCGACAACATCATCAGCAAAGAATATGTCTGACAAGGGCTCATAACTTCCATAACCATAAAGATCAATCTTGAAAAGGACACAAGATATCCATAAAACCAAGAAAAGCCCGACAAGGGCACAATAAAGCAAAGTTAAGCCTGATGAGGGTAAATAATAAAGCATTGCATTGTAATCTTGACAGACAAAGGCACAAAATCTCAAAATTGAATAGAATACAAAGAAAAATATGTCAAGCCAAATAAGGGCACAAATCACACAACAAAATAGAGTATTGCACCGCCAACTATATTAGCATAGTGTCCTCAAGGTCACCTAAATATTTGGAGGGGATCCTTAAAGTATGTTAATTTGAACAAGAGGCTGAGGAGAATTTTAGTTGACCATTATCATCATCATCCAAAACGCTTGATTTTCAAGATAACCTTAGCTTACTCATTATTTTCTTAGGAACTTACTCTTCTTCTCTTGATCATTGAACTTTTTTATTGCTTTTAAATATTGCCTTTCCTGTGACTTATTTTCTCTAAAATATTCCTCAAGGGTTTTTCTCAGAGATCACCTATACAAGGGAAGATAGAGAAGTAGTGACTATGGGCAGGGCAGCCGTAGTAGTGTTATCCCTATGTGGTCTGGTAAGAAGGTCACATATCAGCTGCTAGACATTTGTACTCACACCATGAATCTAACTAAAAAAAGTAGTGCATGAGATAAGATCCATACTAGAGTGGTCCTATGGACTCTTGTGTTGTAGCAGTAATTGTAAAAGAATCTATGGTTCCAGAGGCAAACTCTATGAACTATCCAAATGAAAAAGATGTAATTTTTCTTTTTCTTTTTCTTTTTCTTTGCTCTTGTCTTTTGTCCTTATTTTCTTCAGTGCATAGACTTGTATAGATGAACCCCTATCAACATCGATTCGGCAATTCAATACCTCAGTATTATAACATAGTTGAGTGATCAACTATGCAAAAAATAGGCTCCTGGACCTCCTATTTTTCAGTTTTTCAATATGGTAGGAAATATGTTGCCCAATATTCACGTCAATATGATGCATGATCACTATGATCATCAATGTTCTCTTCGATGCTACATCTGTCTCCTTAGTAGTGAGTATGACTCTAGTATATATAATAGAAAGCAATGTCTTGGCTTTTTCCGCGGTGTCATGTGAATCAACCGCCTTTTTAAATTTAGCCAATCCATAGATAACTCATCATACAACTTGTTTACCAACCACTGATTCCCTTCCATTATTGCTTTATCTTTATAAACTTGATTGTCTATATTAGGAAAGCCATAAACTTTTTTTATTTTCTATGGGATGAAGTTAACATGTAAACCCCTAATAATAGTAACAACACATCCCCAAAGTTAGTATTTGAGGCGTGGACATAGAAATCTTTGTCACCATTGGGTTTGACATCATTGGTTCATAATGAAAGAAAATCCATATACTCTCTATCAACCTTGTATAGATGTCCTACATCTTGCTTTCGACTTTCTCCATGTTAATGCCTTTTCCTTTGACAATTATTTTAGATAAGGTTCATTATGTTTTCAAAATACCTACAAAATAAGCCAATATATTTATAGTTAATATGGAACCTTAAGAAAATACAACAACAACAACAATCCTAGTGTATTCCCACAAAGTAAGGTCTAGGGAGGGTAAGATGTACACAGTTCATACCACTACCTCCGCAGAAGTAGAGAGGCTGTTTTCGATAGACCCCCGACTTAAGATAGAGAATAGTGCACCAAGGCCGTAATGAAACATGAAACAGGATGGATGGCATAGACAATAAGAAATAATAAACATAAAGTACAAAATAAATAACAAAGAAATTCGAAAATAATCAAAATACTAGTAATTTTGAAATAAGACATAAGAAAGAGGACATCTACCTAGTAGTAAGACACCCACCACACCAAACTCTCCAGACTAGAGGCTCTTACTCAAGGACACAGACCTAGGATTACCAACCTATCTATACAAGCACTCTTCTACCATCTAGCTAAAACTCACACACTCATACTAGCCTTCTACCCTAATCTGCGACCTCCACACCTTCCTATCTAGGGTCATGTTCTTAGTAAGCTGTAGTTGCTCTATGTCATGTATAATCATCTCCCTCCAGTATTTCTTTAGCCTAGCTCTACTTCTCCCAAAACCATCCGAAGCTATCTTCTACACCTCTAAACTAGGGCATCCGTGCCCCTCCTCATCATATGTCTAAATCATCTCAACCTTCCTTCTCGCATCTTATCATCTACTGAAGTCACTCCCATCATCTCTCGGATAGTCTCATTTCTAACTCTATCCCTTCTAGTAATCCACACATCCAATGCAACATTCTCATTTCCGCCATATTCAATCTTTAAATGTGAGAGTTCTTGACTGGCCAACACTCAGCTCCGTACAACATGGCAAGATAGACTACCACTCTGTAGAAATTGCCTTTAAGCATTAGCGGCACCTTCTTATCACATAACACTCCTGAGGTAAGCCTACACTTCATCCAACCTGCTCTAATATTTTTAGAGACATTCTCATAAATCTTGCCATTCCCCTAAATTATAAACCCCAGATACGTAAAACTATCTCTCTTGCAAAGATCATAAGAAAACCTCACCACCACTTTGTCCTCTTGACTTGAGTCCCTAAAATTGCACTCTAACTACTCTGTCTTAGACCTATTCAACCTGAAACCCTTAGATTCAAGGGTTTGACTCCAAACCTCCAATTTCTCATTCATACCTCCCCACGTCTCATTGATCAACACTACATCATCCATAAATAACATACACCAACGTACCTCTCCTTGAATTCACCGCATCAACACATCCATCACCAGCACAAAAAATGATAGGCTAAGAGTAGATCCCTAATGTAAACCTATCTCAATTGGAAAATACCCTGAGTCTTCTCTCGCCGTCCTCACCCGAGTCTTTCCTCCATCGTACATGTCCTTAATAGCTCTGACGTACGCCACCAGAACACCGCTCAACTTCAAGCATCTCCAAAAAACCTCCCTAGGTACTTTGTTGTATGCCTTCTCCAGGTCGATTAACACCATGTGCAAGTCCCTCTTCCTTTCCCTCTACTTCTCCTCTAATCTTCTAACTAGGTGGATTGCTTCTATCGTCGAGTGGCTAGGCATAAAACCAAACTGATTCTTAGAAATGGATACGACCCTCATCAATCTCTACTCAACCACCCTCTCCTAAATCTTCATAGTGTGACTCAACAACTTAATACCCCTATAGTTGTTGCAAATCTGAATGTAACCCTTGTTTTTATATAATGGAACCATTGTACTCTATCTCCAAGCCTTAGGCATTCTCTCCATCTTGAAAATGATGTTAAACAAATCAGTTAGCTACCTTAAACTTGCCCACAAGTATCTTTCAAAAATCCACCAGAATCTCGTCAGCCCTGTCGCCCTACCCCTCTGCATCCTACAAATAGCCTTTCTGACCTCCTCAACCTTAAAACATCTATAGTAACTTAAATCGCGGCTCTTATCTGAGCGCTCCAACTTTCCTAACACAATGCCTCTATCCCCTTTCTTAATTAGAAGGATATGAAAATACTCCTGCCATTTCTTCTTAATGTGAACATCCTCTACAAAAACTCTACCATCCTTACCCTTAATGCACTTCACTTGATAGAGGAAAAGACCCTTCTTCTCTCTAACCTTAGCCAACCTATACAACCTTTTTCCCCCACATTTCTCCTCTAACCCTGCATACAAGCTTTCAAAAACTGCTGTCTTAGCAGCCATAACTGCCAACTTAGCTTCCTTCCTTGCTACTTTGTAGACCTCCCTATTCACTTGGTTTTCTTCTTCATAATTACTCTCCATCAACTTCACATACGCCTCTTCTCAATCTCTACTTTCTTCTAAGTTTCTTTATTCTACCACCATTCCCCCTTATGCCAATCTGCCCAACCCCTCAAAACATCCAACACCTCTCTAGCCATCTTCTTAATATAGCTGGTAGCCTTACCCCACATAACATCCACGTCCCTCCTAAATTCCAGCACCCCCATTCCCGTCACCTTCTTTCTGATCTCCAGGGCACTAACTAGCATTAAGACACCCTACTTAATCCTAGGTCAGCCCTCTCTGGCCCTACTCTTCTTGCTTCTTGATAAACAAGTCCATCATTAGAAGCCTGTTTTGCGTCGAAAGATGCTCACTTGGAATGACCTTACAATCCTTACTTAAAACTATATCCTCCTTTCTAGGTAGTAGAAAGTCAATCTGAGTCTTGGCTGCTATGCTTCGGAAGGTAATCAGGTGATCCTACTTCTTCGAAAAGCTCAAATTCACAACCATGAGTCAAAAGGACCTCGCAAAGTCCAATAGGGCAACCCCCTCACCATTTCTATCGCTGAAACCAAAACCTCTATGTACATCATCATAACCTCCCGATAAAACCCCAATGTGCCTATTAAAGTCCCCCACTACGATAATCTTCTCTGAGATAGGCACGCTTTTCAGCACCTCATCCAAAGCCTCCCAAAATCTCGCTTTCACCTCCTCATCCAACCCCACCTGTGGTGCATACGTACTATACACATGCAGCGTAAACCCCACAATGACCAACTAGATTGTTATTATCCTATCACTAACCCTCTTAACCTCCACCACCTGCCCTCTAAGCTCCTTATCCACTAAGATGCCTACTTCATTTCTAAACCTCTCACTATCTGAGTACCATAGCTTATACCCATCCACATCCCTAGTCTTAGACCCTATCCACTTAGTCTCTTGTACACATGTAATATTAATCCTCCTCTTCTTAAGAATCTTTACCAACTCTACGAATTTACCCTGAAGGGTACCTATGTTCTAAGACCTTTCCATTAACTTATCTCCTATTGCCTCATACCTACTTCTTACACCCCTCACTGAACCAGCCTAAACCACCTGCCTAGACCCCACACTCACCCCTGCCCTCCTCTCTTCCCCTTCTCCCAAAGTAGCCCCCATTTCCAACCCCCTCGGACATGACCCTAATCCAAAAACAACCCCCACAGCCACTACTTAATAGTCGCATTCAAGCTCCAAATCAACCAGCAAACAGACGGATAAACAGACAAAGCAACAGAAGAAAAACAGTAAGAAAACAACTGGAATGCATAAGAATACACTATCTAACTTAACAGCTAGGACAACACAACAATATCCACCAATAAGCAAGCAAGCTAAGCACAACTATAATCCTACAAAACCAAAAGAAAAGAAAAAAAAAACAAAAAACATATAGAGAAACTAAATTGTAAAGGGTAACTAAATAAAAAAGTTTTGATGTCACCGGGGTACTCTTACGATTGCTAGTAACAATAATTTAAGTGACAAAATTGGTTGTCGGAATAAGGTCTCCAAAAAATATGCCGCTGGAATATCATGGGAGCGTCCCCTTGATGTTACTGGAAGCTGGTCATCGATTATCATCGATCCAACAATTATAATCAGTTCTGACCGGTGGTGCCCTTTACACCATCGCCAGAGTCAAGCCAGCGAAAACCCTAACTCCATCGGCAATAGTAGTGGCTAGGTGGAAATAGAACTCAGGAAAAAGAAAGTCGGGGAGAGAGGGAACTAGGGAGAGAGAGAATGAATAAGAGAGAATGGACCTTACCTATGCCGATGCGTCAACACCATCGTTTGTCAGTCCAAGTGACCGTTTAATCAATAGTTTGTAGAATCTACTATTTTGGAGACTACTGGATTTTGGCCTTTGTGTTTGCATCTTGATGACTGCATTGACGGAGGTAGAAGAAATTTCTCTTTGCATTAGTAGTCCAAATACTACATTTATGAAGGCTATAGAACTTGATCTTCGTGTTTTTAGTGTAGATACCACATTCACAAATCTTAATATTTTTTTCATAAAAATGTTGTCTTTGCTTTTACAGTCAAGCCCATGTTTGTGAAGAACATCTTTTCCTATCCAAGGTTTCTCAGATGTATTTTGATGAATACTCAAGGGGAATAAACATTAATTGATTTATTTTAACCACAATCAACCCCAAAACTTGACACTCACAATAAACTCTCGATTCTCTAACAAAGATTTCTATCAAACACAAATTAATCCACATAAATCACATATTTTAGAGACTCAAATTATGACTTAAACATGGAAACATGCTTTTCCCACTATTAAACCATAAAGTAAATTGAGAGAGAACAAATGGGAATGAACAAACATCAGTGATTGCAAATTGAAGGATGTATGAAATTGTAAGATTAAGATGAGAAGAATTTTACATATTAAAGAAATGGGGAGCCACAGTTTTCTTGATGTTAAAATGGTTTCTTTAATGAATTGTTAAAACTTACACTCTTGGAACCTATTCAAGTATCCACATTCATAGTTGTTTTGATGCATTCATTTAGGATTGTTTGACTTGACCCTCACAGTTATAGCTGGGATGATACATTTTGGAAGGGTTGTTTGACTTGACCACCACGTTTGCTGTTTGTCTACTATGTTTACAAAAGAGGGTCCTTAAGTGAATTTTTAGTAGCTCTTTCTATTGATTTTGGTGATGCTAAGATCCACTTTTTCTAGTGCCTATAAAAAATAGCCTTTATACTTTATCTAAGGTAGTGGTATAGACAACATACAATTTACCCTCTTGATGAGTGGTGAATTTACCACTCATTTACACTCGGCATCCATGCACATTACCATATTTTATATAAATAAAAGAGACCTATGCATGGTTAAATACACTATTATCCATATTTTAGAGGCTTATAGGTTATTATAGGGAAATATGTGGATTTGAGCTAAAAAGGATCAAAGGAAGAGAAATGAAGTACAGCTAAAACACCTAGAGAAAAAACAGGCCTCAGTTACTATGATCGCAGCCAGAGGGCTGTGATTGTGGCCAATCAAGATGTTTAGCAACCACAATAGCATTGATCTATACATGGTTGTGCTAGTCTCGATCGTAGTGAATCTGGTGTGATTATGGTCATGCGGGATTTAGCTCAGGGGCAGTTTTGTAATTTTAATAGACGACCCAAAATCCTTTAAAAGAATAAAATCCTTTCCTATTTTAGGCATTCTAGAGACTAGAAATACTTTGAATTTGTAATTGAAACCCTAAATTAGGAAAGAATTGTAAATTTGATTCGAAGATTTTTATTTTGGTATTTGTGAAAAATGAATGCCTTGAACAACCCATTTGGTATATGTTTCTCTCTTTTTTTCATGAGTATCTAAATCTATTAGTCTTGGTATTATATTGAACTAAGTGGTAAATTAGTTGTGGGTGTTGTGATGTATTTGTGTACATACAAGTTAGATGACAATGGAAAATACTATTACTTAATTAATTGGTTGGAATTTATGGGTGAAAACCTCAAATACCCACATGGGTTTGTGGGTGAAAACCCTATGCTCTTGAAAGCCTAAGCCATCCCTGAAAGAGGGTTTTGGGTGAATTTTTGGAATACTCATCATCCTTGAATGAGGGATACGGAAACCAAGGCAATAGTATATAATTATTTGGTTGAGTTTACTCAATTTGACTATCATAGACATAAGGGTGACTTTGGAGGTTTGTTTACCTTGGGTATCATCATACAAATATGGATGCCCAAATTGAGGTAGTGGGTGAATATGATTGTCACACTTATTAGGTACTCGAAAGGGTCAACAAGTGAAATCTGTGAGGTTTTATTAAGAAATAAGCCTCAAAGGTCCTAGAGCTAGCCTATGACATTAGTAACTTACGAGCATATGCATCAAATCTTACACACCCCACCGAAGGTGCCTTTAGGTAGACATAATCCCAAGATTCTTAAAATATCAAAGTTACATTAAAGTTTGTTGCTTAGTTTGTGAACTCAAGTTACTAGTGATATACATTCTCCCTTAACCAAGAACCCCTTCCCCACCCCATTTTTAATTATGTCATTTACCTTACTAACACTTTGGGTATTATCTAAGTAGGACTTAATTTACCACATGATTAAAATCTATGTTTCACACCTTATGGACTCTACATCAACGTATGTTGGAATATTGATAACGACCGTCCTTAGACACTATAAATGGTATATGTGAGCGTTCTCAAAATGGCACCATTTTTGGGGAGTAAAATTTAGTTTTAATTTTTACAGTGTTGGTTCTTACTTAAGGTATGCTTGTAGTGGTGTGTATTTATTTTTATTGTTGTTTTTGCTTCTTTATAGATGATCTACGTAACATACACGGAACCATGAGCGACAATGCTAGTCAAGATGGGTGTTTTGACGCCCCCTTGATGATGAGGGGAAACTCAATGACGTTGGTCATTCCAAGTGTTATCCGAATACCACCTACGCATGGGAACGATGTCTTTCATGTCATAAGTGTCATGTTTCACATATTACAAATGAAGGGAATTTGTAGAGGGCAAGCTTATGAGGACCCCAACCTTCATTTGAAGAATTTTATAGAGGTGTGTGCACCCTTTGATATTGCACACATAACAAAAAAATCCATCCTACTTTGCCTCTTCCTATTTTCTCTAAAGGGAGAGGTGGTATTATAGCTTTTATCTCTTCCGACCGGGTCTATCACTTCATGGGGTGAAACCACCACGGCCTTTCTTGGTCGGTATTTCCAACCATAAAAAATTCTTCAATTGAGTGCTGAAATCATCAACTTTAGGAAATTTAATGGAGAGACTTTGTATAAAGTATGGGAAAGATTCAATGGAAAACTAACACAATGTCCAAACCATGAGGTCCTAGAGAAGATGCTTCTCCTAATTTTCTACTGTGATCTAGACTTACTAAATAAAACTGTGCTGGGCAATACAGCGGGGGGCTCTCTATTAAAGTTGCATTATCATACCACAATGAATTTGCTTGAGGAGGTTACCAAGAAAAATTGAGTATGTCATACCCAAAGAAAAGGTGGGAACTATGGTTGGATGGACTATGAACATGATCGTGATTAAAGGGATAGAGATAGTGACTATGAGCGCTTTATGTCTCCCCATGATTGGGCAAAGAATAAAGAGCCGAGTTTCATTGACCTTGAAAAGTACAAGTCCAAAGATGTTTTGGAAAGTATCTTGATGAGAGTGGAAGAAACAGACAAAATAGTTTGTGAAGTAAAAGGTGATTTTTCACAAATTAGTCAAATGGTGTCCCACTTTGCCTTCATTAAACAATTGGAGACTCAAATCAGGCTAATTTCTACCCAATTGAATGCTAGGCCAAAGGGTGGTCCTCCTAGTGACACTATTATGAACCCAAAGAATGAGGCTTAAGTTTTAGCAAGTCGCTAGGAGTGGGAGCACCCTTAGTGATCACTTTAATGAAGTTTTGGGTGAAAAGATGCCTAAGGGTAAGTCGAAAGAAGTACCACCAAAATCTCAAGATGAAATAATGAAAAGGAACTGATGGAAGTTGATAAAAAGGTGGTGGAAACTAAACAACCAAAAAGTGATGTGATGCCTACAATACAAGTCCCTTCCCTATTCCCTCAAAGGCTTGAAAGAAAAGAAGAGGGTGATAAACTCAAGAAATTTATGGCAAAGCTTAGGAACCTCTCTATCAATATCCCATTACTTGAAGCAATCCAAGAAATCTAGGGATACGCTAAGCTTATGGAGAACTTGCTGTCGAAGAAAAAGCTCATCGAAGGTGACACAGTTGAAGTCACCTATGGTTGTAGTTCTATCATGAGTAGCAAAATTGTGGAAAGAAGAAAGACCCTTGGAATTTCACCATCCCTTACACTATCAGAACGCATATGTTTACGAAAGCTCTATGCTATCTCGGTGCAAGTAGAACCCTTAGGCCTTTTCGCCTCTACAAAAATCTCAGATTGGATACTCCAACTTCAACTCCAACATCTATGAGACTGTTGATGACAAATTGGTCTATCAAGAGAATTGTCAGAATTTTGTTTGATGTTCTAGTCAAGGTGGACAGATTTATACTTAGGGTGGACTTTGTGGTTTTAGATTGCAAAACGGACCAAGAAGTTCCCATCATTCTTTGTCAACCTTTCTTTGCCACCAAAATGGACATTGTTGACTTAGATTTGGGTGAAATAAGGTTTAGAGTTAATGATGATGAGGTCTCTTCTTGAGTATACAAAACAAAAAAGCAACTCGTAGAACTTTAAGTGATATCAGTGATTGATGTTGAAATCAAAGAAGAGAAGGGGGGGGGCTATATTAACCAAATTGATAAAGAAGAAAGATGTCATGCCACAACATAAAAAAAAGAGCTATGTGGGAAGTAATCCACAAATACCATGAAAGTGGCTCGTATCCTTTTCTTTTTCTTTCGTAGTGTAGGTTTTAGTTTTGAAAATTGAATAACCCATGAATTTATGGCACTATTGAATGTGTTGAAGGAGCTTGAAAAGAGGAAAGTGTGAAATTTATGCAGTATGAACTGTATAGGGGAAATCTATCAAACTTTGAAATAAGCTGAACAAGGGAAAAAAGGGGGAAAATTCCCTCAGTTACCATAATTGTGGGCCCTAGACCGCAATCGTTGCCACCTATATTTCTACAATTTCGGGAACTTGACTATGATCATGGTTATCTCAGCTATGTATCCATCTGATTCGCCTATTTTACTCATACTCTCTTTAAAGATTATTCTTTGATTGAACTGATTTTTGGCCAAGATTGTATGCTCTCCAACAACATACTTGCATCCCTATTGCATCACATACCCGATAGGTGTCATGAATCCATACTTCGATTGTTGAAAAAGGGCCATAGAATACATGTTGTAGATAAGGACCGAATATTTGATTTTCATGCTTAATTATTTCATAAATTGTGCTTGTGTGGTGTTTAGCTGCTAGATTATTATGGGCACAAAAACGATGAAATCTTGAGTACCCAAAATGTGTGTGGAAATAGAGATAAATAAAGAGAGCACACCAAGTTCTCGATATAATTCTCAAATGAATGCTCACTAATGGCTTTACATTATAAGGGAGTAATTGAGTACCTAGTAGGCTTTTTCTGCGGAGTTAAGGTGGATTATTCTTATAGAACATGCTTGTGGCCTTAAATGTAAAAAAATTTAACATGGAAAATGGGTTTGAAACTGGTCTTATTTACCTCAATCACGATCATCGATACCACAATTGTGGCAATGCAATCGCGGATCTATGGCCCGTGATCACGGTAACCGAGTATGATTTTCTACTCTACACAAAATATTCTGCACTTCAAATTTTTGTATAAACACCACCAAGCAGCTATCGAATGGACTTTGGTGAACCACATAGCATATTTTATGCATAAAAATGTCATTAACTGTTATGTGGGTTATATTTTTCTTTTTAGGATAATCTCATAGACAAATACGACCACATCTGATTAATGGTATTTGAGTGTCACACTCACTACTATGGTGATCTTTTGAGAATAAAGCTTCTCTCGAAGGGAGGAATATTTTTGGATAATGTGTCAAATTTTTTTTAGCATTTCATGATAGGGTTGAGGCTACAGGGTGGTGGTGTTTAGCCCCAGATCTATGCAAGGAAAATTAACAATGGATTTGTGAATTCTATGTCATACTGAGGGTAGTGTCTTTATTGGACCCATCCAACATGACTATCAAGATTCGAGGGAAAATGGTGAACTTTTAGGAAGAGTAAATTAATGACATCTACAGCCTCCTAAATGTAAACATCGGTGAGTTCAAAGAAAAAGGGTATGAGTCAGAATGCTGGTTGGTAGAAAGATTGTATCCTAAAAAGAAAGTCTCATGGGCAGAAACCAAGAGTAAGATCCACATAAATGACTTTACTTCCAAGGATAGGATTTGGTTGAAAATAATATGCAGCGGTGTCTCCACTTGCACCAACATGACATCAGTCCCAGCATGCAGGCCTGTATAGTTACTTGCATTCTAGATGGCATTCCTTTAAATGTTGGTCAACTTATGGTTTCTGATACAAAATAATTCAAAAATCAAGGTGGTATGTATCTCTTCTTTCCTTATTTTATTACTAAGATTTATAGAACATATGGGGTTGAAGAACACTCTGGAGATACTTGGGTACACCCTGGTACCCCATGTATTCTTTGAGAATCTGAGAAGATGGTGGACTAGGTAAAATTAAGAAGAGAAAGATCTACTTGGGGAAGTCAACATGTGAGAAGCCTGAGGCTTTTAGACCATCTATTGCTGGGCCTCTTGAGGATATTGGAGTTGATATTACAGCCATCGAGGATATTGTGTCAAGTCTACCCCAAGGACCGGGAGAGCCCATCACACTCAACATTTATATGTGTCATATTCCTATTATACAAAGTATCAAGAGGATCAAAAGAAATCGGGAGCTACCATTACTAGGAATGAGACAACCTACTCATCCTTAGCAACGTCATATCGTGATCTTCGGGTTGCACATAAAAAGATAGTCATAAGGGAGAAAATGAGAGATGGCTTCTTTCATAAGATATGGAAGGGTGTGAAGGTCCTTTAGAAGGTCCAAAAACCACATGATCGACTTTCTTGATCTTGAGTGGAGAGTGATGATAAAGCCCCAGCCGAGTCGTTGTATCCCGAGGAGGTTGATGATGAGGCGGAGTCTGAGAGTGACAACAGCTCTTGATGCGGTTTTAGGTAGTAACCAAATCTCTCTTTATGCATGATTATTTATGCAGTAAGGACCCTACCACCTTTTTAATTGGGAGTTCTTGTCTTCGTATTCATTTGATATGGGCTTTTATTATTGATATTTCAGTATATTTTGTTGTTTTTTTTAACAAATTTTATTTTTGTATATATTTGGATTGTAATATTTGGGCAGTCTAATGGTGCTCATATTTGCATGGATTAGTTAATTTGTTCTTAGATGTTTACTTTATCTTTAGCTTACTTATGGAAATATCAGACGAGTTTTTCCCTATGATAGATTGAGTGACGATATTCTTAAGGGGAAAGCATTGTGTTTGGGTTTGGATCCATAGATGCAGGGGAAGTCTAAGTATCCGTGGTATAAAAGTCACAAATGTAAAGGAGAGTACCTATAGCATTTCATATTTTTGGATCACAGTTATACCTATGGTAGATATCGAATATCCATATGGTTGGTTGGCTCATACGAAAACCACAATGTGAGATTAAGGCTTGGGTTTGTCCCAAAATTAGCAAATCATGCGTGGTGCCCATGCAAAGTGAACACCCCTCTCTATCCCAATTTATTCAAAAATCTAAGAATGGACGTTAGAAACCTTATAACAAATCTTTTTCTCTTTTTATGACTCTGAAATTTTGACTAGTGAAAATTGGGATTTACTCTATTTATTGTCTCTAGCGAAAGGGGAAATTGAACCTCCTTGGTGAATTCTACATGTTATGTGTGGTGAGATTATTTGTCAAAATCTCATGTGTACTTTTACCATCTAGAACTTTTCCCATTAGTCTTTCAAGGATAATTTTGATGCTACTTGGTTGGGGAGAGGATCGTAGGTCATCTTTGCGACATTGGAAGTCCACTTTAGCTTAAAAATACCTACCATTGCAATGATTTTATACCTAGTCACCCGCTTTGAGACTTTAGACCTTTCTTTGGAAAAAACATTACAAGTCGTGAGACTTTCAATCTTTATCTTTATTTTTAACCCTACCCTCCTTGAACATAAAATTACAACTCAAGGCTAAAAGCGTAAGTTGGGGGTGGTGATGATTGAAAGAGGTAAATTTGGGCCATGAAGTTGTCAGTGAGTGCCTTTAATATTAAGCATTAATATCAAATTAATAAGAAAAATAAAGGATCCAATAAAGGAAAGAGAAGAACAAAGGGTGCTGGAAAAAGAAATGAAAAGAAAAATGGGTGAACCAAGAAAATAAAAAGTATGCACATGTGTAAAGAGTGAAAACAAAAGAAGTGGCCCATGATCAAAAGTTGGATGGAATATTGTGAAGTAGATGTTCAAGAAGGTTTTAGCGATGTTGTTCCTAAAAGATATCCTACCTTATCCCAAACCTACTCTACAAGCACAAAAAGCCCTTCGTGATTCCCAACATAGCATTATAATTGTTGCTTACTTTGTATCTTAGTGTATGAAATTTTCCTTCTTATGAGTAGGTATGTGAACTAATTGAGTTGGGTGATTTTTTCATCTTTTGACAAAAGAGGTAAAAATGATTATAGTGTAGTTGAGTTTAAAAGGTGAGTCAGTCCTAGGGTATTGGTGATTGTTACATTATTGCTATTCAAAGTCTTTTGCATCTTTGAAAAATCACATTTTATGCTGAGAGGTGTTGTGAATATAGTTTTTCCCATGTTTTAAGAGCTAAATTATGGTATTAACTAATCTTGAAGTCATCATGATGATTTGGGTCATTCAATGTGGGCATAAAATTGCATAGTCTCATGGTAAGGGGTAGTGTTGCTTGAGGACAAACAAAGCTTTAAGTTGGAGGATTTGATGAGTGGTGAATTTACCACTCATTTACACTCGGCATTCGTGCACATTTCCATGTTTAAAATGATTAAAAGAAACCTATGAATGATAAAATGCACAAATATATCACAAAAGGCATTAAGTTGATACTTGCACCAAAATCACATAGAGCTTTTACAAATTCATGCATCCCAATCGTGCAAGGAATACTGAATGCTCCAGGGTCATTTTTATTTTTTGCAACCCTACTATCCATGATAGCACTACACCCATGAGTGACCTCAAAGTGTCTTCATCAATAAGTTTCTTCTTGGACATCAAATTTTCATCAACTTAGCGTATCCCAGAATCTCTTGGATTGCCTCAAGAAATGGGATATTTATAGATAGGTTGCTAAGTTAGGCCATAAAATTCATCAATTTTTCATTTTCCTCTTTTTTATGCGAACGTTGAGGAAATGGGGGAGGAACTATGATGGTTGGTCTTGTTTTAACTTGTGTACTTTAAACTTAAACCACCTCTTCATCGCTTTCATTGATCTTTTTCTCATCATTTGCCTCTCTTTTTTGGGGAATCACCTCCTTTTCTTTAGCCTTGGGCATATTTACACTCATATCTCCTCTAAAAGGTTCCTCAAGTGCTTTTCCACTCCTGGTGACAATTGCTAAGACTTGAGCATCGTTTTTTGGGTTAGAAATTGTGTCACTTGAAAGTCCACCTCAAGGTCTAGCATTTAATTACATGGATATTTTCCCTAATTGGGTCTCCAATTACTTGATAGATGAAGAATGATACACCACCATTTGAAAGAGTTAGGAGAAATCACCCTTCAACTCATGGACCATCTTGTCTGTGTCTTCGACTGTATTCATGATCCTTGCTAAGATATCCTCAATCCTGAACTTTTTGGGGTCAATGGCACTAGATTCCTTGGGTTTACCTCGATCAGGAGGAGGGACATAATGGTCATAATCATGCTTAAAATCTCTACAATCTCACTCCCGCTCACGATCCTCCAAACCTTGGTTCCCACCTTGCCTTTGACAGGCGAGGCGGGAACCCCTCGAGTAGTTTGAAAAGTACCAAGTTCATTCATCCAAATACTTTGCCTCTTCATCATCTCCATACTATTTTGATTCTATGACGTTTATCGCTTTCACTAGTGCACCCATAACGTGCTTCATCAAGAGCTCAAGTTGGGTCATCATTTTTGCCATATTTTGGTCCATTTCTTCTTCTCATTTTCTTTGCTCATTAGCCACCCTGGAGGTTTTAGAAGGGGTTTTGGAATCTTTGGTATTTTGGGTATGCCAACCTCAATTTTGTTTTGATACTTCTCCTATCAATCGAAAAGCCGTAAGATGATACAATCTCACTATAGAACCGCCCACCATATTATCCACCACCATTTTCTTTAATTGACCAAGAGCCCTATAGAAAATCTCAAGGAACATCTTTTTTGAGACCTCATGAATTGGGAATTGGTCTAGCTTTCCATTAAACCTCTCTCAAACTTCAAATAATGGTTCTCCATTCATTTGCTGGAAGTTCACAATCTCCTCCCGCTTTTTTGAAGCATTTTTTGTGGTGGGAAGTATCTATCAAGAAACAACTTGGAAAGCTCTTACCATGATGTAATTTATCTTGGTGGAAGTTAGTGAAGCTATAAAAATTCCTCACCCATTAGTGAGAATGGGAAAAGTTAAATCCAGATGGATTCTTGTGTAATATGTGCTATGTTAAATGGCGCACAAACTTCCACGAAGTTCTTCAAATGGACATTCGGGTCCTCATATGATTGACCCCCATACAATTGTTTCATTTGCAACAAGTAAAGCATAATGCTAGTTAAATGAAACACTACATTCCCATTGGTTGGAGGGATGCGAATAACACTTGTTTGTCCCATTTTATTTAATTGGCCTTCATCACCAAGAGTGGCTTAGAAAGGGCCCATATTGCTTGCGTTATCGCTCATTGCTCCATTTACACTTTGATAACCTACAAAAGATTTAAAAACAAAAAAAAGTAAATTACACCACTCCGGGTATTCCTAAGTAAGAATGACACCACACAAGTGAAATTTGTATTTCACTCCCTAGCAACGGTGCCATTTTGATAATGCTCAACTCACTCCCATAATTGAGGGGCGAGGCGGTCGTTGTCAAGTAACCCAATTGAATTGGAGTTAAATATTGAGGAGAAAATTATAGATTTCAAACCCTATGGGTGCTCAAATTAAAATGAGGTTACCCGGAATGCAAACAAAAACAACATGCTAAATAAAATGGGGGGAATTGTTTGGAAACTTGTTGTACAATCTTTAGCTGAAGATCAAGAGATGAAACTTTCCTTTTAACTAACAATTTTGGGAGAAATATTTGGATTATGTCTACTTTAAGGTAAAAGTATATGGGTTAATGATGTTTAAGCATGAAATTTAGTTGTTAACTAAAGGATAGGCTAGGTCGAAGGTCATCGTGGTTAATCTTTTGATAAAACCACAACGATTTCACCCCTTGGCTCTTTCTAACACCTAAATAGTGTGAAATTCATAATCACCTAAAACCTTAATCAATCATCCCTATTTCTTGGATGATGTTCTTGACATGATTTACACTCCTAATACACTTATTACTAAGATTGAAAAAGGGAGCAAACCAGGCTTAATTGTCCACCATTGCCTTGTCCCCCTATAATCCTCTTTCAAGGATGTTATAGGTTACCTCATGTTCACTTTAATCCCTCTTTTAAGGATAATAAATGGTTTATAGAGTTTGGGGGTTTCACCCATCAAACCCATTTGGATATTTGGGGCTTTCACCCATAAAATTCCAACTCATAAGCTCAAGCAATGGTAAAATCCTTACTCAACAACTAACAATCATGCAAACACAACCATACTCATGCAGAAATTACACTTTAGTTCAATATAATCCCAAGACTAAATAACTTAGCTACTCATGAATAAAGTATAGAGAGATATACCATAAGGATTTTCCAAAGCATTCATTCTTCACAAAAATGCTTAGAAAGCAAGCCTAAAAAATTAGTTACACACTTTCCTAATTAGGATTTCTAGCTTTGAATTTAAAATATCTTATAAGGTAAATAATACCCAAAGAATAAAAGGTTTTGCTTATATATTGTTTAGAATTCGTCTATGCAATATTACAAATCTCCCCTTAGGTATATTTCCGCAGAACCGCAATCACGCAGGTCTAACCGCCACCACAGTTACGTGATCACAGTTCTGTTCCACGACCACATTGTGCTGAATGTCTTGAATGACCGCGACTGCAGCATGATGACCGCGGTTGTGGTAACTAAGGTTGAACAACATCAGGTCTCCAGCTGCACTCTTTTTATCCATTTGATATCTTTTTGATCTCCAATCTGCATCTTTTCTCCTTCTCAATTTTAGACCAGCAAAATGTGGAGATCAATGCATTGAATAACAATTTTCTCTCATTTAGCTTTACAAACATGGTTGAACATTAACTAAAACTTGAACAATAGGAAGGTTTTCAACTTGTACTTGAGTTAGGGAACCTCTATGATCTAAATTCTTGCTCAAATAGATCCCCACACTACATAATTGATTAACACACTAAATTTACATAGGATTCGAGGCTTTTGAAATGTCTACGCATAGGAATGATGGATTTTCATTCTAGTCCAAAATATGGGGTATTACAATTTCTCTCCACCAAAATAAATAATAGTAAAACTGTAGACCAAAATCGATCTTGGTCACATTTCTAGAACCTCATTATTTAGTCTCAAAGGCTCATAAGTTATTCATTAATATGGTACTATTATATTTATAAAGAAATTCATTTAAGGTGAAAGTGGGAATGAATCCTTTTTAGGAAAAAGAGTAATAAAATAATATTTTAATTAGCATCATACCATTTACCCTTTTAGTGAGAATGAATGTACCGAATATATGCATGCCATCACCAGAATCCAAATATGCGATCAAAAACATCAAAACATCTATATAATATGGTCACGTCCTTTACAAAGATAAAATACTTCCTAGAATCTAACAAAGATCATAATAACGACCTTGGGTACAAATTTATACCTAACATAACCATAAAATTACAATATAAGGAAAACCCATCTCAATCCACCGAGTATTGTATTGCGCATTATACTAAAGATTCATAAGTCTCAACGAAGTCTAACATGCTAGAAACCAGTGGTAGCAGGATCCTAGAAGCATAATACATATTTTACCTTAAGGGTCAATTTCCCTTCTAGCCCCCAAACTCATAAATTTGTCTAAGTCACAATGTTCTACCAAATATCACATCCTAACATCCCTATAAAACATGCAACATATATAATACACCATCTCATGAAGAAGAGTATAAAGAATCCTACATCAATGTTGAACCACAACCCTTGAATAGCCCATAAATCTTCTGTCCTTTGATAATGATCATGAAATATCATCATGCTATCAAAATAGTAATCTACACATCGTTAGTAGTAAAAGGAGACCCATATTGCTATATTCAAGATGGGTCTATAAGTGGACGTCAAAAATGAGTTTGAATATAAAAGGGGTAAAATCGTATTTATATTTTAGAAATATGTTCCCCAACTTATAGGAGTCTGCAGCTGAAAATTGTTGTGCCCAAGTGTACACTCAAGTGTACGTGGTCTCAACAAGTATTAAAGTTGCCCTATAGAATCCAAGTATCGATCCCACAGGGAATTGTGTTGACAAATATCAAATTCTATTTTAACTATTGAGAGTAGCACAAGAGTTGTGTAGTTATAAATAAAAGTAAAGTAAACTATGCGGAAATGTAAGGACTTTGGACAATCAATGGGTGGAAACCCGAGTTTAATGCACTAGGAACAATCATTCTATGCTATTGAATTTCATTTTTTAGATTTCTTATCTTGGTGGTTTATTCGTTGGGTTTATCGTATGATCCTGGTCTCCCGACCTCTAACCTTCTACCTAATAGTACATTTCAACTACATCATTGAGAGAAGATGTAATAATCCATTTAGATACATTAAGATGTAATCCTACATGTGAACCAAGCAAGACTTCTAGGTATATCCCTATCCTAGTTGATAATTCAAATTCCTTACTTATAAAAGAAAAAGAACCTTACTCTATCGATCCCCATATTCTATCTTCTTATTCCCCCTCCCGGGTACACAAAGACAATAATAGATGTATTATATGGGCCGTGAATCATTAAAATTGTTATAAAAGGATAAATAAACAACAAAATATGATGTGCAATCAAAACCAATTCAATTCAAAGCAACAGTAAACATGTTCTTGGCCTTAACCCCGGAAAAGGGGGCTTTTAGCCGCTAATGAACATAACCGTAATCATAATAATGGAAAACAAGTTAAACTCCATAAACAAACTAATTCAAATTAAGAAAAAGTATATTTGAAGCGTGTATCATCCCCTCTCCATGTTCCAAAGACGTCCAATGTTTTGAGCATCAAGTTTAGGTGTCCTATTTATAATCGAGAATAATTTTGTCATTGGTAGAACAAGGGGCGTGTCGCGGACTCATTCCCTAAGGTTAGGGGGTGCGTCGCATGCTCATCGTGGTGAGACACTGTTTTTGGTCCCTTTGAATCTTTAAGAGTATATCAATTGCCACTTGGAAATTTTTAAGGCCCCACACACACTAATAAATACACATTCAAACCATTAGGAGCTCAAAAACACATTAAAGTCTATCGAGATCAACTAGAACAACCCATAGCTCAAGCTAGTAACACTAGTTTTCTCGCTTAAACTCTAAGTGATAAATTTTAGTACAATGTTTGGAAACACCTTTAATAATTGTAATCGACTAATTAAAAACTCATGCTCTCATTTATAACATTATTAACACATAAATCAGAAAAATAGTCCTAAAAAAGGCCAAATAAGCTAGAATAACAACAATGAGGTGCATATATCCACTTCAAATCACCACCCCACACTTAAATACTTGTTCTTCCTCGAACAACTCTTTAGTCTAAGAATAATAAGCTGAGGAGACTCCACACTTCTACTACACGCAAGACACTCAATCTAGTACTATAATGACTATACAGAATGCAAGTTTCTACACTAAGCATGTTACAAACTCAATTGAAAGAACATGAATACTACTCCAAAACATCCTAGCCTCAAGAATAGATTCACCAAGTTGACAAACTTATGCATATTTCTCAATTAAAGACATCATACAATTCATCAAACTATCATCAAACATGTTCCCTCATAACAAGAAAGTTACCTATAAACACTCACATAGATGCAATGTAGCATAAAATGGGTATAGGATTTAAATTTCACTCACTCTCACAATGAATTCACAAATTACACACAATGAACCATAGGCTTTCCCTTAGTGTAGTAGCCTACTAATATCAGAATGTTAAGGCTCAGGATCAAATCGGTCTTTACAGGTTGTAATGTAGGCTAAGGGACAGGTAGGAACTTTTCTAGCCTGTAATAGTGACTATCCTTCCTAAGCGCTTTAATACATCACACTTTTCATTCAATTTGCCTTTAACAACCATTTTTTCTCCACTTATACCTTCACACACAATATTTTGTTTTTCCACATCTCATCAAGCTACTTCACATACACTATGGTGGGAGTATTCTATGCATACATCATTCAATCTGAAATATAGTTTTTTTCCTTTTCATTACCCTTCCCAACCACAACACATATTAATTTTTAGCACCAATAGTTATTATTTGGGGTCTTCTATTTCACCTTTTCCCTACATCAATTTCAAACTCCTTAACTTATTGATTTTTTTCTGAAGAGCGTAGGAGCTTTTGGATCAAATTAAAGTCCACGAAAGAAGGGGATTAAACTACTCATGAGGCTTCCAAAGTAAAAGATAAAGCCTCAACTAGGTTAACTAAGATTATGCATGAAGGAAGGCAAATGAGGGTATAAAACATGGTTATCAACGAAATGCCTATGTCATATCCTAAACCCACACTCTTTATTTCTCTTTTCACACACACAAGGTAAGTTCTAGACATCATATGCAATAGGGAATGTACAAAAACCTCACACAGGCATGGAACATGGTCAACTAAAGTAGGATCATCATAAACTCTCAACCAAACATAAATTCAACCATTAAGCTGGCACTACAAGAGTCATAATCATAAGCCTAGGATTCTGTAAAGTAATCACTCACACAATCAAAACAGTTGAATCATGAAATCCAATATAGCACCAACAAGAATATCCTACTTATTCCTAAAACCAAATTTTAAACTTACTCCTAAAATTAGGAATTCCCCAACCCCAAACATAAAAATATACTTTGTCCCCAAAGTATAATTTAAAATTAGAGATAAAAATACTCCCTGAGGCCTCTAGTCCTAGCTAGTAGCATTTTTACAAATCAAGAGGGTTCGGGCCCCACACTTAGACTTCACCATACTTCTTAGCTCAGATTTCTTGTACTCAGACTTTCGATCAACCTGCAACTCATAAAAAACAAAATCTATGTGAAGTAAAAATTAAAAGTACTGAAAATAAAACATATATTAAATTGGGTTGCCTCCCAAGCAGCGCCTGATTTAGTATCGCGGCACGACCAAACAAACTTTTTCCTCCATCCTGAGGATATGAATTTCACCTACAACTTTGCATCCATCCTTTTACCTCGCTCATATAGAGGTGGTACAAATATTAAAGAATCGAGTAATGTATGGTACATTCTAAAGCACTCATCCTTGAAGTGAGGTGTGTGTTATGTTGCTTGTCTGGGGAAAAATTAAGAATATAGGATTCTTGTTCCTCATCTTTATACTCTCCCACTATTTAAGATGATTCCAAAGACAAGACATCATCTAACAATAATGTAGAAAAGTACTTTGAGTGAGGACTAACTAATCCTACTTCTAAATTTACACAATCTACAACACCCTCACTCATATTCAACTTCTCAATTGTAGTCTCAAAAGAAAGATGACAGTTGAGTGGCTATGATTCTTGTGTTTGTTCCATAGATTGGCTAGGATTCTCCATTTCTTTTCTCATCTTCTATGGAGATATTAGTGGTGGTATCTCCTTAACCTGCTCACCAACTTTATTTTTCAAGTACTTAGACTTCCTCAAATTATCAGCAACTTTGTCTACATCTTGTTGGAGAGTCAAATCTACATCTACCTCCTTAGTTGTCTTTTGAGTATTTACGTCAAACATGACTGAATCAGGATTATCTTCACATATATTTGCAGAGTGATACATATTTCTATAAACCACACACCAACGTGTGGTCTGTTGCACAGGTCGCAAAACAAACAGGTCCCCACCAAATTTTTGGATCAAATTCTGGACAAAAAGCCTCATGGTGGGGTCCTCCACAAACAATGACAAGAATCATCATCCCTAAAAACCTATCTATCAAGAAACATATCTCAAAAAGAGTGTGAGAAATAAAAACTAAAACTAAAAATTACCAAACCAAGTACAACTCTATAGCAAATCTGAAAATAAGATAGTTGCCTATTTACAAGTCCCCAGCAATGGTGCAAAAAATTTATTGCGCACACGCAAGTGTACATGGTCTCACCAAGTAGTAAAGTGTCCCTATAGAAGGCAAGTATTGATCCTATAGGGACTTGTGTTAACAATAATCTAATTCTAGTTTAACTATTGAGATTACCACAAGAGTTGTGTAGTTATAAATTCCAAGTAAAGTAAACTATGCGGAAAAGTAAAGGACTTTGGACAATCAATGAGTAGAAAACCAGGGATAAAGAAATACAAACAATCATACTATGATATTGAACTTCATTCGTTAAATTGCTTATCTTGGTGGTTGATTTATAGTGTCTATCGCATGATCATGGTCTCCTAACCTCTAACTTTATACCTAATTTGACATTACAAATACATCATTGAGCGGGGATGTAATAATCCAATTAGATGCATTAAGATTTCATCCTACATGTGAACCAAGCAAGGCTTCTAGGTAAATCACTATCCTTGTTGCTAATTCAAATTCCTTATTTTATAAAATAATAAGAACCTTACTCTATCTATCCGCACGTTCTTTCTTCTTATCCCCCCATCCGGTTTACAAAGAATATAATAGATGTATTCTAAGGGTCAAGAATCCTTTAAATACTTATAAAAAGGATAAATAAACAACAAAATATTATATTAAATCAAAACCAATTCAATTCAAAGCAATGGTAATCATGTTCTTGGCCTTAACCCCGAAAAAGGGAGCTTTTAGCCGCTAGTGGACATAACTATAATCGCAATATGGTAAACCTTAGTAAACTCAATAAAATAAATACAGAGAAGAGATTAAAACCCTATTTTAATTGTGTTTCATCCCTTATCCAAGTTCTAAATACGTCCAAGGTGTTTAGCATCAAGTTCAAGTGTCCTATTTATAGGAGAATAATTTTGATGTCGGTGGAACAAAGGGCGCATTGCGGGCTCATTCCCCCGGGATAGGGAGTGCATTGCAGACTCATCTTGGAAACACACTATTTTGGGTCCCTTTTGAAACTTTTGGTGCATAGAAAGTTCCATTGTCCATATTTAATGCCCGACACGCTATAGTAACATCCCAGGTGTCCGTTTTACGTCAAATCTTGTCCCGTGCTCTTGTTGATCCATTCCAAGCCTGTTGGTGTCGTTTACAAATGATTTCCAGCTTTTATATCATTCATATATCATCATAATGAACTCACCAAACATTGTATGGCATCACACACCACAAATTAGAGCTCAAAACAACACAATATCAAAGATAGCAAACTAGAAACTTAAGCTAAGAATGCTAGTTTTTGTCATTTTGATTTTTAACATAGTTTTGACTCTTGGCTTGTTTCAATTGACCCTTAAACATCATAAAAAAGTTGTTCCACTCATAAATACACATTCAAACCATTAGAAACTCATAAAAAAATATTAAAGTCTATCGAGATCAACTTGAACAACACATAGCTCAAGCTAGTAGCACTAGTTTCTCGCTTAAACTCTAAGTGATCAATTTTAGTACCAACTTGTTTGGAAACACCTTTAATCATTATAATACAATACATAAACACTATATTCTCATTTATAACATTATTAACACATAAATCTCAAAAGTAGTCCTCAAAATAAGGCTAAATAAGTTAGAATAACAACACTAAGAAATAACAAGGGCAAGATAAAAAATCCAAGCCAAAATGATATAATAATGAGGTCCAAATCAAAGAAAAATAATTTTCAAGCTTTACCAGCAAGAACCTACAAAACCATTTTAACATAAAGAATTTGAAGATGTTTTAAAGATGAATTTGAGGAGAAAAATGATAATTACAAGGTTAGGAAACTTACCTATGGATCAAATCTATAAAACTCCTTTGGAATTACCCAAACTCGAGCTCCCAAGCCCCCAAAAAGGTGAAAATGAGGTCTTGGTTCACTCCTTTGGAATTGCCCAAACTCGAGCTCTCGAAACTCATTCAGAACCCTATGAACATGATCTAATAGTGAAATTTGATTGTATAACATGTTCTTGATTGGATGTGTTCATCAAAACTTTCATACAAGATCTTTTAGACTAAATGTGGGACCTACACCTATAATTCCATTTTCTATATAATTCTCCCAATAGCCTATAACGGTTTGAAAGCCTCGGGACTTGAACCAAGGGTACCCCTGGACCAAAATCAACATTTCATAGCTGATGGTGATGTTGAAATTCTCATCTGAGGTCATATACTAGGAGTTTTAGTCCAAAATCAAATCCTAATAGTGAAAGCTCCAAAATAGGAAAATGAGCATAAAATCCAAAAACAATTGTCCAATAACCAAACCAACAGTTTCAGTAGGTCATAAATGACTCGTAGCCTCTATGAGAACATTAAAAAAGCTCGAAATGCATCAAAATTAAGGAAATGACATGTAAGGTCATTACAATATCCACTACTAAAAGGACTTTCTTTCGTTAAAGTCAATGAATAGAAAGATCACAAAAGCTTGAAGGACCAAAGAACTAGGCCAGCATGCTTCAAGCATGACTTCTCAGTTAATGTCTAAGATAAAACATCGCTTACAAGGGATTTTTTCATAGATGTCCCTTTTCAAACCAAATTCTATACTTTGCTCTGAAACAACAAAATTTCAACCTCAACCACCAGCTACCTCTGACTTAACTAAGGAAGGATAATGCATGCAAATCCAAACAACTGCATACTAATACTATATTAATACCAGTAAAATCAAACCAAAACTCGTTCAATCCAAAGGTAAACCATGGCATGAGTCATGCAACCAACTTTGAATATAAATACAACCTTCTTTTGCTTTTCCAAACCTACTATCCATTCAAAACTAGGAAGAAAATCACCCGAGTCTTGTTCGCATAATCCCATCACAGTAAACCCAAATAATAGAAGTTTCTCCATCAAAAATCAATAAAAGAAAGCACAAGAATAAGCCTATAAGGTGCTACTTAGGCACACAAATTGAGACAACTATGGTTTGCAATCTATTCCAATGCTACAACTGGTCTGAATAACCCTTAAAATGAAAAGCTAGGAGTTCAAGGCACAAACACTCACCATAGAAAATATTTATCTTAGAGGTCCTATAAACCAACGATGAAGGAATTCTAAATCAAACTCAAGAATATTACTCCTGCTGACTAGATCATTTAAAATCCCAATGAAAGTTGAAACCCAAGGTCAAACCTAAAGAAAGAAATATTGTGCCAACAAGCTATTATTTATACACCAATAATCATAATCTATCTAATCCGAAGAATACCAAAAAGGTAGGCACGACGTAGGCTTAGGCAGCCTGCAGATAAAATTTTTATAAGTAGTTTTGATGATGAGCAACTAAACTTCAAGGGACCAGGTCCATAGATGTGTAAAGTACTGTCACATAATATTTGCATAGTTTTTTCCTCTCGTGTAACAAACATGCAGATGCTATTTTGTTCTTACTTGGATAACTTGTCCAATAATATTCCATCCCTAATCATTACTCAGCTATAAAAGGAAAGAGATTCCTCTTCAACAGTTGGTTTTTGCACATTCTAAAGAGAGAAAAGCAAGGTAAGAAAATCTAATTTCATTAATCCTCAAGTCCACTGCTTTATGTGTTCTTAAATTCAATTTGTTCTTGATTGAGTGCTGAATTGCCACCAAACTACTGATGGTTTAAGAGTAGTGTTTTCTTTTTGAAAAAGCTACATTGGTAGAGTTACCTAAGCTTGTTACTGATTAAAGTTAGTCAACATGAGAGGCCTATAGGTAGGATGAAATCATATTGTAATCAAGAGTTTAGTTATAGAGTATTTTGAGGTGCTTATGAGGGCAAGCCATGGTTTTTCCCATCTTGGGTTTCCACATAAATATCCCTGCATTTTTTACTCTTTTCACACAGTCTCTTTCTTTCTGGCAGCTTTACTGTATATTTCCTACAATTGATCTTTAGGGACATGGTCCCTCCTTATGTGGTTCAACCCCCATGGGTTTCAATAATTCATATTAGAGCTAGGTCCCTATTAAAGGGTCACACCTAGAATGTCTTGGTTAGCATGGCTGCTCTACCAAATCTAGAAGAAGGGTAATCTATTAGTAGACCATAAAAATTCAATGGCCAATATTAAGGGAGGTGCAAACTATGATTTTTGACTTCATTATGGCTAAAGATAGTGAACAGATAAACATAATCCTTGATGGTACTCATGTTTCTATAAGAGAAATAAAAGAAGAAGATGTTACAAAAATGGTTCATCAGAAGTAAAAGGGAATTCAATAAAGAAGATAGAAGAAAGATTAAGAAAAAGTACATTGTAAAAAAATTATTAGTCATTGGAATAGGGCTAGATGAATATAATAGGATATCATCTTGTGAAAATGCAAAATAGATCTGGGATTGCTTGAGGATTGAACATGAAGGTACTACTGATGTGAAGGATTCAAAAATAGACATACTGACTCCCCAATATAAAACCTTCACCATGAAAGAAGAAGAAACTATCCAATAAATGCATACGAGGTATAATTCAATCACAAATGAGCTTCATTGCTTATGAGAAGTGATTACAGTGTATAAGAAAGTAAGAAAGATTCTTGTTATTCTTTCTATGTCCTGGGAAAACAATGTAGATGCTATAAATAAAGCTATAAACTTGAAGACCCTCATCATGGATGAACTAATTGGATATCTAAAAACCCATGAGCTCAATAAGCTACAAGAGTTGGAGAAAAAGGACGCAAAAAAGGAAAAATCCTGGGCATTGATGGCTTCTAAATATGATCCTATTGATGATGAAGAGACTGATGTTTCCTAACTAGCAATTAGAATTATTAGATCAATGAAAAGAAGTGGTAAATTCCAATGAAGAAAAACTGGAGTAGCAATGAAATATAGGTTTAGGCGTGTCACAAATGTGGAAGTCCTGTGCATTTTATTAAGGACTGTCCAATGCATAAACTGGATCATCAGAATTACCTCAAGTCTAAAAGTGATAGAGGAAATAACAGGGAACAGGTCCCTATAAAATCAAAATACAGGTTGCAACTTATCATGTAGTAAGGTAGGCTCAAGAAATGTTAGGAGATTCATTTAATGGATGTGAAGATGATGGAAAACAGGAAGATACGTCCATGATTGCAGTGGAAAATGAGAGAGTGACCTTTGATACCTTATTTGATTTTTGGCAAATACTGAATATGAATAAGAAAATGAGGTAACACTTTTTGACCTTAAAGAAAACTTGGACAAATATTCTTATAAAAGGATAAAAAGGCTTGCAATAGTGTTGATAGACTCTATTTATGAAATGACTAGAAAAAACCTTTCCCTAGAAGAAAAGGTGGAAATTCAAGAGCTTGAGTTAACTTCTCCAACTCTCTAAGTATCTTAAATTGAGCAACATATTGGTAAGATCAAATTTGAAAATTTGAGCTTGGTTAGTCCACTGGAGAAAGTGGATGCTTTAGAGAATAAAGGGATGAATGAAACAACAAAATTTTAGGTTGAACTTGAAGAAAATTTATAGGATTCCTAAATGAATCTTATGTCCGCTCTCTATAAGAATGAGGAGTTTGAGGGGTACCTTGTCCGTCTGAGAGAAGAATTGAAAAAATCCCTGTAATGGACTACTTTCTCACAGATCCTTTTTAATTTGACTAGTCAAGGTACTAACAATGGTAAGGGGCTTAGTTATCTATAAGGATTTAAAATTTGTTTTTCTAAAGGAAAGGTTTCTCATAATGTTAACAAAAAGGTCCTCAAACCTGTATGTACTCTTTGTGGAAGAGATGGGCACATAAGGGATAATTGTCAGATCTAGATTAGAGCTAGATTGAATGGCTTCAGATATATTTAGCATGAGAATGCTCTATTTATAGGTCTAAAGCTATAGAAAATAGTGAAAAAAACTCTCCACCTAGATGGGAAAATAAGGATTTCATCACACCATTGTCATCCTACGGGGAACTCAAACTAAGTAGGTTCCCAAATTTAATGTGTGATAGTGATTTTTTGTTAAGAAAGGGGATTGAAGTCAGGAGTTTTTCTGTGATAATTATGATCTAGGCTCAGTCCTTGAAATTCTAATTGTTCTCTCTCTCATGAAACCTTAGGTGAAGGTGTCTTACTATGGGATATTGCTTTAAGGGACTTGATCCTTTGTTTATCTGAGTAAGAAAGCTCCAAAAAATCAAAAAGAGAAAGGGAGAAAGAATAAATAAAAGCTTTTGATTAAAGAAAGAGAGGTGATGATTTTGGAACATACAGAGGAAAAAGGTTAAAGTAGGATTGATATAATTAACCTAAACTATCTTGTGCTTCAATGCTTCCATTCAAAATTGGCTATGCCTAGGAGACAGGTATTCTTTGTAAAATAGGTGCATATGAGTCTAACTCAATAATATACCTTTGTAGGTATGCACCCATAGGAACAACTTAGGAAGTGGAAAAATATGACAAGCATGAACTAAAGATTCACTCAAAGAAGGGGGACCTGGTACCATCTCTCGGGTTAGTACCTTTACAGGATGCTATAATAACAATCATATAAAGATGTCTAAATAAGTCGTGTGTATTTTCTCTTCTACAAAAGAAGATAATTTTTTTTGACAAAATTAAGGGGCACACTTAGTAAGTTCACATATCATTTCAAAAGTGACATCTTTTATTAACAACTGACACCTCACTAAATCACCATATTAACTCTCCACACATTCTTCTTAAAAAAATTTGACCCATTGTCCAAAATTATCTTTCATCTTCAAACCCAACTATTCCCATTTAATCTGTCTCACCCTCAGAAGTAAATGGCAAATGATTGTACTTTCTCTAACTAAGATTAAACCTCTAAGGAAGATAGTACTTTAAAAGATCAGGCTAAACATTCCCAATTCTCTGATCCTTAAACAGTAAGAGTCCTAGAAAGCTTCATCATGAGTCATCTTTACAAAACTTAAAAACTCTAAATGAGTTGGTTATAGTTGAACCTTTATCAACCCTAGAAATTTCCGCTCACCCATTAAGAATAGAGGATTCCAGTCGAGGTTTTGGGTCACTAATCAAATAAGAAATCTTTCAGACAAAGATTTTCCACTTCTTGAAAAACTCAAAAGTACCTAAAAATTCTTAGATCCATGGGTTATCTAAAGAACTAAAAGGGATGATACCTCTAAAAATCTACATGAACCAATCTATCCTGCACCCTCAGATTCAACCTTAATTTTTCTCAGCTATTTGTTGAAGAAATTCCTATGAAAAGGGTTAATCTTTACTCAAATAAGAAATAGGTAGCTGAAAACTTACTCTTGCTTGCATATGACATCAAAGAAAGCGTAGTTGATGGAGTGCAATAGAAAGTTGGTGTAAATAATGAGGCGAATGGAGGAGAAGATATATTCTTACCACCTGATGAGAAGAATGAGGACAAAATGCTCATAAATGGACTATGAAGAAACTAAGAGAAAGTAAAAAAAGGAGAAAATGATGAACTTTGAGGTAAAAGTAGTGAGAACCCATTCTACAAGAGGTTCTGTAAAAGAAATGATGAAAGATGCCATGAAGTCTAACAAGACTTCCACCATGAAAAGAAGAAGGCTCATGAGAACATCTGCATTAGAGGAAAAAGAAAAATATTGAAGTTGTGAAGGTTGAACGTGAGTTGTGAATTGTTGTGGTTGCAGAAACATATATCTATCAAGAAAAGGGAATTCTATGAGGGACCTGGTCCCAAGAAGATAATAGTTGTGGTAAGACAATCAGAAGTAGTCCCAAAAGAAACAGAAAATGAAGAGCTCAAAATGAAAATTAGTAGTGCTGACTAGAGAAGTTCAAGGACTTAATGCTAAGGTAAAGGTCCTCATCAAACTGTTGTTGAATGCCCATGCTGCTGAAAGTACAAGAGTGGAGATGCTAGTTATATCCCTTTCTCTTAAGCCTCCCTCTATCTAAACGTTGATGCTCTTGTCCTTCATCAACCCTATGTGATTTTCATATCCTGATTCTCACGCTAACCTTCTAAAGACAATTACTTTTATGGTGATTATTTTAGCTTACTATACTGTAATTAACTATTATATATGGATGAAACTTTTTTTGTGTGTAACATTTTTCCTCCCTAAAGGGAAAAGCTATTCTTCATGTTAATGGTGCCCCAGTGGCCGTGAGTTAACAGATTTGTACTTAATTTATTTTTAGTTTACCATTAATACTTTTAAATGATGCCAAAAAGAGGAATATTATGTTAATGTAGTTGGAACTAGGAACTAGGTAAATCGAGATACAGACCTAAAGAGAGTCATTCTGACAGGGGGGAGTGCGTGAATGGAAAGGCATTAAATGAAATAAAGTGCCCAATGACATAGGGATGTGTGTAAACGCAAAGACACTAAATGAAATAAAGATGCATAATGATAGGGGAAAGTGTCTAAATGCAAAAACACCAAATGAAATTAAGGGGTACAATGACAGGGTGAAGTTTTTGTACAAGATGCGGTGTTGAATGATAGAGGAAGCATAATGATAGGGGGAATATTCATCGTCAGGTGGTAATCACTATGCTTAAATGTGATGAATGTGCACTGAAGCTGAAATTGTATGGTATGGTTTGTCATCATCAAAAAGGGTGGAACTGCTATGTGTAGTTTTGATGATGAGCAGCTAAACCGCAATGGACCAGGTCACTGGAAAAGCAATGTACTTTACAACTAGCACACGATATCTGTACAATTTTTTCCTCTTATGTAACAAACTTGTAAGTGTTATTTTGTACTGACTTGGACATCTAATCCATTAATATTCCCTCCTTAATCATTACTCAACTATAAAATTAAAGAGACGCCTCTTCAATAATTGGGTTTTTCATATTATAAATAGAGAGAAGAGAGGTAGCAAAACCCCATTTCATTAATCCTCATATCCCCCACTTTATGTGAGCTTAAATTGAACTTGTTCTTGAGTGAGTATTGAATTGTAACTAGAATACTCATTAGAGTAACTGAACATGAGAGTACATGGACAACTGAAACTACTGTAAATACTTAGTATGCATGACTGTGTATATACGTGTATACTGTAACTAGGCTTTTCTGAAGCTGAGTACTGAGTTCAGATAACTGAGTAATTGATATCTAAAGTTATGAATATTGACTGTATCTGACAGTCCTGATACTGTAGAACTAAACTGAGTTCTATTCCAAAGTCTGAGACTAAAACTGTGAGAGGTAATTATCTAATCAACATGCCCCATATAATATAAGATAACTGAGTTGGGGTCCAACCTGTAACCCCAATTGGAAGGGTGTCAATACCGTGCTACGGGTAAGGATAAGCTAAAAGCTACCCTCATCTGGCAGGTAATCTAACGAGAATGGTGGAACCTTCATCAGTCAGGTTAAAACACCTCATCCGCCCTCATCTGGCAGGTTTGATGTCTAAACCTACGCTAGCTACATAGTTCTGGAATGCAAGGATTGCATCTAGAGATCACACCCTATACTGGCAGGTGAGCCCCCATCTTTGGGTTCACTCGGTGCTGAATCATACTCCTAATTGAAAGACACTGAACTGAGAATACTGAACTAAACTAAACTGATGCTGAACTTACTGAGTTTTCCTGAGTTCGGTAAACTAACTGAGTTCTACTGAGTTTTGTAGCTGAATGAGAGGACTACTAATCGTGACATTACTGAGGTTCTATAACTGACATAGACTCTAGGTACACAGCTAAATTGTGGGGTTTTAAATAACCCCAGTACTCGATAACATGAAAAATAAAGCATAATATACTCTTGAAAATCATAATCATTCATAGA
Source organism: Capsicum baccatum var. pendulum (assembly GCA_030864225.1). Taxonomy (NCBI): domain Eukaryota; kingdom Viridiplantae; phylum Streptophyta; class Magnoliopsida; order Solanales; family Solanaceae; genus Capsicum; species Capsicum baccatum. The sequence continues at coordinate 204,324,039 of CM061553.1, forward strand.
GATATTTTCTCAAAAACTTGTAGGGCATAAGCTTATACCTATACTAACATGCCATGATTTCATTAATTCATTCACATGGATATTCTAACAAGCACCTAGAGATCACAACTTAATACACATAATCGTTGTTAACATAAGCATGGCAATGACAATGCCCTAACTTTCAAATTCATGGATTATGACATGGGAATTTCAGAAATCAATGTACAAGCTATTCAAACATTGTGGAATATACAATTAATCATGAATTGGAACTCATTTAATATCAAGAACACTAATACAATCAAATTTCAAGCATATAAATCATGAATAATAGATCTTGAAGTATTAAAAGTGGATTTGTGGACTCTATGGGTGAAAGGGACTCATAGATGAACTCCTAACATACCTTGGAATGTTAATTCTTGAAATTTCTTGAAGAAATTCTTGATATTTATTCTTGAATTTTGAAACTAGGGTTTCTTTATTTTGAGAGAGAATGATGAACTTTTGAGAAAAATGAGTGAATAAGTATATATTTTGGTTATGTAGGGATTAATTTTGGGTTTAAGGCTGATCTGGGTCAGGGTAATAGTCTAATTTTCCCTTAGGATTTAAAATCCCACAATTGGAATATCGATTAAGGCCTCACTACAATGCGGTGAATGGGTCATTGCTATATCCACCGTGATATGGTGGAATCACGAAAACTCTCTAGATCATGAGAATTGCTATTTTGGGGTTCACCGTGATGTGATGCAATTGCGATGACCCTCTGGAAATTAACAAATTCCAAAATGGGCTTCAGTATGACATGATGGAGTACTCATCGTGATACTCACCGCGATGCAGTCAAATAGCGCTGAGCCACTATTTTTACATAAACTCCCCTAACTCTTTGCCTGGGTATCGGATTTGGCAAATTTTATATCGTTGGAAAGCTGGCTGAATTTGCTACATATTTGTAGGATCTAAACTAAAAATACTGAGTATTTCATAAATTTTATATAGTATAACTCACATACTTAGAGCAAAGTTAAGCTCTAGGAATACGGGGTATTACAATATCTCCTCCTTGGGAACATTCGCCCCCGAATAAGACTGATTAAGCTGAGAAAAACTAATAGAATGATCTGACACACTGAACATGCCTAACTTAGACATGACTACGTGGCTGGACTATTGACGAATGGAGTTCTTATACTAAAAATGCATATCTGATGCATGGCATACATGACTGAAGCTACTGGTAAGCTAAATTTGTGCACTAAACATGCATGTCTAATGCATGGGCATATGTATGAACTAATTCATGAATGCATGACTGAATATGCAATGGTAAGGAATACCAAGTTTATAATTATAACTTAACATGGAACTGAGTAAAGCTAAGGAAGATTGTTACCATAAGCTGAATCTGAGTTTGCAGTGAAGAGGTAAGGATACTTTGTTCGCATAGCTTTTTCTTCTTCCCAAGTAGCTCCCTCAACGGACTAATTGTGCTACAGAAATTCAACTAAGGGAACTTCTTTGTTCCTCAGTCTGTGAATCTGATGATCGAGGATCTAGACTGGAACCTTTTTTTTCCGATAAGGTTATAGAACTACGTAGCTAGTGTAGGGTAAATCGTCTTCCTATCAGATGAGGTTAACGTAATCATATATATCTCATAAGTCTTCCTGCCAAATATGGGTTGACCTAGCTAATGTTAGTAACCCGTGGCAAGGTGCTAAGACCTTTCAAACTAGGGTTATAGGTTAGACCCAAAATCAGTCTATAATTGGGGTATGCCAGTTAGATGAGAACTCCTACAGTTATAGTTTCAGTATTCAGTAATTAGTATCCAGTATACAGTATTCAGTGTAGAACTCAATGCAGTTATACATGATCATGACTCATAGTTGTTAGTTATTCAGTTACCCAAAACTCAGTACTTCATCTTCAGACTATTAGACAGATGATATATACTTGGTATTGCATGTTCAGTACTTATGGTAGTCCCAGTCTTGCATATACTCTCATCTAATTATTTCATGACATTTATTTACTATTCTTATGCACGTGAACCCAAGCATATCAGCCTAACCTCACATAGCTTACCACTATATTGAAAGTACTGATGCATACACTTTCTTTGCACTATGATATCTCATGTCACAGGTTCAGACGTCGGGTTCCTGATCGTACCTAGTCAGATCAGTCGATCAGGTGCAGTTTCAGTAGTGAGTCCTCATCCATCAAGGACATGAAATTTATTTTGTTATTTTATTATTTATAGTATCTCAGTTGTTAGTTACTTTCAGGTAGTAGTTCGAGTTAGTTAGGGCCTATCATATCAACTCATTTATTTCAGATATTAAAGTCTTTCACACACTTTCAGTCAATAATTATTCTTCAAATGTACTCAGTATTAATTCATTTTTCTGAACCTTATAGCATTTTTTAATTTTTACTTTCATATATTTTTCATAATTATTATTTAGTGCTCATAGTAGGTACCATTCATGGGTTAGCTTGTGGTCCTTCAAGCTCATAAGTACTGTGTGATGCCCAGCGTATAGTCTCGAGGCAATACAAACTTGGTATGAGAGACAAAGGTTCTAAAGTATCCTAGGGAATCTGAAAGTCACATCAAGTAGAGTCTTGTGTATGGGTTTGTAGCACACCACACTTATGGATAAGAGGCTACGAGGTGTTTTTAAGAAAAGTTACCATCTTTCAGTGTTCATATCGTGTGGGTGAGCATGAGCTCAACTTAAACTCTTTGTCTAATCCAACATTTCCTTCCATTTACAGAACATGCCTCCCAAAATGACTAATAAAAGAGGAGCTAGGAACCTGCTAGCACCTCCACCTATGTAGGCAGATCCCCTAAATAAGCACATTTATCAAGTTGAATTAAGAGCACCAGTCACCACTCTAGCCCATTCTGTGGTATCTTAGAATGTTCACCCAGCTACTGTTCAAGCCAACCCAGTGGACAATACTATTGCAGCTAGAATTTGGGACTTCACCCAATTGGACCCTCCTTTATTTTCAATGTCTAAGTCTGAGGAAGATCCACAGGAATTCCTTGACATGGTGCAGAAGGTAATAGACATTATGGGGGTAACTGCTAGTGAGAGTGTTAATTTAGCTACCTATCAGCTGCAAGATGTAGCTCTTACATTATTTAAGCAGCGGAAGGTAGATAGAATCGTATATGCAGGGCCTATAGAATGGGAAGAGTTTGCTAATACCTTCTTAGATAGGTTCTTTCTGTTGTAGTTGAGAGAGGCCAAGGTGTTAGAGTTCATCAACTTGAAGTAGGGAAACATGAGTGTGAAGAGTATTCACTTAAGTTTACTCAGTTGGAAAAGTATGCTTCTCATATAGTAGTTGATAGCAGGTCTAAGATGAGCAAGTTTGTGTTTGGTGCATCTGACAGTGTGGTCAAGGAGTGTAGGATCGAAAAGCTTATTAAGGAGATAGAATTTTCTAAGTTGATGGTCAATGCCCAACAGATTGAGGAACAAAAGTCTAAGGAGAAAGATAGGGCGAACAAGAGAACTAGAACAGATAACTTCATCATTGCTCAGCCAAAGTTAGAAAGTGGTAACCATCCATAGTTTTGCCCAAAAATTTCAGTCCCACCTTCATCTTTGGATAGTGCGCCGATGCCCCAATTTAGGAATGATAATATGTATAGGGTGCTAGGCTATAAATCTCAGGGGTATTGTGAACAGTGCTCAAACAAATCCTTTTTTCCAAAAATAGCGCAGAAACTACAGGGTGTTTGTAGGGATGGCGGCGATGTGCATTTTAGGAGTCGTAAGCCAGGTTATAAGATCAAAGAATGTCTTCAAGTGCATTTCCAGAGTGAACATAATCATCCCCCAGTTCAGTCCGATCGCTCATCTCAGTAGGGTGCCCCATCTAGTGCCACCAGTGGGCAGCGCCTAAATAAGCTCTACGTATTTCAGTCCCGACAAGATCAAGAAAGTTATCTTGATGTGGTTACTGGTACGTTGCAAGTATTTCACTAAAATGTTTATGCTTATTAGATCCTAGAGCTTCTTTGTGTTTTGTAACTTCTTACATAGTCATTAACTTTGGAGTCAGTCCCGAAATCCTAATAGAGCCTTTCTCAATCTCTACCCCAGTGGGTAAGTCTATCATAGCCCCTGTCAGGTATACAGGAACTGTTCGATTATGGTTTTACAAAAAGTTACTTCAGCAGACCTTGTAGAGCTAGAGATGATGGATTTTGATGTCATTCTCAACATGGATTGGCTCTATTCATGCTATGATACAATTGATTGTATGGGCAGAATTATCTATTTTCAGTTCCTTAATGAACTTGTCCTTCAATAGAGGGGTAGAACCACAGCACTTCAGGGTCAACTTATTTCATACCTTAGAGTGAGAAAAATGGTATCCAAGGGGTTTATTTGTCATCTCGTTCGAGTCAAAGACTCTAGTTCCAAAACTTCTAGTCTTAAGTCAGTTCTAGTGGAAAGTGAACTTCTGTAATGCCCCAAGTCCGTACCCTGGATTCTACACAGTACTTACTACCCCGAATGACCACAAGCTAACCCATAAATGATATCTGTTGTGAGAACTAAATTATATACTGTAATAAATACAAAAATAGGCTGAAATACCGTAAGGTTCAAAATTTGTAAATACTGATGAAGTGTATCAACTGAAATAACAATTTGTAAAACTAAACACTATCTAAAAACTAGTTTTAAAAGCCTCTAATTGAACTATCTGAATGCGGAGTTGATGGGACAATCCCCCAACTAACCCAATCTACTAAAATATTGTATCTACTGAGAAACAGAAATAACAAAAGTATCCTTAATAGATGAGGGGTCACTTCTAACTCCGACACTATTGGCGGAATCTGAATTTGTCTATGCGCGGTTGAGAACTTGAGCATTTGAACCTATGATATGAGACATCATAGCACAAAGAAAGAGTATGCGTTAGTACGTGGAGTGTACTTGTATGATAGATGGCGTAAGGAAGAATACAAGGGTTCATAGACATGAACAATAACTGACATAATGATATAGAATAACTGAATATGTGAGTATATGGACAACTAAAACTACAATAAATACTTAGTATGCATGACTATGTATATACGTGTATACTGTAACTAATCTTTTCTGAAGCAGAGTAATGAGTTCTGATAACTGAGTAACTGATATCTAAAGTTCCAAATACTTTCGTGGCAGGCACTCTAACAAGAACGGTGGAACCTTCCTCTGTTAGGTTAAAACACCTCATCCGCCCTCATCTAGCAGGTTTGATGTCTCAACCTACGCTAGCTACATAGTTCTGGAATGCAAGAATTGCTTATAAAGATCATACCCTCTACTGGTAGGTCACTCTCCATCCTTGGGTTTACTCGGTGCTGAATCCTACACCCAACTGAAAGACACTGAACTGAGTATACTGAACTAGACTAAATTGATATTGAACTTACTGAGTTTTCCTGAGTTTGGAAAACTAACTGAGTTCTACTAAATTCTGTAACTGACTGAGAGGACTACTGATCGTGACATAATTGATGTTCTATAACTGACACTGACTCTAGGCACACAACTAAATTGTGGGGTTTTAAATACCCCCCAAGACTCGATAGCATGAAAAATAAAGCATAATATACTCTTGAAAATCATAATCATTCATAGAGACATTTTCTCAAACACTTGTAGGGAATAAGCTTATACCTATACTAACATGCCATGATTTCATTAATTCATTCACATGGACATTCTAACAAGCACCTACAGAGCACAAGTTAATACACATAATCATTGTTGACATAAGCATGGCAATTACAATGCCCTAACTTGCAAATTCATGGATTATGACATGGGAATTTCAGAAATCAATGTACCTGCTATTCACACATCGTGCAATATAAAATTAATCATGAATTGGAACTCATTTAATATCAAGAACACTAATACAATCAAATTTCAAGCATGTAAATCATGAATCGTAGATCTTGAAGTTTTAAAAGTGGATTCGTGGACTCTATGGGTGAAAGGGACTCATAGATGAACTCCTAACATACCTTGGAATGTTAATTCTTGAAATCTCTTGGAGAAATTCTTGATCTTTAATCTTGAATTTTGAAACCACGATTTCTTTCTTTTGAGAGAGAATGATGTACTTTGGAGAAAAATGAGTGAATAAGGATATATTTTGGTCATCTAGGAATTAATTATGAGTTTAAGACTGATCTGGGTCACGGTAAAAGTCTAAGTTGCCCTTTGGATTTAAAATCCTACAACTGGAATATCGATTAAAGCCTCACCACAACGTGGTGAGTGGGACATCTCTATATCCACCGCGATGTGGTGGAATCACGAAAACTCTCTGGATCATGATAATTGCTATATTGGGGTTCACCATGACACGATACAATCGCGGTGACCCTCTGAAAATTGACAAATGCCAAAATGGAAATCAACATGACGCGATGGAATGATTATCGCGATACTCACCGCAACGCAGCGAAATCCCGATGAGCCATTATTTTTACATAAACTCCCCTAACTCTTCGCCTGGGTATCGAATTTGGCAAATTTTATATCGTTGGAAAGCTGGCTGAATTTCATACATATTTGCAGGCTCTAAACTGAAAATACTGAGTATTTCATAAATTTTAGTAACCCGTTGCAAGGTGCTAACACCCTTCCAGCTAGGGTTACAGGTTGGATCCCAAATTAGTCTATAATTGGGGTATGTCAGTTAGATGGTAAGTCCTATAGTTATAGTTTCAATATTTAGTATTCAGTAATCAGTATCCAGCATACAGTATTCAGTACAGAACTCAATTCAGTTTTACATGATCATGACTCACAGCTGTCAGTTAGTCAGTTACAAAAAACTTAGTACTTTAGCTTCAGACTATCAGACAGATGATATATGCTTGGTATTGCATGTTCAGTACTTATGGTAGTCCCTGTCTTGCATATACTCTCATCTAGTTATTTCATGACATTTAGTTATTATTCTCATGCACGTGAACCCATGCATATCAGCCTAACCTCACCTAACATACCACTAAATTCAAAGTACTGATGCATACTCTCTCTTTGCGCAATGATGTCTCATGTCATAGTTTCAGACGTCGGGTTCCTGACCGTACCTAGTCAGATCAGTCCATCAGGCACAGTTTTAGTAGTGAGTCCTCATCCATCAAGGACATGAAACTCATTTAGTTATTTTATTATTTATAGTATCTCAGTTTTTAGTTACTTTTAGATAGTAGTTCGAGTTAGTTAGGGACTATCCCATCAACTCATTTATTTCAAATGTTAGAGGCTTTCACACACTTTCAGTCGGCAATTATTCTACAGATGTACTCAGTATTGATTCATTTTTATGAACCTTATGGTATTTTTTAGTTTTTACTTTCGTATATGTTTCATAATTATTATTTAGTGCTCACAGAAGGTACCATTCATGGGTTAAGTTGTGGTCCTTCAAGGTCGTAAGCACCGTATGATGCCTAGGGTGTAGTCTCGAGGAATTACGAACTTGGTATCAGAGACAAAGGTTCTAAAGTGTCCTAGGGAATTTGAAATTTATATCAAGTAGAGTCTTGTGCATGGGTGTGTAGCACGCCACACTTATGGATAAGAGGCTATGAGGTGTTTTTAAGAAAAGTTGCCTTCTTTCAGTGTTCACATCGTGCGGGTGAGCATGAGCTCAAGTTAAAATCTTTGTCTAATACAACTTTTCCTTCCATTTACTGAGCATGCCTCCTAAAATAAATAATGAAAGAAGAGCTAAGAACCTACCAGCACCTCCACCTTTGTAGGCAGATGCTCTAAATGAGCACGTTTATCATGTAAAATTTAGAGCAACAGTCTCTACTCTAGCCCATTCTGTGGCAGCTTAGAATGTTCGCCCAGTTGATGTTTAAGCCAACCCAGTGGCCAATACTCCTGCAGCTAGAATTTGGGACTTCACCCGAATGGACCCTCCTTTATTTTCAGTGTCTAAGTCTGAGGAAGATCCACAGGAATTCCTTGACATGGTGCAGAAGGTAATAAACATTATGGGGGTAACTGCTAGTGAGAGTGTTATGTTAGCTACCTATCAACTAAAAGATGCAGCTCTTACATAGTTTAAGCAGTGGAAGGTAGATAGAAGCGCAGATGCAGGGCCTATAGAATGGGAAGAATTTGCTACTACCTTCTTAGATAGGTTCTTTCTATTTTATTAGAGAGAGGCCAAGGTGTTAGAGTTCATCAACCTAAAGAAGGGAAATATGATTTTGAAGAGTATTCCCTCAAGTTTACTCAGTTGGAAAAGTATGCTTCTCATATGGTAGTTGATAGTAGGTCTAAGATGAGCAAGTTTGGGTCTGGTGTATCTAACAGTGTGGTCATAGAGTGTAGGATCACAATGCTTACTAAGGAGATAGACTTGTCTAGGTTGATGGTCAATGCTCAACAAATTGAGGAACAGAATTCTAAGGAGAAAGATAGGGAGAACAAGAGGACTAGAACAGATAGTTTTATCTTTGCTCAGCCAAAGTCAAAAAGGTGGTAACCGTTTATAGTTTTGCCCAAAATCTTCAATTCCACCTTCGTCTTCAGCTAGTGTACTGATGGGCAAATTAAGGAATGATAATATGGATAGGGGGCCAAGCTATAAATCTCAGGGGTTCTATGAACAGTGCTCAAACAAATAGTTTTTGCTAGAAATATCGCAGAAACCATCTGGGTGTCTATAGGGCTGGCAACGATATGCATTTTGGGAGTCATAAGCCAGGTTATAAGATCAGATATGTCCTCAAGTACGTTTGCAGAGTCAACATAATTGTCCCCCAGTTCAGTCTGATCACTCATCTCAGTAAGGTGCCACTTCTAGTGCCACTAGTGGGCAGCGCCCAAACAAGCTCTACGCACTTTAGTCCCAACAAGATTAGGAAAGTTATCTTGATGTGGTTACTGGTACATTGAAAGTATTTCACTTACATGTTTATGCTTTTTTAGATCCTGGAGCTTCTTTGTCTTTTGTAACTTCTTACATAGCTGTCAACTTTGGAGTCAGTCCCGAAATCCTAACAGGGCCTTTCTCAGTCTCTATCCTAGTGGGTAAGTCTATCATAGCCCGACAGGTATACAGGAACTATTCAATTATGGTGTCACAAAAAGTTACTTCAGCAAACCTTGTAGAGCTAGAGATGATAGAGTTTGACATCATTCTCAACATGGATCGACTCCATTCATGCTATGATATAATTGATCATAGGGGTGGAATTATATATTTTTTGTTTCCTAATGAACGAGTCATTTAATATAGGGGTGGTAACACCCTTCTAACTAGGGTTATAGGTTGGACCCCAAATCAGTCTATAATTGGGGTATGTTAGTTAGATGATAGCTCCTACAGTTGCAGTTTCAGTATTCAATATTCAGTAATCAGTATCCAGTATACAGTATTCAGTAAAGAACTCAATTCAGTTCTACATGATCATGACTCATAGTTGAAATTTATTTAGTTACCCAAAAGTCTATACTTCAGCTTCAGACTATCAGACAGATGATATATGCTTGGTATAGCATGTTCAGTACTTACGGTAGTCCTAGTCTTGCATATACTCTCATCTAGTTATTTCTTGATATTTAGTTATTATTCTCATGCACGTGAACCCATGCATATCATCCTATCCTCACCTATCATACCACTATATTCAAAGTACTGATGCATACTCTCTCTTTGCACTATGATGTCTCATGTCATAGGTTCAGACGTTGGGTTCCTAACCGTACCTAGTTAGATCAGTCGATCAGGCGCAGTTTCAGTAGTGAGTCCTCATCCATCAAGGACATGAAACTCATTTAGTTATTTTATTATTCATAGTATCTTAGTTTTTAGTTACTTTCAGACTGTATTTCGAGTTAGTTAGGGCCTGTCCCACCAACTCATTTATTTTAGATGTTAGAGGCTTTTACACAATTTTAGTCAGCAATTATTCAACAGATGTACTCAGTATTGATTCATTTTTATGAACCTTTTTGCAATTTTTAGTTTTTACTTTCATGTATGTTTCATGATTATTATTTAGTGCTCACAGCAGGTACCATTCAGGGGTTAGCTGGTGGTCCTTTAAGGTCGTAAGCATCGTATGACTCCCAGGGTGTAGTCTCGGGGTATTACAAACTTGGTAATAGAGACAAAGGTTCTAAAGTGTCCTAGGGAATCTGAAAGTTGCATCAAGTAGAGTCTTATGCACTGGTGCGTAGCACGCCACACTTATGGATAAAAGGCTACGAGGTGTATTTAAGAAAAGTTTCCTTCTTTCAGTGTTCATATTGTGTGGGCGAGCATGAGCTCAAGTTAAAATCTTTGTATAATCCAAATTTTCCTTCTATTTACAGAACAGGCCTCCCAAAATGACAAACGAAAGAAGAGCTAGGAACCTGCCAGCACCTCCACCTGTGTAGGCAGATCCCCTAAATGAGCACGTTTATCATGTAGAATCCATAGCAACAGTCACCACTCTAGCCCACTCTGTGGAATCTTAGAATGTTCGCCCAGCTGCTGTTCAAGCCAACTCAGTGGCCAATACTACTGCAGCTAGAATTTGGGACTTCACCCGAAGGGACCCTCTTTTATTTTCAGTATCTAAGTCTGAGGAAGATCCATAGAAATTCCTTAACATGGTGCAGAAAGTAATAGACATTATAAGGGTAACTGCTAGTGAGAGTGTTAAGTTAGCTACCTATCAGCTACAAGATGTAGCCCTTACATGGTTTAAGCAGCGAAATATAGATAGAAGCGCAGATGTTGGGCCTATAGAATAGGAAGAGTTTGCTACTACCTTCTTAGATAAGTTCTTTTTGTTGTAGTTGAGAGAGGATAAGGTGTTATAATTCATCAAACTGAAGTAGGGAAATATGAGTGTGAAGAGTATTCCCTCAATTGTACTCAATTGGAAAAGTATGCTTCTTATATAGTAGTTGATAGCTGGTCTAAGATGAGCAAGTTTGTGTCTGGTGTATCTGACAGTGTGGTAAAGGAGTGTAGGATCGCAATGCTTACTAAGGAGATAGACTTGTCTAGGTTAATGGTCAATGCTGAACAAATTGAGGAATAGAAGATTAAGGAGAAAGATAGGGATAACAAGAAGACTAGAACAGATAGCTTCATCTTTCCTCAGCCAAAGTCAAAAGGTCATAACCGTCCATAGTTTTACCCAAAAGTTTTAGTACCATCTTCATCTTCGGCTAGTGCGCCGATGCACAAATTTAGGAATGATAATATGGATAGGGCGTCGGGCTATCAATCTCAGGGGTACTGTGAACAGTGCTCAAATAAATCCTTTTTGCCAAAAATATCAAAAGAAATCATCAAGGTGTCTTAGGGTTGGCTGGCAGGGATGTGCGTTTTGGGATTCGTAAGCCAGGTTATAAGATCAGAGAATGTTCTCAAGTTCGTTTGCAGAGTTAACATAACCGTACCCTAATTTAGTCCAATCGCCCATCTCAGTAAGGTGCCACTTCTAGTGCCACCAGTGGGCAGCGCCCAAACAAGCTCTATGCACTTCAGTACCGACAAGATCAGGAAAGTTATCTTGATGTGGTTACTGGTACGTTGCAAGTATTTCACTTGCATGTTTATGATTTGTTTGATCCTGGAGCTTCTTTATCTTTTGTAACTTCTTACATAGCCGTCAACTTCAAAGTCAGTCCCGAAATCCTAACAGAGCCTTTCTCAGTCTCCACCCCAGTGGGTAAGTCCATCATAGCCCGACAGGTATACAGGAATTGTTCGGTTATGGTTTCATAAAAAGTTACTTCAGCAGGCTTTGTAGAGCTAGAGATGATGGATTTTGACGTCGTTCTCAACATGGATTGGCTCTATTCATGCTATGATACGATTGATTGTAGGGGAAAAACTATCTATTTTCAGTTCCCTAATGAGCTACTCATTTAATAGAGGGGTAGTACCATAGCATTTTAAGGTCAACTTGTTACATACCTTAGAGTGAGAAAAATGATATCCAAGGGGTGTATTTATCATCTTATTCGAGTCAAAGACTCTAGTTCCAAAACTTCTAGTCTTGAGTTAGTTCTAGTTGAAAGTTAACTTCTGTAATGCCCCGAGTCCGTACCCTGGATGCTACACAGTACTTACTACCCCGAAGGACCACAAGCTAACCCATGAATGATATCTTTTGTAAGCACTAAATTATATACTATAACAAATATGGAAAATAGGCTGAAATACTGTAAGGTTTAAAATCTATAAATACTGATAAAGTGTATCAACTGAAATAACAATCTGTAAACGTAAACACTATCTAAAAACTAGTCTGAAAAGCCTCTAACTGAAATGTCTGAATGAGGAGTTGATGTGACAATTCCCTAATTAACCCAATCTACTAAAATACTATATCTACTGAGAAACTGAAATAATAAAAGTATCATCGATAGATGAGGGGTCACTTCCAACTCTGACATTATTGGAGGAATCTGAATTTGTCTATGCACAGTCGGGGTCCTGAGCGTTCGAACCTATGATATGAGACATCATATCACAAAGAAAGAGCATGTATCAGTACGTGGAGTGTACTAGTATGATAAATGGGGTAAGGAACAATACAAGGGTTCATATGCAGGAACAATAACTGACTTAATGATATAGAATAACTGAATGTGTAAGTATATAGACAACTGAAACTACTATAAATACTTAGAATCCATGACTATGTATATATGTGTATACTGTAACTAAGCTTTTCTGAAGCTGAATACTGAGTTCCGATAACTGAGTAACTGATTCTAAAGCTGCAAAAACTAATTGACTATATCTGATAGTCCTGATACTGTAGAACTGAACTGATTTTTATTCCAAAGTCTGAGATTGAAAATGTGGGAGGTAATCAACTAACCGACATTCCCCAAATAAGATAAGATAATTGAGTTGGGGTCCAACCTGTAACCCCAATTGGAAGGGTGTCAATACCGTGCTATGGTTAAGGACAAGCTAAAGGTTACCCTTATCTGGCAGGTACTCTAACGAGAACGGTGGAACCTTCTTCTATCAGTTTAAAACACCTCATCCGCCCTTATCTGGTAGGTTTGATGTCTCAACCTATGCTAGCTACATAGTTCTAGAATGCAAGGATTACTTCTAGAGATTACACCCTCTACTGGCTGGTGAGCCCCCATCTTTGGGTTCACTCGGTGCTGAATCCTACTCTCAAATGAAAGACACTAAACTGAGTATACTGAACTAGACTAAACTGATACTGAACTTACTGAGTTTTCCTGAATTTGGTAAACTAACTGAGTTCTGTAACTGACTGAGAGGACTACTGATCGTGACATGACTGAGATTCTATAATTGACACTGACTCTAGGCACACAACTAAATTGTGGGGTTTTAAATACCCCCAGGACTTGATAGCATGAAAAGTAAAGCATAATATACTCTTGAAAATCATAATCATTCATAGAGATATTTTCTCAAATACTTGTAGGGTATAAGCTTATACCTATACTAACATTCCATGATTTCATTAATTCATTCACATGGACATTTTAACAAGCACCTAGAGAGAACAACTTAATACACATAATCATTGTTAACATAAGCATGGCAATGACAATGCCCTAACTTTCAAATTCATGGATTATGACATGGGAATTTCAGAAATCAATGTACATGCTATTCAAACATCGTGCAATATATAATTAATCATGAATTGGAACTCATTTAATATAAAGAACACTAATACAATCAAATTTCAAGCATGTAAATCATGAATCGTAGATCTTGAAGTTTTAAAAGTGGATTCATGGACTCTATAGGTGAATGGGACTCATAGATAAACTCCTAACATACCTTGGAATATTAATTCTTGAAAGTCCCTTGAGAAATTCTTGATATTTATTCTTGAATTTTGAAACTAGGGTTTGTTTCTTTCGAGAGAGAATGATGTACTTTGGAGAAAAATAAGTGAATAAGGATATATTTTGGTCATCTAGGGATTAATTTTGGGTTTAAGGCTGATCAGGGTCATGGTAAAATTCTAAGTTGCCCTTGAGATTTAAAATCTCACAACTGGAATATCGATTAAGGACTTACCACAAAGCGGTGAATGGATCATCACTATATCCACTGCGATGTGGTGGAATCACGAAAACTCTCTTGATCATGACAATTGCTATTTTGGGGTTCACCGTGATGCGGTGCAATCACGGTGACCATATGGAAATTGACAAATGCCAAAATGGCCTTCAGCACGATGCGATGGAGTTCTCATCATGATACTCACCATGATACGGCCAAATCACGGTGAGCTACTATCTTTACATAAACTCTCCTAACTGTTCGTCTGGGTATCGGATTTGGAAAATTTTATATCGTTGGAAAGATGACTAAATTTCCTACACATTTGGAGGCTCTAAACTGAAAATACTGAGTATTTCATAAATTTTATATAGTATAACTCACATACTTAGAGCTAATTTAAGCTCTAGGAATACGGGGTATTACAATATCTCCTCCTTGGGAATATTCATCCTGGAATAAGACTGATTAATCTGAGAAAAAATGATAGAATGAGCTGACACTCTGAACATGCATAACTGAGACATGACTACATGGCTGGACTATTTACAAATGGAGTTCTTATACTGAAAATGCATATCTGATGCATGGCATACATGACTGAAGCTACTGGTAAGCTAAATTTTTGCACTAAACATGCATGTCTGATGCATGGGCACATGTCTGAACTGATTCATGAATGCATGATTGAATATATAATGGTAAGGATTACCGATTTTATAACTGTAAATGAACATGAAACTGAGTAAAGCTAAGGAAGATTGTTACCATAAGATGAATCTGAGTTTACGGAGAAGAGGTAAGGATACTTGGTTCGTATATCTGCTTCTGCTTCCCATGTAAATCCCTCAACGGACTGATTTTGCCATAGAAATTCAACTAAGGGAACTTCTTTGTTCCTCAGTCTGTGATTCTCTGGGCAGCCCTAAGACTCTCTTTGATCAACTGAACCTTCTCTAAGGCGTCAAATACTAGATCAGGCCCTACTACTGTGGCCTTACCAACTTCAAACCAACCAATTAGAGATCTGAATCTCCTACAATAGAGATCCTCAAACAGAGCCATCTGAATGTTAGAATGATATTTTTTATTTTATGCGAATTCGATCAAAGGCAAATGGTCGTCCCAACTACCCTTAAAATTGATAACGCAGGCTCTTAGCATATCTTCTAGATTTTGAATAGTCCTTCATGCTTTATCATCTGTCTGAGGATAGAAGTCTGTACTGAGGCAAACTCGGGTACCAAGACCCTTTTGGAATGCTTTCAAAAAATAAAAGGTGAACTGGGTACCTCTATCTGAGATAATGGATACTAGAAGTCCATATAACTTGACTAACTCTCTGATATAGAGTTTGACATAGTTCTCGGCTGAATAAAAAGTATGAACTGGCAAGAAATAAGCTAATTTGGTCATTCTATCTATGATAACCCATATAGAATCATGTTGATGATGAGTATGAGGCAAACCCATCACAAAGTCCATGTTCACTTCTTCCCATTTCTATGTTGGAATACTGAACTCCTATATGAACCCACTAGGCCTTTGGTGCTCTATCTTAACTTGCTGATAGATGAAGCACTTAGCTACAAACTCTGCCATATCTTTCTTCATCCCACTCAATCAATAGATCTCCCGCAAATCGCGGTACATCTTAGTGGACCCTAGATGAATAGAGTAACATGCACCATGTGTTTCTGCAATAATTTATTGCCTCAATTCATCTACACCTGGCACACATAACCGACCCTGTCAATGCAATACACTATCTCCCCCTTGGGAGAAAAACTCTATTTTCTAATCTCCGACTGACTCTTTCAACTTAAAAAGACTGGGATCTCTATCCTGTTTTTCCTTCACCTCAGAAACTAGAGAGGATTCAGAATTACTCTAAACCCACACACTACCCTCTGCTGAATTGACTAAGCGGACACCAAGTCAGGCAAGCTGATGAACTTCCCGAGATAACTTCTTCTTGCCATCCTCAACATGAGCAATGCTACTCATAGACAATCTAGTGAGAGCATCAGCCACTACATTGGCCTTGCCCAGATGATACCGAATACTCATGTCATAATTTTATAATAATTCTAACCACATTCTCTGATGCAAATTCAAATCTTTTTGAGAAAATACATACTATAGGCTCTTATGATTTGTGAATGCATCAACATGCACCCTATACAAATAGTGCCTCCAAAACTTTATGGCAAACACTACAGTTACTAACTGAATATCATGGGAAACTGACTGAGGACAATCTCTGACTTTATGGCTTGGCTTTCTATATCCAAAATAAACATCACTACCATCTCTGCAGACACCCTAATGGTTCTTGTCACAAGTCTAACAATGAGGATTTATTTGAGAACTGCTGACAATACCTTGAGACTTAGAGCCTGGCGCCCTATCTTTGCTACCATTTCTAAACTTAGGGATTAGAGCACTAGCTAAGGACGGAGCTAGAACTAAAGACTTAGGATAAAACTGGGAATAATTACCGTCCTCTGACTTAGGCTGATTAGAATTAAAGCTACCTATTCTAGCTCTCTTGTTCTCTTGTTCTCTCTCTCTCTCTCTAAAGAAAAGAATTTATCTAGGAAGGCTGTAGCAAACTCTTCCTACAATACGAGCTCTACATCTGTACCTCGATATACCTTTCACTGCTTAAACGACTTATGGGCTATATCTTATAACTGATAAGCAGCTAACTCAACATTCTCATTAGAAGTCACTCCCATGACATATATGACTTTCTAAACCTGATCGAGGAACTCCTGTAAATCCTCTTCCGACTTAGATCCTAAGAATAGGGGAGGATTTATTTAGGTAAAGTCCCGAATCCTGGCTGTAGTAGTATTGGCTATTAGGTTGGATGGAACAGCAGCTGGCTGTTCATTTTGAGCTACTATAGAATTAGCTAGAGTAGTGAATGCAGCTCTGAATTTTGCATGGGAAACATATTCGTCCAGGGGATCTACCTAAATGGGCTGAGGTACTGACTGGTTTCCAGTTCTTCTTTCGTAAGTCCTTTTGGGAGGCATGTTCTATAAATAAAAAGGAGAAACGAATTAGATTGAGAGTTTAACTTGAGATCATGCTCACTCGCACGACATGAATACTGAAAGAAGGGAAAGTATTACCTAAAACATCTCATAGCCTCCTATCCATAAGTGTGGTGCACTACACACCCATGCACAAGACTCTGTGTGATGTGGCTTTCAGACTTTCTAGGACACTGTTGAACCTTAGGCTCTGAAGCCAAGTATATAACATCCCCAATCTGTACCCCAGAGCTATATGGTGCTTATGATCTTGAAGGACCACAAGCTAACACATGACTGATATATGCTGTGAGCACTGAATAATATACTGTAATAAATACAAAAAATAGGATGAAATGCCGAAAGGATCAAAATCTATAAATACTGATAAAGTGTATCAACTGAAATAACAATCTGTAAAACTGAACACTATCTGAAAACTAGTTTGAAAAGCCTCTAACTGAACTATCTGAATGCGGAGTTGATGGGACAATCCCCCAACTAACTCCATCTATTGAAATACTATATCTACTGAGAAACTGAAATAATAAAAATATCCTTGATAGATGAGGGCTCACTACTAACTCTGACACTGCTGATTAAATCTAAATCTATCTATTTATGGTTGGGAACCTGAGTGTCAAAACCTATGATATGAGACATTATAGTGAAAATAAAGAGTATCCATTAGTACGTGGAATATACTAGTATACTAGATAGGGTAAGGCTGAATGCAAGGGTTCATATGCATGAACAATAAGTGACTGAATAATATAGAGTAACTGAACATGAGAGTACAAGGATAACTGAAACTATTGTAAATACTTAGGATGCAATATTTTACATATACGTGTATACTGTAACATAGCTTTTCTGAAGTCGAGTACTGAGTTCTGATAACTGTGTAACTAATATCTAAAGTTATGGATACTGATTGACTATATCTGACAGTCCTGATATTGTAGAGCTAAACTGATTTCTATCGTTAAATATGAGAATGAAACTGTAGGAGGTAATTATCTAACCGACATGCCCCAAATAAGATAAGATAATTGATTTAGAGTCCAATCTGTAACCCCAATTAGAAAGGTATCAATACCGTACCACGATTAAGGATAAGCTGAGAGTTACCCTCATCCTGTAGGTACTCTAACGAGAATGGTGGAACCCTCATCTTTCAGGTTAAAACACTTCATCCACCCTCATTTAGCAGGTTTGATGTCTAAACCTACGCTGGCTACGTAGTTCTGGAATGCAAGGATTGCTTCAAGAGATCATACCCTCTACTGGTAGGTGAACCCCCATAATTGGATTTACTGGATGCTGAATCCTACTCCTAACTAAAAGACACTGAACTGAGTATACTGAACTAGACTAAACTGATACTGAGTTTACTGTGTTTTCCTTAGTTTGATAAACTAACTGAGTTCTATTGAGTATTGTAACTGACTGAGAGTACTACTGAACATGACATAACTGAGATTCTATAACTATCACTGGCTCTAGGCAGATAGCTAAATTATCAGGTATTATATGCCCCCTGGACTCAATAGCATGAAAAATAAAGCATAATATACTCTTGAAAATCATAATCATTTATAGAGACATTTTCTCAAACACTTGTAGGGCATAAGCTTATACCTATACTAACATGCCATGATTTCATTAATTCATTCATATGGACATTCTATCAAGCACCTAGAGAGCATAACTTAATGCACATAATTATGGTTAACACATAAGCATGGAAATTACAATGCCCTAACTCGCAAATTCATAGATTATAACATGGGATTTTCACAATTCAATGTACATGCTATTCAGACTTCGTGGAATATACAATTAATCAATAATTGGAACTCATTTAATATCATGAACACTAATACAATCAAATTTCAAGCATGTAAATCATGAATCGTAGATCTTAAATTTTTAAAAGTGGATTTGTGGACTCTATGGGTAAAAGTGACCCATAGATGAACACCTAACATACCTTGGAATGTAAATTATTGAAGGTTCTTAGAGAAATTGTTGATCTTTGTTCTTGAATTTTGAAACTTGGATTTCTTGATTTTGAGAGAGTATGATGTACTTTGGGAAAAAATTGACTGAATAATGATATATTTTGGTCATCTAGGGATTAATTTTAGGTTTAAACCTGATCTGGGTCTTGGGAAAAGTCTAAGTTTCCCTTGGGATTTAAAATCCCATAACTGAAATGTCGATTAAGGCCTCACCACTATGTGGTGAAAGGGTCATCGCTATAACCACTGTGATGAGGTGGAATTATGGTAACTTTCTAGATCATGACAACAGTTGTTTTGGGGACCACATCGTGGTGACCCTTAAGAAATTAACAAATGTCGAAATGGCCTTCAGCGCGATGCGATGGAGAGCTCATCGTGACACATCCTAATCGTGGTTAACCACTATTTTTATGTAAACTGCCCTAACTCTTCGCCCACATATCGAATTCGGTAAATTTTATATCGTTAGAAAGCAGACTGAATTTTCCTATACGTTGGCAGGCTCTAAATTGAAAAATACTGAGTATTTCATAAATTTTATATAAGATAACTCACATACTTAGAGCTAAGTTAAGCTCTAGGATTATGGGGTATTAAAATTTCCAGATGTGTTTCTCGAAGATCTTCCCAGGGTTCCTCCCGAAAGGGAGATTGACTTCAAAATAGACCCTCTTCTCGATACTCAGCCCATCTCTATTCTGCCATACAGAATGGCTGTAACTAAACTTAAAGAGTTTAAAGAACAGTTGAAAGACCTGTTAGACAAAGGGTTTATCAGGCCCAGCATATCTCTTTGGGGTGCACTATTTCTATTTGTGTGAAAGAAAGACCGTTCTCTTAGAATATGTATAGACTACCGTCAGTAGAACAAAGTTACCATTAAAAATAAATGCCAACTTTCTAAAATTAATGACTTGTTCGACCAACTTCAGGGTGCCAGTTACTTCTCTAAGATAGACCTCATATCCGGCTATCATCAGCTCAACGTCAGAGAATGTGACATTCCAAAAATAGCTTTCAGAACTCGGTATGGTCACTTTGAGCTTCTAGGCATGTCCTTTGGTCTCCCAATGCCCCAACAGCCTTTATAGACTAAATGAACCAAGTGTTCAAGAAGTACTTGGATATGTTCATCATAGTCTTCATTGATGAGATTTTGTTTACTCCCATAATGAAAATGATCATGCAGACCATCTTAGAATAGTATTACAAACTCTCAGAACCCATCAGTTGTTCGCTAGATTCAGTAAGTGCAAATTTTGTCTAAGATCAGTATCTTTCCTTGGCTATATTATTTTTGGTGATCGCATTAAAGTTGATCCTCAAAAGACCGAACTAGTAAGAAATTAGCCCAGGCCCATCACTCCGTCAGATATCAGGAGTTTCTTAGGTTTGGCTAGCTATTATCGATGGTTTGTTGAAGGATTTTCATCTATTGCATCCCCCATGTCCATATTGACTAAGAAGAAAGTCAAGTTCCAGAGGTCAGATTTTTGTGAAAAAAGTTTTTTGGAGTTAAAGACTCGAGTCAGTACAACCCTACTTTTGACCTTGCCCGATGGTTCAAATGGATTTGTTGTATACTATGATGCTTCCAGAGTTGGTTTTGTGTGTGTTTTGATGTAGAGAGGTAAGGTTATAACCTACACCTTTAGACACCTTAAGCCCCATGAAAAGAATTATCCCACCCATGATCTTGAGTTAACAGTTATTGGATTTGCCTTAAGGATTCAGAGGCACTATTATATAGGGTGCATGTTGATGTGTTCACAGACCACAAAATCTTGCAGTATGTATTTTCATAGAAAGACCTGAGCTTGTGTCAGAGAAGGTGGTTAGAGTTGTTAAAAGATTATGACATGAGTGTTCTGTATCTTCCAGGCAAGGCCAATGTAGTGGTAGATTCCCTCAGTAGGTTTTCCATGGGTACCGTTGCTCATGTTGAGGATGGTAAGAAGATGTTAGTTCAGGAAGTTCATCAGTTTGCCAGACTAGGTATCCGTTTGGTTGATTCGGCTGAGGGTAGTGTTTGGGTACAGAATAGTTCAGAATATTCTTTAGTTTTCAAGGTTAAAGAAAAGCAGGACAGGTGGAAAGAGTCTGTCAGAGACCAGAAAGTAGAGGTTTTCTCCCAAAGGGGAGATAGTGTTTTGCATTACCAGGGTAGGCTATGTGTTCCATGTGTAGATGATATGAAATAACGAATTCTTGTTGGGTCGCATGGTGCACGTTACTCTATTTATACAGGGGACACTATGATGTACCACGATTTGTGAGAAGTCTATTAGTGTAGTGAGATAAATAGAGACATTGCAAAGTTTGTGGCTAAGTGCTCTACTTGTAAGCAGGTGAAGATTGAAAACCAAAATCCTAGTGGTTCCATGCAGGAGTTTAATAATCCCACATGGAAGTGGGAAGAAGTGAACACGAACTTTGTGATGGGTTTGCCTCCTACTCATTGTCGGCACAATTCAATTTGGGTTATTGTAGACAGCATGACCAAGTCCACCCATTTCTGGCCAGTCCATCCCTCCTATTCAGCCGAGGACTATGCTATTCTCTATATTAGAAAGTTAGTTAGGTTGCACGATGTCCCATTTTCCATTATTTCAGATAGAGGTACGCACTTTACCTCTTAGTTTTGGAAATCCTTCCAAAAGGGACTTGGTACCCAAGTCCATCTCAGTACAACCTTTTAGATTCAGACAGATAGTCAAGCAGAAAGGACCATTTAGACTCTAGATGATATGTTAAGAGTGTGTATCTTTGACTTTAAGGGAAGTTGGGATGACCACTAACCTTTGATTGAGTTTGCATATAATAACAACTGTTATTCTGGTATTCAAATAGCTCCATTTAAGGCTCTTTATAGGAGGAGGTGTACATCTCCTATAAGGTGGTTCGAGGTAGGGGAAACCGCACTGATAGGGCCTGATTTAGTTCGGTGCCTTAGAGATGGTTTAGTTGATCTGGGAAAGGCTTAAAGTAGCCCAAAGTCGACATAAATCTTATGCAAACGTGAGGAGAAAAGATATCAAGTTTGAGATTGGCGACTTTCCATATTTGAAAATCTCTCCCGTGTATGGAGTGAAGAGATTTGGTAAGAAGGGGAAACTTAGTCCCTAATATGTTGGTCCTTATAGGATTTTGAGTCATTTTAAAAAGGTAGCCAATGAACTTAAGTTGCTTGACGACTTAGCATCAGTGAACCTAGTATTTCATATCACCTTGCTAAAAAAGTGCATCGGTGACCCAGCAGTTGTAGTCACCGTAGAAAATGTAGATGTTCAGAATAGTATCTCTTATGAAGAAGTTCCATTCGGAATCCTCGATCGTCAGACTCGTAGAATAAGGAACAAAGAAGTTTCTGTGGTCAAAGTTCTATGGAGGAACCATTCCATTGAGGGAGCCAATTGGGAAGCAGAAGCATACATGCGAACCAAGTATCCTCATCTCTTCTCCACAAACTCAAACTCAGCCTAAGGTGACAGTCTTCCTTAAATTTACTCTATTCCATACTTAGTTTCAGCTGCATATCATTCTCATATCATTCATTCATTCATGAATCAGTTCAGTCATTAGTTATGTTTCAAGATTCAGTCATGTTTTAGCTATGCATGTCAGTATAGTTGCAGTACCTAAGTGCCTCTCAGCTCAATCAATCTCATTCAAGGTCAAACTCCGTAAAGTCCTAGCCCATTTTAGTCCTATAGCATGCCAAAAACATTACTGGCCACTTTTTGCTTACTAAATTATGGGTTTTGGGGGTCAAAGGAGTCATTTCCATCCATCTTAATCCACCATATCACGAAAAGCCTCTCAAATGGCAAAATTTACTCATTATTTCACAAATTTTCTCAAGAGCAAAACCCTAGTTCATCAAGTCTAAGATCAAGTTCCAAGATATCACCAACAATTATCACGAATTCAAGACTCAAGGTATATTTAGGTGTTCATCCTTGGGTTCCTTCCACCCTTGGAGTTCAAGAATCTTTTTTCTAAACTTAGATTATGATTTACATTCTTGAATGGAATTGTGCTCATGTATGTGTTGTTGTATGGGTTCCAAGTCAAGAATATTTTGAGTTTTATGTAAATGAACTAGAATGTGTGTTGATTTATGTAACCCTCATGTTAAATCTTTGGATTGTGATGTTGAATATGGTAGTCATGACATTCATATATTGCTCATTCTCATGTACAAGATTTATGTATCCTAGGTGTTTTACAAAATGTCTATGTGCAGGAATTATGCATGATAACCTATGTGTGATGCTTTTAAAGTTGAGATATGGTCCCATTATCTATGCTATTGAGTCTTAAGGGTATTGAATACCCAAAATTTAGTTGTTTATCTAGTCTCCAGTCTAAATAGAATGATTTCGTTGTATCCCTAAAGTAGCATTCGGTCAGTCAATAGAATCATTGTGACTTCAGTAAGTCCTAGTATAGTATAGTGATCAGTTCAGTGCCGATTCAGTTGGGAGTAGGATTCAGGATCGAGTGAACCCAGGTATGGGGGCATTCTTGCCAGCGGAGGGTTTAACCCTTGGTAGAATTCCCTGAGTTACAGAACTAAGTAACCAGCGTAGGGTAAATCGTCTTCCTGTCAGACTAGGGTTGACGTAACCATATACATCTCATGAGTCTTCTTTCCATAGTAGGGTTGACCCAGCTAATGTTAGTAACTCGTGGCACGATACTAACACCCTTCTAAATAGGGTTCCAGGTTAGACCCCAAATCAGTCTATAATCGGGGTGCGTCGGTTAGATGACAAATCCCACAGTTACAATTTCAGTATTTAGTAATCAATATCCAGTATACAGTTTTTAGTACAGAACTCAGTTCAGTTCTACACGATCATTACTCACAATTGCCAGTTATTTAGGTACCAGAAACTCAGTACTTCGACTTCAGACTAATTCAGACAGATGATATATGCTTGGTATTGCATGTTTAGTACTTATGGTAGTCCTAGTCTTTCATAAACTCCCATCCAGTTATTTCATGACATTTAGGTATTATTCTCATGCAGGTGAACCCATGTATATCAGCCTAACATCACCTAGCATACCAGTACATTCAAAGTACTGATACAAACTCTTTATTTGCACTATGATGTCTCATATCATAGGTTCGGATGCTCGGGTTCCTGACCGTACCTAGTCAGATTAGTCAATCAGTTACAGTTACAGTAGTGAGTGCTCATCCATCGAGGACGTGACACTTAATTAGTTATTTTATTATTTATAGTATTTTAGTTTTTCAGTTACTTTCAGACAGTAGGTGGAGTTAGTTGGGGCCTGTCCCATTAATTCATTTATTTTAGATGTTAGAGGCTTTCAGAAACTTTTAGTTTGCAGTTATTCTACATATATACTTAGCATTGATTCAATTTTATAAACCTTGTGGCATTTTTAAGTTTTTTCTTCCGCATATGTTTCATGATTATTATTCAGTGCTCACAGCAGGTACCAGTCATGGGTTAGCTCATGGTGCTTCGGGGTCGTATGCATTGTGTGACGCGTAGGGTGTAGTCTGAGGGCCTTACAAACAGTCAATACAATTTGTCTCGAAGTGAAAGAATAGACATAAATAAGATAGAAGAAATTGGCCAACTCCAACTCCAAGAGCTCACCCTATCTCTGAAATCCAACACTGCATGATTGATGAATAAATGGTGGAAACTATTACTCGGATCTTCACCAAAAAGGTACAGAAGTATATATGAGTACCAAAACAACGGGTAGTTAGTAGGAATCATCAGCCGACTAAGCTAAATCATTATATAAATGCGATAAAATATAAGATAACATAACTAAGTCAAGATAGAGGCAATCCAGAATCAACTCTAACATTGTTGTACATAAATAAGTAAATAACCGGAATAATAACTTAACTTAACATAAAGGATCAAACATATGCAATTATAACTACAAAATTGTCCCCCATAAGCCAATAAGTGCGGAAACCTAAAAACCTAATGTAGGCCCCCATAAGCTTGGAGGGTACAATCAAGTAAAACATAAATCAGACCACTATCATTTACCAACTTCCATGATACAACTAGAATCCATTCATATAATGCCACACTATAAACCATTTACCATTTTTGGAATTGAACCAATACAAATTTATCAACATCATACTCCATTATCGAACTCAAACTGGTGTCATGTAATCAATATCATAAGAAATAGCAAAACTCGAATCGGTAATCATATAATCAATATCGTCAATGTCTTATCACCAATATCATGATCAATATCATAGAAAATATCTGAACTTGAACCCATAGTTATATAATAAATATCATAAGTAATCTTTCAAACTTAAACCAAATATGTATATGTCATCGATATCATCATCAATATTTGTACTTAAACCGGTAAGTAAATATATTCAATCAATATTGCCCTTAATGTCATAATATATAACATAATCAATAGCATAGCTAGTAAACATCAACTCTCAATATCAATCCATCACAATCATCAAGTTCCAAATCACCTTTACATTAACTTAGAAAACATTTCTAAGGTGCATAACAAGCGTATAAAGATTTTTCCACGACTAACACGAATCTTGGCCAAAGATGGGTCGAAGAGCCCACTTTTAAATCCTCGAAATATAATTGAAGGCAAATTCTATCCTGCACTGGTCTAAGGTATCTAAATCCATTTTTAGATGTTAACTAAGCCACAATCAACCCTAAGATAGAAATGTTACCACGAGCATGAGCAACTAACTCATTTTTGCCTAATTTATAGTTTCCGAATAGCCAAAACGGTCCAACTATCCCAAGTATTGCCAATCACATCACCAACACCTAAAACCTATCCCAAATCTAACATAATAAAATAAATATACTAAGTCATAGCTCAATCTAAGAAAAGGGGAAAATCTAGCCAACCTGAACGCTGAAGAAAGATCAAAGAATCTACTAAATCACTGACTTTCCCTATCAAGAAGCTTCCGTAAGATGCCAAGTTATCAAAATAACATTCTACTCGTATTGCACGGTTATACTTCAATCCAAAATTACTCAAAATTTCCATGTGGGTCCCATCTACAAAACTCGCATTTCCAAAGCAAACGCAATATTTCCCTATGCTTAAGGAGTAATTACCCTAAAAATGGGAGAAATTCGAGCTACATATGCTAAAATCATGTCACTAACGTTTAGGGGTTTCAGAGAAGAAAAGGGGAAATTAACCATGATCATGAAGAAATCTTCCCACAAATTCAAAGAAAAATCGCATAATAATTGTTATCCAAGCTCCCCAAATCACCCACAAGCTCTAATCCTAAGATTTCTCGATATTTAGGGTTTAACTCTCTTGGAAACGGATGAAGAAGGGTGAAAAGGGGTCAAAAAGAGGTATTTATAACCTTTCCTGATATTCGAGTATCAGAATTGCCACCCGCCGATAGCTATTAGCGATACTCGGCTAAAAGGACAGAAGTCATTTTTGTGTGTGGCCATCAGGATCGCACTACAAGTGTATCTACCAGACTGAGTTACATTCACAACATGAGTGTCGCATTCTGAAACTTGCAACTAGAGCACAGATCGCTATAGCTATATATGGGTTGCGATTGTTGGTGCACCAGCACCTGCTGAGACTTGGAGATTTCTAAGTCTCCGCCAACCCCTCGGGATTCTTTCAGAATCTCGTATATGCAAACGTATTATGCTACCATATATTATTTGATGTTCCAAACTCAACGGCGCAGTCAAAATTTCTATCTGAGGTTGTTTTGAATAAAAGTAGATCCCACACTATATGTTATTTTCATAACTTTTTTACCAATAGGTCAAAATGAGACTGGGTGCATCGAGACCCAAACAAAGAGTCCACTATCCAAAAATTAACATCTTGGGGCTGTTGAAATAGTCAGAATTTACATATGATGTCGTTTGACTGGTGTTTTTGTTCGGTTGCCAATTTTAACCAACAAAGATTTCAAACAGGGAATTGGCTCTAAAAACCAAATGAACTGCCCGATAATCAAACTGTTAGTCCCATCAAGTCATAAATGACCTGGGGCAGCTATAGGAAAGCTCTAATGGAAAAAATAAGCAAGAATATGGAACATAACCTTAAGGGTCATTACGATATCCACTATTAAAAAGGCTTTCATCCATGAAAGTTAAGGATTACGATGTACCTAAAGTCTCAAACAGGTGAGGATACTGGGTCCGCTAGCTCTCGATCTCCTAAGTAGCCTCCTCTACCGAATAGTGCCTCTACTGAACCTTAACTACAGGAATTTCTCTAGTATGCAACCGCCTAACATCACTAACCAAATAAGAGTAGGCTCCTCCAGGAAGGTCAACCACTTATCCAACTGGATTGAGTCCCACCAAAGCACATGAGATAGATCCAGAACGTATCTCCACAACATGGAAACATATAAAACCAAAGGGACAACAACAAAATCTAGAGGTAAGGCTAACTCATAAAACACCTTACCAACTGTGCGAAGGATCTCAAAAGTTCTAATATATCTGGGGTTATCTTGCCCTTCCTACCGAACCTCATCATACCCTTCATGGGTGACACATGGACGAATATATGGACACCAACTCCAAATATCAAGACACAAAGTGAACAGTACGCATAAGCCATTTGCGTACTATAAGATGCTCTCAAACTATCTTGAATTACCCTGTCTCTATCCAATGACTCTTAAAGCAAGTCAGTACCATGAGGTCTAATCTCTAAAGTCTCAAACCATACAGTAGGGGAACAACATCACCTACCATATAAAGCCTCAAAAAGTGCCATCTCAATTCTCGAATGATAACTTTTATTATATGAAAGCTCTGCCAAGGCTAAGTGCAGCTCCCACTGCTCTCCAAAGTCCCTAGCACAGGATCAGAGAATATCCTCGAGAACCTGAATAGTCCACGTTGACTGGTCATTGGTATAAGGATGGAAGGTTGTACTAAGATCCACCTGAGTACCCAACTTCTCCTGAAAATCTCTCCAAGTCTAGAAGTAATATGGAACCCCGATCTGAAATGATAGATATAGGCACACCATGCAAACCAATGATCTCACACATATAGATATGGCCTAACCTCTCAACACTAAAGGACATCTAAATATGAATGGAATGTGTCGACTTGGTCAACCGGTCCATAATGACCCAAATACCATCAGAACCATAGGAAGTGCGAGGCAAACCACTAACAAAGTCCATAGTCATCTACTCTCATTTATACATGAGAATAGAAAATATCTGAATCAATCCCCTAAGTCGTTAATGCTCGACCTTCACCTGCTGGCAACATAGGTACCAAGCTACAAAATCTACTATACCTCTCTTCATGCCACTCCACCAATAACGTTGTCTCAAATATCTATACATCTTAGTTGTACTTGGATGAATCAAATATCTAGAGCTATGATCCTTGGGAAAAATAAACTAAATCAAGTCCCTAATCTTTGGAACACAAATGTGACTATCAAATCTCAAGACATCCCCTCAGAATCTATGGTATCCCTCTTGGACTCACCACTAAACACCTGATCATGAAGAGTGCAAAGACTATTATCCTCAAACTGGTGATCTTATATCTACTCAAACAGTAAGGACCTAGCCTCAACACTAGCAAAAATCCTCCTAGGGTCTAAAATATCAAGTCTAACCATCAAGTTAGCTAAGGACTTAATGTTCCATGCCAAAAGCCTCTGAGAAATTGAAATACAAGCTAGACTACCCATACTCACTGCATTCTAACTCAATGTGTCTTCTACCATATTTTCCTTGCTCGAATGATATAAGATAGAGATATCATAGTCCTTAAGCAACTCCATCCACATATGTTTCCTAGAATTAAGCTCTCTTTAGGTCATAAGATATAGAAGACAACAATGATCGATGAAAATCTCACAATGCACACCATAAAGATAATGCCTCCAAATCTTAAGCATAAAAACTATCTCCGCCAACTCTAAATCATGTGTGGAAAAATTATGCTCGAGCACCTTAACTTCCTTGAAGCATAAGAGATAACACGACCCTACTGCATCAATATAAAACCTAGGCCAACACCCAAAGTATCACAATACATGGCGAATCCCTCACTCTCAATGGGAAGAGCCAAAATAGGAGCCAGTGGAAGCAACTCTTTGAGCTTAGTAAATCTTGAATCACACACCTCAAACAATCAGAAAGGTGCCTCTTTTTTGGTCAATCTGTTCATCGGTGCTGAAATAATAGCAAAACCCTCGATGAAATATCTACAACAACCAGTCAAGACAATAAAGCTACGAACCTCAGTCGAAGATATAAGTCTGGCCAATTCACCAATATCCATAATCTTCATCGAGTCTACCATAACCCATCCTTAGATACCATAAGCAAAAGGAATATCACCGACTTAAGCTAAAACTCACAGTTAGAGAACTAGGCAAAAAACACATGATCCCTAAAAGACTAGAGCATAATCCTCAAATATTGCGCGTGCTCCTTTCTACTCCTCGAATACACAAGGTTGTCATTGATTAATAGAATCACAAAGGAATCCAAATAAGGTATAAAATTTAGGTTCAACAATTCCATAAATGCAGCTGAAGTATTAGACAATCCAAAGGATATAACTAGGAAATTATAATGACCAAAACAGGTCCTAAAGGTTGTCTTCATGATATCTTAAACCTGAATCCTCAACTAATGGTAACCAGACCTTACATTAATCTTAGAAAGAATTACTGCATCCTAAAGCTGGTCAAACAAGTCATTAATGTGAGGCATAGGATAATGGTTCTTCAATGTCACCTTATTAAGCTACCTATAATCAATACACATATGCATGGAACCATCTTTCTTCTTCATAAACAATTCAGCAGCTCCCCAAGAAAACATACTCAGTCTAATGAAACCCTTACCAAAAAGATTTTGAAGCTGAGAATTTAGCTTCTTAAGCTCAGCAGGATCCATATAGTAAGGTTCCATAGAAATAGGTTGGGTGTCAGGATAAATATCAATAACAAAATCAACCTCTTAGGTAGGAGGTATACCAGATAAATCGATAGAGAAAACCCTCAAGAAACTCATGAACCACAGGAATTGAGTCAAGCAATGGATTTTCCACACTAACATCATGAATATAAGTAAGATAAGACTCACAAACCTTTGAGATAAGTCTCCTAGCACATATATAAGAAATAATCCCCGTCGGCTCATAGCTAACAGCTTTATGCCATACAATCAGGGGTGTGCCATGCATGGCTAAGGTAATAGTTTTGGTAAAATAATCCACGGTTGCATGATATTGAAATAACCAGTCCATGCCCAAAATAGCATCAAAATCCACCATATCTAATACAATGAGATCGGCATGAGTATTAACATATTAAATAGTCACAACACAGAATCTAAACACCTGATCCATTACTAAAGAATCACCCATGGGAGTAGATACATGCAAGGTCACAGATCATACATCCCATAATAACTCTAATTATGGAGCAAAATAAGTAGACATATTAGAATAATTTTATCCCAGATCAAACAAACCACAAGCCAACTGACGGCACACTAGAATCATACCAATAATAATAGTATCTAAAGACTAAATCTTAGGTCTAGCAGGTGTTGTACACAACAAACCATGCCTACCCTGGCTGTGCTCTTGACCGATATTCGATCTGACCTACCTAAGAACCTTCATGAGTAACCTGGGGACAAAACCTATAACCATGCAACCCACCTCTGCCTGAGGAATGAACAACTATAATAGGGGGAACACTTTGAATTGAAGCCACATTCGACCCATGACAAGGGCTGTCTCATAAATAATGTCCATGGACCCCACAATTATAACATGTCCCATGAACTGAACTAGAACCAAAAGACCTAACAGACCCTAATTAACTACCACCACTAGAATAACCAGAAGGCGATCCCCTCAAAGGGCCACTACCCTGACAAGCGCGATCACTAACACAAGACTGACCTCCGAAAGTAAAATGAAGTACTGCCTACACGGGTTTACTAGGATGACCCTGAGGCTAATACAAATAATGAGGAAGGTACCTACCTAAAAAATGACTACCTCTAAATTGGGAGCTACTATGACTCCTACTGAAACTACCCAGATATCGAGGCCTCTTATTTCTTTACCCTTGGGCATCGCAATATATGTCCTCTATCACTAGAGTATGATTAGAAACCTCAGCAAAAGGCCTAACTATAGAAACCAAACTCTGAGTAGACAAGAGAAGAGAAAGTCTTAATCCACGAATAAAGCAATGAACTATTTTATACTCAGTAGATAGAATGGAATTAGCATTCCTAGACAACTCATGAAAATGATCCTCATACTCTACAACCGCCATAGAGCCTTGTTGTAAACTAGAAAACTGATCCCTTAAATGATCCCTAAGTCTATAAGGCATGTGCTTCTCTAAGAAGATCTCAGAGAACTGAGCCCATGAAAAAGGGAAAGATCCAGTTGGCCTAGAATTAAGATGACCTCTGCACCAATGTCGAGGTGCCATGTCCAGCTGAAAAATAGTGTAGTGCATATCACCAGTCTCAACTAGGTCCAAATTACGAAGACTATTTTCATAACCAATCAGAAACTTATAGTAATCCTCACTTGTGCACCCAAAAACCTAGGCAAAGCTAATCTCAAGAAACTAACCAACATTTTCTACCCCTCAACAGACATGGCAAGATGGGAAACCACTAACTAAGCCACTACTAGATGAGCAATGATCGGTCTAGGAGGGACCTCAACTTTTGGAGCAACAACTATAGTCTGTGCCCTCACCTTTGTACTACTCTGATCTATCGACTGTGCATCATCAGATGGTGCACCATAACCTAATCCAAAAAGCTGAACCAAGGAATTCCTATACACTAAAAAAATAAACCTCGTTGGATCCAGGATGGTCCTTGGCCCACCACTGTCTAAGATGGAAGAACCTTTGGATTAGGAAAGGGAATAAGGTCTAGCGAAGGCCCTCTATCCTAGCCCCTAGATGGGGACACATCTTGAGGTTGTCCATGACCTCTAGGTCATCCACAAACAATGAAAAAATCCCCAGGCTTAGCTTGGAACTCACATCTCATGTAGCATAGCACGTATCCTAGCCATCTGTGAAAGAGTAAAATCAAAGAAACATTTTATAAACCAGCTCGAACTCTTAGCACAAAATGAGTGAAAAGAGTGAAGAACACCTAAGAATGACGTATAGACTCCCAAAAATAAGAAATAGACCTTATCAATCTGATTCCCAGGACTATACTAAACATTTTCTCTAGTACCAACAATATCGATAAAATCTAGGCTCCATTACCAATTTTTATGACCCGATTTATGAGTTATGATGGCCCCTACTTTATCTCTCCAGTAGGTAAGAAGAACCGTAACCCAAAGATAAATGGAATGGGTTAACTTAGTGGTAAGCGCCCTAAAAAGTACAAAATAGACAATACAATTCAAAAATAAGCAAGGCAATAAAGATAGTCTAAAAGGTAACCATAACATAGAAAACCATCCCACGACCCGATAGAGTCAATACAAGAGCTACTATAAATACAACTCAAGTTCTAAAATAGTCAATACAATCAGTCTCAAAGCAAAAGACTAGACATAAATAAGATAGAAGGAAATGTGAAACTCTGACTCCAAGAGCTCACCCTATCTCTGAAATCCAGCACGACAAAATTGATGAATCAATAATGATAATTAGTACTCGGATCAACACCAAAAAGGTAAAAAAGTGTAGTATGGGTACCAAAACTAGGGGTACTCAGTAGGCATCATCGGCTAACTATGCTAAATCATGATACAAATACAATAAAATGCAAGATAACATAACTAAGTCAAGGTAGAGGAAAACAAAAATCAACTCTAACATCTTTTTACATAAATAAGTAAATAATTGGAATAATAACATATTGCAAAGGATCAAACATATGCAATTATACTACATAATTTGCTCTCATAAGCCAATAAGTGGCCCCCACAAGCCTGGAGGGTACAGTCAAGTAAAGCATAAACTAGACCACCATTATTTACCAACTTCCATAATACAACTAGAATCTATTCATGTCATGCCACACTATAAAACATTTCCCAAAGTCATACTTATAACAATACCTATTTTTCAACATCACACTCCATTATTGGACTCAAATTGGTGTCTTGTAATTAATACATAAGAAATACCTGGAATCAAATTGGTAATCATATAATCAATATCGTTAATGTCTTATCACCAATTTTCATAATCAATATCATATCTCGGACTTGAACTGGTAGTTGTATAATCAATATCATAAGCAATCTTTTAGATTTAAACTAAGTATGTATATGTCATAGATATCATTATTAATATCTCGATTTGAACTAGGAAGTATATATATACCATCAATATCTCCCTCAGTGTTATAATCAATACCAAAGCCAATAAATATTAACTCTCAATATCAGCTCATCACAATCGTCAAGTGACATATCTCTTTAACATTACCTTAATAAGAATTTTTAAGGTGCATAACAAGCATATAAAGGTTTTTCCACGACTAACACAAATCTTGGCGTAAGGTGGGTCGAAGAGCCCACTTCTAAATCCCCAAAATAAAATTTTAGGCAAATTCTACCCTAAACTACCTAAGGTATCTATATACACTTTTAGCTAGTAACTAAACCACAATAAACACTAATATAGAAATATTACCAAGAGCATGATCAACTAAGTCATTTATACCTAATTTACAATTTCTGAATAGCCTAAAAGGTCCACCTATCCAAAGTATTGCCAATCACATCACCAACACCTAAAACCCATTATAAATCTAACATAATATCATAAATATAATAATACATAGCTCAATCTATGAAGAGAGGGAAACCTAGCCAATCTAAATATCGAAAAAAGCTAGAAGAATCTCTTAAATTATTGACTTTCCCTTCCAAGAAGCTTCCGCAAGATTTCATGCTATCAAAATTATATTCTACTCATCAATATGAGAGCAGTGATACCAATATTGCACTATTATGCTTCAAACTCAAAATTACTCAAAAATTCCATGTGGGTCCCATCTATAAAAATCATATCTCCAACGCCAACCCAATATTCCCCTATGCTCGAGGAGTGATTACCCTTAAAAATGGATGAAATCTGAGCTACATAGGTGCAAAAATCAAGTCGCCAAGTTTTAGGGATTTTAGAGAAGAAAAGGGGAAATCAACCACGATCATGAAAAAATCACTACCGAAAATTCGCTATTTTGCGACTGAAGATTCCGACCAGAAAATATTAGTCGGAAATTTCTGACTACTTCCATCGAAAAATTTATTTTTTTATTATTTTATTTTATAAAATATTTTTCCGATACTGTTTGTTACTACAATAGTCAGAATATTTGGCAATAAATTTTGAGAAATATATATTCCGATAGATTTAGTTGAAAATATAAATAAATAAATATATTAATAAATTTATAATTAGAACCTTATAGAGAAATTAAATATTTATTTAAATAAATTATTACCAATTATTTTCCAACCAATTTAGTCAGAAATATAAATAATTAAAATAAAAATTATTAAATATATATTTACGACCACCATTGACAGAAATAGTAATAGTAAAATAAATATATGACTAAATATATAATCATATCTTATATAGAAATTAAATAAAATTAACTAAATAAATTATTACCAGTATATTTCCAATCGAATTAGTCGAAAATATAAATAATCAAATAAGTAAATTATTATATATTTATTTTTGAAGACTGTAGTCAAAAATATAAACAATAAAATAAATTATTAAATATGTTTCCAACCACTGTAGTCGAAAAGAGTTATTTATACAGAAAATTAATAATTAATTAAATATAATGAAAGAAGTACCGACTATTCTGGTCGAAAACTATTAAATAATATATGTAAGATACAAAATAGTAAACACTTAAAAGGCTCATTTGGTACCTTTTTTCTCATTTCTCACTCTCACTGTTTTCTCTCTCTCTAAACCCTTTCACTCTCACTGTCGCGTCTATCTCTCTAAACCCTAGAAATTGGCGGTGTTTGTCTGAAAAATTGGTGGTGAAGGTTACAGTGATGATAACGACAACGGTGAGTTGCTAGATTTTGTAGTTTTCCTGCTATTTGTTTGTATTTTGGATCTCGGTAAAAGAATGGGTATTTGCTTGATTTTCATTTGCTGTGCGGGATTCATCTGTAAAAAAATGGATGACTGGATGATTCTTGTTTACCACGTCTGTGCTATGATAAAGTAGAAAGAATTTTGAAAATGGAAAAAGAACAAAATGTTTCTGATTTGAACTTTTCCTTAATTGACTAACAATTTCAAGGTCAGTCGCAAATATGGATAAAAAGTTTCCTACTACTAGTCTGACATTAATATTAAAGATAATTAAGAAGCTATACTCAACTTCTATGATAGTAGGCTAGGTTTAATAACTAAATCGGAAACATTCTCTCAAAACGTTTCATGGTATGTATTTTTAGGAGTTCTGAGTAGTTTAAATGAATGAGATGGAATGATAGATAACCTTATATTTAGCTGAATAATTGTTGTGCTTGCCTTAGCTCAGATGAAAAATTACTCTTTATTTGCATTGAGCAACTATTACCACCTATTGGTTGATCGAAAACATATTCCAGTTATCTCGATGTGATTCTTTGATGAGTTTTGACATCTTTTTGTGCGCGAAGTACTGATAGTTGCGAATTTCAGACCATATTCTTTGCAATATTTTGTTGATGTACTGCATTCTCTTACCTGGCTTTTGAAGTGGTATATTATGTAAATTTTGGCTCATAGTAGTACTGAATACTTACACTAATGAAAGAAGTACTAGTTACTTCCATTAGTTACAAAATTAATATAGATAGTTTCTTTTGTTCACACCCTGTACGATCTGTTTACGCTGCCACTCTTCTATAATCAATCTTGTTTATCAGTATATTTATTTGCAGATCGGCATATTGGCATATTTATTGGCTCAAAGTAGTACTGAATACTTACAATAATGAAAGAATTACTAGTTACTTCCATTACTCAAAATGTTTGATACGATTCTGTTAAATATATTAAGGTGGATCGGTATCTCAGAGTTTATCAATCTTTGTTCTGATGATATTTAGAGTTACTGAATTTGATCTAATATTAAACGTTTGACTTACTGATGGAGCTGAATTTGTAGCCTTTGGGGTTTATAATGTTTTTTCCTATTGGCATGAATTGTTTTTGTGCAGGTTCTTATGAACCTTGGTCTCATCCTTGGCTATTCTTGCTGAATATTTTCCTGTTGAGTCCGCTGAGGAACAATTGTCTATTCTAGCTAGTTAGCGGAACAAAAATTGGTGTCCTGTTTCCAGCATTCTTCTCAACACAAGTTTCTTTGCACTTGATAAGCAAAGCTTACTTAAGGTAGAAGCTAAGAAGGTATAGTAAAATACCTTTTCTCACAAATTGCTACTTAATTTCATGAATCAGTTAAAGTTATGATTACTTTTGCTTGCTCCTGATTTTCTATTTAATTTCTAAAAATATGAGCAGTTCAAAATTACACCCAATAAGAGTTGTCGTAGAACAATAAATCTTGAAAATAATTCATAAATACCTATTGAAACTAAGTGAAGCATTGAGAACTAATGGTACTTTAAACCATGAAATGTATGAAAACTACACTACCAGTGTTTTTTTCTTCTGTTATGGTTTTGGTTCTCTTATTTTGTTTCTCTTCTCTGTTATTATTATTTGGCATTCTTGTGTAGATAAATAATGAAGATCATACATGGGTGTATAATAGAACTTATCCTAATCGTGTGGGGTTGGGAGAGGAATATAAAGCTGGGGTAGCTGGATTTATTACTAAAGCAATGACACTTGATGATTTTCTTACTGAAGGGATAATTAGGTGTCCTTGTTGGAATTGCAAGTGTTTCAAGTTATTGAGTCCAGATGTTATTACATTACATCTTTATAGGAAGGGTTTTATAATGAATTATATTATGTGGACAACTTATGGAGAGAGTAGTGATGCTAATGATTTTGCTTTTTAGAATTATGTTGAAAGTCCAATAAGAAAGAATAATGTTGAAATTTCATGATACAGTGAGATGATTAGGGATGCTTTTGGGACACACTCAGGGGCTCAAAATGAACCAAATGATGAGGCTAAGCACTTTTATGAACAGTTACAGGAAGCTTGTCATCCATTATATCAAGGATCAGTGCATTCTAAGTTATCTATTGTTGTTCGGTTACTTAGTATTAAGTCAGATTATTCTATTTCTCAAGAGGGCATGAATTCTATCATTGGACTTATGAATGAACTTAAACCAAATAAACTAGACTTACCCAAAGATTTCTACACAACAAAGAAGTTGGTTTGTAAGCTAGGACTATCATCAGAGAGGATTCACTGTTGCGAGAAAGGTTGCATGTTATTCTATAAAGAAGATGCAAATTTAGAATATTACAAATTTTGTTATCAGCCTCGTTATAAGGAATTCACACATGCCAAAGGAAAGAAGGTTCCTGTCAAGTCTATGCACTACTTACCCCTTATGCCATGGTTAAAGAGGTTGTATGAATAAATGAGCTTTGTCCCTCATATGAGATGGCACTATGAAAATAAAAGACCACCTGGGGTTTTATGTCATCCATCAGATGGAGAAGCATGGAAGTATTTTGATAGTGTGTATTCGAATTTTGCTGGTGAACTAAGAAACATTAGGTTGGGATTATCTACTGATGGATTCACTCCATTTTCTGTCTCTGCTACACCATTTCATGTTGGCCAGTGTTTGTGACTCCTTATAATCTCCTACCTAAATTGTGTATGACAAGTCAGTATATATATTTCTAACTTGCATTATTCTAGGGCCTCACAATCTAAAAGTTTGGATTGATGTATATCTGCATCCATTGATTAATGAGTTGAACTTATTGTGGCATGAAGGTGTGGAAGCATATGATGTGTCAATAAAACAAAACTTTAGATTGCGTGCTACTTTGATATAGATTATAAATGACTTTCTTATTTATGGAATGATGTCTGCGTGGTCGACTGCGGGCAAGTTAGCTTGCCCTTATTGTATGGAAGACACAAAAGTATTCAATTTGAAACATGGGGGTAAAAACTCATTATTTGACAATCACCGTCGATTCTTGCCAATGCAACATGAGTTTAGGAGAAATATTAGTGATTTTATGAAGAATAACTCTGATTTTGAGGAGCCACCACTAATTTTATCGCGAGAAAAGATTTGGAATAGAGTGAGTAATCTGCCTAAGGTAACAGATTCTCCGCCATCCAGGATATCTGGTTATGGTTTTACACATAACTGGGCTAAACGAAGCATATTTTGGGAGTTAGATTACTGGAAGGACAATCTTCTGCCTCATAATCTGGATTCCATGTATATTGAGAAAAACTTCTTTGAAAACTTTTTTAATACTGCGATGGATGTAAGTAACAAAACAAAAGATAACTTGAAGGCCAGGATGGACTTAAAGGAGTATTGTCGGCGCAGTGAGTTGTACCTGACATACATCAACAATAAGATTTAGAAGCCCAAGGCCACTTACACATTCACTTTGGATGATAAAAGATTGATTTGTGATTGGGTTAAGAATTTGAGAATGCCAGATGGATATGCGTCAAATTTATCCAGGTGCGTTGACATGAAGGAAGGGAAGTTGACCTCTATGAAGAGCCATGACTGTCATATTTTTATGGAATCACTGATGCCAATTGCATTCAGTGCATTTCCCGATAGAATATGGAAGCCCTTAACAGAGATAAGCTTATTTTTCAAAGATTTATATTCTAACACATTAAAGGAGGAGAACCTATCTTTGATGGATATTAACATTCGCGTAACCTTAAACAAGTTGGCAAAGATTTTTTCTCTAGGTTTTTTCGATATTATGGAGCATCTTCCAATTCACCTTGTGCATGAGGCACAACTTGGAGGGCCTGTTCAGTGTAGATGGATGTATCCCTTTGATAGGTATTGACTTTTAACATTTACTTTCATGTGTTATAATTGAACATTATTTCATCTAAAATATCATACTATGAAGGACTATTGGCAAATATAAGCGTACCATAAAAAACAGATCTCAAATTGAGGGATCAATATGTGAGGCTTATTTGGCTAAAGAAACCTCTTATTTTTGTTCATATTATTTTGAAAATGATGCACCATGTCTAAGAAACAGACCTAATAGGCATGATGATGGAGACAATGCTGATCTTTCAGCACCACCTTTTTCAATATTCAATCAACCAGGTAAAGGAAGTCCGAAAGTTGGTCCACTGCGATATTTGAATGAGGTGGAGCTTAAGTCAGATACAACACATGTATTATTAAATTGTCCCGAGGTCGTGCCTTTTTATAAGTGAGTATATTTATATTTAGCACAATTATTCAAGGTCTATCTATTCTTTAACTAATGAAAGTCATAACTTTGTCGGACAGCTACTTCATGGCTTTACACGGGAATGTTGCTGTTTATCCTATGTTTTCAGTGTGGTTTAGATAATATGCAAGTGTAACTTAAATAATTAACATGATTTACACTTTTTTCAATCTTATGTATATTTAAATTCTAACTTTCTTGTACTTTTTATAGGTTCATAATCCACTTAATTATGACCTAAATAGACAATTTTATGTGATATAGCTTGGGGACCTGATGCTAAAGTTAGAAAGTTTTCTAATTACTCTGTCAATGGGTATAGATTTCATACAGAAGTGTTCTCTAAGAGCAATAAAACCAACAATAGTGGGGTTTGGGTGAAAGGTGATGGCGATGTTGATTATTATGGTGTGCTTTATGAGATTTTACAACTCTATTATCATGTTGTTTAGCCAAAGAAAAAGTTGGTTCTCTTTCGGTGTAAGTGGTATGATCTTACTCTTAGGCTAGGTACAAAGGTGCACTATCAGTACAATATAGTCGAAATTAAGCGTACAAGGGAGTATGGACTCTATGATCCATTTGTCATTGCACAAAATGTGAAACAAGTCTATTACGATCCTTATCCTTTGTGTAAGAATAAATCTACATGGAGGGTAGTTATAAAAACAAAGCCCGTGGGTAGAGTTGAAGTAGAGGATGCATTAGATGTAGCATATCAGAATGACATTATAAGTGTTGAAGAAAGGATGGATGATGAATTAACAGGTGAGTTGCAGCATAGCGAAGACCTATATGAAGAATTTGATCATTTTGAACTTAGATTGAATGTTAATGATTATGGAGAAAGAACATCCGGGGCAAATAATGAGGAAGATCCAACTGATGAAAATGAAATAAGCGAGGAAGAGTTACTTGATGAAAATGAAACAAGTGATGAGGAAGAATCGATGAATGAATATGAATCAAGTGATGAGGAAGAATTGATGAATGACTATGAAACAAGCGATGAAGATTAAGTTGTTATTAATAGTAGTGTGTAGTAACAGCATCTTGAATTGTATTTTAGCTACTGCTTTTTGCTATTTTACTTGACAATATAGTGTCTTTTCTTTGTTAACATTTTTAGTACCAGTAAGAACATTCAGGTTGTTGGATTAAATAGCAGTTATGAATTTCTATAGTATTTGTGTATTATATGTTTTATTCAATTGGTACAATAAAAAATATCTATCCATTTTATATGTATAAAGGTAAAAAAAACTTTTCTTCTGTCTGAACATTTGTTGTAGAGTTGTTTCATTCGTTCGATATTATATTTATTTCCTTTTTTGGTAAAACTTTCTCGTTTTTTTGGCAAGAGGATTGTGAGGATTTGTGTGGAAGAATTTCTCGGTATAATTTGCAGGTTTGTCTCGGTATATTTTGCATTTGCAGCTGATACCATCTTAATGACAGTATTTTTTGTCAAAAAACTTATTTCAGTGAAGAGATGTACAATTGTCAATTTTTGTTAATATCATGACATCATTGTTTTTATTGATGAGATTGGGCATTTAAAGTGTTTTCGGCGGAGCTGGGAGTTGCCGCCATATTCTTTGCTGCTAATTTCTCTGTCAACATGTACCGTGGTCTCTCTTGGCATTACCGCCAAATGTTAACCCCCAATAATCTCTTTCTCTTGCATTTCTTTGTTGATGTCTAATATTATTTCCTTTCGTTTATGCTGTTATGGTAATAAGTACGATTGCTTCAAAGGTGAATCTGTGTTATTGGTAGAGTAAAGTAGATATCCATCATGGATTGGTGATAACTTTTTACTGGTTGTTGCATCCTCAACTTTTTACTGGTTGGTTTCAGTTTAATGCCTTAGATTTAAAAAATGCATTGCAAAATACAAAGTTAAGAGAAGGGGAGGTATCCAGTCATCAGAACCATTTTCTTTGTAATATGAATCTGATGCTGCACATCTAAGCTTTTAGCTGTGGATTTAGTTGTAACCCACTGCCATGTGTCCTCCTTTTCCACCTATGATTTCCTTATATCTGTCATGAATTGGTGATAACTTTTTACTCATTGTTGCATTCTCAACTTTTTACTGGTTGGTTTTAGTTTAATGCCTTAGATTTAAAAATTGCATTGCAAAATACAAAGTTAAGGGAGGGGGAGGTATCCAATCATCAGAACCATTTTCCTTGTAATATAAATCTGATGTTGCATATCTAAGCTTTTAGCTGCCGATTTAGTTGTAACCTACTGCCATGTATCCTCCTTTTCCACCTGTGATTTCCATATATCTGTAGCTTCGGGCGCAGGCCTTTGTTTTGAGGTGCTGCTTCCATAAACAGGTTTCTCCTACCACTTTTGATGACGTATAATATTTTTGAGGTGCAGGCCTTTGTTTTCTAATATTGATGTCCTTGTGTTGCTTCTTCTCCTTTACAATCTTCATTGGAGCTTTATTATAATTTGAATACCAGATAAAGAAGACCAACTTGGGCTAGTGTTACTTCACTTGGATTCATTAAGGCTCCACTGCAGCAATACACGTTTTGTTACCATAAGAAAGTAAGGTGAACTTTATCGTTGGCTATAAATAATGTTACATCCATGCTATAGAATTTACTTCTTATAAATTGTAGTCTTGATTCAGAGTTGCCCAGGTTAAACGACTGCAGCTACATCTTGTTTCTGATTTTCCAAAACTATAACGTTGTCATGATTATACTGCACATGCCAGTACCATTTTGACATTATCTCTGAAAAAATAATTTTACTTTGTTTACTGTTATCATACTTGTGTTGGAAAGAAATGGGAACTATATTAGGCCAATCAAATTACGTGGGGAAATAGTGACACTTGGTAGGTTAGGTGGGAAAGAGAACAATACCAAATGGGAATTCTTACACGATTATATCCATGCTAATTCATTTCCATTATGCGGAAGGGAGAAAATAGTTTGTTGTTGGGATCT
This sequence comes from Capsicum baccatum var. pendulum, assembly GCA_030864225.1. Classification (NCBI taxonomy): domain Eukaryota; kingdom Viridiplantae; phylum Streptophyta; class Magnoliopsida; order Solanales; family Solanaceae; genus Capsicum; species Capsicum baccatum. Next base: position 204,366,603 of record CM061553.1, read on the forward strand.
GAAATGCTTGACAGAAAAGTTGTAATTTCTTACTAATTTGTCTTGTTGGAGTGAGATATTGGCAGGGTTAAGAGTTCTGGTCATCTTTCAAGTTGTCATACCTTGAATATCTATATATTGTTTGGATGTTTTCAGTTGAGGATCTATGGTCTTTTTACCATGTTGTATCTGCACAGTCTGAATATTACAATCTTGGAGATTTTAAACTTACAGTAAGATAAACATTTCAAAATCTCCTGAATTAAACTGGTTGTTCCATCTTTTTCAGGTGGCTAGTAAAGAAAATCAATGGCATCAAAAGCTAATGTTAATGGATGACGTAAGAAAAGTAAGAAAGGAACCAATAATCTTCCTACGGGTCAATATACACTACCACCACCACCACCACCTGTTACGACAACTCTTTAACCAACTACTACAAATTTTCCTCCTCCTCTTAGATGCACTATTTCACTACCAAATGCATTTTGCATGCCTTCAGCGTCGTACCAGTTCCATACCTCTTCATCCCAAAATAGTCGACATAGTAGCTCTTTATCAGTGCCTTTGACATCATCCGCACCAAGCCTTTCTGGATTGAGGGTTGCAGGTCCTAACACACCATCGCCATCCATTGATAGTGCCACAACACCTAATACTACAACAACTGTTTCTCCGAATTTACGATTTAAAAAGTTATTAGAATATGACAATATTGCGAGGCTACGAATCGTCCCTTATCGTAATGGGTAAGTAACACTTAAGTTTTCCTTAATTTTTAAAAGCTAAGATGATGGTTTAATATAATTTTATTGCAGATTCATTCCAGGATATGTCGGTGTGCATATGGTTATAGAAGCAATTAAACCATTTTTCAATGAGCCGTGGAATAATTGGTTAGAGATTCCATATGAAATTAGGATTGTTATGTGGAAACAGTTTATGGTATAAGCAGTTTTATAAGCTATGAATCTCATTGCGTAAAGATAGTTTTTCCATTGTATCCATCAACTCATTTTATGATTTTATATTAAATTATTTTGCAGACAAAGTGTACATGGAGTGATTGTCATGATAATGAAGTAGACCGCATTTTTCGGTTGAAAGCAGCTCTACGGGTCAAAGAACACTTGTATAAGGCCAAAAATAAATTGGTAAAACATGGTTGGTTGAATGATGAAGTGTGTTCTAAGTTCTTGATATTATGGGACATTCTTGAATATAAGGTGAAGAGGGAATAGGGAAAGGCAAATCGAGCCTCTGAAATAGGTGGCTCGCTGCACACCGGAGGTTCGATGAGTTTTGCTACCCACCAAAGTAGACTGGTACTATTCTTGTCCAACCCTTTTATCCATTTCCTCCTTTATTTCATTATAACAAAAAGTATTTGTTTATGAGTCTCTAGTTTAATCCATAGGGCTCTGGACTTCTGTTAAACTATGCCCTCTTCAGTGTGGCTTGCTTAATACCCTATTAACCCTTTAACTATAAAGTCTGAATTTTGATAATGCATAGTGCTTATTAGTTGAGTTTCTTATTTCTTCTATTTTTGCATCCATGACAAATGAACTCAGCTAACTAAACTGACTAGCATACAACTGAACCGAGTAGCATCCAACTAATTTGGCAGCCCATTAGGAGATCGATCAGTTTGAGGTTTACCCTTTTGATTTGGCTGGTTCATTATCTGGTAGTAGTCTTGATCTTGGTGTTAATATTGATATGGTAATCCATTATTCCTATGATAAGGTTCATAAATAAGTTGAAGGTATAGTATAATTATAAAGACGATACATGTTTCAGTTTACCGACTAAAATGTTATGGTTTTAACTATAAAGCAGACAATGTAAGAAAGGAAGCTAAATGATTAACATTTTGTTTATCTCTGACTGAATCTTTCTTGTAGGGACCAAATTAATTTTTAATTATTGGCCAACTCTTTTTCTTTCTCAGATAATCAATGTTAGGTATTGTGGCAGACATATTTGGTCCCTCGAAAAGGCACCCAATAAAGTTTCCAGTATCTTGACTAAAATTCATGAAACTCATAATTAGAGAGAGTCCCAGGTTAATCAGAAATCAAAGGATTGTTCAGTTGTTCCAGGTAAATTAGAGAGAGTCCCAGGTTTTCTTCTCCATCCTTCTATAACCACAGGTACTTTGTCTGTTCATTAATGAATTTTAAAATTACAAGTATTTCGAATTGATAAACCACAGTATTAGGAACTGAATGTCAATAGATTGAGAAAGTGATATAGTCACGAACAGGGCAATGAGGGCATTGCTGTTGTTTATCTTTGTTAGAGTATCCATATAACAAGAAACCTATTTTTATTTGAAACCTAAGTTTTTATTTGAAATTATCTACAACTGAAACTTATATTGCATTTGTTAGTACTGTTTCTTGATAAACTTTGAGTGAGGTATGAAGTTCTGTTTAGAGGCAACTATGTCTTTTTGTTGCTTTAGTTTTTTTGTTAGTAACGTTTCTATCTAATACTAGGGTTTACTTCTTGTTGAGATATTTTATGAGGTTTTTCACCAAGTTGGTAGAGGGATTTCTTCTTTTGGGTAATGTTTGCCTGTAAAAATAGAGCAACATATTTATTTTCCTTTCTCAGATCATCTAAGATTTGATAATTGGAAAAGAGAGTGTTGGTGAAGCTTGTTATATATATATATATATATATATATATATATATATATATATAACCACAGGTTCTTTGTTTTTTCATTAATGAATTTTAAACTTACAAGTATTTAGAATTAATAACTACAGTATTAGGAGCTGAATGTCAATAGATTGAGAAAGTGATATAGTCACGAACAGGACAGCGAGGGCATTGTTGTTGTTTATCTTCGTTTAAAGTATCCATATTACAAGAAACCTCTTTCTATTTGAAACTTGAGTTTTTATTTGAAATTAGCTGCAACTGAAACTTATATTGCATTTGTTAGTACTGTTTCTTGATAAACTTTGAGTAAGGTATGAAGTTCTGTTTAGAGGCAACTATGTCTTCATGTTGCTTGGTTTTTTTTGTTAGTAACGTTTCTATCTAATACTCGGGTTTACTTCTTGTTAAGATATTTTATGAGGTTTTTCGCCAAGTTGGTAGAGGGATTTCTTGTTTTGGGTAATGTTTTCCTATACAAATAGAGCAACATATTTAATTTCCGTTCTCAAATCATCTAAGATTTGATAATTTGAAAATATAGTGTTGGTGAAGCTTGTTATATATATATATATATATATATATATATATTTGATCAAGTGCTTGCTACATCATTTATCAATGTAAAAAAGGTTGTGTTGCAAATGCAGAACTTTAGGAATGCAGGACTTAAAGAAATTTTCCATGTTCTTTAAGTCCACACAGTATTGAATTGATATGAATTTACAGTTGCATTGACCTTGTAATGGGTAAAATTTTGCAGAAATTCTTAAATGGGGGAGTAGATGTACCTCTTACTACGGCCTTCGAAGCGACACATAGGAAGAAAAATCCAAATGGTATAAGAGCAGAGTGGGTCGAACCGCGTGCTAAGGATGCATATATAAGTTAATAAATTTTTTATATATTATTTTCTTATTATTCAACTTAGTTTATTTACTTAATGACAATTAATTTTCTTTCAAGAGGGATTTCATAAAAGCATTGAAGATTGGCGTCAAACTCAACCTACTTCAGAGGATGGTACCATGGTCCAACCATCGCCTGCTAATATGACTAGATTATGGACAAATGTGGTAGGTGGTCCAAAGAAGGGTACAACTTACGGGCTTGGAGATAGTCAATCCTTGAGTAGTTCTTCCCCAATGTTGCCCAATTCCGCTTCTATTTCACAAAATGCGGAAGAAATGAAAGCAATGAGAACAAAAATTGAAGAGTTGACGCAACACTGAGCAAAATTTGCCAAGTTTGAGGCGTTAGTCAAAAAGCATATGCCACAAGTATTTGAGGATGGGGAAGATAGTGAATCAGATGATTAGATTACATTGTAGTGGTTGGTTCTTGTTTATGACTGTGACATTTAGACTTAAACTATTACAATTGGTGTTTGTTTTGGATTTTGATGTTTAGAATTGTCTTGAAATGCTTATACTATTTGATTCCGCAATTTGTTTTGGATGTTCCAAAGTGGTTGAATTTTTAAGTTTCAATTTTATTTGTAATTTTTAAATTCTAGTTTGAACAGGATTGAAAATAATTTATTTGTTAAATAATTTTTAATAAATAATCCGACTACATTGGTCAGAAAGTTTATATTTAATAATTTATTAATATTCCGACCATAGTAGTCGAAAAAAATTTATTTATTAAATAATTTTTAATAAATATTCCAACTACATTAATCGAAAAATTTTTGTTTATTAAATAATTATCTATTAATATTCCGACCACAGTAGTCGAAAATTTTTATTTATTAAATAAGTTTTAAGAATAATTCCGACAACATTGGTCGAAAAGTTTTTATTTATTAAATAAATATTTATTAAATTTCTGACTACAGTAGTCGAAAAGCTTTTATTTATTAAATAATTTTTAAAAAATATTCCGACTACATTGGTCGGAAATTTTATATTTATTAAATAATTATTTTTAATGGTTAATTTAATTTTTTTGACTGTTGGAGTCAGAAATTTTGGACCAAAGTGGTCGGAATTATTTTTCCAACAAGGTAGTTTCCGAATACCACTATACAGTCAGAATTTGATCGGAAATACCCTATTTTCCGACTACTTTCTGACCACATGAGCTGTCAAAAAATACTGAATTTCTGGTAGTGAATCTTACCACAAATTCGAAGGAAATTCGCGTAATAATCGTTATCCAAGCTCTCCAAATCACCCACAAGATTTAATCCTAAGCTTTCTCAAAATTTACGATTTAAGAAATAGATGAAGAAGGTTGAAAATGGATCAAAAGGGGGTATTTATACCCTACCCACGTATTCCGATCTCAAAATCGCAACCCGTGGATCGTTATTCACAATACTCGGCTAAAGGACCAGAAATTGTGCTTACGACATGGCCATCACGATTGTGCTACATATATCTCTGCCAGGTTGAGTCTTGTTCGCAGCATGATGTCACGACCCAAATCAGGGCCTGGTCGTGACGGGTATCTCAAGTCCAACAAAGACCGGAGACAACCACCTACACCAATTCAAACAGAACACAATACCCCTAACATCAGATGAATTTTGATCATATAAAAAGATATCATAATATAGGCTCGAAGAATTTAAGACATGTCTAGAATTGATAACTGGCCAAACAACAAACCCGCATTACCACTCAAGTTCATTGTAATCCAAAAAGCCTTCTAAACAAAACCAAAATCAATAAAGTGTCGGGACATGCCCCTGATCCTGACAATGAAAATGTAAATGATAATATAAACTCTGAATTAAAATCTATGAATTAAAACTAATGAAATGTCCAAATCTTTTGAAAAATGGAAGATCACCACTTCACGACTAACGCCCCACAAACTGAGCCGATCTACCTAACTCGGTGTCAAAAAAGTAGAAGTATCTTTGGTGCCTGATTCGCGTGGGGATATAGCATTCGAAGATGGTTAGTGGGTTGATCACTAGCATTAACTCAAGGATAGGGAATAAAATAAAGCCAAGTCAAATCAAATTCAAAAACTATGTGAGCATCATCATATACATACATAAATAACATGTGACTGGGAACAAGGCTTAGCATGCACTTTAAAACTTTATGCTGGATCGTGTAGATCAACTATCATAATATAAGAAGGCACCCACAGGCTATATAGGTCTAGCTCTCCCCTATCTAGAAGGGCCCTAGTGAGTGTAGCCGCATGAACCAGAGGATGTACATATGCTTCGTTGGGGAGTCGAATCTCCTGGCATACCAAGGTGACTTATGAACCCAATCATGTGATATAATGTGGGGGACTCAAACCTTCCAATCATGTAATAAAGGGGACTCAAACCACACAGTCATTTAGACCCTCGTGTTGGCAATCGTGGTTTCAAGTATTGGTCCTTCGGGACCTCCACTTTCACAACTTATCTACACAACCCTTATTAAAGCCCAATTAAATTATTTATCATACATTCCCAATCATTGAACCATAATACCTATTAGCCAAAAATTGTTGGTATCGTCGTACAAACTACACTTGCAAGGTAACATCAACATGCCAAACCAATTATCATTACTTGGGAAATTCGTAACCCCCTCCTCCCCTTGGTTTAATTATACATTATCTAGGGAAATTACACTACCCCATGAGGTTCAATTCAAAATCATTATACTTCATTGAATTTTCACATTATGCAATATTCAATAGTAGTTCAATGTGCATACTTTTCATATTCAAAACCAATTTCATAATATGGGGTTAAGGTCATTACCAGTTCAATTGTCAATACTCACAAAATTTGGGGAATTCACAATCCCCTAGTTTGTTCACCATACCCATGAATCAAATTGGTTTCAAAACCATCATTTAAAACATAACCAATACATATACAATCATGAAACATCACAGAAATAAAAATCATGCAAAACCCTCAACCCATGTTCAAAACCAACATCAAAACCATATGAATAATACTTTAAAAGACATGTTCTTAGCAAATTAACAATTTGGGAAGAGTAACATGCTTGAAATACCCAAGATTAAGGAGAAAATCCAACCCTTGAGGCTCTACTTTACCCACTTCCTAGAAACCCTAAGTATGAATGCTTGAGAGACTTGAGAGAAAAGAAAGAATGTTTGGATTATATTATTGATGAAATAGGGTCACCAAGTATGTTTGTAGGTCGTGGGTTATTATTGGAATAAGAGAGAAATGTCTAAAATACCCCTATTTAAAACCTAAAAAATAAATCATCAGTAGTTCAGGTCTTATAACGACTCATTATGACTCGTCTCCATGAGTCATTATCAAGACAGCGTCACTAGGCACACACACACTATTGACCTTATGAATCGTATACAATGGCCCGTAATAAGACCCTACGACTCGTAGTATCCATTCGTAGTAAATGTGGAAACTATTTAAGTATACACTAGACATCCTACAATTTGGACATAATGACTTGTTATGGGTCTTTACTACTCGTAACCTCAAGTCGTAATCATGACAGAAACTCAATCATCATTCACTGGACACCTTACAACTAGGGTCATATAACCCGTCAAGACACCATAGGACATGTAGGGTAAGTCATAGTCAGAACAATGAGGATAAAATTTTAGAAATTTTTCCAAGGACCAATAATCCAGGTTGTTTCATCTCCCCACATAAGATCAGTCATCCTCAAATAATGGGACAAGGTTCCATTAGCATGATTTATCATGAGTACACCCATGCTTACCTTTAACAAAGATAGAAAACAAAGATTTTAAGGAATACACATACCTCATGCACAATTATCTGAAGCAGGAAACAAGAAAGGATACTTGGAATTCATATCCTATTCAGCTTCCCAAGTGGCCTCTTCAACCTTTTGGTTCCTCCATAGAACCTTTACCGAAGCCACATCCTTGGTCCGCAACCGGCGGACTTGCCGATCCAAAAATCTAAATCAGGACTTCCTCATAGGACAATGAATCCAAAATACCCACACCTTCGAATGGAACCACCAATAAATGATCAGCCACGAACTTCCTCAACATTGAAACATGAAAGATCGGATTAATAGAGCCTAAGATAAAAGGAAACTCCAATTCATATGCAATATTACCAACCCTCCTCAAAACTAAAAAATAGACCAATATAACAGGGATTGAGCTTCCCCTTATTCACAAACCACATCATTCCCTTCATAGGAGACACCTTCAAGAACTCCAAGTCTCCAATATTAAACTCCAACTCCCTTTGTCTGACATTCTTGTAGGACTTTGGGCGACTTTGGGCGGTCTTAAGCCTGCCCTGAATCACCTTCACCTTCTTCATGGCATGGTGAACCAAATCAAGACCAAATAACTCAGCCTAACTAACTTCGAGCCACCCAATAGGAGAATGACACCTCCTACCATACAAAGCCTCAAACAGAGCTATACCAGTGCTAGAGTGATAATTAGTGTTGTAGGCAATTTCTATAAGAGTCAAGTGATTAACCCAACTACCACCAAAGTCAATCTCACAAGATCAGAGAATATCTTCCAATGTCTGATTAGTTCTCTCCGCTTACCCATCAACTTGCGAGTGGAGAGCGGTACTAAGGCTCACTTTAGCCTCCAAACCTTTCTTAAAAGAGTGAAAAAATGCAATGAGAACTGAGTACCTTGATCAGAGATAATAGAAACAAGCAAACCATGAAACTTCACAATCTCTTGAATAAACAACTTTGCATAGTCTTCGACAGAGTAATTAGTTCTCACAGGCAAGAAGTAAGTAGACTTAGTAATCCTATCAACGATGATCCAAATAGAATAAAACTAATTTTCAAATCGTGGAAGACTAGTAACAAAATCCATATTAATTATTTCCTATTTCCGCACAAGCAGCTTAATTTCTTGAAATAATCCACTGGCCTTAAGTGCTCCACTTTCACTTGTTGACACACCATGAACTTAGCCACAAAATTAGCCACATCCTTCTTCATGTCATTCCACCAATATATTTCCTTCAAGTCGTGATACATCTTTTTTTAATCTTGGATGAACAATGTACCTCTTCTTATGAGCCTCAACCAATATTCTTTCTCGTAGCCCTTCAAAACCAAGAATGCACAATCTACCCTAGTACTGGAAGATACCATAGCCACTAATCTTGAAGGGAATAACTCTATGTTGACCCATATCAGCCTTAATTCACATCAATATAGGGTCCAATAACTGCTTCTCTTTCACCTCAGCAACAAGAGACGACTTCACCACCTCTTGCACAAGAATCCCACCATTTTCAGAGTCCAAAAGATGAACTCTACGATTATTCAAACAGTGAATATTCTTTACTAATTCTTACTTCTCCTCATTCACATGAGATAAGCTTCCCATAGACAACTTGGAAAGAGCATCAGCAACCATATTAGCCTTACCTGGATGATAATGAGGACTTATATCGTAGTCTTTGAGCAAATCAAGCCATATCCTTTGCCTGAGATTCAACTCATTATGGGTAAATATATATTATAAGCTTTTATGATCTCAGAAGATGTCACATAGACCTCATACAAATAGTGAAGACAAATCTGTAAAGCAAAGACCACAACCAATAATTCCAAATAATGAGTCAGATAATTTTTCTCATGCGCCTTCAACTACCAAGATTCATATTCAATAACTTTTCCATGCTGCATCAGCACACAATCCAATCCTACCTGAGATGCATTACAATAAATAACAAAACCATCGGTACTCTCAGGTAGAGTCAAAACTAGAGCCAAAGTCAACTTATCTTTACACTTCTCAAAACTACCCTCACAATCATTAGACCATGTAAACTTTACCTTATTTTGAGTCATCTTGTTCAATGGGGCAGCAATATAAGAGAAGCTTTCCACAAACCTCCTATAGTAGCCGGCTAAACCCAAGAAGCTCTGAATTTCGATTGGATTCGTGGGTCTAAGCCACTTCTTAACCTCCACAACTTTATGTGGATCTACCATAATCCCTTCACTATAAACAACATGACCCAGATAGGTCACAATATTTAACCCGAACTCATATTTAGAGAAGTTTACATACAACTGCTGATCTCTTAAGGTTTGTAACACAAGGCAGAGGTATTCATCATGATATGCCTCACTCTGAGAATACACCAAAATATCATCAATAAACACAATTACAAACAAGTCTAAGAACTAATGAAATACCTATTTCATAAGATCCATAAATTTTGTTGGGGCATTAGTCAAACCAAAGGATATCACAAAAACTCAAAATGACCACACCGGGTTTGAAAATCAGTCTTAGGGATATCCACTTCCCTACTCAATAACTGATGGTAACCCGATCAAAGATGAATCTTGGAGAAGTACTTTGCACCCTGAAGTTGATCAAAGAGATCATCAATCCTAAGAAGATGAAACTTATTCTTCACTGTCACCCTATTTAAATGAAGATAATCAATAAGCATCCAAAAGGACCCAACCTTATTATGCACAAAACGCTTAGGATCACCCCACGGAGACATACTAGTGCGAATAAAACCCTTATATTTAAGATCTTTTAACTACTCTTTTAGCTTTTTCAACTTAATCGGTGTCATTCTATTGGGAAGGGTTGAAATAGGGCGAGTGTCCGGGAAAAGATCAATCCTAAAATAAATTTCCCTATTATGAGAAATACCAGAAAGATCATCATGTAACACCTCAAAATATTCACAAACCATAGGGATAGACTACAAGGAAGGACCTTTGGATCTAGAATTCTTAACATGGACCAAATGGTAGAGGCACCTCTTGGAAATCAATTTTTGGGATCTAAGATACAAAATGAACCTTTCCTTAGGCATTAGGGAACTACCTTCCCATTCAATCACCAACTCATTTGGGAATCGGAAACTAACCCTTCAGGTCTGACAATCAAGAGATACACAACATGAATGCAACCAATCCATTCCCAGAATCATATCAAAGTTTAACATGTCAAACTCTATCAAATCCACCAAAGTCTCTCTATCACAGACCGACATCACACAACCCCTATAGACCCTTCTAGCTACAATAAAGTCACCCACCTAGGTTGACACAGATAAGGGATTCAGAATACGCTCAGGATAAAAAACAAAATGAATAGTCACATAAGGGGTAATATTAGAAAGGGTATACCCAGGATCAAGTAGACAATATACATCAATAGAAATAAAAGTTTGAGCATACCAGTAACAATATTGGGGGATGCCTCAGAATCATGGCATGTGGAAAGAGCGTATAGACGATTCCAACCAGTGCCAGAGCCAAAATCAGAAGTAGCACCCTTTGGTGCCAGAGCTGATGAAGTATCAACATGAATTTGATTTTCCTCAGAAGCAAACCTGGAAGGACAATCCCTCTATATATAATCAATTTGACCATATCTAAAACACTTGTTCCTTTTCTCTTCATAAATGTCACGATGTACCTGTCCATAAAATCTACAAGAGGTATATGATAGAGCTGACTGAGCCCCACTATCCTGAGGCTTGGAACCTTTTGCCCTGGGACCAAATCTATTTTGAAAATGAAGATCACCCAATGGTTCTGGATAAAAAGCACTAGCCGTAAAGTAGAAACCAAAATTACCCCACTTTTTCTTAGACCATTTTCCACCATATCTACCTCTCTGTTGTTGACCTCTACCTTAATCTGAGTATGAAAACTTTTTATTCTGACATTCACTCATCTTTAATTAGTTTTTTTCCTCTTCACCTTGTTCCATATACACCACACGTCTAGAGATATCCATATCCTTGTTCAACAAGGTGCCCTTCCTTTTCAACATCAACTCATAGGATAACTTAAAAGCAAATTTCCTCATTCTAACTCTCATGCTAGCTACTAACTCATGAGTATATCACGATGGCTGGTGAAATATCAATGCATACTGATTTACTGTCATTCTACCTTTTTTCAAATTTATGAATTCCTCATCCTTTACCTTCCTTAATTCCTATGAAAAAAAGCAATCAAGTAAAGTACTAGAGAAGCCAACCGACAAAGAAGACTGTGAATCATCACCCCTAGACAGGTCCTATTTCACATACCACTAATACTTCATATCCTTCAACTGATAAGCAACAAACTCCATACTATCCGCATAAGTAGCATGCATATCATGAAAAATATTTTTCATCTCATTAACAAAATTTTGAGGATTTTCCTCAAATTTAGAACCAGTGAAAGTCGAAGGACTCAACTTCATAAATTGGCCAACTCTACTGACCACAGAAGATGGAAAAACAGAAGTAACAGCTCAATCTAAGAGGCTATTAACTGCTTAAGAAAATAAATTGACTGGTAAAACTCATCATTAGACACACTGGATTGAGGTGTCCAGAAGGGTTAGGGGGAACCCGTGGGACTCTACTAAGGCAATCAAAAGCAATGACCTTAGATCGAGTCTGAACTTCTTAACTAGGATGAGCTCCATCCACATAGTCCTCAGACGAGAAAGAAGAGTTTCACGAGCATCAGATCTTCTGAGAGGCATGATATGCAAAGTAAACATACAAAAATTAGAGGAGATTTCAAAATATTAGACTCTATAGACCAAAATAAAACAACAAAAAAAGGAAGCACTCCTAAATTCCTTGTAGCCTTTCCCTTATAAGTGTGGTGTACTACACACTCATAAAAGAGACTCTAATTGACACGGCTTTGTGGACACCTAATGACATAAAACCTAGGCTATAATACTAAATTTTTTATGACCTGAACCAGGGCCTAGGTGTGATGGGTATCTCAAGTCCAACGAGGATTGGAGACCACCCCCTATACCTATTCAAATAAAACACAATACCCCTAATATTAGATAAATTCTAATCATATAACAAGATAGGATAAGATAGGCTCGAAGAATTTAAGATATGTCTATAACTGATAACTGACCAACAACAAACCCACATCATCACTGAAGTCCGCAATAATCCACAAAGCCTTCTAAATAAAACTAAATCAATAAAGTGTTGGGACATTCCCCCGACCCTGACAATGACAATGACAATGTTAATGATAATGTAAGCTCTCAATTCTATTCTATGAATAAAAACTGATGAAATTTCCAAGTCTTTCAAAAAATGAAAGCTCACAACTTCACCACCAACGACCGATGAACCGAGCTGATCCACCTAACTCTGCGCAGAAAAAGTAGAAGTATCTCCAGTGTCTGCATCGCATGGGGATACAGTGTCCATAGATGGCTAGTGGATTGATCACAAGAATGTAACTCAAGGATAGGGGATAAAATAAAGCCAAGTCCAATCCAATTCAAAATCCATATGAACATCATCATATATATACATAAATAATATATTGGAAAATGGATTAAGGCTTTAGCATGCACTTTAAAACTTTATCTTGGATTGTGTAGATCAACCATTATAATATAAAAAGGCACCCACTAGCTATATGGATTCAACTCTCCCCTAGCTGGAAGGGCCCCAATGCATGTAGCCGCACAAACCAAAGGATGTTCATATACACCATGGAGGAGTTGAACATCCTGGCATACCAAAGTGACTTAAGCACCCAATAACGTGATAATGTGGGGAACTGAACCTCTCACTCATGTAATAAGTGGGACTCGATCTATGAGGAGTGGTGAATCTACCACTCATTTGCATCCAAAATTAGTGCACACTACTATTCTTGGGGTGATTCACGATCCATTTTTCATGTATAATCATTTGGTATGTGATTCTACCTCCATTTTATTTATTTTCAAGATTATTCATCTCATTTTTTAAAATTTTTATTCATATTATTGAGATTTAAAATTCTAAGTTATGAAATCAAAGGTTTTTTATTTGAGGATCGATTTAGAATGAGTTTTTGTTGATTTTTAAGATTTAAGATCCTTGTATTATGGATAAAATAATTTTAACAAAAGTTTTTTAAAATTTATCATTTTAACCACATTTGATATTGAAAATTTGGAATTTTATAGGTAAAGTGAAATATTCATATTTGATGATTTTTAGCCCGAGTCCTAATTGATTTTCATTGTGCTTTTTAATTTAAAATGCTTAAAGTATGGAAACATGATTCATATATACAATATCAAGTTTATATTTTTATTTTTGAAACTAATTTTTGAAGTGATTTTAGATTTGAAACCAAAATATATCGATATGGATATAGCTAGACTTCTTTTAACTTGTAGATTTGATATTTGATTAGACTGGATGTGTTTGGTGATGATTCAAGGGAGTAGTGTTTTTGATTGTTGCTTCATATTGTATTTTGGCTTGAAAATATTCTTTAAAGACAAGTTGAGATGTACCTTGATTTTTCTTCTAAGGTGTTTATGTGTTGTATGCTTATTTTCTTGTGTTTTCTGAATCTATTAGGATTTGGAGTCCCTCTTAGATAAAATAGCTATTGTTTCCGTGAGTATTGGTGTCATTTGATGGATAGTAGTTATATAATGGTTCTTCTTAGTTATTCTAGCCACATGTGATTATCTTTAGAATTGACTGTAGATGGATGACTTATGAATCTAGAGTAAATTAATAGTGGGTACCTGTTTTATAGCTTGAAGTATTTTTAGTAGAATTTATTATAATGATTGGGTCTTAATGACTTTATATGAGATAATTATTTTATTATTGTTATTTGATGAAATGACTTAGGTTTAGAAAATACTTAGGATATAAATAGACTTGTAATATTTGATGTTATTATCGGGGTTTAGTATCGTTTATTAGAATATTTTGTTAACTAGCGTAACTCTCCTTTTAGTTTTTTAGTCAAATGATATCGTCTTTGTAAAAGATGAGACTTATTGAATGAGACAAGCTAGGTTTGGATAAGTTTTGCTATATATTGTTGTTCGGATAGTTTTCTATTTTTGTATTGGCCGTGTGGGGAGTTATGTGGATGTTATTTTTGACTTGAGAGCTTATTATTATTGTGATGTCTGAGTGGGGACTTGAATTTATATTATTGGACTTATTTGTGTTTTAACCATATTTGATACTGAAAATAAATAAAATAAAGGCAGAATCACTTACCAAATTCATGCAACTCAAGTACCTTTCACTGGACTCCTTACGACTAGGGTCATATGACCGGTCAAGACACCCTACAACTCATAGGGTGAATCGTAGTCAAGACAATGAGGATAAAATTTGAAAATATTTTTCAAGTACTAAGAATCTGGGGTATTTCATATAAGTTTCGCTTTAGTGAGACTAAAGGCTAGGCCACAAATCACTATCACGATAGATGGCTCGCGATCACTAGTGCACCAAGATTTTTAAGTCTACGCCAACCCCTTGAGATTCATCCAAAATGCCATATATGCAAATGGACTATGCTACCCTATCAAATTTGTCGTTCTAGACTAAATGGCACAGTTTAAATTTTCATTTGAGGTTGTTCGACTAAAAGTGGATCCCACAACCATATTCCATTTTCATAACTTTTTGACCAATAGGTCAAAATGAGTCTGAGTGCTTCGGGACCCAATCCAAGAGTCCACCCAGCCTAAAATCAATATTTTGGAGTAGCTTGAATAGTCAAAATTTGAATACAAGGTCATTTCACTAAATTTTCCACCTGATAGCCAATTTGAACTAATAAAGACGTCAAAATCGAGAATTCTCTCTAAAAATCAAATGAACTGCCCGATAACCAAACTGTCAGTCCCAGCAAGTCATAAATGACCTAAAAAAATAATAGGAAAGCTCTTGCCGCAAAAATAAGTAGAAATGCAGAAAACACCCTGAAGGGTCATTACAAATGGTACCATCCAAACACACAAAATAACCCTAAAACTTTATGTGATACTAATAAAACTCAATGACATAAAACTCCAAACAAGTATCCAAAACTCATCTGAGAATTTTCAAACACAAATAAATAGTGTAAACTACTTGTAAAACATATTCCTGATATGATGAAATCATCAAAACACAAGATCACTTTAACTAGATGTTGATCGATGTCACCTCTTAACTTAGAATTTTTCAAATTCCTAAAAAAATATTCAAAACACATTCAATAACCTCAGAAACTAAACCAGACCTTCTACTGGACTAAATATTACCATCCGCACCTAATAGAATAATCAAAAATAAAAAATTACCCTTCTAATTTTAAACATTGACTTTGGTCAACTCTCTTAAGTTTTCAGCTTTCAAAACTTTAGAACTCTTTCAAAACACTAAAATTCTTTCAAAACTCATCTAAATACCTCGAGAATTGAGACATTAGTATGACTAATTCAAAAATCATGTTGCAAAACTAATAGTATTGATGGAACTTCGGTACAAGCTCAAATTCTATGGATATTGACTCAAGCCAACCATATCAACTTTCTAACCTTCCAAAATGTAAAGCTCACATATTTCATAACCAACCACCTTGAGAACCATGTCTTATATACTCAAAAATCACAAATACCATGGAGCAACTCGAACAAAGGATAAAATGATAAAAACACATAAAAACTGAAAAATAACCATGAGGATTGTTACATACACCCATGTAAGATTTCAACTCAACTTCACTAAAATATCAAGTCAAATCGGATTACCCCCGTAATCCAAAGGTCATACCCCTAAGCCCTTTACAAAATCCAAAATTATTCGTATCCTTTTCAAGCTACCCTAAGCTTGAAGACAAAAATAGTAATTAAGAAATTATATTCAAACTAAACAAATGCTTCTAAGAAAGTTGATAAGAGAGTACAATTTAAAACTATTACGTTCACTATAGTTGAACAAAGAAAATTTTTGTTTCAGCTTCTGAAGTAGATAGCGGAACGAACATTGATATTGTTCCTGTTCTATTTTGTACTTTAGGATTTTTTTATTTCTAATTTAGAAAAGGTGACTGTTGAAGTATTTTGTAAATGTGTCAATTTTCATAACGTGGTCGACATCTTGTCATAGAGGTGTATGCTCATTCCACTTGTTAGAGTCCAACTAGAAGAAGGATATCAAGTGGAAGTCCACCCAAACTCCTCTCCTTATCCGATTAGAATATTATGGACTCCGTGTGAAATTCTAACTCCTCATATTCAATATTCCTACATCTGAAACATAATTAATTATATAAAATAATTATTTATATTAATCATATGTTAATTTATATTGCTAAATTCTTTTTTCTTGTCTTAATTATTTCTCAAAAGTTTAGGAATAAAACATAATACTGGGACAAACATATGTAATTTATCATCATCAAAATTATACACAACACAAATAAACAACGGTATAAAGGTAACCTACTATAATTCCACAAGTTGAGACTGAGAGGATGGGATGTGCACATACCTTATCTAAACTTTCGTAGGATAAAGAGATTGTTTTATTAGACCAAAACAGAAATTAATAATAATAATGCGTACCAAGTGTAGTCCCACTATGTGGAGTCTGAATAGGATAGAGTTTATGTATACCTTTCCTCTACCTCAGAGGTAAAAAAAATATTTTTGAAAGACATCTGGATCATGATAAAAATAGTCTAAAAAAGTAATGAAATAAAAGAAATAAGAGACAGTAATAAAACAATAGATAGTAGCATAAAAATACTACAACAAAAAAATATTGTAATCAAACCCTGCAAAATAATAGATAATAATAGAAATCGAAGAACGTGAAACAAGAGTAATACTACATCTACTAGAATGGATAATAAGTTAATACACTCCTCCCTATTAGTATGGATACATTCTTACCTACTACTCTTCTATCCAAATTATGTTCCTCACACTTTTCAATCGAAGGTCATGTCCATGTTGAACTGCAACTATAGCAGGCCCTATCTAATCATCTCTTCTCAGTACATTTTTAGTCTATCTCTATGTCCTATAACTTCATCCGTAGCTAACCTCTTACACTACTCATCATATGCTTGAATAAACCTCGTGAATATAAAAACCAAATGTAGAGTGTGTGTGTCTGCGTGTATATATATATACACACACATATAGACATCTTCTCGATACTTTTTTAGTCTACCTCTAACCCTTCTAACTTCATCCATAGCCAACCTCTCACACTCCTCATCACATGCCCAATAAAAATCATGAACATAAAAACCAAATATAAAGTATGTGTGTAAATATATATATATATATATATATATGTGTGTGTGTGTGTGTGTGTGTATGTGTGTGTGTATATGTATATATATTAGCGGTTGGCATTATGGATGGGTACGAGATCGATATTTCTAGGATTATTGCTTGAGAAATCTAGGATATGGCTGTGAACTCAGAGACTGGAATTCCATTCCTATGCCTACACACCAATATATGTTTTAAAGGTTGGGTACTAATTTTCCCAAAGGTTGGTAACTTCATAATGGTTCATCTCACTACAGACTTGAGACTGACCTGAGATCCAAAGAACCTAGTTTTAAGGGCTAAGGTTACAACGGGTGTTGCGTTGCTGCAAATTTCTTTATACTTGGGTGCATAAATGAATATTGACATTTTCAGCTTTAGAAATTTTAAGGATCCCTAGTTTGAGTCTCAAGAAAATAGTTTGAGGCCCAAGTTCAAGCTACAGCTAATTCAACTGCTTTATTTACCTCACTACCATCTTGTACACGTATTTCACCCAGCACTACTTTAGCCTCATCTATACCTCACCCACTCACCGATGGGTATGCTCTAATTCCCCAAGACTTCTTGAACTAAGTTCTAAAGAGTTTAGTAACCATTGGGTAAAAGGTTAAAAATATTGAACAAGCCGTTTATCCTTGGGTGAAGTGAGAATCCAAATAGTAGGGCATGAGATGTAGACCCACTTTGATAGCTTTGAGTGAAACATCACCTAAAACCTTGAGGGTGTAAGGTATACAGATATTAATGTGATAAAAACAGAGTTAATTTACCTATGAGCGACAGTTGAGCATGGGGTAGCCAAGTAATATCCTATATTTTCAAACCTACTATGCTTCTTATCGAGTAGATTGAGGTGGCCGATATATGGAACCCCAAAGGAAAGGGAAAAAGTACTGATGATAGAACTGAGCCTGAGTAGAGGAAGAAAAAAAAATAAGGATGACTACAAGAGAGTAGTGGGTGAGAGTAAGTAGTTATCCTCAGACTAATTGGATTAGATACATGAGATGGAGAGTGGATCCGAGAGCTTCAGAGTTTGTGAGGAACTAATTGATGATGTTATTGTTAAGTAGAATATGGGTACGACGGTTTCCCTTATTAGTTTGAGACTATTGAGTGCACTGGCCACTACAAGTGTCAATGCTTAGTTGAGCGTCGTAACCACTCCAGAGGCTATTATTTTGAGACTAAGGTGACTTTTGAGATCCTAGTAAAGAATTCAACCTAATTAGGTGTCTAGAGCACCACGGGTATGTCCTAAACCCTTGTTTTTACTTTTTCTTGATATTCATGTAGCAGGGACACTGCATGTTCTTAAAGTCAGGGTGGGGGTTACCACCACTCGAGGGTTTTTGTTGTTATATTTCTTATTGCTCGAATGCTATCATAGTAGAACTGATATGATTAGGTTGTTCTTATTATTTTGTTATGTCTTGTTTTGTTTGATTAAAAGAAAAATAGGGTAACCTTAATGTAGTCAAAGGTTGAATGTTATTACTTTAAGTTGAAGACTAAGTAACCCTGGTGATTTTTGAAACCCGCCCAGAATATATTTTTTTAGACTGTATGTTTCGCTTGTATTATAACCATTGTGGATCTTGTTATGGCATTAGTATTATAGGCAAAATTTTTGTAGCATAGCAATGCATGAACTAGGTAGGTAGTAAGTAATAGTGTAAGCCCGTGCTATGTGTGTGTGTGACATACTAACCTAGTTCACGTTGTATGTGCGATCCAAAACTTGTTCAATTAGTATTGCCTGGGTTATAGGATAGTTAATTAGGAAGGAATCACAAGCCATTTTTAAATTAGTCCACTTTCAGCATAAATGCTCGACCAGATGAAATATTTATCCCTAGATCCTTAGTTTGAGCCTAAATCGACCTATTTCTTTTATTAGTCTATTTACCTTCCCATCTGTGGTTACAATGAACCATTTTTAACCTTGGAACCTCATTAAATATTGCATACCTTAGCTAGAATAATTCACCTAAGTTAAGGGTGGTTATCATAGAGGTGCATAGCATAAAGTGGGTATGAAGAAGAAGTGGTAAAAGAAAAAAACATAGGATTTGGGTGTGGTTAGCAAAAAACATGTTTGAATAAAGAATGAAGAAAAAGGAAAAATATAGTAGTGTGAAAAAGAAAATCGCATTCAAAATCCTAGTAAAAACAAAGAAGGATAAGGGAAAAGAAAAGAAAACAGATTGAAAACCAAAGTAAAAAATAGTGTTGTGTTAAGGAAGATTGAGTCACTCTATCCATATCTCCCATACTAGTACATTACAGGTCAAGGAAAGTCTGATAGTGATCCTAGTTAAACTATCCAAATAGAAAATAAGGACAAGCCTATGGTATTTCATGTACATTGTTCAAACTTCTTCGAGGGAGTGATTGTTTTGGATTTAATCCCTAGTTATAAGAATATAGGTACACTGTGAGGACATAGGATCTGTTTGTTGTGAGAGTACATAGATTGAATTATTGGTTGCTATTTGTTCAATGAAATATCATTTACATATATTGTTTGGTTATTTATTTATAATCTGCTGTCAATTTTTGATAATGGGCAATGTATGTAAACATAGTGGATTTTAGATTGAAGAAAAAATAGGGGCTTAAAAATGTTATGTTAAAAGATGTTAATTGACTAAAGTAGGTCCCTCAGGTTTTTCTTAGTTGAGTGTCATGATTTTTATGTTGTTTTATTTTTCTGAGGATATGCAAATGTTCTAAGTTGAGGGTGTTGATGTGTTGTGGTTTCACAAAACTTTTGATGCTTAAAACGGAGAAAGTATGCTAAGTCAAGGGCTCGTTTATGTGGATATGATATTTTTATGTTTGTTTTGTACGAAAACAAGGTTCAGAAGTAAGATAAGGAAAAATAATGAAAAAACACACAAGTGTAAAAAGAAGAGGTTGAATATGACTTGTTGGGTCACTCTATGAGTCGTCGATAACCCATTATGTTACTAGTGAAATTGGTCATTGAAAAGTTAAGTAGAAGTTACAAGTCGATGCGAAGACTCATCCGGAGAAAAAATTCTATAGTACTAAAGATGTGCAATCCTTCCCAGTACCAATATGTATTCCCTATGAGTTATTACAAGCGGTAATGAGTCGTTGCTAGGAGTCATTCTGAGAAGATGAGGCCAAACACCTACGAGATAGAAAAGGTAATCCAGTGGCAATGAGTCACCCAACGAGTCATTGGATGACCACATGAGTCATCACAAACACCGGAGAAAACAAGGCAATGGATGCCCAAAGTAGCACACAATGAATCATTAGGAAACCTTATAACTTATCGCCAGATTCGTTGCCACTACCGACCTTGCAATCCTATTTTGTTTTGGACAAAATTCTTTTTATATCTATAAATACTCTTCATAGGTCTTTTGTTTTAGTATACATTCAATTGATACTTTTGAGACATATATTGTTCTTGTAAGTATAAGCATCAATTTTTAGGGTTTTGATTCATAATTGAGATTCATATTTGTTCATATTATTCTTCATAAGTCATAATTATGATTTCTTTTTATAATTAATAATGTGTACTTATGATTATGTGTAGCTAAACACCACAACTAGGGTTTTGAAAACCATGATGGATTAATAAAGTAGTGTTCATAGTGCGAAGTAATTCTCAAAGGGTGTTTTGTACGTGTATTGTTGTTCTCTTCAGTTGGATTGCATTCTAACGATGGCCAATATTAGTACTTAGAGACTTAGAGTTATCAACATTCAATTAATAGCTTGATTAAATAATTTGAGAAAGCTAATCTGGGAACCAATGTGGGCATTAGTAGTGCAATACTCAAGAGAGGAGAAAACATACTCGAGGATAGTCTTTTGAACAAGTAAAAATAGCCTTTAGGTGAAAATAACTTATCGATTCTACATGTCAAGTGTCGGGAGAGATCACTAGTATGAAGAACTTATGGAATTACGGGGAAAATAGTCCTAGTGCCTTTCATATATTATTTGAAAACTCAACAAAATCAACAATTTTCACTATTTGAAAATAAAATTCCAAACCCCACATCTCATTTATCGGAGATTATTTACGAATTGATTAGATAAACTCTTTGATAGAAACTTTGGCCTATTCCTCATGAAATCGACTCCAACCTAGTTGGATCCTATAGTTGATAATGATTGTTTTGTATTTCTTTTGGGATGTGTAATTTGGGCAACATTATCCCCTACTCGGGTATCACAACAAGATAATTTCAACCCAAATAAGTTAATGGTCATTAATTCACCAATGCATAGCATGCTTTATATGATAAGTTCCCACACAAGTTAAGTCTGAATAATGTTAAGTCATGATAGCCTACCTCAAAGTCAAAGAAATACACCACAATCTACCACTAAAATAGCTTTCTTCAAAAACAACCCAAAATTACCTTAAATCTATAAAGAACGAGTTATACACGTAAATATGAGTACAATGATATCCATATTGATATACTTTTATTTTCGAGGCAAAGAGTCCCCAAAAATTAACCCTTAGAATTTAAGAATAAAAATAAGATTTTAGTAGAAAATCAATTTAACCATAACTTAAGGAGTTCAACTAAGAAGTTTCATCGAAAATAGAGTTGAAATCGAGTTTGAAAACATCAAAATATCATTCTTTAACTTTGAACTCCAAATGTTCATGTGCAAACACAATTGAAAATGGGAAATGATTGATAAATTAGCAAATTTTTGTTAGAATCAGTTTATCCACACTACAAGAACCTTAAATTTCAAAAATCAATAGAAACCCATCACAAATTGATCCTTAAATCCAAACTTTTCAGTTTCTTAACTTTGAGTTCCAAATATTAACTTTATGAATTGAAATCATGAAAAATGAAATAGATATTCATGACAAATAAGCAAAATGAAGGTAGAATCACATACCTAAGATTATACGAGAAAAATGCCTCGAGAATTGTCTTAATGGAGTTTCCTAGATGCCAAAATTCAATTTTTAGTGAAGGAACAATGGTTGAAATTTATATAATGATTTTGGTCTTTAAAGGTACAATATCTTGTAACGAAGGGTGTTGTAATATTTGGTCGCTTTTATACCAACAAACATTTTCAGTAAAAAGATTATAAATTCCTCATACGATGATGAAATGCACCAATTATTTTTTCTATAGTTCCTTAATAATAATCTAGTGGTATCATTAAAACATTCAAAATAACCCAATAAATTTAGGTGATACTAATAAAACTCAACGACGTAAAACTCCGAACAAGTATCCAAAACTCATCTGAGACCTTTCGAATACTAACTAATAGTTCAAATCACTTATAAAACTTATTCCGGACATGATAAAATCATCAAAACACCCAAACAAGATCACTTTAACTAGATGTTGACCGAAGTCAACTCTTAACTTACAAATTTTAAAATTTCCAAACCACCATACAAAATACATTCAATAACCTCGGAAACTGAACCAAACCTTCTATTAAACTAAATATCAACATCCGCACCTAATGGAATCATCAAAAATCAAAAAATCCCTCTCTAAGTTTA
Source organism: Capsicum baccatum var. pendulum (assembly GCA_030864225.1). NCBI lineage: Eukaryota > Viridiplantae > Streptophyta > Magnoliopsida > Solanales > Solanaceae > Capsicum > Capsicum baccatum. Next base: position 204,389,836 of record CM061553.1, read on the forward strand.
AACATTGACTTTGATCAACTATCTTGTATCTTCAACTTTAAAACTTTAGAACTCTTTCAAAACTCTAAAATTTCTTCCAAAACTCATCTGAATACCTTGAGACTTGAGCCAATAGTACGACTAATCCAAAAATCATGTTGCAAAACTAATAGCATTGATGGCATTTCAATATGAGCTCAAATTCTATGAATATTGACTAAAGTCAATCATATCAACTTTCTAACCTTTCAAAAATGAAAAACTCACATATTTCTCAACCAACCACCTTGAGAACTATGTCTTCTATACTCGAAAATCACAAATATCATAAAGAAACTTTGATAAAGGATAAAACGATAAAAATATGTAAAAACTAAAAAATAACTATGTGGACTGTTAGATACACCCTTGTAAGATTTCAACTCAACTTCACAAAAATATTGAGTCAAATCAAATTAACCCCGTAATCCAAAGGTCATATCCTAAGCCCTTTACAACAATCCAAAATTATTGGTATCCTTTCAAGCTATCCTTAGCTTGAAGACAAAAACAATAAACTAAGAAATTATTTTCAAACTTAACAAATGCTTCTAAGCAAGTTGATAAGAGATTAATTCAAACCTATTACATTCACTATAGTTGAACAAAGAAAAATTCTATTCCGTCTCCTAAAGTAGTAAAGGGAACAAGCATTGACTTTGTTCCTGTTCTATTTTGTAACTTAGAATTTTTCTTTTTAATTTCTAATTTAAAGAGAAGGTGACTGCTAAAGTATTTCATGAATGTATCTATTGTCATAAAGTGGTTGACTTCTTGTCAAAGAGGTGTATATTCATTCCACTTGTTAGAGTCCAACTAGAGGAAGGATATGAAGTAGAAGTCAATCTGAACTCCTCTCCTTATCCAATGAGAATATTGTTGATTCCTTTTGAAATTCCAACTCCTTATTTTCTATAATTCTACTGCTGAAAATTAAATAATAATATAAAATAATTATTTATTTTAATCACATGGTAATTTAGCAACAAAATATATCATGTCGGACAATAATTTATTACTTTTCTTTTTTTCCTTAATTATTTCTCAGAATTTTATGGATAAAACATAATTTTGGAACAAACATATGTTATTTATCATCATCAAAATTATACTCAACACGAATCAACAACAGAATAAACGTAACCTACCTTAATTCCACAAGTTGGGACTGAGAGGATAGAATGTGCATATACCTTATCTATGAGGTTGTTTTTCTTAGACTTAAATAGAAATCAACAATAATAACACATATCAAGTGTAGTTTCACTATGTGGGGTTTGGAGAGGGTAGAGTTTATATAGACCTTACCTCTACCTCACAGGTAGAGCGAATGTTTCTGGTAGACCTCCGGCTCAAGATAAAAATAGTCTAAAAAAGTAATGACGATAAACGAAACAACAGACAGTAATAAAACAACATATAGTAGCATAAAAATACTACAACAAAATAATATTGTAATCAAATCACATGAAACCACAGATAATAAAAAAAATTGAAGAACACGAAACAAGAGTAATACTACATCTACTAGGATAGTAAGTCAATACGCTCCTTCCTATTAGTGCGGATACATTCCTACCTACTACCCTTCTATCCAAATTTATGTTCTTCTGTCAAAATTTATGTTCTTCCCACATTTCGATCGAAGGTCATGTCCACGGCGAACTGCAATTGTAGCATGTCCTATCTAACCACCTCTCCTCATTACTTTTTCAGTCTACCTCTACCTCTTCTAACTTCATCCGTTGCCAAGCTCTCATACTCCTCATCACACGACCGAATAAGTAAAAACCAAATGCAGAGTGTGTGTGTGCACGCACGTGTATGTGTATATATATGTGTGCGCGCGGGCGCATGCGTGTGTGTGTATATATATATATATATATACATGTATATATACACACACATATACTTCTACTATACATATACATATAGGTGTGTGTGTGTATGCATGCATGCCTGTATTTATGTATGTATGTTCGTGCTTTGCACAAAAATGCTTACTCGATTATTTAAATGAACCAACTACCAAATTGAATTTATGAACAAATAGAGATATGCGTCCTATGTGGTGTCTTATGTGGCAATATCATGTTTTACCTGGCATTCTAAGTGTTTCATGCCACATAGGATGAGTGTCTACTCGTTTAACTTTATACAAATTTAAGTGTCTAGTTGTATACATTCAAAGTTGAAGGACATAAATGCAAACCAATGCCCAAGTTAAAAGACACGTTCATATTTTATGCTTTTTTTCAAAAAAAATTCCTGAAATTAGGCGGAGCGAAAACCAGGATCATGTTTGACTACTCAATAGAAGAGGTTTCTGAAACTCTTATTAATCGAAGCTCCCTCAGCTTCCAAATGCAAATTGATTTACACGGGAAAGAAGGATATATCAAATATAGTGAAAGTGGTCTTCTTTTGCTTCCTGAAGATCAGCTAATATGTTACATTACGTAGTGTAATATTAGGAACGTAAATGTGTAGAAAGTTGTCTTAATCCCAGAAGGTGGTCTATAGGCAGTAACAAAGTTTGCCTAAAATGTATAAAAATAGTGTTTTAGTCACATTTGAAAATTGTAATTTATTTATAATTTCTCTCTCTATATATATAATCTATAATCTATAACATACAAAAAAAAATGTGTAGGACTTTAGAAATATTGTTTAAACTTTTGAAAAAAGGACATGGGCTGACCATTTTTAAAAAAAATGGTCCACAATTTGAAAATATAGACAACGGTAGTCCGTCGGCCCAATTTATTTCCCTCTTTTAACCATTGACTCAGTCGGCCACATGCAGTTTCTATACACAATTGATACACTTTGATAACATATTGATACACTTTTATACTACATTGATACATTTTTAAAAAAAGAGAGAGGAGATCCTATACTCAATTGATACTCTTTTATACGGCATTGATACACTCTTATAACAAGATAGAAGGGGAATTTATCCATGCATATGCAGTGTCCATATATCCAATTGATACTCTTTTATACTAGACTGATACACTTTTATACCACATTTGATACAGTATGTACAAGCATATACAGTAGCTATTTTCTATTAATCGCCCAACTAAGACAAATAACAATTTTTTTTAAAAAGGATAGAAATGGGAAGTATATTCTTACTCCGTAGTTTAATATCAACAAATCTTCTTTTGTTACATTTTTCTACCGTATAACCTACCTAGAAATCCTTACTTTGCTTCGAAATTCTCTTTTAGATTTTGAGGTTTTTGTTGAAAATGGTGAAAAAAATTGGGTTCATCTAATGGAAAAGCAAGTAAGAAGAGGTGAAAGAAGATCCTTTATCTGTTTATGAATTTACTGAGGATAATTTATTATTAAAGAGAGTAATTATACAAATTGTTCCCGATTTGAAGTTGCATTCAAACTCTAAATCTGTTGACCAAATCTCTACCGGAAGAAAGACTAGATCGCAGAGTAAAGCAGGAGTGAAGGATAAGGGTATTGAATCTAATGTGAAGAAGAAACTGCTTATATCGTGTACAGGAAAAGGTGGTTCAGTGAGAGGTAAATTAGTTTTAAAATGAAAGCTGATGAAGTGTGTTAATGTTGCTAGGAAAAATAAGAAAAAATTTGTACAGGTGTATGATGGTGGTATTCCACCGAACTTTGAGGTTCAGAAATGAAAATTGTATATGGTTTATATTGGTAATGGCTATTTTATGGGTATTTAATTGCGAGTGTTATTTTTATGGTATTATTTTCGTTTTAGGTGCTATTTTTGTCCTTTTCCCTAAAATTTTTGCCCTTCATTAAAAATTTTTGCTTTAGACAAAATTGTTTTTTCACTATTTTTTCCTAATATTCAAGAGTTGAAAATTAATTAAATTTATTTATGGTAAAACCCTATTAGAAGTCATAAAAAATAATGACAACTAATACTTTTTTCATTAGTTTAAAAAATCTAAATCAACTAAATTTGATTTTAAGAAAATTTGAAAATTTTAGAAATAAATATAAAAGCGTTAGAATAAGAAAAAATTAAGAAGTATCAAATATTTAAGAGTTTTAAGTACGTAATAAGAATGTAATTAATGATTTTCTAAAGATTTGACTTTAAAATAAGAAAAGATTTTAAATATAAAAAAAATATAATCGTATAACAAATATGATTCAAATTGATGCGTCTCTCTTAGTCATTGGCAGCAATAAAAAAAGGTATTGTACGTATATATGTGCTTACACTAAAATATATGTTTATGTTTACATTATTATATTAAAGTGTGATGCATTTTTTTTAAAATGATTTGAACTTTTTATACTTTATTAAAAATCTCTGTAACAGACAAAATCATTTAATTTTAAATAATCAAATGTTACACGTGCGAGGTACGTGTAATTAAACTAATATATCAAATAAAGTGACATAAATAATAAAATCTCTTTTAGTTTAACAAACTTAAAACGAAAGTTTGATTTTTAAACGCACACAACACAATCATGAAAATGCACATACAATCCAAATTGAAAGTTGTATTTTTAAGAATAAATAACCAAAACTTACAAAGAAAGTATAAAAAACTAAATAAGTTAGAGGACGTTATTTTTGTAACTTATTCTTGAAATTATGCTCTGCAAATTATTGTGAATGCAACTAATCAAACTGTCAATAAAAATAAGTTTAGTATAATTATTTTCAAAATAACTTATTCCATCACAATTTATTCAAACCACATGACCCCTTAGAGACAGAGGTAGAGCCAGTCCTTTGGTTGGGAGTTCAGCCGAATCTCCTTTAACTGAAAAATATATCATTTATAAATAATTAAAATTATTTTTATATATTTATAATAGGTATTGAATAATCTTTAACTAATTTATTTTTAAAATATTATACTCTTTTAGTTAAAATTCTGACGGTACCTCTGCTTAGAGATCAACCTCGTTTAGAAAAATCACTCAACAGTACGTCGAGAGAGAAAACATATAATCAATTAAAGGAGTGAAATTTTACGCACTGACTATTTTCCATAGATGTGATTTCATCAAAGAAAGGAAAAAGAAACAACTTTCATTCATGTGATGTCACAAAAAGGAGAAGTACATAAAACTTGACAACGAAGCAAGAAAAACCAAAAACTCATGCAGAAAGATCCAAGAAGTAGTCATAAATCAAGAGGCATTAACAATATCTTGGAGTTTTCTTTCTAACACTTCTGAACATATTTGTCGCATCATGTTGTAGAAATACTTGAGATCAGATAACTGTTCCACCGACATTTTCCCCATTACTTTTCTAGCTAAACCTTTTCTCTCTTCATTCATCTTCAATTTCTCTAAGTAGGAACTTCCATTTCTCACTGTGGCTCCCATTTGAATTAACCTTGTCTCTTGTTGAATACTCAATGCTGTAGTTGACTACAATATATTACATAATCAACCACAATTTGGGATGAGCACAAGTTATATATACAGTAACGTAAAAATAACTTATGCTATTAGATTATCTAAAGAATATCTATAACTAGATCTTTTTAAAACATTAAATTTACATATTATTTGAAAACATGACAGATTACATGCTGTAACAAATAAAATGACAAAATAACATTTCTTTTTGTATATTAACTATACATATAATTTAAACTCATTTAAGATATGCTAGTCGCGAGTTCCTGATATAAAGTACAGTAATTGACTTATAAGTCTTATGTCAACTATTATAACTAAATTTCATGTGTGATCATTGAATTCTATAAAATTATTTTGTCTACCTCAATTTTTTGGTTTGACTTTAACTTGATATGGGATTTAAGAAAATAATAAAAACTTAAATTTTGTGATCGTAAATTGAAGATATATAGAAATTAGAATGTATCAAAATATTTTTTAATCTTATAATTTTAAACATGACATATGGTAAGTTGAAACTAAAAATTTTATCAAAAAAAAAGAAAAGATATATTCTTCTTAAAATAAAGAAAAAAAAAAGAAACTAAAAACTAGGACAAATAAATTCAAACACATGGAGTACTTTTGTCTCATTGAAATTCAGGATATTATACCTCTAGGAACTCTGCTCCAGCATACAATTCAGATTCTTTAGATGGATGGATCTGGCTGCTTCCTTCATATATATTCCTAGCAAGCGAGAAACTTCTAACTATAATTTTCCTCTTTTTCTCCACTTCTTGATTAAGCTTTATGGGCTTTTGGACACTTGTTGAGCTATTAATAAACTTCTTGTTGTAAACAACTACAGCCTTCACAAACTCCTGCCATATCACATTCAACTCTAACTGATGAGATATCAGCCAAAAAAAAAAAGTTCCTTCACAAATTATAAACAATTTTAATTCAATATAAATACTTTAAACATGTTTTCAGTAATAGGAAAATTATTTTTCAGAAGCTGAAAAGATAGTTTCTCTTTAAAATATTTTTGAAACTTAGATCAAACACAAATGACTGATCTAATATTGATGATAGTTATTTTTAAATTGAATAGCTGAACACAAATTGTTATTCTTACTAAAGTATTTGCTAAGAAGAGTTTCTACAAAAAGTGCTTTCAAAGTATGAACAGATTTTGAAAGATTGATCAAACAGACTATTATTTTGAATTTGTACTTATATATATATTCATAGTGTTAATATAATGCAGCAAGTAACATGTCTTATTTTCTAGTCATTAGTCTCACTGTTTTTATCGATCATTTGTAGTTAAATCGTTTAAGAAGAAGAGTCTTGATGTAATTGGTAAAGTTGTTGCGATGTGATAATTAGGAGATCACAAGTTCTGGTTGTGAAAATAGCCTCTTGCAGAAATGCAGGATAAGACTGCATAAAATGAAACCTTGCGGTCTAATCCGTACCTAAACCTCACGCATAGTGAAAGTTTAATACACCAAACTACCAAACTACCCTTTTATAGTTCTTTTATATGATCTGATAATGTCAAATTTCTATCACAAAACACTAAAAGAATGAGAATTGTATAGAAAAACCTGATAAGCAAAAGTGCATCCAGGATAATCAAACTCATCTGTATCTTGTTGCCTCATTCTCTCTGGATGAAATTGCAATCCCATAATAAATTTACCTTCCTCAGGATTATAAGCATCAGGATCATAAAATCCTTCAATTAAACCGTCATGTGAAAATGCCATAGGAACAAATCTTTGAGATAATTTCTTGACTCCTTGATGGTGATAACTATTGACAGAAATTTCCATTTTATTATCTTCCAATGAATCTTTGAACCAATGGTGCAATGGGGTATTTTCAATAATCTTGACAACATGCCTATGGTTATCATAGTTGTCATAATCAATATGGACTACCCTTTTATCTTGTGGGAGGTTTCTTGAGAGTTCTTTCTCAATGTCTCGATAAAGAGTTCCTCCACATGCTACATTAAGTACCTGAAAAGACGACACAGAGGTAGATTTAAAATATAAACGTGACATACTTAATCAGCTTTAAGGTTTTAACACTATCTTTGCTGTAATTGAAATAGTAAGTTCAAAAATAAAAGAGTTTGTTGAGGTATTAACATTTTTTCATATATATCAAAAATGCAAGAGCTAGTTGAACATTGTGTCTTCCTCTAGCTAGAGAGAGATCGAAGGATTTAGGGTGAGTTCGGTATTAAGGAAGTATTTTAACAGAAAATGTTCTCTTGGGCTATTACAAAATATTTATATATAGTCCACACAAACACTATGGGAGGCGGGATGGAGTTAGGAATGTGGTGGTGGTGATAGAGATGGGGCCTATAAGGGTAGGGGAGTGGGATGTGTTGGGAGTGGGCAACAGATAATCACTTAGAAATGACATTTGATGAAACTGCTTCCTGAGTTATTTTGTCGGTAGTTTTAAGAAATTTATTTTTCTAGATAAAAGTTTAGAACTTATTTTCTCAACACTTTTAAGAAATTTATTTTTGTAGATAAAATATTTCTTAAAAATTTTGATCAATCAAACATAAAAAAAAAAAAAAAAATTGAAAATATTTTCAGCAATTTTCGGGAAATTATTTTCCTCCTACCAAACACAGACTTAATAATTTGTAACAGTAGTTTGAAGTTCTGAGTTCTTTGAAAATATACATTCAAAATAGAATACTTCCTCCGTTTCAAAAGAATGATCTACTTTGACTTGATACAATGTTTAAGAATATAACGAGACTTTTGAATCTTGTGACTTTAAATTAAAGTTGTGTCAAATGTACCAAAATGTCCTTTAATCTTGTGGTACTAAACATGTCATGTGGAAAATTGAAATTAAAGTATTGCCAAAAAAGAAAAAGGTCATTCTTTTTTAAACGAACTAAAAGGGAAAGTAGGTCATTCTGGGAGTATATTTTTCTAATTATTGGTGCATTTTATTATTAAAGTAAATTAAAATGCATGACATTAGTAAACATAACGTGAAGAAAATGGTGTCATTATTCTTGTAACTCACCATTTTATCTTTTTGAGTTAGTGGTTACAAATTATGGTAAAGATAATCATTAGTTCTTATAACTCATATTATTATTAGTTCTTGTAACTTATATAACATCAAAACTATTTATCTATCCACATCACTACCCTCATTCATCATATTCAATACATGAAAGAATTCACCACCTATAAATAGTGGTGTAACTTCCTTTGATGAGTAGAAGAAAAAGATGTGAAGTGAAAAAGAGAGTTGAGACATAGAAAATATTTTAAGTCTTCAACTATATTCATTATACAAAAAAGAGTTAATATATTAGTAAAAGAGAGTTGAAATAGAAAATATTTTAAATCTTTAACTATATTCACTATATAAAGAGAGTAAATATATGTTGAAGGAAGGTGTTCTTATGCTGGAATTTTGGACTCTTCAACTAATTTAGAGTTGCTTGAGTTATACATCGTTGATGGATTATTGTATCCTGAAAAGAACAAATCAAGAGATATACTACTAGATCGGTATAGATTATACCGTAGTGCATTTGAATCTTCTTAAAGAGAGTGAGATATTCACGTCTCGGCCAAGAAAAAAGTTATTTTATTTTCTTCACTTTGGTTCATTTTATTTTCAATTGTAATCATTTATTATAATTGTGATATATTACACCAACACTAGTCATCAAGATTTATACACACATTGAACTCATTCTTAAACTATACTTTGCCACCAAGTACACAGCCATATATCTTTTATAAGAATAGTTCACTATAATAGCATAATTTTTTTGTGGTGTCGATCTTTCACGCTATGTTATATTATACTCCATCCGTTTAAAAAAGAATGACCTACTTTTTTTTTATTCTGTTTCAAATTAATTTTAACTTTTCACATGGCATGTTTAAGACCACAAGATTAAAGAATATTTTGATATATTTGACATATCTTTAATTTATCACCACATGATTCAAAAGTTTTTTATTTTCTTAAATTCGTGCCAAGTCAAGCTAACATCCTTTTTTAAACGAAGGGAGTATATTTTTATAACATTTTATTGTAGCAGATAAAAATTATAGGAACAAACGAATTATAGGAACAAACGATCTGATATAGAGAAATTTGACCATACCTGTGAGCCTCGACATATTCCCAAGTAAGGTACGTTCCTTTCAAGACACAGCTTTGCCAGTCTCAGCTCAATGGTGTCTTTTTCTTTGTCAATGGCTGTATCACTCACATGCTGCCTCCGAATTTCTTCTATTTCTTCTGGAGAAAGATTATTTGATTCATCGTCGTACATAGAAGGATCTAAATCTTCTCCGTCACATAGAAGAACTCCATGAATTGGCTCAAAACTTTCCAATAACATATGGACCCCTGAAACTCGAGGTACAATAACGGGGACAGCTCCATAGCTTACTATTAGATCAAGATGATATTCTCCTGAGAATTTATAGCAAAGAAATTAGCATTAATTTGATATTAGCATTGTGACGGAAATTCTAACAAAAGGATTCAAGAAAATGTAAAATGTTACTCTCCGTGTTTCAATCTATATAGTTGATTTGGAGTACAAAGATCAAATTAACTAATTTCACTACGAATTTGAACATAACATCTTCACTTCCTAAGATTCATTTTACTCTATTTACATAATATAATCTTCCCTTTAATCAAAAGAAATGAAACAATTTATACATAAATAAAGAGAAGAAGGGAACCTTATGAGCACGGCAAAATTATCTTTGTATGATCTATAGTTCACGGGTTCGAGCCGCATCATAATAGATACTTAGATCACGATTTCTAAGGCTGTGGCCCTTCCTTGAATCTTACGTGAATATCGGATGCTTAATACATTAGACTATCCTTTAATTTTATCCATAGAAATTGGCATTAAGAAATGAGGGGGGGGGGGGGGGGGGGGGAGGGATAATGGGAGGCGTACCAACAAAATCAACAAATTTGTTCTTGCGAACGGTACGTCTAGAGACGATGAGGACACGAGGTAGGACTACGGAGAGCTCAGCGGAGGCCATGGCTAGACTTGTTGACATGTAAAATCAAATCTATATGCTATAGTATGGTTAATTGTTGTTATAAGTGAGTAGTGATCAGTTGTACGTACAGAAATAGTAAAGAAAAATAATTATAATTAAAGAGAAGAAGATTGAGATGAGATTCAGTTAGATGAAGATGCTATTTATATACAGAGAGGTCAGAGGAGTTAATGGATGGGAAATGAAAGTATAGAGAGCTTAATTGGTGGGGGTGGACGGGGCTTAATTGAGTAGAAAATAGAGGAGAGTTCAGGGCTTTTAGAACGGTCCGCCGCGTAAGAGCAGACGTCGGCGGGGCGGATGTAGAGGCATGTATACAATTGATGTCAAAAAAAAAAAATGTATACAATTCACAAGTAGGGACGGGTTCAGAGTGAAACGGGTAGATTCGCAGAATTGCAATAACTTTTGCTGGTAATTTGTATTAAAATTATCACCTAAATTTTTTATTTTTTTTTCCAAATTATCTTCACAGTTGATAATCGTAAGATTAATTCTTCCTTCCACTATCAGCGTATTAAGCGGTAGAAAACAGACCATAGAACTTTCTCCATTTACCAGAGGTGGGGATCGAACCCCAACCTCTTGTTTAAGGGGTGAGGTGTTGAACCACCACACCAACCCTGGTGTTTTATCAACTAAATATTTGAATATAAACTCGGTCATCTTAATATATTAATTTAAGATTGTTATTTTAAAAATATAACTAAATAAATAAAACTGTATGCTCTTTAATTATTTAAATTTTTTAGATAAGATGATCTCACACACAATTTAATAAATGTATAAGAATTCATAAACTTTAAATTTTAGATAAGAGAGCTTATGAATAAATAATATATGTATATATATATATATATATATATATATATTAAAAAGTTATTAAATATTTATAACGATTTAATTATAAATTCAGTTATCATAATTTTAATATAAAATTATTACTTTCTTTATTTTAAAAAAGAATGATCTTTTTAATTTAACACAGACGTTAAAAAAGCAAATAACACTTTTGAATAATATGATCTTAATTTAAAATTATGTCAAATATACTGAAGTATTTTTTAATATTATAATCTTAAAAATGCAACATAAAAAGTAGAATTAGAATGTTCAAAAAGAAAAAGATCATTAATTTTAAAACAGATTAAAAAAATACACTACTGTTTCTTAAATAGAGGAAATACAAAATTTACAAATTTTTATTTGTCTCGATCACGGAAAATTTTGGATAACAATAGGATCCGGGGGAGGGGTTATTGGATAAATAAGCTGTGTTTGTATTACATAATATGTTGTTGACAAATGTGTATCTGATGGAGGTTCTTTCCGAAACGGTTTAAAAGGTACCGAGATGCTGATTTGACCTTTTTGGATTCTTTTTTTTTTTTTTCTTTTTCCATAGTGTATGTTCTCTAGAGTCCAATTAATACAAATTTATAGGAAGAAATATAATAATTATTCTATCATAATCTTTTGTTTTCCTATCAACGTCATATCCTAAAAGTGCTCACTTTTATAAGCTGAGAATTTGTTAAATAAGTTACTTCCGTTTGGTGTGAGGTACTAACACAAGTTATTTCGAAATAAAATAATAGTTTTGGAATAAATTTTTTAATACACCATTTGGTTTGACAATATTTGGGATAATTTATTTCGAGATTAATAATAGTCCCGGGATAAGTTATACCACATATTTGGTGGTATAAGTTATCCCACCTTAATTTATCCCGAGATAAATTATAAAATGATAAAAATATCCCAAATCCATTACAACACATTTCTCCAATCTTTTTCATCATCTTTAATTATTGCTTTTGAAATTAAAAAAGGACTATTGATATCTACTTGATTATCTAAAACGTGTTATTTATGACAAATTAAAAAGACTAAAATATCTTATTTTGAAACGAAGAAAATATATGACTAAGAAAAATTAGCCACTTATTAATTAAACTTTGCATTTTTTTTCATTCCATTGCTTGTGAATTTTATAAATTTATACGTCATTTTCTTATAAAAAGGATCAAAATGCAAAATTAACAAATTAAAAAATAAAATATGTTAGATTCATACATAATAAGGATCAAAACTAGGTACTATAATTTTTTTATATATCCAACAAAATGTAGGTACTATAATTTTTTAAGCATTGAAAAATAGAATTCAACATCGACTTTTTCCTTTCAAGTGTTATTTTTGTGAATTGATAACACAAAAAGTTCTTACTACACAATGAAAAGATTAACTAAAGTAAGTAGATTTTATAATAATAATTATCATTCACTAGTAATCTATAAAATATTTTAACAACTACAAAGGCGTTGCCTAGTTTTAAAACACATTATCGTTTCACAATCGACTCTATTGTTCAATTACATATTTTAAATTAAATAGTTTTTAATAACTTGAAAATTGCTATTGTATATATCAATTAAAATGAATTTTAATATTCTATATTATATGAGTAATATGTGTTTAAATGAAGTGACATAAACAACAAATCTTCTTTTACTTTAACAAACTTAAGTTGGAAGTTTTTAATTCAAACTAAATAAGATGTAGTAAGTTTTTTTTTTCAAACGCACACGGTATAATCATGGGAAAGCACATGCAAAAAAATTAAAGCTAAATAAGATGAAAATTTATTTTTAAAATACACACGATATAAACATGAAAATGCACACACAAAAAAGTTAAGCTAAATAAGATGGAAGTTTTATTTTTAAGAATAAATATTTAAAGCTTGAAAACAAATATATATAAACAAAAAAGAAGTTAAATAAGATAGAGGTATTTTGGTAATCAAATACTTTTTTTTTTAGAAATCATACCATGCATATTAATTAGAAAACAACAAACCAAACACTCAATAAAAAATAATCCCAGCATAACTAATCCCAATATAACTTATCCCATCATAACTTATCCCAACATAACTAATCCCAGCATAACTACATTCCCAACCAATTGACACCTTAGAGAATAACTACAAATAATTCTAACTTTTCAAGTTGCATAATATCACAAGATTAAATAATTTTTTTTTAATCCAAAACCAAATTAACAACCCATTTATTAAAGGAAAAATTACAGTTTATAGGTAAAAATCTTTTATAATTATATGGTATGGGTAATGTTTTAAATAATTACAATTCATAGGTAATTGTTAGTTAAAATTTAGTTTTATGTGGGCTCATTTATATAAATATAATTTGTAATGTATATAACTAAGGCAAATAAAATTTTCTCTCTCATAATTAATATTTTATTATCTCACTTAGCTAATTGGAGAGATATGCGACAAAGGTTACTCCTTCAATCTTATTGGATGTTATAGGCGGCAGAAGGTATTCAATTCAAATTCTAACTTTTTACTCAAAATTTTTTTTTGTTGAAGATTGTGAAAATTTCAAACTCTTTTCCATTGAAAAATCAAAACATATATCTCTTTCTATTTCTTCTCCCAATTTCTCTATAATTTTGTATTTTCAACTACACATTAGCTGTATTTTGTCCATTGAAGATTACCTTAAGGCTTTTTTCATCCCTAAAAACTCGCAGAGATTTGATTTGAAGATTTTGATGGTAAATTTTATATATTTACGGATATACAAATTTGTTCTTCTTTACTTTTTTAAGTTAATTAATCAAGTGTGTAAGGACAAAGCCACTTTAAAGTCCGTTATGACCCAATATGCAATCCGAAACAGATTTCAATTCAATACAAAAAAAATCAAATGAAAACGGGTAAGTTGTTGTATTTTATGATTATATATGTTTCTGTATTTCTATATTTTTTTAGTATTTGTATATTTGTATGTAGTTGTAGTTGATTATTTATTTTTAGTTGTATTTGTATATCTGTATATAATTTTATTTGTTATATTTTTTAACTTGTACCTGTATAACTGTATGTAGTTGTATTTGATTATTTGTTTTTTTGTTGTATATGTACACCTAATGTAATTGTAGTTGTGTATATGTTTTATAATTGTATCTGTATATCTGTATGTAGTTGTATTTGATTATTTGTTTTTTAGTTGTCTATGTATATCTGTATGTAATTGTATTTACATATATGTTTATTAATTGTATTTGTGTATATATATATATATATATATATATATATATATATTTATATATATGTAGTTGTATTTGATTATTTATTTTTTTGTTTTATATGTATATATGTATGTAGTTGTATCTATATATATGATTTTTAATTGTATTTGTATATCAGTATGTAGTTGTATTTGTATATATGTTTTATAATTAATTTTGTATATCTGTATGCAGTTCTATTTGTATATCTATTTCATGTATATCTTTTTTTGTTTGTTTATGTATAACGTTGGGTTTCAAAAAAATCGTATTTCAAGAATTTATAATACAAATTTAAATTTGGAACATACTTGATAAAAATGGTTGTTGAATTATTCCTCTTTTTCTCTCTAATCTTTCCAAAATAATTTTTTTAGATTTAATACATGCCTTAAATCACAGATAATGAGATTTAATGCTCAGTAATGGAAGAGTAATTAGTGGAAAGTTGGAGTAATTTAAGGGGATTTAATGCTTTTAAATTTCCTTTTTCATCTCTTGTTCAATTAAGTTATTTTTCTACTGATTCGTATAATTCTGTTATATATAGAAATAACTATTACCTACTTTTGCCTATAATTTGTAATTATTGAAACTTTCACTAGAAAGTTAGTTATAGGTCCTTTACCTATTTCTGAATTTTTGCCTTTATTAAATAGACTTAATGTTCAATACAAGCAATGGCCAGGCCCAAAATTAAAACCTGGCCCAAACCAATCAATAATAAATCAGACAACAAAACAAATAGAAAAATGTCCCAAAATCAGATTAGGAAAGTCCATCATCTTCCTCACAGTCAGACGAACCATTTCCATGGCGCTTCTCGTCGAGAAATTAAAAAAGGCAAAATTTGGAAGGTTCAATGTTCCTCATTCAGCTCAACCGATACAGAGCATTTGGTATTGGTTTGCCTTGTAATGAAGATCGAATCCCCAATATGTTGGTGATTAAAGACACTTTGTAGTAGTTAAATCTGGACAGAGTTGCCAGCGCCTCCAATAATCGATGACAAAGTAAGTCATCCTCATTTTTATAATAGTTGGAACCCCACATAAGCTCGATCTCTTATCTTAACATGATTTCTCTAATGATGCATGGATACAAGATTAGGAGCTTTAACTTAGATCTGGAAGCTGAAGAATCTCATCAGCTTATCAGTGTAACTGAGGTACATCTAACCCCTTTCGAAATAACTTTTGATTTTATTACCTTTCATTCTATGGATTGAATCCCAAAAGAAATTAATACCACCATATAAATTCAAGATACTAAAATTTATTATTACCTCAAAATGTTTATACTTGCAACCCTGGAGTTGATTGAAGGAATCTTGTCTACGATGAAGAATATGAATAGTGTTGTTAAGTCTCGATTTAGTTCCCAATGAACACCTCAACGCTCTTACCAGGTGCAGATACTGTCAACCACTAGAAATTGCTTCAGACTTTGAAACCAACTACTCAAAAATTCACCAATAGCCCCACTTGTAACTAAGTAATGAAAATTGTACAGTATAACTTGAGATTTTTACTCAACAGTTGGAATTGCTTGAGATATTAATTTTTTTGATTCTCATGGTTGGGGTGTTTATCTTGTCAAGATTAATAATTTTTTTTCCTGCACTTGGGACTTCCTGAATTGAGCTGAATTCATAGTTACCTGCAAAACTAAAAACTAGGTTAGTAAAAAAATCAACAAGAGTATTTCCCTCCCTTAAAGAGTGTTGTACTCTTATTGATATGCCACTTTTGATCCTATTAATAGTCTTGGCCTCCATAGAAACAGTCCAAGGGACCTCCTAATCTCCATTGATAATGTTAACCATAACCAATGAGTCAGTTTCCAGGATAATGTTGGTGAGCTGATTATCTAAACAGTATTGGAGCCCTTCCCTAATAGATCTAGCCTCAACCACTATGTTTGTTGTATCAGCAATTTAGAAACCTTTATCTCCCACAAAATCTCCTTCATGATTTCTTAAACAAAATACAGCAACGCTAAGACCTAGATTCCTTTTAGAGGCACCATCACTATTACATTTTAACCATCTAAAAGGAGGTGCCATCCACCTAACAACTTTACAAAGAACATTAGGTCTGTAATTTTCCAAAAGATAAACCATTTGGGGCCAATTATTAGGAAAAGATAAGTTGAACTTTAACCTAATAAATTTATAGATAGAATCATTAATACCCCACATAACCTTATTTTTGGAATATGAACCACCATGAAGAATTGTATTTCTCCTTTCCCATAAAAACTAGAGAATGATGTTAGGAAGTGCTTGAAAGACTATTTTCTGTCTAAAATTACCTTGAACATCCCATCATTTCTTCATAATCTATTTAACCTGTACCCAAGGGCCTAAGAGACCAACACCTCTAGCATAATAATCCCAAATAAAAACAGTTACTTCTCCTGTCAAGAATAGGTACTCTACTGTTTCCCTCATGGAAATTCTGCAACAATGACACATTTGAGAAATATTAAGATTCCAGGTAGCCATAACAACAGCTACAAGAACCCTATATATCCTGACCCTCCATCCAAAAAAGGAAATTTTGAAAAGAAGCCTTTTTACCCACAACATCTTAAAATCATCATTAGGAGCAAATTTCTTTCTAAGAATTTCCCAAACAGACTTGACAGAGAACTTTCCAGTACTATTCTTTGTCCACCAGGGTTTGTCTATTTCTCTAGTTTGTCTAACATTACCCATATTCATCTTAATATGCTCAACAGTGTTACTAGGCAAATGTTCCTGGATGAGGTCAAAATCCCAACCATTTTCTGTTATGAAGATATCAATATCAGTCAAAGAGTGACAACTTAGCACATCAATAGGTTGAACATTTAATGGACCAAGATTAGTACAATTATCAAACCAAACACTAGATAAATCTCATCTTGGTTCCCACCACAAATTCTGTTCAACAATCTCTCTATTCTACAACATGTGTTTCCAGACTTGAGAACCACCTTTCCACTGAACAAGAGTTGGAATTTATTTTTTGCAGTATTTGTTACACATGAAATTAGCCCATAATGAATTTTGGGTCTTGAATTTCTACCAAAGCTTGTAAAACATAGCTTGAGATATATCACCTATAGATCTAAAATCCAAACCGCCTTCAATTTTAGGTAAACAAACTTTATCCCAAGCAGCCCGGTGCTTTCTCTATCTCCTTACTTTTTACCTTTTCTAGCAGCTTTCATGATCCTTGGAGATAAATCAGCATCTCTGGTAATGTGTAGCAATGTATTTTTAGTGTCTTCTCTCTTCATGAGAGCCTCAACCTATTTCTCAGGTATCTCTCTCTCTACTAGTTCTTGTTCATCCGTATTATGAGATATGATGTTATGCAAAACTTTATTTGGGGACTCTTTCTGCAGTATCACCATCTAGGACTCATCTGTTTGCACAACAGTAGGTAGCAAAACTATTTCCCTATTATTATTTTCTACTATTTGATCATCATTATTATTTCTAATATCAGAGTACTCTTGAATTGCTGAACTGCTCTCATTTTTTCTATCATTTTCATTGTGTTGACTATAAGGTGCTAAGGATTTATCACATTCATCAATAACTGCAATTACCACAATCCCTATGTTCATGAGCGCTTCTTTTGTTTCCTCCACTTATTATTCTTCTATTATTTTGTATTGTTCAACCATTGGTGCTTTAGTAGCTATTGCAGATGATGTTTCTACCCTGTTTTGTTATCCAAGAGTTGCTTCTGATGATGTTTATACCCTTTTGTGTTGTTCAAAATTTGTTGTAGATCATGTTTCAGGTTGTGAAATTTGTCCAAAGAACTTCGTGATACATTCCTTTGTTGATATGATTTCCCCTTCACTCTCTATTTTTAGAAATATATTAGTAGTATTTAAATTATCATTCTTGCAATTATCACCTGTTGTATGTGATCTCTCTGTATTATCATCCTTCTCTTGAGCGAGGGCATCAAACTTATTCTTAATTGCTAGGGTGGTCTGATAATTAAAATGCCTTTTATCATTTACCACATTCCATTGACCAGGGTCTCCAACCGCTCTACCACTAGAGAGAATTCTAGCTTTTCCTTTTTGAAATTTATGCACTTATGAGATATAAGGAGGACTAGGTTCATTGGACCTTTTTTCACCACTAAGAAATTTACTTTCTTCCTTATGCTTTGATACCTTACTCACTCGACACTCTTCCATGTTGTGCCCTTGCATCTTGCATTCCCAAAAATATTTGGGGACATAATCATATTTGATAGAAACCATGCTAACTCTTACTTCCCAGTAGATTCATTCTCAATGTTTATCTGTATTGCCTTAGGAAAATCTTTTTTAAGATCAACTAGCACCTTCACATGAGCACAACTAGGTTTATACTTATTAATTATAGCCTGATCTAGCTGTAAAGGTTTGCCAACAGCTGCAGCTAAAGAGAATAAACATTCTTTCACAAAGAAGGTGGGCAAAAGATTAGGAAATGAAATCCATGCCATGGCCATCGATGTTTCCTCATTAACCTTGAATCTAGTATCATATATCAATGTGCGCATTAGGTAAGAATACCCATCTTTGCAATTGATGTAATATGCTCCCTTAGAAACCAGATTAATAAAGTTTTTCTGCTTTGTTAGATGAATAAAAATATGTTTACTCCGAAACAATCCAAATATGTGAAGAAAATAAAAGATACAAGCATGGCTGATGAAACTACTTGAAGTAAAAAAGAGATAAGCAAGCATACTTGAGATATGCTCTCAATATTAATCACGTGCTGAAAGAAGCTGAGGATAAGATAACTACAACACTTAAAGTTGAGCTGATAAAGGAGTCCTACCTAGACAAGGGGATTAAATACAAGAAGGAGTCTGACTAACTGATAGAGTCCTACTGAAGAAAAAAGACGAGGACATCTGAAAGACTTGATCAGAGTTGGCTTAAATAGAGAGAATAATTTTCACGGTCACTCACACACTGAAAAGAATAACACCAATTGGAAAATTAGTTCAACAACTTGACAAAGTCATATGTAGAACTTGTTCCTTTTACTAGAGTCAAAGAGTCATAAACTTTATGTAATAGGTTCTCGAGTTGTATTGTACTTGAATTATAGTATCAGTAAAGTATAAACTGAGTTAGGATTAGTGTCTTCAAGTTGAGAAACTCGAAGACTTGGGAACACTTATCTTGGAAAAATTTGTGTTATTGTAGAAACAGGAGTTAGAGTTTAATTTATAGTTTACAAGGGTCTTGTAATTTGTTGATTGTTGAGGCTCAAGAGTTTTAGTAGAATTGGGGTTAAATCCTGTATAGGTACAAGTCGTGGTTTTTTACACCTCTTTGATTTGGATATTTTCCATGTAAAAATACTGTGTCTTTTACTTACGCAGCTTGAGTGAAACACGTTAGACTACTTATTTCTTGGATAGGCAACTACTAGATTAAAATAAGTAAATTAGTAGGGTATGCATTCTAACAAGTGGATCGGAGAGAGATTGTCTTAAATAAGGCTAGCACCTAAGAAAATATCACTTTGATGAATTCTACACCACCTACTGGTCACAGTGAAGGTCAATCTACCACTAGACCTCCACTCTTTGACGAATCTTACTCCATCTGGTGGAAATCTAGGATGGAAATATTTATTCAAGGTGCAGACTACGAGATATGGGATAGGATCATTGATGGTCCTACTATTCTAATAAAGTTGGTTGTTGGTGAACAGGTCAAGAAAGTAAGAAGTGAATTCACTACGAAAGACTTGTGGCATTAAAGAAGAATACTAAGGCTAAGAACATTTTAGTCTATGGACTAGGGATAGCTGAGTACAACAGAGTGTCAAACTGTACCACTACTAAGAAAATCTGGGATGCTCTGGTCAATGCACACAAGGGTACTTCTCAGATAAGAAAGTTCAGAATTACTCCTCTTTACTGAATATGAGGCTTTTAAGATAAAGGAGAATGAATCTATTCATGAAACAATGACTATACTTACTGTAATACCCCGCAAAATCCTAAGCTTAATTCGATCCTTTAGGCTTGTCAAGGGGTCCTACACGTATAATATTTTAGCTAAGTACTCAGACTTAGTGTCATTTTAGCCTACGAAGGTTGACAATCTAGTTTCGTGACCTTTAAGTCCATTAAATATTGATGTTTAGGTTGACTCATGATCAGAAATGTACGTAGGTATTTTTGGACAAGTTTCAGATTTTTTGGACTTCATTTGAAGCTCCTTTGAAATCTTAAAACAGCGGATCAACGCAATCTTGGCATGCCGCATCAACTATCGCATTGATTAATATCTTCCCCAGCTACCAGCATCTAATTCCAGTGAATCGACGCGAACATGACATGATATATTGGCTGTCGTGTCAACCTACGCTTCGATAGCCCAGTTTTTAGTCATTAAAAGACTGCATCCTTGGGGATATTTGGGTCTTTTCCCCCAACCTTCAGCCCCCAAAAATACAAAATTCAGCCCTAATTCACAAAAGTATACTCACTTTCTCTCAAAATCTCTCAAGAACAAAATCCTAGGTGTTCAAATTTCAAATCAAGAACTCAAGAACACACCATCAAGTTTTCAGAATTCAGTCACTAAGGTATGTCATGAAGCTTATAGAAATAGCATGAATTCAACATAATAGTATTAAATCATGGTTTAATCCAGTAAATAATAATATTAAAACATGGAGGATTGGATAACAACAATAATTTCATTGAATCATGGTATGAAATCAATGGTACATGGAGATTCATGGGTGAAATCATAATTTAAATCAATTAACGTGAAAAGATGATAGATTTGTAATTAAAATGGATACTTGGACTCCATGGATGAAAGGGATCCATGGATGGACATCTAATATGTGGGATGATGAATTTTGAAGGATTGATGGAAAGTTCTTGAGATTTGACCTTGATTCTTGAGGGTTAGGGTTTTGCTAATTGAGAGAATGTTCTTAATTTCGGGGAAAATTGATTAGAATAATGCCCAATTAGGTTATTAGGGACTTAATTTCATGTTTGGGGCTGACTGGGTTAAAGGAAAAGTAGTTAAAATCCCTTGAAATTAAAACTCAAAACGGACTGAAAATCTTAATTTTCTAGGCTAGCGCGACGCGGCGCTATCGCTCTGTGTCATTAGAATCGGACAACTGGGAAACTGGTCTGTGGCGCGATGTGGGGAAATCATGGTCCTTAACTGATTGGGACCTGGAAGTTCACCGTGATGGGGTGGTATTGCGCTTTGACACTGGAATGGACAAACGTTAAGTTGGCCTATGGCGCGGCACGCCAGAATTGTGGATCCTCTCTGGAGTTTTCCAAATGGGAGACTGGCCTTCTCCACGATGCGCTAAAGGTTAAAATGATGGTGTTTAACGATTGAAATTTAAAATCACTATAACTTCTTACCCTGTTGTCGAATTTAAGTGAATTTTATATCTTTGGAAAGCTAATTGAATTTCGTATGCTATGGCAGGATCTAAACTGAAAAATAATGAGTGTTTAAAAATTTTCATATACAAATTCTCACGTATTGGGACTTAGATTATGCTAGGGAAATATGGGGTGTTACAATATCTCTTCCTTGGGATCATTCGTCCCCGAATAAAATTAGTTAAGCTGATGGACCTGATGGACTGAGCTTACACACTGAATATGCATGTTTGATGCATGGATGCATGATTAAACTAATTCATGAATGCAAGACTGAGATGAACATGATGTGTGGCTGAAACTGAGCATGATAGAAAGAAAAATCTTAAGAAGATTGGTACCTTATACTGAATCTGGATTCACAGAGCAAAGATGAGGGTACTTGATCCGCATATCTTCTTCCACTTCCCAAGTGGCTTTCTCAATGAAATGATTTTGCCAAAGAACCTTGACTAATGGAACTTCTTTGTTCCTTATTCTACGTACTAGATGGTCAAGAATTTCGACTGGAACTATCTCATAGGAAAGACTGTTCTGAATATCTACACTTTCTAAGGGAACAACTACAACTGGATCACCAATACACTTTTTCAACAACGAAACATGGAACACTGGATGTACTGAGGCTAAATCTGAAGGCAAATCAAGCTCGTAAGCTACCTTTCCAAAATAACTGAGGATTATGAAGGGACCAACATATCGGGGACTGAGTTTCCCCTTCTTGATAAACCTCCTCACTCCCTTCATGGGAGAGATTTTCAAGTACACAAAATCCTTGAGCTCAAACTCAAGGTCTTTTTTCCTCACATCTACATATGATTTCTGTCAGCTCTGGGAAGTCCTAAGCCTTTCTCTAATCAACTGAACCTTCTCTAAGGCGTCAAACACCAAGTCAGGCCCTACTACTGCAGCCTTACCTACTTCAATCCAACCAATTGTAGATCTACATCTCCTACCATAGAGAGCCTCAAATGGAGCCATACGAATATTGGAATGATAGTTGTTATTGTATGTGAATTCAATCAAAGGTAAATGGTTATCCCAACCACCCTTGAAATCAACAACGCATGATCTCAGCATATCCTTAAGAGTCTAAATAGTTCTTTTTGCTTGGCCATCTATGTGAGGGTGAAAGGCTGTACTAAGATAGACTTGGGTACCAAGACCCTTTTGGAATACTTTCCAGAAGTGAAAGGTAAACTGAGTACCCCTATCGGAGATGATAGATAAGGGAATGCCGTACAACCTAACTAACTCTCTATGATAGATATTGGCATAGTCCTTGGCTGAATAAGAGATATGGACTGATAAGAAATGAGCTGATTTGGTCATCCTTTCTATGATAACCCAAATAGAATTATGTTGAAGATGGATACAAGGCAAACTTGTCATAAAATCTATGTTCAATTCCACCCATTTCCACATAGGAACACTGAACTCCTACATGGACCAACTTGGCTTTTGGTGCTCAACCTTAACTTGCTGACATATAGAGCACTTAGCTATAAACTCTACAATATCTCTCTTCATTCCACTTCACCAATAGATCTCCCATAAATCGCGGTACATCTTAGTGGCCCCTGGATGAATAGAGTAACGTGCACCATGCACTTCTATAAGAATTTGTTGCCTCAAATCATCTACACCAAGCACAGACAATCTACCCTAACAGCGTAATACACCATCTCCCCCTTGGGAGAAGACCTCCTTTTTCTGATCTCTAGCTGATTTCTTCAACTTAACTAGACTGGGATCTCTATCCTACTTTTCCTTCACCTTGGAAACTAGAAATGATTCTGAGCTACTCTGTACCCATAGACTAGCTTCTACCGAATCAACTAAATGGAAACCTAGTAGGGAAAGTTGATGAACTACCTGAGCTAACTTCTTCTTGCCATCCTCCACATGAGCTACACTACCCATAGACAATCTACTGAGATCATCAACCACTATATTGGCCTTTTTTGGATGATACAAAAACCTCATATTATAATCTTTCAATAACTCTAACCACCTTCTCTGATGAAAATTCAAATTTTTCTGAGAGAATACATACTGGAGGCTTTTGAGATCTGTGAACACATCTACATGCATCCCATATAAGTAATGCCTCCAAATCTTTAAGGCGAATACTACTGCTGCTAGCTCAAGATCATGAGTCGGATAATTCTTATCATGAGGCTTAATCTGTCTAGAGGCGTAGACTATAACCTTACCTCTCTGCATAAGGAAACAACCCAAACCTACTCTAAATGCATCACAGTACACAACAAACCTATCAGAACCATCTGGTAGAGTAAGAACGAGGGCTGAGGTGAGTCGAGTCTTCAACTCCTAAAAAATTTTCTCGCAGGAATTTGTCATTGAAACTTAACTTTCTTGTAAGTTAATATGGACATGGGAGATGCAATGGATGAAAACCCTTTAACAAACTGATGGTAATAGCTAGCTAAACCCAAAAAACTCCTGATATCTGATGAAGGGATGGGTTTAGGCCAATTTCTCACCACCTCAGTCTTGAGAATCAACCCTAATGCCATCAATAGAAATAATGTGGCCAAGGAAAGCTACTAATATTAGCCAGAATTCACACTTATTGAATTTAGCGAACAACTGATGGGCTCTAAGGGTCTGTAACACTATTCTGAGATGGTCTGCATGATCATTTTCATTACGGGAGTAAATAAGAATTTCATCGATAAATACTATGAAGAACATGTCCAAGTATTGCTTGAATACTCGGTTCATCAAGTCCATGAAGGCTGCTTGGGCATTTGTGAGACCAAGGGAAATGACTAGAAATTTGAAGTGACCATGCCAAATTTCAAAAGCTATTTTTGAAATGTCACATTCTCTTACTCTAAGCTGATGATAGCTTGATCTGAGGTCTATCTTGGAAAAGTAACTGGCACCCTGAAGTTGGTCAAAAGAGTCATCGATTCTAAGAAGTGGGTATTTATTATTGACTGTGACTTTGTTCAACTGATGATAGTCAATACATATTCTGAGAGAACTATCCTTCTTACATACGAATAAAATAGGTGCGCCCTACGGGGAGATGCTGGGTCTGTTGAATACCTTATCTAGGAGATCCTTTAACTGTTTTTTAACTCTCTGAGTTCAGCTGGATCCATTCTATATGGCGAAATAGATATGGGCTTAGTATCTAAAAAAAGGTCTATTTTGAAGTCTCTTTCTCTTTTGGGAGGAACTTCGAAAAGATCTTCAGGAAATACATCTGCGAATTCATTTACTACTGGAACAGACTCAAGAGTAGGAGTTTTTGAGCTAGAGTCTTTGACTCACACAAGATGGTAGAAACACCCCTTGGACATCATCTTTTTGGCTCTAAGGTATGAAATTAACTGACCCCTAAGAGCTATCGTACTACCACTTCATTCAAGGACTAGTTCATTTGGAAACTGAAAATGAACTATTTTGTTTCTACAATCATCGGAGGCATAGCATGAGTAGAGCCAATCCATGTCAAGAATGACGTCAAAATCCATCATCTCTAACTCTACAAGATCAACTGAGGTAATTTTGTAAGATATTATGACCGGACAGTTCTTGTATACCTGCCTGGCTATAATAGAAACACCTACTAGGGTAGACACTGAAAAGGGCTCTACTAGAGTTTTGGGACTGACTCCAAAATTGATGGCTATATCTAGAGTTACAAAAGAAAGAAAAGATCCAGGGTCTAGTAAAGCATAAACATATAAGTGAAAGACCTGCAATGTACCAGTAACTACGTCAAGAGAATTTTACTCATCCTGGCAGGACTGAAAAGCATATAACCTTTTCAGGCGCTGACCACTGGTAGTACTGAAAGCGTCACCCTATTGAGTTGGGAGGCCGGATGGAACTGACGACTGATGGGAATGGCCCTATTGTTGCGCATCCCTACCTTTTTGAGAAACTACCTGACACTCCCAAATTCGATGGCCTGGCTTGCCATACTCGAAGCACACATCACTACCTGCTTTACACTTACCCTGATGGTGTCTGCCACACTCTTGACATAAAGGATTGGTACGAATACTGCTAACACTGACTTAGGACGTAGAGCCTTATGCCCTATACCTATTTTTGTTTTTGAATTTGGGTACTGAGGCATTGGCTGAAGAGGGTGCTGGGGCTGAAGACTTCTAATAAAACTGAAAATTCTCTGACTTTGGCTGATTGAAATTAAAAATACCCATCCTAGCTCTCTTATTTCCTCTGTCCCTCTTCTTAATTTTCTTCTCCTCTATATATTGACCATGGACTATCAGTCTAGACAAGTCTATCTCACTAATCAGCATTGCGATTGTACACTCCTTGACCATACTATCAGATACTCTAGACACAAACTTACTCATCTTGGACATACTGTCAGCTACCATATGAGGACAATATCTAGCTAACTACGTGAAATTGAGAGAATACTCCCTCACATTCATGCGGCGTTGCCTCAAATTAATAAATTCTAACACCTTGGCCTCCCTCAACTCTAATGGAAAGAATCTATCCAAGAAAGTCATAGCAAGCTTTTCTTATTCTATAGGTCCTGCATCAAGACCTATATCAACTTTACATATCTTGAACCAAGTATGGGCTACATCCTATAATTAATAGGTAGATAACTCAGCACTCTGACTAGACGTCACTCCCATAGCATCCGTTACCTTTTAAACTATATCCAAGAATTCTTGTGGATCCTCTTCAGATTTGGATCCCGTGAATAAAGGAAGATTCATCCGAGTGAAATGCCAAATTTTAGTTGTAGTAGTATTGGACAGTTAGTTGGCTGGAACAATAGCTAGTCATTCATTTTATGCTACTATGGAGTTTTCTAGAGTAGTGAACGCAGCTCTAAATTCTGCATGAGAGATATGCTCTTCCAGAGGATCTGCCTGGACAGGCTGAAGGGTTGGCTGAGTTCCTGTTCTTCTTTCGTTCTTCTTTGGAGACATGTTTTGTAAATGAAAGGAAGTAGGGAATGGATTAGACTAAGAGTTTAAATTGAGATCATGATCAATCGCATAACATGAATACTAAAAGAAGGGAAACTTTTTCTAAATGCCTTGTAGCCACTCATCCATAAGTGTGGCACACTACAAACCCATGTACAAGACTCTACTCGACCCGATTTTCGGACTTTCTAGGATACTTTAAAACCTTAGACTATAATACAAAGTTTGTAATGACCTGAGACTATTCCCTGGTCATTACACGGTACTTACGGTCTTGAGGCACTATAAGCTAACCCATGAGCGGTTACCTACAGTGAGAATTGAATAATATAATCATGAATACAGAAGAATAACTAAATGCCTTAAGGTTTTAATATTGAAACTACTGAATTATGAATTTGGCATAATTCTGAAATTTGAATAATCTGAATAGCTAACTATAGTGTCTAAAAATCCTCTAAATTAAATACTATGAGTTGATGGCACAAGCCCCTAACTAACTCTAATAACTACTGAATAAAGACATGAAGTAATATAGTCTGCCCTCGAATAATGAGGACTCACCACTGCTACTGTACTGCTGATAATCTGAGAATCTAGGTGCGATTCAAGAACTGAGCATCAATACCTATGATATGAGACATAATAGCACAAAAGAAAAGGTATACGATTAGTACTTTGAATGTACTAGTATGCTAAATAAGGTAGGCTAACATACAAGGTTTCATGAATAGAAGGAATAAACTATCTGAATTTATATGTAAAGCATGAGGTACTGAGCATAGGATGTGAAACCTATAGATACTAAAGATATGTAAATCACATAAAAACTCTATATGTATAAGATTCTGTAAATACTAAAAACATATGAAAATCTGTAGACCTTGAGGATGCATGACCAAGCATATAACATGGATTGAGTAAAATCTGTAAACTAAATTACTGATGAAAAACTGATATCTGTATGCTTTGGTTGAACAACTCTAAGACTGTATAAATAAACTAGGATTTTATCTGAGACTATAGGAGGTATCATTTAATCGACATGCCCCAGTGTGAGCTAATCGGGGTCTATCTTGTAACCCCAGTTGGATGGGTGTTAATACCGTGTCACGGGTACTAACATTGGCTATGTAGATCCACTAGACTGATATAATGTCCAAAGGACTAAGGGTGTTAAGAGTAAACTAACGGGTGACCCCTGCAAGATAGTCAAGCCTAATCTGATGGGTGACTTCTCATATCCTACGCAGGCTATATAGTTCTGAAGTATATGGACTGATACTAATGACTCTGATTATCTGACAGGGAATTCGCCATCGTTACACTCGCTTGGTGCTAAATCCTACTCCCAACTTAAAGACACTGAGATACTAGACTATTCTGAGTTTAATGACTGATATCTGACTATTCTGATAATGCACATAGTATAATCTAGGGACTATTCTATAATGTACTGAGATTAGACTAAATAAATAGCTATGGTTTTTCGGGTAATCAATACCCCCAGGACTCAAAATAACAATAATGAAGAGACACTAAAGCTTGGGGGACAAAGCATTTAGGCTTTTATTAAATCCATTAGTCATCTACGCATTTTGTCAAACACTTGTAGTTCATGGTTTAAAATAATCATAGAAATGTCATGAAGCTTATAGAAATAGCATGAATTTGACATAATAGTATTAAATCATGGTTTAATCCAGTAAATAATAATATTAAAACATAGAGGATTGGATAACAACAATAATTTCATTGAATCATGGTATAAAATCAATAGTACATGGAGATTCATGGGTGAAATCACAATTTAAATCAATTAACTTAAAAAGATGATAAATTTTAATTAAAATAGATACCTAGACTCCATGGATGAAAGGGATCCATGGATGAATATCTAACATACCTGGAATAATAAATTTGGAAGGATTGATGGAGAGTTTTTGAGATTTGACCTTGATTCTTGAGGGTTAGGGTTTTGCTAATTGGTAGAATGTTCTTGATTTTGGGGAAAATTGATTAGAATAATGCCTAATTAGGTTATTAGGGACTTAATTTCGTGTTTAGGGCTGACTGGGTTAAGGGAAAAGTACTTAAAAGCCCTTGGAATTAAAACTCAAAATAGATTGAAAATCCTAATTTTCTGGGTTGGCGCAATGCGGCGCTATAGCACCATGTCACTGGCATCAGACTACTGAGAAACTGGTCTGGGGCGTGACATGGGGAAATTGCAGTCCTTCACTGATTGGGACCTGGAAGTTTACTGGGACATTGGTATCGCACTTCGACTCTAGAAATGGACAAATGTCAAGTTATCCTATGGCACAATGCACCAGAGTTGCGTATCCTCACTGGAATTTCCCAAATGGAAGATTTTACTGCTCCGTGATGCGCTAAAGGTTAAAATAATAGTGTTTAATGACTGAAACTTAAAATCTTCATAACTTCTTACACAGTTATCAGATATGGATAAATTTTATATTATTTAAAAGCTAATTGAATTTCCTAAACAATGGTAGGATCTAAATAAAAAAATAATGAGTTTTCAAAAATTTCATGTACAAAATACCTATATATTAGGACTTAGATTATGCTAGGGAAATACGGGTGTTACATCCCTTGAATGAGCATGTCTCCCACTTTGAATTTAGAGTTGATTTCACCACCTTAGCTTATTTAGTAGTTTCTAAGAAAAGTCAATTGGCCATTATCCTATAAAGGCTTATGGCTCATGCTCCATAGAGCGGGGAGAAGAGGAATAGGAAAGAAGAAAGGAAGAATAAGACTGCCAGAATGCCTATACCAAAAAGTGGTCGAACAAATCCTCTCTAATAGTAGTGTGGCATAAACCATCAAGATGTCTACAGAGCTGGTAGTGACATGTGCTTCGGATATGGAAATCTAGGCCATAGAGTCAGACAGTGTCCTCAGGTGGGTTAGCAGAGTCAGCATACCCATTCCCCAGCTCAGTACGGTTTCCTGAATCAGTAGGGTGCCACTCCTAATGCCTCCGGTGGGCAGTGCCCAAATAGGCTTTATGCACTTCAGTCCAAACAAGATTGGGAAATTTCTCTACTGATATAGTCACTGGTACATTATAGACCTCCTATTTACATATTATGTCTCATCAGATCCAGGAGCTACTCCATCTTTTGTAACTCCTTGTATAGTAGTTAACTTTATGGTCAGACCAGATATTAACAAAACCTTTCATAGACTCCACCCCAGTGGGATCAGTACCCATGACTCATGCTACCCTCCTAACGAATTTGCTAAATTCAGATCATGACATGTATATCCTCAGCTTAGATCTTTTGGTAGATCTACCCACGATGTTGATATTCTATCCCTCAGGCCTCAGTTAAGTATCTACCGGTATAGTATTCAGTACTTAGTAATTAGTATTCATCCTTCAAAATCAGTAAAAAACTCAGATAGTTCTACAAAACCATGGCTATCCATTATCAGTTTCTTAACCATCAAAATCCAGTACTTCAGTATTAGTTTAAACCTTTGTTACCAGTATGCATTTATCAGAACTCAGTATTCAGTTCCATTATGAGTCTCAGTTATACTCTTAGTTAAAGTCTCAATTATAGTCCTAGCTATCGTCTTAGTTATAATCCTAGTCCCATTCCAATAATCAAATCAGTAGCTTAGTTCAATTTCAAGTTCACTTGACCGTAGCATATAGTTATCAGTCATTCAGTTATTAGTATTTTAGCACCTCAGTTTACAAACTATTTTGGAACCATGTTATATGCTTGGTCTTGTATTTTCATATAATATAGGCTTTAATGAATTTATGCTCAGTTATCTCATGTTACCCAGTTATTCCTTACCTCGTGTACATGATACTCTATAGTTTCAGTCCCGTTACTTAGACTAAGTGAAGTTAGGTCTTACATGCCCAGTATTCAGCTATCAAATATTTAGTTAATTTGATAAGTTAGTATGCTTATGCATTCATGCACAACACCCATATGAATATTTTATTTTTAGTAATCCCAGGTGAGGTGGTGTACTAAGGTGGAGAGTATAGTTGAGAATAAGTTTTCAGTGTGAGTAAATCTATAAAGCTAGTAATTCAGTATTAGCAGTCAAACAGAAAAAGTTTGTGTGGTTTGGTTTCCACCTTTCTATCTAGTTGCTATGTCGAAATATCTCGTGAATTAAATTATTCCAAGATGGATCAATCAGGTATTGTGTGTTCAGCTCAGTTCATGTATCATGTTTCAGTTTCAAATCCCAGATACTCAGTCATGACTCAGTTCATAGGTGCCTTGTGCATCATCCCAGTTTTTCTCAGTATCTCAGCCAAGTCAACATTCTTTGAGGGACATAATGTCCTAAGGGGGAGATACATTATAACCCTGAGCTTTCATGTCCTAAACTTCACTGTTATCTTCACATAATGAATCCAGTTGGGAGTAGTCGGTACTCATAAGTTGACCCTCAAGTTCTAATCTCTGCCGTAAGCCATGTATTTAAGGGGCTCAGTTCAGTACACGATATTCAGTTCATGTACTACATTCCAGTCTCAATAATATTCTTATGTTCCCATTCATGCGTACTCTGAAAATGATCTTGAGTTCACTAGTATTTTTCAATTTAAGGAACAGTTTTTCCATGAACCTACTCAGTTTCATGTTCAGATTTTAGTTACAAACTTGGTATTAGTTACCATTGCATGTTCAGTTATACATTCATGATCCAGTTCAGTCACGTATCTATGCATAAGATATGCATGTTCAATATATAGATGTAGTTTATCATTAATCCTAGTCATGGATCCATGAATCATGTTCAACTATACTTATGCATCAGATATGCATGTTCAGTATGATAATTCAGAATACTAGTAATATCAGTCATATAGTCATGATCCAGATGTTCATGTCCAGTATGTAACCTAGTCTCTCAACATTTTTAGCTTCAGTAGTCTCATTTGAAGATGAATATTCCTAAGGGGGAGATAATGTAAAACACCACAAAATCCTAAGCTTAATTCTGTCCTTTAGGCTTGTCAAGGGGTCCCAGACTTAGAATATTTTAGCTAAGTACTTAGACTTAGTGTCATTTTATCCTACAAAGGTTGGCAATCTTATTTTGTGACCTTTACGTCCATTAAATGTTGATGTTTAGATTGATTCATGATCAGGAATATCCATAGGTATTTTCGGACAAGTTTTAGATTTTTTGGACTTCGTTTGAAGCTCCTTTGGAATCTTAAAATAGTGGATCAACGTGATCTTAGCACGCCGCATCGACTATCGCATTGATTAATATTTCCCCATCTACCAGCATCCAATTGCAGTAAATCAACGTGAACATGACGCGGCGTGTTGGCAATTGCGTCGATGCAATCGACACATCATGTCGAACTGCACATTGGTAGCCCAGTTTTCAGTCATTAAAAGACCACGTCCTTGGGGGTATTTGGGTCTTTTTTGACCAACCTTCATCCCTCAAAAATACAAAATTCAGCCCTAATTCACAAAAGTATACTCACTTTCTCTCAAGAACAAAACCCTAGGTGTTCAAATTTTAAATCAAGAACTCAAGAACACACCATCAAGTTTTCAGAATTCAGGCACTAATGTATGTGAAGTATTTATCCAAGGGTTCCTTTCACCCTTATAGTCCAAGAAACCATTTTTTTTAAACTTCCAGGTGTATGAATGTTATATTGGGTTTGATAATATTCATGTTTATAGTGACAAATCGAGTTTCAAATCCATGCTTCATAATAAGTTTCATGTGGGGTAAATTGATTTATATGTGTTATCATGCTAAAGCCTTCAAATTGTGAATTTAGTATTTAGAATTGTATGCTCACATATTGATTGGTGTTATGTGCATATTTTATGCCTTTCAAGTTATTGTTGAATTAAGCATGTGAGTTGAATAGTGGAATTATATCATGTTAGCATTTATTCAAATTCATGCCATGCAAGTTTTTGTTAAAATGTCCCAATGAATAAATGATGATCAAGTTTATATTTACATGATTCATGTTTATGCCATGTCTCTTAGTTTATATAGTCGAGTCTTGGGGGTACTTGTACCTGACAATTAAGCTAATTACCTAGAGTGATGGTCAGTCATACAATAGTCTCAGTTACGCCATGATCAATAGTACTCTTAGTCAGTTACAGAACTTAGGAAACTGAGTAGATTCAGTAGTAGTTCAGTCTAACCCAGTATTCAGTTCAGACCTCAGGAAACTCTATTACTTAATACAATTCAATAGAGTTCCATCAGTTAACGAAACTCAGTGAACTCTATTCGGTTTAACTAAATAGTAATCTCAGTAACCTTTCAGTCCAGCCTAGTGTAGACTAGAAATCAGTGCAATGTCTATTCAGTTAGGAGTAGGATTCATCACTGAGAGAACCTAAGGATAGGGACTCACCTGCTAGTATAGGGTGTGATCCTTAGAAACAATCTTTATGTTCTAGAACTACATAGCCCGCATAGGTTAAGATATCTTTCTTCCAAATACTATTAGGGTTGATATATCTCGTTTGAGTTTTTCCTATTAGCTAAGGTTGACGGAAGAGTTTCTTGTCAGAGGAGTTTAACTCACAGTTTGTCTCTACTCGTGACACGATATTAACACCCTTATAACTGAGGTTACAGGTTTGACCCCAATCAGTTTAAAGAGGGTTACGTCGATTAGATGATTACCTCCCACAGTCTTAGTTTCAGCCTCAGTCTCAGAATGGAACTCAGCTCAGTTCTAGAGATTCAGGACTATCAGATATAGTCACCCAACTCAGCTCAGTACATAACTTAGTATAGTTT
Source organism: Capsicum baccatum var. pendulum (assembly GCA_030864225.1). Taxonomy (NCBI): domain Eukaryota; kingdom Viridiplantae; phylum Streptophyta; class Magnoliopsida; order Solanales; family Solanaceae; genus Capsicum; species Capsicum baccatum. The sequence continues at coordinate 204,423,658 of CM061553.1, forward strand.
CTCAGAATTCAAAACTATTAGATACAGTAATCTAGTTATCCATAGTACAGTATCAGTTATCTAGTAAATTAGTTAATCAGTATTCAGACTCAGTATTCAGTGTTATCACAATTTTCAGTTACAGTATACGTTTTCATGCATGTACTCTTATTCAGTCATACTCATGTTATCCATTTATTATTGTTCATGCATATGAACCTATATATTTTAGCCTACCTCACTGAGCATACTAGTACATTCAAAGTACTGACGTATGTTTTTCTTTGCACTATGATGTCTTATATCATAGGTTCAGATGCACGGGCTCCAGAGCACCTTTAGCAGTTTAGATTCTCAACTTTCAGAGTAGTGTTAAGTCCTCATAGTTCGAGGACATGCTTATTATTTACAGTACTTTAGTTTTATTTTAGTAGATAGAGTTAGTTGGGGGCTTATCCCATCAACTCCACAGTTCAAACAGTTAGAGGCTTTCCAGACTAGAGTATTTCTAACAGTTGTTCAGATTTTAGTATTTATGTTTTAGTTTTGGTATTATGATACCATAAATAATGTTTATATTAGATCTGAACCTTATGGCATATTTTCGCCTAATTTCTGTAATTATTACAATGTTATTATAGAGATATTACAGAAAGTACCAGACATGACTTAGCTTATGGTCCTTCGAGATCATGTAGCATCCGGGGTACAGACTCGGGGTGTTGCACTTATTTCCTTAATAAATGAGTTGACTTCCTTGGGAAAAGTCATCCCTGTTGAGGAACAAATTAAAAAGGTGTTAAGGGTATTTCCTAAGTCTAAATAGATGTTAAGGTCACTGCCATTTAGGAGGAAAAAGATCTCACTTAAATGAAGACTTATGAAATGCAAATTGATGGAATCTAGAAAGAATAGGCAGCTCCTAAGAAAACCTTGCTTTGAAGCCATCAGACAGTAATGAAGAAGTTGAACTTGATGAAAACAAGTTGCCTTCATAACCAAGAACTCCAGCAAATTCTTCAAAAAAAAAAGTGAATAGGTAGCAAAAAATTTTCAAATGACAACCCAAATGGATGCTACTAGTGTGGTAAATCTGATCATCAAATCAGGGGCTGTCCTGTCTGTGAAATAGAATAGAGAAAGGAAAGAGCTGATTTTTTTTAAAAAGGACAAAGAAAAGGAGAAGAAAGAATATGCTATGGTAGCTACTTGGGGATCAGATTAGATGAGTCAGGTAAGATATTGATGAAACTGCACTCATGGCTATTATAGACTCAGACTTGGAAGAAGAAGATGGTACCTCTAAGGTAAGTATACTTGAGCTTAAATAAAAATTACATTTATTTTCTAAAACAAAACTTGTTTCCTTGATGAGTGCTCTAATTAACGATTTCCAAGAATTGTCTTCTGATAGGGATGAGTCATTCAACAGTCTTGCAAGTCTAAAATTTGACTTCATTGATTTAGAAGCTTGCAAGAACACTATTAAAAAAGAAAATTGCATTCTTAAGGAACACGGAGAGCAACTTGATTCCTTAAATGTTGCTCTTAATTTTGAAGTCCTAAAATTGACACTTACTAAAGAAGGAAAAAAGATCAAAATTAAGGAACAAGAAAATGTTGAACTTGAATTAATCAAGTACAAACAAGAGTGTAGTGATGCAAAAGAAGTGGTGAACAATTTGGGTCAAGAAGTCTCTAAAATGAAGCTTGATCTTGAAAGAGAAAACAGGTGGACAAATTCTTCAAGAATTGTTCATAAATTGAGTGAAAGAAGTCACAGTGAAAAAGTAGGACTGGGTTTTCATAAAAGCCTTGATACTACTAATGATTTGTGCTATATATGTGGTAGTTCTGGACATCCAACTACTGAATGTATAGTTGCTACCCAAAGTAAATCTAGGAGTATAAATCTAGCAAATAAACTAGCTCAGACCAATAAAATGTAAACTAGATCTGGTCAGAGAAATAGTTCATGTAACCTGTTGCTTCCATGGACTAGAAGAAATCTGATTCATCTATTTGCTCATATAAAAAGACCCAAGCTTGCCTGGGTTCCTAAATCTAACCTCTGATTTTTTACAGGAGAGAGTGAAAGGAAGTAAGAAGCATTGGTACCTGGATAGTGCTTTCTCAAGACATATGATTGGTGATAAGAAAAAATTACTTTCTCTCTCTAAAATAAATAGAGGTAGAGTTTCTTTTGGTGATGACAAAAAGGGAAACATTACAGAATTTAGAAAGATTGGAATAATTGAATCAAGGGCATTGGAAGATATTTACCTTGTGGAGGGATTGAAGCATAACTTGCTCAGCATATCATAATTATGTGATAAAGGAACAAAACTGACCTGTTTGAGTGGTATAGAAAATGATCCCCTCCTTTGGCACAGAAGGCTTGGACATGTAAGTCTAAAATAATTAAACAAACTTTCTTCCAAAGATATGGTGTTGGGTTTGCCCAAGATCAAGTGTAAGAAAGAAAAAGTTTACAGTGCTTGTGTAAGGGGGAAGCAGGTAAAGTCCTCTTTCAAATCAAAGAACCATGTCAGCACAACAAAGTGCATTGAATTGATACATATGGATCTATGTTGACCAATGAGACTTCAAAGTAGAGGCGGAAAAAGGTATGTTTTGTGATTATTGATGATTATTCCAGATTTACCTGGACATTGTTCTTAAGTTTCCAAAGAAGATGTCTTTGATGTCTTTACTATATTTATCAAGAAGATTGAAAAGAAACTGGGCACTTCCCTAATTTCCATAAGATCTGATCATGGTACAGAATTTGAAAATGTCAAGTTTTAAGAATTATGTTCCATAAATGATATAGATCACAATTTATTTGCTCCTAGGACACCTTAACACAATGGAGTAGTAAAAAGGAAAAATAGGACTTTAGAAGATATTGCCAGAACAATAAAACTTGCAAGCAATTTTGCTAAAAACCTTTGGGATAAGGTAATCAGTACTGCTGTATATATCATAAATCAATGCATGATCAGGCCCATTCTATAAAAGACTCCCTATGAATTACTAAAAGGAAGAAAACCAAATATTTCTCTCTTTAGAACTTTTGGTTGTAAATATTTCATTCATAATAATGGGAAAGAACAGTTGGAAAATTTTGATGCTAAAACCGATGAGGAAATCTTCCTAGGATACTCACAACAGAACAAATTGCACTGAAAACAGTGTGCATATAGTATTTTATGAATCTTATAGTAAGACTAACTTGCAGGATAAAGTTGATTTTGAAGAACAGGTTGCACAACATGGTCCATCATCTGAAGGAACTAAGCGTGGAGGCACCTCAATAAGGGAACTGATTTTGGAGGCATACTGACAGGGAGAACTGAACCACAAAATACTCCAGCTCAATTCAATCACAATGATCTGAGTAATTCACAAGGATTGGTCCCTAAAGGATACAAGTATGAAAGATCTCATCCTATTAAAAATGTTCTCACTGATCTCACCTCAGGGATCACTATAAGATTTGGGTCGAGAAATATGCCTAATTTCAAAGCTTTTTTATTAGAAATTGAACCAAAAAAGGTGAATGAAGCACTTTTTGATGATAATTCTATCATAGCTATGCAAGAGGAGTTAAATCAGCTTGTAAGAAATAAGGTATAACACTTAGTTCCATGTCCAAAAGACAAAACTATGATTGGAACTAAGTGGGTGTATAGAAATAAGATGATGAACATGGAACAGTCACAAGGAACAAGGCAAGATTGGTGGTCCAAGGATACAATCAAGAAAAAGGCATAGAATTTGATGAGACTTTTGCTCTTGTGGCTAGAATTGAAGCAATTAGACTTCTTGTAGCTTATGTTGCTTATATGGAATTTATACTCTATGAAATGGATGTAAATAATGCATTCTTGAATGAAGTTATCAAAAAAGAGATGTATGTCAAACAACCACCTAGATTTGAGAGTAAGAAATTTCTTGATTATGTTTACAATCTTGATAAGGCATTGTATAGACTGAAACAAACTCCAAGAGCTTGGTATGAAAGATTGTCAATTTTTTTTAGAGCATCGTCATACCAGAGGTAAAATTGACAATACTATTTTCTTAAAAAATAATGGAAAAGATATATTGGTTGTGCAGGTATATGTTGATAATATCATATTTGGCTTCACAAACATGAGCATGACTCATGGCTTTGCTAAACTTATGAGTTGTGAATTTGAGATGAGCATGATGGGAGAGCCAAATTTTTTTATTAGGTTTGAAAATCAAGGAAACAACTTCTGGAACCATGATTCATCAACAATAGTATGTCAAGGAACTTCTTAAAAGGTTCTCCATAGAGGAAGCAAAAGAGATCAACACACAATAGCCACTGCCACCAAGTTAGATATGGATGAAACATGTCCTAACGTGGAGCAAAACTTATATAGAGGGATGATAGGATCATTAGTTTACCTCACAATAAGAAGACTTGATATTGTATTTAGTATGGGATTATATGCATGGTTTTAAGAAAATCCTAAGGAATCTCATCTTAAATTTGTAGAGAGAATCTTTTGATATCTCAAAGGAACTACTAATATTGGCTTATGGTATCCTAAAGGTAGTAATTTTAACTTAGTGGGTTATTCTGATGCTGGCTATGCAGGTTGAACTTTAAACAAAATTTTTTGATTCAACCATCTCTTTGTCTACTTGAATTGAACTTTCTGTTGATACGATATGTTATTTTTAGTATTCATTCCCTTTCAGGATCAGTCGTGGTCTTCCAAACTGGATATTTAGTTGACAAGAAAAGCACCATAGGCATGGCACACTTCCTTGGATCGTGTCTTATCACCTAGTCTACTAAAAAACAAAACTCATTAGCTCTATCTACTGCTGAGGTTGAGTATGTTGCTGTTGGGTCATGTTGTGCTCAGTTGTTGTGGATTAAACAATATATCATGGATTTTGGTATGGATGTAGGATGTGTTCTAATTTTGTGTGACAATACAAATGTCATTAATATTGCAACGAATCCTGTCCAACATAAAAGAACTAAACATATTGATATTCGACATCACTTTCTTTGAGATAATATTAAAAAAGGTCTTATATCTATCATGTTCTATTCTACTAAGATCAAATTATTGATATATTCACTAAGGCAAGAAGAAGAGAATATTTTGAAAAGAATAGGTTAGCTTTGGGGATGATTAAAATTGCTTAAATCTCCCTCAATGATTGACTAGAAAATATGATGTGCTGTTAAGTTTTTTTGTTAATTAATCTAGTTTTGCATTTTTAATTATGTGTCCTAATTCCAAAATTTTGGAGTGAACTGAATCATTCATGTATTAATTTGTACAGAGATGCTAGAACACTCAAGCACTTTTGTTAATATTTTTCAAGAGTTAAGGTACGATTATTTGTTTTACCTTAAATTGCATAAAGTACAAAAGTTGTGCTAGTAGGTCCTTAGTTACTCCAAACCGCCAAAATTCAAGAGTCCCACTCTTTCAAAAGGCTGCCACAGCTTTCCCATCATCACTAAACCACTCCATCATTATCACTTCTGAACACCTTAACTCCATTCCCTTTATGTTTCAACTTCCTTTGTTCTCCTTATATATGTTCTATCCTTCTCTCTCCTCATTCATTCACCATCCCAAACACAAAAAATTGTGTTACCTCTCCACCATGGAATCTTCATATTCTTCATCTATCTCACACCCCAATGACTCCTTTGCCTTTCCTTCCACCGATATCATTATTCACCCCACCGCCAACAAAATACCTTCTATTCCAACGATAATTCTAATAAAATTATCTGATTTCTCCTCCTAGAAAAGTTTCAAAAACCCCTTTTCTCAATTTTTTGGGGTCCTACATCATTTCCCAATCCCACTTCATCAGTTCTTGTTCCTCTCCAAATTATCGACCACAATTATATTCTAATTTCTAATCTGGTTCCCAAAAAATGATGATCTCAACCAAAGAGAAAATAGTTCTTCTCTCCGATTGTTACTGAGGACCATAATCTTTCTGAGCCTCGTCCTTTTGTGCCCTCTCTTAGAAATTCCCACACTCATCGTAAAAAGCAACAAGAAGAGGTATCTTTAGCTGAAGCACTTCAAGCTAGCTAGAGAAAGCGTGTTGAAATACCTGCTCCTCCCCCCATCTTTCTCTCAAGATATATTACTTTGCTCTATGTGAAAAGGAAAAATAGTGAAACATACTATTCCTAAACCCTCCACCTTTCGTGATCCCTCAGCTACGCTAAAGTACATCTCTACTTCAAAATCTTCATCCTATTCTTAATACACTCCACTAAAATTTTCCACTAATTTCGAGAAACAGGTCACCAAACCTATTCATTCTGATTTCTATGCTTTTGAGGAACCTCCTACTGCTCCTGCTGAGATACATCCAGAGTTTGAGCTTGATGATACTTATGCAGACCTTGACTCTCAAAAGGATCATGTTCTGTACTTTCATAAGAGAAATTTGGCTCGAGGTTGAGTCGTCACTAGTTTTTATGGCCTTGATATGGGTTTTTGTTTAACAAAATTGGAGGCACAGGGTTGGTCACTCTTGTTTCTTCAAGGTAATCACTAAAGAAAGTTTTGGAAAACTGAGGTTTATGAATTATACTCCAATGGGGTTGCTCTTGGAGAAATGTTTTCTACTACTGTCAGAGGGGTCATTATCAATCTAGTTACTATTAATACTGCTTGGATTCTTCACATTCCTATGGGGGTTGGGGTCACTATGTCAAGGTTATTTGTCCCCACTTGACAATATTGCATCTGCCCTTGACATCTTTTAGAAATTTTCTAGTAATCCTCACCTTTTAAACCATTATAGGTTTCTTAAATGAGAAATATCTCCTTTTCATCAACTTTACTTGATGTTGTTCACAAGATTATCACTCTAAGAAATGAATGTAGGACTGTGGCTAATTTTCTTAATCTCACTCTCATGGAATTACTTGTTACTGAAGTGCAAATTGACTTGCCTAGGCTTATTATTAAGCACATGCAAAGGGTCTTTCTCAAGGATATAAATATTCATGCCCTTCCTTATGAATTTTGGCTTGCTCCTGTATTTAAGGATTTTTTGGTACCTGTTCAGGTTTGGTCTTTACAGAGCACCAAGGATGTTATAGGGATGGTGAATTACATGGAACTACTTGTTATAATGAGGAGTACTCATAATCCTATGCAAAGGTTAAATAATGCTTTTGATGCTAAGACTGTTGAGTTGGAGGTCGTTCAAGCTGTACTGGAGGCTGCTCAGGTTACTCATAATGCTGAAAAACTGGAACTTCTTGCTCAAGTTGCTTCTCTTCAAGCTGATTTTGAGCGTGAAAGATCTAAAAATGCTAAAGTTGTGTGAAAATTGACTCACCTGATTCCCTCTGCTTCCTCGACTTAGTCCTCTTCTTAGTACCTTAGGAATGCTTTTTATTTTGTTGCTAGACTATTTCATCTTTATCAGTTTTTAGTTTTGTAAATTGTATCTTGGTCCTTTATGAAATGGACTTGCTTGAGTCTTTGTGTTCTGTTCTTGTTCTACTTAATGCATGTTGGTACTTTACTCTGAGTTTTGTTTGTTTTAGTGATAGCTCCAGTGGTCATGGATTATTAAACGCCATTTCTTCTTCACTCATTTGGGACAAACTTTTCGATGATGTCAAAAGAGGGAAACATAGATTGTGTAATAGTTATAACTCAAATGACTAACTTTTTTCATTCTAGTGTCCTCTTATTTAATTCCTTTATTGAGTATGTCAGGAATCTATGATGGATGATGTGATGTTGTGAAACATATAGTGGTTTGTGATGATGTGATATTGTGAAACATATAGTGGTTTGTCATAATTAAAAATAGGGAATTTTGTTAGAGAAATGAAGTTTTGATGGTGGACATATGAATGAAACATGTCATTCATGCTGGTCCAAACATGTTAAGAAAATAGAAGATACAAGAAAGGCTGATGAAAATTCTTGAAGTCAAAAATGGATAAGCATGCACAATTTAGATATGCTCTCAACATTAATCACGTGCTAAAAGAAATTGAGGATAAGATAACTACAACACTTGAAGTTGAGCTGATAAAGGAGTCCTACCTAGACAGAGGGATAGAATACAAGAAGGAGTCTAACTAACTGATAGAAACCTACTGAAGAAAGAAGACAAAGACATCTTAAGGACTTGATCAGAGTTGGATTAAATAGAGAGAGTTATTTTCACAGTCACTCACGTACTAAAAAGAATAGCACCAATCGGCAAATCAGTTCAACAACTTTAAGAAGTCATAAGTAGAATCTGTTCTTTTTAGTTAAAGTCAAAGAGTAATAAACTTTATGTAATAGGTCCTCGAGTTGTATTGTACTTGAGTTCTAGTCTCAGTGTAGTATAAACTGAGTTAGGATTAGTGTCTTCAAGTTGGGGAACTCAAAGACTTGGGAACACTTATCATGGGAAGATTTGTGTTATTTTAGAAGTAGGAGTTAGAGTTTAATTCCTAGTTTACAAGAGTCTTGTAATTTTTTGATTGTTGAGGCTCAAGAGTTTTAATAGAATTGAGATTAAATTCTGTAGAGGTACAGGTCGTGGTTCTTCACATCTCTTTGAGATGGGTGTTTTCCACATAAAAATATTGTATCTTTTACTTACGCAGCTTAAGTGAAAAACGTTAGATTACTTGTTCCTTGGATAGGCAACTACTAGAGTAAAACAAGTAAATCAGTAGGGTATGCATTCTAATAGTAAGTGTACGCAAGTCCATACCACTACCATAGATGTGAGATAGAGAGTATGTTTTCGATAGACTCCCAGCTCAAGATAAGATATTCTAGACAAGGAATAGTAAAAGAAAAAGATACAATAGAAATTACCGCACTCAATAGTACTATATCAAAGATTCACCAAGCAATACAACAAATGATACAATATTCTGAAATGATACTAGTACTATATTTACTAACACAAATAACAAAGTCCTCCTACCTATTTAGCACTAACGCACTCGCTCCTACTATCCTTCTTCCCTAATTCGCCTCCTGTACATCTTCCTATCCAAGGTCATGTCTTCGATAAGCTGAAGCCACTCTAACCTTATTCCCAAAAACCTTAAAAATCCTATTTTTCCTAATACACCCACACATCCACCGTAGCATACGAATCTCCACCACCTTTATCTTTTGGATGTGAGATTTATTGAAAGGCCAACACTTCGTTCTATACAATAGAGCAGATCTAACATCATTCTGTAGAACTTGCCTTTGAGTTTAAGCATATATTTTTAATTTGGCTCACATGATTTTGAAAGCAGGCCTCTATTTAGTCTACCTTACCCCAATTTGATGATTGGTATCCTCGTCAATCTCTCCCTTTCCTTGTAGCATAGACCTTAGATACTTGAAACTATCTCTCTTTTGGATGGAATAAGTATTAATCTTTACAACAACATCAGACTCATGCAATACCTCACTAAACTTACATTCCAAATATTTCATCTTGAACCTATTCCTAACCCCTTTTGACTCTAGGGTTTGCCTCCAAACCTCAAACTTAACATTAATTCCACCATATGTCTCAGCAATTAAGACTACATCATCCATAAAAAGCAAGAAGTAAGGCACCTCACCTTTAATTTGTCATGCCAAAACATCTATCACTATGGCAAAAGGAAATGGGCTAAGAGTTGATCCTTAGTGAAGCCCCATCAAGATGGTAAAGTGCTTCGAGTCCCTTCTCATAGTCCTAACTCAAGTCTTAGCTCCATCGTACATATCCTTAATCACCCCAACATACACCATAGGTACACCTCAAGTCTCCAAGCATCTCCATAGGACCTCCCCGCGGACTTTATCATAGGCTTTCTCTAAGTTGATAAACACCATATGTAAGTCCTTCTTTCTCTCCCTATGCTACTTCACTAGTCTCCTAACGAGATGGATGACTTCAGTAGTCGATCTTCCTGACATAAATCTGAACTGATTCTAGAAAATTGTAACAATCTTTTGTAACCTAAACTCTTCCACCCTCTCCCAAACCTTTATAGTATGACTCAATAACTTGATGCCTCTCTACTTGTTGCACTCTTGGATTTCACTCTTGTTCTTATATAATAAAATTATCATACTTCACCTCCAAGCTTCATACATTTTCACCTTCTTGAAAATTATGTTAAATAAACGAGTCAACCACTCCATGCATACCCCTCATGTAAACTTCCAAAAATCCATTAGAATCTCGCCTGGTACAGTCGCTCTACCCTTATGCATTCCACAAATAAACCCTTTAACCTCCTCAATCTTAACACGTCTACAATAACCATTGTCGTGAAACCTCTCAGAGTGCTCCGAATCCCGCGACACAATGTTAGAATCCCTTCCTTTGTTCAAGAGCTTATGGAAGTAAGACTCTTATCTCCTCCTAATACAAACCTCCTCCACCAAAACTTCACCGTCCGTGTCCTTAAAATTTAAACTATCAAATCATTTAAAAAGATTCTTCAGACAATGCTCTAACGCTATAATGAATCTCTAGTTTCAAAAAGAATTATATATTCGTATATCTAAAAAATATTTAATTAAATTTTTTATTTTATTCTTAATGAGAAATATTCATAGTTAAGCTCTAAAAAGAATGATAAATTTGTATATTTAAAAATATCTAACTAGGAACTTCATATTTTATCCTTTATGAGAAATTGTAATGACCTGTCCGATTATGTTGAGTATTAGGACTTCTTTGTCCTAAAAGATTTTTCAGGTAGCTTTGAAATGTGATTTATGACTTGTACGGATGTATGACACTATTCTCAAGGCAATCGGATGCATATCAATGAAGAAAATATAAAATTTTGCATTTAAAATTTAAAGTCTGACCAAAGTCAACAAAAATGCTTAAACAACTTAAAATCGTGATTTTGATAATGCCAATAAATCCAAAAAGTGATATGTTATTGGGATGGATAGTTTCTGCAAGTCTTTAAGGAGCTTGGGAGTGTTTTGGATGCTGGAGATGATGATTACTAGTTATGTTTAATAATTTGGGTTGACCACGATCAATATTGTGTTAGGACGACATTAGATCAGTGTTGGCGTATTCAAATACGTACATAATGTATTTTAAAAGCAATTTGCATCTTGAAGGGTTCAAGTATCTTTGGGAAAGTTAATTCCATGTTTTAGACTTGATGGGACTTGATAGCTGCTGAGTTTTGGTGAGATCGCACATGAACGCCAAGTTTCGCACATGCGTACTCATATTAGTAAATGGTGATCCGTAGGTTTGAAATAGTGAGTGGTGGTAAGGTCTCGCCCGTGTGCGCTTTCTTTCGCATATGCAAAGCCACTCCTGTATGAATTTGTTTGCACCTGCAGAGCTGGGTGAATAAGTAGGATCCTGCACTTGTGAGGTTATCCACAGGTTCGACGTCCCTTTTGCATAGATCTTTTTGTATTTGCAATGTCGACTAATGTGGATAGCATTCACAACCTGCGATGAGTTTTCTGTGTTGCACCTGCAACACCTATATAGACCCCTGGACAAAATTAATAAGAGAAAATGTATCAAAACCCTCCTAAACTTGTCGTCCCAACTCACTTTAGCACTTAAACTTAACTTCCATTTATTTACCCCCTTAACATCTTTAAAGTTAATTAATTCCCCCCTTAATATTTAATACTACTCTCATGAGGGAGAGTGCATCACACTCGCTGCCACATCAGTGCCACATAGCACCACGTCAGATCCACGTAAGAAGTTCGATTTTTCTAAAAAAGAATTAATCCCCCACACTTTATTTTTATATTTTTGTTTTTGAAAAATAAAAAATATATATTTACTATTATATATATATATATATATATATATATTAAATAAAAAGGCACCCCTCCCCCAATTTTCTTTCTTCTTCACACCGCCCACCTACCCCGCCCACCCCACCCCCTACCCTGTAACGCAGCCCCCTCCCCCTTTCTATTTTATTCAAACCACCCCACCTCTCCTCTAACATCCATTTTTTATTTTCTTCAAACTTAAAATATATTACTAATTCAAGAAACAACAATTCAAGAAACGCCAATTATTCCTTCATCAAACCACCAATTGAAGAAACTCAAATTTCAGGCATAACTTTACAACATCATTAGAAAACTCCAATAATCAATTTAGACATCAATAATGATTTCAATGAACTCATTTTACTTTGTTTTCAAGCTTTTTCAAGATTCAATAATGGCGGATACAAAATTAAACTAGCAAAATCCATACCAATCAAACTCAAAATTCAAGTACAACTTCACATCATCATCAGAAAACCCGAATAATCAATTTGAACATCAACCACAAATTTGACAAGAAATTAATTCGAAAATAAATTCTAACCCATTAAAATTCATAACTTTTCACATATATTTTTCCTTTCTTGAAGAAATTAATGAAGATAATGGAAGTGTAGATGGAGAGTTAGAAGAAGTAGAAAAGAAATTGAGATGGATTGGAAGAAGAAATACAAGAAAATGAGGGAGGCTGGGGGTATGAAGAAGATGAAGATCGGGTGGGGTGAGAGGTAAGGGGTGGGTTTATATATATATATATATATATATATTAAAAAAAGTGGGCCTATATCAGTTTTAAAATTAAAAAATGCATTTTTTTAAAATCCACATCAGCTTTAGGGGTGAAAATAATTCACTTTAAAGATATTAAGAGGGGTAAATACATGAAAGTTATGTTTAAGTGCTAAAGTGAGTTGGGAGGACAAGTTTAGGAGGGTTTTGATGTATTATCTTAATTAAAAACTCTAAACCCATTGGAATATTTCATAATTCAATTTTGGGTGTAATTGATCTCTTATTTGAATGATTTTGGAGGTGTTTTTGAGATTACATCGCTAATTCACTGGGGTAAGAATCTAACTTTTTTATTGTCATTTAATAATAGAATCTAATGATTTTTTATTAATTTATGCGTGTTTTGTTGGGAAAAATATTGGGAATTATGCCCTAGAAATCGAATGTTAATAAATTGAAAATTAGATAGTAATTATTGTTAGAATAAGTGTTCTTAAAGGCGAGCGTAAGGTGCGGCGTTTTACTTGGTATAAGGCGAGGCGTAATTCCTGAGGCGACGGGGAATAAGCCCCAAACATTCTTTAATTTTTAAAATTTATAAATCAATATAATTAGAAATAAGTATTTTTAAAGAGATACATCACCCAAAAAGTAAAATTTTATCAAAATTATAAAAAAAATAAGTGGAAAATGTATTTAAACTAACCCAAAAAACCAAAGCCACATAATACAACTAATATATAAACTCAACCTTAATATACTCCCTCCGTTTCGTATTAGTTGACGCCTACAGACTTGGCACACCCATTAAGAAAAATATTTATTAGGGGTTTATTTTATCAAATTAGCCTTATTAATTACGCTTTGAAAATATAAATTTGAATATATACAACTTGTTTAGTCATTTAATGATAAGGGTATTATTGGAAGAACATATTAAAATTCTCTTGATTTCATTAATGGGACAACTAAATTGAACAAATATTTTTAGAAAGAAGGCCAACTAAAATGAAACAGAGTGTAACGCCCCGATTTTTGAACCGGAATGCTACACGGTGCTCATGACCCCGAAAGACCACAAGCTAACCCATGACTGATGTCTATACCTGTACACTCAATAATATAACATAAAAATGCAGAAATATGTACTGAATGGCCATAAGGTTCAAATCTAAATAAAAATATCTGATAAGAATAATGTCTGAAAATGGTATAACAATACCAAAACAAATCTGAAATAACTGTCTGACATGCTATAGTCTAGAAAGCCTCTAAACAATCTGAATAAGAATTTGATGGAACATGTCTCCAACTAACTCTGTCTAGCAAAACTGAACTGAAATAATAAATAAAATAAAATAATATCATCCTCGAATGGATGAGAACTCACTTCAACTCTGTGACTAGAATTCTACTGCTGATCTGGAACACGTGCCTCTAAAGCTACGGTATAACATAAGAGAAAGAACCATAGCGTAAATGCGTCAGTATGTCTGAATATACTGAGTATACGAGTGAGGTAGGCTAAATGCAAAGGGTTATATGCATGAACAATACTGGCTAATATGAATATGAGAATACATATATTCATAAGCAACTATAACATAATTCATGGTGATATAGGCTATGGAGTCTGAATACTGATGATATGCCTTTACAGATACTGAGATATTGAATAGATGAATGACTATTTCTAACAGTTCAAATTATGAAGAACTGGTTTGATTGACTGTGTCTAGCAGTCCTGAAAATGAATATTGATAACATAAGTTGTGACAACTGATATAACTGTGATGATCGACAAGACCGATGTAACTGATACTGAGCGACTGTATTTAACTGTTTGAGTTCTGATGGAACTATCTGAGATCTGTTCTATATAGAGTAACTTAATTTGAGATCAGTCTTATCTAGCGGGTGATCTTGAAGTCTATTTAAAATGATAAGGTTTGACTATCTCTAACAGTACTGAATCTGTACTATTGAATTATTCTTAAATTGTTGATTATCTAAGTGAAAGAAGATACATAAAAATGAATTAGACAAGCAAGGAGAGAGAAGTGACACAATTTATATGACAAAAGACTTATCAAATAATAAATATAAACTACCACAAATAAATAATAAAATAATATAGTAATAAAATTAAGTTAATAAAGTGAACCTTTTAGATTTTAATAAAAGTTCTTTAAGACAAAAAAATGTTTGTTGCTTTTATAGGGACGATGACACGATATCATTAAATCACGCTCTTTCACTATAGAAACTGTTTTGATTGGAGGTCAGTCTGAAGTTAAAATAATAATATTATAATTTTTTCAAAGGATAAGTGAAAAAAATTGAGTTTCAAGATATAAAACGGATAAAAATATTTATGTATAGATATATATAATTTCCATTTTTAAAACTTTGGTGAGTGATACCCCGGGGACGCGTTGGCTTATTTTAAAAAATATATGAGAATTAAAACTCGTAATTCCTTTTAATTTCCCGCAAGCTATAGGTTAGGAGATTGTATTTATGTAATAAATAGTATTAAATGACCTTGTCCAATTCAAGTTGTCGAAAATAAATTGAACAATAGTTTTGACGAAAAAGAATTAAATAATAAATGTAAACAATAAATGTTATGTTTTAAAAAAATATTTGCATAATCAAAAGAAGTAAAAGTCAAGAATTAAAGAGAAATGAGGCACGTGGAAAATAATTTTCCAACCCCTCATAAACAGTCCCTATAATTTTTATTATTACAAAGAATTTACACAACAGTTAGTAAAGACCAAATTAGTAAAAATACGACAAAGCAAAGGCTATTTGACCAATCTTGACAAGCCCTTATTTTAGTCCCATGGAAACTCTTAGTATCCCCACAGTCAAATCATACTCTAATTTAAACCTGTCAATCATAAATACAACACCAAAATATACAAAGAACAAGAATCTAGAACGACTTATGACAGCTTATTTTAAGAACAGAAAAAATAGAGCAAGGAGATCATATGAATACGCATTTGAAAAATAATTGAAATAATATTTAAACTTATATGAAACTAACATATTAGTATTGAAAGCTTAGTTAAGAAAACTAACCATTGACAATGATAAAAACTTTAAAGAGAGAGCGCATAATAAAAGATTAGAAAGCAAGGAAAAATACACTCGTCTCTCCTTCCGAAGCAGTAGAAAAATAAGAGTATATATATATATATATATGCTTATATAGCAATAGAGTGGCATAGAACTAAAGGGAAAAAAGATATTCAAAGAATTAATCATGCCACGAAAAAGGAAAAGAGATATTCCCAAATTCAAGTAGTGAGAATTCTTTTCTTTAAATAAAGTGAATCAATGAAGAAGAGAAATTATCTTTGAATATCATAATTAATTAAGTAAAAATAAAGAAGTAAAGGAGAATAAAATATTAAAAAAGATATTTAGTGAAGATATTTTTAATTTTTTAAAGTAAAAATGGACAAAAAATTAATTAAGAATCAAAACCTCATAATTAAATGAGTAAATGAAATCTATCTCTTAACATGTTAGGAAAGGCAATCAGTCAAAGAGCACAAAGTTGGAATTTCTACCAAAAATAAACAAGAACAAAATCTGTCACATATTTTCATTTAAGTTCATAGATTAGTTATTCACTAATATGCTCAATTAGATATAAACAAATCAAAGACTACCATAATACGTTATCAATTCAAATACTAAGAGAGTTCATTCAATTTGTACTAAATCTTTAGCTTCATCATAATTTAACAAATAAGAGACCACCACAAATTCAAATTAAGAAGTTAGGGAATAAAAGAGTCGAAATTGTAAATTATAGTAGAAATATTTTGACTTACATGGATCAATCAAAGATTCTAATTTAGGACGATTTAGAGATAACAATACACAAAGCATGAATAAGAAAATAATAATCAAGTTTAAAACTGAATTCACATTAATGTCAAATCACAGGGAAATTGATCATGCCTTGAGATAGATAAATAATCAATTGAGGATGGTATGAACACTAAATAATCATACTTGGTGTCACGACCCGGGGCTACCCCCTAGTCGTAACAACGGTGCTTATGGTTACAAGTGACCATAAGCTAACCCATTATCTGGTACCTGCTATGAGCATTGAATAAAATAAAAAACATAACACATATGTGGAAGATAAATTGAGAAGGTAATGTATATCTGAATACTGAAATACGAAATACTGAGTATCTAAAACAACCGATAAGAACTGAAAGTAACTAACTGACCGTCTAACTATTTTATCTGAATGTCTAAAAGCATTTAAATTGACTAAGGAATTGATAGAACAGACCCCCAACTAACTTTGAATGACTGAACAAAATGAAATACTGAAATAACTGAATAATAATAACATGTCCTCAATAGATGAGGTCTTACCACTACAGCTGCTGGATTATGATGAGTTGTCAAACTATGGTCAGAAAATTGTGCATCTAAACCTATGATATAAGACATCATAACATAAAGAAAAGTATGCGGTCAGTGCTTTTAATGTACATGGTGTACTATGCATATGAAATAAGGACTAATTGAGTAGCATGGGCAACTAAACAAGAATACATAAAAACTGTAACATCTGAGAATGCAAAACCAAGCATAAACATATATCTGAAATAATTTGTCAGTTGAATGACTGGAATCTGATAATTGACTAATTGAGAATCTATATACTTTGGTCAATATAACTTTAAATGGAACTACACTAAATACTATACTGAGATTGTGGGAGGAATCATCTAATTGACATGCCCCAATCTGAGAAAATTGGGGTCCAATCTGTAACCCCAATTGGAAGGTGTCAGTACCGTGCCATTGGTTCTAACTTTGGTTGTGTGGATCCAACTAAACTGGTGTCCCAAAAGACTGAGTCACCCTCAACTAGCAAGTGCTTTAATGTGATATGTGTCTCCCTCAACTGGCATGTAGACACTTAGTCAACCCTCAACTGACAGGTAGACATATCTAACCTATACTGGCTACGTATTTTGTAACTCGAGGATTGTTACTAAGGATCACACCCTCTACTATTAGGTAAGCCCTTATTCCTAAGATTGCTCTGTGCTAAATCTTACTCTCAACTGAACTAACACTGATACTGGAATGGACTGAATTATACTAAACATTATTACATAACTGATAGTGCTTATCGTAATCATAAACATATAAGTATACTGATAAGAGTCATAAATTAACTATCCGGGTGCTTAAAAAGCTGAATTTAGGTAAAACACATAGGTATTGGGTGTTCATAAACCGTCAGCACTGAATGAACATGAGTATGCAATATCAAACTTGAAATACAGTAATACGTGATCATGGTTCAAAGACCCAAACATGACATCTCATAAAAACATGTGAAAATTATACACTTAAACTTGAGTATATCTTAAACATGAGAAAACAATAGGATTTTATGGCTAAACTCATAACTTGAGTATTCATCCTGAAACCAATAGAACATGACATAAAATTTCAATACTCAAACTAGATATGGTTCATTCTACTTGAAAATACTTATAACCATAACTTCTAATTGAAATAATATAAGATTCATGAAATTAGTTCAACATGAACACTTAAAACTTATGAGTTAAAACACCAAAAAAAGTTCTTGGACTCCATGGGTGAGAGGAACCCATGGATGAACATCATACATACCTCACTAAATTAATTCGTGAAGATTCTTGAGAATTTCTTGATATTTTAAGCTTGAATTCTTTGATTACTTGAGTAAGGGTTAAGGTTTGTTCTTGAGGAAAGGGATTCTTCTTTTCAGAGAATTTGTGATAAAAAGAGCAAATAATGCTCTGTGGGAAACTAAATTTCATGTTATGGATGAGTTGGATAAAAGGGAAATGACCTTAAGTTACAAGGAACAAAAGCTGGACAAAAAGGAGAGGGGCGATATGGACTCTAGAGCACTGGACTGGAGGGGGCGATACAGGCTTAGAGAGGTTCACTTGAGGGGGTGAAGCTCGCTTTAGAGCGGTGCACTGGAGAGTGCGGCGCGGGTTTATCCCAGTACTGCTACTATTTTGGTGATCCAGATATGCCCCTACGCTCATCTAAAATTCCAAAATTCACGTAAGATACACTTTTACCAACCCCGATCATGAATTAACTTAAAAATTAATGTTCCAAGGTCGGGATTGTCAAAAATAAAAGCATCGACGTTTAGGGGCCTTGGAAAATGACTAATTCCCAACACTTAGGCTAATGTTTAAGCTTTGGACCCCTTATGTATGCAACTGAGAGTTGAAATAAGCTAAGACTTTTTACAGGGTATTATAATATCTCCCACTTGGGAACATTCGTCCTTAAATGAGATTGGTTTCATTTAGAGTAACTTAGATCATATACCGAATATGCATGACTAGAAAGATGATTACATAACTAAGTCTAAAACATGATACATGAACTGAACTGAATGTATGAAATGACATGAAATGGATTATATTTCTAAAACTGAGAATGGAAGAGTGTCAATTTGAGGAAAATCATTACCTTAAGCAGAATCTATGTTCGCAGAGAAAAGGTGAGGATACTTGGTTCACATATCTGCTTTTTCTTCCCAAGTGGCTCCCTCAACAAACTGATTCCGCTAAAAAATTTTGACCAAGGGAACTTCTTTGCTCCTTAGTCTACGAACCAGATGATCAAGGATCTCAACTGGTACTTCTTCATAAGAAAGATTATCCCAAACATCCATGCTTTCTAATGGGACAACAGTTGAATCACCAATACATTTCTTTTATAGGGAAACATGAAATACTGGATGCACTGATGCAAAATTTGCTGGCAACTCAATCTCATAATCTACCTTTATAAAATGACTGAAGATCTTACATGGACCAACGTATCGGGGACTAAGTTTCCCCTTCTTTCCAAATCTCTTTACTCTCTTCATGGGCGATATTTTCAAATAGACTAAGTCACCAACCTCAAACTCAAGATCTTTTCTCCTCAAATCTATGTAAGATTTCTGACGGCTTTGGGTTATCTTCATCCTCTCCACCCATCAAATACTACATCTGGACCTATCAAAGCAGTTTTACCTACTTTAAACCAATAAATTGGAGATCTATATCTCCTTCCATAAAGAGCCCTAAACGGAGCCATCTAAATATTGAAGTGATAACTATTGTTATAGGTAAACTTAATCAAAGGTAAGTAGTCATCCCAACTATCTTTAAAAGCAATAACATATGCTCTCAATATTTTCTCTAAGGTCTGAATGGTCCTCTATGACTGACCATTTGTCTGAGGATGAAAACCTGTACTGAGATGAACTTAGGTACTAAGACCCTTCTGAAAAGCCTTCCAAAAGTGAGAGGTAAACTGAGTACCTCTATCTGATATAATAGACAACGAAATACCATACAACCTAACCATCTCCCTAAGATAGAGCCTGGCATAATCCTCAGATGAGTATGAAGTATGAATTAGCAGGAAATAAGCTTATTTGGTCATTCTATCTACAATGACCCATATCAAATCATTCTGACGATGCGTTTGAGGTAACCCTATCACAAAATCCATGTTCACCTCTTCCCACTTTCAGGTAGGAATGCTAAACTCCTGCAATGTACAACTAGGTATCTAGTGCTCAAATTTAAACTGCTAATAATTTGAATACTTAGCCACAATCTCTGTAATATCCTTCTTCATACCATTCTACCAATAGATTTCCTGCAAGTCATGGTACATCTTAGTAGCTCCTGGATGAATGAAATATCGCACATCATGTACTTCTGCTAAGATCCACTACCTCAACCCATCAACACTCAAAATACCTAACCTGTCCTAGCAATGCAACACACTATCTCCCCCTTGGAAGAAAACCTCTACTTTCTGATCTCTGACTGATTCCTTTAATCTAACCAAACTGGGATCCCTATCTTGGTTTTTCTTTGCTTTGGCAACCAAAGAAGATTCCAAATCATTCTAAAACCATATGCTGCCTTCAACTGAGTCAACTAACCGAACACCTAATCTAGCAAGCTGATGAACCTCCTGGACTAACTTCTTCTTATCCTCCTCAACATGAGCAACACTACCCATAGATAATCTACTAAGGGAATCTACCACTACATTAACCTTGCCCAGATGATACAACATACTTATATCATAATCTTTTAACAACTCAAGCCATCTTCTCTGGCGAAGATTTAAATTTTTCTGCGAGAACACATACTGCAAACTTTTGTGATCTGTAAACACATCAACTTGAACCCGATAAAGGTAGTGCCTTAAAATTTTCAAGGCAAAAGCAACAACTACCAACTCAAGATCATGGGTAGGATAAATTTTTTCATGGGACTTAAGCTATCTAGAGGAATACGTTATGACCTTACCTTTCTGTATCAACACACAACTAAAACCAATTCTGGAATCATCACAGTAAATAATAAATCCATCTAAACCATCTGGCAATGTCAAAACTATAGCAGAAGTGAATTGAGTCTTCAACTCCTGAACACTCTTATCACAAGAATCCGACCATTAAAACTTGACTTTCTCCTGAGTTAGTCGTGACATGGGGATGCAATAGAAGAAAGCCCTTCCAAAAAACATTTGTAATAGTCAGCCAAACCCAAGAAACTCCTGATATCTAATAGTGAGATAGGTTTGGGCCAGTTTTTCACTACTTTGGTCTTTTGAGTGCCAACTCTAATGCCATCACCAAAAATAATATGGTAGAGAAAGGCTATTGATCTTAGCCAGAATTCGCAATTACTGAATTTGGAGAATAACTAGTGAGCTCTAAGGCTCTACAACACAATTCTAAGGTGGTTTGCATGCTCATTCTCACTACGAGAATAGACAAGAATATTATCATTGGAAACTGTGAAGAACATGTCCAAGTACTTCATCAAGTCTATGAAAGCTACAGGGGTATTCATTTTTCCAAAGAAAATGACTAAAAATTTGAAGTGACCATACCGAGTTCTAAAGACTATCTTCAAAATGTTACATTCTCTGACTCTAAGCTGATGATAGCCGGATCTGAGGTCTATCGTAGAGAAATGACTAGTACCCTAAAGTTGGTCGAAGAAGTCATCAATTCTGGGGAGTGGATACTTATTCTTGATTGTGACTTTGTTCAAATAATGGAAATCGATGCATATTCTGGGAGAACCGTCTTTATTATGCACGAACAGGACTGGAGCACCCCATGGGGAAACACTAGTCCTAAGAGATCCTTCAATTTTCCTTTCAATTCGTTAAGCTTAGTTGGAGCCATTCTGTAAGGCGGAATTGAGATAGGATGGGTATTTGGAAGGAGATCTATTCCAAATTTAATTTCCCTTTTGGGAGAAACTCTGAGAAGATCTTCAAGAAATACATCTGGAAATTACCTTACTACTGAAACTGACTCAAGACTTGGAGTCTTAGAACTAAAGTCTTTGACTCAAATAAGATTATAAACACACCCCGTAAAAATTATTTTTCTTGCCTTAAGATAGGAAATGATCTGACCCCTAAGAATAGGGGTACTACCTCTCCATTCAATAACTAGCTCATTAGGAAACTAAAACTGAATGACTCTATTTCTGCAATCAATTGAGGCATAACATGAGAGAAGCCAATCCATGACGACAATGACATCAAAATCAGTAGGGGTGTGCGTCGGTTGGTTAGGTTTGGTTTTATGTGTTATTGATTCGGTTTATTGGTTTATCAGTTTTTAAATATGCAAAAGCAATAACCAACCAATAAGATATTTTTTTATCGATTTTGGTTTATCGGTTTTTGGTCCTTAGCGGTTTAGTTTTTGGTTTAACCAATAAGAAAATACTCATAAAATAGAAATAGTACCAACTAACATAAAAAAATAAAATCTTAGTTACCACCAAAATCCTACGCAATATATTTTAGTTTACAAGAATCTTCAAAGTTGAACTAAATGTTAGTTCGGAAAAAATTTGAATCCTAATTGTTAGAAACTACTAAATGCTTCAAGCTTTTCAATACGATAATACCCGAGCTTTATATTGTGCCATTGTTACCTTGAATAGGTTAATACATTGTGAATCACTAAATTGTGAATAAGTAGTGCATAATATATATATATAGCTATAACATAAATAAGGATAAAATAATAACTTAGTGTATCCTTTTTGGGTTTTCGGTTAAGCTAAAACTGAAACCGAACTGTTTACCCAATAATTTTTTTTATAAAACTAATAAAAAACCATTAACCTAATAACCCAATACCAATAACCCAATAGTACTTTTAGCAGTTTGGTTTATCGGTCGGTTCGATTTTATACACCCCTAAAAATCAATCATCTCTAACTCCACAAGAACCACTGAGGTAACTCTCTGGGACACTATGACAGGGCAGTTTTTGTATACCCGCTTGGATAAAATAAAGATACCTACTAGAGTAGACACTGAGAAATGTTCTACTAAATATTCGGGACTGAAACCGAAATTGACTGCTATATAAGGAGTTATAAAGGAATGTGAACCTCCAGGGTTTAATAAAGCATAAACATGAAGATAAAAGACTTGTAACGTACCTGTAACTACATTAGGAGAACTCTCTTGATCCTATCGAGTCTAGAGGGAATACAACCTATTCTAACGTTTCTCACTGGTTGCACTGAAAGCAGCACCCTGCTTAGTTGGGCGACCAGTTGGAACTGGAGGACATTTATACTTACCCTGCTGGCCGGCCTTTAAGCAATCCCTGACTTTGTGTACTAGCTTTCCACATCCAAAATATACATCAATTCTAGCTCTACACACACCTTGATGAAGTCTGCCACACTTCCCACAAAGTAGATTAGTACAAATACTATTCACACTACTGTGGGACTTGGAGCTTGGCGCTCTATCCTGACTATCTTGCATGAACTTAGGCACTGGCGCACTAGCTGAAGATAGGACTGGGGCAGAGGACTTCTGATGGAACTGAGAATTGTTACCACCTTCTGACCTGGGCTGAGAAAAGTTAAAACAACCTATTCTGGCCCTCTGATTCTCCTTCTCTTTCTCTTTAAGATTCTCTTCCTCAATCTGCTAAGCATGAACCATAAGCCTAGATAGGTCTATCTCCTTAATTAACATAGAAGTCTAATACTCCTTGACCACACTATCATATACACTATAAACAAACTTAGTCAACCTATACCTATTATCAGCCACCATCGAATGAGCATACCTCGCTAACCGAGTAAACTTAAGCGAATTTCTTCAGACTCATACTACCATACTTCAAGTTAATGAACTCCAGAATCTTAGCCTCCCTCAAATCTAATGGGAAGAACATGTCAAGAAAAGTCATGGAAAACTCCTCCCACTCAAAGAGCCTTGCATTAACACCACGGTTCATCTTCCACTACTTAAAATAGGTGTGAGCCATATCCTGCAATTGATATGTAGCCAATTCTACACTCTCACTTGAAGTGACCCCCATAACATCTATCACTTTCTGAACCATATCAAGAAACTCCTACGGATCCCGAATCCTGACCGCAACTGTATTTGCCACTGAATTAGCTGGGGCAGCATCTCGCTAATTGTTCTGAGCAGCTACTAAATGATACAAGGTAGTAAAATCAGCTATGAACTAAACTTAAGAGACATATTCATTCAGGGGATCTTTCTAAACAGGCGGTGGTACGGGCTGATAGCCGTTCCATCTTTTATTATTTCTTTTGGAAGGCATCAGTTGTAAACGGAATAAAGGATGAGTTAGAAAGAGAGTTTGAATAGAGCTCATGCTCATTCACATGACATGAATATTGAAAGAAGGAAAACTTTTCCTAAAATATTTCATAGTTTTTTGTTCATAAGTGGGGCTCGCTTTACACTTATGCTCAAAACTCTACTTAACGTGGCTTTCAGACTCCCTAGGATACTTTAAAACTCTGAGATCTAATACCAAGTTTTTTCATGACACGGGGTTACCCCATAGTCGTAAAAACGGTGCTTACGATCATAAGTTACCACAAGTTAACCCATGAGCTGGTACCTACTGTGAGCACTGAATAGAATATGAACATAACACATGTGTGGAATATAAACTCAGAAGGTGACGTATATCTGAATACTAAAATACAAAATACTGAATATCTAAAACAATCGATAAGAAATGAAAGTAACTAACTGGCTGTATAACTGCTTTGTTTGAATGTCCAAAAGCCTCTAAACTGATCGAGGAGTTAATGGGAAAGACACCTAACTAACTTTGATTGACTGAATAAAATGAAATACTAAAATAACTAAATAAGCATAACATGTCCTTAATTGATGAGGACTCACCACTATGGATGATGGATTAGGCTAAGTTCTCTAACTATTGTCGGAAAACTGTGTGTCCAAACCTATGATATAAGACATCATTGCACAAAGAAGAGTGTGTGGTCAGTACTTTGAATATACCAGTAGATGCGATGAGGTTAGGTTGATATACATGAGGTACTATGTATATGAAATAAGGACTAAGTGAGCAATATAAGGTAAGTGAACATGAATACATGAAAACTGTAACATTTGAAAATGCAAAACTAGGCATAAACATATATCTAAAATAGTCTATAAACTTAATAACTAGAATCTGATACCTACCTAACTGAGAATCTTTATGCTTTGCTCGAGCAAACCTGAACAGAAACTACACTGAATATTGTATTGAGACTATGGGAGGTATCATCTAATTGACATTCCCCAATCAGACCTAATTGGGATCCAACCTGTAATCCCAGTTGGAAGGGTGTCAATACCGTGCCACGGGTACTAACACTAGCTGTGTGGATCCACTAAACTGGTGTCCTAAAGTACTAAGGACTCACCCCCAACTGGAAGGAGCTCTAATGAGATATATTTCACCCTTAATTGGCAGGTAGACACTTAGTCAACCCTCTACTATCAGGTGAGCCCTCATCCCTAAGTTTGTTTAGTGCTAAATCCTACCCCCAACAAAACTAACACTGATACTGGAATGAAATAAATTATACTAAACATTATTACATAACTAGTAGAGCTCATCATAATCATAAACATGTAAGTATACTGATAAGAGTCATGGATTAACTGTCTGGGTTCTTGAAAAGATGAATTCAAGTAAAACACATATGTATCGGGTGTTTGTAACCCGTCAGCACTGAATGAACATGAGTATGCGATACGTAACTTGAAATCCAGTAATATGTGATCATGGTTGAAAGACCCAAACATGAAATCCATCAAAACATGTGAAAATCATACACTTAAACATGAGTATATCTTAAACATGAGGAAACAATAGGATTTTATGGATAAACTCGTAACTTGAGTATTCATCCTGAAACGAATTAAACATGACATGGAAATTCCAATACTCAAAGGAGATATGGTTCATTATACTTGAAAATACTTGTAATTGAATTAACAAAAGATTCATGGAATTAATTCAATGAGAACATTTAAAACTCATGATTTAAAACATCAAAAAAAGTTCTTGGACTCCATGGGTGAAAGAAACCCCTGGATGAACATCACAGATACCTCACTAGATGAATTCGTGAAGATTCTTGAGAATTTCTTGATATTTGAAGCTTGAATTCCTTGATTACTTAAGGTTTAGGGTTTGTCTTTAGGAAAGGGATGCTTCTTTTGAGAGAATTTGTGATAAAAAAAAGCAAATAATGCTCTATGGGAACCTAAATTTGATGTTATGTATGAGTTAGGTGAAGGGTAAATGACCAAAATGACCTTAAATGATGAGGAACTAAATTTAGACAAAAAGATGAGGGGGTGACGCGGGCTTTAGAGTACCGAACTAAAAGGGGAGACACGGGCTTGGAGAGGTGCACTGGAGGGGGGTGAAGGTGGGTTGAGAATGGTGCACTGAAGGGCGCGGTGTGGGCCTATCCTAGTGTTTCTACTATTTTGGTGATCCAAAGATGCCCTTACGCTCATCTGAAAATTCTGATGAGACGAGTACTTCAATCCTTCAATTTTAAGGAGATTTAATCATGAGAAATTGTGAGTGTCCCCTTCATGATGCTCGCTTCATTGGATCTTTCCGAAATTCATAGAGAAGAGAGATTTTTTTTATGTTTGAGGGATAAAAGTAAGAATCAAAGAGACAATAGAGGTCCATCACCTAGTGGATCAATGAATCCACGGGGATAATGATGGTGAGGCTGGTGCAAGGTGAAAGAGAGAGAAGGACATTACGGAGTGTCGCATCAGTGGCTAGTAGAATTTTGCTTGGGTTTTCTAATAAAGAGGTGCGACTAATGGTTGTTCTAAGGCAGATATGGTGGTATTTTTATGAAAGGGGGCGGTGTCGGCTACGGGAGGATTTCACAACTGGCAACCCATTTTTGTGGCTACCAGCAATTCATGTTGGTTTATGGGCGTCAAATGTTAGCTTGTTAGAAAGGGTGTTATTGCACCGGTGGTAAGACGGAGATAGAGGAGAGCAGTGATAATGTCCAAGAGAGGGAAATTTCACAGCCCTAACCGGGTCCTAGACGTAATGGGCAATCCCAAGCCCAACCTAGATTAGGAACCGCTCCCGTTACCTAACCCTACCACCAAATGCATATCCTATGTCGGCTGAAGTCTAAACATATAGCGAAATAGCGTATCCAACCATATGGTGATTTTGGGGTATGTCTAAAAACAAGACCAACCCATAAAAGTAAAACTACCCAATATCCAACCAAACCAATACAAAAGCTAATAACTAACCCAAGAATAAGCTAATGTAAGTATAAATAACATAAACAATCCATACCATACCCAAGTTCACAGTTTCCATACAAAGCCTCTATACCAACCATATCCAAAAACCCAAGTCTATGAAAGACAAGAAATATGTAAAGTATACCATGACATGAAAAGATGCCTTCTGGACTATGGAAGCTCACCATTTCAATCCAAAATAGATTGTACCCGAATCCGACCACTAAGAAAGAGGAGTGGAATGGTTGGTTCCTTTAGCGTGGGTATACAACTGCCAGTAGACTGGTTAGTAGGTGAACACTAGCATGCACTCAGGATAGGGATAAAATAATGCCATTTACAAATCCAAGTAAAACCATCCAATGCACACAACTATACATATATATATATATATAACCATGTCAGGAAAGGGAATAAGGGTTAGCATGCTTTGAAAAAACCAATACTTAGGATGTGTAGCTTGGCCGTCATAAACCACCAATGGCCTATATGGGTTCAACTCCCCCTGGTGAAAGGGCCCCATTTCGTGTAGCTGCACGACCAGGGAAGTATCCCATAGGATGACTAGTATATTCCCCAATAGTGTGACATCTTGTACATGGTCCACTAAGACCAATCCTCATATCGGCAAATATGAGTTTCCAGTTTTGGTCCGTCCGGGACCACCACCTTCCACGACTTTGCTACATACCCCGCCATTAATACCCAATTTAAACCATTTCCAAAGGACAAACTAATCTATTAACCATTTTATTTACCAAGGACAATATTAGTGGTATCGTCATACTACCTCTTACTTGCAAGTAATATCCATGACCAAACCATTTAGGTTAAGGGGACTTTCAAGTACCCTTCCACATGAATTATTAAACCACTTGGGAGACTTTCATATTCCCTACAAGAAAAACCACCTTTAGCTTTTCCAAACCATTTAAACCCATTTCGTCAATGCGTTCACTTGAGGGATTTCCATGTATCCTGCAAGGTTTTCAAAATAGACTAATCATGACCACCAAAACCTTTAACTATTTGAAACCATTCCAAACCATTTTAGACTATGTAAAACATTTAAAGCATTTATTTCAGTTAAACCATACAAAACCATCGAAAATCATTTAGAATTTCATTACCAAACCAAACCATGCAAGAGTCCCAATAAAACATCAACAATAGAGTAAAAATATTCTTTGAGGCATTTTATCAAACATATTGAGGACATACCTTTACCAAGTCCAAAATCAATGTATAAACCACAATAATTAGGGTTACTCAAGACCCTTTTTGTAAAACCATAACCAACAAACAACAACATATGCAAACAATTACCAAAAATATGTAAAAACATAGTTTAAACAAACACCAAACCATATGCATCAAGACCCTCAATAATATTTCAAAATCCACAATTTATAATTCATAAACCAGCATTTAAAACACAATACAAATGCCTTTATTTTGAAATAACAATGAGTAAAGGAGTACATGCCTTATAAAAGTTGATTCACAAAAGAAATAATGACCTTTGAGCCCTTTGAAGAACATATGAAGAAACCCTAGCCTCCAATCTTCATGAGAGTGTTTGAGAGAGTATTTGATGTGTTTTAATCCTTTAAGAAGTGTTATAGAAGAACATATAGGGTTATATGAAGTGATTACATACAGTTTTAGGAGTAGGAAATGTCCAAACTACCCGTGACTTAAAGTTAGGACAAGTCACATCCAGGGGTACGATTCCCCCTTACCATTCGTATCCTAGGGTATAAGTGGTACCCCAACCATACCCAAACCTTGGCATAACCTTACCTACTAGTTTCTATATGTCTCACACCCTCTTAAATCGTACCAAAGGGTATGAGTAAGACCCTCAATCTTACGCACCACTCGTATGTTGGACAGATTCTACAAGACAAGTCATATATACACTATACGACTTGCCTTGCACCACTCGTATGTTCCTATATGACTCTTACCCTAAGTAGTCATGTCTTGGGAAGTAGCTAATATAAACACACTATCTAAGGCTTGAGTGAACACTCAAGGCAACCCCTAACTCGCACCCAATGGGTACGAGTGGTACCCTTGAATCGTACCAAGCCAAAAAGGTCCAAAACCTTGGAAATTTTTGTAAGGGTCTTATTCCTAGGGTGTTTCAGTCTGCCCTACTAGGATCATTCATCCTAGAATGTGAGTAAGGGTAAGAACAAGCATGAGGTAACATATTAATACTCACAAAAATTTCCCCAACCGAAGTAAAATAGAACACAAACCACGATGAGAACATCACGTATCCCAAACACAATTTACATCCCAACACCTTCATTCCGACCTTTAACTAAGAAATAAAGATGCAAGAGGAACCATTTCTTACCTTTAACCAAGCTAGAAAACCAAAGACATGTTGAAGAACGCATACCCTACACACGAATTTCTGAAACAAAGAAATAATGCAAATCCATGGACTCCATATCCACTTCCACATCCCAAATAGCTTTCTCGGACTTTCAGTTCCACCATGGAACTTTTTTTGAAGCCACACCTTTCGTTCAAAACCAGTGAACTTTACCAATTTATGATCCTCGCCAAGACCCCCTTAAAGAACAAGGAATTCGAGATACCAAAACCACCTAAAGGAACCTAGCCAACCAAGGACCATCCACACACCCCTACAAAACATAGATTACTGGATGGATGGGATCATGCTAGAGATCAAGTACGAATCGATTTAGAATTTGCCGAGAAACATCATTACGATAGCTCGAGTCTAACTATTCACCACCACTTCTATGTTCAAGCCTATCCGAAGCTAAGAGGAGTTAACTTAAGCCACCGGGCTCTACTCCTCATATTTATCCCGAAGTACTACACCACTTCCATCACCATTATATGGAACCCCTGAGTAAAACACATAGACAAACCATCCCCAAAGATTATAATTGAAAACCAAACCAATACAACTACTAATCTATGAAGACAATTCATAAAACCATGCCTCACCAAACCTCTCAAGTACCCAACACAACTAGGGGTATATCTACCAATCAAAACATCCAAGCCTACCGCATATATACCCACAGTATGATCTATCCATCAAAAGATCTAACACTATTTAATATTTTACAACAGATTTTCGCCACCTATTCCTTTCCTAACCATTTATCATCACAACAACCTTACCTCGTCTTTAAACCTTAACTCTAGTAGCCACCCTAGACTCTCACCCACTTAGGGATTTCTACATTCCATTTTACAAAACATCACTATTCTCTCCAAGCCACTACCATCCTAACTTATAGAGAGTCATTAAGGAACCAAAGTAAAAGAATAATCCATGCCTCCTAAGGAAAGACCCCAAAACAAGACACGGCACCAAAGGAATGAAGTACTTCATAAAACCACTTGGACCAAAATGAAGAACCATTCTGACAAAACCATACCACAAAAGAAGTCCTTAGACTGGACACCTAAAGAAACACAACTACACATACCATGGGTAATATATTGTAAAGTCAAAACTCATACCCCGGGAACAAGGTGAATGTGCAAAATGCGAAACTTAGGCATAATTGCCAATAGAATGAATACAACACTAGTAGAGCACTCCCTTAATCGTGATAGATGAGAATCACTAGAATATGCAACCCAGCCTTCCCTTGAAGTCCGCCGCTAAATAAAGGTTTAGACTGACCATCAACCTTCACCCTATTACAACTATAAACATAATACTCTATTTAAATGGGTATCACCGAAGATGTATACTAGGGACGTTTGGCTCTACCATACCTAAAATCTTATCCATCGCAATGCTACCTAGAGCCCAGCAAACCAATTTGACTCCAAGGCTCCTAATTGAAACAAAACTATTTAAAATCAAATTGTGGCCACCAAGGCCTTTCCAAATCATTTGAATTTCAACCAAAACCAATTCATGTTCATTTAACAATTTATGCAACATAAAGATTTCAGAGTAGTCAAACCATACGACAAATTATATTCAATGGTAATTTCAAAAACAAAATGGGGGAATATAAATTTCAAGGACCAAAACCAAGTAATTAGGGAATCCATCGTACCCTAAAATTCATTTTCCATTTCCATGCATCCTACAATGTTCATAAACATTAGTAAAACATGAACAATGCATCATAATCCATGGAAAACTAATTAAATGAGTGATTTGTCAAAATCCTCAATTGTGCCAAAATCCATTTTCAAAACCATGAATTTAGAAAAAAATTCCATGCCCACAACAAAGTACAAGTATAGGGACAAGGATACGTGCAAGCTTTCATAATCTATCATATCGAACAACTAGAACCCCAGTCCTTCCGTTCAATCTGAACTTCCGACCTATAAGTCTCAAATTTTCCCACTATTGTAATCGCCAAGTCACTAATATCATCCAACCTACCAATTTACGTCTGAATTTCTATTTTGCTATGATGGGCTATTATACCTCCTTTTTCAGAATCAGACATCTAAGTTCGCACTTGGTGTCAGTCAACCACCATGCACTACTATAAAAGTACCCCATGTGTAATAGAATGTACATATAAGGTCCTCCCCCAATAGAAGGACACCCTAAATTCCTTAGTCACCCTCTGACAACCTACACATTCCTAGGGGAAACTATCCCTCTTATGAAAGAGTGAAAACACTCCACAGAGAAACATTAAGACTGATGAAACCTTCTCCAAAAAGATCCGTTAATTGCTTTTTAGGCTCTATTAACCCAACCAAAACTATTCTTAAAAGATAGAATAGAAATTTGGATAATTTTTTGAAACAAGACTAGTACCAAACCAATCTCCCTAATAGGAAGTCACCACAAGGGTCATTAGAGGGACTCCAAGAAAGTAATGCACCACCAAAGCCAATTGTAAGGAAAGACCTTCCATGTTAGAATCTTTAACGCGGACCAAACGACAATAGAGACACCCTTTTGCAGACCAATCTCTGAGCTCTAAGATAGAACATAACCTTTCACTTAGTAGCCAGGGAAAAAAATAAAACAATTACCCCATTCAATAACCAACTCACTAGGGAGACTAACGGGTCCGACAATCTAATAATGAATAGCATGAGTGCAACCAATCCATTTCTTAAATGATATCGAAATCCACCATATTCGATTTAAATAATTCCACCAAGAACAGATACCATACATCCCCACAGACTCTTTTGGCAATTGCAAAGTTATCTATCAAGTTAGAAGTAGAAAAACAAGAGAGCATGAAACAACCTTTGGGACCAAAATCAAAATACACAATCACATATGGGGTCACAAAAGAGAAGGGTCCTAAACCAAATAAACCACACACACCACAACAAAATATTTTTCAATACACCAATTTTGGCATCAATAGATGCCTCAGATTCCAAGGGAGAGTAAGAGCATTGCGAAAATCCCAACCAATACTGAAACCAAAAGTAGCACCCGATATCCTTTTTGCCCTAAGTGGCAACCCTTGTAAGACACTCCCATTTATCTAGGAAACCGTGACTATTTACCTAGCCTAATTCCAACCTCACCTCATTTCTCCCAATGCCAATAGGATCGGACTAGCGTGATAGAATTGTCATTATTTGGCCAATAAATTAATAGAACGATAAAACTGTACATTGGTAATCCCTCCTTGGAGTGCCTGAGAATGAGTTCCACCATCCAAAATAGGGTCAGTGGAGACCAGTGAGATTCTACGAGGAAAACCAAAACTTGTGACCCTTGACCAGGTCTGTGCCTCATGGGTTAGACTAGATCCACATATGTTGTCATCGAGTGGGACATCTAAGTTTTCAAGAACCTTTAGATTATTGAGGAGGTATGATCCGAAGAGTGAACCAAAGGATATTCAAAGAAGAGTTAAAGATCTTGGACTCTGTAGCCCAAAATTAAAATAACAAATAAAGTGAAACATTCCTAAATGCCTAATAGGCTCCTGATTATAAGTGTGATCCACAATACACCCATAAGCAAGACTCTAATCGATACGACTTTGTGGATACCCCATGACACTGAAACCTAAAGCTCTAATACAAAATTTTCACAGCCCAAATTGGGGCTTTAATATAATGGGCAATCCCAAGACCAACCTAGACTGGTCGCCCCCGTTACCCAACCCAACCACCAAATGCATACCCTAAGTCGAACGAAGTCCAAACATATAGCATGATAGCGTATCCAACCATGTGGTGACTTTAGGATAGGTCTAAAACCTAAACCAACCCAAAGAAGTCAAACTACCTAATATCCAATCAAACCAATACGGAAGACAATAACCAAACCAAGATAATAAGCCAATGTAAATATAAATAACATAAATAATCCATACCATACCCAAGTCCATAGTTTCCACACAAAGTCTCTAGACCAACCAAAGAGTACTCAGTCGAGACATGCCCCCGACCTTAACCAAAAACCCAAGTCTGTGAAAGATATGAAATATGTAAAGTGAACAATGACATAAAATAGATGCCTTCCAAACTATGGAATCTCACCACTTTAATCCAACATCGATTGTACCTGAATCCAATCACTAAGAAAGAGGAGTGGAATGGGCAGTTCCTGCATAGCGTAGGAATACAGCTGCACGTAGATGGGTTAGTGGGTGAACAACAACATATACTTAGGATAGGGCTAAAATAATACCATTTACAAAGTCAAGTAAAACTATCCAATGTACACAACCATACATATATATAACCATGCCGGGAAAGGTAATAGGGTTTAGCATGCCTTGAAAAATCATTATCTGGATTGTGTATCTTGGCCGTCCTAAGCTACCCATGGGCTATATGGGTTCAGCTCCCCCTACTGAAAGAGCCTTAGTGCGTGTAGTCGCACGACCAGGGAATTATCCCATAGGATGACTAGTACATCCCCCAATAATGTGACATAATACACACGAGCTACTAAGACAAATCCTCATATAAGAAAATACAAGTTTCTAATTTTTGTCCCTCTGGGGCCACCACTTTCCACGACTTTGATACATGCCCCGCCATTAATGTTCAATTAAAACTGTTTCCAAATGGCCAACCAATATACGTACTATTTTAGTAACCAAGGCCAATATTTGTGGTCTCGTCATACCACCCTTTGATTGCAAGTAATATCCATGGACAAACCATTTGGTTAAGGTGAGTTTCAAGTGCCCTTGCATATACCATATCAAACCACTTAGGAGACTTCCATGTTCCGCTAAAGCATAACCATTTGGCCTTTAGACTTTCCAAACCAATTAAACCAATTTTGTTAATGCATTCACTTTAGGGATTTCTATGTATCCCGAAAGGTTTTAAAAATAGACCAATCATGACCACAAAAACCTTTACCCCTTTGAGACCATTCCAAACCATTTTGGATTATGCCAAACATTTAAAACATTTATATCATTTAAACAATTTAAACCATGCAAAACCATACATAACTATTTAGAATTTCATTACCAAACCAAACCATGCAAGAGTCTTAATTAAAGTTCAACAATAGAATAAAAAATTCTTTGAGGAATTTTATCAAACATGTTAAGGGCATACCTTTACCAAAACCAAAACCAACATATAAACCTCCATAATTAGGGTTAATCAAGACCCTTTTGTTAAACCATAACCAAAAACCAACCACATATTAAAACTATTACGAAAAACATGTAAAAACTTAATTTAAACCAATACCAAACCATATGCATCGAGACCCTCAACAATTTTTTGAAATCTACAATTATGATTCATAAACCTGCGTTTAAAATACAATACAAATGCATTTATTTTGAAATAACAATTAGGGAAGGAGTACATGTCTTATACAAGTTGATTCATGAAAGAAATCTTGACCTTTGAGCCTCTTTGAAGAACACATGAAGAAACACTAACCTCCAATCTTCATGAGTGTGTTTGAGAGAGTATTTGATGTGTTTTAATCCTTTAAGAAGTATTATGGAAGGCCATATAGGATTATATGAAGTAAGGACATGAGGTTTAGGAGTAGAAAATATCCAAACTAAACTTGACTTAAAGTAAGGACAAGTCACATCTAGGGGTACGATTCCCCCTTACCATTCGTATCCTGGGGTATGAGTGGTACTCCAACTCGTACCCAAACCTTACCATAACCTTACCTACTAGTTTATATACATCTCACACCCCCTTAAATTGTACCAAAGGGTACGAGTGACACCCTCAATCTTACCCACCACTCTTATGTTGGACAGATTCCAAAAGATAACTCAAACATACACCATATTATAAACACACTGTCTAGGGTTTGAGTAAACCATCAAGGCAGCCCCTAACTCATATCCAATGGGTACGAGTGGTACCCTTGTGTCTTACCAAGCTAAAAGGTGCAAAACCTTAGAAATTTTTATAAGGGTCCTACTCTTATGGTATTTCAGTCTCCTCCACTAGGATCATTCGTCCTAGAATGACGAGTAAGGGTAAGAGGAAGCATGAGGTAACACATTAACACACACCAAACCTTCCCCAACCAAAGTAATAGGGCAAGAACACAAACTAAGATGAGAAGATCATCATGTATCCCAAGAACCATTTACACCCCAACACCTTTATTCTAACCTCTAACTAAGTTAGAAAATAATGATACAAAAGGAACCATTTCTTACCTATAACTAAGTTAGAAAACCAAAGATGTGTGGAAGAATACATACCCTACGAGCGAATTTCCAAAACAGAAAACTAACGCAGATCTATGGATGCCATGTCCACTTTCGTATCCTAAATGGCTTACTCGGACTTTTAGTTACACCTTGGAACCTTTTTCAAAGCCATACCTTTCATTTGTAGCTGGCAAACTCTTTAAATCTATGATCCTTAATGAGACCCCCTTAAAGAACAAGGAATTCGAGATACCAAAACCACCTAAAGGAACCTAGCCAACAAAGGACTATCCACCCTCCCCCCCCCCCCACAAAACATAGATTATTGGATGGATAGGATCCTTCTAAAGAGAAAATCCGAATCGATTTAGAATTCACTAAGACATGTCACTATGAGAGCTCGAGTCTAACTATTCACCACTACTTCCATGTTCAAGCCTATCAGAAGCTTAGAGTAGTTAACTTAAGCCACCAGGCTCTACTCCACACATTTGTCCCAAAGTGCTACTCCGCTTCCATCACCATTAGATGGAACCCCTGATAAAAAGACATAGACGAACCATCCCCAACGATTATAACTTAAAACCAAACCAATACAACTACTAATCTATGAAGACAATTCATAAAAACCATGCCTTACCAAACCTCTCAAGTACCCAACACAGCTATGGGTATATATACCAATCAAAACATCCAAGCCTACCGCTTACATACCCGCGGTATGATCTATCAATCAAAAGATCTAATACTATTTAATATTTCACAATAAATTTTCACCACTTATTATTTTCCTAACCATTTATCATGACAACAACTTTACCTAGCCTTTAAACCTTAACTCTAGTAGCCACCCTAGACTCTCCCCCACTAAGGGACTTCTACACTCCCTTTTAAAAATGTCACCATTCTCTCAAAGCCACTACCATCCTAAGGTAAGGAGAGTCATTAAGGAACCAAAGTAAGATAATTATCCATGCCTCCCAAGGCAAGACCCCAAAACAAGACACAACACCCAAGGCATTCAGTATTTCATAAAAACCACCTGGTCTAAAAAGAAGAACCATTCTGACAAAACCATACCACAAAAGCAGTCCTTAGATTGGACACTTAGAGAAATACAACCACACATACCATGGTTAATGTACTGTAAAGTCAAAACTCATACCCAGGGAATAAGGCAAATTTACAAAATGCAAAACTTCGGCATAACTGCCAATGGAATGCATACAACACTAGTAAAGTACTCCCTTAACCGTGATAGATGAGAATCTCTAGAATACGCAACCCGGCCTTCCCTTAAAGTCCGCTGCTAAATAAGGTTTAGACAAACCATAAACCTTCACCCTATTACACCTACAAGCATAATAATCTGCTCTAATAGGTATCACCTAAGACGTATACTAGAGACATTTGGTTTTCTCATACCTAAAATATTATCCATCCCAATGTTGCCTAGAGTTTAGCATAGACATGCAAAACAATTAAACCAATTTGACTCCAAGGTTCCCAATTAAAACAAAACTATTTCAAATCAAACTGTGGCCACCAAGACCTTTCAAAATCATTTGAATTTCAACCAAAACCAATTTATATTCCTGTAACCATTTATGCAGTGCAAAGATTTAAGAGTAGTCAAACCATATGACAAAATTACATTCAATGGTAATTTAAAAAACAAAATGAGGGCATATAAATTTCAAGGATAAAAAAGTAATTGGGTAATCCATAGTAACCCGAAATTCATTTGCCATTCCCATGCATCCCACAATGTTCATAAACATTAGTAAAACATGAATAATGCATCATAATCCATGGAAAACTAATTAAATAAGTGATTTGTCAAAATCCTCAATTGTACCAAAATCTATTTTCAAAACAATGAATATAGAAATCAATTCCATGCCCACAACAAAGTACAAGTAAAGGGACAAATATACATGCAAGCTTTCATAATCTATCATATCGAACAACTAGATCCCCAGTCCTTTGTTCAAACTAAACTTCTGACCTATAAGTCTCTTCCACTATTGTAATCCCCAAGTCACTAACATTATCCAACCTACCAATTTAACTTCAAAATTTTTGCTTTGCTATCCCAGGCTATTATACCCCGTTTTATCAGAAACAGATATCTAAGTTCGCACTTGGTGTCTATCAACTACCACGCACTACTAGAAAAGTACCCCACATCAAATGGAATGTACATATAAAGTACTCCCCCACTAGAAGGACACCGTAAATTCCTTAGTCACCCTCTGACAACCTACCCATTCCCAAGGGAAACTATCCCTCTTACGTAAGAGTGAAAACACTCCATAGTGAAAAATTAAGACTGATGAAACCTTCTCCAAAGAGATCCCTTAGTTGCTCTTTAGGATCTATTAACCAAACCAAAAATATTCTTAAAAGAAAGAATAGAAATTTGTACAATTGTTCGAAATAATACTATAATTCCAAACCAATCTCCCTATTAGAAAGTTACCACAAGTGTCATTAGAGGGACCCCAAGAAATTTATGCACCATCAAAGCCGATTGTAAGGAAAAACCTTCTGTGTTAGAATCTTCAACGCGAACCAACCGATAATAAAGACACCCATTTGGAGACCAATCTCTGAGCTCTAAGATAAAACATAACCTTTCCTTTAGTAGCCAGGGAATAAAATGAAACCATTATCCCGTTCCATAATCGACTCACCAGGGAGACTAACAGGTCCAATAATCTAATAATGATTAGCACGAGTGCAACCAATCTATTTCTTAAATGATATTGAAATCCACCATATTCGAGTCAAAAAACTCCACCAAGAATAGATACCACACATCCCAAAATACTCTTTTGGCAATTGCAGAGTTACCTATCAAGGTAGAAATAGAAAAATAAGAGAGTTTGAAACAACCTTTGTGACCAAAACCAAAATACACGGCCACACATGGGGTCACACAAGAGAGGGGACCCCAAACCAAATAAACCACACACACCACAAGGAAAGATTTTTCAACATACCAGTGTTGGCATCAATAGATGTCTTAGACACTTTAGGGATAGTTAGAGCATTAAGACAATCCCAACGAATACTGAAACCAAAGGTAGCACCCAATATCTAATTTTCCCTAAGTGGTAACCCTTGTAGTACACTTTTATTTATCCAGGAAAGTGTGACTACTTACCTAGCCTATTTTCAACCTCAACTCATTCCTCTTCGTACTAATAAGATCGAAATAGCATGATAGTGTTGTCTCTATTTGGCCAATAGATTAACAAAACAACAAAACTCGACTTTGGTAACCCCTTATTGGGGTAAACGAGAATAAGTTTCACCTTTAAAAATAGGGCCAGTGGAGACGATGAGATTCTACAAGGAAAACCAGAAGTTGTGACCCTTGACCAAGTCTGTGCCTCATGAGTTGGACTAGATCCAACCATGTTGTCCTTGAGTGGAAAAGGTGAGTTTCAAAAAAACTTTAGATTATTGGGGTGGTATGATCTGAAGAGTGAACCAAAGAATATTCAGAGAAGAGTTAAATACCTTAGACTCTATAGCCCAACGTAGGATAACAAAGAAAGTGAAACATTCCTAAATGCCTCGTAGGCTCCTGATTATATGTGTGGTGCACAATACACCCATAAGCAAGACTCTAATCAACACGGCTTTGTGGAAACTCGATGACACTAAAACCTAAAGCTCTAATACCAACTTTTTAAAGCCCGAATCAAGGCCTAGATATAATGGGCAATCTCAAGACCAACCTAGACTGGCTGCCCCTGTTACCCAACCCAACCACCAAACACATACCCTAAGTCAACCAAAATCCAAAAATACAAAAAGATAGCATATCCAACAAAGTAGTGGCTTTGGGATAGGTCTAAAACCTAGACCCACACAAAGAAATCAAATTACCCAATAGCCAACAAAACCAATGGGGAAGCCAATAACCAAGCAAAGATAATAAGCTAATGTAAATATAAATAACATAAACAATCCGTACCATACCCAAGTTTACAGTTGTCCACACAAATCCTCTAGACCAACCAAAGAGTACTCAGTCGGGATATTCCCCTGACCATAGCCAAAAACCCACGTCTGTGAAAGATATGAAATATGTAAAGTAAACCATGACATAAAATAAATGCCTTCCAAACTATGGAAGCTCACCACTTCAATCCAACATTGAATGTACCTAAATCCAATCACTAAGTAAGAGGAGTGGAATGGTCAGTTCCTGCATAGTGTGGGTGTACGCCATACATAGATGGGTTAATTGGTGAACACTAGCATGCACTAAGGATAGGGCTAAAATAATGCCATTTACAATGTCAAGTAAAACCATCCAATGCACACAACTATACATATATATAACCATGCCGATAAAGGTAATCGGGTTTAGCATGCCTTGAAAAAACCATTACCTAGGTTGTGTAGCTTACCGTCCTAAACCACCCACAGACTACATAGGTTTAGCTCCTCCTACTGAAAGGGCCCTAGTGTGTGTAGCCGTACGACCAGGGAAGTATCTCATGGGATGACTAGTATATCCTCCAATAGTGTGACATCATGCACACGGTCTATTAAGATAAATCCTAATATAGGCAAATATGAGTTTCAAGTTTTTGTCCCCCCGGGGTCACCACCTTCCACGGCTTTGCTACACGCCCTGTCATTAATGCTAAATCAAATCCATTTTCAAATAACCAACCAATATATTTACCATTTTATTAACCAAGTCTAAATAAACCACTTAGATTAAGGGGACTTTCAAGTGCCCTTCCATATACCATATTAAACCACTTAGAAAACTTCCATGTCCCCCAAAGCATAACCATTTATCCTTTAGACTATCCAAACCATTTAAACCAATTCCATTAATGCATTCACTTGAGGGATTTCAATGTATCCCGAAAGGTTTTCAAAATAGACCAATCATGACCATAAAAACCTTTAGCCCTTTAAAACCATTCCAAACCAGTTTAGATATTGCCAAAAATTTAAAACATTTATATCATTTAAACTATTTAAACCATGTAAAACCATCCATAACTATTTAGAATTTCATTACCAAACCAAACCATGCAAGAGTCCTAATAAAAGTTCAACAATAGAGTAAAAATATTCTCTGAGGCATTTTATCAAACATGTTAAGGGAATACCTTTACCAAGACCAAAACCAACGTATAAACCTCCATAATCAAGGTTACGCAAGACCTTTTTGTTAAACTTTAACCAAAAACCAACCACATATTCAAACCATTACCAAAAACTTATAAAAACACAATTTAAACCAACACCAAACCATATGCATCAAAAACCTCAACAATATTCCAAAATCCACCATTTATGATTCATAAACCAATATTTAAAACACAATACACCTGCTTTTATTTTCAAATAACAATGAGTGAAGGAGTACATGCCTTATAAAAGTTGATTCACCAAAGAAATTTTGACCTTTGATCCCTTTGAAGAACATATGAAGAAACCCTATACTCCAATCTTTATGATAGTATTTAAGAGAGTATTTGATATATTTTAATCGTTTAATAAGTGTTATGGAAGTCCATATAGGGTTATATGATGTGAGGACATAGGGTTTTAGGAGTAGGAAATGTATAAACTATCTTCAACTTAAAATTAGGACAAGTCACTTCCAAGGGTACGACTCCTCCTTACCGTTCGTATCCTAGGGTACGAGTAGTACCCCAACTCATACCCAAACCTTTCCATAACCTTACCTGTTGGTTTTTATATGATTCACAGTCTCTTAACTCGTACCAAAGGGTACGAGTAACACCCTTAATCATACCTACCACTCGTATGTTGGACAAATTCCATAAAACAACTCAAAAATGCACTATACGACTTGCCTTATACCACTCGTGTGTTCCTATATGACTCTTACCCTAGGGAGTAGTATCTTGGGTAATAGCTCAAGTAAACACACTACCTAAGGTACGAGTGAACCCTCAAGGCAGCCCCTAACTCGTAGCCAATGGGTACGAGTGGTACCCTTGAATCATACCAAACCAAAAAGGTCCAAAATCTTTGAAATTTTGAAGGGATTCTATTCCTAAGGTGTTTTAGGAAAGGGGTGGAAATTTTTTCTTAAGAAAGAGAGAGGGTCATATATTTTGTCTAGGGTTAGGGCCATTTTGGTCATTAAAAGGAAATGAAAGGGCTTTTAATTTGAGTCATTGGATCATATTTGATCAGTGGCTGAGATTAAAATTAGAATATGGGTCTGGTTGGGTTAAATTAAATCAAAAAATTAGGTCAAATAATTGATTTGAGGATTTTGATATTGGGGCAAAACTGAGGTTAATTTAGGCTAAAATTGATATAGATTTGATACAAAAAATGATTAAAATTAAATAATAAAGAGAAAGTTAAAATGAATTGAGCTTCTATTTAATACATTATACTAAATATATATTAATATTAATAATAATAAAATAAATAAAATAATTTTTCTCATGTATAAATAAATTATGTGAATAAAACTAATGACACGTAATATATTATTTTAAATCTATGACAATAATAATTTGAAATAAATTATGAATGCAAAATTTAAAATTACTAAAATAATAATAATAATAATAATAATAATAATAATAATAATAACAGGCAAAGTTTATAAATTATGAGTATGTATAATTGCGAAAATGATTTAATAAATATTAGCAAAATTATGTAAAATATAATATAATATAAAGAGAATGATAATATAAAAATAAATTTTATATTTTCAAATTATGAATACGACACATCAATATTTATTTAATACCAGAATAATTCATAAAAATATTGATAATTAAATTTAATTGGTTTTGATAAAATAGTAGTCTGGGAAAGCATCGAGAGATCAAAATTGGGTGTCAAAAGTTTTCCCTTCATTGGTTGTGAAACATAAAAGAATCATTGAGCAATGAAAGTTGACACAGTAGTCAATTTTTTTCGACTGAGAAAATTCTTTGTTGGAATGAAAGCAATAGGAAGTAGTTTAAAAATAGTGTGGCCGAGACTTTGGTTTTAAGTCGCCTACATGTCTTTGGTTTAGTGAGAATCAGGCCATGTGTATTTCTTGATTTAGGAATGAATGAGATTCTTACAATTGATGAATATTGAATTTGAAGGACAATAGCACGAGTTGATAGGATTAGATTGGTTTTGAAATATGGACTGTGAATATGATTGAAATATTGGGATAAACAAAATTATATGTCAGAATTGGGAGGAGAATAATTCTCAAACATCTTTCATTTTACCTATCACTTTTAACACAACAAGATAAAAATAATTAGCGTGTGTCTGCACATACACATATAGAAGGGAGAGAGAGATAGAATATTAAATAATTCAATTAAAACAATCATAATAGATAACAACAATTATGAGGGGAGATAAGAAAGCATATTTGACTTTATTCTTGTCGTTCCTGATTTTTGAGATCATGAAAAATCTACCCCAATTTTGTCTTTTAAGGAAAATGACCACACTGAGCATATACCTACAAAATCAAATGTCCTTATTTTAGGACGAAAAATCCCAATTGTCTAACATATCCTATTTTAGGACGCGTGAACCCGATATGCCCAAAATATCCTATTTTAGAGTGGATAAACCGAACATATCTGATTTTAGTGTGGATGAACCCGGCACGTCAAGCATATCTTACTTTATGATGGACATATTTTATTAAGTATGTCCAACATATCCTATTTTAGGATAGATGAACCCAGTATGTCAAGCATATCCTATTTGTGGGTGTATGAACCCGGTATGTCAAGCATATCCTATTTTAGGGTAGATGAACCTAAAATGTCCAACATATCCTATTTTAGGGTGGATGAACCCGTTATGTCAAACATATCCTATTTTAGGGTGAATGAACCCAACATGTCCTATTTTAGGGCAGATGAACCTGGTGTGTCAAGCATATCCTATTTTAGGGCAGATAAACCCGGCGTATTAAGCATATCCTATTTTAGGGCGGATGAATTCAGTGTCAAACATATTTTATTTTAGAGAAAATGAACTGGTGTCAAACATTTCCTATTTTAGGGTGGATGAACCCGATATATCAAGCATATCCTCCTTTACGTTGGACGAAACCCTGTGTCCTTAGTCTGTCTATAACTTTTTGTCTTTGTCATGCCAATGAAATTTTTGAGCACCCTCAAAAAATTTTGCCTTAGTTTAAAATATGTTTGTACACTTTCTTGTTAATCGAAATGTTTCCTATAGGTAGAATTTTTGAGGTAATCTCAAAGATTTTGTCCCAGTTATTACTTTTGAAGTCTTATATTC
This sequence comes from Capsicum baccatum var. pendulum, assembly GCA_030864225.1. Taxonomy (NCBI): domain Eukaryota; kingdom Viridiplantae; phylum Streptophyta; class Magnoliopsida; order Solanales; family Solanaceae; genus Capsicum; species Capsicum baccatum. The sequence goes on from CM061553.1 coordinate 204,467,837, forward strand.
CTGCATCACTTAAAGAAAATGTTAGTTCAAAAGAAATGGTTGTCTTTTATTCAAACATCGAGGTTCGACTTTGAATCTATAATTTTTTATTTGGAGTCATGAAATGGGCTAAAATAGCTTATATGTATAGAACAGAGTCTAGTCAAACGCTAAGATGATTTAAATATACAGAGTAGAGAAACGTTTTATCAAATTAAGAGCAAACCCAAGAAGGGTGCCTATGTATCCAAATGGTAGTCAGGTCAAATGTCATTCATTAGTACAAAAAGAGAAACACATATAAATGCAAGAAATTTTATTGATTAGAAATGGAATTTTGCTTGATGGTTTGTCATGCTTCCTTGTCAGGTGTCTCGAGAAAATTTCTATCGGAGTACCTTGGACAACAATTGTGCCTATGGTAGTGTCATAAATGTTTATTAGTGGACCTTGTCGCACTACAATTTTGCCTTTCTCAATCAAATCTTTGATATTGTACCTTAATTCTGAACATTCCTCAATAACATGTCTTTGAATATTTTAATGATATATACACCTTTTGGAAAAGTCAAAATTCAAAGGTGGGTATTTGGGATCCAACCTTTTCTTGGTTTCCAAACTCCTTGAGCAAACATATTTGAAATATTCCAGCCAAAGATTTAGTTAAAGGGGTAAAAGTATGAGGTTTCAATTTCTTTGGTTGATAAGAATTGGATGGCATCAGGGAGTCTGTCGTTGAGGATATGTTGGTGAGATTTTGGATAACGAGAACTTTATGGGTTATACGGGTCAAAAATAGCATAAGCATGTCTAGTATTTGGATAGTGTAGTTCTTGAGGAGTGAAGGTTGAGATATGCTCTTCTTTTTCTTCCTTCAGTGAGGTTTTTTATGCTTGAAAAGTAGCTTGTATTGCAGAAGAATCAATAACCTTTCCTTTCCAAATGGAATATTCTAATCTCTTTCCAATTAAAATCAGATCATCAAACCTTTGAACACACAAGCAGCATAACTTTTGATAGTAAATACCATCGAATAATCTAATAAAAGATTGGACCAACTCTCCTTTGAGAATAGGAGAACGTATCTTTGAAGCTTCCAATATCCATCGTGTTGTGTCCATTCACCTTATTTCAAACAAGTCCAACATCTTCAGATCGACCTTGATATTAAACTTATATTGCCTTACAAAGTCTTGGGCCATGTCTTTCCATGTATTCCACTTGTCAAAGTCTTATTTGACATATCAAGTATGCATTATTCCTAATACGATTTGGATGAAAAATCTCATTAGGAGAGCTCCATTATCTCCTATGCCAATTAATTTGCCACAATAGTCCTTCATATGTGTAATTGGGTCTCCAAATGCATCAAACACATTGAGTTTTGAAACTTTGTGTCCTGAAGGCAAATCAACCACTAGATGTAGACATAGTTTCTGATATCTGAAATCATATATACCTTTGGAATGTAGACATTCGCCCAGCCTCTTTTCCAAGTCAAGAAACTCTTGTGTCACCATATTTTGCAAAGTACCAAGGGAATGAATAAAGAGATGTGGGGAAGAAGGGAATGAATAAAGAGATGCAGGGAAGAAGGTATCTTGTGCTGGGGAAGAGGTAAATCTATGTTAGAAAAAGGATCAAATTTGTTAGGTAATTCATACAACTGCAGATTCTTGACCGATTCATTGTTCAAATGCTAGACAAATAAGCCAAACAAACATTTCCACATAGCACATATAAGTTTGAAACATAATAAACATGAAAACAAAAGGCAGTCTAGGATGAAGACTCAAACGTAATAATTAAACTAGGCATAGACATTTGAACTACTAATACACGAAATAGGATAATGATAGAACATGATGTTGAAATTGAAGAAGATAAGAAGGAAGGAGAATGGATAAGTTCGACTTTTGTTGAATATCATATTGAAATTTCTTTTATGATTGATATCATATGACATTGTTAATCCATTTAACTCCATATTAAAAAATAACAAAACAAGGGGATAGAAATTTTTATCTGATGAGACCGAACCCATTAAATGAGTGCCTATATATCGCTCTTATAGGGTAATCACGTCGTACGTAGTTCCAATCGACTCAAATGGAGTAACTTTCTTTTGATGCAACACCAAACTCTTATGCTCAGCTTTACTATTGACAAGGCTGATAAACATTGCTTGGCTGTCCATTTTTTATGTTCAAATTTTGTCAACCTTAGAAAAATAAACTTATAATTAGTGAAAAGATACGCATGAATGAACAATCTACTTATTCAAAAATAATGAGTTATACTCATTTTGAGTGAATAGAAGTTATGAGAGCTCCATGTAACTTAGAGGTTGTGAAAGCTAAAGTACAACCTGAATATGATAACATCAATTATCGAGGATCATGGTAGGACAATAATATATAAGCGTCGAAATCATACGAAGAGAAGGTCCTAAAATGATAAGTTGCCCAAAGAGATTATAAATAGGATTAGAACCCATTATCAAATAAAGAGCTGGACCAAGAGAAGACTACTATGCTAACGGTTATTTTAGAAGACAGAGTTAAGTTAGGGGAATAAATTGGAAGTTTTAAATAGGCCCCAAAAGTGTATTGGAGGGTTCTAACATGACGATAATTTTAAAATTAAATAGATCTAAAGTGAGGGATGCTAATAGTAAGGAGTGACTAAGACAAGAATGAAAATAACAAGATAGGTAATATATCAACACATACATAGAAATTCAATATATATTAAATAATATTATGCGTCCTTTTGGGGTAGTGAACCCCTTTGGAGTTTGATTGAGATTAACACTCAAGTCATCAAAGGTTCCAAGGCATCCTAGATTGAATGAGACATAAATTTCTTAGTATATGAAATACACATCCACGTTATAAAAAACAAAAGTGGTTTCATGATATGATTCCCTCAAGTGGACAACTCAAGAGTGGGAAAGCTCACGACTATCGATGCAAAGCTGATCGACTGATTCATGAGGCATTTCCTGCAAAGGTATTTTAGGAATGAACGTTTGTGCAACCATACAACCGTTCTTAAAAGAAAAGAAAAGGAGGTTCCAAGTGGAGGAAAATATTAGAGGACTTTCATTTATAGAAAATGGAACCATGTAGCACGTAATAAGAAATATAATAACATATTTAGTAATATAAGATGAATAAATGTAAAATAAGACAACATATAGCCACACAAAAGGGAAAAAAGAGGAAAGATGATAGATATGAAGAGATATATATAAAACACATAAGGAGAGAAAAGGACTAACATGGAGAAAAGACTAATGATGATGCTAAAAATAAATAATAAAGGAAAAATAAATGGAGCAACTAGAAAAACACAAACATCAAGATAAAATAAAATTCAGACAAATAGAGGAAAATATAGAATTCCACATAAAACACAAATTCGTAATGGTTAGAACCTAAGTATCCCTAGCAGAGTCGTCATGTTGTCGTGCCCCATTTTTCACGCAAAAAGCAGAATTCAACATGACAACTCCTTTTGGGATGGTTTAAAGATTAAAGAATCATCACCTAACAAATTAAGTTGTGTTAGAGCACCATTCTAGAATAATTACAAACCAGTAAACTAGTCTATATCACCAGAAATTAGGCAAGGATTTAAATTACCTTGAAAGAAAGTTGTTAGGCACCTTTTGAGGTCCACAAATGTGGTTTCCGATCAAATTCATATGCTACGAGGGAATTCTATATGATAAGCAAAGGTCAATTATTTTAATGAACTTAACATTAACTAAGTGATAAAATAATAAATAAATAAATAAATAAATAAGACATGCAACATGATTATTCTTAAATTACTAATTATCTAATTGAGAGAAGATACATAAAAATGAAAGAGATAAGCAAGGAGAGAGAAGTTACACAATTTATATAACAAAGGACTTATTAAATAAGAAATCTAAACCATCCCAAATAAATAAGAAAAAATTAGTAATAAAATTAAGTTAATAAAGTGAAGCTTTTCAATTTGAATAAAAGTCCTTTGAGAGAAAAAAAACTATTTGTCGCTTTTATAGGGACGATGCTACGATATCATTAATCACCCTCTTTCACCTTAGCAATAGATTTAATTGGAGGTCGGTCTTAAGTTAAAATAATAATATTAGATTTTTCTCAAAAGACGAGTGTAAATTTTGAGTTTTAAGATATAAACACATAAGAATATTTACGTATAGATACATGTAATCTATATTTTTAAAACTTTAGTGAGTGATACTCCCCGGAACACGTCGGTTTAGTTTAAAAAAATATGTGAATTAGACCTCATAATTCATTTAAATTTTGCACTAACTATAGGTTAGGAGATAATATTTAATAATTTTAAAAGGCCTTGTCCAATTGAAATTGTAGAAAAGGAATTGAACAATTGTTTTGACGAAAAAGAATTAAAGAATTAATTTTATGTTTTTAAAAAATATTGCATAAATAAAAGAAGTAAAAATTGAGAATAAGGATTAGAAATGAGGCACGTAGCAAATAATTTCCTAACCCCCCATAAGCAATCCTCATACTATTTATTATTACATAAAATTTATGCAATAGTTAGTACAGACCAAATTAATAGAAATACGACAAAGCAAAAACTATTTGGTCAATCTTGAAAAATGCCTCTTTTATTAACATGAAAACTTTTCATATCCCCTAGCCAAATCGTACGCTAATTTAAACCTGTCAAACATAGATACAACACCAAAATATGAAGAGAACAATAATCTAGAACGACTAATGATAGCTTATTTTAAGAACACATAAAACAAAGCAAGGACATCATATGCATACGAATGTGAAACACAGTTAAAGTAATACTTAAAGTCACATAGAACTAACACATAGGTATTGAATGCGTAGTTAAGAAAACTAGCTTGTTGACAATGATAAAAAACTTTAAAGAGAGAGTACACAATAAAAGATCAGAAAGCTCTAAAAAGAAATTCGCAGTCTGTCCTTCCGAAGCAATAGCAAAATAGGAATCGAAAGTATATACATTTTCGAGAGAGAGAGAGAGAGAGTAAAAAAGGAGGATCAAAAGTCTCCTTCAAGCAGAGAAATATCATGCTTATATAGAAATAGAGTGGTATAGAACTAAAGGAAAAGAAGATACTCAAAACAATATTCATGCCACAAAAAAAGGAAAAGAGATATTCCTAAAATCAAGTTGTGAAAATTCTTTTCTTTAAATAAAGTGAGTCAATTAAGGAGAGAAAAAATATCTTTGGCTATCATAATTAATTAAGTAAAAATAAAGAAGTAAATGAGAACAGAATATTCAAAAAAATCATTTAGTAAAGATATTTTTAATTTTTTAAGGTAAAAATGGATAGAAAATTAATGAAGAATCAAAACACAATAATTAAATGAGTAAAAAATATCTATCTCTTAACAAGTTAGGAAAGGCAATCAGTCAAAGAGCACAAAGTTCAAAGTTTTACCAAAAATAGACAAGAACAAAATTTGTCACATATTATCATTTAAGTCATAGATTAATCAATCACTAATATTCTCAATTTGAAATAAACAAATCAAAGACTAACATAATCTGTTATCAATTTAAATACAAAGAGAGATCATTTAATTTGTAATGAAATATTTAGCTTCATCATAATTTAACAAATAAGAGACTACCACAAATATGAATTAGGAAATCAGGAAATAAAAGGATTAAAATTGCAAGTTATAGTAGAAATATTTTTGACTTACAAGGATCGAACAAAGATTCTAATTTAGGATGATTCACATATAGCAATACACAAAGAATGAATAGGCAAATAATAATTAAGTTTGAAACTGATTCCACAACAATATCAAATCATAGGGGAATAGATTAAGCCTTGAGATAGATGAGCAATCACTTGAGGATACGATGTACATTAAAGGAACATATCCATCTTAAAATTAGAACTATGAACCATTGATAGTGACCGAGATAAGATGAGTATCTACAAACCTTCAATCTTTCAATTCTCTAGAGATTTAATCATGAGAAATTATGAGTGTTCGTTCATGGTGCTCGCTCCATCAGAGCTTTTTAAAATTCATGGAGAAGAGAGTTTTTGTATGTTTAAGGGAGAAAAGTGAGAATCAAAGGGACAATAGAGGTCCATCGCCTGGTAGGTCACCAGATCCATGGGGATGGCAGCGGTGCGAGGATAAAAGAGAGATAAGGGTATCTCCAGAGTGTCTCGCCGATGGCTGGTAGAATTTTTCCAAGGTTTGGTGACAATGAGGTGTGACTATTGGCTTTTATGAGGCAGCGAAGGTGGGATTTTGACGGTAGGAGGCGATGTCAACTACAGGATAATTGCACAACTAGCACGCCATTTTCCCAGCTGCCAGTGATTATTGTTGGTCTATGGGCATTAGGCGTTGGCTTGGTGGTGAGGGTATTATTTTATCGGTAGTTGGACAGAGATAGAGGAGAGACTACAGTGATAGGAAAAAGAGGGAGAGGGGCAGTAGTTATTTCTTAAAAGAGAAAGAGGGTCAGATATTTTTTCTAGGGTTAGGGTATTTTTGATCATTAAAAGGAAAGAAATAGGCGTTTAATCTAAGTTGTTGGATCATATTTGATCTGCGGTTGAGATTAAAATTAGAATATGGGTTGGGTTGGGTTAAAGTGAATCAAAAAAATTAGTTCAAATAAATTGATTTGGGAATTTTGAGATTGGGACAAAATTCAGGTTAATTTAGGCTAAAATTGATACAAATTTTGTACAAAAAATGGATAAAATTAAATAAAAATTAGAAAGTTCAATTGAATTGAGATATTATCTATGAAATATAGCAAATAAATATTATTAGTAATAATAAAATAAATAAAATCATTATTCTCAAGTATGAATAAATTATGTGAATAAATTAACGACACATAATATATTATTTTAAATCAACAACAAATAATTTAAAATAAATTAGACACCAATAAATTATGAATATAAAATTTAAATTCACTAAAATAATAATAATAATAATAATAATAATAATAATAATAATAATAACAATAACAATAATAATAATAATAGACAATGCTTGTAAATTATGAGTATGTATAAATGACACGACCCAAACTAGGGTCGTATGCCTCAAACCCAACCAGGAGCAGAGACCATCCCCAATATCCAAGCATAACCACGCTACACCTGATATCGGATGAATTTCAATTATATAACATAACAATATGGAACAATCATAAATCAAATACAGTTAAACGGCGCCAACCCCAATACCAATACCAATGCCAAGGCTGACACCAATACCGACACCACCCAACTAACCTAAAGTAGTCTCACAAAGCCTCTATCCAAAATCAAAATAATATCTAGTCAGGATATGCCCCCAACCATAGCCAAAACCTAAGTTTAAGCAATAACAAAAGTGTGTAGAGAAGTCCATAACATGAAATGGAGGCTTCCGGAGTATGGAATCTCATCACTTCAATCCGATACAAAATTATCCCTGAATTCAAATTACTGAGCCGGAGAAGTAGTAGGAACGGTTCCTACATCGTGCAGGGATACAATGCTCGTAGATGGGTTAGCGGGTGAATGCTAGCGTGTACTCAGGAGTATGAATGAAATAATGCCAACATTTAAAACTAAGTAAATAACCATATGTAATCACATCCATACATATATATAATCCATGCCAGAAAAGGGAACCTGGTTTAGCATGAATTTAAAACCTTTAACCTGGGTATGTGTAGCTTTACCATCATAATCCACCCATAGGATATATGGATCTAGTGTTACCTCCTGAATGGGATCTAGTGCATGTAGCCATACGAACCAGAGATATCTCAAGGGTTGGGGATTCTTGTGTACCCTTTACCCTCCACGATACATATATACAAGTATAACTTAGGGGATTTCCATGTACCCTATAAGTATATAGTCACCATGACCAACCCTCATGTCAGTAAACATGAGTTTCTAGTATGCATCCATTGGATTCACACCTTCACGATTAGCTATCACACCTACCTTTATTGCCTAATTAAAACCATTAGCACATAACCAACCACTGATTAGAGAAGTTATTAACCAAGGCTTTATGAAGTGGAATCGTCATACCGACTATAGCATGATAGCAATATCATTAGCCAACACTTAGGCGATTCCCATATACCCCGCATGATTTTCCAATTTACCAAAACCATGGCCACCAAGGACTTACCAAATCATTTAAACCAATTTAGGTTCCATACCGTAGTATACAATGCAATAGCTTCAATAAAAGTCAAACTATGTGACAAAATCATTCTTATAGGCATTTTAATAAATATGTTGAGGGCATATAGTTTCAAAAACCAAAACCAATAACCAATTAACCATTCCCATGAAACCACATGTTCAATTCCATAATTTTAACATAAAAACCATAAGAAAAACATGGGAAAACAATATTCATCCATTAACAACAAAAACTCCCAACATATAATTCAAAACTAAATAATATCCATAATTAAATTATGAAACTAATTCACTGAAATATGAATTTAGTTGAACTAACAATCAGGGAGGAGTAACATGCCTTATCCATACTGTATTATGCAATGCAATAGTTTCAATAAAAGTCAAACTATGTGACAAAACCATTCTTATAGGCATTTTAACAAATATGTTGAGGGCATATAGTTTCAAAAACCAAAACCAAGAACCAGTTAACCATTCCTATGAAACCACATGTTCAATTCCATAATTTTAACATGAAAACCATGAGAAAAACATAGGAAAACAATATTCATCCATTAACAATAAAAACTCCCAACATATAATTCAAAACCAAATAATATCCATAATTAAATTATGAAAACCATTAACTAAAATATGAATTTAGTTGAACTAACAATCAGGGAGGAGTAACATGCCTTAGACACCAAAGAAGACAGGGATAAACCACACTTGAGAGCCTTAATTGACCAACTTGAAGGAAACCCTAGCCTTTTCTTAACCCAAGAGCTTGAAATAGATTTGAGAGTGTTTAAAGTATTTTTGATTGAGAATAATAGGGTAAATAAAGTCCCAATAGTGTTTTAAGTCGTGGGGTCAAAAGGGGTTAAGAGGAAAAATGTCCAAAATACCCTCAGCTTAAAAGCTGACAAAGAAACATAGGTAGGCATGGTTTGGGCACCTCACTCATACCCTATCATACCCCAGATAGTACCTCAAGGGCTTGACAATGTTAATCATGCAATTTTCCCTACTCTTCTCATCCCTCTCCATATGAATCATATGGAGTCTAGTCATACCTTGGACATTGAATGACCTATGACACACTACGACTTTGGCTACTAAGTCTTACCCACATCATATGACTAGTAATCATGAGATTCATGATAGCCAGAGAGTTTAAAACTCAGGAAATTTCTAAGGGTCAAACTCAGGGTGTTTCAATAAATTGCAGAAATAATTTATAAATATTAGAAAAATTATGTAAAATATAAAAATGATAATATAAAAATGATAGTAAAAAAATTAATTATATATTTTCAAATCATAATACAATACATTAATATTTATTTGATACAAAAATAATACAAAAAAAACACTAATAATGAAAATTAATAGTTTTTGATAAAATAATAGTATGAGAGGAATATCAGGAGGTCAAAACTGGGTGTCAACAGTTATTATAGGTATTTTCTCAATTTTCTACAGAGCTACTGTGATACTATTTGACCTTGGGTCTACATTCTCCTATGTGTCTACATATTATGCTTTTGGTTTTTATGCTATATGTGAGCCCGTAGCTATACCTCTTTGTGGTTTATCCCTGTAGGATATTATGTATTTGGAGATCAATCATACTGATTACATTTATAGAGTGTGAGACATAGGTAGAAATGATTATTCTAGATACGGTTAATTTTGATGGTATCTTTTGTATAAAGTTGGTTAGCTCCAAATCATGCTATTTTGGATTGTTATACCTAGATCATGACCTTATCAATTCTAATGTTCTAAGGTTAGCTTAGAAGGTACTATTAATTCAGGTGTGAAGTGAGTTATATATTTTCTACAAGCTCACCACATGGTAGAAATAAGATTTTTGTCCTATTTGGCATATGTCTATGATACTAGTGTTGTCGCACCACCTCCTATGGATTTTATTCAAGTTGTTCACGATTTCATAGATGTGTTTCTATGGATTTGTCTAGTATTCCTTTGGATTTTAATATGGACTTTACTATTTATGTGGAGCCGGAAACCAAGCCCATCTTCATTTCTTCCCATAGGATGTCCCTAGCCGACTTGAAGGAATTGAAGGAGTTTTTGTAGGATTTTTTGAGTAAGGGATTCATTAGAGCTAGTATATCTCCTTAGGGTGCTCCTATCTTGTTCATAAAGAAGAAGAATAGTACTATGCGCATGTGTATTGTGTATCGATAGTTGAACAAATTATTTGTCTAAAACATGTATCCTGTTCCTTGCATTGATGATTTGTTTGACTAGATTTAAGGCTCTTCCATGTTTTCTAAGATTTATTTAAGATTTGGGTATCACTAGTTGAAGATTAGAGCTTTGGATGTCCATAAAAAGGGCTTTTGGACTTGATACGATTATTATGAATTTTTCATCATGTATTTTGCATTGACCAATGCCTCTAAAACATTTATGGATTTGATGAACAGGGTATTTTGATCATATTTTGAGTCCTTTGTGATTGTATTTATAGATGACATATTGGTTTATTCCAAGAATGAGAACAATCATGTGAGACACTTAAGGACTGTACTTTAGAGATTGCGTGATGAGAAGTTATATACCAAGTTAACTAAGTGTGAGTATTGGTTGGATTATATCTCTTTCTTTGGTCATATGGTGATCAATGATGGAATTATTATTTATCCAACCAAGAAAATGACGATTCTTGATTGGGCTAGACATAATTTTCCCCCCAAAATTCAGAGTTTCATTGATTTAGAGGGTTATTATTGGTGTGTTTTAGAGGGTTTCTTTTGGATTGCAGCACATTTGACCAAGTTGACTAAGAAGAAGGTTGTACTTCAGTGGTCAGATGCTTGTGAGTGAGAAGAGCTTCTAAAAACTCAAGGAGTTACTACCTTTGGCTCCTATCTTGACTTTTTCAAAAAAAAGGCATGGGTTTTTACCATGTTTTGTGATGCTTTGGCGTTGGTTAGGGTGAAAATTTTATGTAGAAGGGTAAGGTAATTGCTTATGCTTCTCGCCAGTTGAAGCCTCGTGAGAAGAATTACCGGACCCATGATTTGGAGTTGGCAGCCACAGTATTTGTATTGAAGTTGTGGAAACATTCCTTTTATGGAGTTCCTTGTGAGATTTTCTTAGATCTTTGTAGTCTTTATTACTTTTTTCATAGATGAAATCTTTATATGAGGCAACAATGTTGACTTGTGTTACATAAGGATTATGACCTCACTAATCTTTATCATTCAAGTAAGGCTAATGTGGTTGCAAATGCCTTGATCCAGAAGATGACTAGTATGAAGAGTTTAGCTCATCTCTTTATTAGGTCCAATGCTTCACCTACTAATTTTGATGTTAACAAGCCAATAAAATTTAATAAAAGAACATTTACTTGTGGTAAATTTATTTTTGGTACAGATTTATTTGGCGATGATCTAAACAAACAAGAAAAAGAAGATATTATGAGAGAATATGTGGAAGAAAAAGATTTGTCCAATTCAAGATTTATTTAATGAAGAACAATTTGGTAGAGGTCTCAACAAATATGGAAAAGAAGACATTGTGAAGGATATTTGCTGCAATTGTATGGAAGAAAATATTCTACATAAGGAAAAAGTCAAGAGCAATTTGTAACTCAAGTAAGGTCCAATAGTTATAGAGCATTAAGATATGTCTGAAGTTCAAGTTTAAAAAAGAGGCCAAATTCCAAGTGATCCAAATTCAAATCAAGAAGATGGATGTGCTTACATACAAATCAATATCCAAGGTGAAATAAAAAGGATCATAAAATTCCCTTGAATTGACAAAAATAAGAGCTCATATTTGTACAAGCCAAAAAAAATAGTGCAGAAAAACTATTGGAAAGAATATTTGTTTATTTGGAAAGAAGATATTCTATAGAGATATCTATGAGAGATCTCACATACCACCGCTGGAATTATTTAGACAATAAAGTAAGGTTGTTTGAGATTTTTCAGTGAAATATTCCATAGAATCTATAATGAGGAGCTATGGATAGAAGACTAATCTTATGGATCTTCTACAAGGGAAGACCACATTTGAAGTTGTTCGAAATACCAAGATATCCTTATTCCAAAATCTATAAGACAACTAATAAAATCTGTACAAGATCGTGAAATGAAGAAAATCAAGCGTAAAAGGTGCAACTATCACAACTTGTCTTGTAAAGAGAAGAAAGAGAATCTACAATAATCAATATTTATTATGAAGCCAATTTTTTTTTGGATTGCTCAAAATCAAGAAGAAAATCTTCATAGATTGTTTGAAGATTCAAGGAAGCATTACAGGTACTATAACTACAAGAACTCATTAGTGGAGATATACGCATCCACGCTTACTTTTGTCTCAACCACTCTCAAGTTTCTATGTTCTACTCTTCATAAGTATTGTAATTCATTATCAAATTACTATGTAGTCAAAAGAGTAAAGAGAGAAAAAATAGTATTTGGTGAGGCATTTTATTGAGAGGCTGTGTCATTATCATTTCTTTGTTGAGTGATTGAAAACCAAAAAGTCGTTGTTGGTGAGCGGGTTAAAACCAACCCTTGATCATTGTTGGTGAGCAAGTGAAAACCAACCTTGTAAACGTTGGTGGTGAATGCCAAAAACCACTAAGATTGTACTCAAATCAAGTTACAATCAGCTTAATGAGAGAACCTCCTTGAAACTCAAAAAAATTGGAGTAAGATACCACATTGGTTTCGAACCGGTATAAAAATCCTGGCTTCATTTATTTTGTGCTCTCATATTATATTCAGCATCTTAAATGTTTTTTTGAAGGACTAAAAATTATTTGTAGGTTGTTTCGTCATCAATCAACTGGGTAAAGATAATAGTCAACTAGCTAAATTCTTATAGGCTTAAAATTCACCCCTACTCTTTACTTTCAATTGGTATCAGAGCCTCGTATCACATCTTTATTTCTTCTTAACAACAAGTGAGTAAAGATTCATGATAGGGTATCAAAATGAAGTTAAATTTCAAGAAGGACTCTTGATAAGCCATGGCCCTACTTCAACGTCCCATACTATAGTTAGTGGAAGGCAAGAATGAGGACTTATGTTTAATAGATGAATTATTAGGCCTAGCTAATTAGTCTGAATGGGCCAAGGACTATTTTGAAAAACAATGATGGAAAGAAGTTTGGAAAAGAGACTTCCATATTTGAATACACAAATGAGAATTTGGATATTCTGCAAACAAATGCTAAAGCAATCTATTTGCTTCATTGTGCTCTGAGTGAAGAAGAAGATGAGAAAATATCCACCTATAAACTACTAAAGAAATATGGAGCAGATCAAAAGTTATCCATAAGGACAGCTTAAAAAATAAAGGAGCTCAAGAAAATATTGAATAAGATATTCAGAAATGTCAAAAGGCAAATAAGAAAAAATCAGAAAAAAAGAGGACAATTCATCCAGGATATTCAAGAAGACCAGAGTGAGGTCCAACAAATAAGGAAAATACAATCTTATAAATTTGGTGAGTTTGTCCATATTAACTTAGAGTTTCCTTAGATCAAGAAAAAGAATAATTAAAGAACATCAACTTGGAGTGATGGGGATGAATCTACTAAAGAGAAGGATAATTAAGAAATGTCTAATGTATGCTTGTTGGTACTAAAAGAAATCAATAAGGTAAGATCTCAAACTCGCAATAAGTATAATCACATACAAAATGGTTTAGATCGAGTCATAAATGATTTAGATCACACTTTTGATGAACGTAGAAAAATTCAAAGATTTTTTTAAGTAAAAAGGCCAACTTGGCCATTTATTAAAGAAAAATAAAATTTTGTACAAATGAAATCCAGCCCAAGCATAAGGACCAGATACAAAAATGACACAAAAACAAAAACAACAAAAAGACTATCCAAAATCAAATGAAAAAATTAGGAATATCTTCATAGTTTTCATCGCCAAGGATTGAGCCGATGTCGATAAAAATCGATGTTCAGCTTCATGTCTCATCTTCTTCTTACAAAATCAGCTTCGCAAAGAAGAGATGAAACATTTCTGAGATTTTTGATATTCTTCACTTGCTTCTCAGCTCAAATCTTATATGTTTTATTAAGAATTAAAAGGGTTACACTCCTCTAAAGTTTTAGGGTTTAAATTCGAGAATTTGGTTGAGCTTTGTGTGCATTTTATCCTGTGTGTTTAAACTTCTCCCAAACTCTATGGAATTACCTAAAATATGCTTCTCTATCTCAACCAACCTCCATCAGTACCTCCTGAACTCAGATTAGTTCTTTCTCTTTATCTTCTTCCTTTCCTACCTGATTATAGTAAAGACTTTCACTAATTTCATCTTTTTTGACAAGTTTAGCTCAAATGAGAAGCTAATACCACTGTCCTAATAATCAAATGAAAACTCTATTACCAATAAATCCAATAGATTATATATGCATCCTTGCTTATCCTCTTTTAATTACAACAATTTTAGTATATCCATTTACTGGTTTATTTCATGTGCATTGTGTTGCTGTTGCTACTCGGTACCTGACTTCATTGTATGATAACTTCCTATCTACTATTATAATTTTCTTGAAGTTGATCTTAATTTCATATGCGACTATTAGTGTGATGCTCTCCATTTTGGGCATCTTTTTTATTATGAGATTAGGAACTTGATTTTTTATCCATGTTCAAGAGAACCCTTGCTTATTTTGGTAATTTTTGAAAAGTGCAATAGGTTAATCTTTCAGTATCTACAAAAATGAAAATTTTATTAGCAATAAAACTAGTTACTTTGTTTCCTTCCCTTTACGCATATTTAAGAATCACCTCTACCCTTTTCATAAATTCTTGAATCCACCTTATTTCTATAGCTATGGACCAAGGTATTTCACAATCATCATCCATAATATTCTTCACAGCAAGAGAATTAGTCTCTAATATCAAAGAGAGAGATTATGAACTCAGTAATCTAATTTCATTCTTAGAGCCATCACCTCAGTCATTAGATTATTTGTGTCCCCTATTCTCCTACTTTCAACAAATAAAAATTGCCCTAGTCATGTCTTATATAGAACTAGAGCTATGACCAGGGTTTCCCTTAGAGGCCCCATAAAAATTTCACGTGTACAGCCCTACCTTGGGAAGTGACCAATACACCACAGTACAACTAATTCTAGGTGTGTAACCCTATATAAAACTCAACAGGTCAGGCCAATTCCAACAAATAAATTTAAATCAAGGATATAGTGTTTTAATTAAGAACACTATATTCCTGGTTATTTCCTTCCTAACATTTCAAGTTGATATTTTACCTCCATGTTTATTCATATACCTTCTCTTCCATAGCTGTCATAGAATGAACGTAGGAATAGCCTTAAAGAGAGAATCGAGCTTAGTATTTATGGGTGCATTCCACCATTTAAAAACACACTCGTTTACTTCTAAAAAGAGACCACCAATCCTGTAAATGATTCAAAATAGGACCATACATTGTTAGGGATTGGACATGTTATAAATAAAGGCTCAATAGTTTTCTCCACCCTATTTTCATAGAAACACCCACTGGAAATATTTTCCTCCATCATATCCAAATAAGAAAATAAACCTTAAGTGGGATACCCTTCATCCAAATCCTCTTAAATATCAAAAGGCTTTCCTTTTTTTCTCTCAAAAACTCCTAAGCAGATCCTACATTGAACTTTCCAGAAGCATTTAACATCCACCATGCTTTGTCTCATTGCTCTTTATCCTTCTTACACTTCACATTTTGCATGACATTATTGAAAACCTAATAACCAATGTATAATTATAATAGGTCAGAATTGCATTCTCTATTTGAAAAACATTTATTAACCTCTTCTAGATGAAAATTCCTATAAGAATCAATAGGTAAGTAATAGTACAGGGCTCTCAATTATGTGCAATTTTCATACTAGATAATTGAATGATCATATTTGGATCCCCACCATATTTATTGATCAAACATTTTTGTTACTTCGAGCATATTTTTTGATGTTAAAGAACCTCCCATTTAATCTACCATTTGTGGCCTAACTTTTTTGCATTGTTTATTACACATGTACTTCAAAAAATTTAAAGAAAAAAGAAAGACTGAAAAATAAAATTAGAAGTATGTGAAATAGAAAAGGACTTTCTTAAAAAAAAAATCAGGAATTGTAATTGCAAATTAATGACATGCACAAATCCACCAGTCATAACTCAATTAGGTAAATCAGTCAACTGAACATTTCAAGTCAATTGATAAGGAATTTAGCAACGACATGTTTTCCTCTAGTAAGTTGACATATAAGTCAGTGATAAATGCCAGGATTGATCAAATTATTTGTTCTATCAAATTAATTGAAAGAGAACATTACAGTGAAAAACTTAATTTTGGCAAGTCGACTCATCAGTTAGTCATTAAAGAACCCTTTTCTCAAAATTATTATTGTTATGGAAAAAGTGATGATAAATTTTATAAATGCATATTTCTCTGTGCAAATATATATGGTTGGATATGGAGACCCAAACTTAATATTAATAAAAGTAAACCTAACCCCAAAGGACCCAAGAAGGCTTGGGTATAAAAAATAAACTAATTTATTTTGCAGGAACTCCTTGAATCTACCCATAAAAAAGATTAAATTTGTATAGAAGCAGGTCAAGGAACACAAGAATAAAGATGTTGAAAGATAGCTAGAATATGGGATGAGAAATCTTAAATGATTGGTATCACAAAAGCTTATTCAAGTTCTTCCCACTGTTATAGGTTATGTATATCTAACTGTTGTGTTGATCCTAATTAGCCTGCTATGCTTAATCTGGTACTAGTCACTAGTGTATAGCATTGAGTCAACCAATACGTCATGATACAATGTTAAGAAATTTTGAATAACTTGAATATATATATATATATATATATATATATATATATATTTCACTTATTAATTAATACCATGTCATAAGTTTATTAGAACAAGCAGGTATGCATTTTTTATTGATATCATACATATTAGATTTATGTTTAAATTTTGTCTTGAATGAATCATGTTCCATTTTGTCTCTTTTATTAAGCATATCAACATTTAATTAAAGCTTAAACACTGCATAATAAAGGCCTTCTTAATCTCATCATATGAACATATTGATAATCTTTGAGGCAAGAGGTATGTGTTTTTACTATTCATAATTATTCACAAGTTTCATGATTTATAGTTTTGGATCTTCATATGAGATTTGGAAGGGAAGAAAGTATCCATTGATCTTTTATTTTTCATCCTTTTGATTGTAAACATTTACACATGGTAAAGATAGTTGTTGTTTTATGAGTACAAAAGAATCTATATTTTGACAACAACAACTTCAACATAAGTTCAAGTATAAAACAAGAACACTTATGAAGCTATGCAATACCATCAACACAAGATCAAAAAGATCTTTCAAAGAAGTATGTTTTTCAGAAAATTAGATGAAACACAAAAAGGTGAAGTCCTCCAAATTCATGGAGTTTCCTTAAGGAAATAATTCTCCTCAAGTACCCGAGCTTATGAAATTTTCCTCCAAGGATAAAATAGCATAAAAAGCCGACTGTAGTGGTACCTCAAATGATCAAATTCTCTTCGAACTCACTCAACGATTAGATGATCACACGGAGAGTATTTCAAAAAGAAAGAAGTGTTTTAATTCAAGAAATTTTCATATCTAAACCTATGAAAAAATAAAGGTTTATATAGACATTAGGTGCCTCTTCCAAAAAGAGGCAATGGTTCATTCGAAAAGATGTATCCTATGGAACAGTCATGTCTGTTCATCAGAATAGTCATGTTTGTTCATTGAATTAGTGTATCTTTTTACTGGACAGTCACAACCATCCAAAAAAGATACCTCTTTTCCTGAATGGATGCGTTATTTCATTAAAGAGCTACATCCCTTTCGAAGCAGCATTTTGCATTTCTATAGTTTCTGCACTGCATGCATGCATATTAATGGAAGTGCAAAATTGTTGCATTCGATCATACTAGAAATCCCTATGTTTCAAATAAATTTTGTCCAAAAATATTGATCTCATCGATCGATCATTTCCAAATCCAAATCCAAATCCGAAGCCGAAGCCGAAGCGAAAATCGAAGTCGAAGTCAACCCGAGCAGCAACGACAACGACGCCATGAGGAACCTCTTGGTTCTTGTCTCACTTTTTATGTGGAGTAAGTGTTTCTTAATATAAAAACTTGAAAGTTTCCTTCTTCCACCAATGTAGGAGAATTAGTAGACTTTCCATTTTTTTAGCACACTTTTCATTTTTAAGTGTTATCTTAATTTTTCACTCCACTTAGTTTCCTCCATTTTCCATTCACACTTTTGATCTAGAACACAACAATCTCCTACATGAATGGGGAATGGCTACTTTTTCATAAAACTTTATGAAAAAAGTATGTGATCATCAAGCAAAGACTGATTGCATCTAAATAAGTGAATTTCCCTTTGAACTTTCCATAGTGAACATGCATAGGATGCACTCAGTCAATTAGTAGATTTGATTTGTTTGAACCGTTGAGCATTAATGTACACCTAGACAACATATGTCACACAATAAACCTTTTACCATTTATGGTTCTCATGATTTTATTTGTTTCAGTCGTGGACACGTCCCGGTCTCATGAGAGATTAGAGAATGGGCCTTTACAAACATTCTATTTGAAGTGGCTTTTACTTCGCCCTCAAATAAGTGATTTCTAAATGTTCAATCCTATAGATTAAACTATTTGATCAAATTTGCCAAACTTAGATAATCATTAAAAGACTTCACACCATAAGTCTTATCCTTGTTTACTAAACATTGTCAACATCATGAGAGTGGTTTGGGAATATTGACAATGTTGAACTTGTCAGACACAACCTTTCTTAATCTCCTTAAACTTAGCTCTTGGGATCTCCAATATACAAGGTAGAGTTACCGCCATGCTGACTTTTCATTGGCCGTAAACCCATTCCCTTAGATGTCCTCTCAACTTCTTATGTAGATAGGCCTTTTGTAAGTAGATTCGATACATTATCCTTTGACTTCACATTGTCAACAATGATAATTCCACTAGAGAGAAGTTCTCTAACGGTATTATATCTTCATCTTATATAATAAGATTTACCATGGTACATCATGCTCCTTTCCCTACCTATTGCCACTTGGCTATCATAGTGTATACATACTGGTGCCACTGGTTTGGGCCAATAAGGAATATCTTTCGAGAAATTTCAGAGCTATTTTACTTCTTCATCGGCTTTATCTAATGCGATAAACTCAGACTCCATTATGGAGCGAGCAATATATGTCTGTTTAGATGATTTAAAAGAGACTGCTCCTCCACTAATAGTAAATACATATCCCCTCGTGAATTTTAAATCATTCGATCTGGTGATCCAATTTGCATCATTATATTCTTTACGTACTGCGGGGTATTTATTTTAATGCAAAGCATAGTCTTGAAGGTATTTAAGATACCCCAAAACTCTTTTCATTGCCATACAATGAGTTTTATTGGAATTACTCGTGTACCAACTCAACTTACTAATAGCACATATTATGTCTAGTTGTGTACAATTCATGATATATATTAAACATCCCAACACTCTTGCGTATTTCAACTATGAGTCACTTTCACCCTTATTTTTTTTATGTGTGAAGCTCACGTCCAATATAGTCTTGGCAATACCAAATTCCAAATACTTGAATTTGTTAAGTACCTTTTCGATGTAATGAGATTGTGACAATGACAACCCCTGTGGAGATTTATGGATTCTTATTCCTAAGATCACAGCTGTAATTTCAAGGTCTTTCATATCAAACTTGCTCTTGAGCATTCGTTTTGAAGCATTTATGTCAGAAATATCTCTACTGATGATCAACATATCATCTACATACAAACAAACAATGACTTGGTGATTCGGAGTGTCTTTAATGTAAACACATTTATCACATTCATTTATCTTGAACCCATTTGACAACATAGTTTGGTCAAACATCGCATGCCATTTTTTAGGTTCTTGTTTTAGTTCATAAAGTGACTTAACAAGTTTACACGCCTTATTTTTTTTCTTGAACCACAAAACCCTCAGGCTGTTCCATGTAAATTTCTTCCTCCAATTCTCCATTTATTAATGTTGTTTTCACATCCACTTGATGGATATCAAGTCCATATACCACTGCCAAGGCAAATAACATATGAATTGACGTTATCCTTATTACAGACGAGTATGTATCAAAGTAATCAAGACCTTCTTTCTATTTGAAGCCTTTTACTATAAGTCTTGCCTTGTATTTGTCAATAGTACCATCCACTTTTATTTTTCTTTTGAAGATCCATTTAGAATCTAAAGGTTTATTTTCTGGAGGAAGATCAACCAATTCCCACTATGGTTTCTTAAGATTGAATCAATCTTAATATTGGCTGCCTCTTTCCAAAAGAATGAGCCTGAAGACGTCATCGCTTCTTTAAATATTTGATGCTTATTTTCTAAGAGAAATGTTACAAAATCTAATCCAAATGAAATTGACTTTCTTTAACGTGTACTACGTCTTGGATTCTCATCATTATGTACATCCTCACTTGGTTCATCCCGAGGTCGTTTAGACCCTCCACTAGACTATTCATGTCTAATTTTATACGGATAAATGTGTTTAAAGTATTTAGCATTATCTGATTCAATTATCTTATTATCATTGATATCAGGATGTTAGGATTTATGAACCAAAAGCTGATATGCTTTACTACTTTTAGCATATCCTATGAATATGAAGACCACCATCTTAGGTCTTATCTATATCCTTTTAGGCATTGGAACTTGGACCTTCGCTAGACACCCACACACTTTGAAATATTTTAAGTTGTGTTTCGTTTCTTTCTATTTTTCATATGGAATTGATTGTGTCATACTATAGGGCACTCTATTGAGTATTCGGTTAGCTATAAGGGTCGCTTCCCCCCATAAGTTTTACGGTAAACCTGAATTTATAAGTAAGATATTTATCATTTCCTTAAAGGTTTAATTTTTTCTTTCTGCAATTTCATTAGATTGAGGTAAATACGGGGTCTTAGTTTGATGGACAATTCTACTCCTTATACATATTTCTACAAAGAGAGATTCATATTCTTTGCCCCTATCACTTCTTATAGTTTTGATCTTTTTCTCTAATTGATTTTCAACTTCTATTTTATATGGCCTAAATGTATCTATTGCTTCATCCTTACTATTTTGCAAATAGACATAACAATATGTAGTGTAATCGTTAATAAAAGTTATAAAATATTTTTTCCACCACAAGATGGTATTAACTTCATATCACAAATGTCAGTGTGTATTAAGTCTAAGGGATTGGAATTCCTCTCAATGGACTTATACGGATACTTAGCATACTTTGATTCCACGCACGTTTGACATTTTGATTTATTGCACTCAAAGTTTGGCAAAACTTCTAAGTTAACAAGTTTTTTCAATATTTTGTAATAGGCATTTCCTAATTATTCATGTCACAAATCATTAGACTCAAGCAAGTGAGAAGAAACTGAACTTTTACGAATTTCAACATTCATTACATTTATTTTGAATAGGCCCTTAGTGAGGTAGATTTTTTCTATGTACACTTCTCCTTTACTAAGTACAATTTTTCCAGAAATAAATACACATTTGAATCCATTTCTGTCAAGAAGTGATACAGAAATCAAGTTCTTCTGTAACTCCGGTACATACAGGACATTGTTCAAAGTTAAATCTTTGGCGAATGTCATTTTTATGCAGAATTTTTCTGTTCCTTCAACCTTTACAGTTGCGGAGTTGGCCATATATATCTCCTCTTTTCGCCTTGAGCCAGAGCAAAAGCATAAAACAACTCCTTATTTGCAAAAATATAGCGGGTGGCACCAGAATCCATCCACCACTCTAAAGGATTTCCCACCAAGTTGTATTCAGACAGCATGGCACACAGATCGTCCATTTCATTCTTGGATTCTGCCATATTTTCTTGGTCCTTATTTTTGACTTTCTTTATGGCACGACAATCCGTTGACTTATGGTCAATCTTGCCATAGTTAAAGCATTTTCCCTTGAATTTCTTCTTAGGTTGATTGTTTTTCTATCCAGATTTCTTTCACTTTTTAGAGTTGTTGTGGTCGTCTTCTACAATATTTGCTCCACTTATTGTAGAGTTTCCTTTTGACCTTTTTTTGTGGCTTTGTTGTCTTCTTTAATACACAGTCTTACTATAAGATCTTCGATTGGAATATCCTTTGACTTATGTTTCAAGTAGTTCTTGAAGTCCTTCCACATAGGTGGTAACTTCTCTATTATCGCCGCGACTTGAAACGCCTCGTTCACGATCAAACCTATAATAAAGTTTATGTGAACATCAAGAATATTTTTAATATGTTTAACTAAGGTATTCATCAAACTTATACCTTCCGCGAGGAGATCATGGATGATCACTTTCTGTTTCTGGACTTGAGATATAACAGACTTGTTGTCAATTATTTTAAACTCAAGGAATCTTACAACAAAGAACTTCTTAGTTCTAGCCTCCTCAGTCTTGTATTTTTTTTCTAGCGCACCCCACAACTCTTTTTCCACCTTTATTCCACTATACATATTGTACAATTCATCTTGGAGGCCATTTAGAATATAATTCCTGCATAGGAGATCAGAGTGTTTCCAGGCCTCTATAACGACAAATTTCTCCTGGTCTAAACTTTCAAAGATGAAGTTTTCAAAAGGACCATTCAAAGAAGTGTGTTTTTCAAAAAATTAGATGAAACAGAAAAAGGCCAAGTCCTCCGAATTCACGGAGTGTCCTTAAGAAAATAATTCCCCTCAAGTACCCGAGCTTATGGAATTTTCCTCCCAGGATATAATGGCCTAACAATTTGGCTGTAGTGGTACCTCAAACGATCGAATTCTCTTCAAACTCACTCAACGATTAAACAATCACACGGAGAGTATTTCAGAAAGCAAGAAGTATTTTAATGCAGTAAATTTTTGTCTAAATCTGTGGAAAAATACAGGTTTATATAGTCATTTGATGTCTCTTTCGAAAAGAGGCAACGGTTCATTTAGAAAGATGTATACTCTAGAACAGTCATGTATATTTATCAAAACAGTCATGTCTATTCATTGAATCAGTGTGTGTTTTTACTGGATAGTCACAATCATCCAAAAAGACATCCATTTTTGCAAATCAATGTGTCATTTTGTTGAAGAGTTGCATCCCTTCCAAAGTAGCATTTTGTATTTCTGCACTGCATGCATGCATATTAATGGAGGTGCAAAACTGTTGCGTTGGATCGTACTGGAAATCCCTCCATTTCAAATAAATTTTATTCAAAAACATAGGTCTCATCGATTGATCATTTTCCAAATCCGAAGCTAAAGCCAAAGCCAAAGCTGAGCCAAGCAAGCGACGACGACGACAATGTAAGGCACCTCTTGATTATTGCATCACTTACCATGTGGAGTAAGTGTTCCTTAATATAAATACTTGAAAGTTTCCTTCTCTCACCAATGTGGGAGAATTAGTAGACTTTCCATTCTTTTAGTACACTTTAAATTTTTGAGTGTTATCTCAATTTTTTTCTCCAATTGGTTCCCTTCATTTTTCATTCTCACTTTTGATATAGAACCTAACAGTAGTTTTGATAAATTTTATGACATATTTCATAATCCTTATTACTTATAATTCTTATTGCTTTCAGACATTTAGTTAGAAAATATTTTATAGTTATTTCTTTTACACTAATAATTTTTTGAAGCGATAAGAGCATGAAGATGAAGAGTGTACCTTAAAAAACAATCATTAAATTTATGGATACATACGTGCAAGCGAAATCAGAAAGAAGTACTGAATATAAATGAAAGAACTCTCCAATGGAATAATTGTTAAATGTAAATGAATAATATATTACAATGGATAATATATTACAATGGATCTCATCTTAATGAGCTACATTTATCAATATTCAAATGCAATTGATGAAAATGGTAAAATTATCAAAACTATGGATAAAGTTATAGATCAAGTTTTCACTATAAGAAGGTTTGTTTATCTTGAGATTTTTACTGAGATATTATCTTTCATGAGCATTTTATAAAGCTTTTAAACTGTTTTACATGTCCAAATTATTGTCTAAATAGGTTATAAATATATAATATTTTTCAAACATTTTCTAAGAGTTGAAATTTCTTTGTACTAATTTGATCAATTCTTATGATTTGAAATCATCCCAAGAGAATAGTTAGAAAAGTTAATTTCTCTTTGTTTAAAAAATAATTTTCTAAAAGCACGTTTGTAATATTACAATTTCTCATATTCTTTATTATGTTATACTAATGAGGAGTTGTACCAAGGCTTTTTTTAAAAAACTTTTTGCATGGTATTCGAACTTGAGATGATCACGAAAGGAGAATTTACATTCTTCTTCAAGTTCTAATATTGCAAAGATAAATGAGAAGTCTCTTTATCAAGGTCAAGTACTCAAAGAAAATATTTAAGAGATTTCGTGTGAAAATTTCAGTGTACATGAATATTTTGATAAGCTCATTTATGTCTCTTGCAAAGAAGAAAATTGATGAGTATATCAACCAATGAGATAGCAAGGTGTGATTGACTCTATTATATTTCTTTACTATATCAGTTTTTGGGAGATTTCTTCTTTTTAAGTCACACTAGATTTTCTGAAATATGTTAGTGAAATTCTTGACTGTGATTTTAAAGTTTGATTTCTGTATTCAAGAACTAACAATATTGATATAGTGGGATACTCTTTGACTCAAACATTGCAAGAGATTAAGTGGATAAGCATAGATCATATTCATGTGTATCATGAGAAGTTTAAAGTAAAAACTCTCAACTTTATATAAATTATAAAAGGTAACATGAGAAGTGTACCTGAGGACAGTAAATATATCCATGAAAATATTTTCTCACTTTGAGAAGAAGAATTGGTATGTACACATGGGTGATCTTGTAACCTTTTTACTGGTAAGAAAGATTTTCTTTCTCTATAAACTGTCATAAGTGTAGCATTTGTGAATATCATTTTATCCTAAGTAGTTGTAATACTGCAAATTGGGAAGGAATCTTGAATTTCTTGATCTTGAAAAGAGAATCTTGAATTTTGGGTGAGGAACCCTACTCTTAATGTTCTTGATATTCTTGAATTTGAATCTTAGGACTTGGGAATTGATTTTGAAGAAAATCCTAGATGATTGTTCTTGAGTGTGGGAGAGGAAGTAACGTGTTATGTGTTTGAGAATTGGGATAAACACGCTTAATAGAGGATTTTAAATCACAGGGGTAGTGTTTGAGGTGAGGAAAAGACCATAATACCCCTCCGAAGTTGAATAAAAATTGCTGAAATTTCTTTAGTTGATGATTTGGCTAATGGCTTATCAACATGTTGATAACCTATCAGCCTATTCTCCAACTCTCTTTCATGTTCTGGTTATGGGTGATGACTTGGCTGATGGCTTATCAACTTGTTGATAACCTATCAGCCTAGTCGCCAACTCCTTCAGAGTTACTGCCTAAGGTTGGCGACTTTGGCTAATGGGTCGTCAACTTTGTTGATAAACTATCAGCCTGGTCGTCACGTTCTTTAGAGATTTTACCTAAGTTTGACGACTTGGCTGATGGATCGTCAACTTGTTAAGAACTTATCAGCCTAGTCGTCACCTTAATGACGGATGGATATGCTGAGATAAAATGGGCATAACTTTTTACTCTATTATCAGATTAAGGTTAAACCAGATGCATTGAAAAGGTGACTCTAAGATCTTTCATTTGATATATAGTAGGACACCTGAATCGATATATTCTGGGAGATACACTCATCGAAATTGAACCCTAGTTGGAGCATTTGTTAAAACTCTATCAATAAAAAAGTCCTCAACTCCTCTTTGAGTTAGGAGGGTATTATAACCTCGATCAATATACAAAGATATTCCCACATCATATATTTGATAATCACACATATATATACATAGAATAATTCGGTTTAAGTCTATACGCATAGGAACAACGATTTTAATTCTAGACCAAAAATGTGGAGTATTACAAAGTATCTTAAGATAAAAAATAAAAAGAAAAGGAAAAAAGGCATGGCGTGAGAGGCAACCTTTCTGTCATTCCCCAACAATCAAAGGAACATACATTCAGAGGGAGCATACTAATTTAGGGATGTTCACATCCTTCATATTTAGTCTTTTATTAAAATTAAAAAATTTGTATTCAGTATTTCTCCATCATCTAAAAGGAGAGATTGTTAGGTCCAACGTTTCACCAGTAATTTTAATGATAACAAACCAATACTATTTAATAGAAGAACATTTACTTGTGGTAAATTTAGTCTTGGTACAAATTTATTTCGTGAAGTAAAATTTGGTGAAGATCAAAACAAGCATGAAAAATAAGAAGATATAATCGACATGCCTACTTCAGTTACTTCAATTGGCACCTCATGCTCAACGTAAATCAACAAACTATTAAGGCTTATTATTAAAAATAAAGAAGATATGTCAAATTACATAGTTTATTCACAATTGAAATAATTGCATATAATTAAACTAGAGAATTCATATAGATATAGAGTGACTAACCAATTTCTTATGACGGAATATAATTCAAAGAATCTGGTCAAAATCGTAAATAAGTCAATTTCAAATTATTAATTGTATATGAGTCATTATAAAACAATTGCAAAAAATATCTTAATTCACAATTATCTATCGAGAATAAATGATAATATATTATTTAAACCTCAAGAACATACTACAATCATAAAAGAAAACTTCTCAATTAGTAATTGTCATTAAGAAATACATGATAATTTATTTTTATAACATAAAAGACAGACTAAAATTTTAGAAAACTTACTTCAAATGACAAGAAAATTTATCTCTTGAACCATAGATACTATCAATATTTCACTAAAACTTCTCAATTTGCAATTGTCTATCACCAACATATAACGATTTATTGTTATAAACTTCGAGAACATATTAAAATTTTATAAAACTTACCTCAAACCACAGACAAATTTATTTCTATAATCATAGATATTATCAAGATTATAAACATCAAAAACTAAAATTTTAGAAAACATGCCTTTAATTACAGTCGAATTTATGAACAATAACAAAGATTTTTATTTTTTTGGAGAACTACACAGTGGATGTATTATTGTAGACAAAAGGATTCTCAATTTAAAAGAAATTTAAGGTCTAGTTTACTTTCTTTCTTTGTTAGTTTAATTTATATTTATTTAATTTAATAAATTAGCCTTTGTAATTTTGTTTTTTTGATTTTTAGGTTTAGTTTTCTTTATCTTTTTTTTCTTTCTTCTTTTTTCCCTTTCTTCCTCTACACGTCGTGTGGTCCTTTTCAATTCAAATTAGTTTCCTTCCATTTGTATAATTTATTTCTTTTTCTTTTTCATTTTTCCTTTGTTCCCTTTTTTCTTCGAACGTTTTCCTTTTCAATTCAAATTAGAATTCTTTTTATTTATTTAATTTATTAATAACTTATATACAAAGTAAGATTTGAATTAATTTAGAACTGTTAAATATTATTATTTCTTTTCTAACTTAAATAAGGACTTCAATTAATTTTAAAGCTCTAATATTAATAATAGTTACTAATCAATAATTTGAGAAAAATAGTTAAAAGACGATTTTGTCTAAAGAAAATTTTTTTAATGAAGGCAAAAAAAATCATACAACATTGTTAAGGACCTTCACCCTCTTAATATAGTAGATATAATTCATTATTTTACTAAATACCAGAAAATAAACAACAAATTCACTTGTTTTTCAAGAAAGCATTACATTTTTATTCATGCCAAAGACACCCAAAATAGTTACTCATTTGTCTCCATTCTTGTGGCATATTTTTTTAGTTGGTTAAGAAAGAATGCCATATTTCTATAACTAAAAATAATTTAATTTTAAAATAACTCTTTTAACTTTAATAAAATAAATTATAGCTACAAAATATATAAAATTATATTTTAAAAAGGTATTTTAATATTTCATAAATTTTAAATCTAGTCAAAGTATCATATAAATTACAACAGATTAAATACTTTTAAATCAAAAATAATAAAAATACAGAAATATTAATATATTTAAAGGGAAAAGCCTTGGTGGAGACAATATTGCATAAGCAAAATGAATGAGGTCTTAGGTATGAATTCATATTAATTTGCTCCCATGAGGTGTAGAGAGGGTGCAATTTGCCGTCCTAGAGAACAGTTAATTGGCTCTTCGGTTACCTCGGAGTCACCTTAGTACATTTGCGGGTGCCCACTTCTTAGGAATTACTTCCTCCATTTAAAAAGGAATGATCTATTTTAATTTATCATAAAATTTAAGAAAAAAAAAATTTTATGATCTTAAATTAAAATTGTGTTAAATATATTAAAATATTCTTTAATTTTATAGTTCAAAACATATCATGTGAAAAATTGAAATTAAAGTATTGCTAAAAAAAAATAAAATGAGTCATTCTTTTCTAAACACAAGAAGTATTTAACACAAGAGATAATAACTTTACGATTAAATATAAAATTATTTTATTTTGTGTTTTATCAAATATATTATTTAATTTTTAAATTATTTAGGTCATAGTAATGTGATTATATATATATATATATATATATATATATATATATATATATATACATATATATATATATATATATATATATATATATATATATATATATATATATATATATATATATATATATATATATATATATATATATATATAGGAGTAACTAATCTAATGGGATATTTCAATCATGAAAACTCTTTTGGAATTGTTGTTGGATATTGCTTCATAATATCTCGTATTGTATTGTATTGTATTGTATTGTATTGTGTTGCGTTGTACTATATCATACTGTTTTGTCTTAAAGAATATTATATTTAAATAAATGGTATGTTTTGTCATTATATAATCTCACACATCAACATTTGAAAGATATAACTACAAGAAAAGTATGATACAATAGTAAAAAGAATGAAAAAAATATTAAATAATAAGTAAAAATAACATGAGATAAATATAAATAAATATAAGTTAATACGATGTGATCACATCAAATTAATTGTTACTTTAAATAAAATTTTTTATCGTTATCTAATAATAAATTTTAATGATAAAATATAATAAAATTTAAATACCAATCAAGATAAAGTGCAACAACCATCCAACACAGTAGTGCTCTAGTGCCCTGGATCTCTAGTGTTGTTTGTTCTCCATTAGTCCAATATATGGCCAATGGCTAGAGATTTAGATGTGTCATGTGTCCGTTCAAATAATAGGTTATTATTTTAGAAGTCGCTGAATTTTAAAGTCCATTTACAAAGATGGAGGGTTATATTATTAAACATCCGAAAAAGAAAATTCAATATTTGTCTGATATCCCCGTCTCTATTACCATAAACATAGTGCATCATAATAATATCATGATGATTGTGATTAATAAGCTTTAATAATTGTACAGGAATTGGCATCAACATCATAATTATGTGCTCTATTACCTCTATCCCACCTATAAAACAAAAAACAAAGATGCATTAATTGGAAATTATTAAAGCATTGAAAGACATATAACCCACGAGATCTCCAAATGGGTCCAAAATCTGAACAATCCTCATGATCAAACACTCGGCTCATAATCACTATACCCCAGCCCATGGCATAATTGCTCTAGTGGAGTGAGTCATTTCATCAAATCTTTGAGAAGGAGGCGAATCTCGTATTTGGTGATAGATGTGGAGATACACTTCATTTCTTCGGTGATCTTCCTGGCCATTGAGAGACTAATGGGAAGAAATGCACAAATAAGGAATGTTGTTACATTGTGCACGGAAATGAATTTTCAAGCTGGGACAAA
This sequence comes from Capsicum baccatum var. pendulum, assembly GCA_030864225.1. Taxonomy (NCBI): domain Eukaryota; kingdom Viridiplantae; phylum Streptophyta; class Magnoliopsida; order Solanales; family Solanaceae; genus Capsicum; species Capsicum baccatum. The sequence continues at coordinate 204,497,938 of CM061553.1, forward strand.
GAAAACCGGATGACCGTATCAAATAAGAGATGTTATGACCTCTACTTCGAAAGAAGATCGGGGAAAGGACGAACATAGATGAGATTCTATCGTGGATAAAGTTTTTGTTATAACAACGTGATCTAAGGTAGCATTTCTAAAGGTGTCATTAATTAGTTTTGTCAGAGTAAGTTCGTAATGACTAATGTGAGATACTGAACATAGAGAAATGAATCAAATTTGTTTCTGTAGAGTTTGTGAAATATTACAACATTATAATTGAAAATACACAAAATGAAGAAAATACAATAATCTTCTTCTTAGCTGAGTTGTAGATATCTAGCTCTCTTCATGGAGATTCAAGCTCACTACAATAAGAGTTTTCACCGGTATGGCAGCATTCTTCTTGATTTGTCCTCTTCAGGATACAACAATCTTCTCACAAAGTACAACTCAACAAACTTTGAAAAAGAGTTGAGTTTAAAGCTCCATAAAAGAAAACATTTCCCTTCAACTAATAAACTCTTTTTTTTTTAAAACTTTTGTGAACTTTGTTAGGTTGCCCTGATTTTCTTACTATATTTAAGTTTTACTTTTTCTTAAAAAGAAATAAAAATTACCATAATTATTTTTACTTTTTCTGAAAGAAAAAATATAATTCTTTTTCATATTTGGCTAACCTCTTTCTTGGAGGAAAGGTTTTGAACATTTATAAATAGAAGACCCCCTTCTCATACCATAATACAATAGCATCCACAATGTAGTCTTTAAAAAGTCTTTGTTTAGGAGGAGATTTTCTCTCTCATTAATTTTTAGGTTTCTTTATATTAGGTTTTATATGTAGGCCAATTGGCCAAATAATATAATAATATTAAGCCTTTTAGTATTGTTTTATGTGTCTTCTGAATTGTCACCATAATAGTTTGCAACTAATAACTCCCGCATAACGCCCTCTCGATTTTGAACCTAACAAATGGTATCAAAGCTTACGGTTCAATGTCCAATGGTGCGGTGAGACGAGATTAAACAGGTTCAAAGCGATTTCAAAACCAAGCTGCAATAATTTGGATGATAATGACGATTTTTGTCAAACTACATGTGGAGAAAAAAAATTTCAAACAAAATTTCAACAATCATGTTGCTTATCCATCTTTAAAATCAAAATCAATTTCCAATTTTCAACCCATACTTGCTTAAACGCTTGGGCTCCTTTCAACTCGTGCATTTATTTTTAACGCATGAGCTCCACTCTTAATCTGTGCTCACTTTCAATGCACAAGGCTTCACTTTCAATCTTATCAACCCGTGCTTCTATTTTTAATGCATAGGGCTCCAATTTTAACCCATATTAATTTTTAATCATGGTAAGTAGCAGTGATATATGAAGAATATATATGAAGAACGAAGATCATACACAAGAAGAAGGAGGATCAAGAATATTTTGAAGAAAATCAAGCCAAAAATGGAAGATTTGTTAGTTTTTTTGCCCTGATTTTCTTACTATATTTAAGTTTTACTTTTTCTTAGCAAGAAAATAAAAGTTACCATAATTACTTTTACTTTTCCTGAAAGAAAAAATATAATTCTTTTCTATATTTGGCTAACCTCTTTCTTGGAGGAAAGGTTTTGGACAACTATAAATAGAAGACACCCTTCTCATACCATAATACAATAGCATCCACAATGTAGCCTTTTAAGAGTTTCGTTTAGGGGGAGATTTTCTTTCTCATTAGTTTTACGTTTTTTAATATTATTTTTAATTTTAGATTTTATATGTAGGCCAATTGGCTATGTTTTTAGTATTGATTTTCGTTGTCATCTTATTTATCGTCTCATAGTTTGCAACTAATAGCTTCCGTATGACTGTAACACCCCGTATTCAAGTACATGTATTGGCGTATTCAAGTACGTGTATTGGTCTTATTTATATGGAATTCAAGTACATGTTGGGTATCGATCCCACAGGGAATAGCTTGGTCAACAAGTAAGCAAAATTACTAAACTTTTGGTGCAGGTCTCGTAAGAAGGGGGGAGTCTTGTCGTGCAAGTAATGTAAATAAAGTAATGCAGTAAAAGCTGAAAATAGCAAAGTAAAAAGAGGAAGAATGTTACGTAAGTTGTAAACATTGAGAATTGAGGCATTGGGGTTATGTCCACCTTCTGAGTTATACGTCTCTATTGGCTATGAGTGTGTAGACTTGTGACATGCATGTGCTTATAGAGAATTGTATTCGATGGTAAATCCAGGCGTCTTTCGACCTATTCGAGGATTATTTCACTTTAACTCTTTCGAGCTTAAAGAGTGTCTAACGGTACGAATTCTCCAAGAGGTTAGTCCAGTTACGGCACTATCTTTTTAATAGGAAAGGGTGTCCTACTACCTTGACATTATCTCTTTTCCAGACAGATAACCTTTCTTTCGAACAAGTTAAATGTTATACTGGCGTTATTCTATGCGTCTGCAGCCACAAGAATTTGCATTAAGATGAAGAGAATAATGATATAAGCAGCATACGTGTCACGAACTCATAAACTCACAGCAATAGATAGTATCTCATACGGCTTCCATAACCCCAACAGAGAAGTTTAGTTACCCATGAATGCGAAGGAAATCACCATTTGCATTGTTGTTATTATACCACAAGATTGATGATTTTCGTGTAGCACAAGTGTGGTAGGCGTTAGGCGTGATTTCTTGCAAAAGTAACGTTTCTCTTGTTGCGGAAATTAAGAATAGATGAAGAGAAAATAATAAGAATTAATAAAAAGAATTGTTTTGATGGATGGATGGATGGTGGATGGATGGAAATTAATGGAATGGGGGAATGGTGAATGGTGAATGGTGAATGGTGAATGAATTAAAATCTCTAGCATGATAGGGTATTTATAATACCCATATCCTAATTCTACTAAGCTAATGAAATATTTAACCAAATCCTACTAAACTAATGAAATACTTAACCCAATTGTACTAGGTTAATGTATCATTATCCTAATCCAAATAAGTTACTTCAAGTCCCCAAAGTCTTCAGAAATGCTGTTTTAGCCCGGGACAGATTTCCCATGCATCACTTTTGGTCCTTTAGGCGTCCAATCTTACGTTCCTTCCTCCGTGAGCTTTCTTTGGTGTCAAGTAAGCCATAAAATGCTGATTTCTGCATCATTTATACCTGAAACTTTGCTAATCATGTTTGTTAGCTCACTTACAGGAAAAAGGACTAAAAGTGCATGAAATATATAATTTGTTCTCACAACATGGCACAAATATGGGCAAAATATATTGATATAGGTGCGTAAATTCGCCTATCATCAACACCCCACACTTGAAGCTTTATTCGTCCTCGAACAAAATATCATGTACCTCTAAACATCAACTTAGGGCTTCACAACAACAACACAAAATATTCGTCAAGACAAGTACAACAATTATCAACAAAGAGTAGTTTTCCGATCATTAGTAGAAACCATTTAACCTCTAGCATAGACTCGTGATGGTGGTTAACTCATATTCAAAAGTCAAGGCACAAAGAATCATACACAACTATCCAAAACTCATCAACCATGTGTGTCTCACAATATATTACCCATAGTCACTCACAAGTATAGCATATTTTTCAAACATGGGTATCAAAATATCCTTGCTCTCGCTCTCACAAAGAATTCGTATGCAGCAACTGATGACCATAGGCTTGCCCTTAGTGTAATACTTCACTAAATGTCAGAATGCTAAGATTAGGATCAAATAGGTCTTTTGATGGTTGTAATGTAGGCTTAAAGACGGGTAGGATCAGTTATTTTGGCCAGAAATAGTGACTAAGTTCCTAAGCACTTTAATACATCACATTGTATCATTGACACTTTTTTCTTTCAACCTTTCTTCTTTCTTTTATTCACCACCCTTGTTCTCCTCTTTTGTTTTTCAATTTTAAGCATAACTCACTTTTCAACTTTCTTTTCCTTTTTCTTTTCACAACATACCTCTTATGATAGCACTTTCTTTTTCATAACACATTCAAGCACCATTACAATTTAAAGCATCATACTCACCCAATTTCCTCTTATGTTGTCACATGACTTTTTCACTTTAAAGCACTTAGGAATTTGGATCAAATTATGGTCTTGAAAAAATATGGATTAGGCTTACATTTGCGGTTGTCAAAGAAACAGGCTAAAGGCTCAAAAGGGTTTAACTAGGATGATGTCCATGGGTAGGTAAGACAAAGGTAAACATGTATAGGTTGCCAAAGAAATGCCTAAATCATCTCCTAAACTTACACTCCTTATTTTTATAACGCTCAATCTACAGCTCTCGTAGGAGTGTAAAGCGGTCGTTAGCAAATATAGAACCCAACCTGGGTTGGGTGTCGATCCCACAGGGAATAGCTTGGCCAACAAGTAAGCAAAATTACTAAACTTTTGGTGCAAGTCTCGTAAGAGGGGGGATTCTTGTTGTGCAAGTAATTTAAATAAAGTATCAAAATAAAAGCTGAAAATAAAAAGAAAGAATGTTACGTGAGTTGTAAACAATGAGAATTGAAGCGTTGGGGTTATGTCCACCTTCTGAGTTATACGTCTCTATTGGCTATGAGTGTGTAGAATTATGACATGCATGTGCTTATAGAGAATTGTATTCGATGGTAAATCCAGGCGTCTTTCGACCTATTCGAGGATTATTTCACTTTAACTCTTTCGAGCTTAAAGAGTGTCTAACGGTATGAATTCTCCAAGAGGTTAGTCCAGTTACGGCACTAGCTTTTTAATAGGAAAGGGTGTCCTACTACCTTGACATTATCTCTTTTCCAGACAGATAACCTTTCTTTCGAACAAGTTAAATGTTATACTGGCGTTATTCTATGCGTCTGCAGCCACAAGAATTTGCATTAAGATGAAGAGAATAATGATATAAGCAGCACACGTGTCACGAACTCATAAACTCATCAACCATGTGTGTCTCACAATATATTACCCATAGTCACTCACAAGTATAGCATATTTTTCAAACATGGGTATCAAAATATCCTTGCTCTCGCTCTCACAAAGAATTCGTATGCAGCAACTGATGACCATAGGCTTGCCCTTAGTGTCATACTCCACTAAATGTCAGAATGCTAAGATTAGGATCAAATAGGTCTTTTGATGGTTGTAATGTAGGCTAAAGGACGGGTAGGATCAGCTATTTTGGCCAGAAATAGTGACTAAGTTCCTAAGCACTTTAATACATCATATTGTATCATTGACACTTTTTTCTTTCAACCTTTCTTCTTTCTTTTATTCTACCACCCTTGTTCTCCTCTTTTGTTTTTCAATTTTAAGCATAACTCACTTTTCAGCTTTCTTTTCCTTTTTCTTTTCACAACATACCTCTTATGATAGCACTTTCTTTTTCATAACACATTCAAGCACCATTACAATTTAAAGCATCATACTCACCCAATTTCCCCTTATGTTGTCACATGACTTTTCCACTTTAAAGCACTTAGGAATTTGGATCAAATTATGGTCTTGAAAAAATGTGGATTAGGCTTACATTTGCGGTTGTCAAAGAAACAGGCTAAAGGCTCAAAAGGGTTTAACTAGGATGATGTCCATGGGTAGGTAAGACAAAGGTAAACATGTATAGGTTGCCAAAGAAATACCTAAATCATCTCCTAAACTCACACTCCTTATTTTCGCTTTGCATACATACCGGGCAAGTTCTAGCATCAGCCACAAACATAGAAGATACTATTAATCTCACACACACAAGGCACATGGTCGACTTGATTGGAAGTAATATAGACTCTCGACCCAACACGTGAAGGAATTAAACAACACAATATCACATAATGAGTCACAACTAGAGCCTAAATGTATCAACAGTCATAATTGTAGCACATCCTCTTGTTATAATCTCATGCTGCCTATTAGAATAATTTCATGCGAAGCTAAAAAAAAATTTTACTACTAAAAAAACTTAAAAATGAAACACAAACAAAAACAAAGTAAACAAACATAGATGCAAATAGAGAATTATAGCATGCAATACCGCCACCCCACACTTAAACGGGACACACTGTCCTCAGTGGAAAATAAATAAGAAGAACCTGGTTAGTCGGACTCATTCTCTATGTCTGGGGTCATACCCCTTTGCATCGGAATCATCATCAGAGTCGTCATCCTTAGGAGTTCCTCATAAGTATCCCACTTAATTCCAAGAGTGAGTCGAGGTGTTTGCATCGAGGAGGGTTCTCCTTGCTCTTTTTGTGAAGTGGTAGCCTTATCTTTGCCTTGCCTTTTGGTGCCATTGTACCTGAGATCTCAATAGAGTCATGTTAGCATCATCTCAATGGATACAATCTATGAACAAGCAGTGGAGGTACCACCCCACACTTAGGTTGTTGGCACCAACTAGTGAAGTGAAAGTGGTCGATTACTCAGACTTCGTCGACATACGTTTTAGGTTCTCTATTCCAACAATAAAATCAGTGAGTCATACTTCTTGTACTCTTGGCAATACTTGCATGTAAGATTAGATCAAGACTACTACATAGGGATTACATCAAGTTATAGTATCTATCAATAATCACAACCGCCTATGTCGGTAGGCAACTATAAGTCTTATTCCGATGAACAATTCATTCCAACATGTAAGTATTCAAGTGACAAGATTATGCAATGTTAATGACTATAGCAATTCCGCAAGAGTATGACAATACATCAAAATCAAATTCAAGTTGGAAACAAGTTAAGAGCATTCTAACGTATATGTTCACTCACTTGGTTGTGTATCAGCAATTCAAACACATGAATATCACCAATGCTTCTTCAAGATATAGCAATTCATAATAGGCATAGCAACGTAGTACTTACGAAAAATGGATGAAGAACAAAAGAGTACTTACGTGATTGAAGCCTTTGGAGACGTTCTTGTGAATTGGAAGAGCAAAAAGAGAAATTTTGAGATGATTTGGATGGATGTGATGATTTGGATGGATGTGCGGCGCCTTTGGGTCAATTTCTAATATTGTTATGTTTCAAGACTAATTCCCCTTTATATAGGAAGAGAATGGGTTGGGTTTTGACCCATTTCCAAACGGTTTTGAAGACAAAAATACCACATATGCGGCGCATAATGCTCGGCATAGTCATGACATATGCGCCGCATAGTCTATGGCATTTTGAGACATATGTGCCGCATAGTCTATGGCATTTTGAGACATATGCGCCGCATAGTCTATGGCATATGAGATCCTGAGACCTAAAGCCATAGCATAGGGGACGCATAGTCAAAAGCACACTTAAGAATGGGCGGCGCATAGTGTATGGCACACTAGATTCCGAGACCTTAGGCTATAGGATACGTTTTGCATTGTTCGTGGCCTAGTTTTACCTAGGCCTAGCCTTCCTCGATGCCTATTTTGGCATGAGCAATGCTCAATCCATAACCTTATGCATCCTTATACCTAACTTACCACCTTTTCCATACAATATGTCCAAATCGTAATGTGAAACCAATCTCCTTGTTGAATACTTCTCGCACCTATATTTGCTCAAAACCAATGAAAACAATTAGTATGATGGGTTGCCTCCCACCAAGCGCCTTAGTTTTGGTCGTGGTACGACTCTTATTTTTGGATTTTCATTTATCAAAAACAAAACAACTACTAGAACGAAAGAAAGACAAAACGATAAACAATAAATGAAAAATGATAAACGATGGGTTGCCTTCCATCTAGCGCCTTATTTATTGTCGTGGCACGACATAGTTACCTCGAGTACTCAGACTTTGTCGAGGTAAATGGTGGATCATTTTCTGAAAGGATTTAGACGACAATAAGGCTTACCTGTGGGCATGCGATCTTTTTCGAGATGGCTCATATGTTTCTCCGGAGAGTCACCAATTATATCATCAATAGTCCAACCCATAGCTCTCTTGTATCTCTTCAGAGCAGAGATGAGAGCCTCTACGTGCTGTTCACTTAAATCATCTGCACTCTCTGGAAGTATATTTCTACTTTCCAAGAACACATACCTTAGATAATCGGGGAGCTCTTGCGATTCTAGCATTGGTGGCTCGTCAATGGGAGTCTTTGCTGTTGGTTGATTCTTGAGATCACAATCCGGTTGCTTAGGAGTATAAGACTCTATTTCTGTTAGATCACCCATAAGTTCTTCATAATCTTCATTATCCTCATGCTCAACATTCAGTGGCGCAGCAGACAATGGCTCAACAGTAGGCTGTTTCTCTATAGATAATGCTTTCATATCCTCTTGATGAACATCAGCTACAGATAACTCCGTCATATCGTTGGGCTGCTTCATGACTTTGCATATATCAAACCATACTACTTCGTCATTAATTCAAAACAAAAGCTCATTATCTTTTATGTCAATAAGCACACTTCCGGTTGTAAGGAAAGGACGTCCCAGGATTATGGGAACTTTAGAATCCTCCTTACAATCCAGAATAACGAAGTCTGCAGGAAAGATGAATGAAGAAACTTTCACCAACACATCATTCAAGATACCCACAGGTTTTTTTACCGACCTATCAGCCATCACGAGCCTCATATTGGTTGGTGTCGGATCGCCTAGCCCCAAATTCTTGTAGATGGATAGTGGCATCAAATTTATGCTAGCACCTAGATCTCACAATGCTTTGGCAAAATTCAAAGATCCTATGGTGCAAGGAATAGTGAAAGCTCTAGGGTCGGCCTTCTTCTGAACTATCGATCGGGTAGCAACTGCACTACAATGATGAACATTATCCGCTAACTCATAACTTGATGCCCGCTTCTTTGTCAATAGGTCCTTTATAAATTTTGCATATCCAGGCATTTGTTCAAGTGCCTCCACCAATGGAACATTAATGGTCAGCTGCTTTAACATATTCATGAATTTGCTGAACTTTGTATCATCCGCCACCTTCTTTAATCTTTGGGGAAAAGGTGGTGGTGGGTATGGAAGTGTTCTCTCCATGGTTTTCTTCTTCTCTTGCTTCCGTTTTTCTACTTTTTCAGGTTGCACTATGCTGGATGTGGCGTCCTTGACGTCAGGAGTGGGTGCTGCGGCATCTTCTCCTTTTGTGTTGTCATCCATGTCCGCAACTTCGTCAACCACTTGCTTGCCTTTTGCTGAAGTTTCCAGCACCTTACCACTTTTGGTAGTGATGGCCATGCATGACCCGTCATTCCTTGGGTTTGGCACAGTATCGCTAGGTAAAGTGCCGGCCTTTCTTTGATTGAGTGCTGCTGAAAGTTGGCTCAATTGCTGCTCTATTTGCTTGATAGAAGTGGAATGTGAATCAACTAATTGTTTCATAGAGGACAAATCATTGATTACCTCTGTTACTCCCACGCTCGTTGCTTCCACTCCTTTCAATAATTTAGCCATCATGTCTTCCATACTTCCAGAATTAGATGTGGTGGTGTCACGTCTACCAGGGGGAACGTACAAACCACTCTTTTCATTCTTGTTCTTCCAACTACCTTGGTCCTTGTTTCTAGATTTATCATAATATTTCCGACCTTGGTTTCCTTGGGCATTCCTACGGAAACCCCCCTGATTGTTCAAGTAGTTGGCCTCATCTTCCGAATCAGATTCGTCTCTTCCTTTTGACGCAATAGCTTTCACCTTTTCGGTCTTCCCTGATAATAAATGCTTTGTAAGAAGATCCATTTGTGTTTTCAAATGTGCCATATCTTGATCACGTTCTTCTTCTCTTTTTCTTTGGTCTGCAGTCATGCCAATAGATAAAGTAGGGCTTGCTACCTCAGAATCCCTGGTATGCCAAGCTCTACTTTGTTTGTCATATAATCTAGCATATTGCTTGCTTGACCAAAGGTGAGGTCCATGAAAGATCCTCCAACTGCATTATCCACTACTGGTTTAGTTATTGAATTCAAGGCTCTATACAAGATCTCCATTAGGTGAACATTGGTCATGTGATGGTTTGGGCACCTTGCTAGCTTTGTCTTGAACCTCTCGCATGTTTCATGAAGAGCTTCAGTAGGAAGCTGACGAAAGTTGCTGATTTCATCTCTCAATTGCGCCCTCTTGGATGGCAGAAAGAATCTTTCTAGGAAAGCGTCTCTCAATTGCCTCCAATTTGTAATTGAATCAGGAGTCAGCCCATTCAACCATAGTGTTGCCTCCCCAGACAGAGACAATGGAAATAGACGTAATCGAATTGCATTCTGACCAACACCAGGATTGTCAAACGACTTGCATGTAGAAATAAAGCTGATGAGATGCATATTCGGATCATCGCCTGCTAGTCCACCAAATAATCCCTTGAGTTGCAATAACTGAATCATGGTGCTTGTGATGTTGAACTTGGCTCCGGGCGCTAATGGTGGTGGAATTATGGCCCCAGTGGCTCCGGCACCATCAAGATCATCATCATCATCGTCGAAAGTTGGCTACATAGGTTGGCGATCATACCTAAACCGAGCTTGTCGACCTCTTCGGTTGGCAGGTGTTATAATTTCAGCATCACGCCTAGGGTTTAGTAACTCGTCATCACCTAAATCCTCATCGTTAGGATTTGTTGCTCGCCCAGGGTTATCAATGTTTTGTTGGTGTACTTGGGCAGCGGCAAGAGCAGCTAATCTCGCCTGTTCCTGTTGAGCAGTCATCCTTTCGATTTCTGCTTGTGCTTCCATTCTTCTAATTCGTTGTGGTTCAGGATTGATAGGTAATAACGGTTGACCAGAACTTCTAGTATGGGGCATGCACTGAATAAAAACCTGCAGTAAACAAAAACAAAAACTAAAATTAAAAGTACGAGAATCTTTGACCAAAGGGTCTAGTAATTATCACAAACTTGATTGACACTCGTATTCCCCGGCAACGGCGCCAATTTTTGATAACGCTCAATCTACAGCTCTCGTGGGAGTCTAAAGCGGTCGTTAGCAAATATAGAACCCAACCTGGGTTGGGTATCGATCCCACAGGGAATATCTTGGTCAACAAGTAAGCAAAATTACTAAACTTTTGGTGCAAGTCTCGTAAGAAGGGGGAGTCTTGTCGTGCAAGTAATGTAAATAAAGTAATGCAGTAAAAGCTGAAAATAGCAAAGTAAAAAGATGAAGAATGTTACGTAAGTTGTAAACAATGAGAATTGAGGCGTTGGGGTTATGTCCACCTTCTGAGTTATACGTCTCTATTGGCTATGAGTGTGTAGACTTGTGACATGCATGTGCTTATAGAGAATTGTATTCGATGGTAAATCCAGGCGTCTTTCGACCTATTCGAGGATTATTTCACTTTAACTCTTTCGAGCTTAAAGAGTGTCTAACGGTACGAATTCTCCAAGAGGTTAGTCCAGTTACGACACTATCTTTTTAATAGGAAAGGGTGTCCTACTACCTTGACATTATCTCTTTTCCAGACAGATAACCTTTCTTTCGAACAAGTTAAATGTTATACTGGCGTTATTCTATGCGTCTGCAGCCACAAGAATTTGCATTAAGATGAAGAGAATAATGATATAAGAAGCATACGTGTTACGAACTCATAAACTCACAGCAATAGATAGTATCTCATACGGCTTCCATAACCCCAGCAGAGAAGTTTAGTTACCCATGAATGCGAAGGAAATCACCATTTGCATTGTTGTTATTATACCACAAGATTGATGATTTTCGTGTAGCACAAGTATGGTAGGCGTTAGGCGTGATTTCTTGCAAAAGTAACGTTTCTCTTGTTGCAGAAATTAAGAATAGATGAAGAGAAAGTAATAAGAATTAATAAAAAGAATTGTTTTGATGGATGGATGGATGGTGAATGGATGGAAATTAATGGAATGGGGGAATGGTGAATGGTGAATGAATTAAAATCTCTAGCATGATAGGGTATTTATAATACCCATATCCTAATCCTACTAAGCTAATGAAATATTTAACCAAATCCTACTAAACTAATGAAATACTTAACCCAATTGTACTAGGTTAATGTATCATTATCCTAATCCAAATAAGTTACTGCAAGTCCCCAAAGTCTTCAGAAATGCTGTTTTAGCCCGGGACAGATTTCCCATGCATCACTTTTGGTCCTTTAGGCGTCCAATCTTACGTTCCTTCCTTCGTGAGCTTTCTTTGGTGTCAAGTAAGCCATAAAATGCTGATTTCTGCATCATTTATACCTGAAACTTTGCTAATCATGTTTGTTAGCTCACTTACAGGAAAAAGGACTAAAAGTGCATGAAATATATAATTTGTTCTCACAACATGGCACAAATATGGGCAAAATATATTGATATAGGCGCGTAAATTCGCCTATCATCAATAAGCTTTCCAACGATATAAAGATTTCCAAAAACGGATAAGTTTCGAATATAATTGAGCAGGTTCGAAACTATAAAACGGTGGCCGAGATATTTGGGAATAGTAAATGTGCAGTAAAATTTCCTGCACACAAACTACTGAGGCCAGCCAATTTTTTGGGTCAACTTTGAACGATTATAACTCCCTTAATATAATGAACTGGGAGAGCTGGAAACTATAAAAAGATATATATTTGAGTCTTCTTTCCAATGCAATTGGTTTCATCCAAATCCAACCTCTGAGTAAGGAGTTATACTCGTTTTACTTTAGCGTCTCAAAATAGATTTTTAGTGTCAACTTCAAACGATCATAACTCCTTGTACAGGATGAACTGGGTGGCCTACTTTATATGAAATGAAAGACCTTTGAATTATCTTTCCAACTATACCAATTTTACCCAAATCTGATATCGGAGCAAAGAGTTATGGTTGATCTACTTTAGCTTATCAAAACAGTCCACCAAAGGACAGATTTGACATTATTTAAATTTTAAAGGCATTTTGGTCATTCTCTATGATATTATAGACGGGAATATGTGTATATATACATGTATATGAGTTCAAAAACTCATTTTCATCATCAATCATTGAGAAAGAACAAACTCTAGCTAAATTTGACCTTTAAATTACTTTTGATTCAACCGTAGAAATTCCAAAGTAATCCGATAACTGCGTTTGTCATCTCGAGAGCTTCGAACGGCACCTATTATTTTTGAAAACAGGATTGCATAATCAAGAGGTGAATTCTAAGGTATGAATATTGTTTGCCTTTGTTCTCTTCCATATGTATATGTGTGATAGAGGATTATATGTATTGGTTGTTATTGAAAGGTGATGAAAATAGGGTTACGGACTATTTTGCATGGTTTGGTTGTATTGAATTGTGGAAGGTGGATATGGTAATTGAGTTATGGAAGGTGGATATGGTGATATACTATTGAATTGATGATTATTTATGTCTATGACTCAATTTGGTTTAATGGATTGGTTGGAAGGATAAATGAATCCAAACTTGATATTGGAGGATATTGTATGAATATGCATGACATGTGAATGTAATTGGAGTATAAGAGGGTTAAAGTGACACCCTTTATGGTGTAATTAAGGCTTACTACTTAACCACTTGTTTGGTGAATTCAAATAATTGAATTGTGACGTTTGGTCGCTAATACTAGATTGTTATATATGTTCATTGCAGATAAGTAATCCAAAAAGACGTTTGGACTAGTATTGAAGGTTGACAGTCAGGTATGTAAAGCATACTCTATACCATATCTTTGGCATGAAAGTGAACAATTGTTCTAATAAGAAAGTTTCCAAAGTTATTTAATAACATATGATCCATAATGGTTTTGTATGATGTCCTACGTTATCAATGAACTTGTTTCCACCCTATAAGATATCAAGAAATTCCAATACTTACTTGTTTTCCAAATCTTACATATTTATTGCACTAATGAATGTCAGAAGGTATCCAGTTACTCAAACAAGATCCATGTGCTATTAATGAATCCAAAATATTTCATTGATATACCAATAAGTTCCTACTTCATTGTTATGGCATTGATGACTCTAAAACACTTCATTGATGTGCCAATGAGTTCTTACTTCATTGTTATTGCATTGATGGTCTATTTATATGTCTCTTATTGATGTATCATTGTTTCAAAGTATCAAAAATACGGTGGCGACCGAAATAACAGTCTCAAAGATTAATTGAACTAAGTGATGGAAGTTCTCTCTTATCGGGTGGTATCCCAGTGGCATAAGCGTATCATGGGTTGATCCCTATTTATGTGTTTATGGGTGGTATCCTAGGGGCATAAGCCTATCATGGGTCGATCCCAGTTGATATATACTGGAGGCAACCTAATGGTCACAGTACAGTACAATAATGATTACAAAGATGATAAGAATGAAGGTAAAGTGATTGAATAAATACAATGTACAGTTGTCATAAGTTCTAGTAAGTATGGTCCACTCCTATTACGATTTATTCACTTGTTTCTGATTTCTATTGAGCTCCTATATCATATGTGATTATCTACAGCTTTATCTACACCTGCATTTCATGCTACAGGCACAGGTACCTCAGCTTATACACCGCACAAGTAGGAGCCAGGATATCCAGCTGCTTTTGGTGAGCTCCAGTTTGCTTCAGGGCTTTCCGTGGCATATCCAGTCACTTTTGGTATTGTATAGAAGTTAGTTGTATGGCTGGGTGTGTCCCGACCTTAGTTAAACTCTGTGTATTGTATAGAGGCTTTGTAGACCTAATGTACAGTCAAGGTGGTATTTTGTTAATAGACGTGATGGATCTAATGGACAAGTATTGTATATACATATATATGTGTGCTCGAGCTTATACAGGTGATTATTTCCTTTTATATGCGACATGATGCTGTCCGAATTTCAGGTTGTCGTAGAGGTATGCATGGGAAGTATAAGGTTATGAGCTAGTTCTCCCGGGCCTCCTCGGTTACGGGTGCCAGTCCGCCCCAATAGGATTTGAGGCGTGACAATGACGCCCTCTCGATTTCAAACCCAACAAACTTTATCTTTTCTTGTGCTTAGAAAGGTAATGCAAAGCCACGTTTACTTAAAGCAGAAGAAGTCTTCCTAGTAATGAATAACAATGAATGAGGGGGTAGTAAAAAGGAAAGATCAATAGTCTAGAGGTTACAAGAGTTACAAGTGTCATGACCCAATTTCTCAGGTCGTGATAGAACCTACTATAACCTACCTGTAGGTACGCCAACCCATAGTTCGGGACTACTAGAAATGGACTATTAAGAGAAATGAATGAAGATAGCAACTATGATAGAATACTAATACATATAAGACAGAACCAAAACTTGGTGTAATCAGTACAAGATTTTCTAATACAATAAAATTACAAGGTTCAATACTAAAGAGATATACAAATACCACCCATCTCTAAATACAATACAAAGATCAGTCTAAACCAAAAGAGGGAGAATAGTAGTACTCTGGATGCTAAGAACTCACCTTAAATCTCTGATCCACAGCTACTCTGTATAATGCACACAACAATGGTGAGAACCCATACTATGATCTGCATGCTGCAAAAGTGTAGTATGAGTACCAAACACATGGTACTCAGTAGGAAACTACCGAATGAGTGCCAAAGACGATGGAAATGTCGATAACATACAAGCAAGAATGTAAACTATGATCAAATATTCGAGAAACTAACATAATAAAACTAGGGAGGCAATAAGGATGAACTTTCCAATTCTAGTCGGACGCGGACACTGAATCACTATATTGTATATCACTGGAAAATATATAAATAAAAGGTAGAAGAATGATATATAATAGTATACAAGGCCAAAGAATGCATATACAACATGAATGGACGAAGAAAGAAAGGAATATATGGTAATACTATAGCTAAATACATATATATATATATATATATATATATAGGTATACAAGGCTAACTCAAAGGTAACAACCTATGGTAGCCAACCTAACTCCTCCAGGAATCCTAACCAAGTAGGAAAACTAATACTAGTATAATCTAGGCCTATAGTCACAATGACTAACTCAGAGATAATTATCTATAATAAAATAGATGTAAAAGAAAGGAATCAAAATCATACCTCAAATCTCAGTACTTGTCCATAATTAACCTGTCACGAACTAACCATAACCCCGTCGCCATAGGTACGGAAAGTTCAGTCAACACTCAACCAACAACAATCTGAGCCTATGCCTATGCAACCCCCCATAAGGCTAATAGATAAAAGCACCAAATAATATACTAGTGATAGGTAATGCACATGCAAGAATGATGCAAGGATGAATGCAAAGTAAATCCATTTTACCATAACCGATCCAAGTCTCAAAACGTAACCGAATGTATACACCTCCTCTAGCTCAATGACTTTAAAAGGCAGGACCTACGATGACCTCTTTAATTCAACACGACGGATCACAGACGAAGGGGCCCCTAGAGGGTTTAGGAGTACCCGTATACACCGACCTAGTCTCGATTTAGGATTTTCAATCATCATCATCATCAATGTACTTTGTTCAGTACTGGAGATTTGTATCTATAATCTATAATATATTAAAAGTGTGAAGGGCCTTAAAAATATTGTTTGAACTTTTTGTCCTTCATTAAAAGTCTTTGCTTTAGACAAAATCGCCTTTTTACTATTTTCTTCTAATATTTAACAATTAGAATTAATTAGATATTATTATGGTAAAATCTTTTCTTATTAGATGTCTTCGTTAATTAAATATATTTATGATAAAACATTTCCTTATTAAAAGGCTTCATTAATTTAACATATTTATGGTAAAATCTTTTCTTATTAGAAGTCATCAGAATTAATGACAAATGATATTTTTTTCATTAGTTTAAGAATTCTAAATCAACTAAATTTGATTTTAAGAAAACTAAACAAAAATTTTAAAAAATATAAAAGCATTAGACTAAGAAAAATTTAAGAGGTACCAAATTTTTAAAAGTTTTAAGTATGCAATGAGAATGTAATCAATGATTTTGTAAGGACTTGACTTTAACATTAAAAAAAAATATATAGAAAGAAATAATTGTACCACAAATATGTGCTTACGTTAAAATTATGTTTACATTATCTATAATATATTAAATGTGTGAAGACCTTTAGAAAAGTGATTTAATTTTTTTTTGCCCTTCATTAAAAGATCCAGCAATAGACAAAATCATCTTTTTATAATATTCTTATATTTTAATATTTTTAATATTATTTTTTGTTCTTCAAAACCTTTCCTTATTGACTAGCCAAGAAATTCTAAAATCTAGGACTTTAAAATCAATTTTACATATATAAATATTTTCCTTAATTAGAACTACGTAATGCAAGTATACACCTATAGATCTTTCTCTTCTTTTTCAACATTACTTCACAATTATCGTGCCTTTCTTTTGGTGAAATTTGTATTTGATGGATTTGTTTTTTCATATTATTTCTTCATAGGTGATCAATGTGTTTTTGATTTCTCTATTCTTGACTTTTAATTTACATATGATCATTCATAGAGTTGATCTCTAGATAATAGCTTTCAAGATTGGATATTGGTTTATAAGAGTAATTTGTCATAATTTTAAATAGTATTTTTCCATGATTTTTTACACTTTAATTGTTTCTTTTCAATTTGTTTTGATATAATTTTCTATCGGAAACAACTTCTTTACCTAACAGGATAGATATAAAGTAAAATCATCAAGTTAATAATATTGACGTGAAATACACATTCAACACATATCTATATGTTGAATGATTAACAAAAATAGGTGCAAATATAAGATACACAGTAATTTAGATCTGCTGCAAGATGCATTGCATCATACATTCTCAAAAATCAAAATCAGGCATGAACAAGCTTCGCATAGCCTAAAACATCACAGAAGTAGCACGAGAGCACATTTAAACCTAAAATAAGGATCTCTTTCATAGTTTAATTATTTTGGAGATTTGTTCTTTTCGAGATCTGTCAAAATCTTAAAAAGGGTTTTAAGACTCTCCCTCCATCAAAAGCCTAGGTGATTCCTTGTATTACTTCTTTGTAAATCTAATGACAAAATATATTTTCTCACCATCTTTCTTTATTTCAAATTCGTATTTTGTTAGTGTTACTTGAAGCAAATTATACCCAGTTAAATCTAAAGAGAGAAACTTCATCAGACGGAATACTGTTTGAGAAAACTGGACCACGCTCCACTATGACATGCCAACGATTATTAAATCTCCTACATAATTTTGTGATTTTGATATTTCAATTTTATTTTTTTATAATAATGGGTTTATTAATCATGAATAATAAGCTTTTGTTATTGAGTAACTTCGTGGATTTTAGGTTTTGAATTTCTTTTTCTGTTATGTTAGTTTTATTGATCAAGCATAACAAATTATCCTTTTATGTTTGTAATTACCTTTTGTTATTGATCTCTCTAACATTATTTTTTTGTGTAATTGTCAGGTTTCACATTTTATTTTCTATTACATTGGTTTTATTGATCAAGAATAATAAAACATCTTTTTTTATGTTTGTAAGTAACTTTTGTTATTGAATCTCTAACTTAACTTTGTGATTTTTTATGTTTGTATGTGTAATGCTCCGTATTATTCTTAGCTCAGTTCAGCTTCTAGTTGCATGCATAAGAGGCAAAGCCTGAAAATTTCACTAAGTGTTGGAGACTTAGTCATTTTTAAGGCCTCTTAACTTTTAGTATTTTTAAATTGCTCTTCCCGACCCCGAGATGTTGGTTTTGGAGTTAATTCATGTTCAAGGGTATAAGGAGAATGTCTCGGAGAAGTTTTGAATTTTTTGGATGAAGATTGGGTCATATTTGGATCACGATTCCAGCATCTCATCACGATAGTGCTACGTCGTGGTGCTAATCCTGATGGCACATCTACCACATTGCGGTGATCAAGCAATTCGCAGCCAGTTACGAATTTAAATGCCTAAGGGGAAATTGTGTCTTTTTCCCTCAAGCCAAGTCACATATCACGATTTATATCACCAGTTAAGGCATTATTTACCCCTCTTCTTAAATTCTCCTCTCAAAGAAACCCTACTCATCCCCGGAGATCATCAATTCCTTTACTTTCTCTCCAAGGAAACCAAGAATTCAAATTCCTAAATCAAAGAACATTCAAGAAAGCATCAAGATTGGTGTTTCTCTTTCAAGATTAAGGGTTTAAGGTATGTGGGAGTTCATCCATAGGTCTCTTTTCATCCATGGAGCCCAAGCACCCTTTTTTATTTTAAATTATGAGTTTTACATGTTTTAGGTTGAATTATCTCCATGAATCTCTTGTTGATTTCAATTATGAGTTATGGTTTTATGTGTTTTCAAGTAGAATGAGTCATATCATGTTTGAGTATTGAAAATTTTATACTATGTTTAATTGATTTCAGGATGAATCCCTAAGTTATGAATTTAGTCATGTTATCCTATTGTCTTCCCATGTTTAAGACATTCTCATGTTCAAGTTCATGATTCCCAAGTGTTTGATGAAATGTCTAAAGCACCCAAACAATTAAACAAACAAACACAAACCAGAACAATCCAAAATAGTGCTCGGTTCGCTTATACAATCCCAAAATGAAGAAATGCAAAAAATGTAAACCTACTCTATTTTAAGCTAATCCTAAACTACTCTTCAATGCCTTACCCGATGTCTCGGGCCTTGATCACAAACCTCCTTAGCATACATGGTACGTCGGGGCATTCCCTGGTAAATAAGTACAAATGAACTCGAGCCATTCCCCGGCTAAATGAATACACTTTCTTTAGTGTGAGAAAACAAACAGAGTCGTTCAACAAAACATTCCAAACATTCACCAACCCCTAAATTTTGCCTACCCCTATCTCTTGCCTACCTGTTTGACGACCTATCACATGCTACTATTGAGGTTACTCAAAATCAATGACTATTTCAATATAAACAATCAACAATGAAAAATTTAACTAACTTCATTTCATTTTTTTTATCTAGATCAACCCCATAGAACCAACTTTATCCTCAGTCAATGATTAACTTAATCGGTCATATCCATTCAAATCTTCAAAAATTTAAATCTAATATCAACCAAAATTCATGATTCAAGAATCACAAAATCAACAAAAACAAACTTCATGTAACATGAATTCATTACAGAAGGCATCTAAAACTTGAAATTAATTGAGAAGGAGATGAAGAATGGACCTTAATGTCGATTTTATTCAATCAAACAGAGGAGCTTCGCGGATTCTAAACCTCAACATGAACCTCAACCACAAACACCCTCGACTCGGTGTATAGAAATCCAACCCGAACAGACTTGATAACACGAAATCAGAGATAGAACAATAGTTCTCGATTGGGGGGTTCTATTTCGGGTTTGGGATTTAGCTTCACCTGTGTTCAATGAGCTCGATAAAGTTGAAGAAGAACAACAAACGATGCAGATACCAAGCTTTTCAGGCGAGAACTTGTCTTTTCAAAAATAGCCCGAAGAAAGGAGATGACGTTTCTCCTTTTTTTGTTGTGCTTTTCCGTGTGACCAGTGTGTGCGTGAGTATGGAGAAAGTTTGTTTAGGGACTGTTTTTAGTGAGCCCTCTCCCTATGAATTCTTGTTAGTGGTGTATATGTAAGAGTGAAATTAGCTAGGGGGTTGTTATTTTTTGTCATTTTGTAGGGGAATTATCACACGGGTTGAGGTGCGTGGTAAAACGGGATAAGCTAATAAGAATAATTTTTTGTCGGGACAAAATTATGTGTCTACATTATGCCCTCTTTGAATGTAAACACAGAGTGTTTTCATACAAAGAAGTAGACAACGAGACAAAATTTTGTTTCGATCATTATTCAAAAGAAGAAGTGGAAGGAACAAGGATAACCGCATCTTGACTTAGGACACTCCCACCTGCCCAAGTTATAAGGGAATCAAATGACAGGTATCTTAAAGGATTGGAAGGAGAAGGATTATACCGAGTTGGAGAGTCGAGTGAGGTTCCATCGAGGTTCCGATCCGCGGCTTTGTCATTACATCAAAATGAAAACTACAAGTTAAAACATAAATGAAATTACAAAATCTTATCTATGCAGCTTTTCTGTTGGACTCTTAACTTGCTACTTCATCACCCTATTCTTCAGGCGGGCTCTTGATTTGCAATTCTTAAACTTGTTATTTGGCTATCAATTGTTTCACCTTATTGGTTAACTTTCAATTTCCTCACCCTATTCATCAGGCGGGCTCCTGACTTGCTATTTTTCAATTTGCTAACTTTCAACTTTTCACGTTGTTGCTTTTTTTTAAACTTCTTCACCTTTTTGCTTGACTTTCAACTTCACTTTGTTGCTTGACATTTTATTTCTTAACCCTGTTCTCAAGACGGGCTCCTGAAATCATATCAAAACAAAAAAGAAAATTATCCTAAACAAAGATTATTATAAAGAAGGATTTAATTATTTTCGAAAGTAATATCCTATTTTTCAGGAGGTTCCTGAACAGAAAGTAAAATCTCATTTTTCAAGAGGGTCCTGAATATAAAGTAAAGTCCCATTTTTCAGGAGGGTCCTGAACATAAAATGAAATCCCATATTTTCAGAAGGGTCCTGAACATAAAGTAAAGTCCAATTTTTCAGGAGGGTCCTGAACATAAAGTAAAGTCCCATTTTTCAAGAGGGTCCTGAACATAAAGTAAAATTCCATTTTTCAGGAGGGTCCTGAACAGAAAGTAAAATCTCATTTTTCAAAAGGGTCCTAAACAGAAAGTAAAATCCCATTTTTCAGGAGGATCCTGAACAGAAAGTAGAACCCCATTGTCTAGGAGGGTCCTGAACAGAAAGTAAAATCCGATTTCCCAGGAAGGTTCTAAACATAATGTGAAATCTCATTTTTCAGGAGGGTCCTGAACAGAAAGTAAAATCTTATTTTTCAGGAAGGTCCTGAACATAAGGTGAAATCTCATTTTTCAAGAGGGTCCTAAACATAAGGTGAAATCCCATTTTTGGGAGGGTCCAGAGCATAAAGTGAAATCCCATTTTTCAGGAGGGTCCTGAACGTAAAGTGAAATCTTATTTTTTCAAAAGGGTGCTGAACATAAAGTGAGATCCCATTTTTCAGGAGGGCCCTGGACAGAAAGTAAAATTCCATTTTTCAGAAGGGTCCTGGATATAAAGTGAAATCCCATTTTTCAGGAGGGTCCTGAACATAAAGTTAAATCCCACTTTTCAGAAGGGTCCTGAACAGAAATTAAAATTCTATTTTTCAGGAGAGTCTTGAGCATAAAGTAAAATCCCATTTTTTCAGGAGGGTCCTGAACAGAAAGTAAAATCTCATTTTTCAGGAGGGTCCTGAACAAAAAGAAAAATCCCATTTTCTAAGAGGGTCCTAAACTGAAAGTAAAAGCATATTTTCTAGGAGGGTGATGATAGGCGGATTTACACGCCTATATCAATATATTTTGCCCATATTTTAGCCTAGTTTTGAGAACTAATTATCTATTTCATGCACGTTTAGTCCTTTTTCCTGTAAATGAGCTAACAAACATGATTAGGAAAGTTTCAGGTATAAAAGATGCAAAATACAGCATTTTACGGCTTACTTGACGCAAAAGAAAGCTCACAAACGAAGTAGAAGGGAGCTGGACGCCTAAGGACCAAATCTGCTGCATGGAAAATCTGTCCCGGGCTAAAACAACATTTCTGAAGACTTTGGGGACTTACAGACACAAAGCTGGATTTTTACAAAGATACATTAACCTAGTACAATTAGGTTATGTATTTCACTATTCTATTTGGATTATGATATTGTAAACTTAACCTAGTACATTTGGGTCAAGGATTTCATTAGTATATTAGGATTTGGTTATTTATTTCATTAGCTTAGTAGGAGTAGGATAGGAGTATTATAAATACCCTATCATGTTAGAGATTTTGAAGACATTCTGCACTTAACACATTCTTCAATTAATTCAACAACTAATTTTCTTCCATCTCTCTCATCTTCCATTACAAACACTTCTAATCCACTCTTCTATTCTTAAATCCCACAACAAGAGAATCGTTACTTGCTAGGGAATCACCAAAACCACACGCCTATCATCTACTTCTCACGCTATCAACCATGCAAATCGTGATATCCTTCGCATTCATGGGTAACTAAACCTCTTAGTTGGGGTTATGGAAGCCAAATGAGTTACTATCTATAGCTATGAGTTTGTGAGTTCAAGACAAGTATATTGCTTATATCATTATTCTCTTCACCTTAAATCTACATTCTTTGCGGTTGCAAACGCATAGAATAACGCCAGTCTAACATTTAACTTGTTTGAGAGAAAGGTTATTTGTCTGGAAAAGAGATAATGTCAAGGTAGTAGGACACCCTTTCCTATTAAAAAGCTAGTGCCGTAACTGGACTAACCTCTTGTAGAATTCGTACCGTTAGACACACTTTAAGCTCGAGAGAGTTAAAGTGAAATAGTCCTTGTTTAGGTCTAGAGACGCTTGGATTTACCATCGACTATAATTCTCTATAAGCAATTGCATGTCAAGACTCTACACACTCATAGCCAATAGAGACGTATACCTCAGAAGGTGGACATAACCCCAACGCTTCAATTCTCATTGTTTCACAACCTACGAAATACTCTCTTTTTACTTTGCTATTTTCAACTTTTATTTCATTACTTTGGTTACGTATTACAATCCCCCCTTCTTACGAGACTTGCACCAAAGTCTATTAATTTTGCTTACTTGTTGGCCAAGCTATTCCCTGTGGGATCGACACCCAACCTAGGTTGGGTTCTATATTTGTTAACGACCGCTTTACACTCCCACGAGAGCTGTAGATTGAGCGTTATCAAAAATTGGCGCCGTTGCCGGGGAATACGAGTGTCAATCAAGTTCGTGATAATTACTAGACCCTTTAGTCAAAGATTCTCGTACTTTTACGTTTAGTTTTTGTTTTTGTTTCTTGTAGGTTTTTCTTTTAGTGCATGCCCCATACTAGAAGTTCAGGTCAACCGATATTACCAATCAATCCGGAACCACAACGAATTAGAAGAATGGAAGCGCAAGCTGAAATCGACAAGATGGCTGCTCAACACGATCAAGCAAGATTAGCTGCTCTTGCCGCTGCCCAAGTACACCAGCAAAACATTGATAATCCTGGGCGAGCAACAAATCCTGACGATGAAGATTTAGGTGATGACGAGTTACTAAACCCTAGGCGTGATGCTGAAATTATAACACCTGCCAATCGAAGAGGTCGACAAGCTCGGTATAGGTATGACCGCCAACCGTTGCAACCAGCTTTCGACGATGATGATGATGATCTTGATGGTGCCGGAGCCACTGGAGCTATAATTCCACCACCATTAGATCCCGGAGCCAAATTCAACATCACTAGCACCATGATTCAGTTATTGCAACTCAAGGGGTTATTTGGTGGACTAGCAGGCGATGATCTGAATATGCATCTCATCAACTTTATTTCTACATGCAAGTCTTTTGATAATCCTGGTGTTGGTCAGACTGCTATTCGATTACGTCTATTTCCATTGTCTCTGACTGGGGAGGCAACACTATGGTTGAATGGGCTGACTCCTGATTCAATTACAAATTGGAGGCAATTGAGAGATGCTTTCCTAGAAAGATTCTTTCCGCCATCCAAAAGGGCTCAATTGAGAGATGAAATCAGCAACTTTCGTCAGCTTCCCTCTGAAGCTCTTCATGAAACATGGGAGAGGTTCAAGACAAAGCTAGCGAGATGCCCAAACCATCACATGACTAATGTTCACCTCATGGAGATCTTGTATAGAGCCTTGAATTCAATAACTAAACCAGTGGTGGACAACGCAGCTGGAGGTTCTTTCATGGACCTCACCTTTGGTCAAGCAAGCAATATGCTAGATCGCATGACAAAGCAAAGTAGAGCTTGGCATACCAGGGATTCTGAGGTAGCAAGCCCCACTTTATCTATTGGCATGTCTGCAGACCAAAGAAGAAGATAAGAAGAACGTGAGAAAGACATGGCGCACATGAAAATACAATTGGATCTTCTGACAAAGCACTTATTATCAGAGAAGACCGAAAAAGTGAAAGATGTGGCGCTGAAAGGAAGAGACGAATCTGATTCGGAAGAAGAGGCCAACTACTTGAACAATCAAAGGGGTTTTCGTGGGAATGCCCAAGGAAACCAAGGTCGGAACTATTATGATAAATCTGGAAGCAAAGACCAAGGTAGTTGGAAGAAAAATAATGAAAATAGTGGTTTGTACGTTCCCCCTGGTAGACGTGATACCACCACATCTGATTCTATGGAAGACATGATGGCTAAGTTATTGAAAGGAGTGGAAGCAACGAGCGCTGGAGTGAAGGAGGTAATTGACGATTTGGCCTCCATGAAGCAATTAGTTGATTCTCATTCCACTTCTATCAAGCAAATAGAGCAGCAATTGAGCCAACTTTCAGCAGCATTCAATCAAAGAAAGGCTGGCACCTTACCGAGCGATACTGTGCAAAACCCAAGGAATGATGGGTCATGCATGGCCATCACTACCATAAGTGGTAAGGTGCTGGAAACTTCAGCAAAAGGCAAGCAAGTGGTTGACGTAGCAGCAGACATTGACGCCACACCTAGTGACGTTACAAGAGAAGAAGCCGCAACAACTACTTCAAACGTCAAGGATGTGCTACCTAGTGACGTGCATCCTGAAAAAAATGATAAACGGAAGCAAGAGGAGAAGAAAGCCGTGGAGAGAACACTTCCATACCCACCACCACCTTTTCCACAAAGATTGAAGAAGGTGGCCGATGACACTAAGTTCAGCAACTTTATGACCATGTTGAAGCAGCTGACTATTAATGTTCCGTTGGTAGAGGCACTTGAACAAATGCCTGGGTATGCGAAGTTTATGAAAGATCTTTTGACTAAAAAGAGGGAAGCAAGTTATGAGCTGAAGGATGATGTGCATCATTGTAGTGCAATTGCTACTCGATCGATAGTTCAGAAGAAGGTCGACCCCGGAGCTTTCACTATTCCGTGCACCGTCGGATCTTTGGACTTTGCTAAAGCATTGTGTGACTTAGGAGCCAGCATCAACTTGATGCCATTATCGATCTACAAGAAGTTGGGGTTAGGAGATTCTACACCAACTAATATGAGGCTTGTTATGGCAGATAGGTCGGTAAAACGACCAGTTGGTATTCTATGCGATGTCTTGGTGAAGGTATCTTCATTTATATTTCTAGAAGACTTTGTCATCTTGGATTGTGAAGAATATTCAGAGGTTCCCATAATCTTGGGACGCCCTTTCCTTGCTACGGGAAGTGTGCTCATAGATTTGAGAGCTAATGAACTCTCATTTCGAATCAATGACGAAGTGGTTCATTTTGATGTTTGCAAATCAATGAAGCAACCCAAAGATCTGAGTGTATTTTCTGTGGCTGATGTTGTCGTTGATGACGAGGAAGAACGACTTGAAGAAGAACAAATTCTTGATGATCCTTTGGAGGTTTTGCTCATGAAAGGAGAGAATGATGATGCTGAAATTTCTGATGAAGATATTTTTGCTCTATCGAGATTAGGAACATATCGTTATACTCCCAAGAAGCTGGATCTTGATCTCAAGAATCGACCCACACCACCAGCTAAGCCATCTATTGAAGAGCCACCCACGTTAGAATTGAAGGAGCTGCCAAACCATTTGAAGTACGCATTCTTAGGAAGCGGAAATACTTTTCCAGTCATAGTGGCAGCCGATTTGGGTGAGCAACAAGTTGCAGCTCTTATTGCAATCTTACGCAAGTATATTAGAGCTATTGGATGGACCATTGCGGATATTATTGGTATTCCACCTGGGATTTGCACACATAAAATTCAGTTTCAAGAAAAGTGCACACCCACCATTGAAAATCAAAGGCGATTAAACCCACCAATGCAAGAAGTGGTGAAGAAGGAGATTATCAAGTGGTTAGATGCAGGAGTTGTATATCCTATCTCTGATAGTACATGGGTGAGTCCTATGCAATGTGTTCCCAAGAAAGGAGGTATGACGGTGGTTGCGAATGCGAAGAATGAGCTTATTCCACTCAGGCCCGTTACTGGATGGATAGTATGCATGGACTACCGCAAGCTGAATTCTTGGACGCTCAAGGATCACTTCCCCATGCCATTTATGGACCAAATGCTAGATCGATTAGCTGGGAAAGGATGGTTTTGCTTCTTGGATGGTTATTCAGGTTATAATCAGATTTGTATTGCACCTGAAGACCAAGAGAAAACAACGTTTACATGCCCATATGGTACGTTTGCCTTCAAACGCATGCCATTCGAGTTGTGTAATGCACCAGCCACCTTTCAACGTTGTATGATGTCCATTTTCTCTAATATGGTTGAAGACACTTTGGAGGTATTTATGGACGACTTTTCAGTTGTTGGTGAGTCTTTTGAAGCATGTTTAGCAAACTTGAGCATGGCATTGCAAAGATGTGTAGAGTTCAACCTTGTGCTGAATTGGGAGAAGTGCCACTTCATGGTAAAAGAAGGAATCGTTCTTGGGCACAAGATCTCCGAAAGAGGAATAGAGGTTGATCGCGCAAAAATAGAGGTAATCGAGAAGCTACCACCTCCAATTTCGGTGAAGGGAGTTCGTAGTTTTCTTGGCCACGCTGGGTTTTATCGTAAATTCATCAAAGACTTCTCCAAAATTTCTAGTCCATTGTGCAAACTATTGGAGAAAGATGCGAAGTTTGACTTTAATGACAATTGCTTAAAGGCATTCAGATGCCTTAAAGGAAAACTCATTGAAGCCCCTATCATCGTAGAACCAGATTGGACGCTCCCATTCGAAGTCATGTGTGATGCTAGTGGTGTAGCCATTGGGGCTGTTCTTGGACAAAGAAAGGAGAAACTATTTCACCCTATCTACTATGAGAGTAAGGTCCTAAATGAAGCCCAAAGGAACTACACTGTTACTGAACAAGAGCTCCTAGCGGTTGTGTATGCGTTTGAGAAGTTTCGTGCCTATCTATTGGGTACTAAGGTGATCGTTCATACAGACCATGCAGCTCTTAGGTATCTAATGACAAAGAAGGATGCAAAACCAAGATTGATTCGATGGGTATTGCTGCTGCAAGAGTTTGATTTCGAAGTCAAAGATAGAAGAGGTTGCGAGAACCAAGTGGCTGATCACCTATCCAGACTTGAGAATGAGTAAGTGGCGCAACCAGAAAATCAGATTGATGATGCATTCCTTGACGAGGAGATACTAGCGACAAAAATGGAGAAATTACCATGGTATGCCGACTTTGCAAATTTTGTGGTGAGTAATGTGTTACCTTCCAATTTATCCTACCACCAAAGGAGGAAGTTTATGCATGACGTTCAGCACTACTATTGGGATGAGCCTTATTTGTTTCGAAGATGCGCGGATGGTATCATTCGACGATGTATATCCCATGAAGAAGTGCCTACTATATTGGAAGCATGCCACACTTCGCAAGTTGGAGGACATCATGCAGGGAATCGAACGGCAAGGAAAGTCTTGCAAAGTGGTTATTATTGGCCTACAATATTCAGAGATGCACACGACTATGTGAGAAGGTGTGACCAATGCCAACGTCAAGGTGCTATTTCAAAACACCATGAAATGCCCATGTCCAAAATTCTTGAGGTAGAACTCTTTGATGTGTGGGGTATTGATTTCATGGGGCCATTCGTGAATTCATTTGGAATGAAGTACATCTTGGTTGCTGTGGATTATGTATCGAAATGGGTGGAAGCTGTAGCATTGGCCGACAACGAAGGAAAGCGTGTTGTAGCATTTTTAAAGAAGAATATCTTCTCTCACTTTGGAGTACCTCGTACTATCATAAGTGATGGAGGATCTCACTTTTGCAACAAGCTATTGAAATCTGTATTGGCCAAGTATGGAGTCAAGCAACACAAGGTAGCTACGCCTTATCATCCCCAAACCAGTGGACAAGTTGAGGTTTCCAACCGCGAGATCAAGCAAATCCTTGCCAAAACAGTTAATGCGAATAGG
Organism: Capsicum baccatum var. pendulum; assembly: GCA_030864225.1. Classification (NCBI taxonomy): domain Eukaryota; kingdom Viridiplantae; phylum Streptophyta; class Magnoliopsida; order Solanales; family Solanaceae; genus Capsicum; species Capsicum baccatum. Next base: position 204,526,780 of record CM061553.1, read on the forward strand.
AAGGACTGGTCTCGAAAGCTAGATGATGCACTATGGGCATATAGGACTGCATTCAAGACACCCATTGGCATGTCACCTTATTAGCTAGTTTATGGGAAGGCTTGTCATCTACCCATCGAGCTTGAATACAAGGCATTGTGGGCATTGAAGCACTTGAACTTGAATTGGGATGATGTGAAAAACCTAAGGTTGGAGCAGCTGAACGAACTAGATGAATTTCGTCTCCATGTATATGAACGATCGGATTTATACAATGAGTGGATGAAGAAGTATCATGATCAGCGGATTATTCGATGAAATTTCCAAAAAGGTGACATGGTGCTACTCTTCAACTCCAGATTTAAGCTCTTCCCAGGTAAGTTAAAATTGAAATGGTCTGGTCCATTTAAAGTCATTCAAGTCTACTCGTCTGGAGTAGTCGAATTGGAAAACAATGAGGGTGTTGTCTTCAAAGTGAATGGCCAACGTGTCAAGCCATATATCGGTCCTCTTGACTCGATGAATGACATGGCCATCACTTATCTCGACGAAGTCTAAGTACTCGAGATTACTGCGTCGAGCCACGACAATAAATAAGGCGCTAGATGGGAGGCAACCCATCGTTCTATTGTTTTATCGTTTTATCGTTTTGTCGTTTTAGTATTTTTTCTTTGTGATAAATGAAAATCCAAAAATAAGAGTCGTGCCACGACCAAAACTAAGGCGCTTGGTGGGAGGCAACCCATCGTACTAATCGTTTTCATTTTGTTTTGAGCAAAAATAGGTGCAAGAAGTATTCAACGAGGAGATCGATTTCAATTGATGATTTGGACGCATTGTATGGTAAAGTTGGTAAGTTAGGAATGGTGATGCATAAGGCTATGGATTGAGACTTTTCCTCATCAAAATAGGCTTCGAGGAAGGCTAGGCCTTGGTAAAAATAGGCCACGGATGATGCACAACCTATTCTATAGCCTAAGGACTCGGAATCTAGTGTGCTATACACTATGCGCCGCCTATTCCTAGGTATGCTTTTGACTATGCACCGCCTATGCTATGGCATTTGGTCTCAGTATCTCATGTGCCATAGACTATGCGGCGCATATGTCTACAAATGCCATAGACTATGCGGCGCATATGTCTACAAATGCCATAGACTATGCGGCGCATATATCCCATTATGCCATAGACAATGCGCCGCATATGTCATTGATATGCCGAGTGATATGCGCCGCATATGTGGTGTTTTTGTCCCCAAATACGATTGTAAATGGGTCATAACCCGACCCATACTCTTCCTATATAAAGGGGACTTAGTTTTATAACACAACCACATTAGAAACAACCCTAAAGGCGCCGCATAACCCTCCAAATCTTCTCAAAATTTTTCTTCTTTTGCTCTTCCAATTCACAACAACTTCTCCACAAGCTTCACGCAAGTAAGTACTCTCTTATTCTTCATCTATTTATCGTAAGTACTACGTTGCTACGCTTATTATAAATTGCTAAATCATGTGAGATTGGTGGTGATGTTCATGTGTTTGGATTATTGTTGCAAAATCATGTGAGTGAACATATACGTAGGGAATTCTTGACTTGCTTCCGACTTGCATTTGATTTCAATAGCATTGTTATGATAATTGCTGAATTGATATGGCTATGAATATTGCTTAAGATTGTTATTTGGATGCTTACATGATAGACTATCCCGGCCATCGGGATAAGGTTATAGTGTCTATCGACTTAGGAGGTTGTGCTCGTTGTAAGAATAACGATTCCATGTGGTAACCCCTATGTTGTATTGTTGCTATACCCACCATGAAAGTAGTCCAATGGCTGCAAATAAGTGATGCAATGCTGATTTTCTTGTCGGAATACAATCCTAAAACGTATGTCGACGAAATCTGAGTACTCGACCACTTTCACTTCATTGAGTTGTGCTAACGAAACTAAGTATGGGGTGGTAACCCTAGAGCTTTCATATAGATTGTATCAAGTGAGATTGTGCTGCAACTAACGTTATTTCTAGTCTCAGGTACAATGGCACCTAAAGCGAGGCAAGGCAAGGAGAAGGCTACCACGTCCCAAAAGGGCAAAAAGAGAAGTCGAAAAGACCAAGGAGAATCATGCTCAACACACCTACCACGCAGAATGTTCGGAATAAAATGGGTTCTTGAGGAAGAAGCCAAAGCATGGTACAACAGCAACAAAGAAAGAAAATATATGCACGTCGACTTGATCAACAAGGAGACCTTAGCAAAGAAGGAGCCGCGAATGTTGGTAAAGATAATGACTTTGAAGCTGGATTTCATCTTCCGCAATATGGGAGAGTGTAATCTTGACTTAACAAGAGAGTTTTATGCCAACTGGTCGCCAAACACGACAGGCAACGAAGTCAAAATTTGGGGCCAAGTGTTACAGCTTACAGCCGATTGGATCAACTCTTTTCTTGGCTTACCTTCGGTCGACACTGCACCATTCAAAGAGCTGTACAGCAGGCCTCCTTATAGAGCGATACGACACACGCTTTGTGGAAGTAGATCAATGGCAAGGTGGGGCAGACATAAAGAAACAGGTCGACACAACACCTTCCCCTATGCTCCAGTAAATAGGGAAGCAAGAATCTGGATGCGCATTGTCAACTCATGTCTTATTCCTGGGACGCAATACACCAAGATATCGATAGATAGAGTGTGTTTGGTCTATGCTTTGATGACAAATGTCCCTATCAACTTTGGGGCAATCATTCGATCTACCATGAGGAAGGCCAGACTCCACAAAAGGTCCCATTTCACATTCGACAATTTGTTGACAGCAATGTTGCGGAAGGAGGAGATCGAAGAGGAACCAGCTGACCACAAACTCCCACATAACCCAAAGAAGGTTGACCTCACCAAGGTCAAAGATGCTGAAACAACTCATGGAGTCAACCTTACTACTGCGGAGAGACATGCTCAGGATGAGAGTTTCTTCCGTCATCTCTATGGCATGACACGGTTTACTATGATGAGTGGTGGACGTATTCCAACTGCTGAAGAGCTCCAACCGCTGGACCACGACTACCCAATGAACATGCATGCCCGGGAGATGTGTGGAGTGGGCGTATATTTTGAGGAACCTCTAGACGATGACGTGCCAATTGATGATGATCGACGCTTGCCTAATTCTGATGAGGAGGAGAACTCTGACGATGACTCTTATGACGATTCCGACGAAGGGGGTATGACCCCCGACATTGATGAAGGGTCCGACTAACCAGGTTCTTCGACTTTATTTTCCACTGAGGGCAGTGTCCCGTCTAAGTGTGGGGTGGCAGAATCGCATGCTATACTTCTTTGTTTGCACCTATGTTTGTATGTTTGTTTGTTTACTTTGTTTTTTTTTGTTTTTTTCGTTTGACGTTTTTTTTTATTAGGAGTAAAATTTTTCTAGCTACGCATGAAATTATTTTGATAGGCAGCATGAGATTAGAACAAGAGTATGTGCTACAATTGTGACTATTGAGACGTTTAGGCTCTAGTTGTGACTCATTATGTGATATTGGTTGGTTCAATTCCTTCACTTGTTGGGTCGAGAGTCTATATTACTTCCAATTAAGTCGACCATGTGCCTTGTGTGTGTGAGATAATAGTATATTCTATGTTTGTGGCTGATGCTAGAACTTGCCTGGTATGTATGCAAAGCAAAAATAAGGAGTGTAAGTTTAGGATATGATTTAGGCATTTCTTTGGCAACCTATACATGTTTACCTTCAGTTTTACCTACCCATGGACATCATCCTAGTTAAACCCTTTCGAGCCTTTAGCCTATTTCTTTGACAACCTTGTATGTAAGCCTAATCCATTTTTTTCAAGACCGTAATTTGATCCAAATTCCTAAGTGTTTTCAATAAAAAAAAGTCATGTGACAACATAAGAGGAAATTGGGTAAGTATGATGCTATAAATTGTAATGGTGCTTGAATGTGCTATGAAAAAGAAAGTGTTATCATAAGAGGTATGTTGTGAAAAGAAAAAGGAAAAGAAAGATGAAAAGTAAGTAGTGCTTGAAATTGAAAAACAAAATAGGAGAACAAGGGTGGTAGAATAAAAAAATGAAGAAAGGTTGAAAGAAAAAAGTGTCATTGATACAATGTGATGTATTAAAGCGCTTAGGAACCTAGCCACTATTCTTGGCCAAAATAGTCCTACCCGTCCCTTAGCCTACATTACAACCATCAAAAGACCTACTTGATCCTAATCTTAACATTCCGACATTTAGTAGAGTACTACATTAAAGGCAAGCCTATGGTCATTAGTTGCTACATATGAATTCTTTGTGATAGTGAGAGCAAGGACACTTTGATACCCATGTTTGAAAAATATGCTATATTTGTGCGTGATTATGGGTACTAAATGGTGAGACACACATGGTTGATGAGCTTTGGATAGTTGTATATGATTCTATGTACCTTAACGTTTGCATGCGAGTTGATCACCATCACTAGTCTACGCTAGAGGTTAAACTGTTTCTACTTATAATCAGAAAGCTACTCTTTGTTGATAATTGTTGTGCTTGTCTTGATAAATGTTTTGTGTTGTTGCTGTAAAAACCTTAAGTCTATGCTTAGAAGGACATGATATGTTGTTCGAGGATGAACAAAGCTCTAAGTGTGGGGTGTTGATGATAGGCGGATTTACACGCCTATATCAATATATTTTGCCCATATTTTAGCCTAGTTTTGAGAACTAATTATCTATTTCATGCACGTTTAGTCCTTTTTCCTGTAAATGAGCTAACAAACATGATTAGGAAAGTTTCAGGTATAAAAGATGCAAAATACAGCATTTTACGGCTTACTTGACGCAAAAGAAAGCTCACAAACGAAGTAGAAGGGAGCGGGACGCCTAAGGACCAAATCTGCTGCATGGAAAATCTGTCCCGGTCTAAAACAACATTTCTGAAGACTTTGGGGACTTACAGACACAAAGCTGGATTTTTACAAAGATACATTAACCTAGTACAATTAGGTTATGTATTTCACTATTCTATTTGGATTATGATATTGTAACCTTACCCTAGTACATTTGGGTCAAGGATTTCATTAGTATATTAGGATTTGGTTATTTATTTCATTAGCTTAGTAGGAGTAGGATAGGAGTATTATAAATACCCTATCATGTTAGAGATTTTGAAGACATTCTGCACTTAACACATTCTTCAATTAATTCAACAACTAATTTTCTTCCATCTCTCTCATCTTCCATTACAAACACTTCTAATCTACTCTTCTATTCTTAAATACCACAACAAGAGAATCGTTACTTGCTAGGGAATCACCAAAACCACACGCCTATCATCTACTTCTCACGCTATCAACCATGCAAATCGTGATATCCTTCGCATTCATGGGTAACTAAACCTCTTAGTTGGGGTTATGGAAGCCGAATGAGTTACTATCTATAGCTATGAGTTTGTGAGTTCAAGACAAGTATATTGCTTATATCATTATTCTCTTCACCTTAAATCTACATTCTTTGCGGTTGCAAACGCATAGAATAATGCCAGTCTAACATTTAACTTGTTCGAGAGAAAGGTTATTTGTCTGGAAAAGAGATAATGTCAAGGTAGTAGGACACCCTTTCCTATTAAAAAGCTAGTGCCGTAACTGGACTAACCTCTTGGAGAATTCGTACCGTTAGACACACTTTAAGCTCGAGAGAGTTAAAGTGAAATAGTCCTTGTTTAGGTCTAGAGACGCTTGGATTTACCATCGACTACAATTCTCTATAAGCAATTGCATGTCAAGACTCTACACACTCATAGCCAATAGAGACGTACACCTCAGAAGGTGGACATAACCCCAACGCTTCAATTCTCATTGTTTCACAACCTACGAAATACTCTCTTTTTACTTTGCTATTTTCAGCTTTTATTTCATTACTTTGGTTACGTATTACAATCCCCCCTTCTTACGAGACTTGCACCAAAAGTCTATTAATTTTGCTTACTTGTTGGCCAAGCTATTCCCTGTGGGATCGACACCCAACCCAGGTTGGGTTCTATATTTGCTAACGACCGCTTTACACTCCCACGAGAGCTGTAGATCGAGCGTTATCAGAGGGTCCTGAACAGAAAGTAAAATCCCATTTTCCAGGAGGGTTCTGAACATAAACTGAAATTCCATTTTTCAGGAGGGTCCTGAACAGAAAGTAAAATCCCATTTCTCAGAAGGGTCCTGCACATAAAGTAAAATCCCATTTTTCAGGAGGGTCCTGCACATAAGGTAAAATTCCATTTTTCAGGAGGGTCCTAAGCATAAAGTGAAATCTCATTTTTTCAGGAGGGTTCTAAACATAAAGTGAGATCCCATTTTTCAGGAGGGTCCTGAACATAAAGTAAAATTCCATTTTCTAGAGGGTCCTAGATAGAAAGTAAATTCTGATTTTTTAGGAGGGTCTTAAATATAAAGTAAAATCCCATTTTTTAGGAGGGTCTTGAATATAAAGTAAAAATACCTTTTTTTAGGACGGTGCTAAGCATAAAGTGAAATCTCATTTTTCAGGAGGGTCTTGAACAGAAAGTAAAAATCCTATTATTCATGAGGGTCCTGTACATAAAGTAAAATCCCGTTGTTTAGGAGGGTCCTAAACAGAAAGTAAAATCTCATTTTTCAGGAGGGTCCAGAACATAAAGTGAAATCTTATTTTTCAGGAGAGTCCTGAACAGAAAGTAAAATCCCATTTTTTCAGGAGGGTCCTGAACATAAAGTAAAATCTCAATTTTTTTCGGAGGGTCCTGAACATAAAGTAAAATCCCATTTTTCAGGAGGGTTCTTAACATAAAGTAAAGTCTCATTTTCCAGGAGGGTCCTGAACATATGCTGAAATCCTATGTTTCAGGAGAGTCCTAAACATAAGGTGAAATCCCATTTTTTAGAGGGTCCTGAACAGAAAGTAAAATTCTATTTTTCAGGAGGGTCATAAACATAAACTGAAATCCCATTTTTTAGGTGAGTCCTGAACATAAAGTGAAATCTCATTACTTAGGAGTATCCTGAACATAAACTGATATCCCATTTTTCAGGAGGGTCCTGAACAAAAAGTAAAATCCCATTTTTTTAAGAGGGTCCTAAACATAAAGTTAAATCCCCTTTTTTAGGAGTGTCCTAAACATAAAGTAAAATCCTATTTTTAAGGAGGGTCCTAAACAAAAAGTAAAATCTCATTTTTCAAGAGGGTCCTAAATATAAAGTCCAGTCCCATTTTCAAGGAGGGTCCTGAACATAAAATGAAATCTCACATTTTCAGAAGGGTCCTGAACATAAATTAAAATTCCATTTTTCAGGAGGGTCTTGAGCATAAAGAAAAATCCCTTTTTTTCAGGAGGGTCTTAAACAGAAAGTAAAATTCCATTTTTTTGGAGGGTCTTAAGCATAAAGTAAAATTCAATTTTTTCAGGAGGGGCCTGAACAAAAAGTAAAATCCCATTTTTCAGGAGGGTTCTGAACAGAAAGTAAAATCTTATTTTCCAGGAGGGTTTTGAACATAAAGTGAAATCCCATTTTTTCAGGATGGTCCTAAACAGAAAGTAAAATCCCATTTCTCAGAAGGGTCCTGAACATAAGGCAAAATCCCATTTTTCAGGAGGGTCCTGAACATTAGGTGAAATTCTATTTTTCAGGAGGGTCCTAAGCATAAAGTGAAATCTCATTTTTCAGGAGGGTCCTAAACATAGAGTGAGATCCCATTTTTCAAGAGGTTCCTGAACATAAAGTGAAATTCCATTTTTCAGGAGTGTCCTGAACAGAAAGTAAAATCTCATTTTTCAAGAGGGTCTTAGATCCAAAGTAAAATCCCATTTTTTAGGAGGGTCTTGAATATAGAGTAAAATCCCATTTTTTAGGAGGGTCTTGAACAGAAAGAAAAATCCCATTTTTCATTAAGGTCCTATACATAAAGTAGAATCCCATTGTTCAAGAGGGTCCTAAACAGAAAGTTAAATCTCATTTTTCAGGAGGGTCCTGAACATAAAGTGAAATATCATTTTTCAGGAGGGTCTTGAACAGAAAGTAAAATCCTATTTTTTCAGGAGGGTCCTGCACAGAAAGTAAAATCACATTTTTCAGGAGGGTCCTGAACATAAATTAAAGTCCCATTTTTCAGGAGGGTCCTGAACAAAAGTAAAATCCCATTTTTTTTAGAAGGGTCCTGAACAGAAAGTAAAATCCCATTTTTCAGGAGGGTCCTGCACAGAAAGTAAAATCCCATTTTTCAGGAGGGTCCTGAACATAAATTAAAATCCCATTTTCAGGAGGGTCCTGAACACAAAGTAAAATTCCATTTTATAGGAGGGTCCTGAGCAGAAAGTAAAATCCCATTTTTCAGGAGGGTCTTGAACAGAAAGTAAAATCCCATTTTTCAGGAGGGTCTTGAACAGAAAGTATAATTCTATTTTTCAGGAGGGTCCTGATCATGAAGTAAATTCCCATTTTTCAGGAGGGTCCTGAATATAAAGTAAAATCCCATTTTTTAGGAGGGCCCTGAACATAAAGTCAAATCCCATTTCTTAGCGGGGTCCTGAACAGAATGTAAAATCCCATTTTTTAGGAAGGTCCTGAACAGAAAGTAAAATCCCATTTTTTAGGATTGTCCTGAACATAAGTAAAATCTCATTTTTCAGGAGAGTCCTGAATATAAAGTAAAATCCCATTTTTTAGGAGGGCCCTGAACATAAAGTCAAATCCCATTTCTTAGCAGGGTCCTGAACAGAATGTAAAATCCCATTTTTTAGGAAGGTCCTGAACAGAAAGTAAAATCCCATTTTTCAGGATTGTCCTGAACATAAGTAAAATCCCATTTTTTAGGAGAGTCCTGAATAGAAAGTAAAATCCCATTTTTTTCAGGAGGGTCCTGAGCAGAAAGTAAAATCCTATTTTTCAGGAGGGTCCTGCACAGGAAGTAAAATCCCATTTTTCAGGAAGGTCCTGAACAGAAAGTAAAATCCCATTTTTCAGGAAGGACCTAAACAGAAAGTAAAATCCCATTTTTTAGGAGGGTCCTGAACAGAAAGTAAAATCCCATTTTTCAGGAGGGTCTTGAACAGAAAGTAAAATCCCATTTTTCAGGAGGGTCCTGAACAGAAGTAAAATCTCATTTTTCAAGAGGGTCTTAGATCTAAAGTAAAATCCTATTTTTTAGGAGGGTCTTGAATATAGAGTAAAATCCCATTTTTTAGGAGGGTCTTGAACAGAAAGAAAAATCCCATTTTTCATTAAGGTCCTATACATAAAGTAGAATCCCATTGTTCAGGAGGGTCCTAAACAGAAAGTAAAATCTCATTTTTCAGGAGGGTCCTGAACATAAAGTGAAATCTCATTTTTCAGGAGGGTCCTGAACAGAAAGTAAAATCCCATTTTTTCAGGAGGGTCCTGAGCATAAAGTAAAATCTCATTTTTTTAGGAGGGTCCTGAACATAAAGTAAAATCCCATTTTTCAGGAGGGTTCTGAACATAAAGTAAAGTCCCATTTTTCAGAAGGGTCCTGAACATAAAGTAAAGTCCCATTTTTCAAGAGGGACCCAAACAGAAAGTAAAATCCCATTTTCAGGAGGGTCCTGAATAGAAAGTAAAATCCCATTTTTCAGGAGGGTCCTGAGCCAGAAGTAAAATTCCATTTTTTCAAGAGGGTCCTAAACATAAAGTTAAATACCATTTTTCAGGAGTGTCCGAAACATAAAGTATAATCCTATTTTTCAGGAGGGTCCTGAACAGAAAGTAAAATCTCATTTTTCAAGAGGGTCCTGTATAAAAAGTAAAGTCTCATTTTTCAGGAGGATCCTGAACATAAAATAAAATCTCATATTTTCAGAAGGGTCCTGAACATAAAGTAAAGTCTTATTTTTTTAGGAGGGTCCTGTTCATAAATTAAAGTCCCATTTTTCAAGAGGGTCCTGAACAGAAAGTAAAATCCTATTATTCAGGAGGGTCCTGAAAAGAAAGTAAAATCCAATTTTTCAGAAGGGTCCTGTACAGAAAGTAAAATCCTGTTTTCTATGAGGGTCCTGAACAGAAAGTAGAATCCTATTATCTAGGAGGGTCCTGAACAGAAAGCAAAATCCAATTTTCCAGGAAGGTCCTAAAATAATTTGAAATCTCATTTTTCAGGAGGGTCCTGAACAAAAAGTAAAATCTCATTTTTCAGGAGGGTCCTGAACATAAAGTAAAGTTTTATTTTTCAGGAGGATTCTGAACATAAAGTAAAGTCTCATTTTTCAGGAGGGTCCTGAACAGAAAGTAAAATCCGATTTTCTAGGAGGGTCCTGAATTGAAAATAGAATCCCATTTTCTAGGAGGGTCCTGAACAGAAAGTGAAACCATATTTTCCATGAGGGTCCTGAACAAAAAGTGAAATCTCATTTTCCGGAGGTTCCTGAACATAAACTGATATCCCATTTTTCAGGAAGGTCCTGAACAGAAAGAAAAATCCCATTTTTTCAAGAGGGTCCTAAACATAAAATTAAATCCCATTTTTCAAGAGTGCCCTAAACATAAAGTAAAATCCTATTTTTCAGGAGGGTCCTGAACAGAAAGTAAAATCCTATTATTCAGGAGGGTCCTGAAAAGAAAGTAAAATCAAATTTTTCAGAAGGGTTCTGAATAGAAAGTAAAATCCTGTTTTTCATGAGGGTCCTGAACAGAAAGTAGAATCCTATTATCTAGGAGGGTCCTAAACAGAAAGTAAAATCCTATTTTACAAGAGGGTCCAGAACAAAAATTATAATATCATTTTTCAGGAGGGTCCTGAACAGAAAGTAAAATTCCATTTTCAGGAGTGTCTTGAGCATAAAGTGAAATCCCACTTTTCAGAAGAGTCCTGAGCAGAAAGTAAAATTATATTTTTGAGGAGGGTCCTGGACTTGAAGTAAAATCCCATTTTCAGGAGGGTCCTGAACATAAAGTTAAATCCCATTTTTAAAGAGGGTCCTGAACAGAAAGTAAAATCCCATTTTTCTGGAGGGTCTTGAGCATAAAGTAAAATCCCATTTTTCAGGAGAGTCCTTAATAGGAAGTAAAATTCCATTTTTCAGGAAGGTCCTGAACATAAAGAGAAATCCTATTTTTCATGGGTCTGAACATAAAGTGAAATTTCATATTTTAAGAAAGTCCTGAACAGTAAGTAAAATCTCATTTTTCAGGAGAGCACTGAGCATAATGTAAAATCTCTTTTTTTTGGATGGTTCTGAACATAAAGTAAAGTCCCATTTTTCATGATGGTCCTGAACAGAAAGTAAAATCCCATTTTTCAAGAGAGTCCTAAACGTAAAATAAAATTCCATTTTTCAAGAGTGTCATGAACATAAAGTTAAATCCCATTTTTTAGTAGGGTCCTGAACATAAAGTGAAATCCCATTTTTCAGCAGGGTCCTGAACAGAAAGTAAAATCCTATTATTCAGGAGGGTCCTGAAAAGAAAGTAAAATCCAATTTTTCAGAAGGGTCCTGAACAGAAAGTAAAATCCTGTTTTCCATGAGGGTCCTGAACAGAATGTAGAATCCTATTATCTAGGAGGGTCCTGAACAAAAAGTAAAATCCTATTATACAAGATGGTCCAGAACAAAAAGTAAAATCTCATTTTTCAGGAGGGTCCTGAACATATGGTTAAATCCTATGTTTCAGGAGGGTCCTAAACATAAGGTGAAATCCCATTTTTTGGAGGGTCATGAGCATAAATTGAAATCCCATTTTTTAGGAGGGTCCCAAATATAAAGTGAAATCTCATTTTTTCAGAAGGGTGCTGAACATAAAGTGAGATCCCATTATTCAGCAAGGTCCTGAACAGAAAGTAAAATTTCATTTTTCAGGAGGGTACTGGATATAATGTAATATCCCCATTTTCAGGAGGGTCCTGAACATAAAGTTCAATCCTATTTTTCAGAAGGGTCCTGAACAGAAAGTAAGATCCCATTTTCAGGAGTGTCTTGAGGATAAAGTGAAATCCCACTTTTCAGAAGAGTCCTGAATAGAAAGTAAAATTCTATTTTTCAGGAGGGTCTTGGACTTGAAGTAAAATCCCATTTTCAGGAGGGTCCTGAACATAAAGTTAAATCCCATTTTTCAAGAGGGTCCTGAACAGAAAGTAAAATCCCATTTTTCAGGATGGTCTTGAGCATAAAGTAAAATCCCATTTTTCAGGAGAGTCCTTAATAGGAAGTAAAATTCCATTTTTCAAGAGGGTCCTGAACATAAAGAGAAATCCTATTTTTCATGGGCCTGAACATAAAGTGAAATTTTATTTTTTAGGAAAGTCCTGAACAGAAAGTAAAATCTTATTTTTCAGGAGGGTACTGAGCATAATGTAAAATCTCATTTTTCAGGATGAATCTGAACATAAAGTAAAGTCCTATTTTTCAGGATGGTCCTGAACATAAAGTAAATTCCCATTTTTCAGTAGGGTCCTGAACATAAAGTAAAATCTCATTTTTCAGGAGGGACCTGAACAGAAAGTAAAATCCTATTTTTCAAGAGAGTCTTAAACGTAAAATGAAATTTCATTTTTCAAGAGTGTCCTGAACATAAAGTTAAATCCCATTTTTTAGTAAGGTCCTGAACATAAAGTGAAATCCCATTTTTCAGGAGGATCCTGAACAGAAAGTAAAATCCTATTATTCAGGAGGGTCCTAAAAAGAAAGTAAAATCCAATTTTTCAGAAGGGTCCTGAATAGAAAGTAAAATCCTATTTTCCCTGAGGGTCCTCAACAGAAAGTAGAATCCTATTATCTTGGAGGGTCCTGAACAGAAAGTAAAATCCTATTATACAAGAGGGTCCAGAACAAAAAGTAAAATCTCATTTTTCAGGAGGGTCCTGAACATATGGTGAAATCCTATGTCTCAGGAGGGTCCTAAACATAAGGTGAAATCCCATTTTTGGGAGGGTCTTGAGCATAAAGTGAAATCCCATTTTTTAGGAGGGTCCCAAACATAAAGTGAAATCTCATTTTTTCAGAAGGGAGCTGAACATAAAGTGAGATCCCATTATTCAGCAGGGTCCTGAACAGAAAGTAAAATTCCATTTTTCAGGAGGGTACTGGACATAATGTGAAATCCCCATTTTCAGGAGGGTCCTGAACATAAAGTTAAATCCTATTTTTCAGAAGGGTCCCTAACAGAAAGTAAGATCCCATTTTCAGGAGTTTCTTGAGGTTAAAGTGAAATCCCACTTTTCAGAAGAGTCCTAAATAGAAAGTAAAATTCTATTTTTCAGGAGGGTCCTGGACTTGAAGTAAAATCCCATTTTCAGGAGGGTCCTGAACATAAAGTTAAATCCCATTTTTCAAGAGGGACCTGAACAGAAAGTAAAATCCCATTTTTCAGGATGGTCTTGAGCATAAAGTAAAATCCCATTTTTCAGGAGAGTCCTTAATAGGAAGCAAAATTCCATTTTTCAAGAGGGTCCTGAACATAAAGAGAAATCCTATTTTTCATGGGCCTGAACATAAAGTGAAATTTTATTTTTTAGGAAAGTCCTGAACAGAAAGTAAAATCTTATTTTTCAGGAGGGTACTGAGCATAATGTAAAATCTCATTTTTCAGGATGAATCTGAACATAAAGTAAAGTCCTATTTTTCAAGATGGTCCTGAACATAAAGTAAATTCCCATTTTTCAGTAGGGTCCTAAACATAAAGTAAAATCTCATTTTTCAGGAGGGTCCTGAACAGAAAGTAAAATCCCATTTTTCAAGAGAGTCTTAAACGTAAAATGAAATTCCATTTTTCAAGAGTGTCCTGAACATAAAGTTAAATGCCATTTTTTAGTAAGGTCCTGAACATAAAGTGAAATCCCATTTTTCAGGAGGATCCTGAACAGAAAGTAAAATCCTATTATTCAGGAGGGTCCTAAAAAGAAAGTAAAATCCAATTTTTCAGAAGGGTCCTGAATAGAAAGTAAAATCCTATTTTCCCTGAGGGTCCTGAACAGAAAGTAGAATCCTATTATCTAGGAGGGTCCTGAACAGAAAGTAAAATCCTATTATACAAGAGGGTCCAGAACAAAAAGTAAAATCTCATTTTTCAGGAGGGTCCTGAACATATGGTTAAATCCTATGTTTCAGGAGGGTCCTAAACATAAGGTGAAATCCCATTTTTTGGAGGGTCATGAGCATAAATTGAAATCCCATTTTTTAGGAGGGTCCCAAATATAAAGTGAAATCTCATTTTTTCAGAAGGGTGCTGAACATAAAGTGAGATCCCATTATTCAGCAAGGTCCTGAACAGAAAGTAAAATTTCATTTTTCAGGAGGGTACTGGATATAATGTAATATCCCCATTTTCAGGAGGGTCCTGAACATAAAGTTCAATCCTATTTTTCAGAAGGGTCCTTAACAGAAAGTAAGATCCCATTTTCAGGAGTGTCTTGAGGATAAAGTGAAATCCCACTTTTCAGAAGAGTCCTGAATAGAAAGTAAAATTCTATTTTTCAGGAGGGTCTTGGACTTGAAGTAAAATCCCATTTTCAGGAGGGTCCTGAACATAAAGTTAAATCCCATTTTTCAAGAGGGTCCTGAACAGAAAGTAAAATCCCATTTTTCAGGATGGTCTTGAGCATAAAGTAAAATCCCATTTTTCAGGAGAGTCCTTAATAGGAAGTAAAATTCCATTTTTCAAGAGGGTCCTGAACATAAAGAGAAATCCTATTTTTCATGGGCCTGAACATAAAGTGAAATTTTATTTTTTAGGAAAGTCCTGAACAGAAAGTAAAATCTTATTTTTCAGGAGGGTACTGAGCATAATGTAAAATCTCATTTTTCAGGATGAATCTGAACATAAAGTAAAGTCCTATTTTTCAGGATGGTCCTGAACATAAAGTAAATTCCCATTTTTCAGTAGGGTCCTGAACATAAAGTAAAATCTCATTTTTCAGGAGGGACCTGAACAGAAAGTAAAATCCTATTTTTCAAGAGAGTCTTAAACGTAAAATGAAATTTCATTTTTCAAGAGTGTCCTGAACATAAAGTTAAATCCCATTTTTTAGTAAGGTCCTGAACATAAAGTGAAATCCCATTTTTCAGGAGGATCCTGAACAGAAAGTAAAATCCTATTATTCAGGAGGGTCCTAAAAAGAAAGTAAAATCCAATTTTTCAGAAGGGTCCTGAATAGAAAGTAAAATCCTATTTTCCCTGAGGGTCCTCAACAGAAAGTAGAATCCTATTATCTTGGAGGGTCCTGAACAGAAAGTAAAATCCTATTATACAAGAGGGTCCAGAACAAAAAGTAAAATCTCATTTTTCAGGAGGGTCCTGAACATATGGTGAAATCCTATGTCTCAGGAGGGTCCTAAACATAAGGTGAAATCCCATTTTTGGGAGGGTCTTGAGCATAAAGTGAAATCCCATTTTTTAGGAGGGTCCCAAACATAAAGTGAAATCTCATTTTTTCAGAAGGGAGCTGAACATAAAGTGAGATCCCATTATTCAGCAGGGTCCTGAACAGAAAGTAAAATTCCATTTTTCAGGAGGGTACTGGACATAATGTGAAATCCCCATTTTCAGGAGGGTCCTGAACATAAAGTTAAATCCTATTTTTCAGAAGGGTCCCTAACAGAAAGTAAGATCCCATTTTCAGGAGTTTCTTGAGGTTAAAGTGAAATCCCACTTTTCAGAAGAGTCCTAAATAGAAAGTAAAATTCTATTTTTCAGGAGGGTCCTGGACTTGAAGTAAAATCCCATTTTCAGGAGGGTCCTGAACATAAAGTTAAATCCCATTTTTCAAGAGGGACCTGAACAGAAAGTAAAATCCCATTTTTCAGGATGGTCTTGAGCATAAAGTAAAATCCCATTTTTCAGGAGAGTCCTTAATAGGAAGCAAAATTCCATTTTTCAAGAGGGTCCTGAACATAAAGAGAAATCCTATTTTTCATGGGCCTGAACATAAAGTGAAATTTTATTTTTTAGGAAAGTCCTGAACAGAAAGTAAAATCTTATTTTTCAGGAGGGTACTGAGCATAATGTAAAATCTCATTTTTCAGGATGAATCTGAACATAAAGTAAAGTCCTATTTTTCAAGATGGTCCTGAACATAAAGTAAATTCCCATTTTTCAGTAGGGTCCTAAACATAAAGTAAAATCTCATTTTTCAGGAGGGTCCTGAACAGAAAGTAAAATCCCATTTTTCAAGAGAGTCTTAAACGTAAAATGAAATTCCATTTTTCAAGAGTGTCCTGAACATAAAGTTAAATGCCATTTTTTAGTAAGGTCCTGAACATAAAGTGAAATCCCATTTTTCAGGAGGATCCTGAACAGAAAGTAAAATCCTATTATTCAGGAGGGTCCTAAAAAGAAAGTAAAATCCAATTTTTCAGAAGGGTCCTGAATAGAAAGTAAAATCCTATTTTCCCTGAGGGTCCTGAACAGAAAGTAGAATCCTATTATCTAGGAGGGTCCTGAACAGAAAGTAAAATCCTATTATACAAGAGGGTCCAGAACAAAAAGTAAAATCTCATTTTTCAGGAGGGTCCTGAACATATGGTGAAATCCTATATTTCAGGAGGGTCCTAAACATAAGGTGAAATCCCATTTTTGGGAGGGTCTTGAGCATAAAGTGAAATCCCATTTTTTAGGAGGGTCCCAAACATAAAGTGAAATCGCATTTTTTCAGAAGGGTGCTGAACATAAAGTGAGATCCCATTATTCAGCAGGGTCCTGAACAGAAAGTAAAATTCCATTTTTCAGGAGGGTACTGGACATAATGTGAAACCCCATTTTCAGTAGGGTCCTGAACATAAAGTTAAATCCTATTTTTCAGAAGGGTCCTGAACAGAAAGTAAGATCCCATTTTCAGGAGTGTCTTGATGATAAAGTGAAATCCCACTTTTCAGAAGAGTCCTGAATAGAAAGTAAAATTCTATTTTTCAGGAGGGTCCTGGACTTGAAGTAAAATCCCATTTTCAGGAGGGTCCTGAACATAAAGTTAAATCCCATTTTTCAAGAGGGTCCTGAATAGAAAGTAAAATCCCATTTTTCAGGATGGTCTTGAGCATAAAGTAAAATTCCATTTTTCAGGAGAGTCCTTAATAGGAAATAAAATTCCATTTTTGAAGAGGGTCCTGAACATAAAGAGAAATCCTATTTTTCATGGGCCTGAACATGAAGTGAAATTTTATTTTTTAGGAAAGTCCTGAACAGAAAGTAAAATCTTATTTTTCAGGAGGGTACTGAGCATAATGTAAAATCTCATTTTTCAGGATGAATCTGAACACAAAGTAAAGTCCCATTTTTCAGGATGGTCCTGAACATAAAGTAAATTCCCATTTTTCAAAAGGATCCTGAACATAAAGTAAAATCTCATTTTTCAGGAGGGTCCTCAACAGAAAGTAAAATCCCATTTTTCAGGAGATTCCTAAACGTAAAATGAAATTCCAATTATCAAGAGTGTCCTGATCATAAAGTTAAATCCCATTTTTCAGTAGGCTCCTGAACATAAAGTGAAATCCCATTTTTCAGGAGGGTCCTGAACAGAAAGTAAAATCCTGTTTTCCATGAGGGTCCTGAACAGAAAGTAGAATCCTATTATCTAGGAGGGTCCTGAACAGAAAGTAAAATCCTATTATACAAGAGGGTCCGGAACAAAAAGTAAAATCTCATTTTTCAGGAGGGTCCTGAACATATGGTGAAATCCTATGTTTCAGGAGGGTCCTAAACATAAGGTGAAATCTCATTTTTCAGGAGGGTCCAGAACAGAATGTAAAATCCCATTTTTCAGGGGGGTCCCAAACATTATGTAAAATCGTATTTTTCAGGATGGTCCTGAACAGAAAGTATAATCCTATTTTTCAGGAGGTTCCTGATCATGAAGTAAAATCCCATTTTTCTGGAGTGTCCTGAACAGAAAGTAAAATCCCAATTTTTAAGAGGGTCCTGAAAGGAAGTAAAATCCCATTTTTTTCAGGAGGGTCCTGAACAGAAAGTAAAATCCTATTTTTTTAGGAGGGTCCTGCACAGAAAGTAAAATCCCATTATTTAGGAGGGTCCTGAACATAAATTAAAATCCCATTTTTCAGGAGGGTCCTGAACAAAAGTAAAATCCCATTTTTTTTAGAAGGGTCCTGAACAGAAAGTAAAATCCCATTTTTCAGGAGGGTCCTGCACAGAAAGTAAAATCCCATTTTTCAGGAGGGTCCTGAACATAAATTAAAATCCCATTTTCTGGAGGGTCCTGAATACAAAGTAAAATTCCATTTTTTAGGAGGGTCCTCAGCAGAAAGTAAAATCCCATTTTTCAGGAGGGTCTTGAACAGAAAGTAAAATCCCATTTTTCAGGAGGGTCCTGAACAGAAGTAAAATCTCATTTTTCATGAGGGTACTGAAGAGAAAGTAAAATCCCATTTTTTTAGCAGGGTCCTGAACATAAAGTAAAATCGCATTTTTTAGGATGGTCCTGAACAGAAAATATAATTCCATTTTTCAGGATGGTCCTGAACAGAATGTTTAATCCCATTTGTCAGGAGGGTCCTGATCATGAAGTAAAATCCCATTTTTCAGGAGGGTCCTGAATATAAAGTAAAATCCCATTTTTTAGGAGGGCCCTGAACATAAAGTCAAATCCCATTTCTTAGCAGGGTCCTGAACAGAATGTAAAATCCCATTTTTTAGGAAGGTCCTGAACAGAAAGTAAAATCCCATTTTTCAGGATTGTCCTGAACAGAAAGTAAAATCCCATTTTTCAGGAAGGACCTAAACAGAAAGTAAAATCCCATTTTTTAGGAGTGTCCTGAACAGAAAGTAAAATCCCATTTTTTAGGAGGGTCCTAAACAGAAAGTAAAATCCCATTTTCTAGGAAGGTCCTGAACTGATAGTAAAATCATATATTCTAGGAGGGTCTAGAACTGAAAGTAAAATCCCATTTTCCGGAGGGTTCTGAACATAAAGTAAAATCCCATTTCTCAAGAGGGTCCTGAACGGAAAGTAAAATCTCATTTCTCAGAAGGTTACTAAACATAAGGTAAAATCCAATTTTCAGGAAGGTCCTGAACATAAGTTGAAATTCTATTTTCAAGAGGGTCCTAGGTGTAAAGTGAAATCTCATTTTTCAGGAGGGTCCTGAACTGAAAGTAAAATCTTATTTTCTAGGATGGCCTTGAACTGAAAGTAAAATCTCATTTTCCATGATGGTTCTGAACATAAAGTGAAATCCCATTTTTCATGAGGGTCCTGAACAAAAAGTAAAATCCCATTTTTTATGAGGGTCCTGAACAGAAAGTAAAATCCCATTTTCTAGGAGTGTCCTGAACTGAAAGAAAAATCCCATTTTCCAGGAAGGTCCTAAACATAATGTGAAATCTCATTTTTCAGGAGGGTCCTGAATATAAGGTGAAGTCCTATTTTTCAGGAGGGACCTAAATATAAAGTGAAATCCCATTTTTGGGAGGGTCCTGAGCATAAAGTAAAATCCCATTTTTTTAGGAGGGTCCTGAACATAAATTGAAATCTCATTTTTTCAGAAGGGTGCTGAACGTAAAGTGAGATCCCATTTTTCAGAAGGGTCCTGAACAGAAAGTAAAATTCTATTTTTAGGAGGGTCCTGTACATAATGTGAAATCCCATTTTTCAGGAGGTTCCTGAGCAAAAAGTAAAATCCCATTTTTTCAGGAGGGTCTTGAACATAAAGTAAAATCCCATTTTTCAAGAGGGTTCTGAACATAAAGTAAAGTCCCATTTTTCAGGAGGGTCCTGAACATAAAGTAAAATACCATTTTTCAAGAGGGTCCTGAGCAAAAAGTAAAATGTCATTTTTTCAAGAAGGTCATAAACATAAAGCTAAATACCATTTTTCAGGAGTGTCCTAAACATAAAGTATAATCCTATTTTTTAGGAGGGTCCTG
Source organism: Capsicum baccatum var. pendulum (assembly GCA_030864225.1). Lineage (NCBI taxonomy): Eukaryota > Viridiplantae > Streptophyta > Magnoliopsida > Solanales > Solanaceae > Capsicum > Capsicum baccatum. Next base: position 204,546,613 of record CM061553.1, read on the forward strand.
AATTGATAGTAAAATCTCATTTTTCAATAGGGTCCTGTATAAAAAGTAAAGTCTCATTTTCAGGAAGGTCCTGAACATAAAATGAAATCTCATATTTTTAGAAGGGTCCTGAACATAAAGTAAAGTCTTATTTTTTAGGAGGGTCCTGTACATAAATTAAAGTCCCATTTTTCAAGAGGGTCCTGAACAGAAAGTAAAATCCTATTATTCAGGAGGGTCCTGAAAAGAAAGTAAAATCAAATTTTTCAGAAGGGTCCTGAACAGAAAGTAAAATCCTATTTTCCATGAGGGTACTAAACAGTAAGTAGAATCCTATTATCTATGAGGGTCCTGAACATAAGGTGAAATCCTATGTTTCTGGAGGATCCTAAACATAAGGTGAAATCCCATTTTTGGGAGGGTCCTGATCATAAAGTGAAATTCCATTTTTGAGGATGGTCCCAAACATAAAGTGAAATCTCATTTTTTCAGAAGGGTGCTGAACATAAAGTGAGATCCCATTATTCAGAAGGGTCCTGAACAGAAAGTAAAATTCCATTTTTCAGGAGGGTACTGGACATAATGTGAAATCCCCATTTTCAGGAGGGTCCTGAACATAAAGTTAAATCCTATTTTTCAGAAGGGTCCTGAACAGAAAGTAAGATCCCATTTTCAGGAGTGTCTTGAGGATAAAGTGAAATCCCACTTTTCAGAAGAGTCCTGAATAGAAAGTAAAATTCTATTTTTCAGGAGGGTCCTGGACTTGAAGTAAAATCCCATTTTCAGGAGGGTCCTGAACATAAAGTTAAATCTCATTTTTCAAGAGGGTCCTGAACAGAAAGTAAAATCCCATTTTTCAGGATGGTCTTGAGCATAAAGTAAAATTCCATTTTTCAGGAGAGTCCTTAATAGGAAATAAAATTCCATTTTTGAAGAGGGTCCTGAACATAAAGAGAAATCCTATTTTTCATGGGCCTGAACATGAAGTGAAATTTTATTTTTTAGGAAAGTCCTGAACAGAAAGTAAAATCTTATTTTTCAGGAGGGTACTGAGCATAATGTAATATCTCATTTTTCAGGATGAATCTGAACATAAAGTAAAGTCCCATTTTTCAAGATGGTTCTGAACATAAAGTAAATTCCCATTTTTCAAAAGGGTCCTGAACATAAAGTAAAATCTCATTTTTCAGGAGGGTCCTGAACAGAAAGTAAAATCCCATTTTTCAGGAGATTCCTAAACGTAAAATAAAATTCCAATTATCAAGAGTGTCCTGATCATAAAGTTAAATCCCATTTTTCAGTAGGGTCCTGAACATAAAGTGAAATCCCATTTTTCAGGAGGGTCCTGAACAGAAAGTAAAATCCTGTTTTCCATGAGGGTCCTGAACAGAAAGTAGAATCCTATTATCTAGGAGGGTCCTGAACAGAAAGTAAAATCCTATTATACAAGAGAGTCCGGAACAAAAAGTAAAATCTCATTTTTCAGGAGGGTCCTGAACATATGGTGAAATCCTATGTTTCAGGAGGGTCCTAAACATAAGGTGAAATCTCATTTTTCAGGAGGGTTCTGAACAGAATGTAAAATCCCATTTTTCAGGAGGATCCTGAACATTAAGTAAAATCGTATTTTCCAGGATGGTCCTGAACAAAAAGTATAATCCCTTTTTTCAGGAGGTTCCTGATCATGAAGTAAAATCCCATTTTTCTAGAGTGTCCTGAACAGAAAGTAATATCCCAATTTTTAAGAGGGTCCTGAAAGGAAGTAAAATCCCATTTTTTTCAGGAGGGTCTTGAACAGAAAGTAAAATCCTATTTTTTCAGGAGGGTCCTGCACAGAAAGTAAAATCCCATTTTTCAGGAGGGTCCTGAACATAAATTAAAATCCCATTTTTCAGGAGGGTCCTGAACAAAAGTAAAATCCCATTTTTTTTAGAAGGTTCCTGAACAGAAAGTAAAATCCCATTTTTGAGGAGGGTCCTGCACAGAAAGTAAAATCCCATTTTTCAGGAGGGTCCTGAACATAAATTAAAATCCCATTTTCAGGAGGGTCCTGAACACAAAGTAAAATTCCATTTTATAGGAGGGTCCTGAGCAGAAAGTAATATCCCATTTTTCAGGAGGGTCTTGAACAGAAAGTAAAATCCCATTTTTCAGGAGGGTCTTGAACAGAAAGTATAATTCCATTTTTCAGGAGGGTCCTGATCATGAAGTAAAATCCCATTTTTCAGGAGGGTCCTGAATATAAAGTAAAATCCCATTTTTTAGGAGGGCCCTGAACATAACGTCAAATCCCATTTCTTAGCAGGGTCCTGAACAGAATGTAAAATCCCATTTTTTAGGAAGGTCCTGAACAGAAAGTAAAATCCCATTTTTCAGGATTGTCCTGAACATAAGTAAAATCTCATTTTTCAGGAGAGTCCTGAATATAAAGTAAAATCCTATTTTTTAGGAGGGCCCTGAACATAAAGTCAAATCCCATTTCTTAGCAGGGTCCTGAACAGAATGTAAAATCCCATTTTTTAGGAAGGTCCTGAACAGAAAGTAAAATCCCATTTTTCAGGATTGTCCTGAACATAAGTAAAATCCCATTTTTTAGGAGAATCCTGAATAGAAAGTAAAATCCCATTTTTTTCAGGAGGGTCCTGAGCAGAAAGTAAAATCCTATTTTTCAGGAGGGTCCTGCACAGGAAGTAAAATCCCATTTTTCAGGAGGGTCCTGAACAGAAAGTAAAATCCCATTTTTCAGGAAGGACCTAAACAGAAAGTAAAATCCCATTTTTTAGGAGGGTCCTGAACAGAAAGTAAAATCCCATTTTTCAGGAGGGTCTTGAACAGAAAGTAAAATCCCATTTTTCAGGAGGGTCCTGAACAGAAGTAAAATCTCATTTTTCAAGAGGGTCTTAGATCTAAAGTAAAATCCCATTTTTTAGGAGGGTCTTGAATATAGAGTAAAATCCCATTTTTTAGGAGGGTCTTGAACAGAAAGAAAAATCCCATTTTTCATTAAGGTCCTATACATAAAGTAGAATCCCATTGTTCAGGAGGGTCCTAAACAGAAAGCAAAATCTCATTTTTCAGGAGGGTCCTGAACATAAAGTGAAATCTCATTTTTCAGGAGGGTCCTGAACAGAAAGTAAAATCCCATTTTTTCAGGAGGGTCCTGAGCATAAAGTAAAATCTCATTTTTTTAGGAGGGTCCTGAACATAAAGTAAAATCCCATTTTTCAGGAGGGTTCTGAACATAAAGTAAAGTCCCATTTTTCAGAAGGGTCCTGAACATAAAGTAAAGTCCAATTTTTCAAGAGGGTCCCAAACAGAAAGTAAAATCCCATTTTCAGGAGGGTCCTGAATAGAAAGTAAAATCCCATTTTTCAGGAGGGTCCTGAGCCAAAAGTAAAATTCCATTTTTTCAAGAGGGTCCTAAACATAAAGTTAAATACCATTTTTCAGGAGTGTCCTAAACATAAAGTATAATCCTATTTTTTAGGAGTGTCCTGAACAGAAAGTAAAATCTCATTTTTCAAGAGGGTCATGTATAAAAAGTAAAGTCTCATTTTTCAGGAGGATCCTGAACATAAAATAAAATCTCATATTTTCAGAAGGGTCCTGAACATAAAGTAAAGTCTTATTTTTTTAGGAGGGTCCTGTACATAAATTAAAGTCCCATTTTTCAAGAGGGTCCTGAACAGAGAGTAAAATCCTATTATTCAGGAGGGTCCTGAAAAGAAAGTAAAATCCAATTTTTCAGAATGGTCCTGTACAGAAAGTAAAATCCTGTTTTCTATGAGGGTCCTGAACAGAAAGTAGAATCCTATTATCTAGGAGGGTCCTGAACAGAAAGCAAAATCCAATTTTCTAGGAAGGTCCTAAAATAATTTGAAATCTCATTTTTCAGGAGGGTCCTGAACAAAAAGTAAAATCTCATTTTTCAGGAGGGTCCTGAACATAAAGTAAAGTTTTATTTTTCAGGAGGATTCTAAACATAAAGTAAAGTCTCATTTTTCAGGAGGGTCCTGAACAGAAAGTAAAATCCGATTTTCGATGAGGGTCCTGAATTGAAAATAGAATCCCATTTTCTAGGAGGGTCCTGAACAGAAAGTGAAACCATATTTTCCATGAGGGTCCTGAACATAAAGTGAAATCTCATTTTCAGGAGGTTCCTGAACATAAACTGATATCCCATTTTTCAGGAAGGTCCTGAACAGAAAGAAAAATCCCATTTTTTCAAGAGGGTCCTAAACATAAAATTAAATCCCATTTTTCAAGAGTGCCCTAAACATAAAGTAAAATCCTATTTTTCAGGAGGGTCCTGAACAGAAAGTAAAATCCTATTATTCAGGAGGGTCCTGAAAAGAAAGTAAAATCAAATTTTTCAGAAGGGTTCTGAATAGAAAGTAAAATCCTGTTTTTCATGAGGGTCCTAAACAGAAAGTAGAATCCTATTATCTAGGAGGGTCCTGAACAGAAAGTAAAATCCTATTATACAAGAGGGTCCAGAACAAAGAGTAAAATCTTATTTTTCAGGAGGGTCCTGAACATATGCTGAAATCCTATGTTTCAGGAGGGTCCTAAACATAAGGTGAAATCCCATTTTTGGTAGGGTCCTGAGCATAAAGTGAAATCCCATTTTTTAGGAAGGTCCCAAACATAAACTGAAATCTCATTTTTTCAGAAGGGTGCTGAACATAAAGTGAGATCCCATTATTCAGTAGGGTCCTAAACAGAAAGTAAAATTCTCTTTTTATGGAGGGTCCTGAACATAAAGTTAAATCCTATTTTTCAGGAGGGTCCAGAACAGAAAGTAAAATCCCATTTTCACGAGTGTCTTGAGCATAAAGTGAAATCTCACTTTTCAGAAGAGTCCTGAATAGAAAGTAAAATTCCATTTTTCACGAGGGTCATGGACTTGAAGTAAAATCCCTTTTTCAGGAGGGTCCTGAACAAAAAGTTAAATCCCATTTTTTAAGAGGGTCCTGAACAGAAAGTAAAATCCCATTTTTCAAGAGGGTCTTGAGCATAAAGTAAAATCCCATTTTTCATGAGAGTCCTTAATAGGAACTAAAATTCCATTTTTCAGGAGGGTCCTGAACAGAAAGAGAAATGCTATTTTTCATGGGCCTGAACATAAAGTGAAATTTAATTTTTTAGGAAAGTCCAGAATAGAAAGTAAAATCTCATTTTTCAGGAGGGTACTGAGCATAATGTAAAATCTCATTTTTCAAGATGGTTCTGAACATAAAGTAAAATCCCATTTTTCAGGATGGTCTTGAACATAAAGTAAATTCCCTTTTTTCAGTAGGGTCCTGAACATAAAGTAAAATCTCATTTTTCAGGAGGGTCCTGAACAGAAAGTAAAATCCCATTTTTCAGGAGATTCCTAAACGTAAAATAAAATTCCATTTTTCAAGAGTGTCCTGAACATAAAGTTAAATGCCATTTTTCAGTATGTTCCTGAACATAAAGTGAAATCCCATTTTTCAGCAGGGTCCTGAACAGAAAGTAAAATCCTATTATTCAGGAGGGTCCTGAAAAGAAAATAAAATCCAATTTTTCAGAAGGGTCCGGAACAGAAAGTAAAATCCTATTTTCCATGAGGGTCCTGAACAGAAAGTAGAATCCTATTATCTAGGAGGGTCCTAAACAGAAAGTAAAATCCTATTTTACAAGAGGGTCCAGAACAAAAAGTATAATATCATTTTTCAGGATGGTCCTGAACAGAAAGTAAAATCCCATTTTCAGGAGTGTCTTGAGCATAAAGTGAAATCCCACTTTTCAGAAGAGTCCTGAGCAGAAAGTAAAATTATATTTTTGAGGAGGGTCCTGGACTTGAAGTAAAATCCCATTTTCAGGAGGGTCCTGAACATAAAGTTAAATCCCATTTTTAAAGAGGGTCCTGAACAGAAAGTAAAATCCCATTTTTCTGGAGGGTCTTGAGCATAAAGTAAAATCCCATTTTTCAGGAGAGTCCTTAATAGGAAGTAAAATTCCATTTTTCAGGAGGGTCCTGAACATAAAGAGAAATCCTATTTTTCATGGGTCTGAACATAAAGTGAAATTTCATATTTTAAGAAAGTCCTGAACAGTAAGTAAAATCTCATTTTTCAGGAGAGCACTGAGCATAATGTAAAATCTCTTTTTTTTGGATGGTTCTGAACATAAAGTAAAGTCCCATTTTTCATGATGGTCCTGAACAGAAAGTAAAATCCCATTTTTCAAGAGAGTCCTAAACGTAAAATAAAATTCCATTTTTCAAGAGTGTCCTGAACATAAAGTTAAATCCCATTTTTTAGTAGGGTCCTGAACATAAAGTGAAATCCCATTTTTCAGCAGGGTCCTGAACAGAAAGTAAAATCCTATTATTCAGGGGGGTCCTGAAAAGAAAGTAAAATCCAATTTTTCAGAAGGGTCCTGAACAGAAAGTAAAATCCTGTTTTCCATGAGGGTCCTGAACAGAATGTAGAATCCTATTATCTAGGAGGGTCCTGAACAAAAAGTAAAATCCTATTATACAAGATGGTCCAGAACAAAAAGTAAAATCTCATTTTTCAGGAGGGTCCTGAACATATGGTTAAATCCTATGTTTCAGGAGGGTCCTAAACATAAGGTGAAATCCCATTTTTT